>OY755075.1:8947706-10227706 GCA_963576755.1 Noctua janthina | reverse complement strand
GGAGTATAGATAATTCTATTAGTACTATATGTCGAGTTGTCCTTATGCTCGATAGATGGCGGTGATCGCGCAATGGTGTCGATCGTTACATGAGTTCGGTTCATGTTATTGTTTTAATTCATGGGAAAAAAGTAAATAAATAGTAAAAAGGTATGAAAAAAATAATATCAATATAATAAAACTTTTAGTACATAGAAAATGCCCGAACGGAGTATAGATAAATAATCCGAGTTGTCACTATGCTCGATAGATGGCGTTGGGATCGAAATAGATCGCGCTATGGTTTCGTTACACGCATTTGGTTGGGTATCGGCCGAGCGCGGGAACTATGTGGGTAAAACCAAAAATCTGCCGGAAGTCACTATTCCACGCGAACGAAGTCGCGGGCAAAAGCTAGTAGATTTATATAAAAACTGTGATCTTATGCCTCACTGAGGCCATATGGCATCCGTGGCCCTGGAACACAAAGGGCAAAGAAGGAACATGGGTGGGTTTTAGTCAGTACAAGTCTGACACTCCCTTCTGCTCCACCCAGAGTGGGGCGGGCCATTTAATGATTTCCCACCAGAAAAGAAATGGCCATATAGCAAAATGATAATAATTGCCGAGTCCGACAAGTTACACTTTTACGGGCGCCAACCAGTATGGTAGGATTGCAAGTATTATTACAAGATGATCGCGATATTGTCCGCTTTGTCCCGTGTATATTTATTTGTGTATATTAGGTTGTGACAATGTGACCCACCCAGAATTGTTAACTGACCACAAAGGTAAATTCGCGTCATGGCTCGTAACTTGTAAAAGGTTTGCGATGATTAAGAAACGTCACAACGGGTACCGGATAAAACACAAAAAGGTTCTAGCTTCAAACAGTACTAGTTTTGAGTTTATATGTTGATGGCTATAAGAGTAGAGGAAGACCAAAGAAACGATGGATGGATTGTGAGAAGCATGATATGGCTAGAAAGGAGGTGGACTGCTGAGATGACGAGTAACAGAGAAGCATGGAAGAAGAAGACATGCTGCGCTGACCCCAAATAAATTGGGACAAAGCCAGGAGAATGATGATTGAAGAGTTCCACATAATCTTAATAAAGTATTCTTGGGAGAACTTACCACCGATATGGTCCCCTCATCCTTATGCCTCCTGGACTTGGTCTTCTTCTTGACCGTCCGCTGCTCCGAGACCTGGACCTCCTGGTAGCTCCTCTGCACCCTCGATTCCGTCTGGATGAGGGAGGAGGACGACTCCATGGTCGCTGACGCCGTAGCTAGTGCCATTACTTTGTGCTCTGGAAAGAAGATAGAGAAAAATTTAGTGATACGTCTTTCGAGTTGAGTTTGGAGTTTTGTAACTCGATATTACTCATCATCTGACTAGCCTTTTCCCAACTATGTTGGGGTCGGCTTCCAGTCTAACCGGATGCAGCTGAATACCAGTATTTTACATGGAGCGACTGCCTATCTGACTTCCACAAGCCAGTTAGTACTGGGTAATACGATACCCTTAAGACACGCACGGCTTAACCTAAAGATCAACCCAAGCGGCTGTTATTATTTAGCTCGATATTACTAGTTATCTCAAAAGTGGTGAGATAGTCTGCAATCTAGTATAAGTAATTTTACTGTACTTTGGATGAGCAGTCTCCTAACAAAGGCATTATTTGCTCAAAGGAGGCTCCGTACATTAAATGAAACCTTTTTTTTGTGCGAACTGTATAAATAAACTTATTTGTATTAGTTAGAATTTGTGGCACTATGCCACTATTTTTTACAAACTCTCGAAGTCAAGGTCTTATCTAAGATAGATACATAATTTAGTGAAGGCGTTTCTGGCCTGGCCTATGAAGAAGACAGATACAGCTTCAAGTTGACTTGTTTCGAAATGAATTGAAGGAAATCTAAAAATTTTGGAAAGTAATAAAAACAAATGCCGTCAAAACTATGGAAAATTAAAGCTTCGTAAGGGAAATTATATTTAAAAAATATCGATGATGATATATGCATACGGCAGCTATATAACACACATCATTAATCGAATATACCGTAAACTTGCGCACGATTTTGAACAGAAAATAAAAGGTAAAAATCATTTTTAAATTGCAAGGTAATTAACAAAAAGTTTAACAAAATTTTTCCATGGTAAGCAAAAAAATGACGCACCTTTTTTTAGTCATAAATATTCAAATTGCCTGTGAGTAATGTTAGCAGAGAAAGCAGTACAAGTACCTACTATTTATTTTAGCGAAACACATTAGCATTTCTTCGCAATTATGTTTCAGAAATAGACCTTAGCTAATGACATTGTTAACCTTAACTTTAGCTAGATTTAGCAATGAGGTCATTTTGTTTTTTTTTAGCGAGATCTTTCTCTCAGATTTCGAGTTTTTTTTTTTTTTAAGAACATTTGCCAACATTGGTTTCACCTAGCATACGTACCTTCCTATTTATTAATGATATTCCAAGACAGCTTATTAATAAACACGGAGTTAAGTTACAGCAAGCATCATAACCTTCAGATGGCTACATTTTTTTAAAGTTTAAGTACATTTGTACTTTACTCATCATCTTGTATTTATAAGGGGGCTAGGGATAGCGACTTGGCTCACAAAAGCACCATTCAACAACCACCTACAATGAAAGTGCAACAGAAACAGATTGCCTTGCAATACAACTAAGGATTTGCCACTTTTCCTGCCATGGGGATGCTTCAAGAGTCGAAAAATTGTGTCAAGAAGCTATCTGGCAGCTTAGAAAGAAGCTAGCTACTTGACTAAAGCACGTTTAGTCGAGTCACGTACATACGGAACCTGTTTACATTAGGAGCTGAAAATTCTAAGCATTTACGAAACAGTAACCAACAAGCCGATGGAGCAAAGTATTGGCCGAGTGGTGGCCAAGGTTAGGCCAAAGAAACCAGGGCCGTCTTAAAGCTCGTTGTGTCGATGATAAAAAGTCAAAGTCGCGGGAAAATCCTGGATAACGGACAGAACCGGGAAGTGTGGCAGCGGGTCATACCGGGCTGATATGATGATGAACCAAAAAGCAACTACTACATTTTTGCTTATAAGCTGACAAATCTTAGATGATATGGCCAGAAAGGAGGTGACTGCTGACATGACGAGTAATAGAAAAGTATGGAAGATGAAGACATGCTGCGCCGACCCCAAATAAATTGTGATGATGTCAGAAGAATGATAGACCAATATTCGAAGCGGAATATGGCACAAGACAAATAGAACTCACCAAGCAAAATTCACACGTCACTTATCGTGATAACATACGGAATTAAAAACATATAAATCTGGGAATGAAATTAACTCATTAACAGGTAATAAGAGCCTCCAAGCGCGACGGGCAGGTTTCTAATGCCCCATCGCGGAGTCACGCGAATGTCTGGCGCACGTCAACGGATGGGTAATTGAATGGTTTGTTATGTTGTTATTGTTGTCTATTTTGGGAGATTTCTCTTAAATACCTATGACATGTTGTGAGTTGTGTGACTAGGAAGTATTACAGAAGTTGATGGGGTCAAATATTGCCTTCGGAAACTGGAAATGGCGATGTTTGGCGCATGAAAGCCAATGATTATGAAGTAGGGCTTAAAACCATAGAGCACACAGAGAGAGATTCATAATTTAAATGGAAAGAAGGAACTTTGATCGATGTTTAAAATTAGAAGATAGCAATTCTCAAACCGTTGATTTTTAGTAAGGACTGCCAGGGTAAAATTAGAAGATAGCAAGGCTCAAGCCCCTGATTTTTAATAAATACTACCAGGGGTAACCGTCTAAGACTACACCCATTTGTCACGATAACCTTTTAAAATGTGCTTTTGAAACTTCACTTTCCAATAGGCTACTGGAATTTGAAGACACAACTGGAGCGATCAACGATGAACAAAATTTAAGATCAAATCTTTACACTTCATACACTTTCCAAGATCTATTAATAAGTCAATGCACAATTACCAAAAGACACCGGAGCCATGATAAGCATCTTCGTTTAATCCTCGTCACAATATATCTCACTAAAACACAACCGAAACTGACGAACAAAAGATAAATTGAAGATTAAAAACACAATTCACTGTTTTTTCAACAAATTCCTTTCTAACTTGCTCTCTCGGTTGCTTTCGAGTAACTGAGAGTATTTCACCAAAACATATGATATTTATACGTAAGATTTTAGTAAAGATATCGATTAGTTGGTGTAGCAAAATTGGAGTATTACGAATGATGTGGGTCATTTGTCCGTCATCGGGTGGGCAGGAAAGTGGGTGACGGATGAATGACGCAAGGGGTGTTGTGTCTGAATATGACGAAGCAAATGTCGTATGACAAGTAGAAACCTTGATATTGGGAAGACAGTGTAAAAGATGTCTGAATATGACGAAACGTAGTGTGGACTCCGTATATAGAGATGACAAAGACTTATCATGTAGCAGAAACAGGGGCGCATTGAAAGATCCTGCTCGAAGGACCGTACGAAAGGCCAGTCAACCAAAGGCTCTGGTAGGTGGTACCAATTTTCCTAACTGACGACATTTATTTTCAAGAAATTCCACTGACTTCATAGTAAAGTGGGTGGGGCTGTGGATGAGGGATGCATCAGAGATTTTGCGTCTGACAAGCCATAATGGAGGATAGTCAACAGTGCAATTTTGGCTCCACATCAGAAAGCCTGATTCGGGGAACACATACGAATGCCGAACAACGAGGGACTAGCATAGAGATTCGCGAACGTCTATCTTATCACCCGAGACAATCAGCCGCGATACCAACGTTGCTGAACCTCAAATCTTTTTACCCATATGAGCTATTGTCGCTCAGTTCGAGCCAACGACGCTACAGAAGATACCTTGTTGATGTAAGTAATGATGACTTCTTGAGTTCTTGACCTAACCACATTTAACAATAAATTACATGGCTATTACTAACTATGCACATTTATTTTAATTTTCTTGGTTTGTTTCCTTGTTCACTACGATATAATATTTTAATCAAGTTTGTGGCCCTTGTATTATTGAGGTGGTAATGACAGATTTATTATTGATATTTTTATTTTGTGTCGTTAAGTAAGGTTATTGGGCTTTCGCCCACCTATCGTTTTTAGGATTCTATAGACAAATAGCAAAACAGAACCCTCATAATTTCATCGCGTCAGTCTGTGTGTCGCGTCGTTCCGTTTGTCACAGAGCCTTACATGGACACTATTGCTATTTATTTAGTTTTAGTAGCTCCTTGAGGAGGTCGTACTCAAAGCCAGTCTAGTTATTTCTGATTTTTACCTCAGGTTTGGCTTCTGAGCAAAAACAAACACCATTAGCAAATACTATTTATTACCAGTCGTCCTTGTCGAATGAGAGCTTATAAGGTATAAAAACCGTATAATGATTACTCCCATTTAAAGCAAAAAAATGCAGAATACTGCTCTCAAAACTGAAAATCCTGCTTACCCCATTAGTACAAGTATGAACAACGCAACGGATCATCGAATTTGTTACACGTGTGTTACGGCGGGTAGTCTCATAAATGTTTGTTTATGCTGAGATTTTTGGCGCCATTCCATGCCCCGTTCCGTTTTTCACGTTTATTTGGATTCTGGTGCGTAATTCATGATTATGCAAAATTCTCTACGGAGACGAGAATGTGGACTGTATTTTTGGAATGAATTTGTCATCGTATTTATGGTTAGATATAGTTTGGAACTACACATCCGGTGTTCCGAAAAATACTTTACTACTTTTAAGCTTTTGGATTATTTTATTCTATTTGGAAACTTATGGTTAGCATTAGGCATTTCCACTGCCAATCTGGCGATCTTAAATACATCGTTAAGTTATTTTAAAATGTATAATTGTATATCATAATACAATCCCTTTCTGTCGTAATACAGTTTCAAATGCAATAATCAACGTATTTCATTACTGTAAAACGCTCAATCAAAAGATTTAGAGCGAGTCCTAAAACACACACTCGTAAAATCTCCGCCAATCATCAGCCCCATATATTAATGTAAAAGAAACAAGCTCACCAAAGAATCCACAGTATATTTATTCATTCGTTTATAGTTTAAAACATTCCCGAGCGGCCGGTGAATCAGAACAAGAGTATAGCAACACCAACACTAAAAAGTCAATTTTCTAAATTTAGCTCCGCCCCAATTAAAGATGGCGCTTAGAAATACGACACCTGTTTTTCTTCAATTAAATATTGGGTAACGGCAGGATAAAGGAAAATTGATGTCGGTTTTACTTGTAGAATGTATCAGGAATAGTTATTTTTAGATTATATGAGGACACTGCTGTTTATATCGAGTGATATGTCGTAAGTGACGGAAATAAATCTGGGTTTCTCGTGTAATTGTTTGTCATTGTTTGGACTGCACAAGGTGCTGGCGAAGTTTTGATAAAGGTTAGCTGAAATGATCATCATCCTCATGCTCTTAACCCAATTTGTTGGCTGCGGGACTGTTTGAAAGAGATTTCGCGGCCCTGGAACACAAAGGGCAAAGAAGGAACATGGATGGGTTTTAGTCAGTAAAAGTCTGACACTCCCTTCCACTCCGCCTAGAGCGGGAGGAGTTATTAGATGTTTTCCCATCCGAAAAAAAAAGACACCCAATTTGTTCAGCGCAGTTCGTTATTTTTTAAAACCCTACAAAGAGGTTCACACTGTGAGAACACTTCACTTCACTTCACTCTTGAAATTCTCGACGTATCCTTCGGAAATGTAACTTGAAAATGTAGCGTGAATGTTAGTAAAGGAAACTCTGACACTATAGTTTCCAATAAGTATGTAATTACACCAATAAAAAATTATTAGAAGCTTTGATTGAGCTTTCAAATACTTCGTGTATGAATGAGCCATTTATTAGAAGAAATTAATGAAGTGTTTAAAAACATCATCAAGATGAAAAATTAAAAGAAGTGCTTTTAAATTTAATATGTTAATGGCTAAATCATAGTATTAAGTGGATCGAGTAATATTTGAAGAATCTGTTGAGCTAGTTCAAGAATCATAACATCGATGGATATGCTAAAAGAAAGTATAAAAATAACATAACATCACGCCTGTAAGTCCTGTAACCCCCGAAGGGTTAGGCAGAGATGTACGCTCCGCCCAGAGTGGGGGGGGGGTCATTTGATGATTTCCCATCCAAAACAGAGTTGTACCTAATACACGCACATTTCGCCAGTTATGTTTAAGTCCTATGTAATAGGGGGGCGAGCCTACTGCCATCAACCAGGCGCTAATCCAGACTCCGTGGCTGCTACTGAGAAATTCCTGATGGAGTAACCGAATACCGACCGAACCGGCCCGGGAATCGAACCGAGGACCTCATGCTCAGCAGTCGTGCTTGCCATCACTAGACCAACGAAGCAGTCAAGTAAAGTATAAGAATGTCTTATATTTGATAATACTTGCTTTCATTGAACGCAAATCAGTTTACTCACAAAAATATAATATGTTCTTTTCCACGATAAAGTAATTAAAACATCTGCAACAAATTGTGGTTCAAAATGCAGGACAGTCGTTTCTTAGAAGTCAGTATTCGGTTAATTTATAAAGATTACGGTTAAGCAAATGTCGGTCAAACGGCCATTATAAACATCGAGCGATTTAACACCGTGAATAAAATGGCGTCTTTTTCTTTTAGTTACGAAACTGCTTCGATAATTTCCGTGTTATTTTACCGCGAAAATTATATCTGTTAGGAAGTTTCTAGAATTCTTCAGTAGCTTTATGATAGAAGACAGATTTTCTTTGATCATTCACACCTTGGTTTATGTTTAGATATCGTGGTTTTCATTGCTACATTAGCAATATTGAAAGACGTTACTCAGATCATATTCCCAAATAATATAGAGAGCCAACATTATGACAATAGCAGAAAGAAATTAAAGTGTTTATTGGGACTCGTACAGAAAGATAATGATACAAATTACATATTAAGACTCAAAAATGGAAGGAATAGCAAATATACCTAATGTCTAATTAAAATGGAACATTCTAGAACGTCAAGAAAAATCAATTTACACCATTCGCTCGTAAACGAGTAAGGAAAATGGTGTAGAAAAGTGTCCATCTTAGGAATAGTCGCCTTGACCAGGTTGCAACTTGATTTTCCATGTTTATATTCAACGTTAGATTTCACTCATCGATAAAACCTAATCAAATCAATGACATATATTACTAAAGGAAACATGCAATATACAGTGATACAAAAAGCTTTTCGCACACAACGGCAAAAGAAAACCGTTGGTAAACATTTTTGAAATGTTTTGAAAAAACAAGATGATGGTGTTAGTTCCGATTTCGGCCAAGTGCCAAAATAACTTTGTACAGCTATAAGTAAGACAGATGACACAAAATACAAAACAGAGGAGCCATGTGTTCCTTGTTTTCTGTGAAAGGAAGAAAAACCCAGCATTTCAGGCTTAGTGTGAGAATTTTTTCTGTGGCATTTTAAATCTTCTGGCAACATTAAAGAACATCCCGGTATTAAAATTATTCAGTAAGCTGCGTTGGAGTGCAAAGTCAGAATAGATACAATTCAACGAATTGCGTTACTACGTTAGTAGCTGGAGTTTGAGGAGTTTAAAAAAAAAACTCCTCAGCCTTAAAAGTAAGTTCCTGATTGAAAGCATCAGCTTCTTGCATAGAAGTACAACTTAATGTAGGTATATGAGTATATAATTGGTTGTTTACTTATTGTATTCTGCGTGTTATGAAACAATAAAATGCTATCAAAAGATCGTTGCCGATGAGTTACATAATCTTTGATCGCTAATTGCCTTATTTCATCATTCATTATGCAAAATTGATCAGGATCGAATATCTTTGAACTGGCAAATTGCGTATGAATATTTCGCATTTTGTGGCTTTCTCTGTTTCTTTTACTATTACTACTAGAACATAGAAATCTTCTGTTCTGGACTTTTTCTATCTGGTGTTTTTTAATGAAGCTTAGCCAGGTTATTAAAACTAATCTCTGGCTAATTATTGAGTGAAAATAGCGCGTCCTATGACTTTCTATGCTTTTTATGTACCAGGACATGGGAATCATCTTTTCTGGAGACTTCTCAAGCTGAATCACTGACCGCTTTAATTCCTGTCTTCACATTATTATAATGTTCACAATGGCCAAGTGAAAGCATGTTAATATCTGAAATCGCTCTCGAATCGTTCGCTCCTCATATATTTCGAGCATATCTCTATATTGTATATTTGGATGTTGAGTGGGTGTAATGCACTGACGCGTCCGTACCAAACACACTGGATTCACACGGATTTTATGCGAAATTGTTTGATACCTTGCACGCGTGGATGTATTTTTAACAAGCGGAATCTTTGGGCAAATTGAATTGTTGTTAGATTTTTATGTGGCTTTAGCAAGTAAAAGAAAATACATTAGTCAATCAATGACTACAGAAGCAGAACATCTGAGGAATTTGTGTTATAGACAATAATAAGTAATAACAACAATAATACCTAATTATAGATATCAAACTGAAATACAATGAATGAGGAGAATGTCGAAAGGAAAATTTTGAGTATGAATGTAATAAGAGTAGAGGAGGACCAAAGAAACTATGGACGGACTATGCGAAAGACGACATGGCAAGATAGGAAGTGACTGATGAGATGATAACTAATAGAGAAGTATGGAAGAAGAAGACATGCTGCGCGGGCCACACATAAATAGGAAGAAGGGCAGAAATAATGATGTAGACATGAATTTGATGTGGCTTTGTAAAGTGACAATGAAAATACATCAACCAAACAATGACAAGAAAAGCAGTAAATCTGTGGAATTTGTGTCGACGAAAACAATAGGCAACGACAATACTTACCACTTATAGATATCAAATTGAAATACAATGGATAAATCTTGTACAAGCAAATTATTGGATGGATGTTACGAATTTTACAGCTTCGAAGTTTCTAGCAATTTATTGGAATCTGAACTTTACAGTTCTTGTAATGTTTGTGTTTAAATGAAAATAGACATCGGAAGGTCGAGAAAGGTGATTCAGACGTCTAATTGCAAAATGCACTCTATTCTCGGAATTTATACGCATATAGCTATGATCGGTCTAGTGTAGTTTTAATTATTCTCTAATTCTCTTGTCCCTCTTAATTAAATATGAGGGTTATAACATTAACATAAGGTGCTAGTTGCAATGAGTATTTACTTTATGATCTGAATCTGACTTGCAGATTCTAAATTTGCAAAGGTCACAATGACACCGACACTAGTGTCTTGTGAGAAACACTGGTTCATCTTAATCATCTCACAGCAAACATTTATAGTTTGACAAGCTTTTGCCCGCGGGTTCGCTCGCGTTAATTTAGAATTTGATAATCAATTTGGGTTGTACTCTGCTTGTAATAATATAATTCAATCATGATTCGAAAGACACATGGCGCCATCTATTGTCATAAGGACGTTATTGTTGTTTTCCTCGGAAACATTTTATTTTTACCTGACAACGTCATATGCAAAATTTCAGGATGATCGGTTCAGTGGTTTAGGCGTGAAAAGGTAACAAATAAACTTACTTTTTCATTTATAATATTAGTTAGGATTATTTCCACCTAGCTGTTTCCCGCGAGCTTCGTCCGCATGTGAAACTATTATAAACATTTATTTCACTATTTTTTTACAATTTCAAGGTATTATTTTTTTTGCACGAAACAGTAAACCTTTTTCTAAAATATAAGTAGCTTAAGTTAGTCCTTATAACACCAGTTGTACGATGTACTTGATTATCGCCGTAAGATCGTCCGAAGTAAGTTTTCCTAAGTAACATAACATCGCAGTAACAAGACGTCGATTGAACAAGGCTTCGCAGTATAATATTGACACAGTAAAATCGTTCGCAGTACAGTTTTTCGATGTAACGAAATATCGCAGTAACAAGACGTCGATTTAACAAGGCGTCGCAGTATAGAGATGCCGTTGAAAGGTTTTCGAAGAAACAAATTTCGCACTCAAACAGAAATTCCAAATAAATTAGAATACGGGCAGGAGAATAATAATACAGACATACTGCGATTCAACGTGAACCATCAACTGCTATAAAACATACAAAATTAACAATAAATGAACACAGTTAATCGCAGTATTGACAGTTGTCTTTTGGTCATAAGTCAAACTCATGAAGTAGGTACATTAACTCCTCTAACAGACAGTATTTGCAAAATATTATTGTATTCGCATTTCACCTTGTTAGCCACACACAGACACACACTCTCGGGCAAGTAGGTGCAAGGCTTACGCCCAGTGCCCTGCGCGGGGGCGGGGCGTGAGGACTTATGTTGAACTGACGGACATCCAACACTCTCCAAAGACACTCATAGCACATCACTTTATGTTTTGTATTAAAATCCCTTCCTCTCATTACATGGAGCTTTTACTATGTTAGAGATAAATTACTATTGTTGTTGTTATTATCTAGTATTGTATTAGATCAGACTCTAGTCTACTATAGACATGTTGAGTCAGTATCCGTCGAGTTGATAAAAAATATGAAATTTTATCAAACAAGAATTGAGCTTCTCGAGTTATAAGTCGATAGCTGACCAATGCTTGCACTGACTGGACAGGTCCACTCCTCCTCTCTAGTCCTCATGTGATTTGAACAAGATTATGTCTGGACCTTAATAGAGACCTTTGAGTTTGTTTCGGCTGTGTCTTCTCAGAGTAGTCAGGTACGAAACACCGGTCTCATCTAGTTTAAAAAAAAGACGTAATAAAAGGGTTTGTAAAAACCTATTTGCAAAATAATCATCATAATAATAATAACATTTCATCTGCTTTCTTTAAAGGACTCCTGTCCCTAACAAAAAGAGCTTAAACCTAGAGAGTAAATCAACAACGCTGAGTACTATTAAATTATAATTTTCACCTGTTCTTTGGCGATATTAGTAATTACTCGGCTAAAGCCCGTTTCCACCGTTTCAATATCAACTCTCAGTCTTCAGACGACCGTTGAAAATTCAACAATGTGTTTCTGCTTAAGCATTTGTTTAAGTGTCACCTACTGTTAGAGAAAACGAGCATTAATCTCAAACACAGACCATTATGTTCGATGCTCTAAGAATGACCCTGTTTGACTAAGCTCCAGTTGTCATAAATTATGGGTGAAATATTAGCGCATTGAAACAGTTGGCAGACCTGAAATATTTCCTTTGGCGTATTTTATGACAGTTCATTATTAATTAGTGTGTAATGATTTATTGTATCCTTAACAAATTGATTTGAATTAGATTAATGAAGATAACAATTAAGTAACATCTATTTACTGCTTTGACCTAGTTGTTATAATTATAACTTTCGTTGCGTCAGCCAAGCTAATTATAAGTATAAAATACTTAAATTCACTGACAGATAACTCACACGCTAAAAGGCTGGTTAGGAGTTTAGATTTTTGCACAAGACTTTCATTCATAACGTAGGTGAGCACTAACGCAGGATTTTAAAAATGGACCCCTGAAAAGGGTTAAACAGGGCCTGAATGTTTGTATTGATGTTCGTAATTTTTGACTATGGTAAATCCTTTCGGGGCCGGGCATGTTTTTTAAGAAACCCTAAAAGGCCAATTTCTTAAGCGACAATACGCGGAATATTCACATGCACCTGGTCTCTCGTCCCCACGTGATTTAAACAAAGCCTCCATTTTTTGCACCAAGTTCGAGGGTAGTTTAGAATTAACAATTTCAAAAGCAAAAACAACAGCAAGCAGACCGATGCATTTGGAAACAGGAAGTCCATTCGGTCACGAGTATCATTTACCGCGACATTTACAAGGGAGTGGGCACTTAAAAGCTTTCAAATATGTGTCGTAATTAAAACTTGCAACGTTTCTAGAGGAGGACGTATGTCAGGCATTTCCCTCTTGGCGTACACTGACCATTTGACCATGTGGAGTGTGGAATATTTCTTTGAATGCGCTATTTGTTCACGTTTGTTCCTTTTATTGGTTTTTAACAAATCTGTGTACGTTTATGGTTCCGTCCCAGACAAGTGACATACAACGCAGTGTCTTCTAAAGAATTCAAACATGACTTTTGGAAGAGTTTCCCCTTAGAGGGTGGAGAGGTGCACTGAAAACGATTCGATTGAAAGTCAACATTTGAAAACATGCCAAAAATAAAGAAATATTAAGTTGTTTTTTGATGTTGGTAGTGGCTTCCATAAACAACCGTCAATGTATGGTTTTTTCTACATTGACAGTTTACCAACTGTTTCGACAGGCGGTTTGTATACAATTGTCGCAATAGAGGAAACATGTAAACAGTCTTGACGTATGCTGCCATGTTCAAAAACAAGTTGTTTAATTTATCAGTGGTAACTTTTGAAAATGCTTACTAGTTCCCTTAGAAGAATGTTCTGGTAACGTTTCTATTGAAGTGAAGTTGTGGTTAATACTATTCGACCCTCTATTTCCCAAAACATACAGTCAATGTGACCTCTGCGGTGCCACCGAAGAAGCCATATAATGGCGAAGTTTTGGGCCCTCAAAATTTGACATAATTTCGTGCTAGTAACACAAAGAAAAAGGTGATCAAATGGTAAGTTCATAGTTATAGTACATAAAGAGCCTGCACTCAAGTCTATCCTCCAACCATAAAGCTGACGTTGAATCTCCTAACGAGCTCCTCTCACGGAGCAAAATAGAACCGTTGACATTTCAGCGAAAACTGAAGGCAATAATCTAAATCAAAACTAGTGCCGGAATGGTATTCAGTAATTGATAACAGTTCACACCTGAGTGTTTGGCACTACACCCTCGTGGGCTAAATTAAGACGCATACCACGAACCATGATATAGTTTAATTAGGACTTAGGGAGTTCAGTAGCTGAATACCCATCCATTGGCGAGATGATGGCAGAAGAAGTAATGGGATAAACACCTGTCACCACAGCTGCATTCCTTGATATAAAGTCTAGCGCAATAACAATATTTTAAGCATGTTTTGAATTAGATGTACAATCTTGCCTTTCATCTTTACACTGTATAAAATCTCAGCAAATTAGCTGGCTGTCAAACTATTAACCAATTTATGTTACAAAACATTGTAACTTTAATCCTTACAAGTTTTAGCACCTAGATATCATATAGGTTAACAAGTGATTCGCTGATGGAACTCGGTGTTACCCGTCATCGGGTTGCATTTTCGCGTGCGGCAACACCGAGCGCACCTGCAACGATGCGCGGGCGCACGCAAGATTCGATTGGTTAATTTTAGCCGCACGAAGCGGTTATGTCATAGCAGACAATGCTTTAGCACTTCATCTAGTAGTTAAAATATATTACAGCTTCGTTTTAAAGCTTCCTTGTAGTCTTACTTATAAGTTTCGCGACAATAATTTTGAAAGGCAATGATGTTAAAGAGTTCTGATCGATTCCATCTCTATTACATTGTGTTTTGGTATCAGTTACATTGTGGCTTACTTCTCAAGGATTGTTCAACGGATGTTCAAAATAATTTTTATTTGTTTTGCTCCTTTGTTCAGATTTCATTCAGTTCCATATGAATAGATCGTCCAGGAAGCAGCAATAAATATTTTAGTGTGGTCTTCAATATAATTAGACATGCGTCCGTATAAGAAAGAGAAAGACAAATGAATGGGTTTTATCTATAAAGCTATCGGTTGGCAGACTCCAGATGAGATCCCAGTCATAGTAAATGGTCACTAACTTCTTATTAAGAACGCCACGGGCCATCAATCCTTGTCGCGGCCAGAGCTACATACGTTTTGGTCTGAAACCCTCCAGACTAACATATATCAACGTCTCTTACGTAATATCTGGCTTACTATTTTTGGAAACACATAATTCGCTTATTTTCATTCTGCCAAAGTTAAATTTAAGCTTTTTGATATTTGATCCGTACATTTAGTGAGGAAACTGTGAATGAAAGGTTTTTGGGTTGGAGTTGAACAGTGATATCAATGTCGTATGTTATAAACCCAATACGATGACTGAAAAACAGGAAAAAAAAACAAAAATAAGTGTCACCTTTGTCATACATATTCATAAACCAGCGACACAATAACATGATACCTGGTTTCATGGTAAGATCCACACACGGTACACATGAAGGCTACACTTCAAACGCTATTCACTGTCCACAATTCACTTCTCAACCACTTTCGGCAATCATTAAGCTGTTGACGTTTTCCACAATAATCAAAACAAATGCATACAAAACGCTTGCTTGAACGACTCCGTGTGACTTAAATTGTAAAGAACGAGTACAAAACTGAGTATTACTTATTGTGTTATGTACATAGGTGTACGCCACCCGACACCCGTTGCATTGTACTTAGACCACACAACGATTATAGAATGTACTCCTATTTGGACAAAGATGCGATGATTCATCAGATAACTGTAGAAGATAGTACTATCCGCCAGTGGTTTTAGAAATTACGAAGCAAAAAATTGCGCCGGTAATTTGGGAGCACACGATTGTGAAGTAAAAGTTTGATGTTTATTTTCGGATTGGAAAAAGACAGTTGGAATAACAAGTCATATGGCTGGAAATCCATTATTTTGTTTGCGAACCGACAGCGTTGCGTAAGCACGATGATACTTCACTTTCGATGTTTCTTTTGCAATATTTCCAAGCTTTAAGAAGCTTGGCAAAAATTTGGGAGTCATGACTTTCAGCTTTTAGAGACAAATTGCAAAATAAATTATTCTTCATTCGTACAGTTTTGGATCCTTGTGGAATTTGGCACGACTTATTTTCCCAAATGGAACTGCACTGCTACCAAAATCTATTCGGAGAATTTATTTAAGAGAGCTTCTGCGCATTTTACCAAAGAATAACACTAAACATATTAAGACCATCATAAAACAAAGCTTTGTTTATCCCCTGTCAAACTGCACCAACTTATTTTTAAAATCGTAAATGTCAAGAAACGGCGCGAGCGTCCACAAGTAGGTCATGTAAGCGGATCTTAAATTCTTTAAGGTGCGTGATGTGATGAGCAAAGAATGAACGTAAGTATTGAAAAGAAAGCCCTTCGATCTTTGTGCTTGGTGTTCGTTCATTGATTGCTATTAGTTTGAAATACAATGACACCAAATATCAATGGAGCATTGTGATGTAGAAGTCACAATGGTCTATTTATGAAAGATGTCACTTTGAAGGGAAATTACTGTAAGGAAGTTCTTCAGTTATACGAAATTGTGAATAAATTTATGATCTACATGACCACGGTACGCCGTGGTAAAGATGTTAGCGACTCCGTACGGTGGTAACAGGACTGACTTCCCAGAATCATCTTGTTGAGAAAGACGTTGATTTAAATCAATGATATATCGCCAATTTCGGAATGTACTTTAATGCACTTCAAATTGCAAGATAGTACGATCAAATTCTATAGCAAAATGTCCATCAAATATTTTTCGTCATGGTCTGCAGGGGACGATGACCGCTTTATGTATGACACATCAACATTTCCTAAACCACTGACATATTTCTTACCGCGAAAAAGGCACGTTCGACCGTAGTAAGGGGCAAAGTTTCCAGAGCAGGAGAGTAACCTACTCCCACCTAACTACCTAGTTACACTGACTTTATTGTCTGTAAACAGGCCATCATTTATGACTGCGCTAACCACAGATTTAGTTGTTATTTTTGCGTAAACAATATTGTTTCCTCATGATATACCTACTTGCTCGTCATAAAAAATATTTCGTACCAGTTATACCTACCGAAATTGATATTTTCGTTTATAATATTGTATTAATTGCTCTTGAATAGTGATTCCTCAATCCAGATTTCCGGCCTTAATATGTTTAGTGGCCATGACTTTCTTAAGAAGTCCAGTTTAATGAAAACTCAAATTCGTTTGAAGAAGTCTGTGACAGTATGACCCATATTTCCTTGGACAACGTAATTAAAATCTTCCATTAAGAAAGACATTTCTCTAGTCTAGGTTACTAGTACTTTTCAGAATCTGTCATCGCTAATATGATTAGTTCCAAGTGGGTAAGAAAATACATTTTTACGAGTTTTGGCAGAGAGAACGATTTCGAGCGGTAGTTAGGACTTTGGGCGAAGGTGACACATCGGAGATGGCAACCTAACACAACATTGGCTGATGTTATCATAACGTTCTACTCCGGTGTTTGATGTTGTTTCTAAGCTGATTTTGGATTAGTAACAGCACAGTCTGATAATAAAGACAAGATAAATAATAATCTGTGAAGCAAAAATAATGAATCTGGTTGTAAAATTAAGTAAATGACTTCATCAACAGATTAACTTTTTATGTAACATCGATTGACCGACTGACTTGTACATATTTGTTTGCAATGGGTCGAATAATTGCAAGACGATCCAAACATTTTCCGTTTACGGTTTACCACATAATCATCAAATCTGCAGACTTAAAAATGCACTCGGCGTCGATGTCGTCAGCCTCATTAAGATTATCGTCAAGAAATTGCGTGAAGATAAGTGCAAACATATGTATGTTACTCAGTTCAACAAAATGTAAGGCATTTTACGAGAGAAAGTATAGCAATTAGCACTCAATAAAAACACCTTAAATTCCTGCATTGACATTGTAACTACAGTGTTGGACAAGTATTGATGTTCATAATGCATGGATTGGTTCTTCATAAATCGCTTCATAGACATTTTGTCACGTAGCATTGTTGTTTACTTTTTTATAAGGTTCTTGCGACCATATTTTGATTGGCACGTGGATCCCAGGTGATTCATTTAGACATAGTGGTGAAATGTGAATCATAGTCATTTGATTTTTAATAGATCATAGGGTATGATATGGAAGGGACACCATAATTAATGTTAACTTCTCGAAAGCAAATATACGATTTCAACGTTGAAGTATAAAATATTCCTACCGAAGAAACGGTAACACCCGGAACTTACGCAACCAATTTGGAACAAAATTACTTTCTTCAGAAGACGCAAAGATATTCTCGTTCATCAACCAAATTGCAACGTTTCAGAAATGACAAAATATCAAAACAATAAACAGGAAACGAATTGACAAATCAACAAAAAACAGCTGCATTAGTTGTTGGGTATAGATGAGTAAAAAATACCACGCGAATTCAATCATGCGAACAATTTTCACTACACTGCTCGATGACTTGTAACGAAACAATATTAGCAGAAAAGTGGATGACATTTTGGTTAATGCGTATCCATTAGAACGGGGTTTAGGGGAAGAAATACTTGATATTCCTAATAAAAATCAAGATGCAGAGGAAATACATCTCATCATCATCATCTGCCTAGCCTTTTCCCAACTATATTGGGGTCGGCTTCCAGTCTAACCGGATGCAGCTGAATACCAGTATTTTACATGGAGCGACTGCCTGTCTGACCTCCACAACCCAGTTAGTACTGGGTAATACAATACCCCTTGGTAAGACTAGTTGTCAGACTTTTTGAGCCACTGACTAGCTAACGACTGTCAAAGATCTACAAATGACAGCCGGGACCAACGGCTTAATGTGCTTTCCGAGGCACGGAGGAAACTCAGTATGTAATGGGCGGTCACCCATCCACAGACCAACCTAGGCAAGCACAGCTTAACCTAAAGATCGACCCGAGCGGCTGTTATAATTTAGCCACGAGCTAATACAAAGAAGAGGAAATACATCTAAACGATGGAAATAACAAGTAATTTATCATCTACGCTAGGCTTGAGATACTTCAGCGCTTTCCGTGGCGCAAAATCTTACGAATATGTTAACAGGAAAATGATCTGAGACTCGATAGAATCAATTTTATTGTAATAGGTAAAGCCTTATTGTTACCTTTACCATGGGTTTTATAAATAACAGGTGCCAATTTGAGAAACAAATGAATATCGCTACACACACAAAGAGTTTATAATATTATGCATGCCTTCAAAGTAGTGGAATGAAAAAACTAAAATGAAGAACAATTAAAACTGCAAATAGAATTGGATAATAATTTGTCTTTTTCTACGAAACAACGGATAAAGTATCAATTATTCTATAACTAATTAGGTGTATCACAAGAACACAATGCTTCCTCAGACAGTTATCACATTGTTTAAAGGGGGTAGAGCAAACAATATTGATTATAACGAATGTTTGCAGTCCTAATTCAATCACAGTTACCAATCGAGCCAATTGTGAGTCTTAGGCATGAATTGACGCGATCATTATCTTGCTGAATTAACTTAGCGTGACCTAAAAACGTTTCTCAAAACTTTCGGTGCACAAATTCTTCGACGAATCGTCAACGACGGCGACGGAACTAAACAGCAAGAGATTAATCTAGCATGGGCTGCATAGACTTAATTCTGTAAGCGTTATGCCCTAGATGACGGCAGCAAGATGAGCGGTGAGCATTGCTATCGCGAATAGAACCAGGATGAGACTGGGAAATGAGAGCATGAAGATAGGCAGTAGCAAAGAGGACTTTGCTCAGCAGTAGCCCTAGATGCACACGACTCTAAAAGATACCGTATTATTAGACTCTCCAATCAATTTTTATCTCTCTTCTTAATGCGAGTACGAAACATTCAGGTGGTTTCCACAATCTATTTCGCACCTGTGAAAATATTTGGCTTTAATTGAAACCAGACTCATTACATCTAGCTTTCAGTGCTTCTATTTGTTTTTCTTTTTTGTTGGATCGGCCAGACTTAATTTTACCAGGAATTGTTTCGGTACGTTTCTTGGGAAGCTAACTTTGAAATGGAACATCTCTTAATTTTAATTTCTTTATGAACAATAAACCGACGTGGAGCATCTGGTCGATGACTCTTTTGAATATCTTGAATTGTCATCTCAGTCTTTACTAGGCTTTCAGTCTAACCAGACCCTGTTCCATCTGTTGACTATCCTGCATGTGTCCAAAAAAACTAACACTCAGAATAAAAAGTCTGTAGTGTTAAAATGTTCCTCACTTTCCTTGAGTTGTTGTACATAATTGAAGTTAAGTATGAGTACTTATGCGTATGGGACGTTGTTACGATAAATGCTTGGAAGCTGACGTCATCCTGACATTATTGTTTTTACTTTTGGTTTGCGTACTAAGCTTAGTTAGTTGAAGGAATTGTGCATTTAATTTCTTTCATCTTTTAAGTACTGATTTGAGAGTCAAGTCAAGATGTAGTCGACCTCTCGATCAATACGAATGAAGTGTTTTACTTCTAGGACATCAATACAGATTCAAAACTATTACTGATATCTGCTTTTATATGTGTCATTTGTGACTGTAAGTACTCTCTAATTAGCTCTCTCGTTTTTAAATAGTTAACAATACTTTGTTTCTCCCAACTCATCAATCATAATAATTACGCTTATGAATTTAAAACGTTAATCTTAATGATATTAGGATCACATTTTAAGCAATCAATTTATTATGTGGGTTTCTACTTGCAACGAACTTCTCTAATCATTCATATTTCACTAATTTATCACCATCTTCGTCCTGAAAAGAATTGAATGAAACATTTGATGAAAAGCTCTTTTTGTGTCTGTCAAATATCGGAAACCTCGTAATACTGATCAATGAATGAATGAATATGATACTCATTTCTCGTTTTCATTTCGTGAGTTGCGCAAGCAACGTTCGTGCAATATCAACAAGACCTTTTGTCTCTCTTCCTGTAACGCGGGCTTGTTAGTTTCACAGTATTGTAACCGAATTATCAATTCTCATAACTTAGGCTGTAGGTACAGTTGATTCACTTGTGTAACCTTTGTTTATGAATCGGTTCAAGTAGGTACTAGACGAGGCGTGTATACTTGCAGTGGCAGTGATATAGGCATTTTTTCCGTGTTGTATTCACGGCAACACATCAAGCTATACATTTCCAGTATACATGTCCTCGCTTTGTTTAGATTTCCTTAACAATGACAGATCCGCATAAGTTTATGCGGATCTGTCATTGTACGGGAAATCTATGGTTTCGTATAGCTTGATTGGTCGTCGTGCATATCTAGTTAGCATAAGCATAATGCTAAGTAAACTACGGAACAAAGCGATGTTTAGCTGGAAGTGACATTCTTTTTTGAACTGAATGAAAGACCGACACGATACCGACGCATTAGTACGTACGTAACTTGTAGCAATAACTTTGAAACCGTTTCGTTTGTATAAGGCCTTTCAGCATGATTGACATAAGCTTTTTGGTAACTTGTCAATCCAATACATTTATGACTTTTCCATCCTCGTTATCGTTGATAGAATTCAATTTTTCTAAACCTTCAGGATCTAACATTTTATTCACAAAACATTCTCTGTTTTACACTATGTGTCAACTGTTTTAAATGTGGTTACGTAAAACTGGTTGTTGTCGACAGAATTAGGTTACCATAGGGGACGTAAGTAGGTTAGGAATTTGTCGCCATGAACTAATGGGTTGTACGTCGAAAACGACGCGATGGCGCCGTGAGTTGTAAAGCTATCTTCAAAGAACATTTCGTGGGGTTCGGCTAGGCCGATACTGAGGCCACTTTTTCTTCCCAGCTAAAACACTAGGAAGTCGCGAAAGGCGAACACTTTAGAAGACTATCTCAAGTAATTTTTGACGTTCAAAAAGTATTGATTCCCAGCATTTGCATTTTATTTGTTCGTATCGGGGACCCAGAAACTGGACTGCAGTTGTAACATGCATAGAGTTACAGTTCAACCTGCTTTATGATGTCCCTGAATAAAGTAGAAGTGTTGTTTCTCCACTGAAGAAGATGAATCTCTCGTTTAATATGGTGATTAAGTAATCATTGGTCAGTATAGACTCAAAATCAGATGCAGAGACGCTGAGCCACTCATGATTGGATAGAAACAAAGGCCTGTAATCCCCGAAAGGTCTGCCAGAGATATCCCTATAGTACCTACCCTACACATTTCGCCAGTTAGGTATGTTGAAGTCTCCTGTGTCGAAACAAAACCTACCTACTTACAAATAGATTCAAATGCTTAGGCTTTGCCAAAAGCATACCGTTTAATCCCACTGATTGAGTGATAAGTAGGTATTCCACATCTGTCTATGCTAACCAAGGTCTTTAGTGAAATAGCAAAGATAGAGATTTCAGACATGGGGTTTGGCAAATATTCGTGTTAAGTGTTCGAAGTGTGTGATTTTCAAAGCCATATCTTAAGTCGTAGGTATGAATGAAACGTGAGATTTTTAACGAATGTCTTCACATAACTGGCAATATTTTCTATTAGGCACTCCTCTGCCTAACTCTGCGGGGATAAGTAAAACACGAATAACATCAATAAACTTATAGGTACTGTCACTTACGGGATATCTTCCGTGATAGTTCATTATTTTGAGCTCCCGATATAATGAATAATCACGGAAGATATCCCGTAAGTGACAGTATAAGTTTAGTGATGTTATTTGTGTTTTACTTATCGCGACTTCGAACATCGCAATGAAGCCTGGAAAGTGTGGCTTGGAGCTAAGATAACATAAAATTCAAGGGCACCAACAAATGCAAGCTGAGGTCAATGAACGGATCAGTCAAATATTGGCCTACATTATTAGATTCATTGTTTTCAGAAGACTGAATCATTTAGGACTAAATGATTTAGGTAATATTTATTTTTTCTTGTATTATTTTTTGATCAGTATTAGAAACAGGATCGATTGGCATCAATAAAAAAAATTGAGTAAAATGACCACTTTCATGCTAACTGTAAATTTCTTGAAAATCTGTGAATGGAGATCAAAATTTTGTGAAAAATTATAGATAGTCTCCTAAAATCATTTTCGTGTAGCTTCAACGGTTAAGGTAGTTCCTCTTCCCCTCTGTTTGTTAGTTTGCAGCCTGAATACTTTTAAAATCCAAAAAAAGTTCTCTTTTGGCAGTAAATATCACATTCACTTTGTTTAATGGACCTATAAAAAAATTACTGCCAGTTTCTTGCTTAAGCTCATATTCAGTTATTTTCTCATAAATGTTTGCCTGATGTTGTGATCTAAGAAACAAGCCCAAGAATGTTCAATCCTAGGTTTCTGGGTACCCTGGTAATTCATCACACCACAATAATAATAGGAGAATTGACTGCTTTCCTGGTCTCGCTTCAATAGAATAATTTTATTTGTGTAAAAAGATGGTGCGTTAAGGTCGTATAAATAAGGTTGTGAACTTAGATGTTTCACCATAGAATGGCATACAAATATTAGGACATCTTAAACGTAAAATTTTAATACAACATCAATTAGTGAAAATTAATATTACAATGAGGCACGAGGTCCTTGTTTAAATTCTCAGGTTTTGCAAAATGTTATTGGTTTTTCAGATCAGGAATTTCTAAATAGCAGCCAGTTTTTGGATTATGTATTACAAGAGATTAAAACATAATTATGTAATCAATAATTTTAATTTAATTTATTTACTATTTGTCGATGTTAATGAATATTGTTATTATTCCATTTTTTTTTTAAATTCCGTACGTCTGCTAATATTTGCACACCATGACAATATGGTAAACATGTTAGCACAATTCAATGTACTTATAACACCTTGCATGCATTTTTTCTACTTATAATTGTATGTACACATGTTTCGAGCAAATAAAGGTATCTGAATCTAAACAATCTATAAAAATAAATAAAATTGAAGCGTGTTTGTAACTTCAAAATAACAGCTTTTGACTGAATGCATGTAAAAGTGTATAAACAGTACTTACAATAACAGTACTTTTTATTTTTGTCTGTCCATCTGTTTGATCCGGCTAATCTCTGAAACGGCTGGACTGAAATTGACGAGACTTTTACTGGCATAGCTGATGTTATAAAGAGTAACTTAGGCTACTTTTATCTTAGAAAAACAAATAGGGTTCCTTCCACAAAAACCCTTGAAATTGTTAATAAAATCCGATTCAACATGACATTCAAAATTAGAACTCAATAATGATTATTATCGAATTTCCTATTTTAAATATTTGGTCATTTCTAAAAGTAAACTAATTAGAAAGATAGTAAGTAGACCTAAATGATAGAGAAACGCCTGTCCTTAACCGTTTTATCAGGTGCGGTAATCCAGAGAATGCAGCTATCCTAATGGGTTTCGTTATAACTTGAAAAGTTACTGTTGGTAACTTGCACTATCTGTTTCTGTGTACCTATTAGCATTGGGATGATGGTATGTAGTTGTTCTTAATTTAAATGTGTCTTTGTTTTTTTTTTGGGACCAGCCTGTTTTTTGAAGTTGAAAGGAGGTTTATAAATTAATTCACCTCTATGGATATTTTTTAAGTAAGTTTTAGATTGTTTTCATAACAAAAAAATATTATTAAGTAATTGTTGAAAGTCCAATAAAGTTATGCAGTAAATACATAAGTACCTTCATTGCTTATTAGTAACAAGGATTTAGGAATAAACAAAACAAACGCGTAACTACCCAACTACAAAAAATAGAACATGTACTTGAAAAAAAAAAGTATTTTTAAAATATTGTGTGACCAAGGTATTTAGGCTAAGGTAAAACAAAAATATTATTTTCAGATACCTGACCATCACCTACTAACACATTTTACTATTGACTCGTACACTTTGCCAATCATTTTGTCTATTTTAAGATTCACAGTACGCGCGCACATATTTCACTCAATTTCGACTATTCGCGGGAATTCCATCGCGAAAGGTTCCCCGACCCCGCCCTGCGTAATAACATCGGAATGCACAGATGATACAACCCACAAAGGTCTTATTTTCACTTTTTTCTTTTTAAAAATAAAACAGTAAAGCATTTCCGGGAATAAAGTGTTAGTAAGCCTTTGCAGCAGTTTAACTGTCTACTCATTGTTATTTCTACTCTAAAGCTAAAATAATATAATGTTTATGTCAAAAACTTACAGTTTTCTTACAATCACTACATAAAAAATAAATATTTTTGTTGAAAAAGTACACACACGTTCACTGCGTTCACAACTTCACTTCGTAATGTCAAACTTTTTCTGGCTCGGTGTTGCTACTTTGTGATTTTGTTTTACCTTAATTTTGTAGTCCTAAAATATGTTTCACAAGTTTTAAACTTTTATATTTTTATTATTCGACTAGCTAAAATTCTTGTGTTTAACTTCACATTATACTGATCATTTAGCATGAAATATTTTATGAAGGCAAAGAAAACATGGTCTTCGGTGTTGCCACAAAGATAAACTCATTCTCCCAGGCAGCACTTCTCACGGAATTCTCTGCCAGCTGAGACCGCTGAGAGGTTCACGTTACCTTTTCTAATTATTATTAGCGGTGCCTAAAAATAGGTCAAATATTTAAAAATGCCTGTTGGCACGCATTGCCGCTGAGAGCGGTCGTAATCGCATTCGCGAAGTGTAGTGGGAATCAATGTTTATGTGAATTGATATAACCGACTATCGCAAATAAAAAAGTATGCTGTGTTTACTGGTTTAAAAGTGGGTAATTTATAGCTATCAAATATTATATCAGATCATAAATTTTTATTTGCAAATCAATTTAACTCTTTATGATTCGTTCGACATATCGTATATCGTGTTCCCATTTTATCATTTCACTGTAATAAAGCCACTGTTTTACTTGTTATTAACACGAACCAGGACAAAGAGATAAAATCTGAATATTTGATGACGAATTATAAGAATAACTTGATATTAATAGATGTAGCACCTCGCGCGTTTATTAGTTACTTCACACCGGCCGGCATATTTTTACGAGCCCGTGGCCCGTTCCGGGTGTTATTTGCGATGAAAGAACTAATAATTTGAATTTAGATGAATATTTGGACTTGTTAGTGTTGCAAACAAAAAATTATGTAATAACCACTTGAGGTATTGGTACTTCGAATAGTGTTACGGTAATATCAAGATAAATTGAAAACCGGTAGTATCAAGATAAATTGAATACCTAGCGAAATCCCGCAGATATTTAAAATATGTTACCCGTAGGTATATATTTCATATATTCTTGCCCGTTTACATTTTCTCAAATCGATTTAATGTCAACCTATCTTATATGTCTGTGTCTCCAAGTGCTTTCAAGAATATTCAGGGTGTTTGGCAGAACGTTGAACATTCGAAAATGGTGGATAGGTGGGGTCATCTGTTACTTACTCAGCCCTAATTTATTTGGCCCTGGCACCCTGGATATTTTTTTGAATTTTTTTTTGCTTTCACCACTTTCTTAACTTTAAAGTGTAATTTTTATTAAAAATGGGTAAAACAGGCAACATTTTTTTTTTAAATCTTTTATGTTGACAGATTCTTATAAAATTATAGTATAGTATACTGTTCAGTGGCTACT
Source organism: Noctua janthina (assembly GCA_963576755.1). Classification (NCBI taxonomy): domain Eukaryota; kingdom Metazoa; phylum Arthropoda; class Insecta; order Lepidoptera; family Noctuidae; genus Noctua; species Noctua janthina. The sequence goes on along the minus strand of OY755075.1, from coordinate 10,201,426 downwards.
TATTGAAAAATTGGTTATTTTGTTAATTATAATTACTTTGCTCTTGGAGAGAAGCTTCTAACGTAGGTATCGTAATTAAGCAAACCCTGTATATTGTTTTTCCGGATCGTAAGCAATAAGATTATTTTAAGTTTGAAAAAATTATGTATAGATGTAGAACAAAAAACAAATAATCGTGGGAGTCTTCATACTTTCCAGTAAATAAAAACGGAAACGGTCTATAAAAATATATTTCATGTTTTAACTACTGCTTAATTTCATTCCTGCGGGTTTTATGCGACTACATTAATTGTTTTTGATGCACATTTAAGACGTTTTTTAAATAATTAGATTACTTTTCAGCTCGAAGCCATAGTTTTAGTTTTCTTTTTATTTCATTAAAAGATCCGCATTTACATACCTATACCTATGATAGACAGAGGCAGTTACTTATATAGGTGACATGTGCGGTTAGCTACAAGATTGACAGAATCCATTGGACTATATTAAACATTATAGGGAATTATTATGAGAAAGTTAGGAACGAATTTGAAATAATTAGTAAAAATAATTCCATAGGCTTTTGCCGAAAGAGACATCTAAGTACTTATCTCTGCACCACCAATATTATTTAAAGGAATAAAAGAACAAAGGAACAGTAAACATTTTTATTGTAAATATTTTTTATTGTTATCTCCTTACACACGCGATGCACTCGATGGTTTTTCAAAGCTTTTGAAAACTCGTAATGGCTTCACTTGAAGCTTTTATCGGCTGTTTAAATGTAATTAGTTTGAAATAGGCACGTTCATTAGTGTTTTATGGAAAAACCATTACGAGTTTTCAATATGGCGAAATAATACAAGCATGTTTTGCTAGGCAGTTACATCTTCAGTCGGCTCTTATAATGCACTTAGACACTACGAAACTGACGTTTTCATTCTATTGAGCTCGTTACCCAACTTAATTTTGAAAAAACAAATGAAGATACTAAAATTATGCCAAGTACACACGGTTTTATATTACCTCCATTTCAAGGTGCTTGTAACTATTGTAATAGGTATAGTTATACATGATTGTGGTAGTATACAAGGGTACTGGCTTCTAATAAGAAAAAAAACCTATAATATTGTTCTCCACAATAAATTAATCGGGAAAGATAAAACTCACAATAACTACAAAAAAAATACAGATGTAGGTACCTAACTTTGGTTATATTATATCATTTTGATTATTCCTTATATTCAATATATATGAGCACTACTTTCGTTACATGATTACTGTGCCGATACAGTCCTATTTAAGTGTTTTATATAATCTCGTGTCATGATAAAATATTGGGAATAACTACATTCAACTCTTAACCAAGTCGTTCGGTGCTGGACTAAAATATTCACAGTCAATATCTCAATATTTCATTACACTGAGATTGCTATCATTCACTAATATACCTTCAGTAACTCGACGAGCCTACTAATCTGATTTAGAACACGCAATTTGTTATTTATCCTTAGTTATATAATTTTGGAAGCTTCAAAGCTAAATTTTGAACAAACAGTGATTAAACTAATGAGACAAGGGTAAATCAAGTGAGAATGATACTTAAAGATAAAGTAAGTCAAGTATTCTATTTTCCAAGCCGTTCCGAACAAGACTTTAGTAAGGCGAATCAGCATAGCGACTAACCGCTATTTAATCATTAAACTTTCATCTAAGAACTTTAAATTTTCTCCTAGTTCAAAAATTTGTAAGGTGTTTAGCGTAGAAGAATATTATTTTGTTAACAAATATAACTATTAATAGTATTTTTTTAATAAATAGTTATGTATTATTTTGACGACTAATCAAGGTAAAGTGTCGCTAGATTTTCATTAGGATCTAGAGAGCTTTAAAATATAGAGAATTATACTATAGCGAAAAGTGGCTAACTTGTAAATTTAAATATGCATTCTTATAAAAACCAAATTACCCAAAAAGCGGGGACTTTACTTATTACTGGCAATATTTGATTTCGAAAAATAAATAAGCTGTATCGCGCCTATTTTGTATTTTTATAAAAATGCATTAAAGATTTAATAAAGAGATCAAACCGATGTTTTAAAAAGTGAATTTGTTAATTAGAAAAATACTGTTTCTTAGGTATAGAAAGAGTTGCATTGAAAACGTTGCTCTGCATTTAATTTTAACGTGCTTGTCACTCGTAAATAGAATGAAATGTGATTAACGTATAGATATATTTTGCAGGAAACAATGTAGTAAAATCACGTTGAAGATAGTAACAATTTCTAAAAAATATACAAAACGTAACTTTGATAAATCGAGAAAGGATTCCTAACTTTCACACACTCACAACCCACCCCCGTTCTTTTAATGTTTTTTTTAAGTACATTTAATTTTGTAAATAATTACAATACATCGCGTTAAATATAACAGAATATAACCTTTGCCAAAGCGATATGTTTCCTTATTGTAGCATTTTGTGTATGTATGCGTTCGTAATCATTTAATATATTTTATATTTTTTTCGAATCGTGTTTATCAAATACTACTCTTAATATACACACGTATGTAATACAATTTACTTGCTTCCAATAAACGAATAATGTCCCTAACTGTACATAAAGCTTTTATAAAACAAAACCTAAATCTCGTTAGACTATGATCACACTAAGCTATGCATAAACTGGCCACTTATGATTAAATCCTAGCGCGTAATCGCCATCTTGATGTGATTTATATAAGTCAAAATGGCGAACATTCTATTTATCGAATGCAAACGATTGTTTTATCATCATCACAGAATAGTTGAGTCTTTTTGTTGATGCATCAATCGAAGAAACATTCGAATTAGATTTTTTTTTCCAAAATTATGACAAAAACTTTTCGAATACAATGTTTTTTTTAAAGATTAAGCTTTATGTTAGCAATTAAATACAAGACAGAACACACCATGTTATTGTCATTTCCACCTGTTTCCGCCAAGAAGTCATGAATTGATAGAGCAAGGTTTTAACTGATTCTTATTTTATTCTTGATGCATTAACAAAAAGCCCTCGGTTATCTCTTCTCACATCGACATAGGCAAAGAAATGTATTTTATGACATATTTATTGTATTTAAAACCAGGACGACGCGCCGCCAAGCTTCGTTGATAGTTCCCCGATGCCGCGCCCGAAGATGTTGCCAACCTAGAAAACAAAATAATTGAATATTGGGGTAAATGTATTCCTATAAGTAAAACACTTGAAGGGTCTAACTACTGCGAACTATTTTTGATCATGCACACAGTTTTTGTGACATTGCAATGCTTAGTTTTCAGCTGGAGTAGGAACAAGAAGAGATTCTAATATCCCTAGGCAACGCGCGGATTTTTCTAAACAGACAGTGACTGTAGGATTTCAGCTGAAAGTTACTCTAGCAGACAGATTAACTTTTAGTAAAATCCTACAATTACGGATTACCTACTTTGATTTTAAACAATATTGATTGATTTGAATAAGATTGAGATTGACCAAGTTTTGTCCTGCTGTGTAATAGATACCTCATCAAACTCAAAAAATAATATCCAATGGAGTACTAGGTCCCACGCGGTATTGTAGTGTTCGCGTGAGTCAATCTTTGCATTTAACCGAAGTGTAAAGGTCGCCATAGCGCTTTGACAGCGGAATACCAATCGATTTTACAGCTTCTTGGATCTTTGCCAATATACCTGAGCTTAGAGTCACTAGAAAGATTATCATGTATTAATAAATGGAGCATATAAATAACCGGGGAATGCCGTCCTACTTCAGTGAGAATGAAAATCGTGGCAGAGACAAATAATGCCTTTTGAAAAGTCGCAGGCACGGTGCGCACTTACGCTGGCTATTACTATTTAAATAAAAAAGACATACGAGTATAATGTAGAGTAAAATGTACATAAGAATATAATGTAAATATGACATTGGACATTGAAAATCTGTGATGAATAATGATGATGAAAAGAGTTTTTATCATTAACACTAAAAACGGGATACCATTATACTACTGTTTGTTTCAAGTTCCCGATATTGTTTTGATTTTGTTGTTATTGGTCTCCCGGTATTGCTTTTTATTGTTGTTAATAATAATGTTAGTGACTATGACAGTTTAAAAGAGATTTTTCACAAGACGTTAATTTAATAGCGAAAACAGCAATCCCAGCACGGGTTATTCAAATGGATCGAAAAGTCTATAGGAGGTGGAGTTGCATACGTATCAAATATGGGATCTCATCAGCATTAAAAGTGAGTTGTCAGTACGTATCATAGTAGGTATGCGTTTCATTGTCGTTACTGAAAATCTATCAACGCAGCCTATCGCAGTTCCTTGGCCTCTCTGCGTCTCTAGCTCTACACCCTCTTCTCCGTCTTCCACGGTCAGACTGAAAAAGCCCTTTTCAGGTCGGCTATTTATCTAGCTGGAGGTCATCACTCTTTAAACGGGCATTATAATAAAATTATTAATCATTAAAATGTTGATCAGATCATTGGCAGAGGAGGACGTACGCGTACATTCGCCATTCTTAATATATTTATAGCTTGATCGGACGTGATTGTGGACGATAAATGTCTCGCGAAATAAATAGGCCTCCTGTTTACTTTGTCGAAAATATTCTGTCGGTGGTAATGCCCCTTGAAGCTGTGGCCGTGGGATAACTGATAAATGTTTGAGAGCTGAACACGTTAAAAGTATTTCTCACAAGATGTTTTTAGCTGAAGAATTGATTGAATCTCATAAATCCTAGAAGTAAGATGACTCATATAAAGGTTTTTGCTTTTATTTTGCTACGCTATGAACACGCTACTTAACTAATCTAGAAATATAAATAGATTTTTAAGGTGAAATAATTTCGCTACCCTGGCAATTCAGTTTTTCCCTACTTTTTTTGCATTTTCTAGCTGAATGTCAGGGTGCATAAATTTCAATCAAAATATGATTCGTGAACGAACCAACCAAATATGTTTTTACAGAATCATAGGTATTACGAAAGGAACTTTCTTCCTACTAACTTCCTTAAAATGTGAAGGATTCATCACGTCACATGGAGCCTAACCCTATCATTGGGACTGTATCTCAAAGTACAGCAAATCTGCGGCACCCCAACAAGAATCTTCAACCATTTATATACGTGACAATATTACCTTTCCAACAACAGCAGTAACATTGCCAAGCTTGGCCTCATCAGTGAGTGCCTCCAGCTTCGACTTCCCACTCCTCGATCCTTCTTCAGATCCTCCATCGTCGCCGCCACTGTAAAAACACAAAAAGTCTGTCATAAGGTATTAATGATTACGGACTTCTACTGAGTGTAAGATTTTAGCAGCATCAGCAGTAGCAAAGAACAATACAAAAATTTCCAAGGGATGTATTACAAAAATTGCATAGCCTACTTCATCATGGTATATATGGTCCATACCTGCCAACAATAAAAGTGCCTGCCAAGAATGGTAGCCTAAAAAAGTATCATAAAGTAAGCATAATTACTTTATGATAATTTTTTTAAGAATTACATTACAGGGGGGTTACTATGACGTCTTAAAGCAGGAGTAATTCCAGTGTGGGAAAGAGACAGGGCTATACAGGTCGTTTAGCGCCATCTCTTTCCTACACATATGTGGTAGGCCACCAGGTAAGAAAAACAAATTCAACAACACAATTGACGGCATTTTAATAGCTATTACGACTATTGAATAATATACGGCACGTGTCGAAAATCTGTCTAATCATTTTCTTTTATTATTTATCCTTGTTAACAAAATTTCGTATTCACCTACAATATCGCAAACAAAATATCTTTATTTAGACTGATATAATTATTTAGGTGAAAATGTGTGCACGACCATTACCAAAAACTTGTAATTCAAATAAACTGTTGTTTATCATCATACTGACTGATTTACGGCCATTTAGAGCTCCAGGATTATCTTTACGGGTACGTATGGGTATGTAAAGTAATAAAATTATAATAGGTTATAACATTTCATTTTATATTTTCAAATTCGAGGGTATTTTGACATTGATTTTCAACGCAACGGAATGGTTAACTTTTTGCGGGACTGTTCGAAAGAGATACCGTGGCCCTGGAACAGAAAGGGCAAAGAAGGAACATGGATGGGTTTTAGTCAGTACAAGTCTGACACTCCCTTCCGCTCCGCCCAGAGTGGGGGGGTCATTTGATGATTTCCCATCCGAAAAAAAAAAAAAGAATGGTTAACTTTTGGCACTGATTTCCGTGTGGCTGAGGTATGAACAAAGGAAAAAGAAAACCGTTACAGAGAGTAGGTTCTACCATCTCTTGTAGGCAACCAGTAAGCCAGGGGCTCTGTTAACCGCACACCTACAAACGACGGATTGTTTTTAGACATCATCTTTGGCGTATGGCCACAATCGAATGTACGCGGCCATCTTGTTTTTTTAACACATTTCACAAAACTAGTTTGCCGACAGCGCCACACTGTCAGCGTCATTGGATCGCCAAAAGATCCTTGTAACACTGTACAAACGAAGATGATTTTGTACTGTTTCTACAGACCATAGAAACCCTAAAAATAGCTACCCAAAAAGCAGCCTGTTGGAAATTAAAAATATGTTTCATGTTTCGAAGTATTATGTTATGTGATGTTGCTAAAAAAGTCACTCTATATTTTTTTTTACCTATTATCCTGTTGCGTCAGCAGCAGACTGCATGTAGCCTCCTCCGTGTGCATCCTGGCGGCCACATTCTGGTAAACCTTCGAGTTTAACTTGTCGTCGATCACGCCTTGCAGCTCGAAGTCGCTGTACATTTTCTAAAAGACAAAACCGTGTGTAAGTAACTAATGAAGTATTAAGAGCAGTAAAACAAGTTAATAAAAATGTAGAATAAAAGAATAAAAGGTCGTTAAATGGTCTCCATAACTTTTTGTTCCCATTTCCAGGGAGAATTTTGTAATGTTTTAACACCGACACTGCTATTTATTTTTTTGGGAGTGTTGCCACTTTGGGTTGAGTTTTTCGCCAAAACATAATATTTTAATAAGTCACCTAAGTTATGTCATATTGGGAGCTTCTTTGAAAAGTCCGTACCTATGGTACAGGTATAACTTACCTTCAGTATGATAGACAGGCATGCGACCTGCTGAGGATGAAGCGCGGGCCTCTCCGCTAGCCACTGGTTGATCAGCCCCACCTGGATCCCGTACCATTGCTCGAATAGCTGCAGGATCCATAGCTCGTCTGTCACCTGAAAACCGGAAATAAATTATCATCTTAGGAGCTATGCCCGGTAGTGGTTGTAGTGGGTATCTAGAAAGAAAGAAAGAACTGCACCAAAACCCAAACAAAGTCTATAAAGACACAGTTAAAATTACTAAACGAAGCCAAGAGCAGTCAATGTCAATATTTGAAAGCACTGTCCGCTCTTGAACGTGGTTTAGAGGTGATGATCGCGTTCAGTTTAACTGATAAAATGACCTCTTCATTATAATTTGGGTAGAATTGGTCATTTAGGAAGCTTAAAACAAGAAATATAAATGCAACTGTACCTTCGATCTAATTTGGTCCATAGAGTTCCTCATGAAGTTGACATAGCCTTGTCCGATGTCCTTGCCGGAACCGGACACGTTGGCTATCGTTAGGATTGAGCCAATCAAGCTGAAAACGAAACACATTTGTCAGTGAATGGTTACTGCAAAAAAAGCATCGACCGAAGCAGCTTTGACGTCAAAGAAATAGCTAATGGTAAACCTCTTTCAGACGCTGTCACGATTTTATTCATTTATGAAACTGTACACTACTTTTGCTTTAATGTCTATATGTATTAGGAATTACCCAGTACAAACTGGGTTGTGTAGGTCAGATAGGCAGTCGCTCCATGTAAAATACTTGTATTCGCCTGCATCCGGTTAGACTGGAAGCTGACCCCAACATAGTTGGGAAAAGGCTAGGAAGATGATAATACGGCCCGACTGCTGTAATGTTGCGTTTGTTTACTCATGTATGTACCTACATTCAATGCAAATAAATTATTTCTATTCTATTCTGTTTATGTCCTAATTTTCCTGATCACTATAATTGCGCGATGCAGGATATTACATAAGGCCAGGATGGTGCGCAGTTCCTATATTCCTTTATACAGTGTGTAAACGGACCATTCACAAAGCCGTCAACCAAGCATTATGTACATCAAACTAAGTAACTTTACGCAAACACTCAAAACATTGTGCTGATCGATGGTCGTGGTGTTTAAAGTAAAAATCTTACATTAAAAACATGTAAGTAAAAAAAAACTTGTGAAAAAGTTGAAACTTTGACCCCCAATAAAAGGTTTCCAGGTATAGATTAGAACAAAACAATAATCGCAATGACGGGGAAAACAAGTGCCTTTCGGCTTCGTTAAGGGTCTTGTTACACCCTCTATATTTCGCCACATCTACAAGACCTCAATTAGTATGACCTCACCTTCCCTCGTCGAACCTGGCGATCTTAGCGAGTGTCGCCTCCAAAACAGCGGACAGCCGCGTTGTCATACCGCCCGCCATTCCCTGCAGGCACGACTCGATCTGGGCGTCCATCTTAGTGTGGTATTGGTACTAGAGAGAGAATGAAAAAGATGTAGCATTTATGGATTCTAGCAGTCCAGTGATGGACTGGCCAGTCCTGGAAGATGATGCTTCGAAGAGGTTGATGGTTCTCTCCTTGCTCCTCGTCATCTGCTTGCATCTGAAATGCTCGATCCACCAACAAGTTTAACAATGTCGGACTACAAACTTCTGCAATGAAGCAGTGAGAATACGCCCAGCAAGTCGCATTTGTATTTGTTACGCCACGTCAACTAACTTAACTTGCTAGTGAATCCAGAGCCGGATAGATAGATACAGTCTTCGTAAATAGACCAGAAGCATGAGTATACATGAGGTACATTTAGACATTGTTCGTGAAGATTTTCATTAATTAGATTAAATCTATCTACCTCATTTAGAGGTCTCAAACTGTCATAAAAGCTGATTGTCTCTTGGAGGACTGTATCTTTTATTTTATTGTTGTCAGAGCCTCTACGCACATGCATTGGAGGATGACTTTCGGGGAAGTTTTGAAACCTCCCCCTCAACACTTATCAATGTAACATATAAAGAAGCTGAGGATCTAGACAATGTGATATTCTATTAGAGATACCGATGACGGGAAAGTCAAAAATATGTTTGATTGACATATGATACCGAAAATCTTTTACAGCGTGTTTCATTAAGGTGTGGTCCACACCATCAAACTGAACTACCTACTATCTCCATGGGACCAACATTGTAATCGCAAAAAAAACCCCTTAAATATGACCACATATTTATGATACACGCTGTATGTTTATCTGGTTGAAACTCGTTTTTTTGTGATTGTCATTTGTCTAAACCCTCGAGGATTAGTACAGAAGCGTGGTAAACACATAATTTGCAAGTTAGGCAAAACAAGTGAATATGAACTTGTACCAAAAACTCGCAATTGTAATCGATATTTATCGCTACCCGTACTTACTGTCGCTAAATATAATATGGCATTCGTATCATAATACAGGACCTGTGAAGTCACGCGTGTGATATGATATTGAGCGACAGTTAGTATGGGTAGCGATAGCCATCGTTTACATTTGCGAGTTTTTGGTACAAGTTCACATTCACTGGTGTGGCCAGCTTAAAACGATTCTACTATGATCTCTTAGTGGTCAAGCGGCAGTCGAAATGGTGATCCAGAAGAGCTTTATTCCACTGCGATCACCAATCTTGCCAAATTTATTGTGCAACAGACATTCTTCGTAATTATATTCTTTTGACAACCCATATCAGCCGCAGCTGGCTTTTCTACTATTTTGACAACAGAAAACATACGAGCTCAAAGCAACATTTTTTGCCATTCAGGCATTGCAGGGACAGACAGATATTTGCAGCCAATTCTGTTGAATTGGGGATATCAAATTGATTACGACCAATTCAATGTCCCCAATTTCTTGTAACATAGAACACGTGCAACACGTCATTGTCATCATGCATACAGTATGCTATTTTTATTTCTCCCCAAAGAGTCACAGTTATGGTGATATCCACTACGTTCGAGTTCAAGTGCTAAGTGCGTTTTAACTGCTTCAATATTCATTCATAATCTTGGATGATTTTCTCGCCATTCTGGTTTGAACGTAGTGGACGCATCACTAGGTCTAAGTTTGTGGCCTGGCTCAAACATGGAGTGGAGACGCAAAATGGTATCTTTCTAAAGTCGTGAATGATGTTGGATTCGGGAGGACTATCTGACCGCAGAAGCTGCAAAATTTAATGTAAGTAGTGACTTTGGGAGCAGACAATCAGTCTCTGACAGAAGGAGCTGGTCGAGGAAGTGATTTTGATGGATTTAGAAACGAAATAGGACATATAAGAAAGACTTTTAGCAGTTGTCTTTACTTGGAGCGGTCACAATACTTTGTTAGATATAGCGAAATAATGAAAGCTGGCTGGTCTGATAGCCACGAAATGATGTAAATTTTGAAATAATTCCATTGTATGAAGTACGTATAAGTGAAAGACTTGCTAATTCATTTGTTACACAAGCGATCCTTCACACGAACAGTTCTGGCGTTTCTCGATAATAGAGCCAAACCAGCGAAAGCCTGCAATTTTGAATTTACATGCAATCCAATTGTTTGTTAAGCTCATTTTGCAACAGCATGCAAGAACTTGATATATTATGTATAGTTACATAGGTCCATGGTAATGTGCCTTGATCTAGTGTAGTGATGAATTGGACTTGGTTTCTGCAGTCGTCGATGTTGGAAGTTTTTCAACAAGAAGCTTCGAAGTTTTGGTATTAAAGCGCGGCCTCGTCCCTAGTTTTTATATAAGCTTTGGCTAAGCACCTTAGCGCTCGAATCTTCGGTAAACTCTCCGTTTCAAATTCGTTTTAACAGAGGTTGGAGTCGAGTAAATACGGCCTCAATCTGGAGTTTTGGCCTTTCAGAATTGGAAGCGAAGCTCGTTAGTCTAGCAACTTTTGGATTAAAAAATATGATGAAGCGTTTGCTGATGTTCTGAATGATTTGTAAGCCAACAACGTGACCTGATGAGTTTTGCTGATTTATGCTTTAAGCGTTTTGTTTTAATGCTGTTCTCTTCTGGAGTGTTTCCTTTTGGATAGTTCCAAGCTGTTCAGGATTTGAGCTTGTATCTAGCATTTTCTGGAGTACGTTATCTTGTGGGAGCCTGGTTTGAATATTGTTTAAATGAGAGTTTTATAATTTGGTTATTGCAAGCATAATATCTTTGTCAATTTTAACACTTTTCGTAATCTAATATGTTGTCTGTTGGTTGTATTGGCGATTCATGTTCTTTTTTCAATGACGGTCATTTGATTTAGAGCTCTGCCTTTCTCTGCTATATGCGCTTTGCCTTCATGATCTTATTTTGTTTTATATTCTACTTGGAAATTAATTGAAACATTAATCATTAGTTTTTCATCCAATTTTCCTTTTCCTTCCACCACCTGTAAAAAAGAACTAAGTACTCACAATATCTACCCCTTCAACTGCGCACAATTTCAGCGCCTGGTTCTTGGCGTCCAGCGCGACGTTGACCATCGCGCAGGTCTCCGCCGGCAGGATGTAGTCCGTCGACATGAAGGTCACGCTCTTCTTCAGCCACGACTGGAAGACAGAAACAGTTTTAGGGAAATTATAACAGGTATTTCAAAATCAAAATCAAAATCAAAGCATTTATTTCAAGTAGGCCAGTTACAGGCACTTTTGAATTGTCAAAACAAAGACAACAGTAAAAAATAGCTACAGTCCCAGTCACAAGGCACAAAAACTGTGAAAGTACTGTAGTTGCCCATTCCCTAACGTAGATCTCTATGGAGAAGAACGGGCAAGAAACTCCATGGACACTCTTTTAAATCAGAATACTTTAACAAAACCTTGGTTACATCATTCATTTTGAGATGGTACATTATGTGAGAACGATGCAGCAAGATGTGTACGTTAAGTGTCCATAGTAAAAACAATTCAAAAATAAAATAATTAATTCAAATAAGCCGTGGCAAATAAGAGATGACCAGTCACAACTGACAGCGCCCGTTCACGAACATGACGCATGTATCAGCACCATTCAACTCAACCATTTTGAAGGGAACTAAATGATCCGACACACGTGCCACCATCAGCGAGACATTGGAGTGAGCATGACATACTCCTAACCGCCAGGGCACATTCAAGTCAAGAAAAGACGCAGGTTTCCAGCGAATGACAGCTTTCTAGTACATAGTACTCACACAATATGGGCTAGGCGGCTATATAATACAAAAGAGATTGAATTTATACAATGCAAAGATAGTTATACAATCTTCAGCAGCTCCAACAATACTATTTAATGCTATCAATTTAGGCGCTCCTGTTCTTGTGGAGCAGGACCGGCATTGAGCCAAGCATTTTTATCAGTGATATAATCGTCCAACTTGTAATATGCTTTCTTACATAGTGTGCGTTTAAGGCATGTTTTAAATTTCATTTCATTCAGTTCAAGAATACTTTGTGGAATTTTATTATAGCATCTCAAACAGTACCCCATGAAAGATGAGTCTACTTTAGCGAGTCTGAAGCCTGGCTGAACTAATTGGTCTCTATTTCTAGTACTGTAATTGTGTCTGTCACCCCTTTTATTAAAAAGATGTAGATTTTTTCTTACATACATTATGTTTTCGTAGATGTATTGACAATGTACCGTCATGATGTTAATTTCGTTAAACAATTCCCTTAGAGAATCGCGCCTACGAAGATTATATATGGCTCTGATGACTCTTTTTTGCAGAATAAATATAGACTCAATGTCTGCAGCCCGTCCCCATATTAAAATGCCATAAGACATAATACTATGAAAGTAACTAAAATAGACCAGTCTAGCGGTATCTACATACTGACGGATTTTTCTTATAGCATACGCTGCTGAACTTAGCCGCCCCGCAAGAGATGTTAAATGAGAACCCCATTGTAGCCTTGAATCAAGCGTAATCCCCAGGAAAACCGTTTTATCTACAAATTCAAGGTTCTCTTTATTCAATACTATATCACAATCGCTACTTTTAACATTCGGTAAAGCAAATCTTACGCATTTTGTTTTTTTTTCATTTAACACTAAATTGTTTGCTGTGAACCAATTATGGACCTGAAGTAGGGCATTATTCACGTCATCTAGATTTTGGGCCCGTCTATTTATCTTAAAAATTAGGGAAGTGTCATCAGCGAATAACACCATATTTTGAGGTTGGTTTTTCAATAAATAGGGGAGATCATTTATATATACTAGAAAGAGGAAAGGACCCAATATTGAGCCTTGCGGTACCCCCGTTTTTACCTTTAAACCCTGTGAATTAACTCCATTTATTTGCACATGTTGTTGTCTATCACTCAAATAAGATTTTACCAAACTAAGTGCAAGTTTCCCTAGTCCGTAATGCTCAAGTTTCAAAAGTAATGTGTCGTGATTTACGCAATCAAATGCTTTGGAGAGGTCACAAAATATTCCAATGGCGTCTAGGGACTCTTCCCACGAAATAAATATGTGCTTTAATAAGGTTACACCGGCGTCAGTTGTACAACGTCCCTTGGTGAAACCATACTGTTGATCGTGTAAGATTCTGTTGGTGTTAAAATGATTGAGCATTTGATTTAGCAATACCTTTTCAAACACCTTGCTAAAAACTGGCAACACGGATACAGGTCTATAATTATTTGTATCTTTACTATCTCCGGATTTACTGTATTTCATTAAGTCCGGGAAAACTCCTTGATCTACACACAAATTAAAAATTAAAGCTAAGTATGGTGCTATAGTCTCAACTATGGATGTACAAACTCTGATAGACATTCCCCAAAGATCTTCGGTCAGTTTGACTTTTATTTGACGGAAAGCTTTAATAACTATCATAGGGTTTATGTGTTTAAATTTAAATTCAGCCGGGCAGTCAGACACATTCGCCTTTAATAAACCAATTGAGACTTCAGGAGAGGAATTAAGAACCTCCGTAGTTTTTAACGGTATATCGGTAAAGAAATTTACAAACTCATGAGCTACTTCCTGATTAGAGCTTTTAGGACCACATGCTGTATCTAATGTGTAGCTAGTGTTACGTATTTTCTTCCTGTTAGTCTCGTTATTTATGACTTTCCAAACTGTCTTTTTTCAACTGACTTTTCAGCCTGTAAATCCATAATCGGAGGTGAGTTTCTTTTTTTAGAACGACATAGGTGTTCCTTTTAACTCCCAAAAGTATCCTCACCTGGAACGAAGACTCGGTCCTTTGAATGCAGGTCTCCATCATGTCGCACGCCATTAGCTTGAGCCTCTGCTCCAGGTGCGACCTGAACTCTGGCTCGGGCCAGTGAAGGTCCCTGATGAAGCACTGCAGCGCGTCTAGTTTCCAGAACAGCTCCTCACTTGTGGAGCAGCCATTGCTATGGAGATGGTAGGCAGTATTATGGGTTATGATCATAAAAAATTTCAATACTGCCATGCATTTTATAGGCAATTAGGAGTGAGATGTCCATTTACAAATCAATGTGTTATGAGCGTGATACAGACTATTTCCTGGTTGATATGATTGGTTCTAAAGGATATAATATGACTGATTGTACGAAGCGCAAGTTCAATTTTTTTTTGTACGGAATGATTTTGATGCTTTCAAATGCATGTAATTTTGAAAAATAATGATGTAAATTTTCCATGGCAAATAAAATTCTGCAGGTAAACTACCTTTTTCTCCAACAGGATTTTTATTTTTACCAGAGGGGTGTTTAGAACATGCTGCTAAATGACGATGGCTTAATATTCTGACAAGATCAACTTACGTTATTTAATAAAAATATTAAATAGTTTTCTTACCCCTTGATCTCCCACCTTTCCTTCTCGAAACCTTTGTGAAGCGACTGCGCAATAGAGGACTCCATCAAGTCCACATATCGCACAACAAGAGGGGCAAACGTATCACGAAGATGCTCATGAAACCTTCCACCCTTTAGATTCTCTGGCGATGACACAAAAGGAGCTTTACGGAAGATAGAAATAATTCTTTTGGAAGTAAGTAATAAAAATATTCCAAATTCAATATTTTGAATTAATTATAAAAAACATATCTCTAACATTGATTACAGTTAGTAGTAAGAACACAACACTTAAAGTCACATCCAGACACCGCAAAGCACGCACCATGAATGGCATACCACACTTGCCTCAGGCTCAACGAATCGAGTTGGATGAAGATGGATACTCAATACTCAATACTTACTTTTATTGCATTCCACATGTAGGTATTCCATCCACCATGTAGGTGGTAAACTTATAATTAGATCATATGATCATATCTTATATATCTGTCGGGCACAGCGAAATAAGTGAGTTAGAAGAGAGGAAGCATTTGTTATTTATATAACATTAATTAGCTAACTAAGTACTATATTATAACAAGGTATTTTCTAAGATAAACTAATAGCTTTAATATAAAATATAAACAGCTATCTATTGAGAGATGTAATAAGAATGAATAAATCAAATAAAATTTAAAGTCTCGAGTACTTAAGTTATGAATGGATGTTCCCAATGAGTACCCTGTTCTTCCAGCCTGAGACATACATAAACACCCAAGGCGCCTGCCTCACGAACTCAGTACGTGACTTAGAAAAGTGAAGAAATGAGAGTTACAAGAGAGTCGCCGTTAGACGACAAAGTTTCGAAAGATTGGATTTGGACAGGTATCCGATTTGTTAAACTTACCATCCGCCCTGAGGTAGTCGTTTAGGATCTGGAACAGGGGGAAGGAGTCCCAGGTGTCTGGGGGTTGTTCAGCCAATACCCTGTCCATATCTACTCCGAACAACGCCCAGAAGATCTCGGCGTGCTCTACCAGCAGTTCCGAAAACCACGCGAAAGCCTGTGTACAGATGTAAGTTATAATTTTAAATATAGCACTCAATAATTTTGAGAAGATTTCGATACATGTTTTAAGAAAACAGTTACTTTAAAAGATATTTTCTTTAGTTAAGGTTTTTGCATATTTAGATGATATATTAATATTGGCAATTTCAGAAATTATTTTTTAAATATTCGTCAATCAATGCAAAAATCCTTTATTAATTTATGAGGAATTGAAATTCGTTTCTTAGTGTACGTTTAATAACATGTTTAAATTGAAAAGAATTTACTAATAAGTGCAACCACGAGGTGCTAAAAATCAAAATGCATACCATATAAAATATTATAGCATGCTTTTGGAAAATCAAGTTTGTCTATTTTAAACATAATTGCGGAGCTAGCCATATAGCCACGACTAGTATAAGTTGTAATTAATGTCACTAAAAACAAGGGGCGGAAACATAATATTTGCTAAAAATCGACAAATATTTTGATATCCTAAATACGCTAGATATAAAGGACAACATGCAAGATTCAACACAAGACAGCGAAAGAACAAGTCTACTTCACTCATTAGAAGCTGGACAGAATAGAGTACTGATACTAGTAGAGTATATTATGGTATGTGCAATGCCTAACGGTACTGAAGATCTAAGTGTGTACTGTAATGGACAACATAAGACGTAGGGTTTAAACGAAAATGATCATAAAGGTCATCTATAAGGTTGTAAATTCTTTTACAGCATTTGCTATAAAACACATTATCAGTGAATGTTACATCGCAGTCTTCAATTTAGGAACCTTTTTAATTATTTTCAATTCAACCACAAAATTATGCAAAATGTAAGCATATAAATTTTATAAATAATAAATAAAATACAGCGCACTACAGAAAAGAAAAATTGTTGTAATGTGCTCAATGTGTCGTATGTCCTAAGTTTTTATGTAGAAGCTTTTGTTTATGTAGCTAATGTATGTTTCGTGAGTCGGTAGTCGGAGTAGACTGTAGAAAAAATATACAAAATTCACTTTTCATTGCAGACATAAACGACTAAAAACCCGGCCAATTGGTTTTGAGAAACAAATCTAACAAAATATTTTTGATTTGAGCCCATAATGAAAAGTTTGATCTCAGTCAATCAAATAGTCTATATCATTCGTATCATGCTTTCGACTATCGAAGTAACATTAAAGCATTTGCCAAAGCGAGTTAAACTATCGTTTATCGAGTCTACTCCTTTTATATTGTGATCAAACCAATCAATGTGAAGTATGACCAAGATCAAAGTGAACAAACGATTGACAAGTGATTCGTTCAGCCGAGCAACAAATCAAATTCATGAGTAGTTACATTTTGTTGACCGCTAGAGTCCGGTTTTGTGTTATAAACCTGCGGAGAAATAAAATATAAGATAGAAGTGGATAATAAAAGACATAGTTTTATACTTAGCGTACATCAAATGTCGGGAAGTGAACTTATATAACATTCACTCGACGACTAAGCGACATAAATACATAATTTAGGAAAACAAAAATATATTTTGGTAACTAATAAGGTACACGATGAAGCTAAAAGATAGAATATTGACAATCACAACATAGATAATAATATAAATGCTCGTAAAACATCGTGTACCGTTGATTGAAATGAAAATATAGAATTTTCTTTTCAACCTCTTGAAATAAATAAATAAAACTGCCTGACATTCCCCACACTAATAGCGACAGGAGAATAGGATGCTATCCAGTCAACATTTAAATATTGGTAAAACAATTTAATACACACTACGTTCACAAAGTACATAAGTAAGATAGACCACAAGCTAAGAACAAAGACGTTGTGTTGATTGCTTAAAAACTGGAGAAATTAGAAACGTTTTGTAGTATTAGAAAGTTTTACCAAAACAGAAAACCACGACATTCAGGATAGACACAAACATATTAAGGCAAACAATAGCGAGCATTACTTTGATATTACTTATCCACTTCGAATATATCATCAAATCCTTCACCAATATCAAAGTTAAGCTCAAGAACTGGCTATTTTCGGGTTGTGAGATTATTTTGTTTGGCTACGTTACCTCTGCGTAATGTTCTTCGTTTTGTTGTAGAAGGTCGACACATAGCTCTGCTAAGTGTATAAGATCTTCCAGCTTTTTTGCTGGTGTGACCATTGTTTCACCTCTTAAGTCCTCTGTAAGGGAAATATTAACTATATAATATATACCTAGGGCACATAATGTCAGTCCAAAGATTTTTTAATAATGACTTTATACAGCGTTATTTTCATGCTGTGGGAACTATCAGATTTTAAACAAACTGAACTATGTCGTTAAGTAACCTGCAGTCTCTCAATAGAATGAAAGGCATTTTCCGGATTTACGCAAGTTTTCGAATTCGGGTGTCAGTGTTCTTTTAAAAAACAGACAACCAACTTTAAAGTCTGAATTATCTTAATTTGCCTATCTTACGACGTTCATTCCTCAAAGGTAGACGATTTCAAATCCCTGGAAATAATCGTGTTCAACCAGTGCTTACCTTCAATATTAGCCTTCTGACTAAGCTGCGTGTAATTCAACAAGGCCGCATTTTCCAAGCTCGTCTGTATCATTGCTCTCACTTCTTCTGGTGCTACTGGTGTTACCACGTCTTTCATCAATACTCTCTCCAATAGCGATAGTGTGGCCTGAAAGATCATTTTCAATTGTACTTACTGATTTTCAAAATATTTTTTTAATATTATTTGAGTATAGCTTCAAGTGTTGTTATAATCCTGTGTCTAATAAATCTTCTGAGTTAACATTTTTAGAGTCAATATCTTTTTGTATCTCTTGTCTGATTTACATTCTTTTTTTGTTTGCATTATCATCATGTTCTTCTGTAATCTACCCACCTTAAGCGCTCCCTCAGGCCGTCCAAATGGGAACGCATATCTGAAGTTCGTGATCTGATGCTGCAATAACGCCTTCAAACGTTCCTTTATCTCCGCGAACTTCTCTTTCTCTTGCACGGTGATGCTGCCTACCCCGTCCGGCCTGCCAGTCAACGTCGCTGTACTGTGAACCACTTCCGGCGTAGGGCTTACTCTAGTCGGGCACAAGCGGGATATAGGGTAGGCTGTGAAATCAGCAGCTTAACTACTAACTAATGTCTAAATATATAAATAATTCTAGTTTAGATTAAAGGAGAGTGTGAATTTGTTTTTTTTTGTCTCTGCCTTGTTTCATGAGTTTTTTTTATGTTCGTTGGTTTATTAACTGTTATCAGCGTTTCGCTTCGCTTTAAAGATTGTCGAGGGAGAGTGTGCTTTATTTTTCTTATGTACTTCTCGGCGTTCCTTGTCAATTCAAGTTAATTTATGTTCATCTGTTTTCATTCTCTTTCTTTCTTCTAATACTTCCTTAACCGTAGCATTCTATTTAATTAGCAATAAAGAGTCTTTGGATAGTTTTATTTTAACGACTCAACGGGCTATAGTATCATTCTTGTTTTGATTTACAGTATAAACATCTTTAGTCTAGTTTGATTATTATCTCATCTTTATTTTTACAAAATCCCTTTCATAGAATAAATATAATATTTGCAATTCTCAATCCATGCAGTACTGCTACATTATACATTTTATTTCATCACCAACCCGCACTAGGCCAGCGTGGTGGATTACAGCCGTCTCCTTTTTACAGAGAGAAAGCCTGAGTCCCAGCTGTGGGAACTTTATTAGCTGATTATGATATAATCTTTGAACTGCTGACTCCAAAAGCCCGAAATAGATATATTAGTAAGGAGAAGCAGGCATAGTTAGTAAGCACATTTAGTACAGTTGCATAGTCAGTTAGTATAGGTAAGTACTAATAGTTGGAAGCAACATCACACTCATGTGAGGCATAGGTTGGGTAGGTCGTGGTTCATTACTAGTTTTGGTGTGTGAAGCTGTTTTTGACCTTATAATTAAGTAATATTTGCGTTTAAATTTCATCATCACGAAAATATAAAGTCTTCAAGTGATTTTCATGTTTTTGTTGAAATCCTTTGGTATATTAATTTGATCTTTATTTTCATTAAGGGTTTAAACGTCATATATTTTAAAAGTTGCTGATTTTATTTCAATAACTTTTTTATACGTACTAAAAGTTAGGGACAGTTATAAATATTTGTCAAATACAGCTTCTTTTCTATCCATTGATCACGGCTAACATTCACATTCAGTTGCGGACCTAGTACATCGCCTTGTGGGACACCAAATCTAACACATTTACCATTCAATACCAACCTGTTAGTTATATGTATTTACAAGATTAACTACAAATGCTGATTCTTAGATACATTTTTACATAAATACAAGGTGGACTTTGTACCAGATTTTAGTTCATCATCCATTTATCAATGTGTGAAGCTGGACGTAGGCCTCTTGTGTAAGATCTTTATTTTGATCAAAGAAGCTAAAGCTTCAGATTTTTCATGTCTGTTTATTTTAACGAATTGTTTCTATTTACACTATTGCCCATTTTATTACTTTCATCAAACTGCGGCCTTTTTGCAAAAATTTCGTATTCCACCATCATCTACGGTCCTTTCACAGTTATTTACGTCTGACAGTAGCAACCCAGTAGCAGCCTTATTACAACAAGAATAAATACCACTTTAATTTTACAGTCCGAAAGACAGACAGTCAGAAAGCTGTCAGAAAAGTAATATAATTGTGATAGTACTGTACCAATTTCTTCATAATATTAGAAAAAAGAAACAATAGTCTAGCTATCTACCTACCTGTTACCATGGACGTGGCTGGCACAGAACGCGAAGGAGTAATGCATAAGTGTCGGGTCTACGGTCTGTGACCCACTTTCGGCCACATCTAGGAGGTCTGATAGGTAGCAGAGGTGGCGGAAGCAGCCTCGTACCCCGTATCTTGCGCAGTACTCGTCTAAGACGAATACTTGGCCGGGGGAGAACCAACCCTGGAAAGGAGAAAGATGTAGGTGATGCTGTACTGTTCAGGTTCAATTTTACTTTTAGTGAATAAGTTAAAGGGTACAATTAAAATACACCATAATACTGACTATTAACAAACTATGGTAAGTACTACGATTTTCAAATCATGAGATTTTTATGTAATTGTATATTTAGATAGTTTATAAATATAAATATTTTTCGAGCCACCTAGAGATTTATTTTACCTCTGAAGGTAGGTACCAAATCATAAATCAGAACCATAGATCAAGGATCTACCAAAGTAAACAAATAAATCCTTGTCAAGAAGAAAAAATAAGAAGAAGATCGGAATATATCCCGTAAGTGACAGTATAAGTTTAAATAAATCCTTACCAAGGAACAATATGGGTCTTGCAGGCGATACTTCAGCGTTAAAGACTGTAGCACACAGAACAGTTGGTGATGATCGTACTGGCAAGGATCTGCCTGAATGTAGTCCTCCATACCATGTTTACGAGCTTTATCTGCATCTGAAAGAGGAACAGACAATAATTTTCATTTGTGAAATATTACGGGAGTAGAAAGCAAGATTTCTATAAAATGATCATCTTGAGCTAAATAAATTTGAGTTCTAATGTAGAGAATTAAAACTAGGCCAGTAGAAGAAAATCACAACAAAAGACCCAAATAAAGTAATATTCTATCAATGACATATTGGTGGTGGAAAAGTTAAAAATGTATGATATTAGCATAAGTTACTAGAAAGCTAATGTATCTTACTCTTGTTAGAACTCGATGATGAAAGCGATTGCCACCTGTCTAGCTAGACCTTCTGATCTAGATAATAAATATAAATTGCTAGTCGGGGATTTTCCATAGATTTTGCCACGGATAGTTAACACCGAAATTGTTTATGAGCTGTTATGAAACACCATGACATTGACGTCAAACATGGAACAGGAGTATTAGTGATAACTTCTGATAAGATACGAGAGCAATATAATAATGAGATAGATAGTATAGCTACAGACAGTGGTAATAAAATTACAGGCAAGAGCCTTGAGTCAGATATAGCAGAATAAAGCATGGAATTTCCCGTTCATCAGTGAATAAATTCGCATCTATCTTGATCTATTTTCTTTGTCATTTGCCCTGAACATTCATTTCAATTGACTATGTCTGTTATTCTTGAATCATTTATATTTCTTTAAATTTTAATTTTTCAACTTGTGGCTAAATAATAATAACCGCACGGGTTGATCTTAAAGAGTTAAGCTGCGCTTGCCTATTTCGGTCCGTGGATGGGTGCATCCATTACATACCGAATTTCCTCCGAACCTCGGAAAACACGGTAAACCGTTGGTTCCCGCTGACATTAATTGTAGATCTCTGAGAGTCGTTACTGGTAGTCTGTGGCCCGAAAGTCTGACAACCAGTCTTAACAAGCGGTATCATTACACAGTACCCAGTACTAACTGGGTTTTGGACGTCAGATAGGCAGTCGCTCTACGTAAAATACTGAGAAAAAGGTAGGCAGATAATGAATCTTCACTTTTTCAACTCACCTCCCATAATCTTATGATGCGTATCTGATGTTGTAGGCGGCGTAGGTTTATGACTCTGTCCAGTAGCTCTATATAGCGCCATAACCCATAGATGGCATTCATTCTCATCGGTGACCCCCATGAGGACTGACTCGCCATCTCGTACTGCGTTCATGAAGTATTTAGCACCCTCCAATTCTGCAAAGAGATGTAGGGTAGTGGTTTCGTTGATTTTCTAGCTATTGAAGATATAGATATAGAAAGAAATTTTTATACATTGATAGAGAAAGAAGAAATTAATCCAAGTTTTTGTCTGTATTATGTATGCCTGGGAATCGAACCCATGCTAATAGCCACAAGACTTGCAATCAGGAAATTGAGTCCTCCAAGGACAAATTATCCAATTTTATTTAGTCTGTAGTATATTATGTAAGCCTGGGAATTGAACCCATGGCACTATTATCTACTACTTTTGCAGTTGATATAAAAAAGATAGTAATTTTATTTTTTCTATTAGAGAGCACAGTCAACCGCACATCAGTGGTGTCACTTCAATGTCGAATATTGACATTGAAGTGACACCAGTTACCCACCAGTTTACTGCTATGGATAGCAGTATTCAAAATTAACCATAGACAGGTGTTTGACTGTGCAATAGAGTATTTGAAAAAGAGACAGAGAAGGAAAATTATAAGTATAAAGAATAATAATCACAAAAATGTTCATTACCTATTTGTTTCTTGTTTGCCTTACCTTGTCCGACGATCAGCTGAGCTGTAAAACAAAACGACATTTTAGTAAACTAACTATATCTGTCCTTAGTAACAAACAACGGCTAAAATACTTTAAAATTCATTACAGATAAGACAGTACTTAAAAAGGATCTATATTTTAACAAACTCATAAGTGATAGCAACCTTATTGCTACGAGAGTAAAGGTTAAATTACTGTGAAAGGACTGCATTGAGGAGGATGGATTTTAGAATAGATACAAAATATAAGAATGAGTACTGTACCGCTTGCTAGCTCGATATAGTCGACTGTAAAACCATCTAACTGCATCATTTCAGCAGGTTCTGACTTCTTGTCTTTATATGAACATAAGGCAAAGGTATATTGGCTGACTTGAACGAGCACCATGTATCTACGCTTCCATTTACGCCAAACATTCTTGCCGATTACATGAAGGTAGCTGAAAAATAAAAAAGTAATGTAAGAAAGAGAACGTGATCATGTAATAGGTACAAAACTTAAACAATATCTTACAAAAAATATGGGATATTTTTAGGGAACTTGCAGTTTGTAACCTTACAAAAGCATTCGACCTTGTCAGTAAATCAGTTTTACAATACAACATGAACAGGCAAATTCTGCACTGCACAAAGCAATATTGGGAGGGATCTGTGCCACAAGAAAAAACTTGTAAAATTACTAATACATTTTGGTAAAAATTTCTTGGGAGTCCCACAAGGCAGAAGACTTGGTCCTATACTGTGTTTAAAATAAATATGTATTCAAATTCTTCTATTTATAAATTGCCCTTTTTAAACTTTAGTTTTTGTCTAGAAGTTTTTATACTTAACAGGAAAAAAATGGTTTTTGAAAACGAGTCGTTCTTTGAAGTACTTACCCACAATGCTTCATGTTAAGAGGCTTATCCATTCTACAGGCAATTTTGATTCTTAAGTCTTGGTCTGGCAGGTTCTTTGGTACTGTCATTCGATGCCATTCAGGTACCTATAAATTACAAAACACTAGTTAATACTTTCTTGATGGAAATATACTTTATGTTTCCTTAAGTCAAACGAAGAGAACAGAATCCAGGTATTTATTTTTTTATCCCACTTCCAAGACTTTCTAAACATTTATGGGAACTAATTAACCTTTAATGTGCCCACTGCTGGGATACATGCCTCCTTCTCCCTAAGAGAGGGTAGAAATCCACCACACTGGCCCACTGAAGATTGGTACATGTCACATGTTTCCGATTTTCGGTCAAAGATCATGCCGATTTCCTCACGAAGTTTAGATTGTTGGCATTTATTTAGGCAAACTAAATAAATGCCAACAATCTTGGGAGGACAGATAGGCAGTCGCCCCTGTAAAATACTGGTATTCAGCTAAACCCAGTGAGACTGGAAGCCAACCCCAAAATAATGTGGAAAAAGCTCGACAGATTATGATGAATCGATTAAGCTGTATTCTTAATTATCTCCAACGGGTCACTCAAAATTTGGTAAAACAACGAGAAATGACTATCGTTAAAGCATAATAACTTACTTTACTAGATAAAGGTGTCGGCCTAAGCACAACTTTGCCGAGTTCCTTGTCTTCCAAAGCCAGTACTCCAGGGTTTTCAGTATACAGCTTCACCTTGACGGCAGGCAGCGGCTGTGTCGTGCTGAAGTCACCTTGTGTGTCCCACCTGAATGTAATACAAACATATTAAATTAGGAATATTGACCAAACTAAGTCATAAATATTGATGCGAAATAACCAAAAGGAAATATTTGGTGATAAAAATGCTCATTACGTTGAGATGCATTAGTTCATAATATCATGTAAAATGAGCAGAGAGCATAGAACTTCGCAATCGCTTTCAAAAGTTTTCTTTTTTCAACAACGTCTTTAAATAGAATGTGACTTTACCTAGTTACTTTCAAACAATAAAACATGATAAATTTCCTTTGCTGAAACAAATACTTCACCATACATTTTTTAATAGCATCGTCATGGCTATAGCAAATGTGGATAGATACCTAGTTAAGTCTATATCTTAAAAAAGAATCCCTGTAAGGCTACGGAAAAAGTTTTCAGGTTAGTTTAAATTAACATTAAACTTAATGTCATTGTTACTTACATAGGTTTAGAGGCTTCTGCTTGGTCAGTCTGGAGTTTGTCTCCGCCTTCGACTTCCATAGTGCAATAAACTATCCTATTTGGTGCTAAAGTCTTGAGACCTTTCACCTCCATTACAACCACCTAGAATGTGTTCAAGATGATGATAATTATGAGACAAATGTTGCCGTGAGATCGTCCCTTTATAAAACGAATATTACATTTCTGTAATCTACTACAAATACACCCATTTAAAATAAATATCAAATGTATGATTGAACATAACAAAATAATATCTTAGTAATAAAATTCAAATTAAATCAATGTCTATAAGAAACTGACGATATTTATTTACCAATTTCACTGTGATGCAAATACGTATTTATTAATTTGAAAATAAATCAATTCCGTACACGTCTAATAATGTTTTTTGCCATTTCTCAACGTTACCTCTATTTGGAATGTAAGCACTACATCCATTTTCGTAAGCTGCGCGTCGACGTCGCCGCCATCAGCTTCACCCGTCAACTTGTTGGCAAGCGAGCCTTGCGATCTGAAACACAGCTGCTTACTCAACCTTGGACTCGGATCCGGCCCAGCGTTTGACCTAATCACCATCAAGCAACCATTTCAAAATACCACCACCAAAGAGTTCCACCAAGAAACATTTAACCCAGACAGTTTATTTACAAATGTTGACAAACATTAAGGGATTAGTAATATTATTGACAAATTACATGAATTACAAGTTAGTAATGATAAATTCACAGTTATTAAGGAAAGGGAAGCGACCATTGAGGACATTCACAAGCCCAAGGGAATGATTGGTGGCATACAATATGAACCCATCACCGATACCAAGAATGATTAAGCATACAAAAGGGTAACATTACAAATACGTCGGAACACATCATCTAAATCTAAGTTACTGATAAAATGGCGTATAGGTAGTTAATGTATAAAGCGAATTTAATGTACGAGTTTTAACAGATATAAGAGACTCCAGTTTACTAGACAAGGAAAGAGGTCAGAAAAATAAAGCTAGAGACGAAGAAATAAATCCGATAGTGCACTTTCATGTGGACTCAATTCCACTCGATGTAACTTTGACGGTTATAGTTTCTCAAACTATTATTAAATAAAATGGAACCAGTCTATATGGAAATATAAGAGCTAACTTTTGAACTGGAGACTCGTGATAGGCGAAATGAAATGTAGTATAAAAATGTGTAAATTAGAAGCAAAGCCCTACCGAAGCTTGAAGCGTAGTTTCAGTATAATATTAGTAGAAAATATTGGTACAAATAAGATAAAATAAAAGGAAAAATGTGGAACAAAAATGTTAAAGCAGTGGGGTATATTGAAAAGCTTAAGAGTCTAGTTTAATTTAAATCTGGGGTATTGTATCTACGTTCCAAATATTAAGCTGACGCTTAGGTGTTACTGTAGCGATTTAGACTAGAATTATAATCTGTATCTACGTTTTTATTAACTATAAGCTTATTAAAGTCTTCTGGCGGTGTTGTGGAAGCTTTAATATGTCCATTGTTGTCATTGATATTAAGTTTAATAACTTTTTGATTGAACCACGGATTTTTTTAATCTAGTTTGTTAATATCAGCGGGAAGCTCTACTCTAGGATACTGTTACTTAGCTACTGTGGTCCTCAAGACAACATTAGGATTGCAAACTGTATCATTCATGTAGGGAATGTGTTGGGGTCCTGCTACACAAGACACGTGCTTAAAATTATCAATTCTGTACTCATTACTTGTACTTCCTTTAATATTACCGTCCGGTTATGTGCCAGGGACAGAAAAAAAAACCAAATAGAAATCAACAAGTAGAAACAATGAATGTCTGGATGAACGTCTAAGGAGTTTGAGAGTTAAAACGAAAAATAAATCCAACCTGGTGTTTGAAACAGATGCAAAAGTAACGAAACCATTAAAGTGTTATATGATGCTTTCCTTAATTTTGCATTAATTTAATTTATATTTGCTTGTACTTGATCATGTACTAAATAAAATACTTGATTTAAGATTTCGAAATAATTTGAAAATTTTCCTAGTAAATCTCGAAAAACGCGGTTCAAACACCAATACTATACAAGAGGGTTTAAAAATACATTAAAGACATGATAGTAAACGTTGCATCCAGATGAGATTATCAGTTGAAACCAAACATTACTAACAGTGAAAAAGATGAAACAACAGTATTAACAAAGTTCTTTAGTCAATTTTACATTATGATAGTCCACAACACATTTTCAAAAATAACTAGAGAATTAAATATTACAAATTTAGTTAAAGTTTTCAAAAATGTATGTGGATCTTTTTGTTTAAATGTTTTAAATATTACACCATTCTTCGTACACATCACAATTCAGTGATAAAAATTACTAGATAAGGCAACTTTGGAAACATCACGTTTCATGATACTGATTTGGAAAGTGTACGTCGATAAACAGACACATACTAAATACACAACAAATTATGCAAAGAATATACTCTTTTCAATAGGTAAGAACTAACAGTCAAAAATAATTATAAATAACATTAATTAGTATTTTCTTTGCATTTGAACGACACGAATGTGAATTCCATAGAACAGTATGGATCCAAATTATAATCCAATATTCAACAACCATTCAAGACTGATTGACCATTGATAAATAACAAAACTTTATATGAGACTATTAAACAAGACAGTAAAGCTATATTAACTAGCTTTGAACCAAGATTCGATTTGTATTTTATTAAACACAATGGCCAATCGACAGCATACGAGTACATTGATCACATCCAGTACAGCATTGAACTTTTAACAGACATTGATTCTCGAGGCACGAACAATTGAACAAACACCCAAACTAATTAATTTTGTTTTATTCACAGTATTTGCAATAATATGACACTGTCGTGTCCACGGGAAACTAAATGTGGCAACGCTAGGGAGACTACATCCATCAAAGGACTACTTTCAAGTAAAGTTTCTTTAAGTAAAGACATTGAAAACCTTGTCATACTATTGCAAATGCATTCTTAATTAAAACACTGGTATTTACAACCTTTTCACACAGAACTAGCCCTTTAAGGTGTGAGAAGGTTCTCAAAAAAATCTGCTGTTTAATTTTTCATTTATACCCTACAACACTGACCTGTGATTATACCGCTTGATTTTATGTAGGCCATATTTGGAGTCGGCTCCGCCCTTGGAGACGGGGAGGGACTCCAAGTTGGCCATCAGAAGGTTGATGGAGGACTTCAGTTCTTCGATGTACAGCGATTCCATCTCTTTCAACACGAACTTTGGCATCAACTTGCGGTTCTACGATAATATTGATATTGTTATCAGCTTTTGGTTTTTCCTTAGGTTCTTACATTATGTTTATCTGTTTCTAGTGTATTTTCTTCGTGTTTATCAATATTACTTATTACCTTTTCCATTTCGTTGACTTTCTGCATTCTTCCATCCAACTCTCTTCTGATAGCTGCCGCTTGTTCGTCGGCAGAGTCCAACTGTAAACACATAAAGTATAATCAAACCCCAGGAGAAAGCTTGATTAAGCCATTTTCTACTTAAGTATATTTCCATATAACCTTCATAACTTTAAACACAGCAACCTTTCCTCTCAAAGGACCAATATGTAATTACTCATTAAACAAATTGGCCCATTTCAAGTAGCATTTGGTTTTAGCCAATTCAATTAACCATTCGAGGTCAGATGAGCTTAATTAATTTTAATGATTACAAAGGCAAACACGAGAGCTTTGATGTGGATTACGGAAGGCTTTAAAAGAATACTAATTCCGTAGCTCGAGGGGTACACAGGATGAATACTGTGAAAGATCACAGTTTTGAACATGCCTAAATTTTGATGAAGGCAAAGCGTTCATATTTAATTTTGTTTTTGATATTAAAATTGGTCAAGCCTTTGTGAGTTAGCAAATATTATGTTGTTGACACATTTTAGAGTGAGATGTTTTATCAAACTGAAAATAAAAATTTTGAGAATATTTTTCGTGTTTGACTTTGATTAAATACCTTTTCCGTTGACGGTCTGCTTTGATATGTTAATAATAGAATTAATATTATGATTCAAAGCGAAATGCCAGACGAAATGTTTTAATGGCAAGTATAAATAGATTCAACAGCCGTCTCTAATCCAAAGGAAATCAGCTTGACGCCAGTGTAATAGTGGCACGGGCACCCCGTCTAGACCTGATGATCATTTTGGAATGAATTCACCAACAAAGACACCTAGTATAAAAATACTCACAAGAAGAGCGTTGAAAAGCAACTGATGTTCAAACTTCTTGACTCCAAGGATTTGCTGGAACATATCGTAGAGCTGTTCTTTGCTGAGGATGCACTCAGCATTGAGGCTCTGTTGTTGCGCCCGGGACGGTCGCTTGGACTCGTCGTCTCCGGGTATGCCTGAAGATGTACTGGTTCTTACGATACTGGATTGTAGGTGTTGAAGGTGGGGAGTGTAAGTTCGTGTAGAAGTAAGATAAACTTTCATAATATATATGCAATGGTTGTATCAGAATCTTTGACTGGATGACAGTCTTTAGAACAAATTGTTAGTGTATTTGTGGATGGTGTTAAAAAGTGGAAAATTCTGATACAAAAATTTTCTATTTTTAGTTTTTATGACCATTACAGTTGTCACATAGACCCGTCTTATATATAGTTAATTTTAAATGCTGCTTTTCCAACAAACGATAAAATACAGTGAGCGTTACACGGAAAGCAATAATCGTGATTTGGACACATCAAATCATGCAGTGCACTTATTATTAAACTCACCTCAAAAATCCTTAAACCTTTGTAAAATTTACTTAAATGTGAAGTCTTAATAAAACTGAGTGTAACTGTAAAGTTTATAAGTGTTAAACTGCGGATGGTGTAAATGAAAAATATAACTTGAATGAAAATTATTTGGTGGTAAATGTGATAAATATTAAATTATTGAGTGACGAAATAATTTTAAAAGAACCTGCAAAAGATGTTGTAAAAGACAACAAGAAAGACGTGATACACAATATTTTAACTCACGGTAAAATATAAACAATTAACAACGTAAATAACAAATACATAGAAGTGAATTTTGAAAACGTTCTTATTCATTTTATAACCATATAAAATGCCTCGGTGAACAACGACTAAAGTTAAGCAACGACACAAGACGTAAGCGAAAAAATGGAAAAAAGGAAGGAATCAAATGAAAATCTTTGTCGAGTGATACCTGTTATTCCTGTTCAGGATGTGTGAGAGAGACATGTCGTGAGAGAAAGGGAAAGAAACACAGACAGTGAGACAGACACAGGCACACACATTTTTAGGTACATTTAGTTTTAGGACCGGTGTTACACAAACTCGTAACTTTTGCGTAACTTACGAGTTTGGTAAGCACACCTTTTTGTGCCATAATGAATATTTCTTCATTGCATATGACTTTTAAGTTGGTAATTATTTAAGAACATTACAAAGGTGTGCTTACAGCGGTTTTAAGACATTTACATTCTACAGTACCTATACTAACGGTTGCATCAAGTATAGCGAAGTTTGCTGATTGTATAGAATCATAGAGTTTCTTTAAATTTGTAGAGGAAGAAGAAGACGATTTCATATTACAAAGCGAATTCAAAATAAAATAAGGACTACAACTAGCAAACTTCTTAGAACTGTAACATTTTGCTATCATTTGTATGAAATGTTTCATAAGTGATTTTAGATAGGCACTGTTACACAATTTTGAACTTCAGTTTCGCAAAATGTTACATTATTTTAGGAATGGTTGATAAAATACATACACGGGTTTATGATTACATACAGTATAAAAAATGGATTTCACGATCTACTCGAAAAAAGTTTACCGTCGTTGTTTTAAAGGCTAATATTCCAAAAGAACGTCTTTAAGTACCAATTAATAAAATAAACAACAGAGAAAATGTAACCCTAAAATCGGTAAACGCAAAAGATTTCCTTTATGAAAACAAAATAGATAAATATTGAACTGATGGCAATATTATTTTTTTAAATAGCTAGGTTGACATAAACACTACCGCACACAGATCATCTTTGTGTCTACGGAGCCAATAAACTAATGATTTTGAAGAGAACCTTTTCGTTCAGTGTTTAAAACAGTATTCCATAAATAAATTCAAACGATTGATTTTTCAACTTTACGATACAAGCAAGTTAACAAGAATCAAAGTACGTTTGTAAAACACCCACATGTGGTAAAAATAAATAGAACAAACGCGAAACTCATTCATTTTCCGATTGATGATACAAATTGATACCAATTTGACTTATTACCACGCATACTGAGGGATTGTTGATGGATTTATTATATTTCCAAGAACTCTGAATCAATTTCTTATTTTCTTTACCGTTTTCTTGTTATTACAAAGAATAATTAGATTTTTTCTTAATACCATGTCAAGACTTCTTACAAGGAAACTCGCAAATGTCAAATGATCTAAATCTTGTTATTCCAAATCCGTAAATCTACAACCAATTCCAGATCATGTTAATGATCTTGATGACCAAGCTCTCGTAGACACAAGCGCTACACAAACATTCAAAGGCACATTGCAAACGTAAGCACATCAATAACTGATGCCTCATACACTGCGACATGCTGCTCGTCCTTCACTCCAAACTTAGCTGCCGTCAACGAAAAGAAATTTCTTCAGAAATTAAGAGAGACATCAAAAGTTGAAGGACTTAATAGAATTGATAAAGTTATCCTAAGAAATGTTGAAGTCGAAAGGACGGAGACTTTATCAATCAAATTGAACGTCAAGAAACCATACTTTCGACAAATTGATTTAATTTCTTCATTTAAATGTGCGTCTAAGGGATCATTTATTAAAAATCAAACTAACTTTATGAATGGGAGACTTATAAATAGCTTCGTGATTTGTTACGGGGAAAATGTACTAACGAAACCCACGAAATTCAAATTGCCGTACCCCACGTTCTAACCAAAGCCCTATCTGTGGCGATAATTGCTTAGATTAGGAAGCGGCTGTCCCGTTTTGCAATATCCAGGTCAGTATCAAGTTGTTTAGCAATGAATAAATAACTAACACAAATCTCTGACTTAAAATGGTCCTCAAATGTCATGAGTTTGAACTTTAAGGTTGTATAGAAAATTTAAATGACTTTGATAAATACTTAATTGAAACCATACTTGAATTTGATACTGAGCAGCGAATTGTGGAAAATGTAGTACGATTTGAATTTCGTTTGCCACCCTAGCGCCTTCGTCTTTAGCAGTAGGCGTATCAATAAGAAGCGTTCTGTTGTTATTTGCATCCGTTTCTTCAATAAAATATCAGATTTCCTGTCGCCTACGTGATCCATTGAAAAAAGCCGTTTCCCCTCTTAGAGCAATTGGTACTCTGTTAGCTTCTGTGATTTGTGCGTAATTTTATACAACTCTTAGAAAATATTGTTCAATGGGTTTTATTGGACAGCGTAAAAGAAATTTTCTTTTTATAAATTTCAAAGTATTTGATTCAGTTTGCCATCTGATGTTAAGTAGATAAAAGTAAAATGGTCGGTTTGAAGAAATTCTTTGTCGTTATCGTCAACTTTAGCAAGGTAAAACCTTTGAGAAAAGCGAACTTCCATCGTTGGAACTTGTAGATATCATTTTATCTAATTACTTGATCATTTCAGGAGTAAATGTTTTCTTGGTTTCATGTTTTTATCTTTTTGGTTTTCTTAAACGGCCTATATTTTAATCTTTATGGGGAAATCTAGAAGTGTATATTTATACAATTATCATGCATTTGATTCGGACGGGTATTAGGTTCGCTCTTCTCAACTATTTCCACTCTTATATGTTCTAATAGGTCATAAGACTTACCTGTTCCCTTCATGATACAGTCAAACTTTGCCAACCATGATGACAGTACAGTCTCTTTACTTAATCCATCTATTTCTGGGAGAGACCTGTAAAATATTAACTTTAGGAACTGCCCTATACGCTGCAAGAAGGGGAAGATAGAAAAAGTGACAATTGTGATCTTTAAAATAAATCCTTTTAACGACGATAATACTTAGAAGAATCAAATAGATGAACCACAAATAGCAATGATAAATGATTTTTATTTCTAAACGTGGGTTTGTCCAAACATCTCTTTTTTAACTACATATTTCAGGTCGCTGTTTCATCTTCGTGTTGTATCTGTCTGGACTTTAAGAGAAAAAGAAGTCCAAACACTCAAAGATCACGTGAGGACCAAGCAGATTAGCGTCTGAGATGACCTTTTGAGGAAGGAGCCACAATGATTTGAGTGGACCTACAATCAATTGACGTCTTAACAAAACCCAATATCCCTTTGTCAGATCTGGGAATCGAACACAGCAGTCCCGCTGGTGACCCTGAGTCTAACGAGGCAGTCGGTGAAACAATGATAGCATTAACAAGTGAAAATATCAAAAAGTCCACCGGCATGCCATGCCTATCTGAGATCCATCCTAACATTCCAAACCTGACTCTCTTCTCTATGTTATTTCTGAAGACCTCGCGGAAGTCGTGGTGAGAACAGGCTCCGGACTTCACCATTTGCTCCACTCTTTCAGATTTTAGGAACACGTCGTGATAGGATTGCACTGCATTCTGGAACGCTTCGTCTGCCAAGATCTGTGTCTCACCCTTGAGGAAGGCCTGATCGGACATACACATTATTGATGAATGGAAGATGATGACGAAGACGATAATGATGAAGACGATGTTAGAATGTTTGTTGTTCTGTGAGAAGACCGAGTAAAAGGATTACTT
The DNA here is from genome assembly GCA_963576755.1 of Noctua janthina. Classification (NCBI taxonomy): domain Eukaryota; kingdom Metazoa; phylum Arthropoda; class Insecta; order Lepidoptera; family Noctuidae; genus Noctua; species Noctua janthina. The sequence continues at coordinate 10,167,389 of OY755075.1, read as the reverse complement.
AATTTAGTATTAATGGCTTAAGCTGTACTACATGTAAAACAAATAATAAAAATTATAATTATTTTACTGTCCATGCTTTGGGGAGGTCGACATTCAGTGGAAGTCTTTTGGCAGATAATAATGAAGATGACAGAACGGAACTATAGAGCTTGTAAAAGATGAATCAAATGGTAAATATGGAACTGTTTTTCTCTGAACAAATATGCTTTACGTATAATTCACATAAAATGGTTAGAATAAGACATAAAGTCAGTGGATTCATGAGCGAATAGATAGGTACGGTACGAAATTCGCTACCCTAGGATATAATATCGGAAACGTATAAATCGTAAATCTTTCGGGAGATACTGCGAATATTGCCCGTAGCTTTCGGGGTTTTGGTATTGTATTGTATATTTTACAATATGTTTTTGTTTTAGGAAAACCGATAAATTAATAAGAAAAAAAGGAATCGTAGACTTCTACTTCAGGTAAAACACAACTATAATTTGAAGACGTACAAAAGGACGCCACTTTTTTATAGAACAGCTTTTTATAAAAGAATACTAATTCAAGTATGAATAAGGATTAAACCTGTTCTTTAATGAGGTATTTTAAAAACAAGACTACATTTTCATTAAGAGAGCATTGAAAAAATCAAACATTTCGAAAAGGACGTTGGAAAACTAGTCACTGATTAGTCATTTAAAATATCCCAGTTTTGGAAACAAAAACCTATTACAAAACTATGATAGCAGCAGCCTATAATGTTCCCACCGCTGGGACACAGGCCTCCTCTCTATGAGAGGGAATGGGCTATAATCCACCACGCGGGCCCAGTGCGGGTTGGTAGATGTCACATGTCTTCGAATTTTAAGTTCTAGGACAGGCCGGTTTCCTCACGATGTTTTCCTTCACCGTTTTGAGAGCAGTGGTGATGAAATAAATTACACAAAGTAATGCGCCTGCCTGGGTTCGAAACCCCGACTTACTGCTTGTAAGTCGGGACCGCCACCACTGGGCCACCGCTGCTCTCCTATATAAAACTATGATAAAGATATCTTAAATTAAAACTTTGATAAAAAACAATTCTTACCTGAAACCGAGCCTGAATAGTCTCCAACTGATGAGGAGTAAGCTTGGTATGTCTTCTAGTCATATCGGTAGGCTGTTTCGCGTTAAAAGGGTGAGCGATACATCGAGAAACAAAAACGTAAAGTTGTATACGCTTCTTTTTATCTTCCTCTAGTTTTTCGATCTTTTCCTAAGAAGAAAAAGGTAAGTAATTTAGGTACTAAAACTACATCAAATAAGCGAAAAGTTAATACTGCTTTGTCAATACTAAATCTTGATGAAATTAATTTCTAGAATTAAATATTAACACACGTATTTGAGTTCACGATTAATAACGCTGTTGATCTTCATACCGAAGTTCTATATTTACATGTTCTTAATAAAAGTACATTTAATATTCCAACATACCTGAGGGTCCTGGTCTTTATCAGAATGGCTGGCTGCTGAGGGACTTGGTGAAGGTGCTGGTGCTTCCCCAGAGCTTGCACTCCCGGTCGAAGTCCTGCGCAAGAATGATCTACTCGATCTATAGCATTTAGTCATCAATGTAAATGAAACTGGTCTTTACACACCGACATGGGTTAATATACTTCCTTTTTCTGATATTCCTATGGATTTCTAAAGACATATGAGGGTAGAATATTTTCTGGTTAGTCAGTGTATATAGACTTATGGCAATGCTTGACGCTACTATCTATTTAGCATTAGTTTCATTTGATGAAACCCCGAAGCAAGATCTAATAGCACTAGCTGTAAATATAAAACTTTCTACCAACAAATCTATTAATTTGATCACTTAAAATTTAGTTTCTCATACTGATTTCTAATAACCTTCTAAAACTAGGGCATATTCTAAAGGTTTCAGGTAAAGGGAAGGTCAAGATCAAACATCTACTTCTAAAGTAGCATCTAGACTGTTTCTAGAATGTGTAGTGAATGGAAATGGACGTGAGTTACAAGATATTTTAATGATAGCTCAGATACTTACGCATGAGGAGGAGGAGCTAAGGCAGCAGCTTCTCTCTGTCTTGTCGCTGGATGTAAGGGTGCCGCTAATGGTGCCGTTGTAAGTGGACTAGGACCTTTACAGAAAGATTTCGCATTCTATTAAAGATCCACGCACGCACAGGATCAGCATGGCCTCAACTCAAGCCGTTCGGGATTTTGTGTTTGAAATTGCCTACTGCAATGTACCGTAACGGATTCAGTAAGTAAAATTGAGGTGAAACGATGCCGTATCCCGTGCAGCGTTGTAAGTCAGCTTTGACCTTGAAAGCACCCCTTTCAAGGTCAATTTGGCAACGTCGCAAATAAGAAAAACACGGCAATTGGAAAGCACTTTAACAATTGAACACCGCACTGATTATAATCAGTGCAAGTTATTGCAATTCATAATCAATATTTTAGTACAACACAGAATGGTATTCCATTTTTGTTTAGTAATATAACAAAAAAACATCATAACATTTGACAGATATTTGCGTCGTTGCCAACTTTCAGAGAATGCGTCCTCTTAAGTTTATCAAGTTTTCGCTTGGTAGTTTATGTTTTCTATGATAACAGCAAGAACCTTGAACAGTTCTCGAAGTAAACTGAATAGGAACTGGTGAGTCTAGTTTTACTTCTAGGCCTTCATCCAACAATAGTCGTTTTACGACTGAAGTATGTGAATGAATGAAAACTTTCATAGTTCAGTTATTAAGTTCAATTGAATCAGAATTCACAATGGATGCTTTTGTTACTATTGTCAGCTTTCAAAACTCATTCTGCATTCGTATTTTAATCTGGTGTTATTGTTAAGAAAATTTTCTCTGCATCGGCCTAAGGTAGACTGGTAGAATATGCCCGAGGCATTAAGTTCGTCTTGGTACAGTTATTTTTGCTTCTGCATAAAGTCATCATCTGCCTTGCCTTTTCCCAACTATGTTGGGGTCGGCTTCCAGTCTAACCGGATGCAGCTGAATACCCGTATTTTACATGGAGCGACTGCCTATCTGACATCCACAACCCAGTTAGTACTAGGTAATACGATACCCCTTGGTAAGACTGCTTGTGCATAAAGTTTTAATAAATAAAGTTAATATAGATTCAAAAGTTACTTCACCTTTACCTGGCAGGCCGGCTGTAGACCCTCGGGGCAGTTCTGGTTTCCCTCGCACTGATGGTCTTCCACCCGCCAGGGAACCGGGTGGCATAACTGTTATAACAAAGATACATTTTTATAAAATATGCTTTAAATATTGTAACAAACGTGTGTGTTGTGACTGCCTCGTTGGTCTAGTGATCGCAAGCGTGACTGTTGAGCACGAGGTCATGGGTTCGATTCCCAGGTCAGGCAAAGTGTTATTGGGTTTTTCCAATAGGAATTTCTCAGTAGCAGCCGCGGAGTCTGGATTTGCGTCCGGTTCATGGCAATAGGCTCACCCCCCATTACATGGGACTTAAACATAACTGGCGAAATGTGGGTGTACACTTAGGTACGCCTCTGCCTAACCCTTCGAGGATTACAGGCGTGATGTTACGTGTAATATTGTAACAATAAAAAAGTATAGGACCATTTTTACGATTGCCTCATAAAATACAAATCGAATGATCTCAATGTCCCAACAGGAGGACATCTTATATTTATGTGCTTATATGGTTTACAATACAGAATCGAAGCTATAAGCATCCAGCTTTATATACTTTCTTGTAAACCAACTTTTTCAAATAGCACAAGCCTCCTTTTGATGAGAGTGAGTAGGTAGACCGTAGTCCATCACGGAGTGGATGTTACGTGCCTTCGAATTGTTGTTTCAACGTGTTGAGAGCAATGATGCTTTTTTTTTTAAAGTTGGGACAAGCCCGCCACTCTATTTCCAAACCACTGTTACTTCTGAAAGCCAGAATCAACATTGGCGACCTACAGCAAAGCTTCGAGACAATGAAGCTCGACGAAGTCCCAGAGAAACAATTTAACTGTCTTGGATCCCACAACGAAATTAATCAGGAAAGTATTCTTTCCTGATTAACAGAGGAGTAGGAAAACCATAATTTCCACTTCCCTTCATATCAGCAGGAGACAGAACGAAACAAGGTCAATAGGCACATAGTGACGTTTACAACTGGGATAAGCCCAGCCATCGGATAAATATTATCATTAATGCAGCAGTGGTGCTAAAACAAATTATAATAAGATAATAAGTGACAACTTCTTAGTCTAAGCTGTTCTCCCTTAACTCTTAGCTATCCTCCTCCTCAAGTCGTACTCCTCATTACTGAAGGTCGTGATCCTCCCTTGAAAACATCTTTTCCCTGACGATGAATGACGATGTTCCGCCATCTCTGTCTATTCTTGGCCAAGTGAAGCGCATCATGAAATTTTTGTATCAAGAGAAGAGCCGCCGTCGGACCATCGCAAAGGGCTGCGACCTCTTGGTCGTTTACCATCCACCTTGCCGGTAACCATCAGTTGTTCGAGGTTATTGCCATCTGCTCTTAGCTATAAAAAAGCTTTTATTTTCAGAAATGTGTACTCACCTGGTAATTTATTAGAGGGCTGTTTCTTGTGTTCATCTTCGCTATCTTCTTCCGATGAGCTTGGGTCGATCATTGTGCTGCTTCTGTTAGACAAGCATACAGAACTTCTATAAGTTTTTGCGATTTTTAAAGTCTATAAATGTAATGTTCCTGTTCTTTTTAAGCACACAAGACAATTACGAGTACGTACATAGTAAGAGTTACGATTTAAACTCTTTGCTTTGTGTGCTATCATCATCATCATTTCAGCCGAAAGACGTCCACTGCTGGACACAGGACTCCCCCAAGTGTCGCCACATTGACCGGTCCCGTGCAACTCGCATCCAGCGGATCCCTGCAACCTTCACCAGGTCATCGGTCCACCTAGTGGGAGGCCTTCCAACGTAACGTCTTCCGGTTCGCGGTCGCCACTTTAAAACTTTTCGGCCCCATCGGCCATCCGTTCTGCGAGCAATGTGCCCTGCCCACTGCCACTTAAGTGGCACTACCAAAAGTATTATAAAACAAAAATCTGTATCGAGAGTACCTACACAGAAATGTCCAATAGCACTGAACTTTCTTATATCAGTTTAATTTATTTTCGTATATCCGTTGGTAATTTAAAACGTACCCCCAAGCCAGATACTAAACAAACATCTTTGAACTGCCGTAAACCATGCGATCCCAAACCCTTAAGGGTTAATAACCAATAAATAAACCCATATTAATAATGACTATATGTTCAAGGGGCGCAGTTTATGATTGGTATCCACAATCTATAAACCTATTTCAGCGGTTATCTTCCTCATGAAGATATAAACCAATCTTGTCGCGATAGACGAAACTGCTTATGTTACTATTAAAGCAAGCAGTGTCGTCTAACGCGACAAGATTAGTAGTATTGATAGTTTATACATCTTTACTCAATATTATACCATTATAATATTCAATAAAGATGGATAAACTATGTTTAGAAACATAAGAAATAAGGGGGAGGGTAGAATGGAAGATGAAGACGTGTAGCAGCGTTTCCGAGTGACATGGGACGAGGACAGGAAGATGAGGATGATGATAGAAAGCATGCATAAACGACTCAAAACGACTCAAACAGTTCCCCAGGAAAAGTAAAAGTCCTAAACAAGTTTTTAAACTGACATGGTCACTAATGTCATGGTCGTCAGTGTAAATGATAATGATCATTAACACTGAAAACGGGATATTTACCATGTTTACTAACATCGTCGTTGTTGTTTATCGATGTATCGTGTGTTTTTGTCTGTTTCTTGTTTGTTTGTTAACAGCGCCGAAATATCGGGAACTCGAAATTCGAATAGTAAACATGGTAAATATCACGGGATATTTACCATGTTTACTAATAGTTTGTACCATGTTTACTATGAGTTTCAGTGTTAATGATTAAGTCCTAAACATTTTATTAAAAAAACACGAGATAAAGCAGACATTGGTAAGGTTGTGAAAAGTGCGAAAAGTATATTTCTAGTTTTATCTTTTTTTATTGCTACAGCATTGACTATAGTTTTAAATGTTGCGTCCTACAGTGCTGAAGAACAGAAGTTTTGTGATAGATCTATTGCTGAAGCCAACATTTTTACTTTCTTATTTATACTCCTTTTTTTTTAAATTACCTACATTTCTGCGTTGTTATCTTAGCAAACGCAGCAAAATACAAAGAATTAAAGGACCAAATTGGGTTCCTTCAGGGCAAGAAAACCCATAAAAACCGCTACTGTTTTTCCAAGCCATCTTAAAGATTCAAAACTCGAAGCTATCGCCTATAAAACAGGATTGAATACCAAATACATCAATTTATAATACATAAAGTGTATGAAACATAAAATGTCGGGCAGAATACTCTGCTATAAGTATATGTCGGGGTTACGAACCGACATGAATAATTTAGAAGGCCTGCACAACCATTATGTCTGGCTATGCTTAAATTTCATCTCATATCTATGTATATTTGTATGAGTGCTGAAAACCCAATGGGTTATGGAAATTCAGCTAGTTCGAAATCTATACCGATGTATTTTTAAGAATCATATTTTAGATTCAAAAGCAGTTGGCTCGTCTCAGGCAATTTGTTATCGTGACTGGTTCATTTTCTGCATGAAGAATTACTATAGAGTTTGATGTTTGTGTTGATATGTTACATTAATTGAACACATGATACCTCCCATCGTAGTTTTTTTGTACTAGTTTGAGCGCCGTCCCTCACAAAATTGTGAAAAACATAGCTAGCAATAGAAAACGTTTCCAAACGTCGAGTGCTATTGCGAAACAAAAAATAGGAGGGCGAGTAAATCAATAAAAACTTTATTTAACTTTCGCAACTGAATCGAAAAGCTCGTCGAATATGCTGCCAATAAAGGGGAATGGTCTATTTAGAACTTTCAAAATGCTTTTCCAGTGTTGCTAGGTGAAGTCCATTAAAATCAGATTGATATCTCTGACATAATAAAGAGGTAAATTTTTTAAGTTTCGATGAAGGGGTAATCTTCAGAACTACTGATTCGATTTCGAAAATTCTTTCACCAATGGGAACTACCTTATCCCCGAGTGTCATAGGCTAAATTTAAAACTTTCCCTTGGAATAATTTTCACGCAGAACGCGAGTGAAGCCGCGTGCAGAAGCTAGTGTGTAATAAAACTCATCGAAATTAAAAGATTTAATCGTTTTAGGCTCAAAATCATAGACTAAATCATCTTTAATCCTGATTTCAGTATCATTATTGACTCTAGACGAAATAGTTTCATCGTATATTCCATCAAGGAGACCCAAAGATCTATCGAACACTAAATTATTCATAGCGATGACACTCCGTTAATCCCCACTCTCCTTTCCTACCGTATCTCTTACATAATGTATGTACAATAAATCTACCCCTATTTCATATTCAATATCACTTTCCATACCTATTATCCCAAATTGATAGGTTCCACATTTTTTTATTTTTAGAAAGGTACTTAGTGTGATTGATTTTTTCCCTATCCGATCTACCCGATTGTTAAGTGTGTCTATTTCGATGTTGGATATTTTCGAGCGATTCTCTTTGATGACACACAAAGATATCGAATCAATTTCCAAGGCTTTGTAAGTTAAACATTTGTTCAATTTTGTTTTGACAAATTTTCCAATGGATTTGGTAATGTTCTGAGAATTTCTACAGAACGCTATGGGGCAAAGCTTAAGGCAGAACAACGACTTTTCCTTTCGTGTTTTTCATATTAGATTTATAAAACAAAGCACCGTCTGCTTCTAACTTACGATCTCCGAAAATAATATTTCGCTTCAGAATGAGATACTTAGTGAAATCACAGGCCTGAAGAGAGGGAGCCATTTATTGCCAATATTATGGCGCCAATTGTTTGTAAAATGGAAGATTGCTTTTCGACCCCTCATGCTTTTAGTTCCTCGTTCCCTTAATAATGCTTTGTCCATTTCCATAAAATGTGGATCCAATATCGGGGGGATTCAATAAATAGACCCCAGTCTGTACAATTGAAGCTATGTCTATTCTATTGCAGTGAATTGAATGGATGCAAATAAAAAGAAACGCAGGCTTTAAGCCTCAGACGGCACCGCATTCAATTTAAAAATACTGCTACGATACCGAATAGATTTTAATTATGAAATTAGGTATTCTTTTTAATTTTCTATCTCTTTCTAGAAACGCTTATTATTTTTACAGTAATTTATATGAGAATAAGCTACGAATATTAAGTAGTTGCTAGTGTTATTTTCATTTCTTTTGAAATAAACATTATTCATGAACGATTTACTATGTATGTACAATAAAATATGCAAAGACTGTAAGCACAGTTTCCCAGCTTTAAACGAAGTTAACAATTTCATTTTCGTATACTCTGTAGATTCCGTATTCAGTGAGCTATCCATATGAGAAGTTAGACAAAGCTTCACGTTTGAACGGTCTCACTGACCTCTGGGAAGGTTGCGGAAACACAATTCTGTTTCCCTGTAAACTCCTTCAAGTAATTAATTATTCAGAACGTTTGTGTCCTTGTTTAGACTGGAAATTCAACGCTGGTGAAGTTTTACAAGTTATACAAGTCATTTGTGGAAAGGTTGAAACGCTAATTGGAAAAGGTCTTAATTGGAAACTAATCGAATCTACTTATTGTAATCCCTTTTAATGTCATTACTGTAAACTGTGAACTGGCAGATGTAGTGTAGGATGCTCAATAGATTGAAAAAGACAATTAAGGACTGCAAGCAGTTGGCCATGGGTAGGTCACATTGGCTATACAGATTGAAAAGGTCACATCATCTGCCTAGACTTCCCAACTATGTTGGGGTCAGCTTCTAGTCTAACCTATCTAACCTCCACAACCCAGTTAGTAATGGGTAATACGATAAACCTTGGTAAGTTTAGTTGTCAGACCTTCGGGCCGCTGACTACCTGTAACGACTGTCAAAGATCAACAAATGACAGCTGTGACAAACAGTTAACGTGATATTTAGATATAAACAATTACTTTGTATCTCATTGTAAGTGAACCTATGTATTATTCTTATGAGAATAAAAAAATCTTTAAACCGAACGGGCTTTCCGAGGCACGGAGGAAACCCGGTATGTAATGCGTGGTCACCCATCCACGGACCAACCTGGGCAAGCGACTCAACCACGATTGACCCACATTGACCCGAACGACTGTTACTATTTAGCCACGAGCTCCTCTGTTTGAAAATATCACATATTATCCAAAACATTTGATCATGACAGGTGATGATCATAATTGAGAATTTTTTTTTCGAAAAGAAGTTGGTGGTCCACCAATTTCAGATTCAAAAATGTATAAATACTTGAGGTTCAATTATATCAGAAGATCCTCAATCCAGAAAGAGACAAGTATTTTACGAGTAGTCTCAACTGTCGTAAACTCAAGAAACGTCTCATGAAACCATACACAGCAAAGGTTTTAAAGCGAGTGTTTTTCTACGGCATTCTATTTGATGTCGAGTTCTGAGATATCTTTATTTTCTTTCAATTACTTCCGTTCGTCCTCATTCGCTATTTGTTTGTTCGTAACTCGAGGAAAATAATCAACGAATAGAAATATTTACAATGGACCGGTTGCCTTGTTAATGGCGTTGTTGTTTTCGTATCTTTGGGCTGTTCGCGTTGTTATGTCATGTACTTAGTTTTCTTTTTCTTTTTTAGGAGGTTGAATATTGCCTACGCTTTTTTTTGTAAATGTCCTATTATTTAGCAGTTATTACAGACTAGGTACGTGTACAGTTGGTCGGACAGGCAGGTGTGTTGCTGGGGAGTTTGTTGTGCCTCGTCTTCTTCCCCGTTGAAATACTCGGAAGTTGTAAAGTTGTTTTGGGGAATGTCTTATTTATTTCAAGAATTCAAAATGTGCTGATTCCCAGCCTAATTTAAATTAATTATTTTAGATCATCATCATCACTCTCCTGATTTTATCCCAATTTTTCGGGGTCGGCGCAGCATGTCTTCTTGTATACTTCTCTATTACTCTTCATCTCATCAGACACCTCCTTTCTTGCCATATCATCCTTCACCACACAGTCCATACATTTTTTCTTTAGTGTTTTTCTACTCTTAGATCCTTTCACATTCATACTCTAAAAATTCCTCACGTCTTTTTTCTTATTACTCCATATCGCCCTTACCAAACCAACCGATTACCTCACAACTTTTCAGTCACCGGCGCCACTTTCAAACTTCCTCTTATGAACTCATTCCTTGTTTTATCCATTCACGTTACATTCATCTTCATTTCGATTTTGTAGTGACTTAAACGTAATAGACTACTTGCTTTTCTTCTTCTGAGTGTTTCGATGGCAATCTAAATTAATTATTTTCTATTGCATCCATACCTACTCATGTTTTACGAAATAAATATATCTTTTATCTTTATCTAATATATGGCTAGCTTATCACATGTTCCAGCCTGCTGAAATATATTTTCAGGTAATGTTGCAGTTTGTATGAAATGTAAATCAAATTAGCTTTCATGGGGTAATCTGAAAGTTTATTTCCTTATTGTTTACATAATGTTGTGTACTGAATTATAATAGCTTCAAACGTTACAGTTTAAAACCCTGGAAAAGCCAAAAGGTCTCCACCGAGGCTCAACGGAGTTTCTATTGTATAATAAACAGTTTTAGAGGACAATGCCAGTAAAGGACATTACTTTGTTTAGGATGTCGACCTGACAAAATGCCGCAGAAAATTGCAAAATTCAGACCAGTTTATTTAGGGGTCACCCTCGTCGAGCTGAAACATATTTTAACATTAATTAAGGGAAAGTACTAGCCCTAGTAATTAAAGTTTGGAAAAACAGTGGACAGAATGCTATACGACCTAACGCGACGCAAAGCTAAATGTAGGTACAAAAGTTCTATTCAAAATTCGGATAAACCGGTTTCTTTTAGGCAATCGGGCTCCCGAGGCCGCATCATCGCTTCACATCATTCGAGGGATAGCATAGTGGTATGACCGTCGGACTGCCAAGTCATAGCTTTCGAAGACGAACCCAAGAAAGGCACCTCTGAGTTTCGGATTTATGTGCGTATTGTATAATTATCACTTGTTTCGGTGAAAGAAAACATCGGGACGAAACCAAACCAGTATGACTAAGAGATGATTTCTTTACGACATTTAAAGCCAAGTCAAAGGCCCATGGGCGGTATAAAACTCTGACTCCAGGTTAGGCACTAATCTCACGAAAAACAAGAAAAAGATCAGGCAAGTTGCGACCACACGCAAGACTATTTAGTATTTAAAAAAGGTACTAGTTTTCCACATTCATCATCCCCTTCTGCCATTATCTTTATCCCAATATTTGCCATCTCTATCTGTCACCATTTTATTATTCACCCCGTTTCTAGCCATATCAAGTTTCACACAGTCAATACACGTCTCGACAGTCATCATCGTCTTGCCTTTTATCCTATATTTGCCATCTCTATTTGCCAACATTTTAGTATTAACTCCATTTACAGGCATATCATCTATCACATTATATTTTCATCGTTTCCTTTGGTAAAGCTTCGCCCTAGTCAAGAAAATCTTCATTTATATCATTATCTTCCAGCCCTTGTCCCATGTTACTTGGGGTCGGCGCAACACGTTTTTTTCTTCCATTCTCCTCTGTCAACCGTCACTCTATCATTTACTCTTTTTTATTTCATATCATTCCTCTAACAAACAATCCATCCATCGTCTCCTTGGTCTTTCTTTCCCTCTCATCACTCACTCTTTTAGTCACTTGCGGTTCGTACCTTCTTATCAAGTGCCCTTACATAGTCTACATTTTTTTATGTGGTTCATAAAACAATAAAGCTGATTTCAGTTATTTTCGTACAGGTAAACCGCAAATCACTGGTAACCAGTTTAAGCTGGTCTTGCATTCTATTAAAACTCCGTACTACGCTAGGCCAGGTTGAAGTCAGTGTTACCAACAATTGGAGCTCTGCTCAAAATGAAAAAAAAAAACTAAATATTTTATTTGACATAAAACTACATGAACACCTACGAAATGTCAGAACATATGCGCGTCCGGGTAGGTTTTTTCCTACGTTAGTTTTTTAAAAATACTTGCTTTTAATAATGTTATACCTAGTGTTAATACTTAAGAATGTATGAGAGGACAGCGTACTGTACCTGAATACTTTTTTTTCAAGTAACTGGAGCAACGGACACAGCTTATATTTATTACAAAGCATTCTTTGAAAACACGAGAAATACACAAACGTTCATTTTTCATTTCTAGTATTTTTAATGTCGTTATTAATATTCTTTTCCACATAACATCTTCCATTCTGAAGGTCTACAACTTCACTAACAGTAATAGAATAAGACTTTATTCTATTTTCATATCAAATCTCTTTGTTATGTGGGGCTTCTTCATATTACACCAGCATTATTGTTATGACATCACTATCCATGCTTAGCACTCGACAATTTTATACATACGAAAGTCGTGTCTATCTGTCTGTTTGTTATATTATATTACATCTTAACGGCTGGGTATCGAGATGACCATGTACTAGGACATAGAAAATTCTTAGCCCCCAGTGGAACGTTCCCTTGTACTATTTTTCGACCTCACGCGGGCAAAAGCTAGCTATCTATAATTTCATTGCCTCACTTAATTTACTTTCTTTCTCTGAACCTAGAAATAATTTTGAAACACAACTAGCATCACCCATTCGAATCTGTTCCGTCCGTTCACGATGGAGGCGATCCCGCTGCCCTATGAATATCACATTTGGCTGGTAGCAGCTGGATGCCAGATGCCGATAATCTAGTGGAATGGCGTACAATTGGAGCGGCTTATGTCCATATTTATAGCAATAGATTACTGTAAACTGATAATGGTCATCATCATCATCCATATTGAAGTCAATGCAGATGAACCAGCGACCTTAGTCAACTTGAAAAAGGCAATAATTTTTAAAGCCTTTCATTTTTTTTTAGCTTTTAACGAAACTAACTTTATGCGGTGGACGGGATACCAACGCGGAAACGGGTACCACGTATTCAGTACATCATTCTGAGAAAAATAAGCTGTTCCATACAATTTCACCGTGTAGGTATTGCACTTTTGTAGGAAACAGCAGATTTTTTTTTAATAACCGACTACGTGGTAACCGTTTTCGCGTCGGTGTCCCTTCGACCCTGTAGATTGACATGCAATAAAATTAATCAAGTGCAAAGTGCGCAAGTCATTATTGTCGTTGATAAGTGTCACTTTTTCTAGGCCCTCAGGAAATGCCAAAACTACCTCCTAAAAAGGTCAATACGCCCCACAAAAGTAATTCCATTCTCATGGAGCCCTTGACAAAATAATCGGAAAAGAAAATGACAGAAGCAAGAACGTGTGTACTCGCGTGGATACAAGTGTATAAGTTGGGTCGGTAACAAGAAGCCAGTAAGTTTCCTAACTTATGTACATTACTGTAAGAATCTAATTATATACGACATGTTGTTATATACTGTCTCGCTGGGACTTAAAGCCAGTACATAATGTATTGTCACGCCTGTTTTCAACGAAATGTTAGGCTGAGGTGTTTTTTAGTACAGCCACATATCGCCAGTTATATAAATAGGAGGCGAGCAGATTGCTATCCACAGAGCTCAGGACTTGACTCCTTGCTAAGTCAATATCACTATGCTTTGTCTGGAAATCAAACTCAGGACCTCATACTCATCAGTAGCGCTTGCGACGACTGTACGAACGAGACAGACAAAAACAGTTCAGAAATAATAGTAGGACCTATCTCAGCTGGGATTTACAAGCCCTTGCAGAATTTCCCAATTATTTTTGGGACTGTTTCAATTTCAAGACGAAATATAGTCATTACTGTTTGACCTTCTTCAGTTAGTTTTATTAGTAGAATTAGTTCGAGACTTCGCGAAGGAAAATCTGTCTATAACTTCTGCTGGGACTCTGTGAGAGGAAGGGGGGCGTAATCCACCAGGCTGAACCAATGCGAGCTGGTTGATTTCACACATAACATCACACCTGTAATCCCCGAACGGTTAGGCAGAGGTGTATCCAATTATGGTACACCCACATTTTGCCAGTTATGTTTTAGCCTCTTGTAATAGGGGGCGAGCCTTTTGCCATCAACCGAGCACAAATCTAGACTCTGTGGCAGCTACGCAGAAAATTCCTGATGGAAAAACCCAATTACACTTTGCCCGACCTGGGCATCGAACCCGGGACCTCATGCTCAGCAGTCGCACTTGCGACCACTCGACCAACGAGTTACACGTGTCTTTTGAATTTTTGGTTCTAGGATTTTTTTTTTTTTTTTTTTCTTGAAGCATCATCAAACAGCAAAGGAAGTTTCCTTTGCTGTTTTGAGAGTAATGTTCATTAAGCAAATAACATCATCTGCCTAGCCTTTTCGCAAACTATGACCGGTTCGGCTCCCAGTCTAACCGAACAGGAAGCGACTGCCCATCGGACCTCCACAACCGTCAGTTGGCTGTCAGACTTTCTGGATTCTAACTTCTCATAACGACTGTCAATGATCTACAAATAACAGCTGGGACCAACGGCTTAAATTGCTTTCCGAAGCACAGAAACTCGGTATGTAATGAGGGTCACTCATCCAAAGACCGACCTAGGCAAGCACGGCTTAACCTTGGAGATCGACCCGCTCCTCCCAAATTACACAAACCAAAGGTTCGAATCCACATCAGTCAAGGCCGTTTTTCCGTGCTAAGATTGCTCTATAAAACTTCAAGGAGGGTTTCCTATATTATAAGGGTTGTAGTCACATGACACCGGCTCAAGAAATACATAACCAAGAACCGGAGGTATCCCTACATAGTCGGCCTTACAAATTGTACCCCAGATGCGCACAGAAATTGTCTAATCAGAAATGTCGTATAACCAACCGCAAAATTACATTGCGCTGGTGTCGCAGCTGAAGAAATTAGTTGTTTGTAAACCTAGTGGTGTAACAGCTTTAGTTTCGCTCTAGCGTTGGAACAGGGGCCTTAATTACATATGAGTTTTGTTTTTATGTTTTTGTAGGATTAAAAGTTAAGTTGCCTAACTTTTGTAGCCAAAGTACTGTGTGTTGTGGCTTTATATCTGTTTCGTTGGTAAGAGACGCAAACATAACTGCTAAATGAAGTAGTGACTTCTACTCGTATCTATAAATAAGTCACAGTGATTACTTGAGTAAAAAGAATAACTTATGATACGATTTTTATTCTGTAGTTCTGTAATTACTTGAAGTTAGAACTGTCAAAGCTTAGAATTCTTACACCCGTATCTTAAAAAAGTCACAGTGATTACTTGAGTAAAAGTAATAAGTTATGATACGATTTTTATTCTATAGTTTAGTAATTGCTTGAAGTTACAACTGTAAAAAGTTTGAATTTGTAGTTTTGCTTTCTTTAACGGTTTTTACTTCGTTCAAATTCTTGAATATGGCAAAAAATGGTGTCATAAGTAATTACTTAATCTTAAGCAGTTACTTTAACTTGACTATAGATACCAGGGTTAGAGCGTTTATGTTTTCTATTAGAACATAGCGACCCGCTCCTGGATCGAAAGATTTTTGTGAATAAAAAAAAAAACATAAAAAAATTGATTTATGAGAGTTTAATATGTACATGTTTTGTAAAAATATAAAACATAACGGAATAAATTCACAAATAATGGTGAAATCATCATCCAAATCAGTCACCTAATTTAGAAAAACGTCGCGGCATGAAGAGTGAGTTTAATTTATAATTATGATGTAAGTACTCGTATAAATTTCTAAGTTAGCTCCAAACCGGATTTTTGTGCGATCAGTAGTAAAAGGCTTACCGCCAATGACATGGGACTTTAACCATAATACATAGGAAGACTTGGATGGACTGTGTGAAGGATGATATGGCAGGGTCTGATGAGACGACGAGTAATAGAGAAGCATGGAAGAAGAAGACATGCTGCGCCGACCTCAAGTAAATGGGGATAAGAGCAAGAGAATGATGATGATGACATATGAAGACTTTATGGCATTGGGTACCGCCAAAATGTAGGTGTAGGTACAGACGCCAACACATCAAGCTACCCGAAACTGACAAATTTTCCAATCAACCTTGAACCTAATGCTTTAGCGATAAAGTTGATGAACTATTATTGAAATTTGACAGATTGTAGTAGCGTGATGTGGTGGCGTCTGCACCTACTGTAATCCTTTGTCTTATCCTAAACTATACAGGGTATACATTCAGCTATTGATTCTCTTCCGGGAAATCACAGACAGTCTGAGTTCCGCTCGCAATACGTACCTAGATACAGTCTGGCTGTTTGTCTTTTGCTAACTTTAGAATATTGGTATCGACCGGTTATTCCGTTACTGGGTTACCTACTGACTCACGGTAGTCTCTCTGTACTACACAATTGTATTTATGTAATTATGTTTAATAAATAACAAAGAAACCGACTGTTTCGTTACAACATAGTTTCTTTCATTTCGAATTACTGCAACGATCTGAGGGCTGCTTTCAGAATTCAAATTCGAATTCGAATTCGTTCATGCAGCCAAACAAAAGAAAAAAAAACTAGTACAATCTCATCCGAAACGAAGCTCATGTTTCTATATAAAATCAGAAAGAACACACCACACACACACACACACCACACACAAACAAACTCACACACACACACACACACACACACCACTTCACTGTTTACTAGTTTGAGTGTGTATTGACAATTTATGCCCACTGGACAAGCTGGATTGAACAGGCCGCAAGTAACTTGGAGGTAAGAAATTCCTTTCTCCTAGCGAGCGTCCTGATCATTGCAGCCTCTTCGAATATTTATCCTAGGCTGCCCCCAAAATGTGTGGAGGCGTTATTCCTCGCACACCGACCCAAAGCAATTATTTCACATATCCGTTCAGCTCTCCGCTTGTGCCGATTGACAAATCCTACCTTTCGGCATTCACCCTTTAGCTTGGTCATGTTTGGGCCAGCTCAGCATAATTCGAGCTGTTTCCCGAACACAATTTCAACTCTTCGATTGCTACTCGGCTAAGCCGAACCATGTAGACCCGAACAAGTATGTAAGACAACTAAGATCCTAGTTGAATTCTGGAATCTACTAAACTAATTGAATTCAGTCGATAGTATAATTGGTGATTAGAGGACACATTATCAATGAAAACAAACTTCAACTTCCTGCCCTTGTCCCATATTATTTGAGGTTGGCGCAACATGCTTTTTTTTCTTCCATTCTCCTCTGTCAATCGTCACGGTACCATTTATTCCTTTTTCCTTCATATCATTCCTCACACAATCCATCCATCTTTTCTTTGGTCTTCCTCTCCCTCTCCATCCATCAACATTCATTATATTCATAAGTAATTGGCCTTATAATAAGTAAAGTATTCTGCAGTTGCTAGTCCTAACTATCCTAATCCTAACTATTATTATAAACGCGAAAGTAAGTTTGTTTGTTTGTTACCTTTTCACGCCTAAACCACTGAACCGATCATTCTGAAGTTTTGAACCCTTCATCCCGAAAAAATTTACTGTTCCCGAGGAAAGCAACAATAACGTTCTTATGATAATAGATGGCGGCACGTGTCTTTCGAATCATGATTGAATTATATTATAACAAGCAGAGTACAACTAGAATTGATTGTTAAATTCTAAATAAACGCCGCAAAAGCTAGGGTACAATAAGCAAATAAACCAAGCGTAGTATGTGTACAATTCTCGTGTAGGTATTCTCTGTGTGAAGCAGAACAAAAGCCTCGTTGCCTTGTCGTGGGACATGATTACAGTATAAAGTTATTAAAGGATATCTTTCCTCCAAGCAGAAGACTTTTGTTGCTACGTTCAATTGCTTTTATAGGCACACGTCGACGATTTCGAGCCAAAATAATTGCGAAATGCAACATTCATATTCACAATGATAACGCCACCTTTGTGCTCGAGCCATTCAATGGTACAAAGGCTTTTCCTTTATCTGGTTAATTAAAACAGGAACTTAAATAAAATGTTAATATTTATACAAGAGCAGTCGATGTGGGTGGGATTCTCAACACATAATAACACGCCTGTAATCCCCGAAGGGTTAGACAGAGATGGACACACATTAGTAGACCCAGATATCGCCAGTTATGTTTAAGTCGAGTCTATTGCCATCAACCAACATAAATCCAGACTCCATGGCTGCTACTGAAAAATTTCTGATGGAAAACACTTAGTCCGACCTGGGAATTAATCCCAGGACCTCATGCTCAGCAGTCGCGCTTGCCAACACTAGATCAACGAGGCAGTCGAAACAGCTGGGTAAGATAATGAGGATTTAATAATGAATCCTCCCATTCTTTTTTAAAGTGGAGTTGCGTACACCAGTCCTATATACAATAGTCTATACCATACAATACAATATTGATAATACAGTATGGAAGGGAAATTATAGTATTCAGTTCATCAGTCATCCTGAACACAGAATTGGAGCACAATGTGTTGTATACAATTATTTTTAGTATATGCGAAACCTGAATATAGTTTATTCAGAATAAGTAACTGAATTGATTCCAGTAATTTTTAAACCATGTTATATTTGGTCCCAAAAATATTTTAAAAAAGTTACAAGTTGAACACCGAGCGACATTAAGCACCTATCGCAATAATTTAGGTACCTACTACCAAAATATCAATGAGCTCAAGACGACGTTAGAGGCGGGCGTGCGGGTGTGCTGCGTGGTGACCAGGTTTTTGTGCGCACAACCACGTAACAGAACAAGGTTATAACTTTGTGATTTTTCATGATACAGTTTCGAAATTTTGTAAATAGATTCTTTACATAAAAATACTAGACACGTGTTTCAGGTTTCGCATATACAAAACTAATGTTGTATATGCAGTGGTAGACCATGTACAGCTTTAACGGCTGGGCTTTGAAGAATGTTTTGACTAAGAGTACCTTTTGTCATCATCTGCCTAGCCTTTTCTCAACTATGTTGGGGTCGGCTTCCAGTCTAACCGGATGCAGCTGAATTCCATTATTTAACATGAAGCGACTGCCTATCTGACCTTCACAACCTAGTTAGTACTGATACCCCTTGGTAAGACTAATTGTCAGTTTCGGGCCACTGACTACCTGTAACGACTCTCAAAGATGTATTAATGACAGCCGGGACCAACGGCTTAACGTGCTTTCCGAGGCACGGAGGAAACTCGGTATGTAGTGGGCGGTCACCCATCCACGGACCAACCTAGGAAGCACGGCTTAACCCTAAGATCGACCCGAGCGGCTGTTATTATCGACCTTAATGTTAAGCCATGCTTGCCTAGGTTGATAGAGTACCTTTTTCAAGGAAGCCAAAAGATTTTATTTTTTAATTCATCCCCTAAAAGTGTCTAATTCGTATTTGCCGCTGGGAAATCCCAACACAAGACTTGTCTTACAATAAACTATCATTATTTAAAAGCTAAATTCTGCCTTTAAAGTTAAAGCCTTTTCGAATCACAAGCCTTACATAATACTGCGCATAAAGTTTGACTGAACTGAGCTACCGTTTTGTCTTCAAGGACAGCCACTGTCAGAGGCCAATAAATCACGATTATGGCTCGGCTTAACCACATAAGTGCGGGTCTCTATAACTTGGTATTTTAGGGGTTGTTTCTGCTTGTGACGGGAAATGGCAAATATTATGTCTTAACATACAAGGCGTTTGGTTGAAAAACCAACACGTTCTTTTGAGGTGCTGGAGGTATTTGCTAGCTCAGAAAAGTTAAATATTTTTTAATACATTTTAAAAAGAGAACTCAATGTTCAGATTTTTGAAAGCACGTACATTTTCTAATAGAAATAAATTTAAACCAATAACCAAGTTATTCGGCTTCGATCATGGAGCACCTTGACAAAACTGATGCGATGTGAACTCTTTCTCAAATGATTTAGGCCCACAATCGCAAAAAATGGAAGGAGGGAGGGAAAAAGGCTTATATAGTGTGGGTCTGGGATGTAAGAGCAAATGAGGTAATAACCTGACAGTTTATTTTGTGGGATTTATTAGGCATTGTCCTTTTACGATTCTATTCAGTTCAGTAGTTTTATTATTCAGAAAATTTTTTACATTTGAAAATAGTTCCATTATCACTGCCATATTTAGATACATTAGACATTTTGCGGGTTTTCTCCTGTTCAGGGACAAAAGCGTGAATGTAATTACATAATATAAATCTTGCTTTTACGGTTCCGCAGTCCCCTGTGAGGTCTGAATAGAGTAGGTAGGTAGGTGCTTTCGTTTTGTGTGGATGGTCAAAAGCTGATGTCCCTTCCTTAGTGTCAGTACTTGGTTTTTAGACTGTATTTATGAAGAATGTTTACATAGTATCATTACTTCTTTCTCGTTTTATAAAAAAAAAATGAGCGTAGGAGTTCCAACCTTATAGTTAAAGATCTGTTTTTAAACCAAGTTTTTAAATTATGTATTCATCTCCGCAACCTTTTAATTGATCCCCATATCATAGGGGTGCATAAAAAATAACTAGTGAATGAACTACTTTGATTTAGAATGACGTCACTTAGCTAACCATGCATTGTCATCCAAACTTAACGTGAATGCAAAATTTCAGCTCAATCGGTTGGGGATAAATGTTTTAAAATCCAGTTGTAAGATTTACCCTTAACAAACAAACAAACATTGCAAGTTAAATAAAAGGTTGTTAAAAAGTATACAAGAAAAAGACTATTTTACGTTATTTCAGGCACCTTAGACAAAAGAAAGTACTCTTATACATCCACAGTTTATTCCGCCTAAACTAATATTATTATAAAGGGATAAAATCAGTAAGTCTGGATGTACAAGGTCGTCTCCGAAACTACTCAGTCGATTTCAAAAGTTCTTTCACCGATGGACAGCTGCACTATAATTACAGAGTACTCAGTTCTGCGTGATGTTCTGTCATGTTTCTTCGACGCGAATGAAGCTCCTATTTTATATTTTTATATGAGGTGTAAACGGACACTAAGCTGTCAACCAAGCATTCTGTACATCAAACTAAGTAACGGTCAAAAAATATATGTGGGAAACGACATTTATTTGGATGAAAAGTCAGGTTTTCCGGTAAAATTCAATTTAACGCACTCATAACATTGTTCTAATGGATGCACCGATGCATTGAATAGTAAACAGGTCATGGAGGTATTTAAAGTAAAGAGAGTTTAGAGTAAAAAAAAGTAGTTTAAAAAAGTTATGAAAAAGTTGGAACTTTGACCTCCAATATGGAGATATTGGGTCTTTTTACACCCTTTAGAAAACTGTTTGCAGAAATGTCACGAAACGCTTCAATATTCTGTATTTTCAGTACTAATGTCGACTTTCTACTACAACCAAAGCCATTATTTATACCCTACAAAATCCTTAGTGTAATTTAGTAACACATGTGTCTTGTTTCAGGCGTCCCAGAGGGAAACGTCAAACTTTCAGCACTTGTATGCTTTCCAGCGGGAACCCTTGGAAAGGGAGGAAAGGTACGTGTCGCGTTGTCCCTCCTGGGAGGGATAGAGTTATAGTTCCGGGGATATTGTGGTGGAACGTAATTAATTACGGAAATATGATGTTAAATTGTTGAAGATGGAATTAATTAACTTGGAAAATTATGATAAAGAAATGGTAAGTTGAACGAAACCAAACTCAATAATTATATCTACTTCAACGTAAATTATTTTTTATCTTATTTATCGTATTCATATTGTACAAAATAACCTTGATAATCCTATTCAAAGTCATTCCTTGTAGCACTCCAATTCAGAATTTCAGTTCGCAACTACAATGTGCAAGCAAAATTATAAGTATGTATAATTGTATAATGTATATGCTATGGTATCTAGCCATGAATAAAGCTTATTACGTGAAGATAATAAAAAAAAGAAAAACTACATCTCGCAGATCGGAAATAAAACAGACATGACGAGACAGGGGTGAATGGAAAACAAAATGTTTTGCACTGAACCACGGTTTTCTTCGTAATAATTAGCCTTCCGTTTGGCCGCAACTCGCCTGATGTGAAGCGATGACGCGGCCTAGGGTGGAGCACGCTTGCCTAGAAGAAACCGATTCACTCGAACTTTGAATAGATCCAGATTATAATGATCAGAGAACAGAGAAGCCGGCAGTGAATTCCACAGACTGGCGGTTCGCACAATAAATGTGGGAGCTTTGTTCGAACAGATAATATGATACTACGTAACTGAACCAAAAAACAAAAACATGACAGGGACGGGAAAATGATAAGATGATGCCGATGAATATGGAGTCCCAGGAAAGGAATCAAAGAACAAAAAAGCGTCCTGAAAAAAAATTCTTCTCTGTCACCATAGAAAAAAAGTAATTATGTTCATACATTTACACAGAAGGTTATATCATCGTTTCAAGCTATAAAACCTCTACGATCCATATAATAAATAAAGAATGAAGTAAAAATAATTCCACATAACGACAGCTTAGCCGCGGTTGCAATAAATTTCTTTCAACCGACACATACGACCGTAAGCGGGTAACTGGAACACAGTTTTTCATTCCTAATTCAACGCGTTAACAAGTTTCTCCGTAGAAGCTGAAAATAGCACAGAAGGCTAGCCACCCTAATTACGTAACACAATTTTCTAGTACATTCCGAAGCATTTTGAAGAAATCTGTAATATTGATTCATTTGTTTGATAACTTCGTCTGCTCGACGTATAAAAATCGCAATGAATATTGTTCGATTGTCAAAATGTAGTTAATGTCTTAGTTACTATTTGGTGAAGTACAGATAGACAGTCGCTCCATATAAATACTAAAAGGCGTCCCCAATATGTTTGAAAAGGCCAGGCATTTAATGTTGGCACCACCTTCGTCTATAGGACTGAGCCCCTCGGGCTCAATGTCAAATTTCTCGCGTCTGTGGCGCGAGCCCCAGAGGCCCACTTGGTCACTTTCATAGGTTTTGTCGTAATTTTCATATCTAGGTAAAACAGACATTCGTGACACGGCGACCCACCAAGCTATACATTTCCAGTATAACATGGCCTCGCTTTGTATAGATTTTCCATACAATAAGACATCCGTATAAACTAGTTTTGTATAGCTTGATGGGCCGCCGTGCCTACGTTCGACGATCTAAAACAAAATGAGACTGTAAAACGGGCGAAAATGTACACATACATAAACAGCACTCACGTACAAATGTCAGAAACAAGTACGCTTGTATTCATCATCATCTGGCTAGCTTTTTTCCAACTATGTTGGGGTCGGCTTACATTCTGAACGGGTGCATCTGAATACCAGTATTTTACATGGGGGACTGCCTGTCTGACGTCCACAACACAGTTATGTACTTTGTAATACGATACCCCTTGATAAGACTAGGTTGTCAGACATTTTAGCCACAACATCGCTCGTCGTTCAGTACCAACCTTCTGTTCTATTCTTTGCTACAAGGCAGTATTAATATTTTAAACAATGGCTGACCGGTCGATAGCAGTTACTTACGCCTTAGTTATGAGTGGAAGGACGTTAAACTCGGTTCATGATTAAACGTGTAGTTTTTCTATGAGTCATGGTGGTGGAAAATGTTAATTTGCATGGGGTTGCTTTATTCTTGTAGCTTTTTAATCGCACATTTTTTAAGGAGATACGAAACTCGTTAGGTAATAGTTTTTATATGAATGAACGACTATCTTTTACCAATTTTTTGGGGTATTCCTCAAAGCGCAACCAACTAAGCGCAACTAAAATAGAGAGGGGTATGATGGATTCATTAATTTCTTTTTAATCATGTTTGCGCTTCGAGGAATAATTTAGTTACGCTTAGTTGATTGCGCTTAAAAATAGTTGAGCTTTGAGGAATACCCTAATTTTTTTATCAGTTTCATTGACTATTTCATCAATTCGTACGCTCTCAGTACGTACCGGGTAATCGAATAGGATTGAAAGTATCAATCTGTGTTTCAAACAAAATTCTATAAAGTGATAATCTTAAACCTGGTAATTGAGTTTTATATTACACTTACAGGCCACTGACTACCTGTAACTACTGTCAAAGAACATAAAGACAGTATACTAAAAACAGCCGTTGGAGACCAACGCCTTAACGGTGCTTGCTGAGGCATGAATTATACTCGGTATGTAATAGGTAGTCACCCATCCACGGACAACCTAGGCAAGCGCGGCTTAACTTAAAGATCGACCCGAGCGGCTGTCATTGTTAAGCCACGAGCTACTCAATAAATTACAAGTTTATTAAATCAATAAAAATGCCTTCTAATCTCTACAATCAAGTTCAAAGTAGAAAATCTCAATGAAGACACTTAACGATTATCCTTGCCTTCACTTAAGTATCCCAAGAACAGAAGTACCGTTAATTTCACTTTTAATTTCCTGAACCACTGTAGAAACAATTTTAGTCAAAATGTGTCCAAGTTTAGAGGCAAATTAGGCGTCCTTGGGACCCCCATCATTTTCCCCGGGAGGCTCCTAAAGACATCAGTTTTATTGTTACCCCAGTTACCCATTTGGCATTACACAATTGAATTAAAAGAAAAAAAAACTTGGCAACGCCGTCTATGGGCTATTTGCATTAATTTTCTGATTAAAACAATGAGTTAGTTACTGTAAATATTTGGAAAGTTGGCAACTTTCAAGGTTAACTGGTTTGCTATTACTTTCTTGGTTTATATTTCACGATGAAAATAATCGTGTAGGTAGGTATCAGTGGCGAAGGTTCAATAGAACTCGATTCCTACCGGATTCCCTTTGAAAAATGGCACAGTCAGTATTCTGTAGACAAATAATATAATCACATTAAAGACATGTACTTTTACAAAAATTTACCTTTCGCTACTTGTAGGTATGCAGGGGTTTTTAGTGGGGATGGCGACGGTGAAACTAATGGCGTAAGCATAACTGTCTCCAAGCATTGTCATCGGTTAAAAATCTGGTAATGACATTTTATATCTCAAAATAGCTTAACCTCATTGGTCAGATTAAGCTCTAGCGATGGTCGCACCATCTACAATTAAACTTTGAAGGTCTTCCCCATTAGTCCTAATGATTCATATAATTATGTAAATATCATGGAGAGCAGTGGTGGTCCAGTGGTGGCGGCCCCGACTTACGAGAGTAAATCGTGGGTTCGAACCCAAGCAGGCGCATTACTTAGTGTAATTTATTTCATCACCACTGCTCTCAAAAACGGTGAAAGAAAACATCGTGAGAAAACCGGCACGTTCTAAAATCAAAAATTCAAAGACATGTGACGGCCCGTGTAGTGGATTATAGCCCATTTCCTCTCATAAAAAGGAGGCCTGTCCCAGCAGTGGAAACATTATAGGCTGCTTTACTTTGAGTTGAGTTGCTTTGCGTTGAGTTGCTTTGCTTTGAGTTGAGTTGTTTTGCTTTGAGTTGAGTTACTTTGCTTTCTGTGTCTGGTACGTAGTAGTTAACGTAAAAAAAATACAAAGCCAAAACTTACCTAATACAAAGAAAACAGGACACCTAACCATTTCCTCGTGAATAAAAATGATTAAATTCAACAGATACAATCTATATTCCTACTTAACAACGAAGTTCTATTCAAGAAAGCGTCCAAAAACAGTTCCGTTTATCTTAAAACCATCTTGGAATCCCAAGATGATGAGAAAGCCAGGACCCCATTACCGAAGAGATTCTTGGTAATGAGAAAAGAGGCTGTAATCGACAGGATTCGACCGGACGAGTGGAAATAAGATAACGTAGGTTGGTTAGGAGATGGCTAGGAGATATCTCGGACGAAAAGGAACATAACATCAAGCAATACCCGAAGGGTAAGGCAGAGGTGTACCTAATAGTGCCTACACCTACATTTACCAGTCATGTTAAAGTCCCTCATAATAGTAGCTGCTTAAGCCCCCTGACGGCTTCATCGAGCCGTCTGAAAGCCTTCCACCTGGGCATGCTTTACCGTGGCCGACTTAGAAATCTCTCTATGGGGGTTCATGGACGGCTCAGATGTCAAAAGTGTATGCGGCGTGTCTTTACAGACAATGGCCCATCTTACATCTTGCGCTGCATGCCCTAACACCTGCGCACTTGACGGTCTTATGACTGCATCAGCGAGCGGAGTTCGCATAGCTGAATTTTTTTGCCAAACATTTTTTAATAAAAACTTGCCATCGACACGCTAAGAAGAAGATATTAGCCTAGCCTATTGCCATCAACCGGGCACAAATCCAGATTCCGTGACTGCTACTGAGAAATTTTTGATGGTCAAACTTTGCACGACTTGAGAATCAAACCCCATGCTCAACAGAAACGCATGCGACAACTAGATCAAAGAGACGGTCATTCCTGTTTTTCATTTGATTTGACAAAGTTATTTTTGTTTTTGATATTTTCATTCATATAAAAGGAAAAAATTGTACGAGATAAATCTACCTGAATGTGGGCGATTCTAATTCCAGTGGTATTTACGATAAATCATTTTCAGGCTTGAAATACATTATACGTTTACACATTTGATTTAATATTTATTAATGTGCTACTTTCGTCGAAGACCCACTAAGTTCTACTAAAATGTTGTACATTCTTATTATCATTTAGTATTCTTATGGACTTAACCTTTAAGGTCCTATATTTTTTGTACTTTAATTATGGAGGAGCTCGTGGCTAAATAATAACAGCCGCTCGGATCGATCTTAAGGTTAAGTCGAGCTTACCTAGGTTGGTCCGTGGATGGATGACCGCCAATTACATACAGAGTTTCCTCCGTGCTTCGGATGACACGTTAAGCTGTTGTTCCTGGCTGTCATTTGTAGATCTTTGACAGTCGTTACAGGTAGTCATTGACCCGAAAGTCTGACAACCAGTCTTACCAAAGGGTATCGTATTACCAGTATTAACTGGGTTGTGGAGGTCAGATAAGCAGTAGCTCCATGTAAAATACTGATATTCCGCTGCATACGGAAGCCGACCCCAACGTAATTAGGAAAAGGCTCGGCAGATGATGATGATAAACTTTACCTATAAAGATACTAAATATATTTTTTGTACTTAAAATATCTGAATGAAGGCCTCATGAACTCTTCTAAGGCAACAAAAGTCCAACCTAATAAGGTAAAAGGAGTTTGTAAGGAATATGATGCAAGAGGCGTCTTCTGTTGCTTCAGCCAACTCCTTCGGAAAAAGCCGCCGCTTTAATTTTTTTTTTTGTAGAATTGTTTGTAAGAGGTAAGCCGGAGTTCATAATCTTTAATGTGATTATATTATTTGTTTGTAGAATATTGACTGTGCCATTTTTCAAAAGGAGTCCGGTAGGAATCGGGTAGTATGGAGCCTTCGCCACTGCTAGTTACATATGTAAACTATTTTCTTATCTCTAATACCCAATCATTGTTATCACATAGAAACTAATCACTCAATTAACCATAACAATGGAAAAATTGCCATAAAGTACTCCATTACGTTATATTTAGCTTGTTTCTAAAACCATAGTGAAAAAAAACTCTTTACTCTATGGTCACGTGTCACAAGGAAATTAATTCTCCCCTTCGTGTAGTGCCATAAACCCCATGACTCACGGTATAGACCCATTATGAAAATACTGTATAAACTTTAACACTTTTGTCCTAACGTGTTATTAAGCAAACCATAGTATTAGTAATAGCTACAATAACTAGCTGGTTTTGAAGTGAAATATATTGTTTATTTGCCACTTAATTGGCGGATATCCGTGTTTCGGTACAGAATAACTAGTTTTCTAGTATTTACATAACTACGGCGAAGCTGAAAAGGGAGTTTATTTATATATACTTAAAAAAGACGTAAAGGACCATCTATGAAGTTGTCAACCAAGCATTCGGTACATCAAAATAAGTAACTACTCAAAAATGATTGCTCGGAAACGACTTTTATTTCTGCGGTGATAAATCAAGTTTTACGGTAAAACTCAATGTAACGCACTCAAAACATTGTGCTGATGGATGCATTGAATAGTACGGGATTTGTGGAGGTATTTAAAGTAAAGTTATAGCATTAAAAAACTAATGAAAAAGTTGGAACTTTGATCCCCAATATCTCCGTAACTAGAAGGTTCCGTAACAAAAAAGTGATTGCAATGACGGGGAGAACAAATACCTTTCGGCTTCGTTAAGGGTATATTTAAACCCTTTATATTTGATTATAATAAAATTGTAACAGGCCGATATAAAAGTCGATTTAAATCATAAATATAGCACTAATTTTACTTCGTATTGCGCAGTGCATCTACTTAAAAAAAGTGACACAGGACACTGCATAAATAAGTTTGCGTGCAAGTTTGTCAATTTTTGCAGATGGGTATACTCCTTCGGGCAAACGGTTTGTTTCTACAACAAACACTGCCATTTTATTGGCATATCCATTTCTCAATATATTTGCTCTTTGTTAACCTAAAAATAGATCCAATAACTAGCTACTTAATTAATAATTCAAGTATCCATACTACAACAGCGTAATATCGGCCATTGACCTGTTAACGATTGATTTAAACAGTTCAACAAACCAATTTATAGGAGTTATTGTGAAAAATCGTTATTTATGCACGGCCATCCGTGTAACTACACGACTGTAGTACAGTCAAGAGCATTAATATGTGAACACTTGGAAAATTTCATAAGTGGTTTTGTAATACTGTATTGGTTGAAGTTTTATGTTGTTACGAACATAGCGCGACTGCTGAGCATGAGTTCCTGGGTTCGATTCTCAGATTGGGCAGTGTTATTGGGTTTTTCTTCAAGAAAATTTTCAGTAGCCGCTTGGAATCGGGATTCGTGCACGGTTGATGACATTAAGTTCGCCCCTATTACAGGGGAATTGAAAATTACTGGTAAAACGTGAATGAAGCTACTGCGGGACACCTACACTGTTTCGAGGATTACAGGTGTGATGTTATGTTATATTGGCAATATTTAAAAGAGAATGTATCCTACTGGTTGTAACTTTATGTTGTAATGAATATAGTATTCGGAAATGCATAGTTACTCATCATCTGCCTAGCCTTTTCCCAACATGTTGGAGTCGGCTACCAGTCTAACCGGATGCAGCTGAATACCAGTATTTTACATGGAGCGACTGCCTATCTGACTTCCACAACCCAGTTAGTACTGCGTAATACGATACCCCTTGGTAAGACTGGTTGTCAGACTTTTTCGGCCACTGACTACCTAACGACTGTCAAAGATCTACAAATGACAGCCGGGACCAACGGCTTAACGTGCTTTCCGAGGCACGGAGGAAACTCGGTATGTAATGGGTGGTCACCCATCCACAGACCAACCTAGGCAAGCACGGCTTAACCTAAAGATCGATCCGAGTGGCTGTTATTATTTAGCCACGAGCTCCTCCGAAATGCATAGTTACTATTCTGAAAAAAGTCTCAATGATGCAATAGTTATTCTGCGGATGAGCGATTAACTTAAAATAAGCCGGCTAAACTTAAGTTTATTGTATTTTTATGTATATTCTATATACGTTCTACTGCAAGTTGGACTTTCACTTCCTCTCGTCATCAGCAACCACCTGTTCAAGACGCCTAAAATGAGACAGGTGGTATACTTTCTACCCGGGTCTCCAAAGTCCAACCTTAGAATTGAAAGTGCTCGTGACTGTACTCAAAGACCCACTTCAATTATTGTTTCATACAATTTTTTCACAATGTGCTTGCAATTTTAATTGAGACAAACAAAACCAATTTACTTGATGGGCACTTGATCGGCTTTCCGTGCTGCGGAGAGCTTTTTGAACCACTGACCTCAATACTCTTGAGGGGATTGAAAATAACTTTAAGTGTGAGTTTGAACTTCAAACAGTGGCATAAGGCGAGAATATATTCTGACTAGCTTGTGCTCGCGGCTTTGCCCGCGTGGAGTTCGGTAATGTCCCACGGGATCGTACTACCGGGATAAAAAGTATAAATAGTAACCTATGTGTTAATGCAAGTTATAAACTACCTGTGCGCTAAATTTCATCCAAATCCGGTCAGTAGTTTTTGCGTGAAAGAATAACAAACATCCATCCTCACATACTCTCGCATTTTCAATATTAGTAGGATTACAGTTTGTAGAATGTTCTTTTTGAGTTGAAATGGTTTCAAGTTTTATAAAAGAAATTTCGTGGCGATAGTGACTGACACCGATACAGGCCAATTCAGTTGGTAAATTTTATTCTTTACAGAAAATCTCATCAATGTTGGGACAAAATATAGTTGAAATAGGTTTTGTAGATCTTCAATCTGCAAAACAAGCCGTGCTCTTGATGGGAATTCCCATAGGAAATAATTTCAAACTACGCTTCATCATCGCCATCTCCCCGCCCTCGTCCCATGTTACTTGGGGTCGGCGCAACACGTTTTTTTCTTCCATTCTCCTCTGTCAATCGTCACGCTATCATTTACTCCTTTTTCCTTCATAATATCATTCCTCACACTATCCATCCATCTCTTCTTTGGTCTTACTCTCCCTCTCCATCCATCATATGTCCATACCAAGACAGTCGATTCCTTCTCAATTTTTCTGTAACTGGCGCGACTTTCAAACTTCCTCTAATATGCTCATTTCTTACTATATCCATTCTTTTCACTCCACACATCCACCTCAACATTCTCATCTCGGCCTATTGACGCTTATCAGTGAATTATTGATAAAACAGACAGTTTGGTCGATATGTGCCCTCTAAGTAAGCTCAACTTATGTTACGTCTATTTATGAGCACATACACGTTCCAGCCGTTGCTTAGTTACGAACACAAATAGTGTTGTTCAACTAATTTGCATACGTTCAAGTTTTCTGCATAAAATAACAATGTATTAAATTCGTGAAACTATGCCAGTTTCACTGAGTACGCAGACATAATTTCACATAAGTGCCTACAAGGTTTTAATGGTCTTATGCAAAATCGAGGAGCTCGTGGCTAAATAATAACAGACACTCGGGTCGGGTTAAGCCGCGCTTGCCTAGGTTGGTCCGTGGATGTTTCCTCCGTGCCTCAGAAAGCACGTTAAGCCGGGGTCCCGGCTGTCATTTGTAGATCTTTGACAGGCCCGAAAGTCTGACAACTAGTCTTACCAAGTGGTATCGTATTACCCAATACTAATTGGAGTGAGGTCAGATAGGCAGTCGCTCCATAGAAAATAGTATTATTCACCTGCATCCGCTTAGACTGGCAGCCGACCCCAACATAGTTGGGAAAAGGCTAGGCAGATGATGATGTAATATCTAGACGCCTAACCGCATGTTTATGGCCTTGTTAGGCGTCTACACTACACGAGTATTGTGACAAAATAAATAAAAGAAGCTAGAAGTTAAAGCATGTCGTGAGTCATCGTGACGCGACGGTACCTACTCACACGATGGAAACAAGAGAGGCACGCACGTCTCGCCGACGCAAGTCACGTCGCATATTGCATTGCATGAGGTCGTGTACGGGGAGGACCAGACATTAGGTAGAAAAAGTTGAAAGTTCTATAAAATCTAAAAATGTAAGAGCTTGAAGAAAGTAATCCTGGGACTCTCTTTAACTTAATGCCCGGCTGCTCTCATTCAACAATTGCCAGCCAGTTCACAAAGCTCACCACTTGAGCCAAAAGCCTTGAGGTAAATGGCGTGTCACGAAGTTACAACTGAAGAGATTGAAGTGCAGCAGTGGACTACTAATAGGCTAGGTGATAAAATCTAACTGGGAATACTTAAAGCTTACTCGACCTGTAACGACTGTCAAATATAATTGACAGCTGGTACCAACGGCTTAACATGCTTTCCGAAGCACGGATGAAACTCGGTAAGTAATGGATGGTCGCCCATCTATAGGCAGACCTTGACAAGCGCGGCTTAACCTTGAAGATCAACCCGTGCAGCTTTTATTACTTAGTCACGAGCTCCTCGAAGGGTCGATTAATGTTTGAAAATGTGCATAAATAAGTAACAGTGGCAAAAAGAAACAAAAGATTAGTTCAAAAGAAGACTTGTCTCACGTCTTATTACGGAAGTCAAGACAAATCGAACTTGAATTGTTCAATGACTGGCCCGAAAAGTCCTCGAAAACTGAAATATTTCTTGTCACAATAAGATGTACCCTTACTGTGGAATTGGGGATGCGTAGGAATGAGTCGTGAAAAGCATTTTAAGTTTTTTTTTGTGGATGGACACAAAAAAAACTCAAAGAACAAAGGTCGTCCACTGAATGTACCCAACATAAAATAGTTCTAGGCGCGATTTCTTTTTATCTTCCATAATAGGTACAAAGAAAAATAATAATAAAAATTAGAATAAAATTATGAAACATCCTGTTAATGATGTTTACGTGTCAAACGGGAGAACATATACCTACCCAGCACTCGAGTCCAGTAGATCATCGCTCGCAACAGGGTGTTTAAACTACGTCATGCGTCATAATACTGAATAATATTTTTATTTTTAAATTATTAAAATCCCATAAATACCTAGTTTTTTTTTATGAATGTTTAGTATTCATTGGATACATGAAGTGGGCTGCCGTTGTAAGACGACTAAAAAGTCACGGTGTATAGATATAGCTAGATAACGCAAGAGCACTACTTCGCGACCCCGGCTTAAGTATTTTATGCTTAACGTGGCTACTGTTGCAGCAAGTCAATTTGTTTAAAAAACAACGTTACAACTCAAGAAATTAATTCTAGACACTTAAAGAACAAAAACGTAATCTATTTTGAATAGTTACTTGTTCGTTTGTATAGTGCATAAATGACTCGCTTGGTTTTCATGCGGTTTGTGATTTTTGCGTTATCTGTGGAGTAGGGTAAGAAAGAAACGATTGACAGAATGTGTGAAAGATGATTTCAATGAGATGACGACTTATAGAGAAGTAGTGCAGAAGAAATCTTGCTGCGTAGATCCCAAATGCATTGATAAAGGGCAAGAGAATGATAATGTGCCTTCACCGTACTAAGGTCGCGCAAAAATGTGTTCAAACTGAGAAGAGAAGTGGGTTCACACATCCCGTATGTAACAATAGATACCATTTTTAGTATAAGTGAGCGAGATATCAACGAAATGAAATTCTAGAACACAATAAAAAAATAAAGTAATACTCCAAAAATTTTAATATGAGACTTAATCATTTTCTCCTTCAGCAAAAATCAAAAGGATACGAAACGCAGTAGGGCAAATCTACCATTAGGGTTCTAAATAGTATACTAAGAGCAATAACAAATGCACCTTGGTTTGCTGGGAACAACGTAATCCACGACTAGGTACCTACAAATGCCGTCCGTAAATTCTGAAATGGAACCATGTACCTAAACCAACTAGTTACTGTTACCGACAGCAGCGGTGAGAAGACAGAAGAGGAACCACCTTATATAAGTGGGAAGCGCAGCACTGGCTGCTCCACCACAACGCCATGTAAACTGGAATAAATTCGCTTATGGTCTGACGACCGATTGCAAACGAGAAAGAAAAACGAAAAAAAAACCGGCGAAGTGGACCGCCGAGTCAGATCAGATTTTGACGGCACGGTTGGCGCAGTGGCTGAGCGATTGACTGCTGCGCTTCGTGTCGCGGGTTCGATTCCCGCACGGAACAAATATTTGTATGGCCTACAGGTAGTTGTTCCGGGTCTGGCTGTTTTGTGTATGTGAGTTTAAACGCATGAAGGGTTCCGTACCATCGTAGAATTGCCTTTAATTTTTAACTTGTTGTTATAGCGGCGGCAGAAACACAAATTCTGTGAAAATTTCAACTGTCTACCTATTACGGATCAAAAGATACAGCCCGCTGACAGACAGACGGCCGGATGGACGGACAGCGGACGCTTAGTAATATCCCGGAAGGAGATCCCGTCGGTTGCCCTTGGGGTACGGAACCCTTAAAAAGGAATAAATATCTTTGGTTAAGCCTGGATCGTTTTGCAAACTGCGACCCTCGCACCCTCGCCTTCGCCGGAGGCTACGGACAGAGGAAATGTCAAAATAAATGATGTTGGTTTTCTTGAAAAGGTTAGATTGGCTGTAGGTAGAAAGTGTTTTCTACTAAGCGAGCGTAGGTGATTCTATGAATATTTCAACCAAACACGTTTTATTTTTTTTCATCTGGCAAGTTTTGTATGGCAACTGGAAGGTTGGCACTGCGGAATCGTGGGTGTATAATAATCAAGGATTGTAAAACTACAATTGGTGAAGTGTGGGTGTACGATAGGTAGGTACAGCTCTCTCTCGATATTTCGGGGAATTTAGGCATCTTGCCATGACGTGAGAAAAACACACTTCTGAATAGAGATCGGATATTTGGATGTATGTCTACGAAAAGCTTGAGTGCTAACTAGTATGGAGAGCATGTCAGCACAGGAATAGTCCCGGTTTATTGAAATAAATAGTTATTTTTTTCATTTTATGGTGATTTACTCCCAGTCATATTTATCATTCTGCCCTATTTCATAATTCAAAAATTTTAATTCAAATAGATGTACTATTTTTTACGAATTTGCCTGCTTTTAAATATATTTTATACACAAGGAAGAATGATGAAGTTCTGCTATCCCGGGATAAATTGGTATATTAAAAAGCCGCTTCCATACTTTTTTACCCTTCGCCGGGAAAAAAACGTACTTTAAGTATTTACGTAAAGTAAATCTCGATCCCCGTATAAGAAGCATAGCGGCAAAAAAAATATTCGTGGATTTTATCTTGGTCACCGCTCTGCAAAGTAACCTTACCTAGGGACGATTTTATTGAGTCTGAATAGACACTTTCTAGAAAAATCAGCCTATAATGATCCGACTGCTGAGACAGAGATCTCTTCTCTGTGGGAGGGAGTCGGCTGCTACCCACCACGCGTACGGGTTGTTTAATTGGCAAGTTACCTCAGATCATTATCTGCCTAACCTTTTCCAACTATGTTGGGGTAGGCTACCAGTCTAACCGGATGCAGCTGAATACCAGTATTTTACATGGAGCGACTGCCTTCTACCTCCACGACCCAGTTAGTACTGTATAATACGATACCCCTTGGTAAGGCTGGTTGTCAGACTTTCGGGCCACTGACCACCTGTAACGACTGTCTAAGATCTACAAATGACAGCCGGGACCAACGGCTTAACGTGCTTTCCGAGGCACGGAGGAAACTCGATATGTAATGAGTGGTCACCCTTCACGGACAAACCTAGGCGGTTTACCCTGAAGATGGACCCGGAGCGGCTGTTCTTATTTAGCCACGGCTCAGCACTACCTCAGATATTGTTAGAAAATTCATATTGAATCTGACAAATAACTGAAACGTATAACTATGGAAGGAGTACCTACTGTATAAACCACCATAAATCTATTAGACTCACGCCATTAGCTTATCACAAGTTAACAAGAGAGATAAGAACGATGTTACTACAGTCGGTAGGTATCCACATGAAGTACGTCCTACGCATCAACAGTAGACAGATAACATCATACGTGACGTCACTGGAGTTTCAATAACAGAACTGGCTTAATTGAATAACAATGTCACGGATAATTGGGTAGTTTCGAGAAAGATGAGAAGGTTAGAATGTGGGTGAATACTGAGATGACAGCTGCTAGAGATGTTTGAAAATAGACATGCTGCGTATTTAGTACAGATCTCCTAGAAAATGTATGAGCTTCGGCAATCTTCGTCTATCTTCGGATATGCGAACGCGTGATGATGAACTCTATTATTCTGGTTGTACTGTATGTAGGTATATATAAAAATAAAGCCTACCCTGCAGTAGAACACTATACTTTTAGTAGGCTCAAGTCTGACTATGTTAATTTAATAAATTATTAGGTAAAATGCAGAAAGATTACGAGTCTCACAGAAGATTACAACCCAAAACGAAAATGAATTTTAGTCCTGCACATCTTGCTCCTGCTGAAATACCGCTTGGAGAATTAGAGATTACTAAAAGCAGTAAATACTAAGTAGGTACTTAGAATTTAAATACTTCTTGTCTGCAAGGTGTAAACAGACCTTTCACGAAGCCGTCAACCAAGCATTCTGTACATCAAACTAAGTAAATTTCACGCAAAAAATGTTGCTCGGAAACGATTTTTTTTTTTTTGGGTTGCGCACACAAAACATTGTGCATTGAATGAAGGTCATAAAGGTATTTAAAGTAAAGTCTTAACATTAAAACACTTGTGAAAAAGTTGGAACTCTGACCTACAACATGATCTCCATAACCAGAAGGTTCCCAGGTATGATCCAGAACAAAAAATAATAGGAATGTCGGGGAAAACAAGTGCCTTTCAGCTTCGTAATGGGTCTTTATACACCCATTATTAAAATTCATAATAATGTGACTTCCAAATGAAAAAGGTTTCAATCTTTTTCCATTGCAGCCAAAACGAGCATTGATCACGCTTTCTGAAACCGCAATTTCAGGTCATAAAAGCCTCTAATATCTTTGTTCTTTAATAACAGGGTCACCAGACCTTAATAGTAAACTACTAAGGTCCTCTTTTCCAATAACTTTAATACGAAGATCAACCGCCATTTCTTCCGTCCTAGCCCCAACAATTATTAGATTTAAAAGCCCTGATTAGCTCTCTCCACAAGATACGAGCTACGTCAATTTAGAGCTTAATTGTATGCTATTAAGTGCTATTACTTTCAAGGATAAAGTGATGATGTTCTCATGGGAAATCATGTTGATACAGGCTTTTAGTGGGGGTAGTAATAATCTTATTTTGTCATGTTGGGAGGGCGTAAACGTAACTCTAATACCTCCCGTATTAGAGTTACGTTTTAGGCCGGCCTAAAAATGTCTCAGCGTGAATAGAATTTTATTACTTTCACGAGTAGGTACTTAAATTGTTTTACGAAAAGATTAATTTGACGTTATTGCCTAAATATTTGCATGAAACGTGCTTTAGTAAATGAGAAATCTTAACAACTGAAAAAACTATGAGCAAGTCATAAAATACAGAGTGTAAACGGACCCTTAACGAAGCCGTCAACCAAGCATTCTGCAAAAAATATAGCTGGGACACGACTTTTTTTTGGGGTGAAAAATCACGTTTTACGTTGGAACTCGATGGAAAGCACTCAAAGCATTGTGCTGATGGATGGATTGAATAGTACGAGGGTCGTGGCGGTACGTAAATATCTTACTTTAAAAACTTGCATTTTAAAAAAAACTTGTGAAAAAGTTGGAACTTTGACCCCTAATATCTCCGTAACTAGAAGGTTCCCAGGTATGGTCTAGAACAAAAAAAAATGATCGCAAAGACGGGGAGAACAAGTGCCTAAACATCCATGAACAAAAGTATCGACGCAGTAACACAGAGGCTAGAGCACACCGTGGACGGCACGTCAAGGCATTTATCTTAAGGCTGCGGGACTGTTCGAAAGAGATACCGCGGCCCTGGAACACAAAGGGCAAAGAAGAAACATGGATGGGTTTTAGTCAGTAGAAATATGAAACTCCCTTCCACTCCGCCCGGAGCGTGGGGGTGTCATTTGACGATTTCCCATCCGAAAAAAAAAATGACATTTATCTTTACCCAACGTAAGTTCATATTTAGCTAGTCGTAATAAGATACAGATTCCAATGTTCAATACCGCGAAGGGAAATCGTCTTTGATGCCTTTAACATTGGAATTTGTATCTTGTTACCACTAGCTACGTATGAATTTACGTTGGGTAAAGGTAAAATGTCTTGCCGTGCCGTCTCCGGTTCACGCTGGTCTGAAACGGTTAAAGTACTCCTGTTGTTTCAAAGTTCTTACATAATAGACGAGTCTAATTAATCAAAAGTCGATAGTCGAGAATTACACCTATTAATGTAGAAGTATGATTTAGAGTGTCACCGCACTTATCGACAAGGAATCGGAGTCGTTAGAAAGAGCTTTAAGTAGCCTGTTATGTCCAAAGGGTTAGGCTACCTAATAGTACACCAACATTTCGCCAGTTATGTTTAAATCCCTTGTCATCATAGGCGAGCCTATTGCCATCGACCAAACCCAGCACCTCACGCTCAGCAGTCGCGCTTGCGGCCACTCGACCAATGAAGCAGTCCAAGCAATAAGTGAGCCGTAATGCAACAGGCTCCGGGATTGTTTGAAAGAGATACCGCGGCCCTGGAACACAAAGGGCAAAAAAAGGAACATGGATGGGTTTTAGTCAGTACAAGTCTGACACTCCCTTCCGCTCCGGACAGAGTGGGGGGGAGGGGTCACTTGATGTTTTCACATCACAAAAAAAAAGGCGTAATCCAACCCAGGCCAGTGCGGGTGCTGGGTGTCACATCTTAGAATTTTTGGGCTTAGACCCAAAAAAACAAAAATTTGTGTGTGTGTGTCCTATGGGACATGCCGGTTTCCTTACGATGTTTTCCTTCACCATTTTGAGAGCAGTGATGATGATAAAGTGTTACCATCGCTAATCACTGGTTATGAAAGGGAGTCGATAGGTGATCACATACAAGATGTAAACGGACCCTCCACCAAGCATTCTGTACATGAAACTAAGTATTCAACTGATAATTGCTGGGAAACGACTTTTTCTCAATGTAAAGCACTCAAAATATTGTGCTGATGGATGCATGGAATAGTACAAGAGTTCATGGAGGTATTTAAAGATAAGTTATAACGACAAAAACAAGTATTTGTCGGATTGACAGGATTTATTCCGTAAAGCTCGTATGTACATCATGTGGGCAGATAATGGTGCGATACACTGTTTCTAGCAAAACTAACCAATTACTTGAGGTTACAACTTAACACAATAACACGGGGCACAATGAATCGGGTACAGTTCCAAGACGTCTAACTCCGCCGCAATCAGATTGAATGTCACCCTCGCCTCGAGCTGAACATCAGGGCTCTGTATAAGTACGCTGTGGTGTGGGTAGACTTATAATTAGGTCGCATGAAGTCACCACCCGCGTACTTGCGATTCATTTTATGTCCATACTAACGACCGGATCCGACATATTTTTAAAAAAAAGTTGGAACTTTGACCTCCAATAAGGTTCCCAGGTGTGATCCAGAACAAAAAAAAATGTTTTCAATGACTGGAGAACAAATGCCTCTCGGTTTCGTTAAGGGTTCGTTACACCGATTATACATAGGTATCTAAACTATCTAAATTCTATCGAACTATTGTTATATTGCCTTTATTACAGACTACCTTATTCAGGGAAGTAAACTTCAAACGTAAACAACGAACTACCCTCCAAGTTACAAACAGCTCCTTTGTTTCAACCTGTCAATTACACGAAGCATAATAACGATAATTTGTAAAGTGGGTAGTGTTTTGTTTACATCAAGTCTTTTGTTTTTAAGGTGAGTGCTTCGATGTTCATAATTGTAACGGAAATCTTAAAAGCTTGTTACATTTCGACCGTGATTTTTGTGTTAAATGGCCAACTTTTGCGTTCTTAGTTTAAAAACCGGCCAAGTACGAGTTGAACTTGCGCACCGAAGGTTTCATATTTAAACTTGAAGATATTTTACGGTTTTCAGATTTTTTCCTTTACATATGCTGTAAGACATGGATGGAGAGGGAGAGGAATGCCAAAGAAAAGATGGATGGATTGTGTGAAGACTGATATGATAGAGAAAGGAGTAAATGATGCCGTGACGTCTGATAGGGGAGAATAGAAGAAGGAAACGTGTTGCGCCGACCCCAAATAGAATGGGACAAGGACAGGAAGATGATGATATGCTGTAAGACATTGCTTCTTGCCAAATTTCATGATTCTAGGTCAACGGGAAGTACCCTATAGATTTTGATTCCCTCACAAAGAGAGGTAACCTGCACCCCAGCACTAACAACATTAAAGACTGATTACATTACACATTGCATTTCATAAAATCCGTAAGATACAAGTAAGTTACAAACATCAATTAAATATTATTCAGTTATTATTCAGTCCGTGCCTTGGAAATCTCGTTAAGCAGTTGGTCCCTGTTGTCATTTGCAGATCTTTGAGTCGTTACAGTTAAAGTCTGACAATCAGTCTTACCAAGGGGTATTGTATTACCAGTACTAACTGGGTTGCGGAGGTCAGATAAGTAGTGGCTCCATGAAAATACTGGTATTCAGTTGTATCCAGTAAGAGTGGAAGCCGACCCCAACATAGTTGGGAAAAGGCTAGGCAGATAATGACTAAGTACATGTTCAGATTCCTACACAAAAAACAAGAACAATATAATTTCCTTTGGCATTTTAAACATCAAAGCAATCTTTTCAATTTACTAAGATAATCTGCTGAAACTTCGTATTATTATATTCCTCTTGATCTCTTTGAAGGTACAGCATGAAGGATTTAACGTGAAATGTAAACTGAATAAGTAATGCCATATTTGATCCCGAAGCTTTAGGGGGACTGCGCTAAGGTAGCCAACGAAATCCAAGTTTTTTGATCAAGTAACATCACGTCTGTGATCTCCGAAAAGGTAGACCTGCAGGTACTACCTCGCTCAGAGACGGGCGACCACTATTTTTTTTTTGTCGGCGTCAATCATACTTTAATCAACATACATGGCCGATATTGACTCAAAAACTGTCAAAAACTGAACAAAAAACTAAATTAGGGAGCTGCCGTGTGTAGCTGTGCAGAATAAACAGATAAAACAATGTTTTTTCTTTCTTTTAGAAGTGCCTTTCGTTCCCCACTGAATCTATAAAGTTGCGTGAAAGATTACCATCTAAAACACCGTGGAAATAACTAGAGCTTAGTTGCCATATTGAAAATAAGTTGTTAGTTGTTAAATTTTATTACAATTTCATGGGTAGGAATTTATGGAACGTTTTGTGTGTTATAAACTCATTTAAAAGTTTTGGGGTAAGCGTTTTAATTAAAAAACATGCTATGGCTTCGGAAAGTGGTGAAATTGGTTACTGCATGGTTACTCTTGTCAAACTTTAAATATAGGTTTTCGTCAATAACCGGTTTTAGACAGAATTGGCTTATTTTTTTTTTATATCTTATGTTCGGCGCAGGCCTCGACCTCTTTCCCCCTCCTCTCTGTTTTGTGCAATTCTTATTATGAAATGGGCTTGTTAGTAATCTTGTATTTATTTATTGGGCTCTTCAACATTAAGTTTATATGTGCATTAAAAGTGTACACTATGAGTACACTATTATTTAAAATTTAGTATATTGTTAACCTAAGTTTAAATGCCCCTTTACTTCAAGAAAAGCACAGCTGCACTAGGTACATAATGTCTTTTCTTTTTTCTTTTTTTGTGTAATAATGTGCTGATAATTTTCGCCATAGTCTTCTATTTCACAAAATATTTGAACAAAAATAGCAGGTTTACTCACATAAGATTGTAACACGTATCTACGTACATATTTAAAAAAATACGTGAGCTAAACTAACGAAATAAACGCCGTACAAAAACTCTCATTTTAAAAATAACACGCGCGAAACTACAGGCTCGCAGAACGAAATTGCTTCATTTACCGAACAGCATAAACACAAATAACATCACAAGAGCGTAGACAAACAAATTAAATACGCCAGAACAATCGAGGCGTATTCCAGCCAAATATCGTAGTGTTCCAGTCTGGCCTTTTGTCGTTTTACCTAAAAATACGGCAGAGAGGAGCTCGGGTCGATCTTCAGGTTAAGCCGCGCTTGCCTAAGTCAGTCCGTGGATGGCTGACCGCCTATTACATACCTACGTTAAGACGTTGGCCCTAGCTGTCATTTCTAGATCTTTGACAGTCGTTACAGGTAGTCAGTGGCCCGAAAGTCGGACAACCAGTCTTACCAAGGGTTATCGTATTACCTAGTACTAACTACGTTATGGAGATCAGATAGGCAGTCGCACCATGTAAAATACTGGTATTCAGCTGCATCCGGTTAGACTGGAAGTAGTTGGGAAAAGGCTAGGCAGACGATGATCTAAAAATACGGCAGACAACGCTGCAGTTTTCCCTGGGTGCTCAGTAAAGTTACGGAGAATCGTATTTTAATGCCCTTAACTCAACTGGGCTCGATGCCAAGCACTTGAAGGCTAAGAGAGCACTACGCAGTTTGGCTTTCTTTTTAAACATTTTAGAGAGGATTTTCTTTTGAGTTTTTTTTTCGTATTATGAAAGAGAATTGAACGCCTTTGTTTGAAATAAGATTTGCTCACGACTGTAGGAGTTTAAATGTTTCTTTTTGAATCGGTGTATTTAGGGAATCTTACTGTATTGGCTGAGCGGATTAGGGTTTTTGTTCATGTATAGTATAACCCGCACTGGGCCCGCGTGGTGGATTATAGTCCCAGCAGTGGGAA
This sequence comes from Noctua janthina, assembly GCA_963576755.1. Classification (NCBI taxonomy): domain Eukaryota; kingdom Metazoa; phylum Arthropoda; class Insecta; order Lepidoptera; family Noctuidae; genus Noctua; species Noctua janthina. Next base: position 10,125,071 of record OY755075.1, on the reverse strand, counting down.
CATTAATAGGCTGATTATGCTTATAGTATAACGTAAGTAAAGGCAACCGAGCTCTGTTCGGGTGAAAATAGAGAAAACTATTTTTGAGGAACAAACAGACAAGACAGATAGACCGACAAACCAACAGACAGAAAGACAAAAATTTAAAAATATACATTCATATGCATTAAGTAAAAAGCAGTAAATTTTAAATTATTTTAACCTCAAACACTTATTTTCAACGCTCGGCTCGGCGCAAACAGTCGTTATTCCAACAATGCAAAAACATTCATGCCTTCTTTCATCAACACAACTATGTTGGGGTCGGCTTTCTAGCCGGATACAGCTGAATTCCATAGAACACTGCCTATCTGACCACCCAGTTAGTACTAGGTAATTCGATACCCCTTGGTAAGACTAGTTGGCCACTGACTACCTATAACGACTGTCAAAGATCAATAAATGACAGTCGGGACCAACGGATTAACGTGCTTTCCGAGGCACGGGACAAACTCTGCATGTGGTGGTCACCCATCCTCGGACTAACCTAGGCAAGCACGACTTAACCTAAAGATCGACCCGAGCGGCTGTTATTTAGCCACGAGCTACTCCGAGTTCACATTCATGCCTTGCTTAGTGGAAATTAAAACGGGTACTACAGTACCAGTTCAGTGGTTTACAAGAAATGTCTAAAACAAACAAAAAGCCTCAAGACTCAATTTCCTTTAATATTAAAATCAGTTCCTTGAACGAACGGAAATCCAATAATATTACCTCTTCAATAGAACAAGGAAGCCCTTAGAAATATCGAGTAGAGATTGAATATGTTGGCTTATTTAATATTAATACTTTGATATTGGCAAATCCGAGGAAAAAGGACTCTATCTCTCAGTTGATAAAGTTGTTATTTACTAAAAATATATTACTTGAATACAGAAGTACTTGACTGTAATAAATTGACTTCAAGATAAATCAAAGTCAAGATTCGTAGACTCTCGTAGCACGCGTAGCTCGGTGCTACGAATCTCTACGAAAATCTTAGATCAGAAATCACGAAATTCGTGTTTTGCTACGCGTGTGCTACGGCGCTAGCAAAAGAAAATAATTACGTAGACTTTGTTACTGTTGTAAGTACTTATTTAATTCCTGTTTTCACTAACGCTAGACGAAACCTAAAACACGAAGCCTCAATACAGGGTGTACACAGACCCTTCACGAAACCGTCAACTAAGCATTCTGTACATAAAACTAAGTAACTCTACGCAAAAGTTATTGCGGGTAAACGACTTTTTTTTGGGGTGACAAATCACGTTTTACGGTAGGACTCAATGTAACGCACTCAAAACGTGGTGCTTATGATGCTTTGAATAGTAAATGGGTCAAATGCTTAAAAAGTGATATTTAAAAAAAAACTTGTGAAAAAATTGGAACTTTGACCTCCAATATCTCCGTAACAAGAAGGTTCCCAGGTATGGTCCAAATCAAAAAAAAATTGTTTTACGGTAGGACACAATGTAACGCACTCAAAACATGGTACTGATGGATAAATTTAATAGTACGGGGATCGTGGAGGTATTAAAAGTAAAGGTATATCATCACAAGTTATATTTAAAAAAAACTTGTGAAAAAGTTAGAATTTTGACCACCACTCCGTAACCAGGAGGTTCCCGTATATGGTCTAGAACAAAAAAATATCGCAATAACGGGAAGAACAAGTGCCTCTCGACTTCGAGGGTACTTTACACCCATTATTATTGCAGTGTTGGAGTATGAACTCTCAATGCTAAGCCTAGTGTAAAGGCAACAGAACACTATCATTTTAACATTTAGTTAGCTGCTGTTTAATGCTTTAGTTAACAGCCATTAATGTTAATCTACTCAAAAAAAAAACAAATAATGCATTAAGTACATAATTATATCGAAAGGAAGTCAGATAAGGTAGAAATAAACGGGTAAAGCGGAGAGTCTGACTTTGAAACTTATGTTATCTGTGTCAGTAATAAACTGGATTATATGAATCATTCATGACGGAACTTGGAACCTAACACAGCATAGATATGAGTATGCTATGCGCGATTTTTGCTGTTTCAAGGCCAACTAGCCGAGTTCCCTTCGGCAAATGGCCTTGGGCTTTCAGCGATACCGCAATGACGCCTATCCCTCTTGATTTTAACGAAGCTAAATACAAAAGAAAAAAACACAAACGAAATACGGAAATAAAACCTCCTTGATTTCTTTCACACATACGGAGCTATATTATACTCTCACGCCAAGAAAGGTCGGCTTTTCAAGTATTTTTATCTTTCTCAACAAAATAAAAGGGCCATTCAAAGAAATTCCAAATAAAAAAATGTGTCACGATCTTTTGTTGCGATTTGGAGACTCCGTGGTAAGGAAACCGTACGCAGTATGCTTACTAAATATATAAAAGCGGAATTGGGGTTGGCGAAAAACATAGTACTTACGTACCCACTCCACCAGCTAGCTCAAAACTAAAAATAGACAGAATATACGACAGTAAATGTCTACAGACAGAGAAAGTTCTTAAGGATAAGTAAGGTACAAAGTTATTTCCTTATAGTTTGTTGAAAGAAAACCGACAATCTTGACCTAAAAATTCGTCAAATCATTCAGTTCTTCCACATACTAAATGACTAACATAAACCTAGTTAAAACTGCTCCTATGACCTAAAATTTTTGAATAAATAACATCCAACATCACTCGACGAAAAATTGTTTAGTTTTTTATCAAAATTCACACAAAGTTACCTACTACCGCATTTCCTATATACATAACTATGTATACTAGCTCATAACTCACCCTGTTACATAAAACAGAAGGAACAGACGAACTACCTTATCGTGTTTATAACAAAACTGCGCTCCAAGAAATGCAAAATCCAATTTGTCGAACAATAATTCGATTTAAAAATAGTTTAGAATAGCAAAATTAACTTACCCTCAAACACTTCTTCTCAGCGCGAACTTTTTATTAAAAGTCTATTCACTCACTGACATTACTTTAAAGTTACGTTGATGAATAAAAAATATCACGTTTTTTGACTAAATTCTATTTACAATTTTATTTACAGTTATCCGTAATTTTCGGAATGCTACTGGGGTTTGTTGAAACGTCAGTGGTGTCGCATATGTGTTACGCATGCGCGGCGCAAGATGGCGGCCGCGAGGCGGGTCGATAGCGCGCGATAAGGTTCCGAAGGCTGCGCCACCATTGCCGGGTGACATTGTGCTAACGGGGTAACATAAAAACGAGGTCACCGTTTCATATTAGCCCGCGCTTCCGCGGTACGGTGATACCAGCATATTTGTTGCCATTTAAAAATGGAAAATATTTTTCTCAACTCAGTGACCAGTTTCAAGTTTTATTTATTTGGATTGTGGATGAAAGGGATGTTACTTATTTGGGTATTTGGTTTATTTAGGAATTAGATGCTTCACTAAGCTAAAAGTCAGTAAGTTATGTATTCAATGAGTGCACCGTTTTATCTACATGTTACATCCGTGTTTATGTTTGTTTCTTAAACAATGTTAAACTTGACACTTAAATGTGACTAAAGCCTTCAATACTCTTAATGTATACATTGACTATGTATGTCGTTTTACTCTTATAACATACTTTTATAGTTCCTTGTTTTCATGTTTAGTAAGTTACAGGTTAACCGAATTAACTGTCTACCTAGATCAGAAGTGAGAAGATAGAGCAAGAAGTGGAAATCTCACGGTGTTCCTCAGGGTTCTATCTTTGGTCCATTCCTGATCCAACTACACTTAATATCTCTATCTCATTTCCATTCTGTTCTTTGGTTCAATGGTGTAAGTAAAACAACACGATACAATAAAAAAATAATTTATTCATCATCAACATCGGACTTAAGGTAATGTACTTCTGGGTCACTTGTTGTACGACCACGGATACGTGCAAGCGCCGCCACGCCGCGCGTGGACCGCGTCATGACGTAGGCAACCCACAGTGCGCCAACGCATACCACACCCACTAGCAACACTGTTATTGCTACTGTTGCTCCACTCATACCTGCAAGAAATAAAATGTTACATGAACTTTAAGACAAGCGTGTTAATTAAATATTTTCGACTGAGCCCCATACAATATTATTTTATGGTTCAAAGTCTCCAAAAAATTAATATTTTTATATTGACGATTTATCAACACAAATATCTCTAGAACAGACAAAGATATGTCTTGATCGACAAGTAAGAAATCAATATGAAAAGATCTATCTAAATCCATGACTGATTAGAAAAATCATACCTCCAGTTTTCTTCCCGACAACTTTATCCTGCTTCCCTTTCTCTGCAGTCTTCTCATCTTTAGGTTTAAAACCATCATCATGCATAGTAGTTCGCACGAAGAAAATGGTTGAAGAAGACATCGGTGACACTTCAATTGTCAACGTAGTTGATTTACGTGTGAAGATTGGTATAACCGCACGGGTAGATGTGCTAGTAGTAGTTTTAGGAACTGGAGGCTTAGGAGTTGTTGTTGTCGTTGTAGTTGTAGTTGTAGTTGTAGTCGTAGGTTTAGTGGTTGTAGTTGTAGAAGTAGGCCGTTTAGTAGTAGCCGTCGTAGTACTTGTCCTAACAACAGGAGGAGGTCGTTTTGTAGTTGTAGTGGTAATGTAAGTTGTACTAGTCGTAGTGGTCGAGGTGGTGGTAGGAGGTACTGTTTCAGTGGTTGTGGCAATAAGTTTCTGCGTCTGTGGTGGTGCTACAGAGCTGTTCGAGTTTGAGTAGTCCTCTGATGTCGTTCCTATAAAAGAAGAAGTTTTATTAAGGAACAAACATATTAATAATTGTGTAGACATGCATTACGTGAAAAACCGTATTATAATAGACCTATGATTGATAAAAACATATCATGGCTTTCCCCCTATGGATAAGGCAAAGACGTACCCATTGCATATCCACATTTCGACATAGAGAGCGAGCCTATCGCTATCAATAGAACTAAAAGTGTCCTATCGTCGTCGTTGTATGTATGTAGGTTAGTACTTAGTTCGCAGGTGGCTACATACTGGTCTAACACAATTTGAGTTCATCGATACGTAAAGTAGAAGAAGAATAGTACTTTGTTTTAGTCATAATTTAGTCCTTTTTTGAAAATATTAAGTTTGTGTATTTATTTAAGGTTGCTAATAGTATATAGCGGATTCTTTAAAAAAAAATATATGTAGCTTGTATGCATTAGTTTGTTTTATGGCGATTGAAGGGTAAATCAGAACACATTTAGTACAGCAAACTTTTATCGAATGATAATAGGCGAAAACTGATTACTATCAGTCTGCACCATACGACTGTTGGAAACTGACTTCCTCAGATTGCAATTATTTTGGTTCAGTGTACCTACTATATGACCTACGGCCAAAAAAAATCATTGGACAGCTGATTTTTTTCGCGATTTAGATTGTAGTCCCATGGAGAAAGTAGTTCAGTATTGTGGTTTGAATCGCACCCTGAAATATGATCACATCTTCCTGGGGCACGCTGTATTCTGTAAAGTATACTCACTGGCATCAAAATCACAAACGTCCAAAAAGTCAGGGCAACAATTTTGGGTGACGACGCAGACGATGCTACAGCTGCAGCCTCGGTAACCGGTAGCCTCGGCGTAGAGGTCGCAGCGACCGACGCAAGACTCCTCTGGAAACGACAACCATTCCTTAATTATATGGCAGCCACAGACTATGCAAAGTATGTTTTATGCAGGACGATTAAGGCAAGAGTTCAAATGAGCATTTTAGTCAATATTCAAGTTCTATGATACTTACGTAACACAGAAGGTGGTGTGGTGGCCTGCATCATGGCTTTGGAGCAGTTCTCACCATGCTGAATAGATACATCGTCGATGGCTACGTCACTCATAAAGCTTTCTCCCCTGATGCCCTCAATCACAATCTGTTGAATGAAGATATAACATCAATTGAGGTACTTACACTTACTTACTGCTGTCTTGTATGGATCAGAACGTTGAGCCACAAAAGGGATGAATGAAAGGCATTTGCATGTGGCGGAGATGAGAATGCTAAGGGGGATGTGTGGTGTTACGCGAATGGATAAAATAAGAAATGAGTAAATAAGACGAAGTCTGAAAGTGGCGCCGGTGACTGAAAAGCTGTGTGGTAATCGGTTGTCACGGTATGGCCATGTGATGCGGAGGAATGAGGAAAATGTTGTGAGGAAAGTTTTGAGTATGAATGTGAATGGGTATATGAGTAGAGGAAGACCAACGAAACGATGGATGGACTGTGTAAAGAATGATATGGCAAGAAAGAAGGTGTCTGGCGAGATGACGACTAATAGAGAAGTATGGAAGAAGAAGAACATGCTGCGCCGACACCAAATGAATTGGGATAGGGGCAAGAGAATGATGATGATGAGGTACTTACAAAAAAGTTAATGGATGAAGAAATCGAAAAAAGTAGATGGACTGACAGGGGGAGAATGGAAGAAAACAAACTTATTACAACAATCCCAAGTAATATGGAACAAGGGCGGGAAGATGATGATTTGAGGTATCTACTCGTTAAAACGCAACCTATTCATAGGGTTATTGATGATGTTGTCATCTAGTAACTGAGTTCTTGGGGTCAGATAGGCAGTCGTTGCATACTTTTGGTATTCAACTGCGTCCAGTTAGACTGGACACGGACCCCAACAAATTTGGGAAAAAGCTACGCAGGTGATCATGATGATGAACCTCTTGTACTTCAACACCTCCTCTATCCCCTTTCAAAAGTTGTTTTGTAAAATTGATCGCTATAATCTTGCACCTTCCTCAATAAATTTAGTATCTGTCCCAAGTTTCGACTTCCTAAACCGAAGGATGGTAACGTAGCTAAGCCTATAATGTTCCCACTGCTGGGAACAGGCTTCATCTCTATGAGAGAGAGTGGGCTGTAATCGGCCACGCGGGCCCAGTGCGAGTTGGTGAAGACATCCACAAATCCGAATTTTAGTGGATGGCTGTTATGTGTTATTTTGTTTCAAATTTTTGTTGTTCTCTTGTTTCTGTACATTTGCAGGTAGATCCCGTTTTTTTGTTGAGTCCCGCATATGAGTGAATCCGTGAATATGAGTTGACAACCCTAGTTCGATCCCACAACCCACACGCCGTAAGTCGGGGCCGTAACCACTGAAGGAACTCACCTGGAAGTTATCACCAACATCAGACAGCATGCCAACTGCGCTATACCACTCGTTGCCCTGGTCTCCCCATTGCTGGAACAGGGTGTAGTTCTGTGCTCGAGTTGGTAGCAGCAGCTGGTACATAGACACTTTGTCAGGCTTCTGGTAGACTGTGAGACCACCCATGCTCCTGTAATTAAGGTTCATTTATTATCACAAGGTAAGCTGATGGTCCCGGGTGTGTAGATCTTGACTGTCGTTACGGGTATTCAGAAACTCAAAACTCTGACAACCAAGGGGTTAAGTATTTCGCTCATCTGCCCCCATGGCTGGTGGACATTGAACATTAGTATCTATACATCTATTTATACATACATACATAAACAAATAAATAAAATTGGAGTGTCTCTTTGTGAAAAATAACAGCTGTTTACTGAATGCATAATTATGAAAGCATGTACTTTACTTTTAACAAAAAACCTTTTTTTAACTTTTGTCTGTCTGTCTCTCTGTCCGTTCTCTGTCTCTGTCTCTGTTTGTTCCGACTAATCTCCGAAACGGCTGGACTGACTTTTTCCGAGACTTTTACGGGTAGATAGCTGATGTCATCAGGAGCAACTTAAGTTACTTTTATTTTTACAAATGGATTAGGGTTCCGCGCGAAGTAATATTGTTATCATAATTTCATGCGGCAGGAGGTAAACAGCTAGTTGATATTTATATCTACATTTTAAATAAACATCAATTGGCACGTGTAGGATGGAGCATCTTCATGGACGGCTCAACCGGTTATGGCAGATTTTTTGTTGGTTCGTAATAATGTCAGGCAAGATTTGTGTAAAAGAAAATTTCCACTTCTCATTTTCTTCATTAGAAAATTGCGTGCGAAGCCGGGGCGGGTCGCTAGTTAAGTATAAATTAGTTATTAGATAGGAAACAAATACAAAATTAGTGTGAGGAAGTGAAATAGACAAATTACTTAACAAATACTGTTATAAATGAGAAATTACCGAATTGCGTGCAAAACGAAACTGCTCATTTTTCAGACATTTTCTGACGTTCCGAGACATCTCATCACTCATTTGGTTAGAATTTGCTCCTGCTGTTCTTAATTTTCCTGCTTACTAGGTATCAGGGTGGAAGAGACATCAACGCACGTACGATTACCATGTATTCAGTACCTACTGGGTGTAAACGGACCCTTCACGAAGCCGTCAACCACGAAGCATTTATGTACATCAAACCAAGTAACTTTACGAACAATTTATTGCTGGGAAACGACTTTTATTTGGGGTTAGAAATCTCGTTTTACGGTTGAACTCAATGTTACGCACTCAAAGCATTGTGCTGATGGATTGAATAGTACGGGGGTCGCAGAGGTGTTGAAAATCTTCATTAAAAACATGTAAAAAAAGACTTATGAAAAAGTTGTAACTTTGACTCCCAATATCTCCGTAACTAGAAGGTTCCCAGGTATGGTCTAGAACAAAAAAATGGTCGCAAAGACGGGGAGAACAAGTACCCTTCGGCTTCGTATTTACACCCTTTAGGTTGTAGGGCCACCCAGTTTACCATTCAACCCGATTAATCGGTCTCTACTTACCTTCCATACATGTGGTACCAAAACACGAAGCACCCATTCTTGGCCAGCTCAGCTTCATACACGGGGGACATCAGTCGAGCGGTCTCATTCGCAACCCGACCTGTACTTTCTACGTACATGTAGTATCCTGAAATTAATTAAGACTCTGGTTTAAATCTCGAAGAGTTGAACTAGGGGGCCTAAAATGTCCGCTTTAGCAGAATCATAACAGCATAGTAGCAGCTGTGACACAGGCCTCCTCTCTATGAGAGGGAATGGGCTATAATCCAGCACGCGGGCCCAGTGCGGGTTGGTGGATGTCACATGTCTTCGAATTTTTGGTTCTAGGACATGCCGGTTTCCTCACGATGTTTTCCTTCACCGTTTTAAAAGCAGTGGTGATGAAATAAATTACACAAAGTAATGCGCCTGCCTGCGTTCGAACCCCCGACTTACTGCTCGTAAGTCGGAACCGCCACCACTGGGCCATCGCTGCTCTGCTGAATCATAATAGGTCGATCATATTTAGTTCGTTTCTCCGGTAATGGCAAAAAATTAGTTTTTGTTTATTTCAGTAACAGACCAGAAGAAGGCAATATGGTCACCTTCTATTATACGCCTGTTATAAGATGACTGAAAACCATTGATGATTATGAAGAACGATCCCTAAGATACAGACTAACGTCTAGTTTGGGGATCACCGTTCGAATAATTTGAAATATATGCTGAAAACGTTGAAGCTGCGAAATCTGTGAAATGTGGGAGCTCTGCCCACAGCCTGTGCCTAACCCATCGAGGATTACAAGCGTGTTATTACAACATAACTTAACACCTGTAATCCCCGACGGGTTAGGCAGACGTGTAGTTATGTTTAAATCCCATGTAATAGGGGGCGAGCCTATTGCCATAAACCGGGCACAAATCCAGGCTCCGTGACTGCTACTGAGAAAATTCCTGATGGAAAAAACCAAAAACACTTTGGCCGACCCGGGAATCGAATCCAGGACCGCTCAGCAATAGTGCTTGCGAGCACTGGACCAGCGAGGTAGTCAACGAGGCGTGTTATTATAACGTTGTACCATTTCTTACCTGATCCATTCTTCCCATAAGTATGGTCGTACGAAGGTCCAGTCTGTAGGAAAGAGCTTGGAGTCTTCTTATTCAATCTCCTCCAGTCAAAGTCGTGGTACTCATCGGGCTTCCATCCGCAAATGTCGGGCTGCTCGAAGTCACATTCCGTTTCAGCATTCTTCGCTGAACTATCTGTTAAACAGAAAGAGAATTCATTAATTAATTAATTAATTGCTCTTTCATTTGCCTCACGTCATATCTGTCATAAAAATGAATTGTCACTAGGACCAAAAGTGTATGCAAAATTTCAGCCTAATCACAAAAGAAATGAATGAGAGGCATGCATTTATCTGAGATGAGAATGCTAAGGTGCGATGTGTGGAGTACGCAAGTGGAAGTCTGAAAGTGCGCCGGTGACTGCAAATTTGTGTGGTTATCGGTTGTCTTGGGCATGTGATGCAGAGGACATTAAAAATAAAGTTTTGAAAACGAACAAGGATGGCTATAAGAGTATATTAAAGCCAAAGAAACGATGAATGCACTGTATGAAGGATGATTTGGCTAGAAAGGAGGAGGACTGCTGAGATGACGAGTAATAGGGAAGTATGAAAGAAGAAGACATGATGCGCCGAACCTAAATAAATTTGAATAAAGGCAGGAGAGTGGTGATGATTATTTGTATTTGGACGTCGACATAGCACAGACTGAATATATAGTACTGACGGCTATAGTAATAGAGTATGAGAGGACACAATCAAGCAGCAAGGTAGATACCGGAAACGGCCACGCGGTATGCGAGTGTGGGGCGGTGTCATCCGGCCCGTGAACCTGACTCATTTTTCCAGATAAGTAGCCCACGGTAATCCGCTACTTTATCAGGAATCATTCCTACACAACAGCAGTCATTTAATTTTGCAAATGTACAGTACAGCATGGTTCTTTTGGGTGCATGGCCGTATACGGCTTTTACGCCGGCTTTTTTGTTTTATCAATACCGTATCCACAGACTATTTCTAATCCATCAGCACTCTCCTGTCATTCAAGTGCCAAAAGAACCATATTTTTCCAATGAGAATTTGTTAAACGTTTTTGTTTTTTTAGTCCAAACCGTAAATAATCCTTTTTTATTCATGGTAATTCAGGCAGGCACGTATGGCAGTAAACTTTTTAAATTAGGTATTATTAAAACATTAAAAAATAATGTTACCAGTATACTAAAAGTTTACCCCAATGATGGGTAATTTGTAAAACATTAGCACACGTAACATAAATAGGTAATGTGTTTGTCTCTAGGTGTATTAATATTTTGCGTAGGTGTTTTAAATCTATAATATGTATTACCATAACACACAGGTGCTGTTGAGTTCCATTGTGATCCGTCACAGTAAATAACCGGTGAACCCGCGAGTTGATGTCCGGGCAAACAGAAGAAGACGACCCACGCGTCATTATGAGATGTCATATTCACCGCATTCTTAACTTCTTCCAACTGTTGGCAGCCCGTTTCTTTGAAAAGGGGAAAAAACACTATTTGTTAACACAGCGTAACTCCGGTACAATTTTGAAAACTCATGAATAGAAAATTCAGTATAATAAATACGCTAGTAATTAAAAGACAGAAAATTAATATTAAATACATGAACCTAAAACACAGAAGATAACGTTTTTAACAACAGTTGTGTCTTTAGATCCGAACTAGTAAAAATCAATATATCTACATAATTATAAAGCTAGGTATTACTATGCGTGATACTTACTAACACAGACGGGTGTCGGCACGTCCCATTGTCCGAATCTACACGTGGCATATTTGTTGCCCACCAGAGTATATCGAATGTTGCAAGAAAACTTGAGAAACGTCCCTCTTTGCCTCGGTCGAGCTCGGCCGTTCTTAATTCGAGGAACCGGGCATGACGACGCTGCGGAACGATAATAGGCAAATTCTGTAACAAATAGTAACGTTTTGAGTACCTATTATGATAAGGTAGCATGAACTTTTCAGTCATATTTATAGAGAGCTGGCGGTGTTATTGCGTAACACACTCGCTATCTCAATGCTATTTATTATGTCAATTCAACATATTCATTAAGCGATTTACGTTGTCGTACTGGTGGTTTTTTTTAAAACATTTTCTGATGCAATGGATTACGAAGTTCTTTCCACTGCCTTCGGATTGTTATTGCGAGTGTGTTAGCCAGTTGGGATATCTCCATACTGTTTAGCGGTTTTATAGCCAACCAGATGAGTATTTTCCCCATTTAAAATTTCGGGGTTAGGTGATTCTGTACACATGAGATCAGCTAAAAACATGTTATTTTTTCAACTTGGACTGTAAAGCCACCTACGCTGTTAACTTATTTCCATGAGGACGGAAGTTTGACGTCACGCATACCGTCAAGAGCGTGCATCCGGCTGATAAAATGTATAAACCATGTTTTTAACATTTAGATAACTTTATATTATTGTTTATTAATAATGTTAAATGCTTAAGATTTGTCTCCTGGGCCATATATTGAAAACTCGATAATTTAATTCACTTTACCCTTATTCCTATTTCTATGCTAATTTAAACAAGAACTCAGTCACTTTTCCTCAATAAATAAAAGTTTTCATGACACATGAAACACAAACCAAAATATTCTCTCTATTCTCTTATATTTCTTACACACTATCGTCTACAGTAATTTCTTATTTTGCAGATCTGCTGGCAGAAACTTGATTTATACCTTTATAGTATTATATTAAGTTGTCTTTACAAGATATCAAGTTATCTAGCTACCATAAGGCCTACTTTTACTGTTAACCAATTTTTTTACTTGAGAGTGCAAATAAACAATGATATTTACAGCAGGTATATAGTTAGTAAATCATGTTTTATCCCATTTGACATTGTGGTGACGATGTCAAGCACAACACAAGAGGATAATTTAAATATTTCCTAGAGCTTTTTAATTTGTTCATACACTACAACTAATGATATGTTACGAAAATAGAATAAATCACAGTAGGAAAATTGGTACAGTACAATTATAACTAGGTACCTATAAACATAACCATGACAGCATGCTTGGTAGGATAGGCTTAAAACATAACATAACAGAACATCACGCCTGTAACCCCCGATGAGTAAGGCTGTGGTGTACCTAAAGTGTAGTACAAACACTTTTTGCCAGGTAATAAGTCTCATGTAATAGCGAGCCTATTGCCATCAACTGGACACACATCTAGCTACAGTGGCTGCTACTGAGAAATCCCTCAAGAAAAACAAAATAATACTTTGCATGACCTGGGAATCGACCACTATACCAAATAAACATATTATGTTATATGGTAACATTTGTATACTTCATATAGGTGCAATTTTGTAATGAATAAAATGAGAAGTCCGGTTAGCAAAAATAAATAAAAAGAATCAAAATTTTCTTTCATACAGACTTAGTCTTGACAATAATAAACACAAGAAAAAAATAGCCAAACTGGTCCAGCCAAGTGATGTTCCGTCATACATGTGGCAACTAATTTTTTTTTTAAAACATACATTGCACGGTCTACCGAATACATCGAGTATGAAGGTGAATAGATGATTCGCCAAATGATATTTACAGCGATTCGCAGTAGATTCAGTCCTTTTCAGATGGGTGAATAAAGATACGATCTACGTTTAATTTACGTCTATTTACGATTTTGTAAGCGTATTTTGGTTAAATGGCATTTAATTCCTTCTTTTAATTTTTTTGATTGTTCGATGTGAATGCCCCAGATGACTTTGAAATTAAATATAACTATCTACACTATTCTCCTCTGCCTATCCTTTCGGGGAATATAGGATTGATGTTTGGATTATTTTCCTCAAACAAGTAGGTGTAAAAACCGTGAATTTAAGGAAAAACCATTATATTAAAACACGATCCATAATATCAATGAACATAAGCTTTAAATATTAAAATAATTAATACAATAATGTTATCATGAAGTTAGCTAGTTAGTGTTTGCTAACTATGTGACACTTCGTATTTCTACTATTTTCATTTTACATATATTAAATTATACAAGGTCAAATTTAATTAGGTTGTTGTGACCGAACGTGCAGTGGTAATAACAGTCTCAATTTACTATTTGTAGGTTCTAACCAGGCGTTTCGTAGTTCGAAATTAAATTTACTTTTAGACCTTAAGGAGGATGGTTTAAGATAGCCCGTGGAATTCATTTTTTTGCCATTTGCTAGTCAGTCTCAGGTTGTACGTTGATTATAATATGATTCGCGACGTAATAAATATGGCTTTACTGAATTATAATAATATAATTTCATTAAAATCTACAATACAACTCTCTCATTTCTCGTCAGTTTATGTAATCATTATATTATTTATATATATATTTTAGTCATGTGAATACATGAACGAAACGATTACAAGAAAAAATTGAAATTCGCAGACTACCCTGGCGCTTCCAGCTTCCACCTTAATATTTTTTACTATGCAGTTTTTTTTCTTTTTGTCTGCCACGAGAAATACTCCCACGCAGCCACAGGCGGATGGACATAACCGAGATAGCAACGGATGTGAACAGAAACCAAAAATCACTAGCTGTGTGGAGATATGAAGTGCTGAAAACAGCTTCATATAAATTACTACTTGTTTAAGGGGTCTTTATTTAAACTATTCTAAGTACTGTTTTTATTTATTTAGTAAGTCGTCTGTATTGTATCATAGAAATTAGCACCAGTTAACAGAAGTCTATGCCCAGACTCCAATTAAAGTCGGGGTGCAGATGATGATGATGATAATGAAACATCCCAGTTATAACTACTTCATCAAATCCTACTCACCAATCAGATTTTTTTTTTTAATTATTCACGAAATCCACAGCTCTTTGCAATGTTATCTTAAAATATATAAACTAATCTTACAGCCAATTATGGATTCTCAAAAAAAAAAACAACCTAAAAATTAAAAAGAAAAAACAAATTCAATCTTGAATGAATCTAAACCAAGATGCGAAGATTAATAAAATATTGAAGAAAAATATTAATTGGGGCGAGTTTAATCACGATGTAATTTTTTTTTCAGTTTGTCTAAAATGCGTGTTAATTTGAATTTATTTTATTAAAATCGAATCTACACCTACTTTTATAGGTGTCTGAATAGTACAGTCTGCTCTTTCTTTAGTCTTTATTTGCTTGGCATGTTATTGTTTATCTTCGCATTGTTAATCCAAACTTAGTGCAATTAATTAGTTAGTCTGCTGATCAAAAATATCAGAAGTCCGAATATAAATTAAAAGACTGAATACAACCATTTAGCTCAAGATATATTTATAAAATGCCAACCTATAATTTAATAGAAATATAAACTGTACTAATACATATATTCTATTTTATATCTAGAATAAAATAATTTTATTGTAAACATCCATTTTAAGTAAAGCACTTATAACTTAATTATATATTTTTTTTAATTACCTGCTTCCACAAAACTGAGTACAAATAACAATAATAAACACTTTATAAACATTTTGCACTTTTAATACTATTCCGATTTAACACAGTATTTCTGTTATTTTAAAATATTTAAAATAAATAATGTTAATGTTACTTCATATTTTAGGACTAGACTGGATGTCGTTACGTGCACATTTTAAATGTTGTTTCATTTATATTGTTGTATGTTGTTCTCATCAAACTCGACAAAGAGTAAGTTCGGATGCAGAGGTTTATTGGACTTATATAATGCCTAAAAAGCTCGACACAAACTAAAGAGGAATGCAGGACATAGGATTTATACATTGAATAATAAACCTTATTTTCAGTGTGATAAGTTCAAGTGTGAAATGTCCTAGAACCAAAAATTCGAAAACATGTGATATCTACCAACCCGCACTGGGCCTGCGTGGTGGATTATAGCCCATTCCTTCTCACAGAGAGGAGGCTTGTGTCCCAGCAGTGCGAACATTATAGGCTGATTATGCTTATGCTAAGTTCAAACAAACTCGCGCTATTTACAAAAAGTTGCTTGATTTTTGTATCAATGGTCGTATTTTGTAACACTAGTAATAAAAGAATCCGTGTTATTGGTTTATTAATTTAAATTAAATCGAAAAAAAAAATCTAGCTTTTGTCTTCCCATCCATGTTCCTTCTTTGCCATTTGTGGATAGGAAGACAAAAGCTAGATTTTTTTTCGCCATTTGAATATTGATTGTTATACGTAGTGCAAATTCGTTTAAAAAAAATTGTCAGCTCTGTTAATTTTTATAATCTTTGCTCTGGACGGGATGTACATTTATCAGAGGACGCTTCCTTTAGACTTTCCACCGATATTCCGTTGAATACTATCAACCATCCATGGTATTTTGTAAAAACAGATTAGTACAGTGGCTAATTTCTTATCTTATCGTAAAATAATACCCTTAAACCATTGTGCAGTGAGTCTGTGAATCACATTGGGTTTTTTCAAATTCCAATTACATTCATCACAGGAAGTCAGGATAATTATGACAAATATTACAATTATCAGTTCCGACATCTGAATAATTTAGGTTATTATAAGGCTAAAGGAACATCAGTCTTGTAGTGGGTAGGTACCTATACAAAAAAGTCGAGTAAGCGCTCTGTATGTACATGCCAACTGAAGCCATCCCAGCCAACAACCATATTCACTACGAACTATATTTTTCATAACACCACGAGCTCTGCTCAAATAGCTCATGCCAATATCCGACACGAGTGAAGAAGATCAAAGACCTTCTATAGGCACGATTGTATTTGTACGAACTAGACGGCATTTTCAATCTTAATAATTTTGTAATCAAATCTAAACTAGTTACTACTAACTGTAAGCATACTAGATACAGTAGTTATACCTACAACAAAACACACTTGTTTAATGTTAACAAAAAAAATTGTTACGAATTCATATTTTTACCAAAAAATACAAATGAGAACGGGAAACAATACTCCGCAGGTTCTATACCTATACATATAGCTTATAATATATTATGCTTATATGATACTGCTTTGTGGTTCCTACTGCGAAAAAAACAACCTGCAACATCGATGTTGCACCACACGTGTGACAACCGAGTTTAGGTGCATTGTTTTTAAAGCTAACCATCACTAGGCTTATTCCAGTTGAAAAAGCTCCTTTGTATCTATTGGCTTAGCTCTGTTTTTTGTCCTGCTTGTTATTGTGGGAAATAGAAATTATGTTTTATAACTGCTCCGCTAAACAAGTCGGTTAAAATTTAACTGATTCATTGCTTCAGCGTTTTTCTGGTGGTCGCCACTAATAAAACAAAAAATAATACTGAATGAAATACTGGTGGACTTGTCTTATAAATAAAAACCATCACATCGGAACGAAGTCACAGGAAAAAGCTTGTTTCCGTTCAAGGGTAATCTTCACTTCATATATGGCAACATTTACAAACTGTTGTCAAAATAATTGACAAACCGCGTTCCAGCGACGACTAGTTCTATTTCAGTTTTCAAATTTAAAATTAGAAAGAGAGAACAGTATGCCATGCATGGCATTATATGGCATTCGAGGTCGTGCGGGCTGGAACGTTCGTTTGACAACAAAAATTTACATGGCGGGCATGCAAGGAGTTTTTTTTGTTTTTTTGCAAAGAAATCAAATTATTATATTCTAATTAGCAAAACATAAGTTCATGAAACATGGACAAAATATGCAGATTTTGTTTAAAAGTATCTATCAAAAACATGTGCAGTTTACAAGAATGCGATATACTCTTTAACATTCAAAGATTTCTAAAGATAAATGTAAGTTGTAATGAAAGAATGCATAGCAATATTGTGTGTTTTTATTATATCTCGTTTTAAAAATTATTGTAATTGTAATACATGATAGCTGATTGTAATCATAGCTGAGTAACTATCTTAGTTGTTTTCTAAAAGATGATTCGTATTTCTCCTAACCTCTCCCCTCCGTTGAAGCGGTTGAACGTCGTTTTACGAAAACGATGTTCTTCTATTCTGCTAGGGCCAATTTTTTATTTGTTTTTTTTTTTCAGATCCCCACTGACGATTCTTTTCCCAACAATTTATGTAAGGAATGCTTTAAAAAAGTATCCCAACTAATTAAATTCTGTTTAACACTCCAAGATAATGAAGCTGAATTACAAAAGTATGCAAAAAACGACTTATTACTAGATTATTATGCAAAAATTACAAATGATGGAAAGAAAGAAAATGCAGCAATTGAATATAAAATAGAAACATATGAAATAAAAAAAGAAGAAGAAATAGACACAGACTTTGAAGATTATGATCATTTAAAAAACGAAGAATCGTCTGATTATCTAAACGAAACCATTAACAGTTCCGAGGATGACACAACACTATTTTCTGTTAAAACTGCTACCACAGAAGAGCCGAAAATAATTACAAAATTTAAACCTATACCTGGTCTTGAAAATTTTAAAAGAAAACGAAAAGCAGAACCGCACGTCTTTGAATTTGTTAAACAATTTACTTGTCTAACGTGTTTAAAACAGTGTGAAAATCAATCGGATCTTGCGAAACATTACTATGCTGAACATTACAGCAATCAAACAGTACGTAAAAAATATACAGAACACAAATCGGATGATAAGACTATGTACGCTTGCGATATTTGTGAACAAACATTTGATTTAAAGAAGGATATTGTGAAACATGTCACAACTCACTCTGACGAAAGACCGTTGACTTGTAAAATTTGTGGTAAGATATTCTTATTTTTCTTTTTTCGAGTATCTAGTTTGCAAAGGTCAGAAACGCTGTTATTTGTTTGGTTCACAAAAATTTGAACTCACAGTTTTATGCATGAGAGGTCTTAACCAAAAAAAAAAAACCATGTGCACGTGTCACAAAGGCCTCCTGCAGCTCTTTCCATTCATCTCTCTCTTGCTAGTGTCCACTGCACTAGACCAGCAGTAGACTGCCATATTGACCTAGTGGTTGCAAGCACAAATGCTGAGCATGAGGTCTCAGGTTTGTTTCCCAGGTCGGGGAAAGTGTTATTACTTTTTTTCATCCATCCGAAAATTCTCTGTAGCAGTCACAAATTCTGTATTTTTGCCTGTTTGATGGCAATAGACTAAACATTACTAGCAAAATGTGGGTTTACCAGCGCAAAAACAGGTGTGATTTTATGTGAGCCAGCAGTTTTCCTCAGTTCATCTGACCACCCCCTCATTTGTCTACCCCCGTTCCTCTTGATGTTGTATCGAGGAGTCCCCTCCACACTCAACCATGATTATAATCGTTTGGTTAACCTTTCTCCTTTTCGTTATTAATGTGATGTAATTATTTATTACCTATCTAGTGGCACTCATTATCATATTCTGTTTTGTTAATATGCGGATAATGTAGTGGGCTGCAATATTGTTAATATTTTGTATTGTCTTTCCTCTGTTCCAACACATATTGTAGCTGTTTATTGTCCCTGAATAAATAAAATAAAATAAAATAAAACAATCTTGGGGTGGGCTTGCAGTCTAACCAGATGCAGCATAATACCAGTATTTTACATGGAGCGACTGCCTATCTGACCTCAACAACCCAGTTAGCACTGGGAAATATGATACCACGTAGTAAGACTGGTTGTCAGAGTTTCGGGCCACTAACTACATAATATAATGTCTGTCAAAGTTCTACAAATGAAAGCTAGGACCATCAGCTTAACATATCCATCTACAGAGTGATTCTTATTCTTATTCTTTATTGCACACAAAATAACAAATATACATACAAATTGCAGAGGAGCTCGTGGCTAAATAATAACAGCCGCTCGGATCGATCTTTAGGTTAAGCCGTGCTTGCCTAGGTTGGTCTGTGGATGGGTGACCACCCATTACATACCGAGTTTCCTCCGTGCCTCAGAAAGCACGTTAAGCCGTGGGTCCCGGGTGTTATTTGTAGATCTTTGACAGTCGTTAGGTAGTCAGTGGCCCAAAAAGTCTGACAACCAGTCTTACCAAGGGGTATCGTATTACCCAGTACTAACTGGGTTGTGGAGGTCAGATAGGCAATCGCTGCATGTAAAATACTGGTATTCAGCTGCATCTGGTTAGACTGGAAACCGACCTCAATATAGTTGGGAAAAGGCTAGGCAGATGATGACATACAAAATTGCAATAATATAGCTTGTGTACAATGGCGAGCTTAACCCAGTATTGGGTTTTCTTACAGCAAACCAAATATTGACAGCGAGATTTGCAGAAGAGGACATACTTATGTGCATTACAATTCCATTCTGTTACTTAAATTAATTAATTTATAAACATTGTGTATCATATAAAAATTAAAATCTCTTTCTTGTACAGCAAGAACATACAGGACTGTGCCCGACATAGTCCGGCACGCTAGAGCTCACAACGGTATCAAGCTGCAGTGCCCATACAATTGCGGGTTCTCCACCGCTTACCAAGGGGCTATGAAGGAGCATACGAGTAAACACCTGGATGAGTACAAGGTTCATGAACTTTCTCAGTACTTATTTATTTATTTAAAGACTTTGGAAGACTTACAGCTAAATACAATAGTGATAAATAACAGTATTATAATCTGACAGCCAATTGCAAGTCTTCACGTCTAGAGCTTGTCTGGTATAAATATACTGCAGAATAAAATATACACACTGCCAAATAATGCCAAAAAATTGAACTACATGCAAATAGATCATCACCTAAAATATGTAAAAATTAATATAATTCCAAGATGTTAAAATTCTATCAAGAAAAAAAACAATAATAAAACCACTCTAGAGAATAAATTTCACCAAACTTCGACTCCACCACCACCCTTCCAACTGAACTTCAACATCCTGGTCGAAAGAAATTCATTGTTGAACACTTTTTTGCCGGGGTCACACTTTATTCAAAAAGATCAAAGTCGAACTGCTTGTATTGTATTGTATCACGGGCTGGTGTCCGCAACTCCACGTTCAAAGCGCGTATTTTGCGTGCGGGTGGGAAATATAGTCGATCCACCCCAGCTCCCCGAAAAAGGCCAGCAGCGCCTTGATGTTGCTGACAATCTCGCGGAGAGTACCTGTGTTACCAAAGTACTTTGCTCTGTATGATGCAACCTCGGGGCAGTGCAGAAGCACGTGGGCTGCTGTCTCGTCTTCCTCCATTCAGGCTCGGCACAGGGGGCTGTCTGTGACTCCTTTGACAAAGAGCCGTGTCCAGTGATGGCGGCTGTAACTGTACGCGATGTAGCGACATCAAAAATGCCACATTTTTTTTTTAATAGCCCACATATGGCCCACTGCAAAGGCTTCCCCCATATCCTTCTAGGTACTCTTCTTCTACGCCACCTCGAATCAGGCTTTGTCATGCGCGTCCAGATCATCTCGCTACCTCTTTCGGGGCCGGCTTCGGCGGCGCCGTCTATATTAAAATTAACCTATTAATTTTTACTTTTGCAGTACACCTGTGACGAATGTGGCAAGGGTTTCAACACAAAGACGTGGTTTGACCAGCATCAGAACATTCACACGGGAGCAAGGCCGTTTGTCTGCGATATTTGTGGCCTCGCATTCCCCATGTCAAGGTTAGTTCTAGGTGCAGAACATTTATATTTGAATTTAGTATACAGGGTGTACGGGTCACCGAGGCGCAAACGGTTACCACGTAGAACATAATTCTGAACCCCTCCATGGCCCATATAGAAATCTTTCATCGGTAATTTTATAAAAGTCAGCTGTTTCACTGAGCTGTGGGCCAAAATAACCACTTTCTGAAGCCCTGACACAGCCAAAAGGCGTCGCGGCAGACCTCGCCGAAGATGGCGGGACGAGCTGGACAAAACAAACGACCAGTAGCCCACATTAGCCCTGGATCGTAGCAACTGGAAGTCATGTGGAGAGGCCTATGCCCAGCAGTGGGATGACACAGGCTAATAGTATCAGTATAAGGTGTTCCATACATTTTGACCGTGTAGGTGTTGCACATTTGTAGGAAATAGCTGTGTTTTTTTTTTAATAATTGATGAAAAGTTTCTATATGGGGGGTTCAGAATTATGTACTGAATACGTGGTAACCGTTCGTGCGTCGGTGTCCCTACAACCCTGAATAACTGGCAAAATGTGGGTGAACTATATTAGGTACAGCGTACAGCCTTTGCGGATCACAGGCATGATGTTATGTTTAGTACCTTAGATAAAGTTTAGAGAACATGAACTTATAGTTGTACAAGACAAGGTTGAAATTCCATTGCAACTGATTTTTTCGGAACTTTTTGTTATAAGCAGTCAGGGAATTGAATATTTTGGCCCGCCTATTAGTCCGCCATTTTTTTTACAAATTGTGACCACGTTTATTTATTACCTGTTTATAAAAATAGCTAGAATCACATCTCGTTTCCGAGATATAACCTATCAAAGTTGTAGATGCGTTATTTCCTCAATGTTGATCGCGACCACATATGTCGGCCTCCTGCAGTGTGGACCTCCGCTCAGTAGAGACTGCCTCCAACAGGCTTCCTGATCGCGTCTGACCATCTTGGTAGCGCTCTGCCTTCCGCGCGTTTACCTTTTACCCGGCCCAGTATCATTAGCTTTTCCAGGCAATACCGAGGCAAACGAGGACCGCGTGGCTAAATAATAACAGCCGCTCGGATCGATCTTTAGGTTAAGCCGTGCTTACCTAGGTTGGTCTGTGGATGGGTGACCGCCCATTACATACCGAATTTCCTCCGTGCCTCGGAAAGCACGTTAAGCCGTTGGTCCCGAATGTCATCTGTACATCTTTGACAGTCGTTAAAGGTAGTCAGTGGCCCAAAAAGTCTGACAACCAGTCTTACCAAGGGGTATCGTATTACCCACTGTATTACTAACTGGGTTGTGGAGGTCAGATAGGCAGTCGCTCCATGTAAAATACTGGTATTCAGCTGCATCCGGTTAGACTGGAAGCCGACCCCAACATAGTTGGGAAAAGGCTAGGCAGATGATGATGATGACCGAGGCAAACGCATAATATAATATTTCCGAAAAAGTTAAGGGCACGCTCTAGGCAGATTGTGGGAAGCTGTTTGGTGATGTTAACCTCCTCCATTTTGCACTCATTTATTTGTTTTCATCTCGGAAGCATCGATCTTTCTGCTTTCACGACTTTTAATTCAGTAATTTGATAGCTCAGTCAAGTGTTAGAACAATTACCATGTGAACTACCAATCCAGAATTCTCTGCTCACCTACATTATTTTTATGGTTCCAGATATCTCCAAACTCACAGAGCTGCAAATCACCCACAGTCGTCCAACCTGAAACGGTACAGATGTGTCCATTGTGGTGAGCAGTGTGACAGTGCCAACAGTCTTGCTATACACATGCAGGTACATTATAAATCTTTATCTATGTAGCTGTTTTGACATGGAAAGAAAAATTCTAGTGCGAGCAGGGTTTTAACCTGCGACCTTCCGATTCAGTACACCGGATGTCTTAACCAATTAGACCATGGCACCCTGCTCACAGCTCTCGAAATTTTCGTTCCATTAATAACGTCATGATTCGATGATTGATTGAGCAGATCAGAGAAGAATAAAGAACTCATTGGTCATCGAGCTCGTGGCTAAATAATAACAGCCGCACGGGTCGATCTCCAAGAAGTGCCCACCCATCCACAGACCGAGCTACACGGTCGGTCCGTGGATGGGTGACCATTATTACCGTGCTTCGGAAAGCACGTTAAGCCGTTGGTTCCCGCCGTCATTTGTAAATCTTTGACAGGCGTTACAGATAGTGGCCAGTCTTACCAAGGAGTATCGTATTAGCCAGGCTATGCAAATGATGATAATACACCTCTGCGTAACCTGTGAGCATAATGTAAGTATCTTATCATCAGCTGCAGTGCTTGGGCGTTATGTCCAGCAGTGACTCTTAAGGCCGATGTGATGACGGTTGCTGTTGTTGCGTCTTCAGAAGTAAACTGGTTTAACATTTCACCATTGCCACTTTTAACAATACTAAAAGCTTGTATATCCTTGATTCCAGGACCATGGTATAAAGCAAGAAAAAGATTTTCTTTGCGACTTTTGCGGGAAGATTCTCGCGACTGCTTATCAGCTGCAGTACCATCATAGGATGCATCTGGGAGTGAAGCCATACTCTTGCAAGTACGTACTTAACTGTTATATCACATAATAATACCGGCCTATCACTGTCCCACTGCTGGGCAAAGGCCTCTTTTGATACAGAGAGGGCACGAGCATTGATCACCACGCTTGCTCATGACAGGTTGGCGATTACTAGCTGTACCTGGTATGCATTGTAATGCAGCTTTTTCTACTGCCTACCACCCACCTACCACCTACCTGCCTACCCACTACCTCCCTACCTACCCACTACCTACCTACCTAATATTTCCGGGATCAAAAGCAGCCTATGTGTTAATCCAAATTATAAGCTATCTTGATACCAAATCTAAGCTGTTTGAGCGTGAAGGAGTAACAAGCATCCACACTTACAAACTTTCGCCTTTATAATATTAGTGTGACTAGCGACCCGCTTCTACGCACGGTGCCTCCTACAGGGTCCAGAACTATCTTATCTTTTTATCTGGAACCAACCATTAACATTCACAAAATATCAGAGAAATTGGTTGGGTGGTTGGCGTGTGCAGACATAGTGAAAAATAATAACCCTTGAAATTTTAATTAACAAAATTCAACTCAAATAGGCTAGGCACTTAGGCTACTGCCTAAGTTACTTCTTATAACATCAGGTATCTGACAGTAAAAGTCCTGTCAAAATCGGTCCAGCCGTTTCGGAGATTAGCTGAAACAAACAAACAGCCAGACAAAATAAAAAATAAAATGTTAAAAGTGCCGTATATACTTTTATATGCATACAGTACAAAGCAGTTATTTTGAAATTACAAATAGAGACTTCAATTTTATTTATTTGTATAGAAGATAAGTCCAGGATTCATCCTCAGTTCTTCACTGATATCAGTGAAGTCACGACAAACTAAGAAAGAACATAATTTATTATTAATAGATAAAGTCAAATTGGTACTTGCCCGAATGTGAACCCACAACCTAGTGTATAAGAAGGCGAGGCCTGGATCTGTAGGTAGAACTAGGACACACACACCCACACCACACACCCCACAGGTCTACCTACAGGTCAGAATCCCCCATCATGTAATACTGATCCTGCTATCAAATTCACAGTATATGCAAGAAGAAATTTGCGAAGAAGTACAATGTGCAGCTGCACATGACCATCCATTCCGGAGACAAGTCTCATGCTTGCGGTCGTTGTGGCAAGCAGTACTCGCAGCGAAGCACCCTGCTGAGACATCTTAAAAGGTATTGTATATATAACACATAGCTGTTACCCGCGACCTTAGTCCGCGTGAAATTTTATAGCTTATAACCTTCCTCGATAAATAGGCTATCCAACACTAAAATAATTTTTCAAATCGAATCAGTAGTTCCTGAGATTAGCGCGTTCAACCAAACAAACAAACTCTTCAGCTTTATAATATTAGTATAGACTATAGAGATACGAAGAATAGGGTGTAAAGTTCTTCGTCACTCATGGAAATGGGAGTTTCCTCCGACCAGACGGTTGTTATGTCTGTTGGGCTACTGGACGACAGTTTTTGTCGAATTTTTCTGTATGGTCTTAAGTCACGGAGACTTTAATATCGCCATTTAGGATTTCGATGTTAGTTCTTCATTTGTGGCACAGATGGCGCTGTATGTTGCTGTCACAATCTATATCTGTGGTTGCTGTAGTGCCGGTACAACACTGTTCTCTGTGCTCATGGCTACTTAATAACAGGCGCTCGGGTCGATCTTCAAGTTAAGCTGCGTTTGCCTAGATCGGTCCGTGGGTGGGTGACCGTCCATTACATACCCAGTTTCCTCCGTGCCTCAGAAAGCACGTAAAGCCGTTGGTCCTGGCTGTCATTTGTAGATCTTTGACAGTTGTTACAAGTAGTCAGTGGCCCGAAAGTCTGAGAACTAGTCTTACCAAGGGGTTATTACCAGTACTAACTGGGTTGTGGAGGTCAGATAAGCAGGCTCTATGTGTAATATACTAGTATTCAGCTGCATGCATTTAGACTGGAAGCCGATCGGTACAAGCCTCATAATTATATTGGACTGATGCAACCGTTGTTAAGTTAAAAGTAAGTTGCTTAGTCTACACTACTTATTTATTTTTCAGTAATGAGTAGGTACCCACATAACACACACCCATAATTGCAAGGCGTAGACAGAGCTCTACTGTCAGCATGCATAGCATATAAAAACCATGCTTATAATTATTATTTCTTTCAGATACCACCCTGGCACCTCATCTGAAAACACCGGGGAGACTTAATTGTATGTTATAAAGATGTACTTACACATTACTGCCAAAGATGAGTGTGAAGATCAACTTAAAATAAAATTGGCCGGCTCAATCTGATTTATTGTTCGAATTTGATTGAATTGGGTTAGGTTAAATTAGAAGTGTGACAAAACGCGACATTCAACTTAGTTGCATCAAATGGCCAGTAACAATAGTATGTTCAAGGCGTCGTGAATATTCTTTGGCTAAACTTGATTTTAGCCGGCTAATCTTAAGTTTATCCACACACCCATCTTTATTCGTAACACTTACATAAGCTCACACCTTTTCCGCAAATAATGTAAGGACTAGGGATCGTAGCAAGTAGCGTTCTACAGTTTCTACGTACCCCTACGAGGGAGAAGGCGTGAGTTTAAATAAAATGCTTATTATATTACACTGAATCAGGGTCCCTAAACCCTTAATAAGAAAGGTGCTATTTGAGTAAGGCAGAAAAGGACCCTAATTAGGGCGTCAGAGTGGACCATGTCCGCCTTACTCCCTTAGTGTGCTTACTAGGCATGGGTCATTGACGGTTTTTTAGTTAATGTAATTTAACTGTTAATAATTAATGGTCAACGGGTTAAAAAGCTGTTAAAAAATAACAGGTTTTAAAACTTCAATCGTTAGCGGTAATCGTCAATTTAATATGTCAACGTTTTTGATCAATGACAATTTTGTTGCAGATTAAGTTAAAGATTATTGATTTGATAAGAATTTAGATTACTTTTTTTTTGAACTGGAATGACCTTTCCTTCGTACTTTTTACCAGCCAGTTAGGACTGGCGAAAGATCCAGGCGTACTTAAAAGATCATCACACACGCACAAGCCCGCGTCCGATGCTTAGACGCGACGGTGTTCGGTAACATCCGGAAGTAACGAATATTTCCGAAGGAGACTAAAATCTCAGAAATTAATAAAATAATGCATTGAGTGTGTTGCCGTAAATTGACAGTTAATATTTTCAACCTGTTTTTTCATTAATGAATAACTGTTAACACATTGACGAATGAAAAGTCGTTAAAAAAAACCGTTTATTGATTCAACGCCCACCTCTAGTGCTTACCACCGTGCAGACTAATAATACTTAGGTCAGTTAGGGCACTTACACAGGGAATTTTTTAACATGTGAAAAAAATATCAGCTGTCCCATACATTGGGTCGAGCAGGTATTTTGGGACAAGCTGGGACAGCTGTTTTTTTTTTCACATTTACGATATTGGACCCATGGAGAAAGTTTTTCAGTTTGATGGTCTGCAGCATATTCTTTCATATGACTGTACCCTTTCTGTTACATTCTGTATTAGTTGCGCGACGAGTGCGGAGAGCAGTTGTTTTTTTCGTGTTTTTATCTTCGCGCGATCATGTCCTTTTCTAACAAAGAAAAAGAAGTATTGTTGTCTAGACTTGTACAAAGATATGCCTAATTTTTGGAAGAAGGACCACAAGGACTGTATGAATAAGGACATGATCCGCATACTTGAGTGATTTTCCTTAAGTTTTAAATATTCTTTCACCCATATTTTTCTTCGCCTCTTTTCTTTATTATGCATAGTTGTCGCAAGGACAGCCGTAGCAAGCCGTAGCAATAGCGACTTTTTATGTTTTGACAATAGAGGTGGCATGACGTCCAGCCTCTCCAATTTTCGCTCTCTGACTGAGTAAGGGCGTAACATCAGTGTAGTGTAGTAGCGAAGGGTTAATTTATTTAAGAGGTAAGTCGCAGTACATGTCTTTAATGTGATTTTATTATTTGTTTATGGAATACTGATTGCGCCCTTTTTTCAAAGGAAAGCCGGTAGGAATCGAGTTCTATGGAACCTTGTAGTGTAATAATGGACGTCTCTAATTAGGGGCCACGCCCACCCTTAATTAAGGCCCTGATTCAGTGTAGTGTAGTACCCACTTTAAGGATGATTTTTTTTTTGTTTTTTGTATACAATAGGAATAGTTAAGTTATAATATTATAGTTGATTAATTAATCTAGATTATTTTAATCTGATGATTCAGGAATAATAAAACTTTTATTCTGACTACGAGTTTTTTTTTTATGATAATAACACAAGACAACACCTTTAAAAAATTTGGAAGACATATCTGAAAAGTTTTCAGGAAAAACTAATATTCAATTCAAGACACTGCGAGCTACTGTTGAATAAACAAACCCCAATAAAATTATAGAAGAAATTTCGGAGACTGGAGACAACTCCGTGCGAAAGTGTGTAAGTAAACTATGTATGTACTCAAAAGGCTGTCCAACTGAAAATCGCTCGACAGTTCGCATACAGCCAGTTGATCCAGTCAGCCCCAGTATCATAAATGATACTCTGTGAGTCAGCCTCGGTATGACAGACGATGACCGACCAGATGCTGCGAACACGTCTGTAATATTATGCTCGGGTCGCTCCCAAGCTCTGTAGGACACATCGCTCTGGTAAAGATATGCAATTCTGCGAGTACCGATTATACCGCCAAATACGGTTCGCCCTTGCATAACTTTCTGCTTCAGGAAGTCGTTGCGCTCTGTGACACGGGCACGTGGCATGTATTCTTGAGGATTCCAGTCCCCGAGAATACCCGGCTCAAAAGCGCATCACAAGTGGTCGTTTACTGCTCTGCCTGAAGCAGTATAGATTGCCGACGAGTACTCTGGCCCCGTCGATACGGCCCTCGATCGTTGTTATCATCTTAATGCTACCTTCTTATTTCGTTTTTTTTTTTATGATAATCCGTAATTTTTATTTTTCAAGTAACAGTTGACAGATGACGTACTCATGGTATAATAAGTTTTTAAACTTATTTCTGAATTTATAGCTCAAGGACAACGCTGCGAAAAACTAGAAATGATCACAGAGTAAATTTTATATTGGAAATGATGACTTGGATGCCTGCTCACAAGATTCCACTTACTGTTTGTGCTTTCTCCTTAATACTGAATGTTGTAATTATGTATTTCTCTTCTGTGTGCA
The DNA here is from genome assembly GCA_963576755.1 of Noctua janthina. NCBI lineage: Eukaryota > Metazoa > Arthropoda > Insecta > Lepidoptera > Noctuidae > Noctua > Noctua janthina. Next base: position 10,095,960 of record OY755075.1, on the reverse strand, counting down.
TTAAAGAATAAGAATAAAACATTTTAACAATCCGTGAAATCTTGTTTTGAAAATCCCCGTTACTGCATTTTGACTCTCGGTCTACAGCGGAACAAGTGGGAAATAAAAAGTTCAGCAAGCGGCTAGGTAGGCGGCGGTGAATATGAAAACAGCAAGAAGAACAACGGTCCGGACTTGGGATTATGTGGATGCCACAATGGTATTAGCAGGAGTAACCATTTATTGAGCAAGCCCCCTTGGGTTCGATTCCCAGGTCGGGCAGTGTTATTGGGTTTTTGGATCAGGAACTTCTCTGTAGCAGCCGAAATGTGGACTTGTGCCTAACTGATGGCAATAGGCTCACCTTCTATTACCAGTTTAGCCGTCTAATCTTAAGTTATTCACACACACAAGCTAACTACCCCTAAATAATATATGTGTAAGGACTAAGGATCATAGCAGTTGGCGATCTGAAGTTTCTACCTACAACTTGACTTCAAAAAAATTCCCAGCAAATTGTTTGAATTTGCTAGAAATTTTGTTGAGTTGTTCAATGTGGTCGGTATCTGTGAATGTGAGTGATATGTAAAAATATGATGTGTTACGCGATGAATCGCTTAACGACTCCTTGATGGGTCCCAGCCTGTATGTATGCCATTAAACCACAGTGGCGGAACAAGTCATAAGTTTGACACAGAACGTCATTAAGAGAATATTTTTTTACGAGTTAGTTTTGATGTGATTTTCTTGTAACCCATAATAGTGTTTAAAAGTCGCAATATGCTGTGTTCATGCCTATTAGTATTTACGTTACACTGGTTGGTGCCAGACACAGAGTACTTTTATAGGTAGTGCCAGACTAGCGGCCAAGAAAATCGCTGGGAAAATCAACGGGAGCCGTTTTGTCGTCGTTCGTGAATTCGAACAGCGATTATTTTATCTTCTGGAGTGTGACTTGGTGCGACCTTGCTACTCCCGCATCATGCCACTCGTGCCGAAACGTGCTGGAGGTCTTCGCCACGCGCAGAAGAATCAGAATAAGTACGCAGACGAACGTCATCGTCGTCCTGCACCCGACTACAAGGTAGGCGACTTAATGTTGCTTAAAACCGAAGGGCCAAACGACGCTCGTCGAGGTGAAATTCCTAAAGGACATGGCCAATTTCTATCTGGTTTCTCGTTAGAATGTACACATGAATTCACAAAAGCCTAATGATAAAGAATTAAAAATTATGTTTATAAATTCCAGCACAATTTCTTAAAAGTTGGTACAAGTAGGTACAACTTCTTAGTGTGAAAATATTTTTAGGAGTTCTGTATTTGTTTCCTGATATTGTAACCTAAAGCCATTTTTTTTCTCGCACATTCACATCAAAATTTCCACGCAAACGAAGTCGCGAGCAACAGCTAGTACTACTTTAATTTATTATATTTTAAACTTTTTTGTGTATGCGTTTTCTTAGCAATAACGAAACGTAATAATTTGACAGATAATCTGGATCTGTTATATTTTGACAAGTGGGCATTTAGCTGCGTTCATAAACTAGAATTATAATATAAAATGGCGCCGAGACATGAACGCTCGCAAAGGATACTTTTCACCGAATACGAGTTGCACAAAGTGGCATGGAGCGAGCTACGCTCAGCAATTCGGCATAATCCTACTACACGAATGCGTAACACCGAAATCTGTCTTCGACGTTGGGACAGGGCGATACGCCTGAGGTCATGCTAAAGTGCAAAAGTTAGACAGCTCAACTCGTTACTCGCTCGGCAGCCGTCACTACACGACGCTGCAGCTGGCAGAATAGTCGATATCGGCTCCATTCCAAAAGAAAAAACAAAGTAATTAACTAAGCTAAGAATAAAGGTCTACTCGGACGTAACTCGAATGGTGGCAACCCATAATCCGAGCGCACTCGGCTCGGATGACGGCGTCCGATCCGAGTAGAGTCTGATCGCGTCCTACTTTTCCGAGTTAGCTCGGATAGGAGTAATTTCCGAGTAGGAGAAAAAAATGGCGGATAATAAAAACAAACAAGCGTCATCATGTGCCTAGCCTTTTCCCAACTATATTGGGGTCGGCTTCCAGTCTAACCGGATGCAGCTGAATACCAGTATTTTACATGGAGCGACTGCCTATCTGACCTCCACAACCCAGTCAGTACTGGGTAATACGATACCCCTTAGTAAGACTGGTTCTCAGACTTTTTGGGCCACTGACTGCCTAGCGACTGTCAAAGATCTACAAATGACAGCCGGGACCAACGGCTTAACGTGCTTTCCGAGGCACGGAGGAAACTCTGTATGTAATGGGCGGTCACCCATCCACAGACCAACCTAGGCAAGCACGGCTTAACCTAAAGATCGACCCGAGCGGCTGTTATTATTTAGCCACGAGCTCTTAAAAACAAACAAGCGTGTTGAACCAAAAAAAAAGAAGTGAAACAGTGATTTATAGAACGAAGCAGAAGAGGTTCTCCGGAAAATAAGGTTAAGGGGGAAGAACATAGAAGAATTTAAGGGGGATTAAATGAAGTTAAGGGAGTTAATATTGATAATTTTAATTATTGTAACTCTATAAAGACATATTTGTTAAGGTCGCGAATCATATCTTAAAATCAACATGCAACTTGACATTGACCTGTAAATTACAAATAACGAAAGAAATTTTAAATTTCGCGGGCTTCCCGGGCGCTTCCACCTTTAAGGAATACTAAAATAAAAACGCCAGGAATCTGATAAGAAGTTTTGATTTTGATATCACTGTCGACAATGTAAACAAAAAAATTAACAACATTCGCAGCACCTATATCCAGGAGAAAGCAAAAATTAAAAATTCTATGCGCACTGGATCGGGTGCGGAAAAAATTATATACCTAAATCCGACATTTTTCGATATTGACTATGAAAAAATATTGTAGAATGAAGAAAATGATCCGAGTGAACTATGACAATATCAACAGCTATCCGAGTACACTCGGATAAAGCCAATTAGCTTGCTACATATTAGTAATCTGTGAAGCCAATTCGTACGACTCCACTCGGTCCGAGCCATCGAGCATACTCGAATCGTGTCAACGAGGAAGAATTTTAGAATCAGAATGTAATAATGACACTAGTTTCGGTGGTTTCCAGTCCTTAGTGTTGGTACTTATTATTTATCGCTGAAGTAGTTTTGTGATAAATGCTGTCTGATATTATATATTAATTTTGGAATATGCTTTGTCGACGGGCTACTGAAAATTAGTTTTTATCCTGTTGGTAAATATAGGCTATGGCTGAAGGACAACGCTGCGATAAAGTAGAAATGATTCACAAGATCTTATTTGCTATTTGTGCTCTCTCCTTTATTTATAAGTTCTATATTGGCACAGCCCCTAATATAGTTCGGATAAAGGATCCAAAATTCAGTCTTTTAGGACCTTTTAACACGACCCACATAACGGTTGAGGATAACTACACACAGTTGATTGATATCAACAATTTTACCTTCAAAATTAACCCACAACCGTGTAAGGGATATCCTGCAGGCTTGCTGTTAATGATAATTATATCCTCGAACCCAAATAACCGTGAAAACCGAATGGTTATACGCAATACTTGGGGTCGAAATCATGATTCGACTAAAGTCGTGTTTTTGATCGGTGAACCCGAAAACATTACTGTAGCAAACCAAATGAAGAATGAAAGTATGCAGTATGGTGATATAGTCCAAGGTAATTTCGTGGATGTGTATAGGAATATGACTTACAAGCATGTAATGGGTTTAAAATGGGTAGCACACCACTGCCCAACAGCTAAATATATTTTGAAGACTGATGATGATGTTGTGGTGAATTCTCTGGAGATGACACACTTTCTGGCAAGGGAACTGTCTCCATGGGGCGCTAAGGATCTGATCACATGCCAGGTTCTGGAGAATGCTAAGGCTCAGAGATCTAAGAAGTCTAAATGGAAGGTGACTACAGAAGAGTATGGGGCATCTCACTATCCGACTTATTGTGCAGGTTTGTACAATTCTTTGTTTTTTTAACATGTTGATACCTCCCTAAAATCCTGCAATGATTTTTAAGCTCCAAAAAAAAGCTGTTTAATTAGAGAGAGCTATTATCTTTATGCTACTTTATATTTCCTTGAAGTTTTGTCTAATTCCGATCGAATTAAACTAATCTTATTTGCTAGTATTTTGCAAATACATTAATAAATAATGGACCAGGCCCTGGTCAATAATAATAATAATAATAATAATAATAATGATTTATTTGCCAGATCAGTACAATCCATATGGTTAGTAAGAACATAAACACTTACAGTCTATTGTTAGTACATAATTTCACACATTTACAAATTTCAATACACATGTCAGAAAACAATAATGATAATAAATAATAAATGTCAGAATAAAAATAATAATAATAACACACAGCAACAACTAAACGACACACATTAACAATAACGCATCATATTTTTTTTGTTTTATGAAATTTTTAAAATGAGCTTTCAAATATTGTTGGTGTTCTCTCACCACACCTTACCGATCCAGCTGTAAGGTTTCTTATCCTTCTTGAAAAACCCTGGGATCCTTACAAACCCAAAAGAATTAATAAAGCTTAGCCGTCTCTTCAAAATCGCAAACTTATATGAATCCATAACCATTTCCAGGTTGGGCAATCCTCTACTCTCTAGATGTAATACCACGTCTACTAAAAATAGCCCAGTCTACTCCTTACTTCTGGATCGATGATGTCCACATAACCGGAGTGATAGCAGAGAAGATTGGTGTAGCCCGCACACCGCTGTCCAGTTTAATATTGAGCTCCGCGAGTGTGAAACAATTGAAGATGTTTGGACCAAAGCATGTTGGACCGTTTGTTCTTGGCCCTCCTGATCTGAGTTCAGGGAAAATCATGGAGATTTGGACCTCAATCCCAGCATAAGTCTTATGTTTATGTAGTAACTTGCATTTTTAGAACTATTCTTTTTGTAGGAGCTTATAGATTATAGAAGTTACCAATGAAATGCCTTGTTGCTCTAAAATTTTTAAATATTATTGACTTAAAAAATTTTGTTTTATATTCCAGTTAGCTCAACTACCATTGCTCTGAGAAAAGCAATGGTAATGGAACTAACCGGGACTTAAATTTTGTTATTTTAATTATATTTTTACTACTTTTGTGAATAGAATAATTAACCAAAGCATAGAATAACTTATGATATATAGTTTATTTGTAAGTGTTTTTTTTTGCCATAATGATCAATCAAAAAGTATTATCAAATATTGTTGCACCAGTGTTAATTTTTAATATACAGGATGTTTGAAGACTTGCCAGCTTGAGATCTTGCTATTAAATGTATGTTCAGTATTGTTTTGCAAGTTTTATCATGATCTAACCAACCATCCTGTATTATAGATGTTTATTGTGAGTTAGTTCTAGTTCTTAAAGAGAATTGTAAATTTCTAAATTATATTAAAATCACCAAAGATCTTAGTCCCACGTCAAAAATACTGTTATGGAAATATGTATCTTAATTTTAGCTGATAAAGGTTCTTATTTAATTGTTGTTGTGTCGTTATGCTTATTCATAGGCTGTGCTTGCTTAAACCTTGATTTTTGTTCAAAATCTCTGGATATGATGTGATATAAATGGACCACATGTTAATATCAAAGATATTTAAGAAAGTTTTATGAAAATCAATCTTAAATTGAGAATTTTATATTTATTACTGTAAAGCCATATACACCGTGACTTTTTAATCGTCTTACAACGGCAGCCCACTTCATGTATCCAATGGATACTAAAAAAAAAAGGTATTTATGAGATATTAATCAATACAAAAATAAAATTATTATTCAGTATTATGACACACGACATAGTTAAAACACCCTGTTGCGAACGATAATCTACTGGACTCGAGTGCTGGGTAGGTATGTTCTCCCGTTTGACACGTAAACGTCATTAACAGGATGTTTCATAATTTTATTCTAATTTTTTTTTTTTTTTTTTATATCTATTTATTTATTTATTAAAATCGCGCCTAGAGCTATTTTATGTCGGATACATTGAGTGGACGACCTTTGTAAGACGACTAAAAAGTCACGGTGTATTGGTTGATCTTAGAATTTGCAAACATGAGTTGGTAAATGTACGGATTTTATAATGAAGAGACGTTTTTCAGGCTTGTACATTAAGAGTTGGTAAATCTCAGGTTTTACTGGGCGTCGTTCGGGCTTTTACATCTTATGATTTACCGCAGTTCAGGATTTTACATTAACTTATACGTCTATATTATGTGAAGGAGTACATGGCTAAATAATAACAGCCGCTCGGATCGATATTAAGGTTATGCCGCGCTTGCCTAGGTTAGTCCGTGGATGGGTGACCGCCCATTACATACCGAGTTTCCTCCGTGCCTTGGACAGCACGTTAAGCCGTTGGTCCCGGCTGTCATTTGTAGATCTTTGACAGTCGTTACAGGTAGTCAGTGGCCCGAAAGTCTGACAACCAGTTTTACCAGTATCGAATTACCCAGTACTAACTGGGTGTGGAGGTCAGATAGGCAGTCGCTCCATGTCAAATACTGGTATTCAGTTACATCTGGTTAGACTGGAAGCCGACTCCAACATAGTTGGGAAAAGGCTGGGCACCTTATGTAGAAGTAAATAAAAGTTGCTTCTCGTGACACATGCAGATTTTGTTGCGATTGGAGAATTTATTCCGGAATGTTTATGATATTATTCACTGTTATTTAGTAGAGAAATCTAGAAGTTTTACCATGTTTTACAGTCGTAAAAATTGTGCGAAGCATGAGTGTGGGTGGCTTGTTGCTCTAAACATAATAAGTATTGATTTGTATTTAAATGTTATGTATTATATTCAAAGGTATATTTATTGTGGATGGATTTTATGTATGAAACATGTAATTATGTGCCTTGAAAACAATAAAAATAATTTATTCAACTAAACAAAATTATTTTATTTATAAACCGTAACAGGCATGGTGAATGCTGACATGTCCCATAAGAAGTCTGTAAATATTATTCATATTTATTCAGAATATTATTCAGACTTCTTATGGGACATGTCAGCTCTTTTTGATTGGTTTGACAACGCAACCACGATGCCTGTAATATTGCTGGTGTTTTTAGCAGGGTACTTACTGAGCAAGTGGTCCTGGGTCGAGTCCCAGGTTGTGCAGTGTTATTGGGTTTTTGCATCAGAAACTTCTCAGTAGCAGCCACGGAGTCTGAATTTGTGGCCAGTTGATGGCAGGTGTAATATTAGGTACTTACCTACACCTCTGCCTACCTAACCCTTTAAGGATTACTGTCGTGATGTAGATATATTTGCTGGATATACAATGTCAGTAAATATTATTTTGTTCCCAATTTTGGAGGGTATGAATGCAAAGGAGTGAATGATAGCGTGACGGTTGCCAGGGGAGAATCTAAGAACGTAACTTGTTGCGCCGACCCCAAGTAACATGGTACAGTAGCCAGCGCATCAAATTACCACGGTCAAATTTTCTCATTTGATTTTAGAGTTAACTATCAACATTTTATGGTTTAAAATCATTTGGAGAAATTTGAATTTGTTAACGTGATGAGCTGGCGACTGTACAAGGGCAGGAACATGATGACTGGGGTATAAATAAAAACAAAAAATATATAACAAAATCGTTAGTCTATTTGTACAGTATTGTCATCTTAAAAAATAGTTTTTTCGTAAAAATATTCTATTTGGGGTAATGTTAGGACTAAATCTATGTTTAATCTCACTAAAAAGAATATTGAATTACTAATCAAGTAATCACAGGAAGTATCCATAGCAACATTTCTCTAAATATGGCTTGGTTTGAATCACTTACAGTAGCTATAGTTCAGTTCAAACTTTATGACCCCTCAAAGTTAGCTGCGAGTGATGGTCTGCGCATTATACAGTCAAGACGAAGAGTCCTCTGCGCCTCACTGATACTTAAAATTGTTTTTTGCGCAGCTTTACGTTAGATTTTCGTACTTTCGGTAGTTCGCGGTGTGAACTGAAGTATGAAAAGAGGTGAAACGATACTTGCCTGGCTCGCTCGCTCGCTAGTTGACGGCCTGCGTTTAAAGTTGGAATAAAACTATACCGTCTTAGATCTTGTATAATTGAAAATATTATCCACGACGTGGTGTGTACGATCCAGGCTCGTACACACCACAAAGTCCAAAAATCACTAAATTAGTTTAGCTTTAAAAGTAGGTCCTATTTAAAACATTCGGTCTCTGTCGTCTACAATTGACATACAGAACAATTTACGAAACACGTTTAGCGTTAAAGACATACCTAATTAGTTATTTTTAGTGCAAGCGAGCCTTAATTTTTTCATATTACCTATAGGTAATGGAAGTTCTATAAATGAAACTCCACTTGATCAGATTTTGTTCCTTAATTTTCTAGAGATTGAATAAAAACTTTAAAGGACTTTTTCCCTTTCAATCCTATTCTTTTTCCTAGTCATAATTATTTACGTGTTCATTGTGTCTGCTTGAATAAAAAAATACCCTGTAATTTGTTACTAAGAAAATTCGTATGTATTTTTGGTACTTTAAAAGCTTAATACAAAGCGCCATTAATGGCTTGAGTACCTACTCAACAATGTTATTTTAATTAACTACTACACCATCTTCTTTTATAATAAGTTTCATTTGTGCCTCCGGATCATTGCTTTTCTTACCTTTAAAACTATCTTCTATATCTTGTAAAGTCCTATCTTTAGTTTCAGGCAGTAACGTATACATTATAATTAGGAACACAGTCAAAATCGCTGAATAAACTAAGTAAGCACCTTCGACTCCCACTGAAGAATACAAGTATGGTGCAGATTTCATAGAAATCACGAAAGAAGGTGTCAAAAATGACGTGGAAAGTGTTGATCCTAAACTTCTATAAGCTAAAGGAAATACTTCGCCACATATTACCCAATTAAGAGGTGCTAAGCCTAGACAGAAAGATAAAGTGTACAGAACCATTAAAGCCATGGGAAGGATCTCCAACATCCACGGTTCGGTAAAAACTTCCGCTCTTCTCAAATAAACGAAGATGGAAATCGCTGTCATAGACAGAATAGTCATAACACCACTCGAGAACAAAATAGTCCTTCGTTTAAAGTATTTTAGTAGGAATATAGCTAAGAATGCACACACTGTCCTCAATAGATCAATCACTGTGAACTGCCAAGCAACGTCTTTGGCGTCTTTCTTGTCCAAAACCACTTGGAGGATTATATTTCCATACGCAGCCACCATATGCGCTCCACCGAATTCAAAAACAACCAACATGCTGATAGCAATGATAGCTGGTTTATAGAACTCTTTCTTCTTAAATATTTTTACAACTTCACCGATAGCTTCAACTATTTTCTTGAAAATGTTGTTGCAGGCATGAGTTTCAACGTATTCTGGCCTTTTCTCGGCCTTTTCCATTTTCTGGGCATTGATCATGGCTTCTAGTTCCTCTTTTTGTTCCGTTCCTTCGCCTCTGACCCATTTGAAAGCTTTTCTGGCTTCAGCAAACTTGCTTTTAGAGACTAACCAACTTGGTGATTCGGGAGACAGGCTTATAATAGCCATGGCTATGAGTGGAAACAGAGAGCAAACAGCCGCAGTCATTTTCCAAGTCAAATGCGCTCCCCATAAATGCGACAAAAATATCCCCATTCCAAGAGATATCGCAAAAGTCCCTAAAAACGCTCCTCGGTACTTCGGATCAGTGTATTCTGCGACTAGAATGGCTGCCAAAGGAGTCCTAAGTCCTAATGCAAGTCCGTGCAGGAGTCTTGCTAGTATGAAGAGGGGGACAGAGTTGCCGAAGATGAAGACTATCCATCCTAGGAGGGCAGGTAGTGTAGAGATGAGGTGGGCTCGCTGGCGCCCGAACTTGGTCATCAGAACCGGGGATACGAAGTTGCCCACGATACCCATCACGCCGACTACGGACGCTGGAAGAAAAGAGTAAGGGTCAGTAAGTAATTTGATATTTGGTGCATTTGGCTTTATAACGACAGCGTTCCAATCATTTTCAACGTTTGTTAGTAAGTTATAGGGTCAACAATGACGATCAATCAAAAAGTCCCTGTCAATAAAGAGCGTTGTGTCAGTAGGAGGGATTGTAATGCCTGCCTCGGCTTCATTAGTCTTATCTGTAATGAGTTAGTTACTGGTATTTAGCGGCAGCCGGTTAGACTGGAAGCCGACCCCAACGACGGTAGTTGTGGAAAAGTTAGGCAGATGATGATGAGTAACTTAATATCTCTGAAAGATGTGCCGTACTGAAGTTGATATTAATTCACATTTTGGCAAAAGTTAAGTCCACCAGAATCTACTCTGTTTTTGTAGCAATTTTTTGGGTTACAAAAACATGAGATTCCATCGTTTACGTGACAGGAAAAGGCTATTTTGTTAGCAAATAGTTACCTACTTTTAGTGCAAATAAGAAATACTTGCAAATAGTAATCTCGTTTACACAAACTCGTTTTAAATGAAAACCTTGACAATCAGAGACCTTGAACAGTTCATGGGTAGTTGTTGACCGTACTTTATCTACTTATTTATTTTACTTATTACTCTGGTTTTAATCAAAAAGGGGTTCTTTGATTCTTGTTTAAGAACCATTTAGTTTTTTAAACCGTGAAGTGGTTTTGTGGCGGCTGTATTCAGTTCAAATTTTTTTTTGCAATTCACTGTCGGCAGTTGGTAGGGTAGGTAATAATTTATTTATTTATAGGAATTGATATCCTAGTATAACTCTTCCGTCGGATTGATCAAATATGTATCATGTTGTCCCCAATTAAGTTCACTACTGCCTAGACTTTTCGCAACTATGTTGGGTCCAGTCAAACCGGGTTCAGCCGAATACCAGAATTTCACATGAACTGTGACTGCCTATCTGACCTCTACAATCCAGTATCCCGATACCTCTTGGTAATACTGATTGTCAGGCTGGGGCTTGTTACTACCTATTACGCCTGTCAAAGATCAGCAGGTCAGTGATAGGTTAGCATTAACAATAGAAATGGGATATTTACCATGTCAGTCAGTGATAGGTTGTATGTTGATTAAAATATGATTCGCGACCGTAACAAGTATGTATTTACAGAATTATAATCATTAAAATAAACAATACAATCCGCAAAGTTTATTTAATCCAAATGACTAAATTTTTCATGAAATAGTCAACATACAGCCTGACACCGACCGCCAAATTGCAAAAAATTTAAGAAAATTTGAATTTCACAAGGTACCCTGGCGCTACCATCGTGCTGTCCGAGGCACGGAGGGAATTCGGTATGAACCTAATGGCCTCATCAACGTGCGGCACCTTGGAAAGCCTAGCTAAACGCTGAAGATAGACCCGTGCGTGCGCGTGTCACAAACCTCTTCTGTCTTCATTTTTTAAGAGCAGTGTCTAGTATTAAGTCCTAAGCTTACCTATCCAAGAAGTGTCATGATCTGTCAGCGTGACAGGTCCTCCATCTCTGATGAGCTGCGCAAACAGCACGGCCGGGTAGCCGTGTGCGCATCCATGTCCTGCTATGTTGAGAGCCGCGCCGCTCACCACGAATGCCTGGAACGCAATGTATTGGTTATATTAGTAGAGGTCTTAGTTTTAATCCGTTGAGTGATACCCATATAGCTTGTGATGTGAGTTTTGAATAAGAATGTTGATGGCAGACCTAAGAAACGATAGATGGACTGTGTGAAAGATTGTATGGCTGGAAAGGGGGTGACTACTAATAGAGAAGTATGGAAGTCGAACACATGTTGCGCCGACCCCAAATAAATTGGAATAAGGGCTGGTGAATAATGATGATCATCGAGTTCTAATCAGAAACTGTTTTATTAATAGATCTCGAGGATCACCACCATCATTGCGATGTATATGTCTGGTGTTTACAGCCTCAAACTCATCAACATCTGCCTACCAACTTACCCTTTTTCCAACCCTGATGGGCTCGTCTTCCTGCAGTCCTAACTAGATGCAGCTGACTATCAGTATTTTACATGAAGCGACTACTATGAGTGCTCTCAAGACAGATTACCCATGAAAAAAAAAATATCGTAGTTTTTCTGAAGAGTGCTTGGGCTTTGTTTTTTAACTGTTTTTAGCCAAGGCGGAGAACTATTGATTATGCCTGTACTTGGTGGTGGTAGACTGCTGGGTCAAATTAGAAAACACAACGTAACTAATTCGCCCATCATTTTTTTGAAAAAAGGCGGAAGATTCTATTAAAGTTATATCATTGACTAGATTGTTTATTTTCTTGCGCAGTTGGCTCTGAGCGACCATAATATAATTAATTATCTGTGGGAACCTAGTAACTTCTTCTGTAATGAAGTGCGATGGCCTTTCGTTACGACCAAGATGAGTCATTGAAATCAATGATTGGAAACGTAACTACCCTTTTTATTTATGTCCGGTAAACAACTTCACTGTCCAACACAGCGTGGCGATTCTACGGATGTATTGTAATGTTGCTAACCTTGTATTTTTAAAAGCTATAGGCACATCTTTGGACAAACGAATCTGTTGCCCTATTAAGAGCGGGATTCCATCGCGCAAATTTTTGAAATGGCTTCGTTAGATGATTCTTTGAAAATATTTCGTGTATGAATAGACCTTATATAAAAAAATAATTTGTACACAATATTTACCTGCTTTATAAAAGGCTTCATTGCACTTCGGCTTCATGCAGGAGATTGAATCTGTAACTGAATATAAAAACAATAAAAATTAACATTTTTAAGATCCAACTACGCAGTAACTGCTAGTTTATCTGTGTGTGTCAGTACAGTTACAATACTTAGTTAACTTATTGCTGCAGTTTTTTAACAAGTTTGCACATAATTATTAAGTAAGTAAGGCTGAGAACAGACAGGCAGGAGCTAGGGGGCAGGAAGACTCAACCAAAAAAAAATCTAATTGAAGTACCTACCTATATAAATGATAATAATGATGATATTTTTTGTCTTTTCTACACACTGTGTTTACATTTTTAATCCTACTTTCCTCTCGCAGGTCTGCTGGAAGAGAATTCGCATGAAATAAGCAGTACCTTTGTGCTCTACTATCTTAATGTAATGTCTTGTTAAGTATTTTGTGTGTACATAAATAAATAAATAATATAAAAACCGGCCAAGTGCGAGTCGGACTCGAGAAGGTTTGCGTACAAGTAGGGGAGCCCCCTTTAATTTTTAATTCATTTTTATTATTTCGTTGTTATAGCGGCAACAGAAATACACATTCTGTGAAAATTTCAACTGTCTACCTATTACGGATCATGAGATATAGCCCGCTGACAGACAGACGGACGGACGGACAACGCGGCGGTAATAGGGTCCCGTTGGTTACCTTTGGGTACGGAACCCTAAAAGTTAGATAATTTAAATAAAATAATATAACTCCCTCTGTATGCTAATTTTAATATTGTCAAATTAAATAAGTAAATTAGGTAGGTACCTGCGGACGTTGCTGAAAGTTTTTATTTTTAGAATTTTCTTGTAAATTGAATGAGAAAAAATCAACTAAAATACATTACACATCCCATACATTTGTGTACATGTAAATCGTGAAAATGTAGGGCAGAGCTGATTCTTATTTTGGTTATTCTGTATTCGTTGTGACGAGTAAAAACAAAAACTAAAGTTGTACCTATAAGGCGGGCTGCGGGACTGTTCGAAAGAGATACCGTGGCCCTGGAACACAAAGGGCAATGAAGGAACATGGATGGGTTTTAGTCAGTACAAATCTGCAACTCCCTTCCGCTCCGCTCAGAGTCGGGGGGGGGGGGGGCGTCATTTGATAAATTCCCGTACGAAAAAAAAAAAAAAAAAAAAGGGTTGTATAAGGCACAGCATCTAGAAGTGAACTTCTGTTTCAGTACCGCGTATAAAGCGTAAGAAAAGAATCCGAAAAATGAATAAGAAACTATTGTGCGCAAAAACGGACCGGATCGATCAACCATGACCGGCTGTTTCCGATAAAAACGATATTATTTGTTCCCAAACATCTCGACATATACCTAAATAGATTACTATCCAAAATAACAATAGGTCTACATCGTACTCACTAGGTAATATACTTTTTCACAATAACAACGTAACCTTGGAATTCCCAGTGCATTTCCGTACCTATTCATTCGGAGAATTATATCAGCATGCCATTTATTCACGTTCCTTTATGATTTAATTTTATTTAAAGTGTTTGCTTTTAACACTAAAAGATTTTTTCTTGCAATCATTTGTTTTTGTTTCGGGCTTTTAAGCCTTCTGCGTAGGTAGTATGGTAACACGCGGTGGTTTTTTCAAATGCTTCCGCAGCGTTACGATATAGGTACATACGGGGTGGAAGGGACACCGACTCGTTCCTCATTCTGAACACCCCATAGAAATTTTTAATCGGGTATTAAAAAAAAAGCTGATCCATACATTTTAACCGTGTAGGTAACACTTTTGTAGGAAATAGCTGATTTTTTATTATAGTCCGCAAAACCTTGCCTGTTTTCTATATAACCATAGATAATTCCCTATGTAAACATAGATAATCCTCTATGTAAACATCATCACATCATAACATTACGCCTGTAATCCCCGAAAGGCAGGTGTACCTAATAGTACACCCACATTTCGCCAGTTATGTTTAAGTCGCATGTAATATGAGGCGAGCCTACTGCCATCAACCGGGTACAAATCCAGGCTCCGTGGCTGCTCCTGAGAGATTCCTGATAGAATAACCCAATAACACTTTGCCCAAGCCGGGAATAGCACTCAGGACTTCATGCTCAGCAGTCGAGCAATGAGGCAGTTCCCTATGTAACTCTATGAGAACGGGAACAGCCCAGCAGACGACAAAGATAAAAAAAGAAACGCGTAAGCCGCTCTAAGAGCCTTTCCACACCACGTTTTTTTTATGCGCTGACGACGCGCGTTTTTGATTAGCGCGTCCTTTGCGCGTTATCAACACGTTTTGTCAAATTCTATACGTTTGTATCGATACAAACGCGCGTTACATTTGCGTTTGTGCTATTGTTTGTACGCCAATACTGTGGTTCCAAAATGGCGGCGGCTTTCGATACAAACGCAAGGATCGGGTGCAAAAGTAACAACGTGACTTCAGTCTTGCGTTTACTGAGCGTCCTGATTGCGTTCTACGTGCGTCGTCAGCGCATAAAAAATTGTGGTGCAAAGGCCCTAAAGGTTTAGTATACAAATCACTTTATGAAATTTGATTCGATACGCAAATCAGACAAAATGGTGCAAATGCTTTTCTTCTTTTTCACTCATTGTCCGTTTCGAAGCTAGCAGGAGGAAACGGCACGATATCAAATCCTTTGTCAGGACTTATTAAAAACGTCCTTCACAGATTAATGTTTTATAACACCCATTTAAAATAGTTAAGTGTTAAAGTAGTTCTGCAGGAAGCATGTCGTCATGAAATAGAAAAAAGATATAAAATCAATTAGACACGACGATTTATACAAAGGAATAAACAATCAGATCGTATCGTCGATAATGTAGCCATATCGCTATTAAATTGAGAGAAAAAAGTAGGAAGCTGTGTGTATAAAGTAGCTTTATACACGCGCCTTCTGGCGGGTGTTCATCATCATCCACTACCCGACATCACCCACAGGTGGTTGTGGGTCTCTCTTTGTTTATGCCAAGCTCCACGCTCTTGTGCCAGCCTCATCCGGGTTTTAAGCTTAATGACAACAATGTCGCCTGCCCACCTTACCGCCGGGTAGGTAGCTAAGTGGGTGTACCTTCATGTATACAGGGTGTAAACGGACCCTTCACGAAGCCGTCAACCAAGCATCCTGTACATCAAACTCATCAATGAAAAAAAATCATTAAGGGTGCTTTATACCCATTATAAACCGAGTTAGTGTTCCGGTAGTGGCCTACATTGTAAAACCTTTCATTCGTCTCCAGAGTTGCGTATGCGCATGCCGCCATAACGGTAGGTAAACCAGCCGGGACGTGCAAAATACGTACTTATAGTTTTGACTACTAGTTCATTATTTTAGCAAAACTTATGTTTTAGCAGTTTAACCTGGCCCCTAGCAGGCATAGCTTATGCCAGCCCTGTTCGAGTAGAATTTGTTTAAGCATGTCTCGCACAGAATCCTGCATAAGGCATGGCATACCTTTGGCTAACTAAGACCTTTGTGAGGTCTATACCAACGCTGTTAATGTAGCTGATTTCTGGTCGTAACATTTATAGAAAATACTAAGATGATTTTTAGGGGCCAGAAGATTTACGCATGCATATTTAACACGTCTTGTATCTATAGTTAAGTTAAAGTTAATTCGTGCGGTCCATGGCCCTTTACGGGGCCCCGGTGTGGGCGCGTTCTTTGAGGCGGCAAGCCGCCCACTACCTGAACGCGCCCCAAAAGGTGATAGCCATAAGGCTAATCCGGGGGTACCGCACGATCTCCGGCGAGGCGGCTAGCCTCCTTGCCGGATTGCCGCCATGGGATCTGGAGGCGATAGTCCTCGCGCGCCTGCATGAATGGCGCGCGGAAGCACTATGTCGGGGGGAAACACCGCTGCCGCGACAAATTGCCGCTCAGCGGACAGACCTCCGGCGTGATCTCATGGCGACATGGAGAGAGCGACTGTCGCAACCCCGTGCAGGGCACGCCACCAAAGTGGCGATAAGTCCCCTCTTTGAGGAGTGGCTAGAGAGGCGCTACGGCGCCCTCACCTACCGCCTGACGCAGGTCCTCACCGGACACGGTTGTTTCGGGAGGTTCCTGCACCGAATCGGGCGGGAGGAAACGCCCGGGTGTTTCCACTGCGAGGATCGTCCGGAGGACACGGTGGAACACACCGTGGAGGTCTGCCCCGCTTGGGCGGAGCACCGCCGTGTCCTCATAGCGGCGATTGGCAGCGACGATCTCTCGCGTCCGGCCTTTTTTCAAGCCATGGTCCGGAGCGAGAGGGAATGGGAAGCCGTCACCTCCTTCTGCGAAGCAGTCATGCTAGTGAAGGAGGTGGCAGGACGTGAGAGGGAAAGAACCTCACGTCCCAGCCGCCGCGGGAGACGCCCTGGGCGTCGGGGGTCACGTGGTGGCTTCCGACCACCGTAGGCGCTGGCCTGTGGACGGCGAGTTATGGGCTAGCTCGCCGTCCGGCCGTCTTATGACTACAGGCCGTGTCGACGGCGCGTTCGTGTTCCACGCGCGCCTCAAAGAGATGTCAGCAATCGAGTAGGGGTCCGCATGGACCGATGCCTGCCAGGGCTGCGGGACTGTTCGAAAGAGATACCGTGGCCCTGGAACATAAAGGGCAAAGAAGGAACATGGATGGGTTTTAGTCAGTACAAGTCTGACACTCCCCTCCGCTCCGCCCAGAGTGGGGGGGGTCATTTGATGATTTCCCATCCGAAAAAAAAAAAAAAAAAAAAGTTAATGTTAATTACCTGAGTTTAAGTAATTGCTTAGGCAAACATTTTTGTGCAATGGACAAGAATTTCTTTCTTCGTCAAGAACCGTCAAGCAAAGCAAAGCTAACTTTTGACAGTTCTCACTTCAAGCAATTACTAAACTCATTACCTTCCTGCCCTTGTCTCATGTTACTTGGGGTCGGCGCAACACGTTTTTTTTCTTCTATTCTCCTCTGTCAACCGTCACGCTATCATTTACTCCTTTTTCTTTCCTATCATTCCTCACACAATTCATCCATCGTCCAACCATCAACATTTATAATCATCACTCTTTGAGTCACATGTGCTTCATCCCTCCTCATCACATGCCCATTCCAAGACAGTCGATTCCCTTTCAACTTTTCTGTAACTGGCGATACTTTGAAACTCCCCCTAATATATCCATTCCTTACCTTATCCATTCTTGTCACACCACACATCCACCTCAACATTCTCATCTCCGCTACATGCAATCTTTTTTCGTACATCTTCTTCACAGCCCTGGGGCTGTAGTCTCGACATAGATAGCGACAAAAATCGGTCGTTAAGTCATAACGATGTCAAATTTCTTTAATAGATTTTCAACTTTATTTCAAAGCCCTTAATGTCGAGACTGCAGCCCCTGGGCCTGCAGTCTCGACATAGATAGCGACAAAAATCGGTCGTTGAGTCATAACGATGTCAAATTTCTTTAATAGATTTTCAACTTTATTTCGAAACTTTAAGGTTGAAAATCTATTAAAGAAATTTGACATCGTTAGGACTTAACGACCGATTTTTGTCGCTATCTATGTCGAGACTGCAGCCCCAGTATTCCGATCCATACAGTACGACAGGTTTATTCACGGACTTGTATATTTTCTTCATCCGTGGGTTACAAGTTGTTCCAGTGATCTGTCACCTAAAGCGACTAAACTACAGAATAAAAATCGTATCTCAAATAATTACTTATAGGTATCTGACTTGTTTATAGATACGGATGTAAGAGTCTTGTTAAGGGCATTTGTTTAAATAGGTACTAACATAATAACTTTAGCTCTCAGGTATCTTTACACAGATTTAAAAACGAACAAAGACAACAATTACCTTACTCGTTAGTTAACTACTAATTACTTATGTATGCACCGCGCCAATCTAAACGAAGATCGTGACCAAGTAACAGTATCTCCTTCAAGTTTATTAACGTAGTTCTGCCGCCGCGCGTTGGGGACGAAGCGTGATGTTATTACGAGTCAATCGTTTTTGCTTGGAAGTGCTGACGTTTTTAATTATGCATTTGATTGTTTATTATAGCAATTGGCTAATTAGTGAGTGCAATGACATTTAACGCAGTGGTCGATAAGACAGTGGTTAATAAATTGGAAATTGACTCTTTTTTTTCTAATCCATTCTGTATACCTATCTATATAAGGTCTATCTTTTCGTACACGAAATATTTTAAGAGTAACTTCTTTAAGTCGTAAAGTCGCCATAGCAACGAAAAAAAATTTTTTTTTTTTACAAAATTATTTAAATTCTAAAATTTTTTGAGACTTTTTGCATAAAACCTTTACTTCCTATTCTAACAATGACAGTAGGTAAATACGACGTAGTAAACTACCGTAATGGATGCTTAAAAATGAGGAGCCAGTATTTATTTTGTGGGTCAAGTAATTTTAAATTATTTATTTTTTATAAAAAAATATACTCAGATAAAAAAAAAATCCCTTGAAATGGCTTTGTTATAGCCGTAAGATGATTCCCTGAAAATATTTCGTGTATGAATAGGTATACAGAGTGGAAAGGACTCCGACGCTAAAACGGTTACCACTTATTCAGTACTTATATCATTCTGAACCCCCCCCACTCCCCCCCACATAGAATTTTTTGATCGGTAATTTATAAAACATCAGCTTTTCCATACAGGATTTTAACCGTGTAGGTGCAGTTTTTTTTTAGCGTCAGTTTTCCTTCCACCCTGTATAAGATAGGTTAATCGCGGGTTCGTTGAAATAAACGGTAATAGTTCAACGGTATGAAACTTGGAAAAGCTAGCGAGAGGTCGTCAGTTGAATTTGGTCCTTCCACCCACGGCGGCAGTCGGTAGGTACTACGACATGCGACAACGCGCCGCCCGCCGTGTAGTCGTACGGCGCCGTACCTAACCTAGTACTTGCGCACCGTGTATCAACATCATGTACAAGCATCCATACTGGGGGGTTACTACGACGTCTTAGTACAGGAGTAATTCCAGTGTCGAAAAGAGACAGAGCTATACAGGTCGACTAGCGCCATCTCTTTCCCACACTGGTATTACTCCTGCTTTAAGACGTTATGGTAGGCCCCCTGAAGAAGTTATAAGAAGCCCAACCGTAGTAGATTGTCTAGGCATATAACCGTAGAAATGGATATAATTATGTTCACGTGTGTGGGCAAGAGG
This sequence comes from Noctua janthina, assembly GCA_963576755.1. Lineage (NCBI taxonomy): Eukaryota > Metazoa > Arthropoda > Insecta > Lepidoptera > Noctuidae > Noctua > Noctua janthina. Next base: position 10,076,093 of record OY755075.1, on the reverse strand, counting down.
GCTAACAGTTAAACAATTGAGTAGACCTTCGCCTGACCTAGGTATCTCATAATATCTAGTTGAAGTGGCTCATAAGCTGATAAATTATATTATACTAGTTGTTGTTTTACTCTTTGTGATGCAAAGAAAACAATAGAAGGAGGGTACTTACGTATTACGAAATCGCCACGATCATGTTTATCGCAATATTTTACGACTCGTCAGCTTTTTAGGGTTAGGTGAAGAAAACGCGGGAAGCAAGACTTCAGTAGCTAAAAAGTAACCCATTTGCTGGAAAATGTCAACTCAAAGGATGTGTGACGTGACGACACGGTTGGCGCAGTGGCTGAGCGAGTGGCTGCTGCGCTGCGTGTCGCGGGTCACTGAATAAATCATTTAATTATTTTTTTTATTTTATTGTTTTTACCTGTAGGTCCTACAGGTAGTTGTGCCGAGTCTGCCTGTTTGTGTATATGAGCTCTAAGTGTTTGTAATCACACCCACGATACAGTAGAGAGATTCCTAGTGTGGGACTAAGTTTAAAAAAAAGATGGTTTTTTCGAATAAATTGCTTGATTATAAACAAAAGTCAAGACCTATCAGAATGACTGGCCCACCTGCAAATACAATGAAAACAATAAATGAAATACAAGTACGGTAATTCCCACAGTAATTTTACATTTTGTTCTGATTCTGACACTTAAAAAAAGATTCATTCAAAAACATTAAAAAAAATACGCGTTGAATTGAGAACCTCCTTTTATTTCGTCGTTTAAAAAGCAAAAGAACCTGCACTTGACTTGCAAGAATATTCACGGAACCTAGCAGAATTAAAAATACCTACGTAGATATACAGCAGGTACAATGGGCCAGTACTCATTTAATTAACAAACGCATAAATTAAATGCAACTCGTGGTTAACATTAAGACTGAGTCATCAAGTAACTTGAGTACCTAGGCTGCACGTTATTATTGTAAAAAAAGACGAAATGATATCAACAATTTTAATGATATAAAGTAGAATGAACTGTAGGTCTGTGATTGCACGTGTAATAAAAACGCTGAACAGGTATTACAAAACGTCATGCCCTAGTACAAATTTTGACATTTTTCGTAACGTAAACACGTCGCGCGTCGATTTTTGAATCGAAAATACAATTATCCTACATGTTAGTTAAATTGTTTGCAACAAGTACAATCAGTATCATTCAAAGATATGAATAAATTCTTTGGGTGGTACCCTGACCAAATAACCTTGAGCATTCGGTCCCTCAATACCCAGCGCAAGAGATAGGTACGTAGCGAGTACGCTCAGATTTTATAATAAAATCTTTATAAAATCAAATTTTGAACTTTAAAAAAAAAAAATAGCATAATGTTCATTATTAAATTGCATATCGATTAGTGTAAGTAGCAAATCAAAATAATGGTTACTTTACGAGGTTGTTATCAATAATTATTTCTAATTTCTGTGGTTTCCTTGTGAGCAGATTAATTACTAAACTACTACCTACTTAAAAAAAACTACTAATACTACTTAAAAAAAAACTACTAATACTACTTAAAAAAAAACTACCATTTTGGAGTCAAGATTATGTAGAAATTTAATGTAAGTATTTTTTATTAGTTAGTATTTCTTTTGGATAAAGAGCAGATAACTCCCAAAAACTGCACAAAAAACGGCTATCGCTGCGTATTGCACGGGGACGCGCTTTAAAATTATGAAAATATTATTTTTTAAACAAGTACCTATTTTAATTTTAAAATCGTCAAAACTCGTCTCTGATTTTATTATTTACGCAAGCAAAGTACCTATTGAATTTTTCAGCCGCAAAAGTAAGTTCGTATTGCAAGTATTTCTCGAAAATCTACTAAAAACAAGGTCAACCATAGCCCGACTTTCATTGACACAGATATTTGCCAACAAAGATTACATAAACGAGCTAAACTCACGAAGATAAAGATTCGGTTTTATCTTATTTTACGGCGCGCTGTCAATGAACTCTCGTGAAATTCTTTTTTAAGATATCTTGATGGCAGCCTTAACATTCACCTTGTAACAACGCAATCAGTCAAGGTTTGATTTACATGCGTAAAACAACATGGAGCTGCAATCTCTGACCGCTGGAATACGTCCTTTAGCGTAGTGATGGCTGGCTAAGATCAATAATCCGTGCTACTACCATATTCATTACCGGCACGAGACTGTTTAAACCACCATCATTTGCCTAGCCTTTTCCCAACTATGTTGGGGTCGGCTTTTTTTATCCATGTTCCTTCTTTGCCCTTTGTGTTCCAGGGCCACGGTATCTCTTTCGAACAGTCCCGCAGCCCTGGCAGGCATCGGCCCCTGCGGACCCCTACCTATCCGCTGACATCTCTTTGAGGCGCACGTGGAACACGAACGCGCCGTCGACACGGCCTGTCGTCATAAGACGGCCGGACGGCGAGCTGGCCCATAACTCGCCGTCCACAGGCCCGCGCCTACGGTGGCCGGGAGCCACCACGTGACCCCCAACACCCAGGGCGTCTCCCGCGGCGACTGGGACGTGAGGTTCTTTCCCTCTCACGTCCCTCCACCTCCTTCACTAGCATGACTGCTTCGCAGAAGGAGATGACGGCTTCCCATTCCCTCTCGCTCCGGACCATGGCTTGAACCAAGGCCGGACGCGAGAGATCGCCGCCGCCAATCGCCGCTACGAGGACACGGCGGCTATGTTGGGGTCGGCTTCCAGTCTAATCGGATGCAGCTGAATACCAGTATTTTACAAGGAGCGACTGTCTATCTGATCTTCACAACCCAATTAGCGCAGAGTGATACGATAAACTTTGGTAAGACTGGTTGTCAGACTTTCAGGCCACTGACTACCTGTAACGACTGTCAAAGATCTTCAAATGACAGCCGGGACCAACGGCTTAACGTGCTTTCCGAGGCACGGAGGAAACTCGGTTTGTAATGGGTGGTCACCCATCCACAGACCAACCTAGACAAGCGCAGCTAAACCTAAAGATTGATCTGAGCGGCTGTTATTATTTAGCCAAGAGCTCCTCCTTTTTAAACCAGTAGCCAAGTTATTTGGCTTCGATGATGGAGCAACCCTACCTTGACAAGACTGATGTTGATGCGGCCAACGAACTAAGAAGATGCCGATTGCAATAAATCGCGATGGATACATGAGCTTGTTTTATAAGTCCGTAAGTACTGTAGTTATACTTAGATTATTTTGTATTCAAAGTTTGTAATACAATAAATTTAATCCGTAAAAAAAGGTTTCTGTAGAAAAGTTTAAAGAAATAAAGGTTTAAATATTTTTCAAATTTTCTTTAGGCTCTAATTGTATTTTTTAACTTTTCTTCATCCTCTTAAGAACGCGTTGAAATCTTTTGGACGGATTAAATCAATATTTTGTACTAATTTAACAAACAATTATTATTAAGTTAGATTTTAACTAAAACGTAAAAGGTTTCCTTATTAATTAAGTTATTGCTTTATGTCACGATTAAAAGCACAAGAAAAAAGTTTTAGATTTTAAAGTTTTCATTCAAGGGTTGGATTGATTCATTGATTGTGTGAGGAATAATAATTATAAAAGAAAAATAAGTAAAAAGATAGCGGTTGACAGAGTATACAGACAGTTAATAAGTGATAGATATTGTTCTTAGATAAATTTAAACATCAAGTTATTATTTCCTAGCCGTTCCCATCAACACGTCAGACAAATTAAAATGCGGTAACTACTGTACAATCAAAATGAATGGACGTCAAAATACCAAAAAAAAACCGAATGCCATCAAATTAAAATTGACTGAACCGGGAAATTCATTAAAACTAGAAAATTTACACAAATAAGAAAAAAAAACTAACCAATTTGGAAAACTAGGAGGTTGAATGACTGGTTAGTCATCAGATCACGAATTATACAACTTTATTTTTAGTATATGCTAAACCTGAATATAGTTTGTTCAGAATAAGTAACTGAATCGATTCCAATGATTTTTAAACCATGTTATATTTTATCCCAAAAATATTTAAAAAAGGTTACAAGTTGGACCCCAAGCGACACTAAGTACCTATCGCAATCACTTAGGTACCTACTGCCGATGAGCTCAAGACGACGCTGTAGGCGCGCTCGCGACGGTGCCGCTTGGTGACCACGTTTTTGTGCGGACAACCAGGTAACAGAACAAGCTTATTACTTTGTGATTTTTCATGATGTTTTGAAATTTTGTAGGTACATAGCAAAATTTCTAGAGGAATAAATGTCTGAAGTGTGCCTAACCTTCGTTTGGAGGAATCTGCCTCCCCGCGACTGCTGGGCTACACGCCTCCTGCACGATTCTTTACATAAAAATACTACACACGTGTTTCAGGCTTCGCATATACTAAAACTAATGTTAGGCCGCATTATTAGGCCGCACCTATATTAGGTCGCATTTCAGTGGTAACTTTGATCTTGAGATGGCCTGGCATAGTTCGAAGTTCCATTAAAGTAAGAGGCCAGCTTATACTGGTTTACTTTCCACTGATGTGTTGCCTATCGTATCAATTAAAACTTGCAAATTATCATAACTAACAATGAATCTATTTGAATAATTACCATTTTGCATAATATTTAATGAATGTAAAACGTTAATTGTTAAAAAATATCGTTGCTTTGCATCGATTCTTGTGCTAATTGGACGAGGATCGAACTTGTGTGTCAGTGTCATCATGTCATGTCAGGCGGTGGCGGCGGTGGTTTTTGTTATGAAGACTGGTGAGACTTTATCTACGATTTTATTGTAATTAAGTCGTTATTTTTTTGTTTTTGCTTGTTAAAACAAAGCCTACAACACTGCACGACCATAGGACAGATTTGACGTCTGTCAAACTATTCAGCAGTTTTCGCGGCTAAAATCATCAGCTCCGTATTTCTCAATATATAAAAAAAAAAAAAACTGTCGGATTCTATTGGAACCATTTTCTAAGGAATATCAGCAAATTAGAATATACTAAAGTTATGGAGTTTGATAAATCTGACTTTAGCACATTTTTTTATCTGATGCTCTTTGTACAGATGTCAGCACATCAAGCTACCCGAAACTGTCAAATTTTCCCAATCAATCATGAACCTGTTGCTTTAGTGATAAAGTTGAAAATCTATTAAAGAACTTTGACAGATTGTAGTAGCTTGATGACTGTGTTGGCGGCTGTACTACTTGTAGCCATGATTCCCAAGAATGTTTTCATTATTCCAAGACAACAACATTGTTGTACCTTTAATGATATTCTTACTCGGAATAAAAGAAAGATTTATCAGAAGTCATCATGTTACTGCGTTGTGAACTTGTGATGAACAGAGCTGATGTTTATCTCAAAGTTCAGGGTCATATTTCAAATAAAATTCATTCTTTGATGTTTATGGTCGAATTTCGCTAATGAAACTAAACGTGATCAAGTGCTGTAGTTATTTGTCAAAATTTGCATCGATATGTCAAACTTGGTACATTTATTTTAGTTCTATGTTTTCCCGCCTGCACAGATAAGTTGGTTGAAGGCACTGACACTATTGAACGCGGTTGAGATTTGCAGATCGGGTTCATTTTTCATTGGTGAAGTTCGCTCTGCATGGAGAAGTTCTAATACAGGTAACACCAGAGTCCCTACACCAGTTTATAGCTTCTACTAGTGTTAGGATTCCTTTTTAAGGTGGAAACGCCAGGGTAGCCCGCAAAATTCTGGTTTTCCACCATAAGGCTATTTCATGTGTGCCTTATGCTGCTAGATTATTTTGGCGCTTCAATGACGTTGACAGGTTGATAAACATTTTTTAAGAAACGTAAAATCAAAATGGCGGCATTAGTTCAGTTTAGCCACAGTCAAAAGATCCCTGAATTGTACAGCAATACTAGGAAGGTACCTAACTGTCAACATTTAAACAATACAGAACTGTTAATGTTAGTTGATGATTCAAAAGTAAATAAATACCACTTAGTAGTACATGACTAAGACTTAATTTTCAAAGACAATTGAAAAAATCTTAACATTAAATCTTTACAGCAAATTAAGTAATGAAGTAATTTAAGTTATCGATTGTTCGTTTATTTATTGATGATAGGATTTATTGTTGTAAAAGGGAAACTAATTAATAAACAAAAGATACCATCTGTATTTGTACAAAATAATGAGATTGACAGTGACACACTTTCCTAGATAAATATGTTCAGTTTTCCTCTGGAACAGATTTAATCAGGGTTCAAGATTTTTTCGCAATCAGTTTTTTATTGTTCGCCTGATCTGTTTCACATGGCCAGATATCGCACAGGACATGATGTTGATCAGGAGGTTAAGAGATGGCGCTAGACGACACGTATAGCTCTGTCTCTTTCCCACACTGGAATTACTCCTGCTTTAAGACGTCATGGTAGGCCGCCACGTGCCCGGTGTCAAAATTTTCCTTAGAAAACCCGTGACACGTGCTCTCGCCGGCACCTTTTAGCACCGCTCATACTATTTTTGAATATAACATCATAGGACATGATGTTGGAGATGTTTGAAAGGAGTAAGGTGAGGCTTTTGCCCAACAGTGGGACACACAAACAGGCTAACAAAAAAAAGGTCTGTCCCACTCCTGGGCAAAGGCCTCGCCATTCCTTCCACTTTTCTTGATGTTAAATTATTCTTCCAGTATCACCATAGTCTTGTAAACAGTTTGTCCCTTGCCAATTGGTAAGACCTTGCAATCAAACGAAAGCAAACTTCATCATCTTTGTCTGCCCTTACCTATCCCAATAACTAAGATGTAGGTATATATACCTAGATAATTGTCATTTCATTTTATCGAGTTCACTTTTTTCCTTCATTATCGTGTGGTTAGTGCATGGTTATGGTGTCAGAGTTTTTATGCCGACCATGGGCCCTTGACTTGGCTTAACATGCCGTCGACAAATATCTCTCGGGCATGCTTGTTTCCTCACGATGTTTTCCTTAACCGAAGCAAGTGATGATTTTAGAATACGCACATGAATCCGGAAATTTAGAGGTGCGTGTCCTAACCGCCTATCATATTTTGCTCTTATTGAATGGTCATCCTCAGACTTAACTCATGTTTGACTTCTAGCTTCTTAGTTCTCCGCATCACTGTGGTATAGAAATGTTGTTATCATGAGCTAATCCTGAAAAAAACATCAGCATGACCACTAAATTGAAGAAATTCAGGCAATACACGCGAGGATAATGAATCAGAAATCAGAGTATCACTCAAAACTAAACGCTCACGAATGCACCACAGTAATCTTATTCGGGTGTCATTTCCACACCTTTCGATGCATACGCAACAGCATCGTCTTTACATGCTATGAATTGCCCATGCGCCGCCGCCGCGGCCGGTGCGCCCGCGCAGACCGTTCTCTCACGTGACGTGTTTTATAACGACCGCAGGGTTTCCTCATAAGTATGGCATTATTATTTTTTAAGACAGATAATGTCACTGTAATTGTAAAATAAGCCTAGTCATTTTGACGTTTACGATATTCAATGACAACTTGACAAGAATTGAGTCAGAACTGTCATGTTTTGAGTTTTTATTGTTGACGTGTTTGTGGTATTACCTGATTTAAAAAAAAAAACGTTTTTTTTTCAATTCACTATACTGTGCCCGATACGGAAGTCATCGATATTCGTCTTATCACTAAAAACACACGTAACTAATTTAGGTACTAACATTATAAATAGGAAAGTAGCTCTAAAAGGGAGCAGACAGACATGGTATCCTGTCCGCTACCTTTTACGACGCGGCGGGACGGATTTCTGGGGAAACACGGATTTACCTTTGGGTTCATAGATAAGAAGGAGATACTGTTTTTTTTTTAATATTTCTATGGGTTAGGTTACAACGGATATTTTGGTGTAGAAGTATGGTAGTACGTTCCCGTGGCTAATTAAAGTGGGTTAGATATAAATGCAAAAGTTACTGTTTGACTATCTTTTATCAGATCCTGGATCCTGCTGTTGAGAGCCTGGAATCCAGTGGTCCAGCTGAGTAAAAAGCGAAAAAGTGCCGACCGATTTGTTTCCTCATAAACACCCACTCGCAATAACTTCAGTTTATCCGTGATCATGGAGCTTGCAACAGCGCCGAAATATCGGGAACTCAAAGAAAACAGTAAACGTGGTAAATATCTCGTTTCTAGTGTTAATGATAATGTGTTTTACCATTTCACGCCTTTATTAAATATGACGCTGAAGTAAGTTTCCTTTTTCGGGTCACAGCACAGCTGGAAAAGGACTAAATCTATTTTTCATCCCAGATATTTTATACTACTTAACAAAAATAATATGGGAATACAAAATTCACGTAGACGCTGTTGCGGGTTAATAAATAAACACCCTTCAACAATTACTAAATTGACTGCACATTAGATAATCCCAAAGAGATTGAACAGACTGACAGTGCGGACATTAGGAACAATTTTCATACAAAAATGATCCCGAACATGTTTGAATTTGACACACGAATGCTACGATAACGACTGACAAGCAGGCGCATGACACTAGACAGACCGACTTGTTACTAAGTAGTAACAAGTATTGGGTTACGATTTTCTTCGTCTTGTGCCGTCTATCGCTCGAAAATATTTGAATGTCTTTGGATAATCCTGTATAAAAAATTATCATTCTGGACTACAATGTTGAAAATCTCTAATAAACTACCCATCACAAGAAATCAGTACTTATACCGTAGTTTTGCTCAAAGCTGATTGGATCAGTCCCTTGTCAGAAAATTATGAAGGTACTTAACACGTTTCCCGCCCGTAGACACATCGTTATTTTTTAAAAGTGCAGCATTATCGAGTTTGTTTTTTTTTTACAAAAACGACGATGACATTGCAGCTTTGAAAGTAGCTGAATCAAATAAACCAATTTTATGATTGCGTATTTAATAAGTTCAATTGTGAATTGTTTATTTAAGTACTTAGCAATTTAATTAAGTATTGAAGAATTTTATTGATTTGGGGTAATCTCCGAAATTCTTGATGCAATTCTAAATATTCTTTCACTGGCAGAGAGCTAAATTAATAGTGGGTGCTATAGACTATAAATTATATTTTTATCATGCAAATTAGCCGAACTATCACAATTTTTGCGGACTCAGTCGCGGGTGAAGTGCTAGTTGTTATGTAATTTTAAATAGGCATCTATGATTGGTCATCGTTAGCGTAATCTGAAGCTACACACTGAATTGTGTACAGACAATATTTTTTTTGTTTGTTTGTTTTGTGTTTAAACACTAATATATAACTACTTGACTTCTGGTAAATTATGTATTATTTAATTGTAAAAATAAATAGCGTTTCTCTGGAAAAAATTGTAGAAATCAGTTTTTTTTTAATATTTTTATAGTTATTATTATTATAATTTTAATTCCACGTTGCAATTCCTTGTTAATTTACACACAAAAAAACTTGCGTCAGATTTTTTTTTAAAGTAAACAAAAATATAGTTACAATAAAATCTTACCTAGATTAGATAACACAACACTGTATTCTATTTTTAAAATTCAAAGACTCATCCACAGAACCAATAGTGATCGACTAAACCAATACTGACATGCGCCGGCGCTTTTAAACGCAAGCTTTTTTCATAAACGCTGACCCTGACATTGGAAAATTACTATTTTATTTAGACCTTGAAATGTACGGAAACAATATGACGTGGTGGGTCTATGCAGACTGGGTGAATGACTTGGTAACTATCCATTTTTGCTTTATAAAATGTGGTAGGATATAAAGCTAGGTTGATATCCGCTGCTGGGTTAGTATGTTGTCGATGATAATAATGATGAGATGAGATCAGACAGGGTGACAGCAGACCAAGGAGAACTCAGGAAAAGATGGCGGACCGCCTTGGAGGGTTTCCTTATGAATTGGAGAGAAGAATCATATCATTAAGATAAGTGGAAGGAGGCCTTAGCCCAAGAGTTGAGTTCAAGCTAAAAAGCGTTGATTCGCGCGTAAAATCTTCGCCCATTTTTATAATTTACTACGCCCGCGTGATCATACTACCGAGATAAAAAGTATCCTATATGTTAATCCAGGTTATAAACTATCTATGTGCCAAATTTCATCCAAATCCGTTCAGTAGTTTTCGCGTGAAAGAGTAACAAACATTCATCCATCCTCGCAAACTTTCGCATTTATAATATAAGTAAGATTCGTACAATGGTACTAATAGACTCGCGTTATAGTAAGGATTGGTGTCAAAATAACAAAACAAAATACTGTAGTCTAGGATCACCATGGTATGGTACATAGTAAGCCCAAAAATAGACTTGATAGGGATCATCTGGCAGAAACTCGAGCAGGACCCATGGTCAAGCATATATAACTTTGACTGAATAGTGTTTTGACAAAAATCATAGGATGGACCTGCCTGGTTACGTCACAGGGCCGAGGCAAATGGCGAAGATAATGCAGTGAAAAAGGGCTGGCAGAAAAAATCTTGACTCCAAAAGGTATATTCAGCAGATATTTAAATGCAGATGCAGCCCATCGGAAACAGTAGGCACTAGGCTTACTCTTAGTCATAAAACCTTCAGTGTAAAGAACGACAAGGAAACTGGGAATGACAATCGAAAATTGCAATACAAGGAGGCCTCCGACACCATCAAAACTGCTAGAAATCCAAGTCCAATCTATACTAGACCTAATTCGCATGCTTGCACGTCCACATCTCTTTAAAAATAATATATCTAGGAAGTTAGGAACTCATTTATCGTTACAAAGACCTTTTTTTAGTGAATGTTAATTGACAGGGAAATATTTACGCACGTATTTGATATAATTTAAATGGCGGAGTGGTATTAAAAATTTGCGCACTTGTAAAATTGTGCCTGGTTGAGATGGAGGCAATTTAAATGCATATTGGAAACAGAATTGAGAGGTGAAGCAACTGTTTTTGCATTCGTAAATTCTCTAAGAGGCGATAGACGGGTGGTCAGTCGATGAGGAGAAGCCACTGGAGTGCAAGCCTCCCAGTGTAGTAACTATGGCAAAATCCCTCTTGAGAGGAGAACTGCACTAAGCATAACATAACATCACACCTGTAATCTCCGAAAGATTACGCATAACAGGCGAAATGTTGGTCCATTAGGTACACCTCGTACCTAATAGTACACCTACATTTAGCCAGTTACGTTTAAGGCCCATGTAATAGGGGTCCAGCCTTTGGTCATCAATCAGTCACAAATCCAGACACACACAGAGAAATTCCTTACGGAAAAACTGCACGAAGCATTGGGACAATAATGTTACCAAATCATGCATTAAATTCAACGCATTCATTTTCATTAAAATATTTACAGGCTCTTTCAAGCAATTGGTCAGGCAGTCAGAAAGTTGAAGCTTGTTTCCAGTTCAAAAACATAGATCTTTATGGAGAAGAATGGCCAAGAAACTCCATGGACACACCTAACTTTGACTTGACCTAGACCATGTCTACTGGAGAATTTGAGGTTGATGACACTAGACCTACATAAGTGCCATTGGTATCTCTTCTGATCTCAGGCAACATTGTCCTACCCTTATCCCAATTTATGTCGGGTCGGCGCAGCCGGTCTTTTTCGTCCACACTTCTCTGTTACTCGTCATCTCATCAGACACCTCCTTGCTTGTCTTATCATCCTTCACACAGTCCATCCATCGTTTCTTTGGTTTTCCTCTACTCTTATACCCACATTAAAACTCAAACTTTTCTCACGACATTTTTCTTATTTCTCCACATCACATGCCCATACCAAACTAACCGCATTTACATTACCACACAACTTTTCACCACTTTCACACTACCTCTGATGTACTCATTTCTTACTTTATCCATTCGCGTACATCACTTGAGTAACATTTTTTTTTTTTTTAAAAAAAAGCCCATATTTCGCCCCAAATTAAGTTTTCCATAATCCCATATGCGAAACCTAAAACTTGCAAAACAAACTCTCCAGATATACCATGTAATGGAGACGTTCTTGTATAGGGCCATAGTTGGATATAGCATAGCATAAAAGTCACGTTCTGCCTGATATTGCTAAAGAATGCCCCAGTGGTGAAGGGTCAAATTTTGTAAGAGGTAAGCCGGAGTACATATCTTTAGTGTGAGTAAATCCCTGACTGAGCCATTTTACAAAGGAAAGCCGTAGGTATAGAGTTTTTTGGAACCTTCGCCACTGGTATGCCCCTATTCCATTTGGCAGTCGCGAACACTAGGGTAATGAAGCAAACAATTGGGCCTGTTGGAAAGGTCATCTTTAAACCCAATAGTCATTAGAAAAAGACAGTAATTAGCTTGTTATCATAATTAAACTCGATACTGTTATCTGCTCTGTTTGAGGATCCCATAGATTCATCGGCTTCGTTGAATTATCTCACATAAACATACCTACTACCAGGGTAAACAATTAGACAGTCGATGGTCTAGTCTACCCTTGTATCAAACATCTAAATCGGATTAGCCGTTAAGACGTATAAAGGTAACAGACAGAGATACTTTCGCAGAATCTTCCACAAAGTGTAAACAGACCATTTACGAAGCCGTCAAGCATAGGGCACGCCACCATAGTGGCGATAAGTCCCCTCTTTGAGGAGTGGCTAGAGAGCCGCCACGGCGCCCTCACCTACCGCCTGACGCAGGTCCTCACCGGACACGGTTGTTTCGGGAGGTTCCTGCACCGAATCGGGCGGGAGGAAACGCCCGGGTGTTTCTACTGCGAGGATCGTCCGGAGGACACGGTGGAGCACACCGTGGAGGTCTGCCCCGCTTGGGCGGAGCACCGCCGTGTCCTCGTAGCGGCGATTGGCGGCGGCGATCTCTCGCGTCCGGCCTTGGTTCAAGCCATGGTCCGGAGCGAGAGGGAATGGGAAGCCGTCACCTCCTTCTGCGAAGCAGTCATGCTAGTGAAGGAGGTGGCGGGACGTGAGAGGGAAAGAACCTCACGTCCCAGTCGCCGCGGGAGACGCCCTGGGCGTTGGGGGTCACGTGGTGGCTCCCGGCCACCGTAGGCGCGGGCCTGTGGACGGCGAGTTATGGGCCAGCTCGCCGTCCGGCCGTCTTATGACGACAGGCCGTGTCGACGGCGCGTTCGTGTTCCACGTGCGCCTCAAAGAGATGTCAGCAAATAAGTAGGGGTCCGCAAGGGCCGATGCCTGCTAGGGCTGCGGGACTGTTCGAAAGGGATACCGTGGCCCTGGAACACAAAGAGCAAAGAAGGAACATGGATGGGTTTTAGTCAGTACAAGTCTGACACTCCCTTCCGCTCCGCCCAGTGGGGGGGGGTCATTTGATGATTTCCCATCCGGAAAAAAAAAGCGGTCAAGCATCATTCTGTACGTCAAACTAACTAACCCTACGCAAAAATTATTGCTGGGAAACGCCTTTTTTCGGGGTAAAAAATGACGTTTTACGATAAAACTCAATGTAACGCACCCAAAACAATCTGCTGATGGATGCATTGACCAGTAAACGGGTCATGGAGTAACGTTGTTAAAAATTGGTATTAAAAAAAAAGTTGAAACTTTTGCCGCCAATAGGTATCTCCGTAACTAGAAGGTTCTCTGATACGGTGTAGAACACTACAACAAAAAAAATATCGCAATGACGGGAAGAAGAAGTGCCTTTTGGCTTCGTTAAGGGTATATTTACCCCCTTTATAAAAGTCACGTGTCACTATATTCGTATTACACACGGCGGCACATGAAGCTGTACATTTCCAGTATAAATTGGCCTCGCTTTGTATAGATTTCCTATACAATGAGAGATCCGCATAAACTGGTTTTGTATAGCTTGACTGGCCGTCGTGCGTACACGCAAATCTCGGAAACCACCCAGGCAATTTCAATGACATTTTGTGTATGTGGATGGTTGGTTCCAGCTTGAAAGTTAGGATAGTTTTGGTGGCCCCGTGCGAAGCAATAATAAAATACAGAAGGAACATGATGAAGACATTAACTTACGTCATATATCTGATGTGCTTACTCTCAAGAAAATGTGTAAATGTAATTTGAAAAAAAGTTAAAAAAATAATTAAGTTTAATTCTATCTGTTTGGCTTACCTTAACTTACCTAATAATATCAATACTGCTGTTGTTTTCTTTTTTTATTTGTTTTTTTTAATTATTTCTTTTTTTTTCATTGTTTAATTAGATATTTCGGAGCATAATATAGTGAATGTAGTGCTCTTTAGTTTGTAATGTTTTATATTATATGTAATAGTGTACTCTTTGTTGAAGAGCCAAATAAAATAAAATAAAAAAATATAACCACCTATCGGATGTAAACGTAATGTAAACAAACCGTAACTAATCATTATTAGTAGTAAAACATTTATTACAGAAGCATTTTATAATAATTTAAACTGAGAACGCAGTAAAACTTTATTGTGTGACGACATGTCTTGTTATGATTGTCAATGTCAACATTTGTTACAGCTTATGCATAGCATGGTATAATAATGTACTTCGCCTGGTATTCTCTTCCCACGATGGCCCAAGACTACGTCACGATAAGTCTTATCATTGATTGTCCTTTCCAGTAAATTTAGGGACTCTCATTTAGTGAATGGAAATAAAATAAATTACTAACTAGCTTAACTATTTAGTAACTCGTGTGATTCATCTATTTAGTTTTAAATTAATTATTAGTTCATAATTGCTTTGTTAAGTTAAAAATGCATTTTGCTCGGGTAATTCAATCACACACCGTGGCGATGGTGGTAGACAATACAGGCGAAGTATATTATTATACCATGATGCAAAGTATAATCAGCCTATAATTGCCCTACACATCAGCCTAGTGTTTTCCCAACTATGTTGGGGTCGGCTTCCAGTCCTACTGGATGCAGCTGAATACCAGTATTTTACATGGATCAACTGCCTATCTGGCCTCCACAACTCAGTTAGTACTGTGTAATACGATACCCCTTGGTAAGACTGGTTGTCAGACTACCTGTAGCGACTGTCAAATATCTACAAATGACAGCCGGGACCAATGGCTTTCCGAGGTCGGAGGAAATTCAGTAGGTATGTAATCTAGAAAGACTGACTAAGAAATGGAGAATTAATGTAATTTAGACATTCAATTAATTTAAAATTTAAAAAACCCCCATCGCAACAAAGAAAAGCGAACAAATCTATGAAAAGTCTATAAAATGGCTGAGCCGGTTTTGATAAAACATGTCTAATTTTAATATACACATCATGCCCTTTCATTTGATACCCCACTTGGGTATAATTGAAAATATTCTATAATTCATCACCACTTTCATACCCCATATCTAGGAAATGGATGCACCGATTTTGATAAAACATATCTAAGAACCATCGCCAAGAAATTAGCTTTCAAACGAAAATAACTGCATCCGAAACGGTTCACTCGTTTAAGAGCTACGGTGTAAGAGACAGACACACATACACATTGCGGTAAAACCAATAACACACCTCTTTTTGCGTCAGGGGTTAAAAAGAGCAGCTTTTGATTTTAATATTTTGAATCATTATTGCAAATGTTCATCATCTGAACTGACTGAAAGTACATTAAATTTCAATGGATCACATTGATATTTGAATATACTTTCGATAGATCATTACCATATTTTATGCCGTAACCTAATAAAACTGGTAGTTACAGTTTTGAACCGTTTGGCGACGTAACGCTCGGGTTAAGTGCGCGGCTCCTTTTATTTTTCCGACAGGTCGACACTTCACGAGGCCCAGAGGGCTGGCTTTCTTTGGAATTAGCATTGCCATTTAACGTGGCAATGCTATCAGTCTTCTGGGCACGTTTCCGGATGACAGTGATGTGAAGGAATACTTTGACGCCTAAGTTCTATTGTTTATTTAGTCAGCTTATATATTTAGTTGTTAGTTTAATTTATACAGGGTGTAAACGGACCCTTCACGAAGCCGTCAACCAAGCATTCTGTACATCAAACTAAGGAACTCTACGCAAAAAATATTGCTTGGAAACGACCTTTTTTTTGGGTAAAACACGTCTACCCAACGATCATTAGTCCTACGGGTAATGCGGAGCGGAAGGGAGTGTCAGACTTGTACTGACTAAAACCCATCCATGTTCCTTCTTTGCCCTTGTGTTCCAGAGCCACGGTATCTCTTTCGAACAGTCCCGCAGCCATTGCATTGCCACTTCATCTAACTTATTCTGTGAGCTATGTCGACAACTTTGGTTCTCTGAAACCAGTGCATTTTTTTTTTTTTTTTTTTTTTGGATGGGAAATCATCAAATGACCCCCCCCACTCTGGGCGGAGCGGAAGGGAGTGTCAGACTTGTACTGACTAAAACCCATCCATGTTCCTTCTTTGCCCTTTGTGTTCCAGGGCCACGGTGTCTCTTTCGAACAATCCCGCAGCTCTGGCAGGCATCGGCCCATGCGGACCCCTACTCGGTTGCTGACATCTCTTTGAGGCGCGCGTGGAACACGAACGCGCCGTCGACACGGCCTGTCGTCATAAGACGGCCGGACGGCGAGCTAGCCCATAACTCGCCGTCCACAGGCCCGCGCCTACGGTGGCCGGGAGCCACCACGTGACCCCCGACGCCCAGGGCGTCTCCCGCGGCGGCTGGGACGTGAGGTTCTTTCCCTCTCACGTCCCGCCACCTCCTTCACTAGCATGACTGCTTCGCAGAAGGAGGTGACGGCTTCCCATTCCCTCTCGCTCCGGACCATGGCTTGAACCAAGGCCGGACGCGAGAGATCGCCGCCGCCAATCGCCGCTACGAGGACACGGCGGTGCTCCGCCCAAGCGGGGCAGACCTCCACGGTGTGCTCCACCGTGTCCTCCGGGCGATCCTCGCAGTGGAAACACCCGGGCGTTTCCTCCCGCCCGATTCGGTGCAAGAACCTCCCGAAACAACCGTGTCCGGTGAGGATCTGCGTCAGGCGGTAGGTGAGGGCGCCGTGGCGCCTCTCTAGCCACTCCTCAAAGAGGGGACTTATCGCCACTATGGTAGCGTGCCCTGCACGGGGTTGCAACAGTCGCTCTCTCCATGTCGCCATGATATCACGCCGGAGGTCTGTCCGCTGAGCGGCAATTTGCCGCGGCAGCGGAGTTTCCCCCCGACGTAGTGCCTCCGCGCGCCATTCATGCAGGCGCGCGAGGACTATCGCCTCCAGATCCCATGGCGGCAATCCGGCAAGGAGGCTAGCCGCCTCGCCGGAGATCGTGCGGTACCCCCGGATTAGCCTTATGGCTATCACCTTTTGGGGCGCGTTCAGGTAGTGGGCGGCTTGCCGCCTTAAAGAACGCGCCCACACCGGGGCCCCGTAAAGAGCCATGGACCGCACGACCCCCGCGTATAGCCTCCGGCAGGAGGCGTTTGGACCCCTCAGGTTGGGCAAGAGCCGCTTGAAGGCAGCCCCTGTCCGTTCCAGTTTGGGAGCCAAACGTCGGAAGTGCTCCACGAAGTTCCACCGGCTGTCGAGGACGAGTCCTAGGTACTTCAACGTCGACTCGACGCCGATGGAAACCCCTCCCGCCGTCAGTAGGGATCCCGACGGTGGCGCATTCCGAGGCCCATGAAAACACATGGCCTCGGACTTGTGCAATGCCACCTCGAGACCCAATTGCCGGATCCTATCCACGACTATCGCAACCCCGCGTGTCATGTTTTCGGCCGCCGCCTCGTGCGACCTCCCTTGTGCCAGTACCAGCGTGTCGTCAGCGTAGCAAACTACGCTGACGCCGGTAGGGAGGTCGGCGCGCAGCACCCAGTCGTAACCGATGTTCCACAGGGCCGGTCCTAGAACCGATCCCTGTGGAACACCGCACGACATCTCTCGCCGGTTCCATTCTCCGCTCTGACCAGGGTAGATCACGGCCCTATCCGTCAAGTAGTCCCCGACCACACGACGAAGGTAGGTTGGCACCCGGTGATACCGGAGTGCCTCCCCAATGCAGCTCCAGGGCATGGAGTTGAAGGCGTTGGCGATGTCAAGAGACACCGCCAAGACGACCCCGCCCCGGGACACCGCGTCCCCCGTCGTGAGGGCTCTCACGCGCATGATGGCGTCCACCGTGGAGCGCCCCTTGCGGAAACCAAACTGGTGTTCCGCAAGATCCGGCCCCATCCCCGCAAGGTGCCCGGCGAGGCGGTTGGCAATGACTCTTTCGAAGAGCTTGCCCACCTCGTCGAGCAACACGATGGGCCGGTATGCGGACGGAGAGTCCGCAGGGCGCCCTGGTTTCCGGATGAGGACCAGCTTCCCCGTCTTCCAACGAAGCGGAAACTGGCCTCTCTCCAAGCATGCGCTTAGGAGCCCTTCCAGTCGGGGCCCGAGAGCCTCAGAGGCCAGGACCCAGGCTTTGCCAGGCAAGCCATCGGGTCCCGGGGCGGTGTTTCTGGCTTTCAGCCTGCGTACCGCCACTCTCAGGTCTACCCCAGTCACCTCCGGAACGTCGTCATCGTCATCGGTGTGGTCCGCTTCCGGCACCGCACGCGGCGGCGGAGCCATAGGCGGGGGAGGATGCTCCCCTCGCGAAGGGAACAGAGCGCTCACCACGTCCTCCACGAGCTCAGGCCGGAGACTCTGCGTTAGCGGGGGGGCCCGGGTGCGGAGTTTGTCCCGCACTATCTTGTAAGGGCGCCCCCACGGATCTCCGTTCAGAGACTCCAGCATCTCCTCGCGGGCCAAATTCTTGGCCCGCCGGACAGCCTCTTGGAGGGCGGTCTTCGCCGCTCTGTACCCCTCGTACAGCTCCGCCTCAATGGCTGCCGCATCCGGAGGGCGGATGCGGAGCCTGCGATGCCTGGCGTACAGGCGCCGCGCGGCAAAAACCAGTGCATTGTGCAACATATTATAATAAAACTTAAAAAAATAAAAAATGTCTGTTTTTTTACATAATCAATTCCAATATTATATAATCGTGTCGAAATACATAATTATCATCTTAATGTATTAATCCACGTTAAGTTAGGTATGTTACATTAAATCACACTTCATCTATCTATGCCAAAGTTTGTGAGATATTTATTACTCTTTCACCCAAAAATGACTTAACGGATTTGGATGAAATTTGGCACACAAATAGTTTATAATCTGGATTAACAGAAAGGTTTTTTTGATGTGAAACATCTATAGCCGCACGTAAAACCGATTTCTGGCGTGGCGACGCATGCCGTGGCGACGCGTCGCCTTTTGACTTTGACTTTTGTAACATACTTCAGTTACCATCGACCAATTGTCACAGTAATACCGTCCTCAGAGGCAACATCGAATATAACTATTACCGAAGTCACTGATTAAACGAATTAAGTAGTCACGATTTGAAATAAATTCGTAAATTTTTGTATTTAATGAAAATAAATGTTTATTCAATAAATAGTCATCGTTATCTGGAAAAAAAATCGGAATATTTTATTTTATCATTATGACATATTTAGTTCCTATCACAATCTGTTCTTTTCTGCATATTACTTTTACAAAATAAAATCCTAAAAGTAATATGCAGAAAAAAATTGTTTCACATCTGCCAGGCGTCCCGTGACGGCTCACATTTTTTTATTGTTAATAAGAATATTTATTAAGTAGAGTAAATTAATTATATATATTATTAATTAATGGAATGGTTGTAATAAAACTCATGATTGAACGAGTAAAGACATTAGTTACTTTTCATGCCAAATATTTATGATTAAAAACATAATACACACAGGCAAAGTTGCGGGTAATAGCTAATACTTATCTACTTAGAATAAAAATTGTAATGATATACCTACTGTATTAAATAAAGATAAAAAAATCAAAACAATAACACGATATTTTAAAAGAGTAACCATAGACGTTCACAGTGGTTCTTCGCCATAGTATTCACCTAATTACATATTTGGAACTTGGAACCTTGCAAAACCAAGGTTGCTTGACATGGTGGCCACTAGGTCAGCAAAACGACCTTGGTTCCAAAATGTGCAAATGCTTTCTGTTCCTATCCATATTACCTATGTAGGCATATACTACGTACTAGATACTTTACTACTAGGGTTTTAATTATAATGAATATAAACAAGTTTCCAGGCAGCAAAAAAAGAAAAAAAATGGCCCTTAAAACTTGGCAACACCATAATTGCTCAATGCTCAAAGTGTTCCGAGCCACTATAGCGAGCTGTACGACGCCTTTAACAGCAGCAATGTACACGCCATCTTGATCTCTGAATCTTGGCTCAAACCACATCTCCTGTCCACTACTTATCCTCTTACTGGTTTCATTCTTATACGTAATGATAGGATTGGTAAGGGAGGGGGTGGTGTGGCCATATACCTCCGCAGTGACTTTCCTTATAAAATACTTGCCACTTCCTCTTCACAATATTCTGCTTCTGCTGAGTTTATTTTCCTTGAAGTCTGTGTCAAGGGAGCCAAAACTGTTATTGGTGTTGTTTACTGTCCTCCCACTGTTGATTACTTCACTGAATTCGAATCAGTACTTGAATCTTTGGGTTCAGAGTATGCACATCACATCATAATGGGTGACTTTAATACAAATCTCCTTTCCCGCGATGCCCCTCGGTCCTGTAAACTCCTCCAGCTTATCGAGTCGGTTAGTCTGCACGTGTTGCCGCTCCAGCCTACCCATCATAACGCTGTCGGTGATGACACCTGGCTCGATCTGATCCTTACCTCAAATCCTTCTCTTGTATCCTCCCATGGTCAACATGACGCTCCTGGCTTTTCTCACCATGACATGATTTTCCTCTCTTATATCCTGAAACCTCCCAAACCTAAACCTAGGGTTCTGTACAGGCGTTGTTTTGCGCGGATGAATGTTGAGGAAATTAAGAAGGATGCATCTGTGACTGATTGGGAGCCTATGTTGGAAGCCTCTTTGGTTGACGATAAGGTTGCGATATTTAACGATGTTGTGATCAACCTCTACAATATTCATGCTCCCATCAAAAAAATTAAACTAAAACGTCCTCCTGCTCCATGGATGACAAGAGGGATACGGATGGCAATGCGACGTAGGGACCGGGCATTCCGTAAATTTAAGAGGGATCGTACTGACGAGAACTGGTCATTATACAAGGTTGCAAGGAATAGATGCAACCAGATGATACGCATCGGTAAACGCCGCCACATTTTAGATAATATAACTTCTTCCTCTTCTGCCGATATTTGGAAATTTCTTGGAACTCTGGGTATCGGCAAACCGCGACATTTAGACCTTCCAAACTCTATTGACCTGGACGAGCTTAACCGACATTTTTCTTCTGCTTCCTCCATGGATCGCTTAACCAAGCAACGAACTTTGTCCTTAATTTCTGGTCTAACGCGCCCTAATATTAACCACTTTTGCTTCGTTCCAGCTGAACCGGGAGAGATCAAAAAGATCATCCTGTCCATCAAGTCGAAAGCAGTGGGTTGTGATAATATCACCCGTGGTATGATCATAACTCTTCTGGATGAGCTCCTACCTGCGATTACCCACATTGTGAATTTTTCCCTTTTTACCGGAGCATTTCCTTCCCTGTGGCGCAAAGCCTATGTTTGTCCGCTACCCAAGGTCCCTAATCCCTGTCTTCCTGCCCATTTCCGTCCCATTTCGATCCTTCCCTTTCTATCTAAAGTGCTTGAGGCCTGTGTGCACAAGCAATTCTCCGATTTTGTCCATCGGAACTCGCTTATCAGCCCACTTCAATCTGGGTTCAGGCCTGGGCACAGCACTGTTTCCGCCCTTCTTAAAGTGACTGGCGATATTAGGGCAGGACTAGAAGACACCAAGGTAACGGTACTGGTGCTGGTCGATTTCTCAAATGCCTTCAATACCGTTAGTCACGACATCCTTTTAGCCATTTTATCCCATGTCATGGTCTCTCCCGGAGCACTGGAATGGTTCTCCTCTTACCTTCAGGAACGCCAGCAGTCAGTTCATGTTGGGAATTCCTCATCATGTTGGTGTGATTTGGAGACTGGTGTTCCTCAAGGCGGTATTCTTTCTCCTCTTCTGTTTTCTATTTTTATTAATCTCCTTACTTCTGAGCTTCAGTGTGCGTATCATCTGTATGCCGATGACTTGCAGTTGTACTGTCAGGGGAGGGTTGACGAAATTCGAGATCTGATCGACAATTTAAATCGGGACCTGATAGCAATAAATACCTGGTCCGATAAATTTGGTGTGGCAGTAAATCCTAATAAATGTCAGGCGATCATCATTGGCAGCTCTCGCAGTCTATGCAAGTTGAATGGTACAACCTTGCCACCAGTTCTTTTCGACGGTACGGTCGTTCCTTTTAGTGCTGAGGTCAAGGATCTTGGCTTGCATATCGATAGCTCTATGAAATGGCATACTCAAGTTGCTCGTGTCAGTCAGAAGGTTACTGGTTCGTTGCGGGCTTTGTACCGCTTGAGAAACTTTTTACCCTCAAATACGAAAACAATGCTTGTACAGTCCTTAATTTTTCCTATCATCGATTACGGTGACGTGTGCTACTTTGACCTAAATGCGGATCTCCTCGACAAACTTGACCGTCTTCTAAATAACTGCATTCGATTCGTTTTCAATTTGCGTAAATATGATCATGTCTCCGAACACCGGACTCTTCTTAAGTGGTTGCCCATACGTCAGCGTAGGGAGCAAAGGGCGCTTACCACCTTGTTTTCTTTTCTTGTTTCTCCCACTTCCCCTAGTTACCTTGCTCCCCACTTTCAGTATATTTGTGCCAACCATAATAGGAGCCTGCGATCATCGCAAAACCGTATGCTTCAATGTCCCTCTCACCGCACTGATTTCATTCACCGATCTTTCTTTGTCCAGTCTATTTCTCTGTGGAATGCGCTTCCCCAGGAAATCAGGATGGCAACCAATCGCTTATCTTTTAAAATTAAAGTTCGTGAGTACATTCGGAAGAAGCTGGCAGTTTCGTCACAACGGTAATGTTTTCCCCATGGTTTGTGTTTTTATTTTGGTATATTCGTGGAAATGTTTATTTACATTAATTTAAATTTTGATATATATTTATAGTATTTGATATATATTTATAGTATTTTATATATCCTTGTAGTTAATCTTATTATTATTTAAAATTATTTTCAGATTTACACCTACCACTGCTTGTCTCTGCATCACCCAAAGGTTGACTGGTAGAAAATGCCTATGGCATTAAGTCCGCCTCTGTACTTATGTGCTTGAAGTGTTAAATAAATAAATAAATAAATAATAATTGCTGTGGAAGCAATTTCTTTTTCTTCCTTTTCAACCGCGGTCGACCTCTTTACTGGCACCATAGACTAGGTACCTACAGGTACCATTAGAAATATTTATAGGTTCCTATCCTATGTTATGGCAAGCAATCAGGTTAGGCTCGCTTTCCAACCGCAAGTGCCTCTGATTAATTGAAAAGTGAGCATTTTTAAAAGTTTATCTAAATTGAAAGTTTTGTTTGATAGCTTTCTTTTGAAGAGAATAATAATTGTGTAACATTTACAATTTTATGCTAGACTTAATTGTAGAAATCCAAAATCATATAACTGCACCTTGACATGAATTTAAGTATTATTTAAAGTCAAAATAACTCAAATAAAATAAATGATGAGTCATAATAAACACGTTACTTGACTCAATTAAACCATAGATCATCAATAAATTATTTAAAAAAAAAACTTACATCAATCAAAAAATCCTTCCACATATTTTAATCATTTGTCACTACAATCCATTTTATCACGTCAATAATCAATTAGTTAATAACATGAACACATTTTAAAAAATCTTTAAAATACGGAAGAGTTTATTCGATGCATATTTAAATTTATAATCGTTTTTTTTTAAACTCGCGGTGCCTAGTGCGGGGAAAGCGGACGCGTCGATTTCTCCGTAGCCTTAACATCGACTGACTTCGTCGACTTGTTACGAAACCCCGTCTTTCATCTAGTGATGCTAACTAACGTATTATTATTGTTATTTCATCATTGACGCATCATTCTTTCTCTTACGCGTTGTACTAATGAATAAGTACATATTTTAATAATGATTTAGGGCCTATTTGGCCTGGATTATGAGTAAGTAATTTGAGTGTAAGTATTTTTACATAACTGTCCTACTTACTTAGTCAAATTAAGTAACATGTCTTATTCAATAATTAACGATTATGACTTTCCTTAAAGAAGAATTATTAACGCACAGAATCGGTAGTCGATAGACTCAACGGATTAAATGCCCATCACTAGCGTCAGCTAAATAGTTAGGATGGTTGGTTTGTTTGTCCCCTCGTCACGTAAAAGACATTGTGCAAAACGCAGGCCTCATAATTTTGCACAACGAGAGAGGTTAGGTGACATAACTATGAATAACGACTTATAAAACTTGTAAGTGGATACAGTCAGCTGGAAAAACTTCCGATAAATCTGTAGTATGACGATGGTTGCAGATTTATTCCGACGTCGAAATTGTATTGTATTGTAGGTATGTAGGTACGAACTTGGTGAATGTTTATATTGGATGTTTTACCAGACGCAGTGGATAACTGGCTGCATTTCAGGTTATTCCCTTCCATCTCTTCAAACTTTTTTTGTACCTATCATATTCGGTCTTTCCCACTCCGAAAGTCATACAAAATATTAAGTAGGGATAATGTTATTACAGTAACAGTGTATTACTTACTTTTTAGCGCTTTAAAATCTAAATAGATTTTAATAAAATTGATGCACAAAGTCAGACTATGCCATGGGGTAGACTAGACATAGGATAATTACTTTTTCTGACGTTCCGTGGAATAATTTACGACCTCGACGCGCTGCTGGCATCCAAATGAGAAAGTCGAGGCACGGCTTTTCGTTTGCCATCCATTGCAATATTGACACGAAGAAATTTTGACAAGTATTAAATAAATCCGAAATGTAAAACAAATAAATTATGTTGGTCTTTGTTTTTTTTTTTTTGCAGTTGGCTTAACCCAGTTGTGGGAAACAGCCAGTCAACCTGAGGCCTAAAGCCGAACATCCACTGCAACTGTATGACGTATCTATACAACATTATTTTTTAGTACATGCGAAACCTGAATACAGTTTGTTCAGAATAAGTAACTGAATCGATTCCAATAACTAACAACCATGTTTTATTTTGTCCCAAAAATATTTTAAAAAGGCTACAAGTTGGACACCGAGCGACACTACCGTAATCATTTAGGCACCTACTGCCAAATTATTATTATCAATGAGCTCAAGACGACGCTGGAGTCGCGCACGCGGGCGCGCCGCGTGTTTACCACGTTTTTGTGCGGACAACCAGGTAACAGAAAATGCTTAATTTATCATGATACAGTTTTGAAATTTTGTACATAGATTCTTTACATAAAAATAGACACGTCTAGACACGTGTTTCTGGTTTCGCATATACTAAAACTAATGTTGTATATGTATTATTCGTTTGGATTCCTCGTGTATAGTTGCAGAAAAATTGAAAGGAAGTCGTTCTCGTTTGTCTTGGTATGGACAATTGGACATGCAATGAGGAGGGATGAAACACTTGTGACTAAAAGAGAGATGGATATGAATGTTGATAGAGGAGAGGAAGGCAAAAAAAAAGATGGATAGGTTTTGTGACGAATGATATGAGAGAAAGGAGTAAATGATGCCGTGACGTCTGACAAGGGAGAATGGAAGAAGAAAACGAAACGTGTTGCGTTGACCACGAGTAGAATGGGACTAGGAAGATGACTCCTCGTGTACACAGGAATTCCAACCGTGCGTAGCGTGGCCGTGTTTCGCAGAGGACGATGATCCCGCCTATAATTTCATACGAAGCGAAGCTAAGTATGCCGCACTTGAGTGCTAACTTAGACCTTGAACTGACATGGTTTAGTACGAAGTTTCAGTAGAATACGAGGCCAGCTTATACTGGGTTTGTTAGGACTAACCTGCTGTTTACTTGAATTGTTCCAGTGGTCGCAAATGCTGGAGGATTTGAGTGCAATACAAAGGTGGCATACCATGACGTTTTAAAGGAGGAGTAATTCCAGGGTGGAAAAGAGATGGCGCTAGACGACCTGTAGCTTATAGCTCTGTCTCTTTCCCACACTGGAATTACTCTTGCTTTAAGACGTCATAATAACTCTCCTAGTCGGGTTTGTGTGCGGTTGATGCCAGGCTCGCCCCCTATTACATAGGATGATGGGACTTAAACATAACTGGCGAAATGTGGGTGTACTATTAGGTACACCTCTGCCTAACCGTTTGGGGATTACAGGCGTGATGTGACGTACAGCTTACCTTACCTACACGTGCGTAGCTTAGCCGTAGCTTCTGTGGAGCAACGCCTTAAAACCACTAAAACAGGCTTTAAAAAATATAACTAGGTAACTAGTTGCTGCGCTAGTTGTCTTTGGTAACTAAGTAAAAACTCTATAAGTATAGGTAGATAGGTACTACAAGCGAAGACCCGAAGACTCGTTCCAATAATGATTTATCTACAGGGTGTAAACGGACCCTTCACGAAGCCGTCAACCAAGCATTCTGTACATCAAAATAAGTAACTTTACGCAACATTTTTTGCCGGGAAACGACTTTACGATAGGACACAATGTAACGCACTCAGAACGTTATGCTGATGGATGAATTGAGTACGGGGTCGTGGAGGTGTTTAAAGTAAAAATCTTACAATAAAAATACGTATTTAAAAAAAACTTGTAAAAAGACCCCCAATATCTCCGTAACTAGAAGAAAGTGTCTGTTTGTTATTTCAAAATAACTGCTTTTGACTGTATGCATTTTATGAACATATGCGGCATATGTGGTACATAAAACTAAAAAAACATTCTATCTGTCTGTTTGTTCCGGCTAATCGCCAAAACGGTTAGACTGATTTTGACGTTATAGTTAATGTTATAGGGAGTAACATAAGCTACTTTTATTTTAGAAAAGGATTAGAGTACCGTGCAAAAAAAATAAAACCCGATTCAAATAGGGAAGTAATATTTTTATTATAATTTCACGCAGACGAAGTTAGCGTGCAAACAGCTAGTTGAAAATAAGATTACAAAAGTTACTTGAGCACTATTTAAGCCAAGTATTGGAGTGAGCTGCTCTGATCCGGTTTACATAATTATGTTAACGATTTATTATGTTAAGTATTTTTGTTTGGTTCCGTCAGAATTTTTCTGCGAATAATATGCAAGATTTCGTCCGGGGAAGTACTAGGTACCTTCACTATGTTTACCTTGAAGAATTCTGTCACTCTATTTCCAGGAGGGGGGCGGCAGTAGCCACCCCTATTTTGTGCAAGTACCCTCAGCCACATTTCTCCATTTATGTTCCGTTCCCCATGTAAAATGGAGGCAGCCTATTGCCTTCATCATTATCATCTGCCTATCCTTTTCCCAACTATGTCGGGGTCGGCTTCCAGTCTAACCGGATGCAGGCTCTGAATAACAGTATTTTACAAGGAACGACTGCCTATCTAACCTCCACAACCCAATTAGTACAGGGTGATACGATGCCCTTTAGTAAGACTGGTTGTCAGACTTTCGGGCCACTGACTACTTGTAACGACTGTCAAAGATCTACAAATGACAGCCGGGCCCAACGGTTTAACGTGCTTTCCGAGACACGGAGGAAACTCGGTATGTAATGGGCGGTCACCCATCAACAGACCATTGCAACCTAGACAAGCGCGGCTTAACCTGAAGATCGACCCGAGTGGCTGTTATTATTTAGCCATGAGCTCCTCAGCCTTCATTCAGGCATAAATCCAGCGTCTCTTTCGAAGGAATGCCTTATCATCAGAGGTCGGAATTAGGTAGAATTATTTGTGTACTTACACGGATTTCATACAGCGAAATAATAAAGTGGATATGTCTCAAATCCCGAGATTAATTTTAAAGAGCTGAAAAATCCCGTGATTTATTAAATTAAAAAGTTATTTACTTTTACACAATTTAAACCATCCGACATCGGACATCATGCGCACACAGCGCAATGTCGCGGGTTCGATTCCCGCACGGAACAAATATTTGTATGATCTACAAGTAGTTGTTCCGGGTCTGGATATTTGTGTATGTGTGAGTTTAAATCTTTGTAAACGTTACAGGAAAAAAACCTAGTGTGGGGCGACGTAAATAAAAAATTGTATTGTGAATTAATGTAAATACTAATAAAAATTGTAGGTACGTTAATTATCTTTGTTTTATTTGTCTTATCTATCTCTGAGGTTTTTATTATTATTTATTTGTAATATTGTTGGCCACACGGGATTGTATTATAAATCCCGGGAAATCCCGGGAAGATCCATATTAATATCAACATTTCGATGCAAGTACATAAATAACTCTACCTAATTCCGACCTCTGCTTATCATGGAGGAACCCAATGAGACTGCCCGACCTGAGCTCAAAGCCGAACCTTAGTGGAACCCACGAAAAGGGTAACATGCAGACAGAATCATATAGTTGTACGTGTTTTTGCCTGATATTGAGGAACACGTTATAAATTATTTTTACCGAGAACTCTGAAAGATCTCCAAGAAAAAATAGTAAAAAAAAAGCATCGTTTACGCACGAATACGCACAAACTGGAACAGAGTTAAAACCAGGGAAGCAACGCGACACGGTTGGGTTCTTTTTATTTTATTTTTGTTGTTAACTAAAAGGAAAACTTGATTATTTCAAGTTCTAGGTAACTTATTAAAGTTACTATTTCGCTTTGCACATGCGTCAAACTTTATTGAAGCTAAGTAAGTAGGTACCTACCTACTTCACCATCACTATATAGTAGGTAGGTATAAAACAAAGTTGCTTCCCTCTGTCTGTCACTATGTATGCTTAGATCTTTAAAACTACGCAACGGATTTTGATGCGGTTTTCAGTAATAGATAGTGATTCAAAAGGAAGGTTTATTTATATATATATATATATATTGCACTCGTGCGAAGCCGGGGCGGATCGCTAGTGTACAAATTACACTTGACGGTCATACCGTTATTAGGGAGACGCATATTTATAACTAGCTTATGCAATTATTATCTCAAGGGATCATACTACCGGGATAAAAGTGGCCTATGTATTAACCCAGGTTATGAACTATCTGTGTGCCAAATTTCATCATATTCCGGTCAGAAGTTTTTGCGTGAAAGAGTAACAAACATCCATACATTCTCACAAACTTTCGCATTTATAATATTATAGTAGGATATGATATTTCAAGGTATGAGGAGGAACGGAGGAGTAAAGATATCTACTAAGACTGCGTAGAAAAAAGGAGGATCCTCCGACCTCCACACGAGTATGGACACCGTAGAAACGAGTTTTGTCAACGAAAGAATTGACAAAATTACAGATTTCGTTTGTTGATCTGTCATTTTGGTCATTCTTCCGTCCACAAAACCTAAATATTTGAATGTCTTTAGTTTCTACGGTGGTCATGCTACGCGGGTAGATGAGTGTTGTGTCTATTGCCCGGCGGTACATACAGTGATATATATTATGCTAGATAATATCGCAGATAACTTAGCTATTTTACGTATTTTATTGTAATATACGATTAGGGCGGAATTCACCAATGGAACTGAACGCAATCAGCACATCTAAACCGCGTTCAAGTAGGTACTGTCAGTGTCGTAATTTCTATAGAATATTCTCACTGACAGCTCTGGCAGTATAAAATACATGCAGGGGAAAAAAATTACCTATCAATAATTTGTTGGCTACGGTTTTGAGTTCTTAAAAACGAATAAAAGGACAATACAGTACAGAGGCGTTGTTAAACAATTTCTTGCATGATTCATTCTCTTACGAGATCTTTACAATAACAGAATGACTCTACTTTACTATTGAACGTTTTATTCAGCCTGGAATCGATAAAATCTCGAATCGTAACGATTCGGAACTTCATGTTGGGTTCCGTACCATAGACCGTAGTTTTTTTTTTTACTTGACCTTTTTCTAGGCGAAGACAGTCACGTCAAAAGTGGTGTTAAAATGTGTGAAATGGCATTACATGCCCATGTAATGCGGAGAAATGAGTAAAATGTTGTGAAGAAGGTGCCATATGACCTACAGGGTGTAACAGAAAGGGTATAGTCATATGAAAGGATATGCTGCAGACCATCAAACAACAACTTCCTCCTTGGGTCAAATTTCGATAATGCGAAAAAATTATCAGCTGTGCCATACATTTGGGTCGTGTAGGTATTGAAATTTAGTAAGAAAAAAGAAGAAAAATTCAACGCCGGCCCCGGCCAGGAGAATGATGATGAGACTGGCCTGAGTGGGCTGGTCCTGAGTGTAGCAAAACAAACTGTTACCTAGCAACCGTAACTAGGTCAAACGTGTCATGTCCTGGTTAATAAATTAAAAAAAAAAACAGAAAAATCAGGCATTGTAGGTACCTACGTCATCAAAAACGGACCCCGATATGAATTTCTTAATGTCTTTGAAAATTGGTTTGAAAGTTTAAATTGAGACTGCTTTTCATCTTTTTACTTCAGTCAGATAAGGGTGTACGTCAAGGACCAGATTAAAAAAATATCCAACTTTTTTGGCGCGGAACACTAAAATTAGCGCGAACTTTAAATTACGTCACATCGTAATGCGTCACAGAAGAATCAATTTATTTTCATTGTTAAATAAAAAAAAACGATTCTGCTTTATAGAAATCTCTGAAAAAAAACGATTTAGTTTTAAGGAAGTGATTCGAGTAATATACCTCGTTCAAGGTCGCGGTCAGCATTTTTATATAACAATAATTACTTTTTGTAAAGAACGGGTCAATCAAATCAAAGAAATAATTGTCTATAACAGTAAAGCAGTCGCGTCTATTCATAGACAAGTTGTTTTGATGTTATTAGTTATTATAGGATAATATTTTATTATGATCAATCAAAAACAAGATATCGATTAGTGGGTCAACGATTAAAATAATTTTATAGCAACAAAGATTATTTCCTTGCTGCACTAGGAATAAAACATAAATACCTACTTTAAGGATCAAAACAAATCGTTATAAATTTTATTTACGAATCTATCTACATTACAAATGAGTTAGGTCACCGATAAGGTCATAGGTGTCCTAAGCCTAACTCTTTTATCTCTCTAGCCTGGTAATTAGGTACCTAAGCAAGCTAACTATTGAGTAGGTAAGTTGCTAACTCGTTGCGATAGTAGGTATATTAATGTATTGTGGCCAGTGTGATCCAGCTATTCACAACCACTAGATTAGCTGTCCTAATCCAATCGATCAACAGTGCAATCAAAAAAGTCCTGTTGCTATGTCACAAACGGTTCGTTTCGTTTGTGATTCGATATGAAGGCTTCAATCCTGCCAAGCTATCGGAAGTAAAATCGAACCAAAAGTAAAATTACTATTGTAATAGGCATTGTCTGTAGTAAGTATAGGTACGTATTTTATGTAAAGTTTATTGACCAACATTTCAGCCGAAAGACGTCCACAGCTGGACATATGCCTCCTCCAAGTGTATCCACATAAATATGTAAATTTTAAGTAGGTATACAATTTTTGGTGGTTACATCGTACGTAACCCTAAAATTAGAATTAGACTTTGATTTGAATTATTTAGGTAGATTGGAGTACCGTCGGCGTGCCGTAGATGAACAGAAGCAGGAGACAATAAAGTTGTCTTTTCAACATTACTACACCGTTGATCTTGTAGTGCGTGACCATAGTCGGACGGAACTAAAGACGCCATCTTGCGTCGTTGCGGATCCATTTATCATTAAAATCATTGTTTTTTTTTTAATATATTTATAGTTATTCGACAGATATACAGTAAAACTTAAAGTAATACCTACTCAATAAATGTAATTTATATGCCACTTTAAATTTTCTATCACAAGTGTTCATTTTCAACCATGGCGATCGGATCTGTGAATAACGTTTTGACCGTTTTCGATTAAAAAATTAGTTAGTCGAACAAGAGTCATAATCGATTCGGTTTCGATTGGATTGTTTGTGAATAGTTATGGATCACCCATGCTGATCGTCGGCCTCGTGTGGTCCTAGATTCGATACCAGGCGGACCACCGCGGCACCGCACCGATGAGGCAGTGCAGGCTTGCTTAGGCCTACCTTATTCAGGGCCAACGGGCGTGTTGGCGGTAAGCAAGGAAGTAAGGATTAAAATAATTAGCTTTTAATACAGAAATACATACATATTTATTAGTTGAGATTAATAATTACTTTTATTATAATCTTAGCTTTGTCATTGTTATTAATAAGAAACACCTGTTAAATAAATCAGTGATAACATCTTTATATGCATTTAATAAACTTGTAATCATTGTCAAGTAACATTTTATTATTGGCAATAAATCTAACGTAGTACGTATAGCAATATTAACAGATAGATACCTAATACACGACAATTAGATCCGTGTCTAAACTGTCGTTTATTACCAAGGCATCTATTAGTTTAATTTAAATGCAATAACAATACTGCACATTATTTGTTTTATTGCATTGAAAAAAAAACCTAATCGATACAATATTGAACGTGTTGATAATAATGGGTGTTAAAATATCCTTAACGAAGCCGAAAGGCATTTGTTCTCCTCGTTTTTGCGATATTTTTTTTTGTTGTCTGGACCATACCTTCTAGTTACGGAGATATTGGGGGTCAAAGTTCCAAATTTTCACATGGTTTTTTTTAAATACTAGATTTTAGTCCGTCAGCAACTCAGTACGATGTTTTTTTAGTGCATTACACTGAGCCACAGATAATATAATACTACGTAACTGAGCCTACCGATGATAGGCCTACCGTAAAACGTGATTGTCCACCCCCCAAAAAAAGTCGTTTCTCAGCAATAATTTTTACGTAGACCACGCGTAGACTTAGGGCCTTATCATGCTAGCGGATTGCGAGCGTCCTAAAAGCGAATCGGGCGCGACGAATACGTTACGGGCGCGCAACGAAGATGCCACGCATGCGTAGCGAATTCGTTGCGAATAATGGATCTTTCCAAATTCTTCGGTGCTTTTGTTTTCGTCTCCGGTCTCTTCGAAGTAACAAAACCAACAGCAGTGTTTCCTTGTCGGAATCCATTTTGTTACTGAGTGTATTGTATGTCGTTAACTCGCTACAAACACGCGACGAAAACGTTGCAAATTTGCCACGCGTGCGCGACGTCCTCGCTGTGCAGCCGCGGCGTGTTCGCGACGCATTCGCTGCGGGCCCGCCCCGCTCCGCAGCCGTTCGCAAGCCGCCAGTATGATAAGGCCCTAACTTAGTTTGATGTACAGAATGCTTGGTTGACAGCTTCGTGAAGGGTTCGTTTATACCTTGTATACCTACTATTAATAACCAACTTCTTTTTCTTCGAGTCGCTGACACGACAGTATTTTGAAATTTTGAATGCCCAAGTTAGATGGCTCTGGTCGTAAGCTGAGCATGAGGTCCTAGGTTCGATAAGCAAAGTGTTATTGGGTTTTTCCATTTGGAATTCCTCAGTAGTAGCCCGAATATTGGGTTTGAGCCCGATTGATAGCAATAGGCTCGTGCCCTAATATATGGGATTTAAACTTACCGGGCTAAGTTTGGGAGTTCTATGATTTTCATCTGCCTAACCCTTCAGAGTCATGCAGGCGTGATGTTATGTTATGTTTGTTGGCCCAAAACTTCGCCGGTTCCCGGCTTCGTGGAGGCAACGCAGACCTCACTTTGACCGTATGTTTTGAGGTAGGGTTGGCAGGATAGGAGGTGGCGAATGAGAGCTAAAGGATGAGGTGGGCGTTGGAATCCAAGAACCCAGGCCCTCCAAGTCTCGAAATTACACGCAATGTTATATTACTGTCAACAAAAACATAATTTCTGAATGAAATTATGTTTTCAAGATATACCCGTTACTATCTATTGCTATTACTATCATCTATTTGTGTCTATGACGCTACTGTGAGAACCGAGAGCGCTGCGTGCCCATTGTAAATAAATAAAATCTGAATATTAATCGGCACCGCCGCTTCTTTGCCAGGTACACAATCTTCCACTTGTTGCTATTATTATAATCTCAGGCGTGACGTCATTTGATTTGTTACTCAGTGGCATTTTATTATCGTCCGAGTCTATGGTTGATCAAAATTTTTGATTTTCGTATTGTTATTGTACCAAAATCAATCTTGTGTTATTTTATAAAAAAAACTTTGTTATTTTTCATAATGAATAAAACTTATTTCGATTAAGATTATGGCTTCGAAGGAAATGATTTTTTGATATGGTAACCCTAAATCGACGTGGAGAGAAAAAACTAGCAAATTGTCTATTCGCCATTAAAATGGCGTCATCTAAGGAAACCTATTGTTTGTGTGGTCAACCTTATAATATTGGACAATTTATGATAGAATGTGATTGCTGTCGTGAGTGGTTTCATGGCAGGTAATGTGGAAAATATATAAATTTCTCAGTGAAAGTTTCGTTGTGTGTTAAAAAAAATACAATAAAGATTGACAGTGTATGCGCGTTCGGCCATCACTTGTATGTGAATGTTTTAGACAATATTTCTTATTTTTCCGTCCTCTGTCGTGATTTTCAGCAATTATTAGGAACGATACAGTTTATATTTAATTATTAGGGATTTCTACGCCGTTTTACAAGAGTTCTTGTTTGTTTACATCTGTGGTCGCCATGGGTTTATCAGAATGCGCTATTCTGCCGTGCATTCTTTGTGTTTATTTATATTATTTTATGCCTATTAACGTGTTGTTACTGGCAAAATCATACATAACGAATAATTTTTTAAATATTGCCCTTGTTTTTGGTGTTTTGCACGAAGTAGCCCATTATAATTGTGAAATCCCTTAGACCCTATTTAATTATTATGCCAGAGAAGGCAGGGGTCAAAAAAACTGCTACGTCTTGAGAACTTTGGCCGCATCTGAATTGTTACCGCAAGTGCACTGTGGTCAATTTGACAAAGTGTATGAAATACACACAATATCTACAAATTAATGTTTTTTTATGAATGTTTGTGATAATTATGTACTCTGCTGTTTTAAATTACTATGTAACATGTACATAAAAACTTAATTAGCATATACTCGATGGCAATCAAAACAGGAAACATTATTATTTTTGTTGTAAATATTGATTGACAATAATTTCAATTTCTGTTGGAATGCCCATTTATGTTAGAGATCACAGCAATGTCTAAAAATTTGTCCATATGTGTACAAGTTTAAATCTTGTTAATACTTATTTTGGAATTCCACAAGGTAGTACATTAGGTCCTACATTATTTTAAATCTTTATTCATGACCTGTGCAGCCTGCCACTCCAAAATATTGACATAATCACTTAGGCAGATGATAATGCTCTGTTGTTCGTAGATAAATCAAAAGCTGAGGTTCATGAACATGCTCAGAATGGCTTTAAAATTGTGTCTAATTGGCCACAGAAAGCACTTATTATACCATTGTGTGAGAAATAATACTACTGTGCCTAAGTTTACACTTTTTATAATACTTTTAAAAATAAATTATGCTATTCCATTTAGACTCTAATTAGATTTTCATTGCTAGTAATAAATAAAATAAAAGTTCAATTTACTTGTCTATAAAAAATAGAAATAGGTTATTCACAATAAATCTATACAAATATGCATTATGCAAATTGTGTCTTTGAATAATTAATTCTTTGCTTAAAAAATACCAAACAATGTCTATGAATACAGTAGGACTTTTTTTAATTTCAATTGCAGTGATAAAATAAATGACATAATAGCAGAATCTTAGTTGTTCTGATTGGTTGACCAAAATAACATTGGTCAAAAGTTTAGAATTGTTTGATTTATCACAATTTCTATTCCCATTAGTACACACGGCGACACAAGCTATACATATGCAGTATAACCTGACCTCACTTTGTATGATCTTCCCATACAGTGAGAGATCAGCTTAATTTGGTTTTGCATAGCTTGATTAGTTGTCGTGCGTGCAATGCCCAGGGGCTGCAGTCTCGACATAGATAGCGACAAAAATCGGTCGTTAAGTCATAACGATGTCAAATTTCTTTAATAGATTTTCAACCTTAAGGTTTCGAAATAAAGTTGAAAATCTATTAAAGAAATTTGACATCGTTATGACTTAACGACCGATTTTTGTCGCTATCTATGTCGAGACTGCAGCCCCAGTTGTACTAAAATAAAGGCGCACCAAACTAGAGCATTCACCTGTAATGTTCCAAGATTTGATTTTGAGCATTTCGTTACCAATAGACCCTCCGGGTGATCGAGCATTCGCCAGTAATGTAGCAATCCATATGATTTAGTACAGAAACAAGTGATTGTTACAAATTGAATTGTTACAGGCACTGTAATGCTTGATTTTCCTCACTCACTGGTGTAATGCCCAAATCTGAACTGTTACAAGCCAATACTGCCATTGCGTGCCTTGAGGCAACAACTAAACATAATGTCTGAATTAAACTGAACCGCTGGATATTAAATGCTTAGCTAAGTGACCAATATTAAGCGACAACTTTACTAAATGTAATGCCTAAAGTAAAGCGCACTTACGGATTTTCAACAGTCTGCTCTGAGCCCAGAGTTAAGGGTATCCACCATGTTTGACAAATACTTTGAAAGTACAGGTATACCTAGTTCTACACGGTTCTTGCAAGGTATTTGAGAACCAGTTGTATGCCTTACGTTTGGTAACATTTTTGTGTCAGTGGCGAAGGTTCATTACATTCCAATTTCTACCGGCTTCCCTTTGAAAAATGGCACAGTCAGTATTCAATAGCCAATAATATACTATACAGTAAAGATATGTACTACGGCTTACCTCTTACAAACCCAAACCCTCCGCTACTGCTGTACCTAAATATTTTTTTGTAGAAATTGTGGTATTCAGTTCTTTTTCATGTTTGTTTTCAGTTGTGTTGATGTCAAAATATATCATTCAGATGACATAGACAAGTACCACTGTCCAAAATGTGCGCAGACTTACGGACCTTCAGTATGTAAGTACCGATTCTCTTGTAATTACAAACTATATTTAGATACCATAGAAAATGAGCTTTGTGTTGTGAAACAAATTTTTAGGTAATTATAATTATAGGCTTAAGTGAAACACAAATGTAATTTGATTATGTCAGTGTATCATTTGTTTTTATCTTATTTTTTGGGTCTAGTGTTTCTTCTTTGGGTCTTATCAAATGGCTCAGATCGCAAGAGCGTATGCAGGGTCTCGCCACAGACAATGGTTCACCTCCCTTCTTGCACCACATGCCTTATCGACTGTGCACTTGAATATGTCAATGTAATGACTGCTACAATGAGCGGAGTTTGCGTAGCTGAATTTTGCCAAACGAATTTGATGTTTTTGCCCTAAGCATACGCTAAGAAGACCTGTATTTAATATGGAGTAATCTGACCTCTATAAAACAGTAACTGAATAATACAATTCTCACAACAATATTATTTAAATTTTCTTCTAAAACTATTATCTTTATATTAAAACACGCTAACAACAATGTCTTCCCTAATATTCTAGTAAAAATCCCAACAAACAACCACCGTGCGGACCGTTACGAGTTGGGTGCGGAGACTCGTCCCTCACAGGTGGGCACTCCGGCGTGGGTGCGAGCCCTGGCTGCGCGGCCCCTGCGGCCCGCCCCGGCGGCACTACAGCGCATGAGCCCCCACCTGTTCACTGAGGAACTCATCAGAGATAATGGTGAGTGATATGTTGACAATTGTTAATATCCTATCACTTAAGAGCTATGTGACTGCAAAGCCACATGACTGTGTGTACTTGTCTTGTTGTAAAATAATACACTCCAACAGAAAATCTGCAAAATGCACACTCTCCTGTATGACAAAAATGAAGGCTCAACCTATCAGCCCAAATAACACTGTACCTGATATGCAGTTTTAATTTTTTTATGAAAATAACAGTAATCTTACAAGACGGCTTTGTTCTAGGCTTCCCTTCAATTTCATTTCATCCTCCCCATGGTACCGGAGTCGCCTAGATCGTTAATTAATGAAATATTTTTTCTGTACAGGATTCACGCGGCCAGTTACATTCACAACTTCAGAGGGCTTGGACATGAAGACTCCCAACCCTGGCACATTCACAGTCAGATCTGTACTCAGGTTCTGCGGCGCACAGATGGAGGTAACTAGAATTATTCTAGAATAATAATATAAGACCTGTTTTGTGTTACCAGATGACAGCTACTGCCCAATTTATGGTTGGTTAATTTTTAGTTTGATAGTCTCGAGTTTAGTTGAGCCAACCGGCGGGCGTGGATGACCAGATGTACAAATGTGGATGATGTAAGGATCATACCTACCATTTTTTTTTTCCTGTTGGGAAATCACCAAATGACGGGGGTCATTTGGTGACTCCCACCCGCTCTGGGTGGAGCGGAAGGGAGTGTCAGACTTGTACTGACTAAAACCCATCCATGTTCCTTCTTTGCCCTTTGTGTTCCAGGGCCACGGTATCTCTTTCAAACAGTCCCGCAGCCCTGGCTGGATTCTTGTACTATCAAGAGGAGAGTTTACATCCCAAAAAAGAACTTGGTGTGGGCAGAATAATCATAACATTGTCCCAACAAACACATTCTATAAACTAACTAACTTTGAATGTTGAATCTCCCTAGGTTGAAGTTATAGACGTCCGCAAGCAGTCAACACTGCGCATGCCGCTGGGTGACTTCGTGGACTATTTTGAGACGCCGCCTGAGCATCGCGATGAGAAGGTGCTTAACGTGCTTAGCTTGGAGTTCAGTGAGACCAAGTAAGTAACGAATTATCGATTAGGTGCCTTTCTGAATAAGTGTGTCTCATTTTTTGGCTGTTTGTTCGCTGTTTTTTTTAAGGATAAGATTCGGTATTAAATTTTTCAGAAAAGAACTGAAGTTACCGACATAGCTTGCAGAGTAAGCAAGGTAAAGTGGCAGTGGCTTCGTTTGTCGAAAGACTGATGGGTTATGGAGCAAGTTTGTTGTGGGATGCCCCTCAGCTAGACGGACCGACCTCCTTAAAAAGGTGGCTGTGGCGAACTGGATTTAGAAGCAGTATTACAGGGTGTCTTAGTGATCATTGAGAGAAGCATATGACCAGCAGTGGTCCGGTCCATGAACATATTATGTCCCATTGATCATTTTTTAGTTAGAAGCTCATGGCTCAATAATAGCTTGCCTAGGTTTGGTTGTGGATTGGTGAGCACCCATTACATATTAAGTTGCCTCCGTGCCTCGGAAAGCACTTAAGGCCGTTGGTCCTGGCTGTCATTTGTAGCTCTTTGACACCTGTTACAAGTAGTCAGTGGCCCAAAAGTCTGACAACCAGTCTTACTAATGGGAATCGTATTACTAAGTACTAACTGGGTTGTGGACGTCGGATAGGCAGTCGCTCCTTGTAAAATACTGGTTCTCAGCTGCATCCGGTTAGGCTGTAAGCCGACCCCAACATAGATGGAAAAACACTAGGCAGATTATTATTATTTAGTGACTAGTTGTGACCATTGCTAGTCTATGTCTATGACGATATTAATGTCTGTTCCCCCAGCATGTCCCGCGCCGTGGAGCCGCCGTGCGTGGCGCGCTCGCTGGACTGGGCGGAGCGCGTGTGGGCGGCGGCGCGCGAGAGGCCGCCGGCGCCGCAAGTGCGCAAGTACTGCCTCATGTCGCCGCAGGGCGCCTACACAGACTTCCACGTCGACTTCGGGGGCACCACGGTGTGGTACCACGTGCTGCATGGGCGGAAGGTAAGGAGATTGTGGGCTTTATAGGATAGGGATGAATAAATGTTTTAAAAGTGAAGATGGGTCCACTATAATCTGCATGGCTTTTCCTGAAAGGACCATTCTTAAGTTACTACACATGCAATTGGGCATGTATGAGTGATTCTTCTTAGAGTTTGACTTTTACTACCTATTTAGCTAACTGATGAAGAGGTTACCTTAGTTATTTTATCAACTTTAGTTGAAAGTGTGTTCAGTTCATCTCAGTGAAATGGTTGCATGCGAAACTGCTAAACGTATCTGGGATCTGAAAAAGAGTTAATTTGCGGGCCTATTAAGAAATTCTCAGAAGCAGCCCAACTGGGCCATTGTTTTAAA
This sequence comes from Noctua janthina, assembly GCA_963576755.1. Taxonomy (NCBI): domain Eukaryota; kingdom Metazoa; phylum Arthropoda; class Insecta; order Lepidoptera; family Noctuidae; genus Noctua; species Noctua janthina. The sequence goes on along the minus strand of OY755075.1, from coordinate 10,036,062 downwards.
TTTTAGCCGATTATTGGCAATATTTTAAGCTTGTTATTACGTAGGATTATCTGAACTGGCAAAATGTAAATCCACCGACGTCTCTACCTACTTCTTCCAAGAATACTAACATGATGATGATCTTTCCAGATATTCTACCTAATCCCACCCACAGCGACCAACCTCGCTCTGTACCAGCAATGGTCGGCCGCCAACAACCAGAACGAGCGCTTCTTCGGCGACATGGTGGAGTGGTACGGCACGGCAGAGATCAGCGCCGCGCAGACTCTGTTCATCCCGAGCGGCTGGATACACGCCGTGCTCACTCCCTGCGACTCGCTCGTGTTCGGCGGGAACTTCCTGCACTCCTATGCCATCGAGATGCAGCTACAGTAAGTCATCATCATCTGCCAACCCTTTTCCCAAAACTAAATTAAAATTATATTATTATATTAAGGTTGACTTCCAGTCGTACCAGATGCAGCTGAATACCGCTATAAATAAATACACCAGATACAACAATATAAATTTGTCGAATTTTAAGTTATATAAGTAAAAAAATCAAAAGTAAATTAAAAAAGAAAGTCGCGAGCGGCGAAATTTTTTTTAACTTTCTTCTCCACACCTCTAAGAACTCAATAAAAAAATGCCCGTGAAAAACCGACCACTATAAACTTAGTTCCACCTCTTGAGTATTTTTTGTCTAATTGCACTCGGCTAAATTACGTGTAGCGATTTCTTTAGATCGACTTTATTGTTCATGAATTACTACCGAATTTAATGTTTCGATACGAACAAGTTTGGGGCATTGTAGACACTTCCTAATCATTATTTTGTTTTTCAGAATCTACGAGATAGAACGTCGAGTGGAAACGCCCACAATGTTCCGCTACCCGCTGTTCGAGGCGATGCACTGGTACGCCGGCGCGCATCTTCTCACAATGTTGCGCCGACATAATGAGGAGACACAGGTAATTAAGCACACAGCATAAAGCCTAAAGGTGTCTATTCTGTGCTTAGCCTATTGCCGATTATGTAAAGATGGTCGGCTACCAGTGTAACTTAATGCAGCTGAATAACAGAAAAAGAAATACAGTATGTAAGGGCTCCATAAACTGACAGGGTGCATTCAGCTCCTTATTTTGAATCATATTCTACCGGAATTCCTTTATTTCAATGTATAATTACATTCCCTGTACGCAGCATACATTTATGTAAAAAATACGGCTAAAATAAAAAAATCCAACAATGGATGTTGAAATTCTCTAACGAACGACGCGTGCGACGTGCACGTGCGACGAACTCGTCGTCGCACTTGCCTTTCACTACAAGCGTTTTGCCACGGTAACGATACATTGCGTATGAGGATATAACAAATCAAATTTATTGGATTCCCCTAAACTTCCTGAAATAATTTCTTGCACCGGTCATCTTAGTATGATATACCTGAATTCACTCCATCAGTTGGTGGTGGGCTGTCCCTTACACCCTGTATAATCTCGAGGGACAAGCCCCCGTAGCATGACCACCGTAGACAAGGATTTCTTTGACGGAAGAATCGACAAAATGACAGATTTCTTTGCACTATCTGTAATTTTGTCGTTTCTTCCGTTAAAGAAATCCTTGTCTACGGGAGCTGGTGGAAACTGAGATTGTGCTGTGATTATAATGCGATTGTACTACATAAAATGCGAGAATCACTCCGTCTGTATTTTGCAAGCCTATCTGTTTTGTTCATCTATCAACAACTGTTACAGAGTAACGCGATTGCATTACCGGGCGTCAGCTGTGATAAGACTCGATAAACTTTTACTTATTATTTTCTCGTTGTGTTGTACAGGACGAAGAGTTCACACTAAGCGAGAGCAGCGCCCGATTGACTCCCGCGGCGTTACCGCCACTGTTGCTGCGCGGCATCAAGATCCTCGCCAACGCGCTTAAAGAGTGGCATGCGCTCAAAAGTGTAAGTATTATACAGGGTGGCACCGACAATACGACAATCAATGAAGAGACTGGTAATACTAGTTCATAGGAATATTTCAAACGTATCTTATAAAATCTAACATCGAAATTAAAGAAAAAAAAATCAAACAAACTAAATAGCATGAAACTGTTAACGAAATACAACACCATTTATAAATATTTGTTTCCCATCTGGAAATCAAAATTAAGGAACAAATTTGGCAAAGGTTTTTGAAGTAGCATGTTGGCAACATGTGTTTAGTGTTTATACCGATGCCGACTAGCCTATTAATCTACATCATGTAGAAAATGCTGAAAATAAAAAATAAAGTCCTGTGACTCAACTATTGGATATATTCGAATGAATTTTTGTATGTAGACTGGGTTTACGTAATTTAATTTATTGTCGTATCATTGGCGCCACCCTCTATGTACTAGACAGCAGTAGCGAAGGGTCAATATTTGTAAAAGGTAAGCCGGAGTACATATCTTTAATGTGATTATATTATTTGTCTTTAGAATACTGACTGTGGCATTTTTCAAAGGGAAGCCAGTAGGAATCGAGTTGTATGGAACCTTCGCCACTGCTAGACAGTGCTCACAATGCATAGTGCATGCTCAGGTGAACCGAGGTCACATACGCGGTTCGAAATAACGTTAGAGGTACACTTACGTAAGCGACGGCAAGTCCAAACCGCAGTGACAAGCCAGGATGGAGGGACACTGTCTTTGGCTATTTAGGCCCAATCCTTTTGATAAGAGTCCAGCTCGTCGCGCCATCTCCTTCTGGGCCTACCGCGTCGCCGGGTACTGTTTTTCGAAACCAAAAAAATGGCAAAAGGGAAGGAAGGTCTTTGCCCTGCAGTGCACACAACACATCAGGCTCATAATAATAAAATAAAATGGAGGTTAAGTAAAATGTTAATTTGACGAGGCTGTCGCTTGGCAGCTGGATCAAGGGCTTGATTCAGAAAGCAGTACTTCTGGATACGGCGCTTTAGGAGGTTCCTCTCTCAAGAGCCCTGACCACCGGTAGCTCGGACCCTGTTCCCGATGCCGGTGGGCTATAATTTATATTTTTAAATGTTTTTTTTATATAACTTTGTAAAGAAATATATAAAAATATAAATTATATGTAATGAAAATAAATAAAGGAAAAGTAAAATGGAAACTGTAAAGGAAAACGGCTGAGGGTTGACGTCACGGTCGGAATAAATACCCCAGTGATGTTGTCAGTTGTGGTTGTTGTCAAACTTTATTCTAATCGAATTTCTATAATATTGCAGACCGACACAGCGAAGCGCGACAACGTGCCCAAATGCCTGAACTCTGGCCAACTGGTGCGGGAGCTGTGCAAGGAACTGAGGACCTTGGAGAAACGGTCCACTACCACTACCAGTAAAGATAAGGTAGGTACAGCAAATGCTTTCTTACAATGTTGAGGACTGCTACTTTCATTCTTACTGAGTAACCTTATACCCCTTCCCCCCCCCCTCCCCGCCCCTTGGGTATCCTTATCTTATCCTGAATCTTCAGTATTTTAGTTTGTCTTAGTAAGAAACTGACAAAGAAGTGACTGCAACAGGCATGTGGCAACGGATTTAATCTGACCAATCTATTTTGTTATCAATCGGCTGAAAACTCTTTCAGTAAAACCCTCCTTTTAGGCTTCACCATAGTCGAGTAAAAAGTAGACAAGTTTTCAAGTTACTGGTGCTTTGTCAGAAGCTTATAAAATGGGATCCTCACCGCATAAGATAGTGACCAAACTTTACGTCCAAACCGAAACGAGGCGAATTAAGTCTTCTTTTTTTATAAAACCATTGCCCGGGTTGGACACACACTAGGAATTTCCTGTATCGTGGATGTTTACAAACATTAGGGCCCGCTTGCACCACGAATCACTGAACGCGTTTAACGTAGAACGCATTTACAACATCGTTCTGTTTCTATCAATCGTTTAAAAATGACAGAGACAATGATGTTTTAAATATGTTTAGCATTAAACGCGTGTAACGATTCGTAGTGCAAGCGGGCCTTGAACTTACATAAACAATCAGCCAGACCCGGAACAACTACCTGTAGGCCATACAAATATTTGTTTCAAGCGGGTATCAAACCTCCGACATGTAGCACAGCAGCCTATCGCTTAGCCACTACGCCAACCGTGCCGTCAAGCAAACTTTAGCAAGTACAACATAAAGTTTTTTCAGATCGGCTCAAACCGATTCAAGTTCGACATGTGTGATCAGTGATCTAGGGACTTGGAGAGTGTTCACTGACCTCTCTCTAAGTCCCTATGGGCACAAAAGTTAAATTACAAATATTCCTTTTTTTCCAGGATTTTAAAATAAAGAGTCACTCCTCCCCAAGTAAGACACACACAAAGAAAGCAGCGAGCAACTCTAAGAAGTCCCTCAAGCTGACTCTACCCAAGCCTATCATGCACATGGGGCAGAACGGAGAGTTTGTGGAAGAAAAGGTGTATGCTGACAAATTCTATATTGATAACAAGGTAAGTGATGAAACCCGTGTAGAGGCACTACAAAGAGTACTACAGCAACATAGAACTAAATGTACTACAGCGCCATCTATGACACAAATAATGAACATACATCTAAATCCTACATCGCGCAAGTAAAGTTCGCGACTTAAGACTATACAGGGTGTAAACAGGCTTCACGAAGCCGTCAACCATGCATTCTGTACATCAAACTCAAAAACACGCAAAAAAAACACACTCAAAAATGAGTCGCGCAAATAAAACGTATGTAGTTACAGAATTACAATCATCAATACCATCACTTAAGTTCATTTAACGCCATTGAATGACTGTTTTCATGAAATAGTTATTGAATGGGGTTACATGAGCTTTGTTGTATTCATGATTATAATGATTGTATTTCTGTAACTACATATGTGTTACTTGCGCGACTCATTTTTCATCAACTTACAACCTGACACTGACCTGCAAATTGCAAAAAACTTAATAAAAATTGTATTTTGCTGGCTACCCTGGCGCTTCCACGTTACCTTCCTTTCTTTTATATGTTTTCTTTCTTCCCCAGGAGGTAGTCTACCAAGAAAGATACGTAACAACACAAGACGACAAATACGCTAACGGCATATCGGACACAAAATACGTGGTCGAAGGCAAGGAGATGGTCGTGCCCGACAAGGGATATGCCTATCAGACATACGAGGAGGTCGCCTATCCCGAGAATGGCGCGTACGTTGAAAGATCTGATAAGAAGACTACCTTGAAGATCAAGATGAAGTAAGTGAAGGTTTTACTAAGATAGTGGGGTAAATGGGGTATTATTGGTCCCTCCAACACCGAGTGCGAGTGCAGCGCTCCGGATCAAACTATGCCCCACCTGCTGGAGTGTCCCAGGTGACTTTACCTGCACTCTTGACGACCTGATTAGCACCTCTGCCGTTGCAATAAACGTGGCCACCTACTGGGCCCAAACCGTCTAATATAAAGGGTGTAAATAGACCCTTAACACATCCGAAAGGCACTTACTCTCCCCGTCTTTGCGATAATTTTATAGTTCTAGACCATACTTGGGAACCTTCTAGTTGGCAGATTTTGGGATTTTTTGTCAAATTTCCAACTTTTTCACAAGTTTTTTTTAAAATACATGTTCTTAATGTAAGATTTTTACACACCTCCACGACCCCTGTACTATTCAATCCATCCATCAGCACAATACTTTGAGTGCTTTCTATCGAGTCCTACCGTAAAACGTGATTTTTCACCCCAAAAAAAAAAGTCGATTCCCAGCAATAATTTTTGCTTAAAGTTACTTAGTTTGATGTACAGAATGCTTGGTTAACGGCTATGTCAAGGGTCTGTTTACACCCTGTAAAAGGAACATTGATACGATAAGAAGAAGACTAAGATAGTAATATAAAACTGCTTCGTTGGTTTAGTAGTCGCAAGCACTAGTGTCCTGGGTTCGATTCCCAGATGAAGTAAGCGGAGGTACTATTGAGAACACACAAAAACATGACGCCGGCTCTTCCCGAAGGGTTGGGCAGAGGTGTACCTGATACACCATACATAAACAGTTAAGAGAGAATGGTTTTGGCTTGCCAGGTGTGATACAAAACTAACACGCCGATACTGTTTTAGTGTCATTCTTATATGTGGTCGCCATGTTTTTTCGGGGCCAAAACAGTGTGGATGGTATTTAAGGATAAAAAAAATATGTCTAAATGTAGTGAACTATATACCGACCGCTTTAATGAGTCCTCCGCCTCGCCCCATCAAAGGGACATTAAGCGTCCACAAAGTCCTGAAAATATCCCACAGGTTATTTGCTTTAAAATAACCATAATCCACGTAGGTATTACGATACTAATTGAACCAATTCGTGATCAACCTTCAGAATATTCCATTTAAATTGATAACTTCGCGAGGACTCATTAAAACGGTCGGTCTATAGTTAAGAGCAAGCTGTTGCCAAGCTTCATGGCAGGACGTTTCCTGACAGCCATCTACAATTGCAAAAGTCACCAGTTTTTTTTCTGGCAGTCACAAAATTATACCCAGTATTTAAAAAATATTCAGAGTAACCTGTTGAGGAGCTTGTGGCTAAATAATAACAGCCGCTCGGATCGATCTTTAGGTTAAGCCGTGCTTGCCTAGGTTGGTCTGTGGATGGGTGACCACACATTACATACCGAGTTTCCTCCGTGCCTCGGAAAGCACGTTAAGCCGTTGGTCCCGGGTGTCATTTGTAGATCTTTGACAGTCGTTAGGTAGTCAGTGGCCTAAAAAGTCTGACAACCAGTCTTACCAAGGGGTATTCTATTACCCAGTACTAACTGGGTTGTGGGGGTCAGATAGGCAGTCGCTCCATGTAAAATACTGGTATTCAGCCGGCTTCATCCGGTTAGACTGGAAGCCGACCCCAAATAGTTGGGAAAAGGCTAGGCAGATGATGATTCAGAGTAACCTGTTAACCTTTTGAACGCCATTATCACATGTACGTGACAAGCAAGCGCGTGCCCTGTACGCCAAACGACACAAATATGTGACAAAATGGTAGGTGAAATTGTGGCGTGGCGTGGAAACCATGCGCGTGCGTTTATGCTCAAGCGGTCAAAAGGTTAAACAATCTCCGTAATTTGAGATACCAATTTTCTTTAACCAACTAATCTAAAAATCTCTTGTTACAGCAACTCCCCCTCCTCGTCCCGTGAAGACGCTCCCCCTCCGTACTCACTCCCCGAGCATTCTATCCTCAAGTCCCACCTCATTCGCTCAGAACGGCCTCCCGTCCTGAAGCCTATACATCAATGGACTATCTCCAAGAAGGACATTGGAGACTATCATGAGGAACAGATACTGTTCACCAATGAGAACACACTGCAGGCTAATGTGAGGATTGATGGGCAGGAGATGAATTACGGACCTGGTGAGTGTAAGCATCATCATTTGTGTCTTTTCCCAGTCTCAGCGGATCAATTATCATGATAATTATCGAATAATTATCAGATAATGATTATTTACGCTGATTCATAAGGGCATGTATTTTCTTGCGGCGACAAACTAATCTGATATGGGGTTTTAAAAATAATTAAAATGGGTAGCAAAAATAATAGGTTGGCAGCTACAAATAACCATTAGATTGTAGATAAGGCGTAGTCGACGTAGCCCCGTTGCGCGGGGCTCCTATTTCTGTTTGCAGGGTTTAAAGTAACCTAACACGAATGGGATCCGGGGTCTTAGTTCGCTCACTTCGCTAGCTCACTAGACCCCGCCATCCCCTTCAAACCTAACTTGTCCAAGTCGAGGTGCTACAAGTCCCTCTCAGCCTTCGCTCGCTCTTACTTCCTATATTCTCCTTGCCGCAATGACCGGAAATATAGTTACTTACTTGGCACAATAGTCGGCCATTCAGTATATTGGTCGCCAATAAAATTTTTTTTTCGCCCGATTAGTAATTTCCCATTCATAAGTATGCATAACATGATCTCTTTAAATTTTTTTTTTGACTCACATCTTATAATTTGATTACTAAAATATGATGTAAAGAAAGACATTTTAGACATTGACACAAGTAAATCTTATAATTTGATTACTAAAATATGATGTAAAGAAAGACATTTTAGACATTGACACAAGTAATAACTAAATATTTTATTCTTTAGTTTTAATGAAAATATGCTAAAGAATCTATTTTTTATTAAATAAACACAATGTTTGTGACCATCTACGTGTGGGAGCGGAAAATCGCGTTCAGATCCACGTTAAGTTAAATTATTAAATATTTATGATTTTTGTTATTATCAAGATAATTATTTTATTTATTTATTTATTTAAACTTCATGTACAATAGTGATACATAGGCGGACTTAATGCCACAAGGCATTCTCTACCATTCAACCTTTGGGTTAAATAAGAAAACATTGTGATAGGGTACAAAATAAATATATAAAAAATAAATTCTTGCTATCGAAAATTAACATAGGCACTTATAATGATACTAATACTTATATACAAATAAAATAAACTAGTACATATTTTAACAAATACCAAAATTAAAAACGAGAAACCTAATAATAATAACCATGACTCGACTTCTAATAGAGAGAGAGCTATTTATTCTGACTTAAATAGTGGTTACGCACTTTTCTTTTAAAAGCGAATTTGCTTTCAGCTTTTTTAATGCCAAAAGGTAGCGCGTTCCAGAGCTTTATAGTAGAGACAGCGTAAGAATTTGACATAAAACCGGTGCGGTGTGAAGGAATTTGGAGAAGTAGATTCTTGGAAGCTCGAAGGAATTATCACTTCAAACCCTTCTTTTCATAAAGATGATTATGGTTATGACTTATGATTTTGAAAAAAAAAAAATAGTCATGGCACAGTGGACTATCTTAGAGTATAATGACAATGTATAAATATTATATATCCAAATATCTTCTTATATATAAATAAATATTTCATTATACAGGCATGTACTCAGCAGAAGACGTACAACAAGACTACCAGTACTCCGAGTCAGCGAAGCCGGGCTCGTACCAGCCAGCTGTGTACAGCTACCAACAGCCGCAGCATATAGCGTACACTGCTGTGGACAACTACCAGAGATATGAGGAAGTACCTTCTGTACATCAGGTAAACTACATACACGCATTTTACTACATAATAATCATTTTATTAAGAGAGTGCATTCTTAAAGTCGTCAACGTAAAATTGTAAAATTTCTCTTGGTGTTACACTAATATATTGATTATGAATTGCAATAATAAGTCTGGACTGAGTGTTGAAATGGTGTTAAGTACATAGAAGTAGTACGCTTAAAACTGTTTCAAGCATCAGACTATTTAAAGTTCCCAAGTGCTATTTTTGCAATTCATAATCAATATTTTAGTGTAACACAGAGAGACATTTCTTACTTACATTCAGTAATATTGATTTATTTATCAAAACAGTGATATATTTGAAAGCTATATGCGCCAGTGGCGAAGGTTCCATACAACCAGATTCCTACCAACTTCCCTTTGAAAAATGGCATTCTGTAGACAAATAATAAAATCACATTAAAGATACCTGTTACAAAAATTTACCCTTCGCTACTGCCAACTTACTGAAATTTAATGTTGCACCCTCATAATGTACACACTTCTTATATCGAAACGACCTTACAATATTTAAAAAAATCTGTATTATTCATATTATGCAAAGAAACAGTTTGTTGCATGTAAGGGTTAATTTCCGGAACTACCAATTAGAATTAGAAAATTCTGTCACTAATAGGAAGCTACATTATCCTCTAGTGTCACAGAATTATGTCAAACGACCCCGTGGGACCATGACGTGAGCGGAACCGCGGGCATAAGCTAGTGTACTATATACATAAATCTATTGTTCCCAGCAAACTGCGAGTTACAGCAACGTGGCCGTACAAGAAACAGTCAACGGCGAATACCATCAGAACCAGTTGCCGTCGTATGATGCAGCGATCGCACACCAGTACACAGCGACTACTAATTATGTGAGTGACAAATTACCATATGCTCAGCTTTGATATGGAAAGAAAAATTCCAGTGCGAGCAGGGTTTGAACCTGCGACCTTCCGATTCAGTACACCGGACGTCTTAACCAATTAGACCATCGCACTCTGCTCACAGCTCTCGAAATTTTTCGTTCCAATAATAACGTCTTACGGTGACGTCGGCGCCATCTATCATTCCCTACGCAAGGTTTGCGTAAAAAAAAAGATATTTAATACCATATACTCAATCAACCAGTTTTGTAGCTTTATTTGAATGAATCAATTTTGATGATCATCATCTACCTAGCCTTTTCCCAACTATACTAGGGTCGGCTTCCAGTCTAACCGGATGCAGCTGAATACCAGTATTTTACATGGAGCAACTGCCTATCTGACCTCCACAACTCAGTTAGTACTAGGTAATATGATGCCCCTTGGTAAGACTGGTTGTCAGACCAACCAAAAAAATCAACCAATCAAAAAAAAAATCAAATCAATGAATCAATCAATTTTTATATCAAATTTAAAAGTTTCTCAAGGTTGGAATATTGAAAATGACTACTTATAATGGACTCTTTTTAAATTAATTAGTCTAGTCATTAAAAGTGCGCCTGCAGAGCTGGGGTCCTGAGTCTGAACTTCAGGTTGTGGAAAGTCTTGTTAGAGTTTTCTATTAGGCAATTCGGAGTAGACAGATGGAGTCTGAGTAATAGGCTCGCTACTACTTGGGACTTGTATCAATATGTGGGTGTAGTATATGCCTTTATCTAGCCCTTGGGATAACAGACAGACACGATGTAATATAACATAATATCAGGCCTGCATTTCCCCGAAAGGTTAGGCAGAGAAGTGCCATACTACTCCCGCATTTCGCCTGTTGTCTAATAAGTACTTACCGTGTAATAGAAGGCGAGTCTATTGCCATCAACCCGGCCTAAATCCACAATCCAGGCTAATACTGAGGAATTGTTGGAAAAACAAAACATCACACGGGTAAATCTGTAATCCCGAAGTGTCTAACTCTTCCACAAGTGTCACCCATAGTGCTCCCACATTACGCCAGTTATAGATAGGATTTCATACCATGTCAAATATTTCCAGGTGGTAGAAGAATCAAAGCCCAGCGCGTCCACGACCCCTCCCACCCCAGTCCGTCGCTCCGAGCGCCCCGTACGACGCCGCGTCTCCAACACATACGACTACGAAGACTCCGACTTGTACATCGACGACACACCCGCACCGCGGCCCAGGAAGACTAAGCACAACAAACATAGCTCTTATAGGCGGAATGAGAGCAGCAGTAACGGTGAGTCATCATCTGCCAAGCCTGTTAACCAGACGTCCTACCGAGATCACTACTGTCTACCACTATTCACCTTTATGCCCTAAGTAATAAGGTTGAAAAGTGGTCGACTCTCAGTGAGCTTACTGAATGACTCGGAGTCGATAAGGTGACGATCCCTTTCAGAGTTGATATGTGTGCTGTGACCTTAACAGGTATAATCTAACTTAATTCTGGAAAATTAAGCACCGTGATAAAAATGTCAAGGTAACGCACCGCATTTCGCTTTAAAATCGCGTGTTCAAAGAAAAAAGAAATACACTTGATATCTCACTACACCCACCCTCCTCTCCCCCTAGTGATATTTCGTGATTTTTACCGAATCCTCTTTCGAGCCTCACGTGATTAATGGACGACCCCTAACTACTACTATACTTACTAAGTTTCTTTTCTATTTTAACTGCTTATCTGGACCTTCAAACAGATTCTGCAGTCAGCTATTCAAGTAAGCAAAACTAAAAAAAAAACTTATACTGTCACTTAGAATATCTTCCGTCATTGTTTATTATTTTGAGCTCCCGATATCCCGTAAGTGATATTATAAGTGATAGTATAAGTTTAGTTGTAAACCGTAAAAGTTTAAGTGTTTAAAAAAAAATATTATTCAAAATACCGTCTCATTGATTCCATATCTAAACCCGTTCAATATGTTACAGTATCCACAAACGTAACGAGTAGCAGCTACAAGCAGGTAGCAGCAAGGCCGGCACCCGTAAACGGTATCGAGTCACTCATACAAGCTTCTGTGCTGGCCGAGGAAGAACAGCCCGTCGTTGAGAGTGTTGAGACGTAAGTATCGTAAAACTATGAAAAGAATAATCGTGATTTACCTAGCCTTTTCCCAACTATGTTAGGGTCAGCTTCCAGTCTAACCGGATGAAGCTGAATGCCAGTATTTTATATGGAGCGACTGCCTATCTGACCTCCATAACCCAGTTAGTACTAGGTAATACGATACCCCTTGGTAAGACTGGTTGTCAGACTTTTTTGGGCCATTGACTACCTGTAACGACTGTCAAAGATCTACAAATGACAGCCGGGACCAACGGCTTAACGTGCTTTCCGAGGCCCCGACGAAACTCGGTATGTAATGGGTGGTCACCCATCCACAGACCAACCTAGACAAGCACAGCTTAACCTAAAGATCGATCCGAGAGGCTGTTATTATTTAGCCACGAGCTCCTCCTATGAAAATAATAATCAAATCGTTTATTTGTGATATATGCAGGCATGTGGCATGTTGCATGCAGCTGTTTATTACATAATTACATATGCTTTTAGTATATACCTACTAATAATGTTCATTCCATGATCTGCCACTTGGGCACTATACTTCATTCCATTGTTCCATTCAATCAAAGCCGCCAATCACAATTCACTGGTTGACATAAGCCTCTCAAGCTGCAGAACTTCAAATTTTCCACTCTCCGCTCTCCGCATCCAGTTTGTCCCAGCCACCATGCAAGCCACTCGGTCCATCTAGCTGGGGGCGTCCTACAATATTCTTTCGATACGCGGTCTCCACTTCAAGAGGCCTACCATGACGTCTGTCTTTTTCCAGAGTGGAAAAAAGATGGCGCTAGACGTCCTCCATAGCTCCATCTCTTTCTCACACTGGCGTCATGTTAACCCTTCAGGACTCGATTGCACTTTCACCCTGCTTCCCACGAAAACCTCCCGGAGACACTCGCATTGACCGATTGTACTACTAAAAAGCTCATCCTCTCAACAGGGAACCAGAAGACGCCGCAGTAGCCGGCATGCTCTCCATCAGCGAGCGCTTCACAGCCCCGTCACGAACCTTTGGGCTAGCCAGCGACTCACCCCAGCCCGCGACATCGCGACACGACGGCAAGAGGGCGAGAAAGCCGCCGCCGCCGCAGGACTTGGGTGAAGAGGAGGATGTGATCAAGGAGGTGCATCGGGATGACGAGTATGGTGAGTGGATCCAGGGTGTGGTTGACTGAAACGGTCGTTGCTTTGTTGCTGGAAGTTTTAAGGCATCTAGCGCAAGGCAACATAGATTCATCATCTTTCTGCCCCTGTCCCATTCTACTTGGGGTCGTTACAACACGTTTTCTTCTTCCATTCTCCCCTGTCAGACGTCACGGCATCATTTACTCCTTTCTCTTTCATATCAGTCTTCACACAATCCATCCATCTTTTCTTTCCATCCATCAACATTCATGTCCATCACTCTTTTAGTCACATGCGTTTTCTCCCTCCTCATAACATGTCCATACCAAGACAAATGACTTCCTTTCAACATATTGATAGCGAAAAAATTACATTTTTGGTTTAGCTTTAGTTTTCTCACTAGAAATATTAAGTTCACATCACACTCTGGATTATTGTTAGTTAAATTATCGTCTTCGTTATTCTGTATTTGTTATTTGCGTAAATAACACATTTTACGTGCTCTTGTTTCAGTGTATCCATCGTTAGAAATGAGTTCGGATGAAGATGAAGAATGGACGGCGTCGAAGCGACGACGGAATTCACGCAACAGGGTAGACTCGCGGTCCAAGGCGGAGAAGTAAGTTATAGTTCATTATACAGGGTAGATTTTGGTTGTAAGGGGTTGATTCTTGGGCTGCGGGACTGTTCGAAAGAGATACCATGGCCATGAAGACAAAGGGCAAAGAAGGAACATGGATGGGTTTTAGTCAGTACAAGTCTGACACTCCCCTCAAATGATGATTTCCCATCTGGAAAAAAAGGGGGTTGATTCTTGCGTTATGGCAAAACATTTTCCCACTGATTTTTTTAAATTTAAATTGTTGTATAAAAATCTAAAAGTAGCATTACACTTATTAATTATTGTTGGTTCGAGGTGGCGCAGGAGAAGAGTATTTGGAAGGATATTGGGGAGGTCTTTGTTCAGCAGTGGGAAATACGAGGCTTATTAAAAAAATAAAAATTGGATTCATACATACCTCTGATAGTGTTAAATTCTGTTGGTGTTAAAATGTTTGAGCATTTGATTTAGTATTAAAATTTAATGCGAAAGCCTATTAATATAGCACGCAGCAGCATTGATGATGTGCCCGGCCGCACAATTTTTTTCTCGCTCTAAATGACGGGTCTGAGCGACAGAAAAGGATAAGAGCATGGAAAAATGCGATTCCGTGCAAATGAAGTTCAACCCTTAGATACACCTGTGTGTAACTTTTCGGGCAATACGCGTGATTTGATGTCGTTGTGAGTAAGAGCCCCCCCCCCCCCCTCCCCCCAGGGACGAGGCGTGGTCCCCGCGCGCGCGCCTGGGCCGCCTGCTGCCGCGCCTGCGCACGGCGGCGCGCGCGGGCGTGCGGCGCGAGTGCGTGCGCGCCGCGCTGCACGCCGCCTCCACGCGCGCGCCCGCGCCGCACGCGCACAAGCGGAGCGACGCGCCCGCGCCGCATGCGCTCACCACTGAGAAGGTGAATCTGACTCACAATATTCCGAAACTTGTTGTTTTAAACAATGATAATTATGTCTCACTTTTGAAAGGGCTGTAACAGAAACATTTAAAGAGAGTCATTTATCTTGGACATGTGATGAAGAGGGATGTTTCATATGAATGTTAATGGATGCACAAGGAGAGAAAGGTCAATGAAAAGATGGATGGCTTGTGTGAGAAAAGGAAAGGAGTAACCTCTGACGGGGAGAATGGAAGAAGAAAACGTGTTGCGCCGATCCCAAGTAAAATGGGACGACAACAAAAAGATGATGATGAATGACGTCCTAATTTTTAAAAGACAAAATACTTTTTTTTATTTCGTTATAACTTACCGAATAAACTTACTCATAATCAACATCTTGTATAACTTGTTTCCAGCCCAACGCGAAGCGAGCAGTGTTAGCCACAAAAAGCAGACGACCGCCACCGCCTGTACACAATACGCCAAATAATAAGAGTAAGTATATTACTTCTATAGAAATAAATCTATTAATTTAAGTTTTTTTTTAAATTAATTTATAACATAAGCATAAGAATAATATATGATCGATACAACTTGAAAGAATCATCATCTGCCTAGCCTTTTCCCAACTATATTGGGGTCGGCTTCCAGTCTAACCGGTTGCAGCTTAATACCAGTATTTTACATAGAGCGACTGCCTATCTGACCTCCACAACCCAGTTAGTGCTGGGTAATACGATACCCCTTGGTAAGACTGGTTGTCAGAGTTTTTGGGCCACTGACTACCTAACGACTGTCAAAGATCTACAAATGACACCCGGGACCAACGGCTTAACGTGCTTTCCGAGGCACGGAGGAAACTCGGTATGTAATGGGTGGTCACCCATCCACAGACCAACCTAGGCAAGCACGGCTTAACCTAAAGATCGATCCGAGCGGCTGTTATTATTAAAAGAAATAAATTACAACTTGAAAGAATACCGAGTGCTTATTCCTGCAATTATAAAGTTCATTTAACAATCTTCCTTCGGCGATATTGCTAGAAAGGAGGTGACTAACTGCGATGACGAGTAATAGAGAAGTATGGAAGAAGAAGACATACTGCGCCGACCCCAAATGAATTGGGATAAGGGTAAGAGAATGATGATGATGATGATTTACCAATCTCCCTTTATCCCTTCTAGGTCACCTTATGTTTCTGTGCAAAATTATATAATAATATGCTATTCCAATATGTTTATAATAAGATACATTTTTTTTTTCTAATATCCAGACAAAATTCCAGATGGAAGACTGAAGAAAGGTATGAAGACAGCAAAGCAGCGTCTCGGTAAAATCCTTAAGATACACAAAATGATATATTAATTATAATTAATTAGTTTACTAGATCGTGCGTGTAAGACGGACGTATGTAGATGTATATTTTATATATGTATTGTATATAAGCACGGACCAATACGTGGCGTGGTCGATTGATCACTAGTTCACTTTGTGGATCTTTTTAAGCGATGTACTTTGGAGAAAATATTGCCTCACTTGTAATTTCGACTTTTGTTGACGCTAAAACAGTATTAGCCGTTTTTCGCACTAGTGCAGTGCAATTAGACACAAAGGTGGAACGAGGTTTATAGTAGTCGGATTTTCATGGAACTTTTTTTATTGAGTTCCTAGGGGTGTGGAGAAGAAACTTAACACCCCACACCCCCAAGAACTCAATTAAAAAAAAATCTTATGAATGTCGTGACTATTATAAACTTCGTTTCACCTTTTGAGTATATTTCGGCTAATTGAACTCGGCTACATGTTCGGAGTTCAAGTTACACTTCAGAGATGCTACACGTGTTGGAGTCAGCACGATTCGGCACCCGAATTCGCCATATTCATTTTGTTTCTTGGCTACGACTCGGCTCAGAGTCCGACAGTTCGTTTTCTCTAGTTCTGACACCTGAGTGCTTTAAAGTGGAAGCGCTAAGGTAGCCTGCATAATTAAAATTTTCTTTAGTTTTTGCACTTTCAAAGTCATCCCAATTTCAGAGGGTATTTAGAGGGTCAACTTAAGGGGTTGTTTTGATGATTTTTATGATTATAATTGCGTAAATACATAGGTGTTACAGTCTCAAATCATATTTTGTTCAAAATACAGCCTGACACTGACCTGCAAATTGCAAAAACGTAAGAAATTAGAATTTCGCGGCTACGCTATCGCTTTCCCGTTAAGAACGTTTACGACTTACGGCATTTCATACAAACTTTCTGGTAAGCATTGTATGCAGTCATTTCGAAAAAAAGGGACTTGAAAGTTATGCCGTAAGTCGCAAGTCGCACGATGTTGTATCCTCAACTCTCGGCGCTGTGACGAGCATTGAACGCCGTTTCACATTTCGTTGCATAGTATAGTGTGTTTACCCTGCTCTTCAAGCATTAATTTAATGTTGCTTAGTATACGCACGACGGCTGATCAAGCTATACAAAACCAGTTTATGCGGATCTCTCATTGTATAGGAAATCTATACAAAGCGAGGGCAATTTATAGTGGATATGTACAGCTTCATGTGCCGCCGTGTGTACATGAAGCTTTTGTCATATAAATTAAACGTAATACGATACCAATTATAAATGATGCAATATTTTTTTGATCACTGTAGTTTTTCTCAGGTGGAAATGAATTTGAAATTTAATCAATCAATTTAATAGGTATATATTTTTTAAACATTCTAATAAATATGTCATCACGCCTGTGATACCTGGAGGGTTATGCATTTGTGTACCCTGTTTGTTTTTGTTTTTTTTTTTATTGGGTAGTACTGTTCACTTCAGTTCAGTGCCTACTGTTCAGTGTATACTGGAACTGTTTGCCTAGGAAATAATATATTTTGATACATAAGCATAAGGTTAGTGGTAATTTAGTTAATTATTCGCGTTAAATTCAATGCAAGATTAATATTAACATAGTAAATGTAAATGCTGAAGAAAATTGTTGATCGATTTTTTTTTGTTTCTATAATCTCGTACGATTCACTCGTACTACTCACATTTGTTTGTTACTAAAAGAAAGCTTATTTTTATACCATCAACGCCCATTTTCACTAACATCAAGCAAAGCTAGGTAAGAGGTATCAAACGTAAATAGATATCCCAAAGCACTTCCCGTTACCCAGTAGGCAACTTTTTGACACTAGTCTATGATTTATTAAGGGTACACGAGCCGGTCATACTTCCATACAAACGTACTATGGCGATTACTCCACTGTTTGATTGTATACGTTCAAAATAAAAAATGATATCAATTTGTCTCATCATTATCTAGCCCTGTATGGACACAAAACAAGTAAAAAAAAAACATATATTTGAAAGTTTTGAGCGTCGAAAATTCCATATTTCAACACTAATTTTAACGCTTCTTTGGGTGGAAATAAATACCGTAAGAAAAACGAAACTTGCAAAATAGTTACCATTCAGGGATAGATTATTTGTTCAAAAATGCAAATATATTTATTTTGAACAGATATATCCAATAGATTTTTTATGATATTCATATTCCCAAAGGTCTGTATAAAAAATTTCGTGCGCTCGTTTTCGTTGTAAATCATCACGTATGCGTAGTGACGCATACGTCACGCTGAGTGCAGCGTTAGGAGTGTGTATGCGTACGCGCAGTAGCTTCTTACTGCTCATCATTGCGTCTATCCCTTTCGCACGTGATGTCGGACGAGATAGCATGCATTTTAACCCCGCCCACCATATAGTTCGTGCCGCCGACTTGTGTACTCTTAAGGCAAGATTTAAGGCATAAGAATGAGCATAACTGGCTGCCGACTTGGTTTCGTGACCTGAATTATCTGTAATGCTATGTATCTGCTTAATAATTACATTTAGAGGTTGCGAATATTTTTGATAACCGTCATAACAAATTCAAATAAGGAATGACAAACTTAAAAAAAAATTTTACTGTCACTTACGGTATATCCTCCGTGATCGTTTTTATATCGGGAACTCAAAATAATGAACAATCAAGGAAGATATCCCGTGTAAGTGATAGTATAAGTTTAATTGTAAACCGTGAAAGCTAAAAACAGTGTTTAAAAAAAAAAAAAACATTTTTATTCATTTATTTCCACCTGATATTTAACGAACATACAAGCTTAACTCATAATAACCCAGTAACGAGGTCTTAACTGCACGAAAGCCGCGTACACACTGACAAATAATGCCACAATACTGACGTGGAATAAAGAACAACTCTTGAATCGACAAAGCGCAAACTATGCCGGGTATATTTGCGGGGTAATAACGCGTAAACTGTTACCATTAATTCAATACAGCATTCTAGACACCCCCCTCCCCTTCTAGACCCCGTAGCGCAAAAAATATTCGTCGGTTATTTCGAAAAACAAAAAATGCTGTTTCATAAAAAAGTACTATACCGACTTTGTCAAAATGTATGGTACTACAGCCGATTTTTAGAATCATATGGTGAATCGTAAGGTCTAGTAGCATGTGACAGTTTGCACGTCGATTTCCTTAAGAGCGTTCATCCAAAAAGTTGGCAAAGTCGCAAACAGCTGTCAAATATTTACCTGTTTTAATTAATTTGGCAATATCACTGTATGGAAGTAAGAATTAAGGCTAACTAGTGAACTAGAATATTAATAATGAATTGCAATTAAAACACTGAATTTGATATTGTAACCGTTTTAGGTGTAAAAACGGCATTTGGAAAGTTTCCAAATACTTTTTCTACATCTAAAACTAAATATTTGGTGTTACGATATTAATTATTATTGCATTTCATAATCAATACTTTAGTTTACTAGTTAGCCATATTTCAGTAATATTACCAAATTAATCAAAACAGCTAAGTATTTGACAGCTATTTGCGACGTTGCAAACTTTCAGTACAAGCGCTCTTAACACCATTTATGATACTAGTTCATCCCAAGGTATGGCGGTAGTAAAATATTGGCCAATCAACAAAGTTATAAAACTAACTGATCAGGGTGGGTACGCAGGACGTCCACAAAGGTTAAGCAATTTTCATGCACATTTTTTTCATGTATAGCGGGTACTTACGCACGGCGACCAAGCGAGCTATACAAAACCAGTTTATGCGGGTCTCTCATTGTACGAAAAATGTATACAAAGCGAGGCCATGTTATACTGGAAATGTATAGCTTGATGTGTTGCTGTGTGTACATTTTCAGAACGAAATGATTAACCCTCTGAACGCAGAGCATAAACGCATGCGCGTGCCTTCCACGCCATCCACAATTTCACCGCAAATACCTGCAAAAAAGAATATGGGATTCCAAAACGATTTAACTATTTATTTCGTGAGGGCACCGCATTTTTGTCACATATTTTTGTCGTTTGCTTGTCACGTATATGTGACAACGGCGTTCTAAAGGTAAAGCAATTGTCCGCGCGTGCCCTCCACACCAAGCCACAATTTCACCTACCATTTTGTCACATACTTGTGTCGTTTGGCGTACAGGGCACGCGCTTGCTTGTCACGCATATGTGACGATGGCGTTCAAAAGGTTAAACAATTTTCATACATTTTCTCGGACACCAACCTGCACTGGGCCCACGTGGAGTGTGGCCCACTCTCTCTTACAGAGAGGAAGCATGTGTCCCGGCTGTGGGAACATTGTAGGCTGATTATTTGTCACCGTATTATAAATATCATTTTCCCAGTGGTTACGCGGCTTCAGATAACGTGCACACAGGTTTAAAATGTGATTTTATATTTAATAACAATAGTGTTAAAGCGTATTTCTCAAGTAGCCTTGCGATTGATGTCAAATGTTTTTTTTAGTTTAGTGGAAAGTCTCTATGGCAAGAATTGAATTTAAAATTCTCGAATACTTAGGTATGTTTTGTGTCTATGGTTTATATGCATTTATTTCACCTATGTTCCCGCCTTATTCTATTTTGTTTCGTATACTAGTAGGCGCGACGGTTGAAATTTGGAATGCCGTAAGATTCATTGAATGCGCTTTTATGCATATTGCTAGAAGGTGTAGATTTCAATGATAGAAATTTTCTTGCTTTTTACTAATATTCGTTTAGACATCGTCCTTTTATAATTTTTTTTTGAAATTGTAGAGACTTTCCACAAACTATTTGTTTTGAGTAAGATCTGATTTCTCACTTGTTTGTGTATTTGTCTATCAATTAATATTTGATTAAGCTATTATGTGTCTTTTTGATATTTAAGCCTTGTAGAGACATGACGTAATTGTTTCTAAATTAAATCCCTTTTCTACATTATTAATACTCGACATTTTTGATTTTGTTTAAAAACGATTTGAAAAATTAACGAATTATAAAAAAAATATATAAAAAGACATTATTTTTCATTAAAAAAGAAAATGTAAAACCAACCACCGAATATTAAATGTAAATAAAAAAATGAATTGAAAAATAAACGTAAAAAAAAATCAACAAAAAGAAAAAAAAATATTGCTTTAGCTACTTATGGACATTTTTATTTGTTATGTTTTTAGTGATAGTAGGACATAAGGTCGTGTTTTCAATGTTATTTTGTTGTATCAGAATATTACGGATGCAAAATGAACATATATTTTTTTATGAAAAGCAGTGCAATATAATTATATGAAACTCTATGAAGTTGTCTATGAAATATGCTTCAAACTTACTCTACCTTTTAACATAACTCATGAAAAAACTACTTAAGTTTAATGTATTAAATTATTAACCAGCAAAAGTATAAAAATATAAAAAACCCGCAATTTTGCTGAAAACAAGCTTTGTGTGTTCATGCAACATGTATTTCTACAAAATCATGTAATACGACCGACAACCCGAAACGTGCACCTTTTTGTCGACGTTTTATAACTGCCCATCTAGGCCTATGTGAAATAAAATATTTTGATTTTGAATACAAGAAAATTTTATTGTTCTCTATGTCATATAATTTTATTGCACAAAAATCGTTTTGCGTCTGTATTAAACGGCTTGTTCTCATTTGCAAAAAAAAACAGGGTGTGTTTTTCAAATAATATTTTGTATGTCATAGATGTGCCGCGTTTGTGTGAAACGTCCATATTTTTCAATGATTACGTCATTTTGTAACATATAATAGAAACGAATTATTATAAAATATATATTTATTAACCGACATGGATTACAATTGACATGAAAACGTAAATATTTTTCTACGGTAAAGAAACATCAGTTTGATTGACATACTGTATCATTTTATTATATGTTACTAAATTACTTTCTTCGTAACAATCATTACCGGGCATTTTAAGGCTATGATTGTAAAATGTCGACATCGCCCGGTTATTGTCAGAATACCTATATAAATATGGATGACAATGTACATTTACCCTTTAAAATTAATAACCACAAATAAATGGTCTTTTTTTTAAATGTAATGATTGATTTTGTGGACACTGAGAGTAATTATTATAGATTTCAAATAAGTCAGTGATATTTTAAAGGGTTGACATACATGTAGTTTCTACAAGTTTTTACGTATAATGCACTATTCAGTCATGATAGAAGACGTCTCGTTCACTATAAAAAGTTACATTATAATTATTTAGTTACTATATTTCGCATTTGAAATTTGGCTAAATGAAAGATACATCCTGTATCTAGATGAAATTTAGGTTAAACTGTAACAATCAATAACGCAGAAATTAAAAACAATATTTTGCTTTTAAAAAGTACGAAAAGAACGTAGATAGATCGGTTCGGGCTATTTTCATTCAATTTATCATTCACCGATTTAATTTTTTTTTTCATCATTCATTATTTTCATTTATCGCTAGCCCTATACCGTTCTATTAGTAGTCTGGATTTACTTTTTAAATTCTTACTTTTATTTTTAAATCAATTCAAAATCTTTTTCAGAAGTTAAGTTTGAGTTATTTATTCATACATCACATTCGACTCAGGCGCAGCTTCTTCAGAAGATATTGAATAAAATAAGATTTCTTCATTATCTGCCTAGCCTTTTCCCAACTAAGTTGGAGTCGGCTTCCAGTCTAACCGGATGCAGCTGAATACCAGTAATTTATATAATTTACCGCCTATCTAACCTCCACAATACAGTCAGTTAGATTACTTGACTTATAAGTTATTCGAAAATTATCTGGAAATTGATAATATGAATCAAGTCATTTAATCTATACTAATACTAATATTATAAAGCTGAAGAGTTTATTTGTTTGGCTGAACGCGCTAATCTCAGGAACTACTGGTTCGATTTGAAAAATTCTTTAGTGTTGGATAGCCCATTTATCGAGGAAGGTTATAGGCTAAAATTTCACGAGGACGATGGTCGCGGGCAACAGCTAGTGTCTTATTTTTTGTAGTGAACGAGCCGCCATTGCCACATTAATTTCTAAGCCTTTGATGTTAATTAACTTATTAAGATGTTTTTCTTGTAGGAGCACTTTAGATATAAATGGAAGCGCCTTCATGGTTTAACTTAGCGTTTTATTGTATATTGGTGATGTGTTTCGGCCACTTAGGTTTTCTATTATTATTCGAATTTAGCAAAATTTGTATATTTAAAAGTATAGTGCCCGTTTTCATTGACACTAAGGAATTCTTACATGAATGCCTTAAGAGGGAAGAGCCAGGGTTGCCAGCAAAATTTAAATTTTCTTAGGTTTTTTGCAACTAGCTGGTCGGTGTCAGACTTTTATTAAACAAAATATTATTCGCGACCGTAACACGTATGTAATTACAGAATTATAATCATTAAAATCATTAATACAACCCTCTAAGTTCACATCCAATGATTTTTTAACGAAAAAGTTATTCAACGGGGTTAAATGAACTTCAGAGGGTTGTTTTGATGGCTGCGGGACAGACATACCGCGGCCCTGGAACACAAAGGGCAAACAAGAAACATAGATGGGTTTTAGTCAGTACGAGTCTGACACTCCCTTCCATTCCGCCCAGAGCGGGAGGGGTCATTTGATGATTTCCCATCCAAAAAAAAAAAAAATAGGTTGCTTTGATGATTTTAATGATTTTTACTCTGTAAAGCCATATTTGTTACTGTCGCGTGTCGTATTAAAATATGATTATATTTTAATCAACATAAAATACGACACTGACCTGCAAATTGCAAAAAAAAACCTTAGAAACTCGCGAATTAAATTTCGCGGGGTACTCTGACAATTTCAACGCACGAGTCAGTGCTCAAAGTGCAATAATATTTAGACCTTTGTTTAGTTGTCACTTAATGTTAGTGAAATCGGGCATTATTCAGCTGTTTAAGGGTGACAGGGATTTGCTCTTTTATTGGACAAGCCCACTGAGGCATATTTAGGTAAAAGTACGTTTATTTATAGAACACAAATCAATGTTCAACAATATTAGTAAATGAATTTTGTCTTTAGTTTAAAAAGTGGACATCATAATAATGTTTATTTAATAGAAAACTTAAGTTATCGACAAGTATGAGCGATCGATATATACATATAGTATAAAAGATATATTGTAAATTATGAATAACAGTGAATGTATATTGTTGTGAGAGAGGAAACAGTTCTCTAGACAAAAAACATTTATTTTTTCGTTTTATTTATATCACCTTATCATATCACTATCAGAAAAAAAAAATCGGCCAAATGCGAGTCGGACCCGCGCATGAAGGGTTCCGTACCATCGTAGTAGGGGAGCCCCCTTTAATTTTGTTTTTATTACTTGTTGTTATAGCGGCAACAGAAATACACATTCTGTGAAAATTTAAACTGTCTACCTATTACGGATCATGAGATACAGCCCGCTGACAGACAGACGGACGGACAGCGGAGGCTTAGTAATAGGGTCACGTTGGTTCTCCTTCAGGTACGGAAAACTAAAAAATACTTAGTTTAAAAGTACTTCAGACGTACATTAAAGTTGTTTTGATATGGAAAGAAAAATTCGAGTGCGAGCAGGGTTTGAACCTTTCGAGAGCTGTGAGCAGGGTGCGATGGTCTAATCGGTTAAGACGTCCGGTGTACTGAATCGGAAGGTCGCAGGTTCAAAACCTGCTCGCACTCGAATTTTTCTTTCCATATCAAAACAGCTGTAGTTCCCTACGCAGGGTTTATAAAAATGTTAAAAAAGTACATTAAAGTAGTTTTAAATACTAAATTAGTTCAAACAAACTTTATACAGAGTGTTATACTAAACTAAGCGCCAGGTTAGCCCGCGAAATTTATTTTTCCTTAAGTTTTCTGCAATTTGCGGGTCAGTGTCAGGCTGTCTGTTGATTAAAATATGATTCGCGGTCGTAACAAATATGGCTTTACAGACTTATAATAATTAAAATCATCAATACAACCCTCCAAATTGATTTAACCCCATTCAATGATTTTTTCATGACTGTTATTCAGCGGGATTAAAATAATGAACTAAGAAAACTGGAAAAAAGCTTAAGATTTAAATTTCGCGGGCTAATTTAGGCCAGGGAGTGTGTACTCCTTACTCCTCCTCCTTTTACTGAGGGCCAACTCTGAAATTGGGAGTGAAATCAACATCTCCATCGTTGCATAGCTTTGTTCGCATAGCTCGACAAATTGTTGGGAAAAACTGGTTAAAATATTGTTAATATCATATTTCCGAGTTTCCATATTAAAAATTGATTATGAGTACTAAAACCAATCTTGAGGTAAGTTTGTATATTCCTGGTTTATAAATGCGATACACCCTGTATACATGGGAGTTATTGTAATTACCTAATCATTGACGTAAGACCTGAATCTAGAACGAATCATTAAAAAGTGTTGATCGGACATTTAACTCTAGTTACGATGAATATAAAATATTATAGGTAATTATGACTCAATAATATTGCAAACTCATCTGAATATCTTTGATTAGTCTACAAACATTTTATTGCCATTAGTTGCTTTACAGCAAATGACCTAAATTGTGTATAAGTGAAGTTAAACTGTTCCCGAGTGATTTATTTAAAAAAAAAAAACCTTAATATCTGTATCTACTAATATTATAAAGCTAAAGAGTTTGTTTTGTTGAACGCGCTAATCTCAGGAACTACTGCTTCGTTTTGAAAAATTCTTTTAGTGTTGAATAGCCCATTTATCGAGGAAGGTTATAGGCTATAAAATTTCACGCGGACAAAGGTCTACAGCTAGTAGTTTCATAAAAATACCAAAAGCAAAGTGTAATTTGCTGTGAATATAAAATCTCAAACTGTCGAAGCATCTAGAAAGTATAAAATGAATATAATCAAAATAATTCTCATGCTCCAATTCACTATAATCACCGGAATAAACATAACAGAAACGACGAACAGCATAAAATCAATTCTTGTAAAGTATAAAAATAAAAGACATACTAGATGTAGCGACTTGGACCAGACCGAAAGTTTTGTAGCCAAAACGGTCAAGTTGGTTGAAAAGAATGTAGGTCTGGGCGAGTTCCTTAAGGGGTTCAATGTAAGTCAGTGTTCCCTGGATAAAGGCGCTGATTATTTGAAAAAGCACATACTTGAGGGGCTGATTGTTCATCCTGATTTACCGGATTGGCACTGGCATGAATATAAGGTAAGTTTTTATGTGATAATCTTTATGGCGACTGCCTCGTTGGTCGAGTGTTTGCAAGCGCGACTGCTGAGCATGAGGTCCTGGGTTCGATTCCCGGATCGAGCAAAGTGTTATTGGGGTTTTCCATCAGGAATTTCTTAGTAGCAGCCACGGAATCTGGATTTGTGCCTGATGACAATAGGGTCGCCCCCTGTTACATGGGACTTAAAACGTAACTGGCGAAATGTGGGTGTAGTATTAGGTGCATATCTGTCTAACCCCTAGGGGATTACAGGTGTGATGTTGTTATGTAAATCAAAGAAATGATGTGGCTAAAAGGGGCTGCTCCGGCGATCAGATATGGGGTGGATACTGACGCGAAAACTAGTTACCACGATTACGAATACCACGGGCTCAGAATGATGTACTGAAGTACACCATTCTGAGCCCCGCTACACGGTTATTAAAAAAAAATCAGCAGGACAAAAAGTATGGAACAGCTGATTTTTTTTTTAATAACCGATAAAAAATGTATAGGGGCTCAGAATGATGTACTGTATACGTGGTAACCGTTTTCGCGTCGGGGTCCCTTACACCCCGGAACAGGAAAAGAGCAAGGGAATGACAATAACAATAAGAGGTTCTCATTGCTCTCGTTTTCAGTCAGTCCACAAGAAGGCTTATGCCACACCTCGCCAGGAATTAGAGGCAATATCCAAGTGGCGCAGAAATCTTGAGATAGTCGCGCAGCACAACCGCGACTTTCTGATGGGGAAACAGTCGTATTCGCTACATTTGAACCTTTTTGGAGACCTGGTAATATCAAGTTGTTTACTTTTTCATCGAAGCGTGTAGTCCGAACCAAGTTAAAAATGTTAGAGAACCAAGGTTACCGACGTAGCCCGAAGAATAGCCAAACTTAAGTAGCAGTGGGCAGGGCACATTGCTCGCAGAACGGATGGCAGATGGGGCCGAAAAGTTCTGCAGTGGCGACCACGAGCCGGAAGACGTTGCGTTGGAAGGCCTCCCACTAGGTGGACCGATGACCTGGTGAAGGTTGCAGGGATCCGCTGGAGGCGAGTCGTACAGGACCGGTCAATGTGGCGACACTTGGGGGAGGCCTATGTCCAGCAGTCGACGTCTTTCGGCTGAAATGATGATGATGATGTTTAGTCCGAAACGAGATCACCTTAATTTGTGCGTTCTGAAAGTTGGCAACGTCGCAAATAGTTGTCAAATATTTCGCTGTTTTGATTATTTCAATATTGCTGTTTGAAATTTTGACATAATTTCATTTACTTAAAGGGAAAGCGCTAGGGTAGCTCGCGAAAGGGCTGGGCAGGCATATTTGTTACTGTCGCAAATCACTCATATAACTATTCATACACGAAATATTTTCAGGGAATAATATAACGGCTATAACAAAGCCATTTCAAGGGTTTTTTTTTATCTGAGTATATTTTTTTTATAAAAAATTAATAATTTAAAATTACTTGACCCACAAAATAAATACTGCCTCCTTATTTTTAAGCATCCATTACGCTAGTTTACTACGTCGTATTTACCTACTGTCATTGTTAGAATATGGGAGTAAAGGATTTATGCAAAAAGTCTCAAAAAAATTTAGAATTATAATAATTTCGTAAAAAAAAACACTTAGATAATTTTTTTTCGGTGCTATGGCGACTCTACGACTTAAAGAAGTTACTCTTAAAATATTTCGTGTATGAAAAGATAGACCTTATATACATTCCGAGTCAGACACTGACCCTCAAACTGCGAAAAACGTACGCAGTATTGAATTTCACGTGCGAGCCTGGCGCTTCCCCTTAACAGCTAGGCATGGGTCATTGACGGTTTTTTTGTTAATGTAATTTAACAGTTAATCAATAATGGTCACCGGATTAATAAAGCTGTTAAATTAATAACAGGTTTTAAAACTTCAATCGTTAGCGGTAATCGTCAATTTAATATGTCAACGTTTTTGATCAATGTAAATTTTGTTGCAGATTAAGTTAAAGATTATTGATTTGATAAGAATTTAGATTACTTTATTTTTTTGAACTGGAATGCCCTTTCCTAAGTACTTTTTCCATGCTTTACCCAGCCAGTTAGGACTGGCGAAAGATCCAGGCGTACTTAACGAATATTTCGAAAGAGACTAAATTCTCAGAAATTAATAAAATAATATTGAAATAATGCATTGAGTGCGTTGACGTTAATTGACAGTTAATATTTTCAACCTGTTTTTTCATTAATGAATAACAGTTAACACGTTGACGAATGAAAAGTCGTTAAAAAAAAACCGAATTAACATCGACGGCACGGTTGGCGCAGTATCTAAGCGATTGGCTTCTGCGCTGCGTGCCGCGGGTTCGATCCCCGCACGGAACAAATATTTGTATGACCTACTACATGTAGTTGTTCCGGGTCTGGCTGTTTGTGTATGTGAGTTTAAATGTTTGTAAACGCACCCACGATACAGGAGAAATTCTAAGTGTGGGGCAAAGTTTATTTACAATAAATTAAATAATAACATTTGCTGAAATACAAGTACATTCACTACCTACTCGTACAGCCGATTTCGCAGAATTATCAGGCGTAGCGTTCTTTTTTGTTTTACGTAAATTGTTGGTAAATAGCAAAGAGAATTAAAAGACTTATACATAATATTTAAATGTCTTTGATAAATGGGCAGACTATTCACCTACTTATCTACCTACCTACGTCATACATAACACACAGAGCTACCTACTGCGGAGTAGGTACTCTACATTAATGAAGCCAATATAGTTTACATTATAAGCAAGCTTAATCACTGCGCTCGAACGCTGATTCCATGAATTGTGGAGCAGTTATATCTCTGGGTTAATCAACATGATAGTAATCTGTTTAGACTAGGCTTCCTATCCTGCTATTAATATTAAGCTGAATATTAATAGGGAGGAGCTCGTGGCTAAATAATAACAGCTACACGGGTCGATCCCCAAGGTTAAGCAGTGCTTGCTTAGGTCATTCCGTGGATGTGTGACTATAATTACTTACCGAGTTTTACGTTAAGCCATTGGTCCCAGCTGTCTTTTTTAGATCTTTGACAGTCAGATAGGAGTAGTTAGAAGCCCGAAATGTGCCGAAAGTCTGACAACCAGTCTTACCAAGGGGTATCGTATTATTTCTTAGTAACTGGGTTATGGAGGTCAGATAGGGAGCCCCGAGTCACTCCATGTAAAATACTGGTGTTCATTCGACATTTAGACTGGGAGCCGACCACAACTTAGTTTGGGAAAAGGCTGGGCATATGGTGATGATGATTCCTAGGTAGCTAATAGTTTCCACGTTAGTCTAGTTGAACTTGACGTGTTATTCTCAGTAGCAGCTGGAAGTCTAGATTCGTGCCCTGTTGATGGGAATAGGGTCGCCTCTCTATTACATGGGATTTAAACATACCTAACTGGCGAAGTATAGGGTATATAATACGTTGGTTACGCTTCGGGGGATCCAGCCGTGATGTTATGTGTTAGATTTAGACAGGTACACATCTAGGTCTCGGGCTAGACTCAGGATTCCCAATGGCAGTAGGTTCCTGAACAAGCAATCTTTCTGCTTTTCTTTGGAAATAATAAATAATCTAATATTAGTTACAGTAAAGGAAACTCCTCATGGTGAGAAATCTCTAACACACTGAGCACACGCCGATCAGTGCTTGTTCATTCTATGTCATCATCTGCCTAGCCTTTTCCCAACTATGTTGAGGTCGGCTTTCAGTCTAACCGGATGCAGCTAAATACCATTATTTTAAATGGGGCGACTGCCTATCTACCTTCCACAACCCAGTTAGTGCTGGGTAAGACTGGTTGTCAGACTTTCGGACCTGGTAACGACTGTTAAAGATGTACAAATGACAGCCGGAACCAACGGCTTACCGTGCTTTCCTGGGCACGGAGGAAACTCGGTAATGTAACGGGTGGTCACCCATCCACGGAATAACCCAGGCAAGAACGGATTAACCTGAAGAGCGACCCGAGCGGCTGTTATTACTTAGCCACGAGCTCCTCATTCTATGTATGCGACCTAATTTGCTTCAAACCATGTAATAATTTACCATTGACAACTTTATTTCGTAGCAACAAGGGTGGTTTTCATAGTTGAAGTACAACAGTTTGTTTATGCTTTTACTGTTGCTTTTAGGATGTAAAAGAATATTTCGACAAGATTTTGAAGCTGTTCCATACGTTTCCACTGTTTGACCCGGCAGAGGATCCCCATAAAACTGCCTACAGAAAGAATTTGCATCGCAGTGTTCCTGAAATGGTAAGGAATTCGAATTATTCTTAAGACATAGAAATAAAACAACTTAGTAAGTAATTAAGTAAATAAGTAGGTATATTTATTTGCATAAATGTGATAGTTATTCTATCTTTATTTATTCTCTGTATTTGAAATATTATATCCAACTCAAGCTATTCCTCAGGTCGACTGGCGCACTACAGGCTTTAAGCCTAAACTAGAAGAGCAGCACTCATGTGGTGCGTGCTACGCGTTCGCCGTCACTCATGCGTTGCAAGCGCAGCTGTATAGGAAACATGGCTTTTGGGGGGAACTGAGGTAAAGTACATTTCTTGGACGCCATTCGGTGACAGCCTTAGTCCACCTGTTATCACTGCGCCTTGCTAGGTGTCCTTTTCGGGGGAAGAAACCTGGATGAGGCTGGCACAGGACCGTGGAGATTGGCACAAAAAAAGAGAGGCCTATACCCAGCAGTGGCTGAGTTCGGGCTGTGGATGATGATGATGATGATGACATTTCTTGAAATGTTCGAGGGTTTAAGGTAGTGTGTTATTTAAGACCTGTTTCCATGCCGAAAGAGTAGGTATGCACATGGCATGGTATTCTTTAATAGATGTTTTTAATGGTAACTAGCTGTTGCCTGCGACTTCATCGTTATGAAATTATTATTATAAAATTATTACTTCCCTATATGAATTGGATTTTGATAACAATTTCATGTGTTTTCATTTTTTTTTGCACGGAACCCTAATCTTTATTTCTAAAATAAAAGTAGCCTAAGTTACTCCTTATAACATCAGCTATCTGCCAATAAAAGTCCCGTCAATATTGGTCCAGCCGTTTCCGAGATTAGCCGGAACAAACAGACAGACAAAAAAATTAAAAATTGTTATATAGCGTATATATGTACTTATCATCATCGTCATATGCATTCAGTAAAAAGCTGTTATTTTGAAATTACAAACAAATACATTAATTTTATTTATTTCTACAATGTATTGCATATTTATCTCCTTAGGTTCTGTTTATTCTGATCCTAACGTTGCAGATGTCTCTTTGGAATCGGCGTTACATGCGGCTCATGAAGATGTATGAAAGCAGTTTACATACTGCATCCATCCCAAAAAGAGAGGAGTATGGTGAATCTGGCATCTGCCTCCGTATTCACAAAACCTTCGATTCGTATGTCTATCTTTTTTTGGCATAACGAAAGCAAGCGAGACATACAACTTCATGAATCGAAATCAAATCAAAGCGCTTGTGAATGAGGAGCCTGGTTCGTTTCAACTCCGGCCAGTTTGTGTGATGTTCTTTTTCGTTCGGTGATTGTGGCCTACGAACCCTGTACACTTACTTTGGCGCCAAGATCATTACTGCTCATTAGCCATTGTGAAAAAGAGATGACACCTCCACTTCATATTATTCTGGCTTCTGATGACCACTCAAGCATATTCCTCTTTCTTCCAGCCCCCAGCAGATAGTGGACTGCAGTTTCAAGGACGGAAACGCGGGCTGTGACGGCGGATCCCTGCGAGGTGCACTCCGGTATGCCGCTAGAGACGGACTGATCACCGAGTCGCAGTACCCGTACGTTGGGAAGGTGTGTAGACTTGTGCATATACACTTGATATCAATTAACCAAACAATTACCCAGCTTAAAAGTATGAATTCGATATACAACATTAGTTTTAGTACATGCGAAACCTGAAACACGTGTCTAGTATTTTATATAAAGAATCTATGTACAAAATTTCTAAACTGTATAATGAAAAATGAAAAGTTATAAGCTTGTTCTGTTAACTGGTTGTCCGCACAAAAACGTGATCACCACGCGGCGAAACCGCGTGCGGGCCTCCAGCGTCGTCTTGAGCTCATTGATAATAATAATTTGGCAGTAGGTACCTAAATGATTGCGATAGGTACTTAGTGTCGCTTTTTTAAATATTTTTGGGATAAAATATAATATGGTTTAAAAATTATTGGAATCGATTCAGTTAGTTAACAAACTATATTCAGGTTTTTTTAATTTTGTATAAATCAGTTGTAGCGTGTCTACCTCCAGACCACCAGCTCTGAATAAGTTCTAATTAGCTAGTCATAGACCAGTAGATAATCACAATATTATGCAAACACAATTGCATACAGCCTGCAAATGCTAGGTAGATATTAAAATATCACGCGCAAGTCCGTTCACCACGGTATCACGGTATTCGCGGAAAACGAATCATTTCAGCCGAAAGACGTCCACTGCTGGACATAGGCCTCCCCCAAGTATCGAAACATTGACCGGTCCCGTGCGACTCGCATCCAGCGGATCCCTGCAACCTTCACCAGGTCATCGGTCCACCTAGTGGGAGGCCTTCGAACGCAACGTCTTCCGGTTCGCGGTCGCCACTCCAGAACTTTTCGGCCCCATCGGCCATCCGAAAACGAATACCGTGATACATAAATATATCAGTTCGTAACAAGGAACCGTACAAATTAATCCAATTAATTATCCAGGATGGTAGCTGCAAATACAACAGCAATCTCGTAAGGGTTCGAGCCCGAAGATGGGCCACCTTACCAGTTGGAGACGAGGCGGCCATTGAAAAGAGCTTGGCGACCATCGGGCCTCTAGCTGTGGCGGTCAACGCTGCGCCATTCACCTTTCAGTTGTACAGGTAAGCTGGATTGCTGATTGACGGACAGTAGCTCGATAATGATCGAATCATCTTATTTAGGGGATATACTCGTATATATTGGGTGACTGGTAATTAGTGACCGATACTTAAACACGTGATTGTACTCATGATAACAAACAACCCAAAGAAACATTTTTTTTATACTCATTCACATATCACAATAACGAAGCCTTTGCCCAGCAGTGGGCAGTATCAGTAATTTTGTTCTGTTCACAATCAGGAGCGGTATCTATGACGACTTTTTCTGCACTTCATGGACACTAAACCACGCAATGTTACTTGTGGGATACACTCAAGAATATTGGATACTACTCAACTGGTGGGGCAAGAATTGGGGAGAAGAAGGGTATATCAGGTTAGTGAGATAAGTCTCTTACTATTGCTTTATGAAAATATAACATCGCACCTGGATTCTTCGAAGTGTGCGGCAAACGCACATACAAGATGGAAACGGACCCTTCACGAAGCCGTCAACCAAGCATTCTGTATATCAAACTAAGTATTCATATATACGCAAAAAAAATTGCTGGGAGACCACCATTTTTTTGGAGTGAATAATCACGTTTTACGGTAGGACCCAATGACTCAAAACATTGTACTAATGGATGCAATGAATAATCTGGAGATCATGGGAGTATTTAAAGTAAAGTTATTACACTAAAAACATGTGAGAAAGTTGAAACTTTGATCCCCAATGTCTCCGTTACATAAAGGTTCCCAGGAATGGTCCAGAACAAAAAAATATTACAATGACTAGGAGAACAAGTGCCTTTCGGCTATTACGTGGCCTCAAAATGTGTGGGTTTTAAACACCTCTGCTCTCCCCTTCGAGTCAGAAAATTTCAATACCATGTTATATTGATTAAATGTCATTGTATTTTATTTTTCAGGATCAGGAGAGGTCTCAACAGATGTGGAGTAACAAACATGGCGACTTATGTCGAATTGTGATTTTTTAAATAAATGAGTCATTTACATTTAGCAGTTTTTTTTTCACGAAATAAGTAGAGCCGGGGAAAAGGAATATATTTGATTTAATCCAACTATGTAAATCCTTTCAATATCCATTGAGTTCGCAAGTCCCTTTAATCTACACGAAATTCGGAAAATGGAATAGTTTTTCTAGGGTTCGTAAAACACGACCATATTTTTAGGGTTCCGTACCTTAGTCGGCAAAAACGGAACTCTTATAGGATCACTTTGTTGTCCGTCTGTCTGTCTGGCTGTCCGTCTGTCAAGACGCTTTTTCTCAGGAACGCGTGGAGGTCTTAAGCTGAAATTAATATAAAATACTCAAGTCTGCTCCCCTTGGAGCAGTGAAAAAATTAAATTTTGTGAAAAATAAATGACCGTTTATGTCGCATATTTTGCGATTTTACAAGAAAAAAAAAAAAAACTGGTACACCTGGTGGAACTGGTGGTGGATACTGGTATTCAGCTGCATCCGGTTAGACTGGAAGCCGACCTCAATATAGTTGGGAAAAGGCTAGGCAGATGATGATGATTTTGCGATTTTACAAGAATATCAAAAATGTATATATATGTCGGATCCGGTCGTTAGTACGGACATAAAAAGAATTGGAAAGCGTGCCTGTATGCAGTTATAATATCACGCGACCTATTTACCAGTCACAACACAGTGTGGTTCTACAGAGCCCTGATGTTCAACTCGAGGAAGGGCGACAAACAATGTCTGATCGCGGCGGAGTTGAGACGTCTTGGAACTGTACCTGATTCATTGTGCCCCGTGTTATTGAGTTAAGTTGTAATCTCAAGTAATTCGAAACAGTGTGTCGCACCCAGTGTCTTTTCATAGCACGAAACCCATCGTCTGCCCACATGATGTAAGAGCCTTGTTTTTTTTTTGGATGGGAAATCATCAAATGACCCCCCCCCACTCTGGGCGGAGCGGAAGGGAGTGTCAGACTTGTACTGACTAAAACCCATCCATGTTCCTTCTTTGCCCTTTGTGTTCCAGGGCCACGGTGTCTCTTTCGAACAGTCCCGCAGCTCTGGCAGGCATCGGCCCATGCGGACCCCTACTTGATTGCTGACATCTCTTTGAGGCGCGCGTCGACACGGCCTGTCGTCATAAGACGGCCGGACGGCGAGCTAGCCCATAACTCGCCGTCCACAGGCCCGCGCCTACGGTGGCCGGGAGCCACCACGTGACCCCCGACGCCCAGGGCGTCTCCCGCGGCGGCTGGGACGTGAGGTTCTTTCCCTCACACGTCCCGCCACCTCCTTCACTAGCATGACTGCTTCACAGAAGGTGGTGACGGCTTCCCATTCCCTCTCGCTCCGGACCATGGCTTGAACCAGGGTCGGACGCGAGAGATCGCCGCCGCCAATCGCCGCTACAAGGACACGGCGGTGCTCCGCCCAAGCGGGGCAGACCTCTACGGTGTGCTCCACCGTGTCCTCCGGACGATCCTCGCAGTGGAAACACCCGGGCGTTTCCTCCCGCCCGATTCGGTGCAGGAACCTCCCGAAACAACCGTGTCCGGTGAGGATCTGCGTCAGGCGGTAGGTGAGGGCGCCGTGGCGCCTCTCTAACCACTCCTCAAAGAGGGGACTTATCGCCACAATGGTAGCGTGCCCTGCACGGGGTTGCATTAGTCGCTCTCTCCATGTCGCCATGAGATCACGCCGGAGGTCTGTCCGCTGAGCGGCAATTTGCCGCGGCAGCGGAGTCTCCCCCCGACGTAGTGCCTCCGCGCGCCATTCATGCAGGCGCGCGAGGACTATCGCCTCCAGATCCCATGGCGGCAATCCGGCAAGGAGGCTAGCCGCCTCGCCGGAGATCGTGCGGTACCCCCGGATTAGCCTTATGGCTATTACCTTTTGGGGCGCGTTCAGGTAGTGGGCGGCTTGCCGCCTCAAAGAACGCGCCCACACCGGGGCCCCGTAAAGGGCCATGGACCGCACGACCCCCGCGTATAGCCTCCGGCAGGAGGCGTTTGGACCCCTCAGGTTGGGCAAGAGCCGCTTGAAAGCAGCCCCTGTCCGTTCCAGTTTGGGAGCCAAACGTCGGAAGTGCTCCACGAATTTCCACCGGCTGTCGAGGACGAGTCCTAGGTACTTCAACGTCGACCCGACGCCGATGGAAACCCCTCCTGCCGTCAGTAGGGATCCCGACGGTGGCGCATTCCGAGGCCCATGAAAACAC
This sequence comes from Noctua janthina, assembly GCA_963576755.1. Taxonomy (NCBI): domain Eukaryota; kingdom Metazoa; phylum Arthropoda; class Insecta; order Lepidoptera; family Noctuidae; genus Noctua; species Noctua janthina. Next base: position 9,999,704 of record OY755075.1, on the reverse strand, counting down.
ATGGCCTCGGACTTGTGCAATGCCACCTCGAGACCCAACTGCCGGATCCTATCCACGACTATCGCAACCCCGCGTGTCATGTTTTCGGCCGCCGCCTCGTGCGACCTCCCTTGTGCCAGTACCAGCGTGTCGTCAGCGTAGTAAACTACGCTGACGCCGGTAGGGAGGTCGGCGCGCAGCACCCAGTCGTAACCGATGTTCCACAGGGCCGGTCCTAGAACCGATCCCTGTGGAACACCGCACGACATCTCTCGCCGGTTCCATTCTCCGCTCTGACCGGGGTAGATGACGGCCCTATCCGTCAAGTACTCCCCGACCACACGACGAAGGTAGGTTGGCACCCGGTGATACCGAAGTGCCTCCCTAATGCAGCTCCAGGGCATGGAGTTGAAGGCGTTGGCGATGTCAAGAGACACCGCCAAGACGACCCCGCCCCGGGACACCGCGTCCCCCGTCGTGAGGGCTCTCACGCGCATGATGGCGTCCACCGTGGAGCGCCCCTTGCGGAAACCAAACTGGTGTTCCGCAAGATCCGGCCCCATCCCCGCAAGGTGCCCGGCGAGGCGGTTGGCAATGACTCTTTCGAAGAGCTTGCCCACCTCGTCGAGCAACACGATGGGCCGGTATGCGGACGGAGAGTCCGCAGGGCGCCCTGGTTTCCGGATGAGGACCAGCTTCCCCGTCTTCCAACGAAGCGGAAACTGGCCTCTCTCCAAGCATGCGCTTAGGAGCCCTTCCAGTCGGGGCCCGAGAGCCTCAGAGGCCAGGACCCAGGCTTTGCCAGGCAAGCCATCGGGTCCCGGGGCGGTGTTTCTGGCTTTCAGCCTGCGTACCGCCACTCTCAGGTCTACCCCAGTCACCTCCGGAACGTCGTCATCGTCATCGGTGTGGTCCGCTTCCGGCACCGCACGCGGCGGCGGAGCCATAGGCGGGGGAGGATGCTCCCCTCGCGAAGGGAACAGAGCGCTCACCACGTCCTCCATGAGCTCAGGCCGGAGACTCTGCGTTAGCGGGGGGGCCCGGGTGCGGAGTTTGTCCCGGACCATCTTGTAAGGGCGCCCCCACGGATCTCCGTTTGAGACTCCAGCATCTCCTCGCGGGCCAAATTCTTGGCCCGCCGGACAGCCTCTTGGAGGGCGGTCTTCGCCGCTCTGTACCCCTCGTACAGCTCCGCCTCAATGGCTGCCGCATCCGGAGGGCGGATGCGGAGCCTGCGATGCCTGGCGTACAGGCGCCGCGCGGCAACGCACGCCTTGCGCAGAGACGTCAGCTCTCGCGACCACCAGTACACTTGACGCCGGGCGCTTCCTGGCCGAACTCGGGGCATTGCCACGTCGCAGATCTCGGACATGGCCTCCTGGAACCAACCCGCCTCGTTGTTGATGTCAGCAGGCCTGACTGGTGATGACACCCAGGCCTGCACGATCGAGGCTTCCAGGAGGAGCTCCCGGTCCAGCTGCTTCAGCGCCCATCGCGGACCACTCGGGGCCTGTAGGACCGGCACGCTTGAGGACTGGGTGGAGACGTCGAACCGGATGTACCGGTGGTCGGAATAGGTCTCCACCCCCTCCATGACGCGCCAGTCAACGACACGCGGCGACAGAGCGGGGCTGCCGAACGAGATGTCCACCACCGACTCGCCCCGCATCCGCACGCACGTGGGGACAGAACCCCGATTTAGGACGACCAGGCCTGTCTCCAGAGCCCAGTCCTCCACCATTCTACCCCGCACGTCCGTGTAACGAGAACCCCAAGCCAAGTTCTTGGCATTGAAGTCCCCGAGCACAAGCACGGGGAGGGAATGGCTTCCGATGACGACACTAAACTCCGTGAGGGAGTTGTGGAACTCGGCGAGAGTTCGGCTCGGGGAGAAGTAGACTCCCACTACAACGATCTCCCCGAACCGTGCTGCTACGCACCCCTGACCCTTCCTGACACTCTCAAGGGTCGGGGTACCGGCGGCGACCGACGCAATTAAGGTCACTGAGCCGCTAAGGTCCTCCACCCAGTCATCCCTGGGCGGGACAAAGTACGGCTCAGCGACCACGGCGATGTTAATCGACCACTGCGCCGTGCTCTGGAGCAACAGATCCTGAGCGCAGGCGCAGTGGTTGATGTTCGCTTGGAGAAGGCGTAATGGGGCCGTTACTGGCACTCCATTTCAGCCCCCTCCCGGGCCCCCTGCGAGGGCCCCGCTGCGGATGATGTAAGAGCCTAACGGAGCCTTTTTATAAATAACAAAACCCGAATCACTGAGCCTATTTCACAAATAAAAGTTCAAAATACTACCATTACTAATCCGACAGACATTGCAAACGCTTTTAACAACTATTTTATTGACCAGACACAAGATAACATGACGAAACCACCGGACACTATTTACTTGACAAGCAACCCAAATTCACTGTTTATGCATCCAGTTGTACCGCAAGATATTATGAGAGCGATACAATCATTAAAAAATAAAAGTAGCACTGGATATGATGGTATATCAACAAAGATAGTAAAACTCGTATCAGGCGACATCGCCTTGCATTTGTGTCATATACTGAACTTAAGTATCAGTACGGGAGTATTTCCAGATAGTTTAAAAACCACTTTAGTAAAGCCACTTTTTAAAAAAAACAATAAAGAAGATCTAGCAAATTATAGACCAATTGCTTTAATACCCATTTTTTCTAAGGTTATAGAAAAAATAATTTATGAGTCAGTTAATAACGTCTTAACCAAATATAATATCTTAAGTGCAGAACAAATGGGTTTCAGAAAAAATAAAGGTTTAAATACGGCCGTTTATGATTTGATAAATGTCATATTGCAAAATGTGGATAAAAAAGTACCAGTTTGCGCAATTTTTACGGACATGTCGAGGGCATTTGATTGTGTTGATCACGAAATTCTTATAAAAAAGCTAGACATCATAGGCATCAGAGGAAATGTACTTAATCTCTTAAAATCATATTTGAACAATCGTGAGCAGCACACAGAAATTTCTAGAATATGTCTTAAAACTAAGCGCGAAGAAAAATATTTATCTAATGCTAGAATTATTAGGTATGGCGTACCACAGGGTAGTGTGCTGGGCCCTTTATTATTTCTGCTCTATATAAATGATTTACCTCGCCACATTGAACATCCTATGGTCTTATTCGCTGACGATAGTACTGCTTTGATTAAATGTATTGACAAAAAAACATATGAACATGACATAAATAATACTCTAATAAACATTATACGCTGGCTTGACCAAAATAATTTAATGATTAATATACCAAAGACTAACGTAATGCATTTTTTATCAACGAATTCCACCAGAAGTCTTATATCTAGACTATTATGGACAAAAAGTTGACCAAGTACTAGTTGCAAAATTCCTTGGCATTATGATAGATAGCCAATTAACTTGGAAGCCACAAGCGGAAGAAGTATGCAAAAAACTTAGTGCAGCTGCATATGTACTCTTTAATCTGTCTAAAAAAGTAAATATGGGCACAAGGTTAATTGCATACCACGGGTTAGTCGCGTCAATTTTGAGATTTGGCTTAATATTTTGGGGAAATTGTAGTCTGAGGGAACAGGTGTTCAAGGCTCATAAACGTTGTATAAGGGCTATGTGCAATTTAATAGTAACAGATAGCTGCGTACCTGTATTTAAGTCCCTAAAATTACTAACACTCCCATCACTTTATATTTTCGAGGTAGCTGTCTTTGTTAAATCAAATATGCATCTTTTTAATAAAGTGGCCGATAATAGAAACCGGCCAATCAGGAGACAGTATAAAAATTTGTTAATTGTTAGTGGTTCCGATACCGCCCTATTAAAGAAAAGTATTTTATGTATGGGTCCGAAAATTTTTAACAAAATACCCGATGTAATAAAAAATGAGACAATTCCACTTTTTAAAAAGAAATTGACAGAACTATTAATTAATAAATGTTATTACTCAATTGACGATTTTTTGACTGATAAGAATTTAAATTGATAATATGACATCTCTGTATCCCTGACTGAAATGATAAATGTAATTAACTTAAATTTTGACGTAATAATGTAATTGTTTTCATTTTTGACATTTCAAATTTATTAAATTTTAATTTTAATTATAATATGTACTAGTTTTGCACACCTGTTAGGGTAGGATATGGTCCTGAGCTATATTTGTTGTATTTCATCCTTATGTGTACCCATATTCAAGCAAAATAAATGATTTTGATTTGATTTGATTTTGGAATAAATCCTGACATATCCGACATATATATTATTGTTACATTAGTAAAATAAGCTAGATTATCCAACGTAACAACATCAATAAAACAAAATTCCGCATAACTTCACTACCTAATAAAAAAAGAACACCATTTTATAACATTAGCGAAACTGAAAATAAACTATTTTGTGAGCTGTGGTGTGCACGGAATAAGGCTAATTCAGCTGGTCGCGGGAGGAGTTAAAATCTTAATTCATTTATACCAGTTTTCTCTATTCGGTCGCAATGGATGGAGAACTATTTTGCCGCGTTCGTTTGAACAGGGTCTGTGGCTTAATTTATAAGCTGCAGCGATTTTATCTCAATTGTCGATGAGTTTTTAAATAAATAATCCGCAGCAGACCACCTTCTTGGTCTAATGGTCGTGAGGTAATGCTCAGCAGTCAGGCTTAACTCCATGGTCCTGGGCTCGATTCCCAGATCGGGTAAAACGTTATTGTGTTTTTCCATTATGAATTTCTCAGTAGCAGCCACGGAACCTGGATGTGTGCTCTGTTAATGGCAATAGGCTCGACCGAGACCGAGGATTACAGGAGTGATTTTATGTTACTACGCAGTATTTCTGTATTTGAAATTGCATGATTACGACAACCAAAGCATGATGCTAAGGTAGTGGCCCGGACGCGTGATTACACCATGCGCATACTACACTGCCCTTATTGTGACGGGGACAAGTTAGGGTCAAATTGTGTCCCATTCTGCTGTTTACTGTAGTGTTAATTAATCCCTTGGTAGTGTGTCTCAAGCTCAATTTTAACATAGTCAAAACAGCTGGTGTCTGATGTCAGCCACCGTTGCCCATGAGCAACTGGAATATCAGAGGCATCGAATTTGCTTTTACTTAGCTCTTAATCTACAAGAGTTGGCTTTATTTAATTATAGGAATATGTAAGCATCGCAGGGATGGCTCCAACAAAGACATTCAAATTTTTACGAGCGATATTCGAGGTAAGACGAAGAAAATCGTATTCTACTACAAGTCGGTGAGTCTAGTGAGAGTAGGCTCGCTTGTCAGGTCGCATTCGTGTATCTAAATTGAAAATGTCACTACTGACGCTCGAGATCAAAATTTTTGTATGACAAATCCTAATGGCCGCTCTATATCATCATTCTCTTGACCTTATCCCACGTCATCTTGGGTCGGCACAGCATGTCTTCTTCCATACTTCTCTATTACTCGTCATCTCATCAGACAGCTCATTTCGTGCCATATCATCCTTCCCGTAGTCCATCCATAGTTTTTTTGGTCTTCCTCTACTCTTATACCCATCCATATTCATACTCAAAACTTTCCTCACGACAATGGCCGAACTATAACTCTTTTAAATCTCTTTGGGCTTTACCGGTTTCGAAATTGCACCCATGAAACAATTCGGGTGCATCCTACATCGTCAAATGGGTGTAGCCACACAAGTAATAAATCGACCCCGCTGCCGCCTACAACTTGGACCTCCCAACTAACTTAATTGAGTGTAGTTGAGGAAGCGGTCAGAGAGGCACAAATGCGATTTATCTGTTCGCGAGTCAATCACTGACTCGCTGCACAACGTTCTCACTATTTGCACCAGGATATCTTTGCACTGGCTAACCTTGGCTTTTATCTCTTTATTTTATGTTTAAATCTGTCGTGCTTCGATCTACAAAAGCTTTCGCGGCGATTAACTTAGTTTTTTGTATCTTATGATACGATCTAGTGGTTATAAGCTCTACTGCTGTCCTCATTATCTTACCGTAGTTAGTCCCATGTTATTTGGGGTCGGCGCAACACGTTTTTTTTGTCCGTCTTCCTCTCTCTACAGTCACACTATCATTCACTTCTTTTTCTTTCACATCATTCCTCACACAATCAATCCATCGTTTCCTTGGTCTTCCTCTCCCTCACCATACATGACCCATATAATATACTCCCCATCAACTCAACTGCTGGCCTGCTGGGGAGTAAATTATGGGTCACATACACAGGTCAGGCAAAGTGTTATTAAGTTTTTCTTTTCAGGATTTCTCAGTAGTAGTAGCCCAGAGTGTGGAATTGTGCCCGGTTGATGGCATTAGGCTCGCTCTCTATTACAAGGGACTTAAACATAACGGGCGAAATGCGGCTGTAGGGACTATTAGGCACAACTTTGCCTAAACTTTCGACTGTTACAGGCGTGATGTTATGTTCAACTAAATATTTAACAGAGCATTTATAATCACCTGCCTGATAAAATGTTCATGGCAATGTTTTTCATTCCACAAAACATAAATTTTGTATCCCCGAAAGATAAAAGGTGTAAATAACTAAATCGATATCAATTTATTCCATAAACGGCCAAGCTTTCGTTCTGCAGATTACTTTTTTTATGGAGAATAGAAATTGCGGTTACAGTTGATATATCTATAAAACTTGCAGGCATGAGATTGAATAAGTTATTATTATTATTATCAGCCATTTGTGTCCCTTCCACTCGTTCCTATACAATGCTGTTATACGCCAATCCGGGTGAAAGGAGTCGAGTTCGTCCCGCAATCTCCTTCGGGGCATGACGCGTTGCCGTTTGCTACTGTTTGGGACCCATTGTGTGTGAGTTACCTACGTTAAAATAAAGCAAAACAAATAACAATAAAAACCCGCAGTAAGTTATTAAGGGGAATTCGAAATATAAGTACCTACACTAAGTAATAAAAGACTCAAGCAAGCAAGTCAAGTCGGCAGTTACTCTGGCAAATTTAATTTTCCAAGCTTGTGGACTCCGAATTTATTTAATAGCCGCAAGACTAGCATTCTAGATTTGGGGTCGTCCATTAATCACGTGATGTTTTTTAGCAACTTTTTAACCCGCTCTCGCGTTTTAGACTACCCCTCCCTCCCCTACCTAAAATCACGTAATTTTTTTTATATCTTAAAAGAAATCAGAATATTATCTTTAAATACAGGTTAAAAGGTATAATCTAATTCTGGAAAATTAAGCACCGTGATAAAAATGTCGTGATATCTCACTACACTCCCCCACCCCCCAGTGATATTTCGTGATTTTTCGAACCCTCTCCCCCCTTTTGAGCCTCACGTGATTAAAGGACGACCCCTTTCTCGTAAAGTCCTACAAGAATTATTGTTCTTATAATTAACGTAAAAAGGTTGCTTGTAAAAGAAGTTTTTTAGAAAGGTTTTTTTGAGCTGAAAACTCGTGTCTCGTGTTTAGAACGGAGTAGAATTTGGATATTATATTTAGCCTGGGACACAGACCTCATCTGTGTCCCAGGAGTGTGTGAGAGGGACTCTGGCGGAATCCACCAAGCAGACCCAATGCAGGATGGAAGCAGCCACATTATCTTTAAATTATTGGTTCTACGATGTTTCCGTGTTGTGTGTTGAAATAAACACACAAAGTAAAAGTAGTTTCTTTGAGTCATTAGACAAAGAAAATTGCCGAGTTCGAACATGCAAATGTCGAAAGAGTCGACAACAATTCGTGACCACTACTGTTAGTGGTTTTAGATGATAAAAAAAGATCCTTGATGGTCTAGTGATCGCAATAGCGACTACTCAGCTAGAGGTCCTGGTTTCGATTGTTAAGTCGGGCAAAGTGTTGGGTTTTTCCATCAGGAATTTATCCGTAGCAGCCACGGAGCCTGGATTTGTGCTCGGTTGATGGCAATATGCTCGCCCCCTATTACATGAGACTTAAGCCAATAAATATTATTCAATTCTATTCTATATCTGGCGAAATGTGGGTGTAATTATTAGGTACACGCCTGCCTAATCCTTCGGGAATTACTGTCGTGTTGTTATGTCATGTTATGAAAAAAAAAAATTGTCCTTTGCAGTCTACAAGCCTCCATGAATTTAGGTCACCTACAATTGACACAAACTACAAACACATGTTTGAGCGGATAGTTGTGTTTTCGAAACGTTTCACTAAAAAAGTTGTTTTTCAAAATGGCGGCCCGTCCGTACAAACTGACATATTTCATACACGTACGGACTGAAAATATCCGGACATATCGGATACTGGGATAACGAAACGGTCAAGCGTGAATTGGTGATACTGTTAAGGGTTCCGGACAGCTAAAGTTAAACACATCTGGATTACGTGCAGGGTTGGGTATAGGTGCGTACCGTGCATACCGATATGGACCGATATTTTGAAAGTTAAGTTTGTAAAAAATATTATTGAATTCTTTGGAGAGTAACAGCTCATACTCACTTTAATTAAGACTTACTGATACTTAGATATTTAGGGAACCAACTTTGAGTTTAACTATCATATGAAGGGTGTAAATAGACTCTTAACATATCCGAAAGGCACTTGTTCTCCCATTTTTTTTGTTCTAGACCTTACCTGGGAATCTTCTAGTTACGGAGATATTGGGGGTCAAAGTTAAAACTTTTTCACAAGTTTTTTTTGCATTTGCATTTACATGCGCGCAGAGACACTTGCGCGAATGAACTTTTGCGCAAAAGGACACTTCCGCGACTAGATTTACTCGCGACTGGCTACGGTTAATCTGTAGAGTAAACATAACATCATATTATTTCTTATTTTCAATGAGATAGAGCGAGAGAAGTGGCAACACTGCCCGAGAGACATGTCAAATTACTTTTTCGTATCTACCATGAATAGTGTTGCCAGATATAATTATTGTTTAATCGATTTACAATATCGATTTTGAACAATATAATTTTACTCTCTGTTCAAGCTTTTGAGTTTCATTAATGTCGATTTTTAAGGTCATTCAGTTGTTTTAATGTCTATTATGACAAATGTATATTGATGTATAGAACATTCTATCTACTTTGTACAAAAAAGATTAATCAATTTTAGAAGAACCTCAGTGTTATGTTTACTCTACAGCTAACCTAACCTAACCATTCGCGCATAAGTCCTTTCGCGTATGTGTCTTTGTGCGTAAATGTCCGTTCGCGCATAAGTCCATTCGCTCAAGTGTCTATGCGCGCAACTGTCTATGCGCCCAAAGGTCCATTCGCGCAAAAGTCTAATCGCCCAAAAGACCATGCGCGCATATGTCTTTTCCCGCATGTGGATTCGCGCAAGTGTCCTTCGCGCAAATGTCTTTCGCGCTAGTGTCCTGATACCGTTTTAATACTAATAATCGTCGTAATGATATCGTGTTTTAATATTATTTCTCTTATCTTTCTTAACACAACAGTTATAAGATATCTCCGTTTTTTAAATTTCTCGTGCTTAAACGAAATACCTACCTTATCACAACCACTTAAAATAGGTCCAGTGATTTCCTAATCAAACTTTTGCAGAAAAAACGACTTCCAAAAAACACTAAAAAAGTCTAAAATAACTTTACTTTCCTAAGTTGGTGACTTTTTTTGTTTCATTGACTTTTTTGTCACCGACTTCCGTAAGAAAGAAAGAAAAAGTATTTACTAGATTCACACAGGACAAAATAAAAAAAATGGTTGAATTCACAATAAAACAAAAATCATTTAAAAAAGTAAACATAAGAAAAAGTTAAAACAAAAATTGGTCGTGTACGAGGAAAATAAAGTGATTTGTGTCCTCCTTTTTTTGAAGTTTGCTTAAAAATCACACTACTGAGGGCGGACCCCTAAAAGCCTACAACTGCTCGCAAACTTCAGTTTTTATTAAAACCGGGTAACGAAAAATAAAGGACTTGAGCTTTCAATCTGGGTTCAACTTTTTTATTTTTTGGTAAAGAATTCTAAAACCTTTATCTGCTTTTAAACCGTACATTGTTTTTGTGGGAGCCCCATGTGGTTGTTATCTCGTCAACCCCGTGGTTAACAATGGTTTTTTTTTTCAATTCGGAAACACAACTGTATAGGAAAGCGAGTGCTGAGCAGGCCCTGGGTTCGTTTTAGAGATCAGGTAAAGTGTAAATGGGTTTTTCGTTCAGGAATTTCTCAGTAGCAGCCACGGAGTTTGGATTTGCGCTCGGTTGATAGCAATAGACTCGCGTTCTATTACATGGGACTTAAACATAACTGGCAAAATGTGGGTGTACACACGACGGCCAATCAAGCTATACAAATCCAGTTTATGCGGATCTCTCATTGTATAGGAAATCTATACAAAGCAAGGCCAAGGGAGAGCAGCGGTGGCCCAATAGTGGCGGCCCCGACTTACAAACAGTAAGTCGTTGGTTCGAACCCAGCCAGGCGCATTACTTTGTGTAATTTATCTCATCACCACTGCTCTCAAAACGGTGAAGGAAAACATTGTGAGGAAACCGGCATGTCCTAGAACCAAAAATTCGAAGACATGTGACATCTTCCAACCGCACTGGGACCGCGTGGTGGATTATAGTCCATTCGCTCTCATGGAGAGGAGGCCTGTGTCCCAGCAGTGGATGGTACTATACCTACATTTTACTATCGATTTTTATTCGTATCTGACCGTGGCATTACTTTGGGCCTTATCCTTACCAACGAAGTGATTTTTTTTTAATGTTAGAGCACCATGCTGAGATAGAGAGCTTTTGGCCTCGTACAGGATTGTTAACTAGAGGCTTCGCACGGGTGCAATGTAGATACACGTATGTAAACCTTTCTCTTGAATCACTCTATCTATTGGTGAAAACTGCATTAAAATCCGTTGCGTAGTTTAAAAGATCTGCGTACAAACAGCGAAAGCGACTTTATTTTATACTATGTAAAGATTTAGTCATTTTGTTTTGTACTGTGAGAGACAAATAAATATATTTTCTTTTCTTCTTTCTTTAACTATTATGGTAAAACTAAAAGTATACCTAATTAATGTGTTGTTATGTATCCATGTACATATAATGTTTCCCTCCCAAAGGTGTTGCTCAGGTAGAATAGGCAGTTCAGTATCGTATCTAGTTAAAAGTATCCATTGCTGACTTTGTACCTGTAGGAGTAATTGCTTAATTAAACTAAATATGATATACAGGGTGTAACAAGACCCTTAACGAAGCCGAAAAGCAATTTTCCTCCCCGTCATTGCGATATTTTTTTTGTTCTGGAGCATACCTGGGAACCTTCTTGTTACGGAGATATTTGAGGTCAAAGTTCCAGGTTTTTCACAAGTTTTTTTTTAATACTATTTTTTAAGGTTATAAATTAACTTTAATAACCTCAATGACCTGTTTGTTATTAAAAGCATCCATCAGCGCAATGTTTTGAAGGCGTTACATTGAGTTTTACCGTAACACGTGATTTTACACCCCAAAAAAAAGTCGTTTTGCCAGCAATAATTATTGAGTAGGGTTACTTAGTTTGATGTACAGAATGCTTGGTTGACGGCTTCGTGAAGGGTCCATTTACACCCTGTAGAAAATGGGTAAGAAATTAAAACACAAGTCATACTTAGATAAAGTTTTATTATTATCCTGAGTAGGTAACTAGGTTTTAACACTTCAATGAAGTGCTTGCTAGTGTTGCTTTGATCAATTTACAAATATGACCCACTAAGTAAATTACTAATTATCGCTTTATGTGGAACGAAAGTGTTTATTATGAATTACAATTACTTTTTTTTTTCGGATGCGAAATCATCAAATGACCCCCCACTCTGGGCGAAGCGGAAGGGAGTGTCAGACTTGTACTGACTAAAACCCATCCATGTTCCTTCTTTGCCCTTTGTGTTCCAGGGCCACGGTATCTCTTTCGAACAGTCCCGCAGCCCAACAATTAGGTACTTGACTTATACTGTCACTCACGGGATATCTACCGTGCTTATTTTTAATATTGGGAGCTCTAAATAATGAATGATCACCAAAGATATCCCGTAAGTATAAGTTTAGTTTTAAAACGTGAAAGCTTAGAACAGTGTTTACAATTACCTACTTGTATCGTGAATTCGTGACGATGAATAAGTATTTAGTTTTAGGTAAAAAAATGGCACTTGAAATGCCCCTAAAACTGTTACAGCATCTAATCCAGTGTTATCATTGCAATTCAAAAACAATATTTTAGACTATTTTTTTTTTTTTTTTGTAACTTTAATTGATTCATCAAAACAGTAAAATATTTGAAAGCATTTTGTGACGTTGCCAGCTTTCAAAATAGACAGCCTTAAGCACTAATATCTCAATCAATGGTCAATGGATCTAGAACCTTTCTAGGAATCCTAGGTTGAGCTCGACTAGAGCCAACAGAGCTAGACGATATTTGTGCCGCTTCAGGAGAAACCTCCGGCTGCTGCTTTACAACCGGTGTTTCTGGTTGACTATAATAAACTCTACTTGAATTAGGTTGGTTACTTGCAAAATTATTAAGTCTTCCCGCACTTTTAATACTTCGTAAGAGATTTAGGACACCCGACTGGAATTCCAAAGTCTGATCATCATTAAGCGAAGTTAATGAAGGATGCACGCTTTTAAAAAAAGCAAAATGGCGATCTTCTTGTATAACACTTTCATTTTTCAGATAGCGTTCCTCCAGCGCATAACTTTGATTCCTAACGCGGTCTTCTTGATTGACAGTTTGATGCTTCATCAGTTCAGCATGTGCATTCAAGAAGGCTTCCATTTTCGCGATCATTTCATCGTCCGGTAAGCTAATGTTCTGTCTATTCATTGTATCATCTATTTGGATTGTTTGCTCGTCGTTTATTGCTGACAGATCAATGTCCCCTTTAAAGTCCAGATTCGATTCATTATCAGAAACTGCAACAGATTCACAACCTGCAGTTGTTATTTCTTCTTCTTGTTCCTCTTCTTCCTCGCTCTCATCTGAGTCTACGACAAAGCGACTATTCTTTGATTTTGACAAGAACAACAGTTGTTTATGATATCTATAGAGTCTTGGAACTGATCCGGTCTTTTTAGCCTTTCTATTACTTTTTAAAGTTCTCGCCCAGGAGTCCCTGGTATGTGTCCATAATTTAATCATGCAGCGATCTGTGAACATGAATGAAAATATTAGTTTGGCTAATTGAAACTCGTCACGGCTGCGGAGTTTCTTCGGTTAATTAAAGACCCTGTAGCTATAGGTCTGTAGATACGGTACCCTCTTTCACTATGTAGACCGTACTACATACTAAGCTCAGCAGACCAAAAGCTCAATCTTAGCACTAATCAATCATTAACGTTACATTTTAATATCTTCCTATACATCGCAAGAGTTTTTGTATTAATAGCTATAGGAGCTCGTGGGTAAATATTCTTCGAGTAAAATGACTGTGTAAAATATAGATGGACGAATAGACAATACGAAATTATAATGGAATCACATCACATCTATATTACAGGCTACGGAACCCTAAAAAACAAACGGTACGCGGAGGATAAAGGCCTACGACATTTTTTGCAGCGATACAATAGCGCTGTTATTGCTAAACGGCAACGATGCTGTCACTGGCTGTGTATCTTTGCCCACGTAACCATGATTCTGTATCGCTCGTATCGCGAATTCGCGATGCTATCGCGCTTCAGTCACGTTGCCAACGCGCGAAATCCCCCGTTCTCCACTCTAAATGCCTCCGATGTTGTGAAAAACATACGCACGGTTGCATCACTTTTGTCGCACGTTGTAGCAATGCAATGCGCTTTTTCTAAACACGCGACAGAATCGCAGCAGTCGCGCTCTAGTCATCGTGTCGCACCGTGTGGGTGACAAGTTAATTTATTATGCTATCAGATGCGTTTTATATCTAGGATATTTAATATCGGAAGATTAACACCAGCTTTAGAATTGAGTATATTATTTCATTTATCACACTTTAACTCTAATTAAAGTATTTTCTTCAATGAAATGTAGTATTCGAAAGTCATAATTTAAAACTTAGCATAAGCATAAGCATAATCAGCCTATTAATGTTCCCATTGCTGGGACGCAGGCCTCCTCTGTATGAGAGGGAATGGGCTATAATCCACCACGCGGGCCCAGTGCGGGTTGGTTTATGTTACATGTCTTCGAATTTTTGGTTTTAGGACATGCCGGTTTCCTCACGATGTTTTCCTTCACCGTTTTGAGAGCAGTGGTGATGAAATAACTTACACAAAATAATGCGCCTGGCTGGGTTCGAACTCCCATTTAAAACTTAGGAAGTACTAAACTCCAATTGCTCTATTCATAAACCGGCAATGAGTGCGTAAAGTTTATTTATCGCGTCACGACACGACACACAACACAAATGTCACGTTCCGTAACTCGACGAAACCGGTGCGACAAGCATCAAGCATCATTTTGCCAGTGAGCTACGAAAACCGACCTTACTGCTACAAAACAAAGACACGTTTCTGTTGAACAATGTATCTATCTCTTTCTCGGTTGTCGTAGTAACGTGTGTTCTGTCTCGCTTGCTCCTCCCGCGCCGGTGGTGCTTCACTTCATGTTCATTCATAACAACATTTTGCCACCCGTTATTATTATTGTTAACACTGTACTTCGACGTTATTACATTGTAAGATTTATAATTACTTATTTAGAGCTGCAATAGAGAAATATATGTACTTACAATATATCTCTTGGTCCGATTTACTCAAATCATCGTAATTTTTCTTCATAGCTCTGCAAATTTCTATCCAACATTCCTTCTTCAAATGCTTGTCACTATAGTCATCCGTAGTTCTATTCCACACAGCTGGTCTCGCTTTCACCAGTTCAATTAATAACGTTTTATTATAAACACCCGGAACTGTCATTTTTTGTTTGTCGTCAAACGTGTGTATTCGTCTAAAAATAAACTTGTACTGAATAGTGAGTAGATAACAAGATGGCGGAAAGTTGCGAGCGAGAAGGAACGATGTAACGCAGGCGCGCTCGAGGGAAACAAAACAACGCGTCGATGGGAACGACAAAATTTAGGCGTACATTTTGACGTTGCGTTATAGGACACGATTATTTTGCCGTGTTGTCGTTTGTGTTGACTAGAAGCGGCAATGAGTTGAGTACCTACTGTTAAAACCACACTGTTATTACGTGTGTAGTAATTTCGTAGAGGTAGTTAACGTTTTTTTATTAAATACACAATAACATAGTAACCTTGAAGCAAAATAAAGTACCAATTTTTGTCTTGTTTGAGTAGGTAAATAGCGGGCTTTATGAATGAATCATCAAACATAACACGTTTTTATAGATAATGTTATTAAGAGAATCAGTTGTGAATCGTTATTATAACTTGAGATGTATTTTTTTGTTATAGTTTTGTTCGCTTTCTCCTTTGTACAGTCAACTGCTGGTAAATGTAACAGTTTCTGCAAAATCGCACGTGATTGTCGTCCATATAGTCAGTGGTCGTCAAAACTCGGCCCGCGGACGATATTTGTGCGGCTCGCGACAAAACAAATAATTAAAAAAAAAAAAAAAAAATTTTAATTTTAATAAAAAGTTAATTTTTTAGAAATTAACTAAATAGATGCGGGAAGGTATAAAATTCAAGGTCCAAACTGTAGACTTTTCTAACTTTCCAAACATTGCAGCCATGCAAGATATGGTTTACTACTTGAAGGCTTATTTGTCCGAAATTCAAAAAAGATTCAATGATGTGAGAAATATCAAAAAAACTGTTTTATTCTTGTAAAAAATCCTTGGCATTTTGAAGACAATGATATGATTTTATTTGGTTAGTTTGGATTTTCAAAAACTCAGTTGCTGAATGAACTCATTGAACTAAAGTACTATACAGAACTCAAAGCTCATTTCATTGAACATCGTGAAAAGCAGGAACACATTGAATTTTGGAAAATCGTGCCTAATCACTATCAAAGTTTACGAGACGGCGAACAATTTATTTTGACAATATTTTCTTCGACACATCTTTGTGAAGCTTCATTTTCCAACATGAACTTCTTGAAGAATAAGTACCGCAATCGTCTTGCCACTATCGTTGCACCGGGTGTTCGTAGGTTCGATTCCAATCCGAGACAAATATTTGTGTGATCCCCTTTGCTTTGCTCTGTGCGTCTGGGTGTTCTTTGTGTCGAATAATTGTTTTTTAGGTCATTGAGTTGACAAATAAAGATTTCACATATCCATACGGCAATTTCGTTTTGACAGCTGATAAAAATATGTCCCTTGATTGGTAGTGTCAACTAAATGATATAAGAATGTGCGGTTCGCAGTGATACCTCACATTGTCCTATGTGGCCCTTCAACAGAAAAGTGTGACGACTATTGATATACATGGTTCCATGTAGGTTATATTAAATTAGCTAGAGGAACTTCGCAGATGTGATGGGTCAAGGGTAACGCGAGAAAAAAAAAGATTTTTGTGAGGTCCACGACCGCAGCTTTTTACTGGTGGTTTGGTACTATACTGGTCATCATTTGCCTAGCTTTTTCCCAACTATGTTGGGTACAGGGTAATACGATACCCCTTGGTAAGACTGGTTGTCAGACTTTCGGGCTACTGACTACCTGTAACGACTGTCAAAGATCTATTAATGACAGCCGCGACCAACGGTTTAAAGTGCTTTTCGAGGTACGGAAGACACTCGGTATGTAATAGGTGGTCACCCACCCACGGACCAACCTAGGTAAGCACGGTTTAACCTAAAGATCGACCTGAGCGGCTGTTATTATTGAGCCACGAACTAGAGTATGTATTTAAATTAGTTTTGATTAACCTTATTGATGACGGCTAACAGGGAATAATGGAAGAAAAAAAAACGTTTACGGTTACGGTTTACGGGACCAGAGCAGGAAGATGTTTGAAATCTTTCTATTTCCTTAGTAATACGCCACATTTTTCGCAGCCATTACTCTCAAGTTTGTAAGTAGTAAACCAAGAGATCTAAGTCCTAACTAACTTTAATGGGCCGTTCCTTACTTTTATGGGTGTCCAGTTTAATTTAAGAGTAAGCTAATATTTCCTGCTTTTTCTTTCTGTAATAATTTTGGGAAGCTTTTTATAGGTTTATTTGCGGTACATAAAATTTTATATTCTGAAAGGACCTAAAATTTTTGCTTGTGATATTATTTTATACTAGCTGTGCCCGCGGCATCGCTCCCGTGCCTTCGTATTCTTTTGACATTGTCAAAGTTTATGAACGAAAAATATAGATGCAATTCATGATCTATCCGTGTTTGTCAATCTATTTATATCTGTGGTCATGACTGAAACGTCAAACAATTGAAGAATACTGACATAATGCAATATTGCTCATCCCCTTAAGTAAGTAGCGTGATAATATACAGGATGTAAGGGACAGCCCTCCATAAACTAACAGGGTGCATTCAGCTCATTATTTTAAATCATTTTCCACCGGAATTTTTCTCCGGTTTTTCTTCAAATTTATTTTTTTAGTTATTATGCCTTTATTTCAATGTAAAATTAAATTCATTAGCGAGCGAGTAGAGCTTGTAACTAGAAACGAGTTGGCGAGCAACGACTGTATAATTCAGATAATTTTGTGGCTGGGTCAAAAGAGAGTGCGCAACGTTACTAGCTGGCATCCAAGACTGTCTCTCAGCGAGAGTCTCTGCACGCCTAGCGAGTGTCACTGAGCAATAATTCATCTTTTTGGTAGCTCTTATCGCTGGGACTGACGACAGTATTCATCGGCGGTGTGTACAGTCAGCGTGCAACTGTTTGTATATGTTACGACTAAAAGCCGAAGTACGGTTACACCTAGTTGTACCCGGCTAAAACTAGGTGTAGCCGCACTTCGGCTATTAACCGTAACTTATACACCTCTTTTAAACGGTTATTGATGGAACCTGTAAATGAAATCTATACTAACATTATAAAGCGGTAAAATTTGTTTGTAAGTTTGTATGTAGGGGGTAATCTCCGGAACTAATGATCCAATTCTATTTTTTTTATTGATAGGAAGCTATAGAACTTTATCACTGAGCTTCCGTACAGAAAATTCTGCAAAGTTCTGAAGAAGTGGCTTATTTCACATAGCTTTCATCATATCACTATCGAATTGCATTGTAAGGAATTACCTACATTATATGATGTTGTGTTTGTATACTTAAACAATTTTATTACGTTAAGAATTTGTTGTATGTTTAAAATACTTTAATATGTTAACATTATTCGTTTTTAGTCTTTTAACATCAAAATTTTGTTTTATGTTAGTTAATTAAATTTGTAACAGTCTAACTAAGCTGTTATAAATAAATACTTTATTTAGTTACCTACCTAAGTTAATGTTTGTGTTTAATAATATTTGCATGCTATTTTTATGGCGAAATGTGACATTGCACTACATGTCATTTTTACCATCTTTTGTATCACATTTACAGCAAATAAATAATTTTGGCTTTTGACTTTTGACTACATTATTTGTGGGTGCTCTAGGCTATATTAACCAAGCTATCACACTTTTTGCGGACGTTTTGTACATTTCTTGAGCGAGAAATTAGTCGATAGCAGACGCTTTTGCGATACATTCGGTTCCGATTCGAGGCAGGAGCGCTTATTTTTGGTTTTAGGTCATGCTTTCCTTATGTTTTATCTACTGTTTTGATCAGGTGGTGATTTGCTGTCTGTACATGACATGTAGAAGATCGTCTAAAATGCCGTGTTCAAAACTAGTACCTAATAAAAAATAAGTTATCAAAACCATAAACCCGTGGAGCAGACTATCGAGGGCCTTTCAAAATTTTATGGCCGGAAGTTGCGTCAATTTCCCCTTGCATTTCCTGTGTCCCCAGGCCGGCGACGCTTTTCAATTATTCCGGTATACCTACGTCCGTTTTCAGGATCTGACCGCACCGTTTTGATTTAACCAACTGAAATAAAATGGAGATTTCCTTGGTACATAAACTGTCGGTACGTTTTCTGTGGATTTGCAAATTGTAGGTACCGACATAAGTAATGACCAGAGGTCGGAATTAGGTAGAGTTATTTATGTACTTGCATCGAAATGTTGATATTAATATGCACTGGGTGTGCTATGGATACCTCTCATCGTCTCATCTACGTCACTTGTTATATTTAAAAAGACTGCCTAGTTGGTCTAGGGGTCACTAGCGCGACTGCTGAGCATGAGGTCCTGGTTTCGATTCCCAGGTCAGGCAAAGTCTTATTATTTATTTATTTATGACACTTCAAGAGTAAAGAGGCGGACTTAATGCCATAGGCATTTTCTACCAGTCAACCGTTTGTCAACCATTATGTGTTCCCTTTACGAATTTCTCAGTAGCAGCCACGGAGTCTTGATTTGAATCCGGTTGATAGCAATAGGCTCGCCCCCTATTACATGAGACATAAACATAACTGGCGAAATGTAGGTTTACTATTTTGGTACACCTCTGCCTAACCCTTCGGGGATTACAGGCGTGATGTTAAGTGGAATGTGAGTGAGGATATATTATGTTGCCCTAAACGACACGGCTCTATACTCTGGCTGTTACTGTAAGTCCTAATAATACTGCCCGATCTGAGGGCCTATGCAAAATGATATTGTATAGTTCTGTTCAGACTTTATGGCGGCTCGGAAGTTAGCTGCGAGTGACTGTCTGCTCAGGTATAACGGTTCAAACTTTATGGCGGCTCGGAACATCTAATGTGAAGCTGCACAGAACACAATTTTTGGCATCAGCGGGGCGCAGAGGACCCATCGTTTGGACGGTACAATGCGCATGCCGTCACTCGCAACTCGCAGCTAACTTCCGACATAAAGTTTGAACAGAATTATACTTGCGATAACGACGATAAAATTGTTTTGGATTGACGTTAGCTACCGAATAGTTTACATCGATCTTATTATAAGTTGCTGTAGAAATACCGAAACGCCTTGAAAGCATTTTTGTAGTAAACTCTCTGGAGTTTGAACTCACGGCCTCTTGCTAAACCGTTGCACTTGCGACTATCAATCCTTACTTTGATACATCAGTAATTTAATTAAGAAACTCCAAAAATATACCCTTACTTAAAGCTTATTTCTATGTATTTTCACTTGTTTATTTTTCATTATATCCTTATAAGTCTAGTATCACTTCCATGCCAAAGAAATGCAACTGCAAAGGAGTTTAAAATTAAATAGCAAGATTTGACCAACAAATTAATTAACTAAGAACAAGGCAAGTTAAATAAAAAGAGTGAAGAATGATATCGCTAGAAAGGAGGATACTGCTGATATGACGAGTAATAGAGTACCATAGCAGAAAACATGCTGTGAGGACCACAAATGAATTGAGAGAAAGCGGATTGTGATGATGATGTGTAACAAAAAAATACTTGTTATAGACCATTCTCCGGCTAATTATTTTAGAACTTTTCAAATCTGGAATATAAATCAAGTACTCTAGATGGCAGTTTCTATTCACTATTAATGCAGCACTAATAGATATAATTCTTTTATTTGTTATTTATTTTGCTCAAATAAATAAAATACAAAAGAATAATAAAATTCTATCGATTCGTTTTCTAATAAATCTCAACCATTTATGCAAAGGTGGGTCAGCTAATTGCTATCACTCACTGTACAATCCCACAAAAAATAATATTTAATTTCAATAAAGGAATACGAAACCCTCGGTGCGAGTCAAGCTTGGCTCAATTATTTTCATATCAGTATTGTCGTATCGGCAACTAATTAAACTATTGATTATGTACGAACCTATTAGTGTTAATTATTAAAAATCACAGAGTTAATGCTCATCAGTACGCGCCAGACTCCACTCGTAACGTTCGAGATATATATATATACGTCACTGGTGAGTGCATACGACACCAGCGGATAAGAACATTTTCCATACGACTACAATTCATCCGAAACCAGTGCATGCGACAACAGAGTATACAACATTAATGCATACAAACCTAGGTCCATCAACACCGGTTTTAACGGCAGCAGTTTTAACCACTCGACAATAAGTGTTTTTTCTGAATCGAAAAATAAAGTCCCAGTGAGTCTCTATGTCTTGTTGATACAGTCTCTGACTGTTTTAATTTTGGACACTGCAGTGCATCATCATCAAGAAAATTTATCAATGTCAGATATTAGTGCATACGAAACCAGAGCATATTATAACTAGTGCACACAAGACCAGAGTAAACGACACCAGTGCATACGGCATCTGTGCATACGACACCAGTACACACGACATCAGTGCATACACCACTAGTGTATACGACACTAGGCCATATCTGTGCAAACAACACCGATGTTAACGGCAACGATGTAAACGACTCTTCAGATAATGTAATTATAATTATTTCCATTGTACTGTTTGTCCCGTGTATAGCTGCGTTCATCTACGGAGTGACATCGTGGTGGAGCATCAAAAAATTCCGCCATTTCAAAAACTATGTGTTGCTTAATTTGATATTTGCAAATGCGATGCGTTTCTTATTTCTTGCAGTTAGTATATTAACGACAGGGAAAGTAATGATTTGCGTTTATTTTCTATTTACTGTATTTATATTAGCTGTACAGTGTTGGTTATTCGTGTTGTGTTATATTTTTTATATTGATTTTGTAAAGGTTTTCAAAGTTGAAATTCGTAGGAAGTATCTAAAATCTGGTCTATTTGCCTGGGGTGTACCTTTAATGCTAGTACTATTTATTACTGTACCTTTAACTTTGTTTAACGAAAGTGACCTAGTCCTTACTATTTACGTTTTTCTTATTTGTTTGATCCCCCCGGCAGTTAACTTGATTATTTACATAGTAGTTGTATATTCTCTGTTCCGTGCTAGTGATGTAGGCGTGAAAACATCTAATAACAAATGTCGTCGCTTCTACATAGCTACCTTTATTATTTATACTTAGCAATATTTTAACGTTATTCTATTCATTTACAATAATTTTTAGTAATCATGAATTATTTAAATTCATAGACAGATTGGCAGATGTATTCAATACAATAACATTAGATGTGTATATAATTTTAGTGAAAAGTAATCGGGAATTGTGGGGAGAATATTTCAAAAGACGATCAAGACGAACATCGCTTGAAATTAGATAATCTTTAGCAATGTCCACGTGTAAAGTGAAAAACTTCTTGGACAGTCAATGTTCCTAGTAAAATAATAAAAAAGGAAAACTGCATTAAGATGAGCTCGTGGCTAAATAATAACAGTCGAATAGGTCGACCTCCAAGGCGTAGCTACGCTTGCCGAGGTTGGAATATAGATGGGTCTCCATCCATAACAAACCGCGTTTCTTCCGTGCCATGGAAAGCACATTCAGCCATTGGTGCCGGCTTTCATTTGTAGACCTTTGACTGTCGTTACAGGTAGTCAGTAGCCCGAAAGTTTGACAACCAGTCTTACCAAGTGTTGTCGTGTTGTATTACCTAGTACCTAACTGGATTCTGATGGTCAGATATGCAGTCGCTCATTCAGCTGCATCCGGTTAGACTGGCCGAACTCAAAATTATTGTGTATTTGGGAACAGAATATGCAGATGAAAAATAATACTGTATGTAACTATGTATTACCACCGTGAGTTAGTTGGCGTTTAGACCTAAAATCTAGATCTAGAAGATAGAAGTAAAAAATAAATGTTTATGAAAGTAAAATTTTGTTTCAATGTGAAAACCAAGTACCTACACAGTCACACTATTTAATATTAATTTAAGTCGATAGAGATTAAAAAATAAGGATACTTACTCATTATCAACTTATCAACTTCCTGTAGATAAATGAACACCATGAGCAAGTTCTTTTGTGCATGTCTGTACTTCTCACACAATTGGCTTACTGCAAAACTGGGGTCCACTGTTTCTCGACCTGACATAAAACCAAACGGATTTTTTGTAATCTCACTCTCCTCTCGCAATCGTTTCTTTATTACTTTCTCCCACACTTTTATACTATGTGACAGCTATTGAGCTTTATCGCTCGATAGTTATTGTAGTCCTGCACATAACCTTTATCCTTGAAAGTGGGCACCACTGTACTATTGCACCATCTTGTGGGATCACTTCTTCACACGATTCATCTTCTTTTAAACACTTCCATACTTCTACAGGTATTTCTTCAGGGCCATCCTTACTTCATGCATACTAACTTCCCTCACCAAACCCATATTTACATGTACCGCACTCTTAACTCTTCCCAGTCCAGTTTTTTTTTAACTTATTTCCTGTGAGAGGATTATACAACATTAGTTTTAGTATATGGGAAACCTGAAACACTTGTCTTGTATTTTTATGTAAAGAATCTAAATAAAAAAATTCAAAATTGTATCATCAAAACTCACAAAGTTATAAGCTTGTTCTGTTACCTGGTTGTCCGCACAAAAACGTGGTCACCACGCAGCATGACCGCGCGCGCGCCTCCAGCGTCGTCTTCAGCTCATTGATAATAATAATTTGGCAGTAAGTACCTAAATGATTGTGGTAGGTACTTATTGTCGCTCAGTGTCCAACTTGTAACTTTTTTAAATATTTTTGGAACAAAATATAGCATGGTGTAAAAATTATTGGAATCGATTCAGTTACTTATTCTGAACAAACTATATTCAGGTTTCGCATATTCTTAAAATAATGTTGTATAACGGTAATGCGTTAAGTAAATCCACACTTATTTATCTTCAAGTAGGTCTACCTACATATACCTCATTAGTATGATTTTAATGTGGTTTTCCTGACCTTATTTACTACACAAATACCTATTCAACTATCATTTATTTAAATCTTATTATTTTCCTATTTTTCATTGTTTTGACCACATAATATGACGTGTGTTCAATAAAGAACAATGATTTGATAATATATTTACTCATTTATGTACTAATGAGCTATGAGCTTGCGTCTGTTTGGCGTTGTTATTCTAGTTTTTTCCATTGTTTCTGCATTCCTGTGGTTAATGGGAGATACAGGAACCTGGTACACACGACGACCAATCAAGCTATAAAAACCCAGTTTATGCGGATCTCTCACTGCACGGTAAACCTATACAAAGCCAGGCCATGTTATACTGGAAATGTATAGATTAAATGTTGCCCTGCGTAACTGAAGAGTTACCTAACTCTTCAGGCTAAAGAATGCATATTTAAGACTACCTGGCCGTCGAGATAGCGCGAGACTAAAAGTTCAAGATTTTTCTTTGGGTTGAAAAATCACTTTTTACGGTAAGACTCAATGTAACGCACTCAAAACGTTGTGCTGATGGAAGCATTGAATAGTACGGGGGCCGTGAAGATATTTAAAGCAAGGTTATAAAATTAAAAACTTGTATTTAAAAAAAAAAAGTGTGATCGCAATGACGTGACGGGGAGAACAAGTACCTTTCGACTTCGTTATTGGTACTTTTACATCCATTATTAAATAACAGTAGGTATGTACCAATGTGTCAATGTGACAACTTCTAACACTAAATGGTCGGGTACCTATAACAGAGGATATTATCAGTGAGTGTTAATTTTGGTGGGCGTTTCTTGATAACATTACTGTTTTTATCGAACTAGAGATAAATATCCCACAAACCTTTCCGTAATGACCCGCGATGATGATGGTGCTGTTATCAGTAATGTTAAAACTGGGATTTTGACTTGCAAACATAATTATGTTTGATGTTCCAAGATAAACAAATAACTAGTAACAATTTCTTTAAATCAAATCAACAAATTTATTCGCATATTATCTTGACTTAATTTCTGAAAAAGAATGTTGGACGGTTTCGTCTAAAACCCATATTTTACGTCACTCACAGATTTGTCAATATTAACGAGATTTGAAGGAAAACTATTAACTGAAACCTATTACCTACCTATTGATAATTACGTCATATAATTGTATTATCTGAGTACCTAATAAAAATATCGGACTGTAATTCCCAATCACCACAGATAGGTACCTATAATGGACTTACCAGTCGGGGGTGCGCGCGAATGTACGCACGACGGCCAATCAAGCTATAAAAAACCAGTTTATGCGGATCTCTCATTGTATAAAAAATCTATACAAAGCGAGGCCAAGTTATACTGGAAATGTACAGCTTCATGTGCCGCCGTGTGTACTTGTATCTCCTGAGTCCACAACACATGACAGTAGTAGGAACAGTGGGTCTTTAGTCGGTTGGAGTCCGACATAACCCTCTGCTCGCCAAAGACGGAGGGTATCCATGAGGAAAAAAAAATGAGGAATAATGGACCACTCATACAAACTTAGAGGGCAATACCAATAACGTAAACAATGCAATTATAATAGAAATATTTATTTAATAAGTAATAGGGATTGGTTGAGGCACCAACGCACAGTACATGCTAACATACGCAACAATAATAACCAAGGAAACAACACAATTTATAATGTTCGCGAATTTTGTCCAATCTTCACTAAACCGTTTGATATCAACTGTATCGTCTTGAACATTCCACAGAGGAAATATAAAATGCTTCCCAACACTTCCAAACACAGTATCGTTCATAGAAATAACATAATTTTGAGGAGTCGACTTCCACTTACATAAAATACGCAGTAAAAACGAGAACATGATAATCAGAATTGTTAAAACCACTGACCCACGATAGTATAATAATAAGTTTGGCGGATCAGCGCTCTGCTGCGGAATATTCGCGGCTAATTGTTGCAAAAAGTAATAATGACCCAGAAGACTGAAGCAAGCTATTGCCAGGCGTAAGAAACGCCTTACGTCCATAAACAGAGCTGTCACACTGAGAACTGTCAGAATCACAGCTGGATAAACAACAATGGCTGCCAAGCCACCAGATTCCCGCTCCAAAACGAATGTCATCGTCAACTGGCGATCAGAACTGTGATTCGCTACTTGTCTATAGTCAGAAATAAACCATTCAGCTCCATATTCAGCCCCCCACATGTTTATAGCCTTCGAACTAAAATTCATCGTGAAATGAGTCGATTTTGTTGTCCAGGCACCGAATATAAGACTGCATTCTTGCTGGTCGTAAGGCCATTTTGTGAGTTTGACGTCGCATAACGCCTCATGAGTAGTTCTATACAAAAGGACGACTTCCCCAGTATTTTTTAAATGACACATCTCGTAGTAGTATCTGTCGAAGTCGTTAGAATTCGCGCTGTTGAACAGCCTAAGCGCCGGAGTCCAGATGTATAAAGACAGCATATCCGTTTCATTGATCCCGTAGTATTTTTCTGGGTCCCACTTCAGCCTGTCGTCTTTCCAGGATATAAACATCCAGGTTTGCATTGACAGCACTCCAATATCACTGAGGAAGTTGAACCGTTTTAAAAGGAACTTTACACGAACTGTAAATGCTGAACTGTTGCTTGGTGGCTCGTACATGATATGGTCGCACTTCAGGTCTGTCCTGAGCTGTTTCTCGAAGGCCATATGTTCTGGCACATTGTTGATGATACAGTCTTCAGCTAGCGTGATGTTTAGGAACGCTAGTAGTATGATGTAAGTGAACAGGGCCATGGTTTGGCCGGTACTGGGGACAGTTTTGGTTTCGAACGTGGCTCGGCAGGTAATATGATCCAGTAACGCCCACTGCGAGTGCTGATTGCGTTGGCGCCGCGTGTGCAGTCACGAGCACAGATTTAGTATATACTAGCTTATGCCCGCAGCTTCGAATGCATGGAGTTCGGTAATTGTCCCACGAGAGCGTATTACCGGGATAAAACGCTATCCTATATGTCAATACAGTTTATAAACTATATATATCTGTATTGACACATGGATAGGGTTTACCTACACTGCACCACTATGACAAAGGACATCGTGGAGTACGTGCGTCAGGAAACCAAGTACGTGGCGAGAGTGCAGCTGCTTGAGTCGCGCCGCAACGTCAACTTTAAGGCGTTCGTAGTGCGAATACCAACGTGTTATCTACACCTCGCTTTGGAAGAGGACTTTTGGCCATAGGGAGCGGTGTTCTGTCGCTACCACGGGCAAGTTACACATGAACGCACAGTGACACAGCACAAGTGAAGTGTTACTAATATAGTTTTAAGGTTCTATTTACTAACACCCTTTGTATTTCATCATGTGTATGTTAGCCTGTTAGGTAGTATATCTATGGGAGAAAGTTGTCCGAAAATAAATAAATGTTATGTTTTGTTATTTATTCAATGCATTCATTAGCACAATGTTTACAGTGCTTTGTAACTTGTATACAGGCACACTTGGGACACCTGGGAGATCGAACTCGGCCAAGAGCAAGTGGGCTAAATTCGCCACCATAGATATCTTCAAGTTGAAAAACAAATAAAACATGCCGCGTCTATTGTTGTAGTATGTTATATTTTTTAGTTATCGTAACAAACATTATAGTCGTTGGGCTAGCTGTAATAACAAAAAACTGTAAAATTAAGATCACATCGCTTTCTGCAACTTTTATTACTTAAAATTAACTTTAGATTGACGTTTAATTTAAAGGAATCAAAGCACTTTTGATCTTTCTATCGTAGTATTTTTTCCATACAGTGCGATTAAATCTAACTGCAAAAAAGTACAGATCCATGACAACAGGTTGCAAGCAAACGAGTATCGTTGACAAAAATGCTGGAAACTTAACCTGGAACCGTAAGGTCATCAGAAGGAAGAGAGTGCCACTGATCAAGAGTATAACCGTAGCCACTTGAAAACGTCGACATTTATCATTAATATTATGAACATCAGTCATAAACAAAGCAAACAACACTCTAATATAAATTAACAAATTAATTACTAACGGAAAAAAAAGTTTGGAGACATAAATTATCGCAGGCAAGTCTGCAGAACTGTCTATGTGAGGCATAACGAATACGTCAAACACTATGATTATTAAAGGCAGTCCCCAGGAGAATAAAGTACTTTTGAGGTACTTAATCTTAACTTCACCGCCGAACACTTTTACTAGTTCAATATAGAACACATAACACAACACCAGCAACCAACAGTGAGCGCTCATTTTAAAATATAAGTACGGCAATCCATATGCGAATTTTGTCACCGCACTATCACTTTTCTTAACTACCTGGAAAAAGTAACCCAGCATTAAATTCAGGACATTGTTAAAAATGATATTCAGGAACAAATAGTTCTTGAAATGCCTGAATTTCTTGATTAGAATCCACGAAGACACGCCGATGATGAAGGTGAATGTTGATAGCGCAAATACAGCGATGGTCACACATTGGACAGGAGTTGGGCTTCTGATATCAGGAGATGATGAACTGTCTGTGCCTGTACAGTTGAGGACACTGGTGTCGTTATCAGACATGGTGAGTTTTGGAAACTGTGCGGGCACATATGACGTGTGCGATCAATGGCAGTCAGTAAACTAATGGCAAAAAGGCTAAAGCTTACCTACGAGATTTTTCATTCATATGAGTATAACGTAAGTTATGAGGAAACTGGTTTTGTTTAATTGTATGGGTTTTTATGTATGCATGTTTCTGATATTTATTAATGCTGGAAATAGATTTCTTAATAATGTAAATGAGCATGCATTTTTTTTTTTTTCGTTTTGGATATTATCAAATGAGGGCCCCCCGCTCTGGGCGGAGCGGAAGGGAGTGTCAGACTTGTACTGACTAAAACCCATCCATGTTCCTTCTTTGCCCTTTGTGTTCCAGGGCCACGGTATCTCTTTCAAACAGTCCCGCAGCCCTGGCAGAAATGAGCATGTCGATGATATATTTTAATTACTTTAAGAGAGAGGGCCGTTTGGAACTGACTATAAGGGAGCATGCATCATCATTCTCCAGCCCTTATCTCAACTTATTTGGTGTCGGCGCAGCATCTTCTTCTTCAACGTCTTCTTCTTCCATACTTCTCTTTTACTCGTCATCTCAGCAGTCACCTCCTTTCTAGCCATATCATCCCTCACACAGTCCATTCATCGTTTCTTTGGTCTTCCTCTGCTCTTATAGCCATCTACGTACATTCATTCCTCCGCATCACATGTCCATACCATGATAACCGATTACCACACAACTTTTCAATAACCTGCGCCACTTTCAGACTTCCTCTTATGTACTATAAGGCAGCATGCAGCATGAATGCTTAATACCAGTAAAGATAAACTTGGGAAGGCCTGACAAGAAGCTGGACATTTGCAGAAATGTCCGAATATTTTACTTTTAAAGCCTTCTGTTTCGGTTATCGTTAAAAGTTTTTAGTTACTCAGGGAAATTCCCTTTCAACGAAAAGTCCGGACAAAGGGCAAGGCTGGAAAAAATTAGATTTAGTTGTTCCTACAACTACAGGGCCTAAATCTGGACGAATTATCATTTGCCTAGCCTCTTCTCAACTATGTTGGGGTCGGCTTCCAGTCTAACCGGATGCGGCTGTATATCAGTATTTTACATGGAGACTATCTAAACTCCACAACCCAATTAGTACTGGGTAATACAATACTCCTTGTTAAGACTGGTTGTCAGACTTTCGGGCTACTGACTACCTGTTTCGACTGTCAAAGGTCTACAAGCCGGGACCAACGGCTTAACGTGCTTTTCAAGGCACAGATGAAACTCGGTATGTTATGGGTGGTCACCTATCCACGGAAAAACCTAGGCAAACGTGACTTAATCTAAAGATCGATCCGAGCGGCTGTTATTATTTAGCCACAATCTCCTCAAATATCCTATAAATATGTCATAAATCCGGACGGATGCCAACTACATACGCAAAAATGTTTTTTTTTCACTTTTCCGAAATTATATAACGAAGATTTAAAAAAAAATGCCTTCAGAGCGGAAAAAAAACATGACTACGCTCCAATTTGACCGAATGACCTTGACTTTACAAGAATGAATACACGAGGAAAGAGAAACAAGTTAATTGCAAGATTATCAGAAGAACCGGAATAGTATTTATTCTCCGTGTCACACTTATTGTAGGTCAATGAACTGGCGACGGCTCGTGCGCGACTGACCTTACCCAACAAGTATTTCTGACGTATGCACGTAAACAAAGTGAATGTAGGTACAGACGTTCTTGCTTGTTGTGGTGATGTTTCTAGTTTCTCACAGTTTTAAAGTCTTGACGTGCAAAACTCAAACTCACAGCAAAAACTAAAACACATCGAGTGTGCGGGGACCTCCCCCTCGGACACCTTGTCGTACTTAAATGATTTGAGATGATGCTAAAGCTACCTAAAATATCCTAATTTACTTCAATTCCATTCTTTTACATTATTATTAATTGGCCTCGTTGGTCTAGTGCTCGCAATCGCGGCTGCTGAGAACGAGGTCCTGCATTCGATTCCCTGGTCAGGCAAATTGTTATTGGGTTTTTCCATCAAGAATTTCTCAGTAGCAGCCACGGAGTCTGGATTTGTGCCCGGTTGATGGCAATAGACTCGCCCCCTATTACATGGGCCTTAAACGTAACTGGCGAAATGTGGGTGTACTATTAGGTACACCTCTGTCTAACACTTCGGGGATTACAGGTTAGATGTTAAGAATAGAATAGAATAGAATAGAATATATTTGACCACCTACCTACCGCCTACCTACCTACCGCCTACCTACCGCCTACCTACCGCCTACCTACCGCCTACATACCGCCTACCTACCGCCTACCTACCGCCTACCTACCGCCTACCTACCGCCTACCTACCGCCTACCTACCGCCTACCTACCGCCTACCTACCGCCTACCTACCGCCTACCTACCGCCTACCTACCTACTACCTACCTACTACCTACCTACTACCTACCTACTACCTACCTACTACCTACCTACTACCTACCTACTACCTACCTACTACCTACCTACTACCTACCTACTACCTACCTACTACCTACCTACTACCTACCTACTACCTACCTACTACCTACCTACTACCTACCTACTACCTACCTACTACCTACCTACTACCTACCTACTACCTACCTACTACCTACCTACTACCTACCTACTACCTACCTACTACCTACCTACTACCTACCTACTACCTACCTACTACCTACCTACTACCTACCTACTACCTACCTACTACCTACCTACTACCTACCTACTACCTACCTACTACCTACCTACTACCTACCTACTACCTACCTACTACCTACCTACTACCTACCTACTACCTACCTACTACCTACCTACTACCTACCTAAAAAGTACTTTTACGCATCAATGCTGTGGTTGATCTTAGTACGCATAATTTATTATTATCCCTTCGATTACGAATAGAGACGTCTGATAGTTTCTTAAATAGGTTAGGATGATTATTTATTATAATTTGAATAAACTAACTAAATACATTATTAATTAAAAACTATTAAATAACCTAAAATAAATAAACTAACAATAAACTACATAAGGGCATCAAAAAACTCCTCCTCAACGCTGTCAGCTGGTAATGTTCCCAAGAGACTGGCGGCGTTGCCACGTTGTATGGCAACACTTAGCCTCTGGCCAAAGTAAAAGCCAGCCCTTGGGTCACGGGAAGCGTCAACTAGGCGTTAGGAATGGTTTGTACAAAATTAGCTATTTCATAAATAAATAAGAAAGGCAGACTTAAAATGTTATATTTAATAAAATACTGTTTGCAACTATTTTAAAACCAGCTGTCAGTTTTTTAAGGTATTATTTATTTCAGACTTCATAAATATAGTGCTAGTATCGAATCCTAGTCCAAGACTGTTGAAACTGGTAAGTAATCGGTTTTTATGGTATACTGGTACCACTTACATTAAGGAAATCAAACAGTTAAATCGTAAATGGTATCCTGTTTCGAAACTGATTAGGTATAAATAGTTTTGTACTATAGACCGACCACTTTAATGAGTCCTCCGCCCTGCCCCATCAAAACCACATTAAGCGTTCATAAAGTCCTAACAATATCATGTAAAATACTGGTATTCAGCTGCATCCGGTTAGACTGGAAGCCGACCACAACATAGTTGGGAAAAGGCTAGGCAGATGAAAGTCCTAACTATAACCCACAGGTTATTTGCTTAAAATATCCATAATTCGCGTAGGAACGAACCAACGAACTACGTACAGTAGAGACCATAAGTGCAGTAGCAGTTTCACAAAACGATCGCATCAAAACAAGTCGCACTTACGACCATTTTCCATAACAAACATTTTGCACACATACACGATCTCGTATATCGCACTCTTTCATAATTATCTAGTCAGAAAGAGTGCGATATAATGATCATTTGCCTTAGTGACAAGCCTGTCATGTCGCGACGGAGTATTAAGTTAGTGATATTTAATTTCAAACTAACAATTATGTGTCTATCTGGCTTAGGGTTAACGCTATAGATAAAATGTCTCGCACAGTGTAGTCTGCGTTCGAACCCAAGTGACATTACACTTTATGTGTTTTAATTATAAATGATACGTTAGACCCGATGAGATATGTTTTTCTAAATATTAGTTGGAACTTATTATTAACAAAAAAGATGAGGGTGAATGTGAAACAAAATAAACTTCTGGATTGAACAAAGTAGACGTTGTTATGACGTTGTTAGTTGGTGAACTTTGTTACGAACGTTTGTGTTATTATTACGATTAGCGTATTGTTTGATTGTCTTTATTCAAGATGCAAGCTAATATTAGTATTGATGCCAGGGCAAATATTGTCACTTTGCGTAAAAATGGGCTTAATATTTCTCAAATTTCAACTGAAACTGGCTTAAAATGTGTAAGTTATTTTTAAAAATTATAATTATTATGATGATAGTTGTGGTGTGTGATTTTCTTATTATTAAATAAATTGCTAGTTGCAAGTGTGTAATCATATTTTGTTTTTTTTTAGAAATTCTGTTAGCCGTTGGGTAAAGAGGTTTGAGGAAGAAGGTAGTCTGAAGAGTCGTCTAAGAAGTGAAAGGCCGCCGCTTATTAACCCGACTCAGCGACGTTTTATGGTGGAAGAATTTGAAACAAATGGTTTCATTCCAACTATAATGTTTGCAGAGCAATTGGATACTACTTTACAGACTGTTCGCCATGCAGTCCATGCTGAAGGTTTACATCATCGGAAGCCAGCTAAAAACTATTTTTGACACAAAAACACAGGGAGGAAAGGCTACGTTTTGCTCGAGATTATTTACATTTTAACTGGGAGGTGACTGTATTTTCTGACGAGAAGACTTTCAAGTCTTGCCAAAAGGAAGACTTAATTTATGGTGAAAAAATAATAATACTTAATTTAATAAGTAGACCGGGTAACTAAATATTTAGTAATATTAACATAACCGTAAATAAAAATAAAAAAAATTAAGAAAAAAAATTAAAATTTAATGATCTTAAATTGGCGTTTAGTTTCAATATTCTTTTCGTCAAGAAAATGAACACTTAAGCTATAACCTCAATATATTCAATGTGACGTTACATTAAAAAAAACACGTTCATAAAGTCTAACTCATATATTAGTATTCAATTAACTCTGCTGAATACTGATACCTATAAAGCGGGTATCAACAATTATATTTGTGTTATTAGAATATCCTTTCCGTGTTATGTTATTCTTATTATGAATTGACTAAGTGGGTATACAACAAAAAATCTTATGAACGGTGATAAGAGAACTTTTTTTGCCTAGATAGGAATGTGACGTCACATTCTCATAAAAGTTTGTTAATTTTATAAATAAATAAAACGAATAAACATTTTTGTTATCATTCAGCATGATTTTTTTATTTCCACCTTCCAACACCGAAAACATAAAATAAAAATCAATTAATGAGGTTTAATAATAATACAATAACTATCTAATATTTAACTTCTTATAAAAAATAAATAATAAGCATGACTATATTATAAATAAACATAAATACCTAACGACTTTCTGCTTAAAATACAGATATTATTAAGGTTTCAAAGAAACAAAAAACTGCCACACATTGTAATAACATGGATTCGAACTTGGACTTCATTGATCGTGAACCCATGCTCAGCCCAAACAGCTACCAACCCATGTTAATACTACGCGAATTTTAACAATGCAATGGTAAGAACAGGTCATCACTATGATGTGTATTCTAAATGCAACAGAAATATAATGCTATTTCGCGTAGTGTGACGACAGTTCATTAGTGTGTGTTATGTGTGGAATGTTGAGACATCACTCATACACGCACACGCGCAAACACTGCTGTATCGCGCTCGCACAGTTCATAGCAATGTAATCTTTAGCATGGTACTGCACTTATGAGCGTCTACTGTACGTACGTACTAATTGAACCAATACGTGATCAACCTTCAAAATATTCCATTTAAATTGATATCTTCGCGAGGACTCTTTAAAACAGGTCTATAGGTGGAAGTGGGGATGATAGCTCAGACCTGACGATCATTTATTAAATTTAACACAACATAACATCACGCCTGTAATCCCCGAAGGGTTAGGCAGAGGTGTACCTAATACTACACCCACAGTAGTCCACCAGTTATGTTTTTGTTCCATGTAATAGCGGACGGGCTTATTGCCGACAACCAGGCACTAATCCAGACTCCGTGGCTGCTACTGAGAAATGCCAGATGGAAAAACCCAATAACTTCTTGCCCAACCCGGGAATCGAACCCAGGACCTCATGCCCAGCAGTCGCGCATAGGACCACTACACCAACGAGGCAGTATTATATTGACTAAAAATGTATAGAAATTAGTGACTTGGCAAGCGCTGCTAAACCTTCAAGACCTACACATGTGTCTGTTTATTTGATTGACTAGCTGTGTCGCGCAACTTCGTCTGTGTCCCTTAAGAGAGAGAGAGAGAGGGAGTTTATTAATGTGATTGTAGCGTGATGTTACATACCCTATAGCCTTCCTCGAGAAATGGGCTATCCAACACTAAAATAATTTTTAAATTCGAACCAGTGGTTTTTGAGATTAGCGCGTTCAACCAAACAAACAAACTCTTCAGTTTTATAATATTACTATAGATTATTTCGCCACGATCTCTTCATCATGCAACTGTTTTATGATCAAAGCAAGATTAGAGGCTTGGCCATTAAACGACAAGCTATTTTTAGAACAGGTAGTTAACTAGTTTTAATGACGCGCGTCGTACGTAAGTGCAGATGAAACGACATACCTTCACGACAAGACTGGTTCTCATAGACGCAATTATTTGCGGTCTGCGCGGTAAGTCGATGAGACGTGGGTAGGTAACACTGTAGATGATTCTTTGTATTTTCCCATTTACTTCAAAGATCTGGTAAAACCAAAGATACCTGAGTTAGTTACCTCTTTATTTTTTGTTTAAATTATGATAGCTTCCGCCGGTTAGGATCGATCTGATCTGATAAGTATTATGTTGAAATGCTAGACTGGAACTTTTAAACTTCTAAGTTTAATTAATATAATGTTTAAATGTGAAAGTTCCTAATGATCCATGTAAGTCATATTATAAACAATAATAGATACTCTGCAATATTAGTTTTAAGTTATCTTGCTGCGCCCTAACAGGGTCATGTACTCACTAGTTTAAGCTTCATCATCTGCCTAGCCTTTTCCCAACTATATTGGGGTCGGCTTCCAGTCTAACCGGATGCAGCTGAATACCAGTATTTTACAGGGAGCGACTGCCTATCTGACCTCCACAACCCAGTTAGTTTTGGGTAATACGATACCCCTTGGTAAGACTGGTTGTCAGACTTTTTGGGCCACTGACTACTGTCAAAGATCTACAAATGACACCCGGGACCAACGGCTTAACGTGCTTTCCGAGGCACGGAGGAAACTCGGTATGTGATGGGTGGTCACCCATCCACAGACCAACCTAGACAAGCACGGCTTAACCTAAAGATCGATCCGAGCGGCTGTTATTTTTAGCCACGAGCTTAACGTGTAAAATTGGTTGTGTACATAGTGCTTTAAAATAAATAAATCTTCAGGTTAAGCCACGCTTGCCTAAGTTGGTCCGTGGATATGTGATCACCCATTACATACCGAGTTTCCTCAGTGCCTCGGAAAGCGCGTTAAGCCGTTTGTCCCGTTGGCATTTATACAGGGTGTAAACGGACAAAGCATTCTGTACATTAAACTAAGTAACCCTAGGCAAAAATTTATTACTGAGAAATGACTTTTTTTGGGAGGGAAAATCACGTTTTACGGTAAAACTCAATGTAACGCACTCAAAACATTGTGCTGATGGCTTTGAATAGTAAATAGGTCATTGAGGTAATTAAAGTCAATTTGTAACGTTAAAAACTAGAAAAAACTTGTGAAAAAATTGAAACTTTGACCTCAAATATCTCCGTAACTAGAAGGTTCCCAGGCCACTTTTCGAAATGTCTTTAAAAAAAAAAGATGATTGGAAATTTCTATTTGTATGGAAAATCTAAAATCGGTCTAATTTAGCTGTAACACTATTTTTTGAAAATGTTCTCTGTCAAGTTTTTAGACTTATGTATCCTGCTTATGCGTACGAAGTTTCATTAAAATCGGTTCAGTCATTTCGCAAAAAAACACTTGAAAGTTTGTATGAAATGCCGTAAGACGTTAACGCTCTTAAGTTTTTCAGCAGAAGACATTCCATTATTATCATCACATGAAATCTGCTTTATCATGTATACAGACTGTAAACGCATCCTTCACGAAGCCGTCAACCAAGCATTCTGTACAGTCACGAGCACCAATATGTATACACTTCCCAAAATTTAAAAGCAATTTTCGCAAGAAGTAACCATTTTAACTTAGAGAAAAGATCTTTTTCATTAAAATGTGAGTTTTATAATACTATCAAATACTGTTTTAAGCTTTCACGGTTTACAACTAACTAACTAACTAACCGGGTGATGACGGAATTACGGCCGAACTCCTGAAGGCAGGTGGAAAACCGGTACTTAAGGCCCTTCAGAAGCTGTTTGATTCCGTCATACTCGAGGGAAAAACGCCGCCGGCATGGTGCAGGGGTGTGGTGGTACTCTTCTTCAAAAAGGGCGACAATGCCCGGCTGAAAAACTATAGGCCCATCTCACTTCTAAGCCATGTCTACAAGTTGTTTTCAAGAGTCATCACGAATCGTCTCGCGCGCAGGTTTGACGGTTTTCAGCCTCCCGAACAAGCCGGATTCCGAAAAGGCTTTAGCACCGTAGACCACATACATACGCTGCGGCAGGTTACACAGAAGACCGAAGAGTATAACCT
The DNA here is from genome assembly GCA_963576755.1 of Noctua janthina. Classification (NCBI taxonomy): domain Eukaryota; kingdom Metazoa; phylum Arthropoda; class Insecta; order Lepidoptera; family Noctuidae; genus Noctua; species Noctua janthina. The sequence continues at coordinate 9,962,609 of OY755075.1, read as the reverse complement.
GCCTCTCTGTTTGGCGTTTGTGGACTACGAGAAAGCCTTCGATTCGATTGAGACTTGGGCTGTACAGCAGTCTCTCCAACGGTGCCAAATTGACTATCGGTACATCGAGGTGTTGAAGTGTTTGTACAAAAACGTCACCATGTCAGTCCGACTTCAGGACGAGACCTCGGAACCTATCCTTTTGCAGCGAGGTGTGAGACAGGCAGACGTCATATCTCCGAAACTGTTCACCGCTGCACTGGAGGACGTCTTCAAGGTTCTGGACTGGAGAGGGCTAGGCATCAACGTCAATGGCGAGTACATCTCTCACCTTCGGTTTGCCGACGATATAGTGGTCATGGCTGAGACCATGGAGGACCTCAGTACTATGCTCGATGACCTCAGTAGAGTTTCCGGAAGAGTGGGTCTTAAAATGAACATGGACAAAACCAAAGTCATGTTGAATGCCCATGTAACACCCACTCCTATCAAGATCGGAGACTCTACACTCGAAGTTGTAGACGATTATGTCTATCTGGGACAAACGATCCAGTTAGGTGGGTCTAACTTCGAGAAAGAGGTTAATCGTCGAATCCGACTCGGCTGGGCAGAGTTCGGGAAGTTGCGTGGTATCTTCTCGTCCAACTTACCGTAGTGTTTCAAGACGAAAGTCTATGACCAGTGTGTGTTGCCAGTGATTACATACGGGACCGAAACGTGGTCGCTCACAATGGGCCTCATCAGAAGGCTTAAAGTCACCCAAAGGGCAATGGAGAGGGCTATGCTCGGAGTTTCCTTGCGTGATCAAATCAGAAATGAGGAAATCCGTAAGAGAACCAAGGTTACCGACGTAGCCCGAAGATAGCCAAACTTAAGTGGCAGTGGGCAGGGCATATTGCTCGCAGAACGGATGGCCGATGGGGCCGGAAAGTTCTGGAGTGGCCACCGCGAACTAGAAGACGTCGCGTTGGAAGGCCTCCCACTAGGTGGACCGATGACCTGGTAAAGGTTGCGGGGATCCGCTGGATGCGAGACGCACGGGATCGGTCAATGTGGCGACACTTGGGGGAGGCCTATGTCCAGCAGTGGACGTCTTTCGGCTGAAATGATGATGATGATGATAACTAACTAACTAACTATACTGAGCACAGACACTACTACAGCCGCCGCCGCCGCGTCGGCCGCTTACTGAGCTGTACTAGTACGTATGGTGACTAATATCGGCGGATCAAAATAATAAACAATCACGGAAGATATCCCGTTAGTGACAGTATTAGGTTAGAATACTATGTTCGTAACAACATGAAATTTTAAGCAGAACAGTAGGAGAGAAACGCTTTTAAAAGTTGTTAAGTGTTTATGCATATTGGTGCTCGTGACTGTACAACAAACTGAGTAACTAACTTGATTAGTAATATGACGGTGACGGGGAGCGAACCTCAACCAACCTTTGGATCTAGTTTCCTAATAAATCACTATTTTCTAAGTAAACAAGTTGTTCGACGAATTCACGTTATTCATTGTTCGATATGACGTATGAGTCCAGTCTATTTCCATTGGATAAAACAAAATAAAAGTACCTGTACAGTTTTTTGCTCTTTAAATAATAATACATTGGTAATGCACGTCATAATATATGGAATGACGTGGTCGTAGAGGAAGTTACTGTGGATTATTTGGTTTTTAAATACATATACATATTTTCAAATATACACCTACCACTGCTTGTCTCTGCATCACCTAAAAGGTTGACTGGTAGAAAATGCCTATGACATTAAGTCCACCTCTGTACTTTTGTGCTTGAAGTCTTAAATAAATTAATAAATATACAAACTCACACCTTTTATCCATGGGGTAAGCAGAAATACAGAAGGTCACCAGGGACTCCTTTCGGCTCGTCCACGTTCATACATCTCATCACACACGCACGCCAAATGCGAGCACTACAAACCTGACCTTTCTGCAGAGCACCACCATTAAGGTCAGGGTATGTCCTTCAAGGGCGTATCCCAGCGTTACCACTCACATCCGCCTTGTAAATACCTTTTGTTTGTCGCCTTTCACTCATCCTCTCAATATGACCAAAAACCAAAACAAATGAATGTACATGTTGATGGCTGGATAATCTGGATAGGGAGATGAAAAGATGAAGGGATTTCGTGGGAAATAATAATTATGAAAGAAAAGGAGTACATGAAAACGTGACGGATGACAGTGGCGCCGACCCCAATTAGGTAATAATGAGACAAGGTTAGGACGATGATGATGAGCATAGGTATAGATCTATAGAAAAGGGAAGTTCTTCTGACCTGACGCGTGTTGTGTGTGATGGGCTAATTGGGCTACTGCACGACAGTTGTTGTCGGGTTTTTTATATCGTCGTAAGTCGTGGAAAACTTTAAGGTGGAAACGTCAGGGTAGCCCGCAAAAATCTAATTTTCTTACGCTTTCTAAAACTTGCAGGTCAGTGTCAGGTTGAATGATGATGAAAAATGAGTCGCGCTAGTAACACGTATGTAGTTACAGAATTTAAATCTTTAATCCAACCTTCTAAGTTCATGTAACCCCATTAAATAAATATTTCACGAAAAAGTCATTCAGTGGAGTTGAATGAACTAAGATGGTTGTATTCATGATTTCAATGATTGTAATTGTGTACTACTACATACGTGTTACCTACTTGCCCGACTAATTTTTTATCAACATACAACCTGACCCTGACCTGCAAATTTCAAAAAACTTAAGAAAATTTGAAATTCGCGGGCTCTCCTGACGCTTCCATCTTCAGAATTTTGATATTAGGTCTTCATTTGTGTCATAGATGGCGCTGTAGTACTTTTTGTACTATATTACTGTAGCACTTTTTTTAGTGCCGTTAAACTTGTTGCGAAACTGGAATTTTGTAAGAAATTTAGTACGATAAAAGATCTTTTGCGTTTGTAGTGCAACTGGAATTCTTTGTCTTAGTAAATCTATCATTGAGGTCAACAAACTTGTTTCTTGAAAACCTTGGACACACCTTTTTCGAGATGTTTACATAATGAGTTCGTTGACATACTTCACGCGACCAGAATGATTGGTCAAAGAGTAATGACCTTTTGTAGCACTTATTAAGTCTTGTTTTATTTATTACTAGCTGTTGCCCGCCACCTTTTCGTCCACGTGAAATTATTTTAAAAATATTACTTCCCAATTTGAATCGGATTTTGTTAACAATTTCAAAAGGTTTTATTTTTTGCACGGTACCCTAATCCTTTTTCTATAATAAAAGTAGCCTAAGTTATTCCTTATAACATAAGCTATCTGTCAGTAAAGTCCCGTCAAAATCGGTCCAATCGTTTCGGAGATTAGCCGGAACAAACAGACAGACAGACATAATAATATACAAACAAAATTTTTGTTATAAGAAAGCTGTTATTTTGAAACTACAATCAGGCCACTTCAATTTTATTTATTTGTATGTATAGAAAAGTTTATACAGAAGTAAAAACCGCACAAAGCACGTCTACTTGAAGGTGATTCAGAGAACAGCAGGTGCAACAAATTTTATTCCTGTATTGAAGTGGTTTCTCGTCCGGAGACTATGAAACAGGTCCCTTTTAACTTTTTTGCATGAGTCATCCTTGAAAGCTCTGTGGAGGAAAATATAAATGCCATAGTGCTCTTTTCTCGCAATTTGCACTCATATAACAAGAATAATAAAACAATTCTCAACTATCTTGGAGTCGATTTCCAGTTTGGCAGGATGTAGCTCAATACCAGTATTTTATAATACAACAAAATATTTAATAATCATTTTCCTTTAGCATGTTACTTTCTGTATTTTAAACTTAGTTCTTTGGTATGTACAATATTACTACTTACTTCTATAATTTGCAAACCATATACTTAAAACAAAGTCACTTCTTGTGTCTGCGTGTGTGAACACTTAGATCTTTCAAACTACTCAATGAATTTTAATGCTGATGATTATTTTCATCATTTAGGAGAATTTATTCCACAAACTAAATGTATTTATTATAAACTTAAATATAGTAAAGTAATTTCGACTACTTGTAAAGTCGTAAAACCGCGTGGCCCAGGGGCGAGTCGCTAGTAAAGAAACATCCCATCCAGAAACATATATGATTAAACTTTTTTTAAAACAATAGTGGCCTTAGTATAGGTCCTTGAAAAACACCCATGTTTCTTGCAAATCTCGATGAATTTGTGTGAGTTTCAATTATGATAATATTCTATACGTGTAATATTGAATATAGCTCACCTTTTAATTTTGTACTTCGTTTGCTAGTAAGTTTCAATTACCAAGTTTTACTGCCGGTCTTTTTGGTAACCTTTATTAAAAGCCTATCCCACTGCAGGGCAATGGCCTGTCAACTCTCTTTCCATTTTTTCCATTTAAACTGCTATGGAACTCTTACTTACTAAACATTATTATCGTACTTGAGTGTCCAATGGTTTGTTATAAGAGTATTACTTCATTTGGCTCGTTTGGCTTTTTGCCAAGTACTCACAAAGGCCCTTATTTTCGCAGCCATGAGAATATTAGGCCTACTTATAAATCTCAGATGCGCTATCCGTTACGAATACCGATTAATTGGGCCAATGTCGCTTTTAGCAACGCCCATCTGCAGCGGAATCAATGTTGACAGATTCTAGACGGTCAATTAAATAGTTCGCTACACGCATTATTCAGTTGTTTTCTCCCTTTCCCACTCACTATCTACCACCAAGCGAACATATTCCTGCAGGGCCTAACTTTTCCTGATCTATTTGGAGGTCCTTAAGCCGTCTTCGAACCCAAGTGGGGAGATGCAACTCATACCTCGTCTCACTGTGGCCACCTCGACAGAAAGACATTAGGGCGTAGGTGTGTTGCAAATTATGTTTCACCCTGCCGTCTGCCTTAAAACATGCATTCAGAATCTCTACGCTGACACTAGTGTCGGAAGTTTTCGGCCGTCAAAATTTAAAATAGCTACTGTGGCGCCAGTGACAACTGAATATCTTTGAAGGTCAAATAAATAATATTGCACAATCTTATTTTAGGTCTAAGGACTGCCTTAGTCAGGTTTTATTATTCCTACTATTGCACCTACGTTTCTACATCCTTTTAACTGCTGCTAATAATTGTGCAATTTTTACCTACCTATTTGTAATTATTTTTTTTTATATCACACTTTTTTTAATTTGTATTTCCTTCCTTGTCTATGCTTCGCCTCTAGACTTGATATGATTTATCTTAGTAAGCACAAACAAACTATTCAGAGCATCTACTCACGATTTCAGCCTTTTATTGAGTGTTTATTTGTCAACATAATCATTATACCTATAAAAATAAGTCCCCCTAAACAATGGAAGTCAAACGTGTTTTTTCGACCCAGCAGCGCACCAGGAACAAATCGAGCTTCGGATATAATAGACCCCATGCCGCACCAACAGAAACTCATCTTTGACTAACGTAGTGAGCGTGTTAAGTTGCATTGTTTTTGAGATCAGATTTAGTAAAGGCTAGTCTTCTTCTTCTTCGCTGGCACGACAGTATGAGTACTTCTCATTCTGCTCATGACTTAAATACTTTCATGGCGTCGTCAGTGGCAGCTTAGAGTTCACTTTAGCTGCATGTCCTGGGATGAAAAGGGCAGAGAACGGGATCGCTAGTGATGTGACACGGTGCATTAGTAGTTGATACATTAGAAACGTGACAGCTGCCAATAAGAGAAACCGAACCGTCGATCGTCTCCATTCGACTAACATACTTTTTCTCGCTAAGCCACGCGGCTCTAGTTTAAGATAAATTATTGTAAACTGACATGTAAGTTGTCGTTCACTAGTCTGGTTACCTAATTGACCAAATTCGTCAATTCAAACCAAGTATTTCACATTTGAATAGGTTAGTATACATGTTTGATTGCCGCCGGCCGGCCGCCGTATTTTTTCTACAGGTTTTATTTATACCTTGCTCTCCGACTAGAAACATATAATTAACATACATACAATTAAATATAAGTACTTCCATATCTTGTTGAAGTGGAACCCGTCAACGAACGCAAGATCTCGACGTGTGAAGATTCGCAATTATGTGCGGAACCCATACTGGTTATTCCCCCTGCTAACCGAGTTCGACACTGGTTTTTCCTGTGGCTCGTATATATAAAGTTTTTATTAGTCACAAGGCTCCATTTGCGACTGTATCGCAGAGACGGTGTGGTCGTGTTTCGACGGAAACACGTTTGTACAGCGTTTGGCGATATTATCAAAATGTCGGATAGTGATGTGCATTATAGCAAAATCCTCGTTCCCAACACGACAGCCTTCCGGCCTCCACTCGTGTCCATAATAGTGGAGTACCTCGTACTCGTACTGACTCTAGCCGCTTTCGTATACGGCGTGACGTCCTGGTACCTGATCAAGAAATTCCGACACTTCAGAAACTTTGTTTATATCAACGCCGTGGTATCCAGTCTACTGCGGTTAACAACAGTGTCACTAATCATACCTGGTGTTATGCAAATCATCGTGATTGATGATAAAGAAATCATGGACATTTGTCGCTATATTTGTACGTACTTCAGTGCAGTGCAAAACTACTGGATGTTGGTGATATGTTACATATTCTACGTGGATATTGTGAAAGTTTTTAGAGGACATGTTAAAAGGAAGTACTTGAAGTGTTGTCTGTTTGCTTGGGGCATACCTTTTGTGTTATTTCTGTTTTATTATATCTTCTTATTTTTCAATGAGAGAGTGCACATATATTTAGCCGGTTCTACATCGGATTATGCAGCTAATGCCGTGGAAGTTTTTATAATAGTTTCGCCTCTGATGATTAATTGTTGTCTTTATGGTGCGGTTTTATATTCTTTATGTAATTGTTTCCAACCGAAAGCGACTACATCTACTAACAACTGGCGTCGCTTCTACATCGCTACGTTATTGTTTCTTTTGAGTGATGTTATTGTGTTGTCTTCATTCATATGGGACTCAATGAGTATAACATTTACATTAAGAGCAGTTATGTCTAAGTTGCAACAAATAGCTATTGACGTATTTCTTCCATTAGTTAGAAGTAATAGAGAATTGTGGCATCAATATTTCGCGCAAAAAATTGCTACAAACATTCCGTGATTAAGATGCATTCAATCAGTTGCATCATTGGAATTATTTGCGTCAGTTTTTGACAAGAAAACAAAATTCAAATAAAAAAAAGGAAGTTCTTTTTGACGCATGTGTTTGTTTTTTGTGAGTAGCTTGGAAGAATATTATAAATGTTCGTTGATTCATCAAAGTAAAAAATCCAAGATTACCATAATGTTGTAGGTACTCGTAATTTGTGATGAAGTAATACGTTTTAAAATAGATAATAAAACATATTAAAACACTACGTATACTAATGTTATAGTGTAAACTTAGAAGTGTGTAAGTAAATATACGTTGGAACTATAAAAGTGTTTATTTACGCTGCACCTCTGTATCCATTTTTGTGTACTTTACAGTGCTACAAGTATTTCTTAGGTGTTTAAAGGACACTGAAAGGACGAAACAATTTCCTATGCTAAAAGATCCAACAATGCAAACTTAGAGAATAACGTTTCTGTTGTATTCGTAGTGATAGTTTTGCGAAAATGAGCCAACCCACAATCTCTTAGGTAACCAATTATAATTATACGTCACACTTACCCGATTATCTAAATGTACTTTATTACTATTTAGTTAAATGAGACCTTTTAACAACTAAAATAAGTGTTTATAACAGATTTAAAATGAATATGCGTTAATTATCAAAATTATTTTCAATCACTTCGGAAAATTGGAGAAATATTGATGTGGGTTGGTATGTTTTGGCAGAACTGGGCTCACTACTTCTGTACAACTTAAAAGTATTTATAAAACTTAAAATTTGTTTGACAACCAGTCTTACCTGGGTTGTCAAGGTCACATAGGCAGTCGGTCTATTAAAATACTGGTATTCAGCTGCATCCGGTTAGACTGGAAGCCGACCGCAACATAGTTGGGAAAAGTGGTGGGTAATTAATTTTTTAATAATATGATAATTTATTATGACATTTTTTTTTTTTATTAAATTTATACTGTATCGGTATTTAATTTATTTTTGACTTTTTAATTTAATTTAATAATGCTTCTTATTTAATGTAATGTAATTCTGATATTTATTTTTTTTGCTATAATTTATGTGTTTGTATTTGTATTTTTGTCTATTTTTGGTTTTTATATGGGTCTTGGACCTAAAATAAATGGAATTTATTTTATGTATTTATTATTTAAAAAGCTATAGGCAGATAATGATTATTAAACTTCAAAGTTGTATCAATTGTGTGAGCCGTGGACCAAAATAACCACTATACGACACAGCCAGAAGGCGACACGGCGGACCTCGTAGAAGATGGCGGGACGAGCTAGACAAAACCAACGACCACGAAAGTCATGGTGAGTGGCCTCAGTCCAGCAGTAGAGTGGTGTAGGCTAACAGTAAAAGTTACAAAGTTGCATCTTTAATTGACAGATTGTAGAAACTCGGGGAAAGCTGTACAGTTTTCCCTCAGTGCAAACATTTAACAAGTGAAATTGAATGTTTTATCTTTACGTTCGTGTTTATATGAACTCTTTGCAGGTAAAACCGCGGAGCACAGCTAGATGCAATAATATTGCACAATTGAAGCTCAATTTGAATTCCTCGTTGGTCTAGTACAAGCGCGACTGCTGAGCATGAGGTCCTGGGTTCAATTGTCGGGTTAGGCAAAGTGTTGATGGGTTTTTACGTCAGGAATTTCTCAGTAGCAGCCACGGAGTCTGGATTTGTGAACGGTTGATGGCAATAAGCTTGCCCGCTATTACATGGGACTTAAACATAACTGGCGAAATGTGGGTTTACTATTTTGGTATACCTCTGCCTAACCCTTCAGAGATTACAAGGCGTGATGTTATGCTATGAGAAGCTTAATTTATTTGAAGCAGCAATCTATCAATCGTTGATTCATTATTATTACATTAGTGCATTTTTTTTTTTTTTTTTCTGATGGGAAAGCATCAAATGACCCCCCACTCTGGGCGGAGCGGAAGGGAGTGTCAGACTTGTACTGACTAAAACCCTTTCATGTTCTTTCTTTGCCCTTTGTGTTCCAGGGCCACGGTATCTCTTTCGAACAGTCTCGCAGCCCTGGCAGGCATCGGCCCCTACTTGTTTGCTGACATCTCTTTGAGGCGCACGTGGAACACGAACGCGCCGTCGACACGGCCTGTCGTCGTAAGACGGCCGGACGGTGAGCTGGCCCATAACTCGCCGTCCACAGGCCCGCGCCTACGGTGGCCGGGAGCCACCACGTGACTCCCGACTCCCAGGGCGTCTTCCGCGGCGGCTGCGACGTGAGGTTCTTTCCCTCTCACGTCCTGCCACCTCCTTCACTAGCATGACTGCTTTGCAGAAGGAGGTGACGGCTTCCCATTCCCTCTCGCTCCGGACCATGGCTTGAACCAAGGCCGGACGCGAGAGATCGCCGCCGCCAATCGCCGCTACGAGGACACGGCGGTGCTCTGCCTAAGCGGAGCAGACCTCCACGGTGTGCTCCACCGTGTCCTCCGGACGATCCTCGCAGTGGAAACACCCGGGCGTTTCCTCCCGCCCGATTCGGTGCAGGAACCTCCCGAAATTACCGTGTCCGGTGAGGACCTGCGTCAGGCGGTAGGTGAGGGCGCCGTGGCGCCTCTCTAGCCACTCCTCAAAGAGGGGACTTATCGCTACTATGGTGGCGTGCCCTACACGAGGTTGCGACAGTCGCTCTCTCCATGTCGCCATGAGATCACGCCGGAGGTCTGTCCGCTGAGCGACAATTTGCCGCGGCAGCGGAGTTTCCCCCCGACGTAGTGCCTCCGCGCGCCATTCGTGCAGGCGTGCGAGGACTATCGCCTCCAGATCCCATGGCGGCAATCCGGCAAGGAGGCTAGCCGCCTCGCCGGAGATCGTGCGGTAACCCCGGATTAGCCTTATGGCTATTACCTTTTGGGGCGCGTTCAGGTAGTAGGCAGCTTGCCGCCTCAAAGAACGCACCCACACCGGGGCCCCGTAAAGGGCCATGGACCGCACGACCCCCGCGTAGAGCCTCCGGCAGGAGGCGTTTGGAACCCTCAGGTTGGGCAAGAGCCGCTTGAAGGCAGCCCCTGTCCGTTCCAGTTTGGGAGCCAAACGTCGGAAGTGCTCTACGAAGTTCCACCGGCTGTCGAGGACGAGTCCTAGGTACTTCAACGTCGACCCAACGCCGATGGAAACTCCTCCTGCCGTCAGTAGGGATCCCGACGGTGGCGCATTACGAGGCCCATGAAAACATATGGCCTCGGACTTATGGAATGCCATCTCGAGACCCAATTGCCGGATCCTCTCCACGACTATCGCATCCCCACATGTCATGTTTTCGGCCGCCGCCTCGTGCTACCTCCCTTGTGCCAGCAGGGGAGGTCGGCGCGCAGCACCCAGTCGTAACCGATGTTCCACTAGGCCGGCTCCAGAACCGATCCCGGTGGAACACCGCACGACATCTCTCTCCGGTTCCATTCTCCGCTTCGACCAGGGTAGATGACGGCTCTATTCGTCAGGTAGTCCCCGACCACACGACGAAGGTATGTCGGCACCCGGAGTGCCTCCCTAATGCAGCTCCAGGACATGGAGTTGAAGGCGTTGGCGATGTCAAGAGACACTGCCAAGACGACCCCGCCCCGGGACACCGCGTCCCCCGTCATGAGGGCTCTCACGCGCATGATGGCGTCCATCGTCGAGCGCTCCTTGCGGAAACCAAACTGGTGTTCCGCAAGATCCGGCCTCATCCCCGCAAGGTGCCCGGCGAGGCGGTTGGCAATGACTCTTTCAAAGAGCTTGCCAACCTCGTCACCTCGTCGAGCAACACGATGGGCCGGTATGCGGACGGAGAGTCCGCAGGGCACCCTGGCTTCCGGATGAGGACCAGCTTCCCCATCTTCCAACGAAGCGGAAACTGGCCTCTCTCCAAGCATGCGCTTAGGAGCCCTTCCAGTCGGGGCCCGAGAGCCTCAGAGGCCAGGACCCAGGCTTTGCCAGGCAAGCCATCGGGTCCTGGGGCGGTGTTTCTGGCTTTCAGCCTCCGTACCGCCACTCTCAAGTCTACCCCAGTCACCTCTGGAACGTCATCATCGTTGTGGTCCGCTTCCGGCACCGCACGCGGCGGCGGAGCCATAGGCGGGGGAGGATGCTCCCCTCGTGAGGGGAACAAAGCGCTCACCACGTCCTCCACGACACGTTTTTGGCCCGCCGGACAGTCTCTTGGAGGGCGGTCTTCGCCGCACTGTACCCCTCGTACAGCTCTGCCTCAATGGCTGCCGCATCTGGAGGGCGGATCCGGAGCCTGCGATGCCTGGCGTATAGGCCCCGCGCGGCAACGCACGCCTTGCACAGAGACGTCAGCTGTCGCGACCACCAGTACACCTGACGCCGGGCGCTTCTTGGCCGAACTCGGGGCATTGCCACGTCGCAAATCTCGGACATGGCCTCCTGGAACCAAACTGCCTCGTTGTTGATGTCGGCAGGCCTGACCGGTGATGACACCCAGGCCTGCACGATCGAAGCTTCCAGGAGGAGCTCCCGGTCCAGCTGCTAGAGCCCCCTCGCGGACCACTCGGGGCCAGTAGGACCACCGGCACGCTTGAGGACTGGGTGGAGACGTCGAACCGGATGTACCGGTGGTCGGAATAGGTCTCCACCTCCTCCATGTCGCGCCAGTCAACGACACGCGGCGACACAGCGGGGCTGGCGAACGAGATGTCCACCACCGACTCGCCCCGCATCCGCACGCACGTGGAGACAGAACCCCGATTTAGGACGACCAGGCCTGTCTCCAGAGCCCAGTCCTCCACCATTCTACCCCGCGCGTCCGTGTAACGAGAACCCTAAGCCAAGTTCTTGGCATTGAAGTCCCCGAGCACAAGCACGGGGAGGGAATGGCTTCCGATGACGACACTCAACTCCGTGAGGGAGTTGTGGAACTCGGCGAGAGTTCGGCTCGGGGAGAAGTAGACTCCCACTACAACGATCTCCCCGAACCGTGCTGCTACGCACCCCTGACCCTTCTTGACACTCTCAAGGGTCGGGGTACCGGCGATGACCACCCAGTCATCCCTGGGCGGGACAAAGTACGGCTCAGCGACCACGGCGATGTTAATCGACCACTGCGCCATGCTCTGGAGCAACAGATCCTGAGCGCAGGCGCAGTGGTTGATGTTCGCCTGGAGAAGGCGTAATGGGGCCGTTACTGGCACTCCATTTCAGCCCCCTCCCGGGGCCCCTGCGAATTACATTAGTGCTCAATTAAGGTCTTTGAGCCTGGATACACATACTTTTGATAAAACTTAATATTTTTTTACTAGGTAGCAAAGTTATTAATTAGAAAGACACAGATACAGAGCTGTGGAGAAGTTTTTGTGCGAAGTTGAATGACCTCAATTTTGAGGTATTCGGTCCTGCAATATCTCAAACTACAGGAATCACACTAAGTCAGTGTAGTGAACCCACATTCCATCTTCTTCTTTGTAAGTGGAGTCAAGTGATGTAAGGCACTGCTTAAAATAGCTCAGACTTGCTTTCATCATCTGCCTAACCTTTTTCCCAACTATATTGGGGTCGGCTTCCAGTCTAACCGGATGCAGCTGAATACCAGTATTTTACATGGAGCGACTGCCTATCTGACCTCCACAACCCAGTTAGTACTGGGTAATACGATACCCCTTGGTAAGACTGGTTGTCAGAATTTTTGGGCCACTGACTGCCTAACGACTGTCAAAGATCTACAAATGACAGCCGGGACCAACGGCTTAACGTGCTTTCCCAGGCACGGAGGAAACTCGCTATGTAATGGTCGGTCACCCATCCACAGACCAACCTAGGCAAGCACGGCTTAACCTAAAGATCGACCCGAGCGGCTGTTATTATTTAGCCACAAGCTCAGACTTGCTTTATAGTGCGCAATTTAACACCAAAAAAAAATATACCAGCATTTTTATTCGGATTCATTCCAGCCCTTATTCCGTGTTCTCATAAAATCATTTTCGATTTTTGCTACCTACCCCGCTTCCTCACACAATGTTGTGGTAAGGGACATGACAGTTATACAGCGTAGTGTGACAGCTGTCATGCACTTTAATACCGCACGGTGCACGCACCCACCGCGTAGTTACGCAGTGTCGTAGCGTCGTGCGTGACAGCCACGAAGTGTAGTAGCATCGTGCGTGAGAGCCACGAAGTGTATAGTAGTTGTGTTTTAGCATGGCAATAGTGGTCATTGCCCTTTCCCTGATATCGCTTTATACGAACTGAAACCATAAACCGTGTACTTATCGTTTCTTCTGTTAATGTTCAGGATCACAATCAATGTCAATTCAGGGGCTATTAGGACAGCTATTGCCATGCTAAAACACAACTACTATAGTAGCATCGTGCGTGACAGCTACGCATTTCAGTAGTAATGAGCGTGACAGCTACTCAGTCTAGTAGTAACGTGCGTGACAGTTACGTTGTGTAGTAATAACGTGCGTGGCAGCTATAAAGTTTGTTGAGGCATACCTAAGTGTAGGTATGATAGTACCACTATGATCTGAGAAACCTAACTCCTCTATGCAGTTGGCTATTGAAAATTGTTAAAATTAGGTCTAAGCATGATGATAAAGTTTGAGTAATTCGTGTTGGTAATTTTATTTGTTTGTTGCTATGCATGATTTCTAACATGAGATCTAAAAATTGGTTTGTTTTCAAATTATATTCTAAAACAAATATATCAAAGTTTGCATGATAATAATATTCACAGTCAATTTTTGCACAATCTTATTTTAGGTGTAAGGACTGCTTTAGTCTGGTTTTATTATTCCTAAATCCTACTATTGCACCAACGTTTCTACATCCTTTTAACTTCTGCTAATAATTGTGCATAATGTGTTAATTTTCCTTTTTTTTTCGTATTTCATTTTTTATTCATTTTTTACTCATGACTTAAGCACTTCTATGGCGTCGTTGATGGCAGCTTAGAGGTCACTTTAGCTGTATGTCCTGGGATGAAAAGGGCAGAGAAAGGGATCGCTAGTGATGTGACACGGTGCATTAGTAGTTGATACATTAGAAACGTGACAGCTGCCAATAAGAGAAAACGAACCGTCGGTCGTCTCCATTCGACTAACGTATTTTTGCTCGCTAAGCCACGCGGCTCTAGTTTAAGATAAATTATTGTAAACTGACATGTAAGTATTCGCTCACTAGTCTGGCTACCTGATTGACCTAATTCGGCATTTGAACAAGTTAGTATACAGGTTTGATTTCTGCCGGCCGCCGTATTTTTGCTTGCTCTCCGACTAGAAACATATAATTAAATATAAGTACTTACATATCATGTTGAAGTGGAACCCGTCAGGGTTCAGGGAACGCAAGATCTTTATGTGCGGAACGCACACTGGTTATTCCCCCTGCTAACCGAGTTCGACACTGGTTTTTCCTGTGGCTCGTATATATAAAGTTTTTATTAGTCACAAGGCTCCATTTGCGACTGTATCGCAGAGACGGTGTGATCGTGTTTCCGTCTACAGCGTTTGGCGATATTATCAAAATGTCGGATAGTGATGTGCATTATAGCAAAATCCTCGTCCCCAACACGACAGCCTTCCGCCCACCACTCGTGTCCATAATAGTGGAGTACCTCGTACTCGTACTGACTCTAGCCGCTTTCATATACGGCGTGACGTCCTGGTACCTGATCAAGAAATTCCGACACTTCAGAAACTTTGTTTATATCAACGCCGTGGTGTCCAGTCTACTGCGGTTAACAACAGTGTCACTAATCATACCTGGTGTTATGCAAATCATCGTGATTGATGATAAAGAAATCATGGACATTTGCCGCTATATTTGTACGTACTTCAGTGCAGTGCAAAACTACTGGATGTTGGTGATATGTTACATATTCTACGTGGATATTGTGAAAGTTTTTAGAGGACATGTTAAAAGGAAGTACTTGAAGTGTTGTCTGTTTGCTTGGGGCATACCTTTTGTGGTATTTCTGTTTTATTATGTCTTCTTATTTTTCAATGAGAGAGTGCACATATATTTAGCCGGTTCTACATCGGATTATGCAGCTAATGCCGTGGAAGTTTTTATAATAGTTTCGCCTCTGATGATTAATTGTTGTCTTTATGGTGCGGTTTTATATTCTTTATGTAATTGTTTCCAACCGAAAGCGACTACATCTACTAACAACTGGCGTCGCTTCTACATCGCTACTTTATTGTTTCTTTTGAGTGATGTTATTGTGTTGTCTTCATTCATATGGGACTCAATGAGTATAACATTTACATTAAGAGCAGTTATGTCTAAGTTGCAACAAATAGCTATTGACGTATTTCTTCCATTAGTTAGAAGTAATAGAGAATTGTGGCATCAATATTTCGCGCAAAAAATTGCTACAAACATTCCGTGATTAAGATGCATTCAATCACTTGCATCATTGGAATTATTTGCGTCAGTTTTTGACAAGAAAACAAAATTCAAATAAAAAAAGAAGGAAGTTCTTTTTGACGCATGTGTTTGTTTTTTGTGAGTAGCTTGGAATAATATAGATATTATATATATAATATCTTTAAGGTAATTAGAGGGAAGATACACAATGCAGATATATTGCGAAGGGTGGACTAGTCGTGCCAGACGGGTATGTGGGTCGTCGTCGTCAGCCGCGGTTGCTGGTGGAACCGCGCGCGCGAACTAACCTGCTGCGCGAGGCGCCGCTCACAAGCGCGCTCCGCACTCTAAACCTCATTGCTGAGGACTTAGACTTATTCTGTTGCACTTTGGATGAATTCACAAGAACAGCTACGCATATATTTGCTATACAAATAAATAACTGTATAAATTTCAAGTGTATAATTTTAAGTGTACAACATCGCATTGGGTCTAGCCTGTAAAGATAATTGTATGTTTGGAGTAAATAAATAAATATTATATATCTTCGTTGATTCATCAAAGTAAAAAATCCAAGATTACCATAATGTTGTAGGTACTCGTAATGTGTGGTGAAGTAATACGTTTTAAAATAAATTTAATATAACATATTAAAACACTACGTATACTAATGTTATAGTGTAAACAAAAATATACGTTTGTAAGTAAATATACGTTTTAACTATAAAAGTGTTTATTTACGCTGCACCTCTGCATCCATTTTTGTGTACTTTACAGTGCTACAAGTATTTATTAGGTGTTTAACAGACACTGAAAGGACGAAACAATTTCCTATGCCAAAAGATCCAACAATGCAAACTTAGAGAATTACGATTCTGTTGTGTTCGTAGTGATAGTTTTGCGAAAATGAGCCAACCCACAATCTCTTAGGTAACCAGTTATAATTATACGTCACACTTACTCGATTATCTAAATGTACTTTATTAATATTTAGTTAAATGAGACCTATAGCCTTTTCCCAACTATGTTGCGGTCGGCTTCCAGTCTAACCGGATGCAGCTGAATACCAGTATTTTAATGGACCGACTGCCTATGTGACCTTGACAACCCAGGTAAGACTGGTTGTCAAACAAATTTTAAGTTTTATAAATACTTTTAAGTTGTACAGAAGTAGTGAGCGCAGTTATGCCAAAACATACTAACCCACATCAATATTTCTCCAATTTTCCGAAGTCATTGCAAAGGATTTTGATAATTAACGCAGATTCATTTTAAGTCTGTTATAAACACTTATTTTAAATGAAAAAAAAGGGGGTTTGACAACCAGTCTTACCTGGGTTGTCAAGGTCACATAGGCAGTCGGTCCATTAAAATACTGGTATTCAGCTGCATCCGGTTAGACTGGAAGCCGACCCCATTAGGAAAAGGCTATAGGCACATGATGATGATTAAACTTCAAAGTTGTATCAATTGTGTGAGCCGTGGACCAAAATATTATAACCACTATGTGGCAACCTGACGCAGCCAGAAGGCGACGCGGCAGACCTCGTAGAATATAGCGGGACGAGCTGGACAAAACCAACGACCAGTGGTCCACATGAGAGATGGGAGAGAGGTCTCAGCCCAGCCGTAGAATCATGTAGGCTAACAGTAAGAGTTACAAAGTTGTATCTTTCATTGACTGATTGTAAAAACTGGGGGAAAGCTGTGCAGTTTTCCCTCAGTGCAAACGTTTAACGAGTGAAATTGTATACTTTATCTTTGTATTTATGTTCGTGTTTATATGAACTCTTTACAGGTAAAACCGCGGAGCACAGCTAGATGCAATAATATTGTGCAATTGAAGCTCAATTTGATTGCCTCGTTAGTCTAGTGATCACAAGCGCGACTGCTGAGCATGAGGTCCTGGGTTCGATTATCGGGTTGGGCAAAATGTTATAGGGTTCAGGGATTACAAGACGAGATGTTATGCTATGTGAAGCTTAATTTATTTAGTAGCAGCAATCTATCAATCGTTGATTCATTATTATTATATTAGTGCTCAACTGAGGTCATTCAGCCTGGAATACACATACTATTGATAAAGCTTAATATTTTTTTATTAGGTAGCAAAGTTATTAATTAGCAACACAGATACAGAGCTGTGTAGAAGTTTTTGTGCACAGTTGAATGACCCCAATTTTGAGGTATTCGATCCTGCAATATCTCAAAATACAGACATTCTAATTCTAAGTCAGTGTACTGAACCCACATTCCATCTTCTTCTTTGCAAGCGGAGTCAAGTGATGCAAGGCACTGCCTAACATAACTCAGACTTGTTTTTTAGTGCCGTCAAACCGTGCGCAATTTAACACCAAAAAATAATACACCAGTATTTTTATTCGGATTCATTCCAGCCCTTATTCCGTGTTTTCATAAAATCATTTGCGAGTTTTGCTACCTACCCCGCTTCCTCACACAATGTTGTGGTAAGGGACATGTCAGTTATACAGCGTAGTATGACAGCTGTCATGCACTTTAATACCGCACGGTGCACGCACACACTGCGTAGTTACGCAGTGTCGTAGCATCGTGCGTGACAGCCACGAAGTGTAGTAGCATCGTGCGTGAGAGTCACGAAGTGTTTAGTAGTTGTGTTTTAGCATGGCAATAGCGGTCATTGCCCTTTCCCTGATATCGCTTTACACGAACTGAAACCATAAACCGTGTACTTATCGTTTCTTCTGTTAATGGTCAGGATAACAATCAATGTCAATTCAGTGGCTTTTAGGACCGCTATTGCCATGCTAAACCACAACTACTATTATATAGTAGCATCGTGCGTGACAGCTACGCAGTCCAGTAGTAATGAGCGTGACAGCTACTCAGTCTAGTAGTAATGTGCGTGACAGTTACGTTGTGGCGTAATAACGTGCGTGGCAGCTATACCTTTTTGTATTTCTTTTCACATTAGAGATTTGAAAAGATTTTTTTTCCCTTAAAAGCAGTTCCTCTAAATAAACTTAAATTTAATTTAATTGCAGACTTAACTAGTAATATTAGAAATATACTACATTTGGACATACTCACACGTACACAAGTGTCGCGAAAATATAGGTAAATAAAACCACTACTTTGAGATATTAAATAATTTGAATTTATTTATTTCATACATTTTTTTTCACACAGCTCAATGAAGGTATTTAACATTTATTTGCTATTACAAATTCTTTCAACGCATCATAATATTCGGGAGACAGATCATACTTTATTGTGATTTTAGTGCCCAAAAAATGACGTAAAAGTAAATTGAAGACATCTGTCTACATGGGCTTTCCAAGACAGCCTCACGTATGTTCCGCCATTATTTTTATTCAACATTGAGTCTTGGGCCACCCAGTATAGTGATAATTTAATGTAATGATTGGCTGTTGCGATATTCATTTCAAAGTCTTCTTCAATCGATTATTATAATATTCGCACCATAATGCCCGGTTACTCTTCAATAAAGGAACAAAGAAAGTAAACACAATTATTTGTATGCTCAACGTATAAGCTCGTAATGGGAAAGAAAATTCAAATAATTCCCATATAACTAATATCAAAACATTAAGGTTAGTTAAGATAAACATGGCCGTTGCTGTGCACAAACGTCGCGATTTGTCTTTTACTGTTTCTTTTCTCGGCACCGCACTCTTATTTTTGTGTTCACAAAAAAAGTTTATTATCAATGGTATAAAGGTGCACCCGCCTATAGTAGCAAGTTTAATCAAACAGAGAATAAGTTTTTCTTCGTCACCTTCTAAACTTAGTTCAATTATCAGTGAAACCAATCTACAAATGCCCAAAACAATCCGAGGCAAACCCCAAGCAAAAATGGAAATTTTCAGAAACTTTCTTTCAATATCTTGATGAAAAACTTTAACAATATCAACGTAAAACATATAACACATTACCAACACCCAATAGTTGAACACATTCGTTAAATATACGAAGATAAAGAAATGCATGCGAGACCTAAACAATTCGTCACACGGAACATCATTAGTTAAACGTAATATATTCACTAGGATCGCATTGAGATACACGTAGTTGTTGAAATTACGGAACTTCCTGATGAGGCACCACGATATCACTCCGTATATGAACGAAACCATTACTACAGAGAACTGAATGTAATGTTTGATCATAAATGTTTTGCAAGTTGGATTCTCGTCATCTTCACTCGGAGTAGAAATGCCGCTGATGTCAATATCAGCCATGATGAGCTTCAAGCTTATTGCTGATACCCAGAATTTGAAGTCCACTTTAAAACAAAAAAAGACGAGAGATGCAAGATGGGACTCAAAAGAGACGATAAATTGTAAAAGTCACTACAATTATTACTATGCGAGGGTTGGAAAGAAACTAAACTCAACCAAATCACAGCACTCGGAGTAGTGATCGATTCTGTTTATCTTGCTTTATCTTGTACATTCGAAATGGTACATGAAGTCAGTATTAGTACCGGGAAACAAAACAGTAATGTAGCATTGTATTGTTACCAAAGGATAGTCGTTACTACGATAAGGTGGAAAAATCCATTACTCAATATAGAAGTACCTGTGGATAGGTACATAATAATATACATTCATGGCTATTGTAATTTATTGGAGACTGCCGTTATAATCAAATATTATTTTAATGAAGAGGACAATCTTAGTAAAAAATAACATTTGTCAACATTAGAAGTCAGTCTGAAGTTCTGCTTTACGTTTTATGTATTCCATTTTCTCTTCTTCTTTTACACACTATGTCTACATCTCTTTTTTAGTATCTCCTTTCGTAGGTATGCTGGAAGAGATTTCTTTAGAAATAAGCATTACCTTGTACTATTTTCTGTTCGTTTCTTCTTTTCTGTTTTTGTGTGTACATAAATTGTTAAATAATTAAATAAAGAGTGTTGTTAATCGTTTTCGGTAAAAATAAGGACTGATTACGAAAATAACACTAGTTTTTATCTTACAATTCTAGTTTGAAAATACACACAGGATCTAAATTCTTACAATAAGGCGATTTATACACGGCAACGCTCGTGGATGGCTTCAACGGATTATATTACTACGAGCCACCTCGAGCTGAGATCCGCTTCAACGTCCATCCAATCCTGTTGAACGTCGTTGCACAAGTATGACAAAGCTTTGAAAGTGTAACATGTTTAGAGCTTCGGGTCATACAAGTTGGAAAGGACACTAACGCTATATAGAAATTTTTCAACGGTAATTTAAAAAAAAGTCAGTTGTTCATACAGTTGTTTTGACCGTGTAGGCATTGCAGTTTTGTAGACACCATTTTTTTTTTTACCGTTTTAGTGTTGGTGTCCCTTCCAACCTGTATACAGCTCCCTCGTTTACATCCAGGAAATGAAAGTTGTCCAACAAGTTTCTTCGAGAGAATATACTAGTCTAAAGCAAACAGGTTCGGAGCAAGCTTGTACTATCAACTCTTATTTCTACATTAGCTCAAATAAGTGGCCGAAGTCTTACATAAAAATAATCACCAGTTTAAACTAAAATACCGCACAATATAATGACTAATGATGTTTTAATCGTAGATGTTTTTTGGCATAGAAGGCCTTGATACCGGTTGTCTTAATTTGGAGGGTGATCATCGACCTCTTCAAGGTTAGCGAACCATCAGGTACTCTGCACATAAATAATAGCGGTTGTAAACCTTCATTTTGCAGAAAAAAAAAAAAAAATATATTTATTAGAATTTATTTAATCTAAGCAATATTAATTAAAAGGATCTTTTGGTGCGTGGCCAAAATTACAACGAATGGCACTATCTTATTTTCTCTACATAATTTATATCACAAACGTTTACCAACACCGACTCCCAGTAAATGTCATTCAAGCACCAAGAGAACATTTAAATTAAGAGTCAAGATAAAAATAACCTTTTAAACTAACATGGTTTTACACTATCATTAACACTAAAAAAACGGGATATTTACCATGTTAACTATTTATTTTGAGTTCTCGATATTTCGGAGCTGTAGCAAGCACGATGATCACGGATAACCGGAAAGATCGGGAACTCAAAATAAATAATAAACATGGTAAATATTCCGGCCGTCTTATGTCGACAAAGCGTTCGTGTTCCAGGCGTGCCTCAAAGAGTGTCAGCAACCAGGAAGGGGTCCGCAAGGGCCGATGCCTGGACTGCGGGACTGTTCGAAAGAGATACCGCGGCCCTGGAACACAAAGGGCAAAGAAGGAACATGAATGCGTTTTCGTCAGTACAAGTCTGACACTCCCTTCCGCTCCGCCCAAAGCGGGAGGGGTCATTTGATGATTTCCTATCCTAAAAAAAACATGGTAAATATCCCGCTTTTAGTGTTAGAGTTTATGCGTAAGTGTTATGTGTGAACTCTCGGCTGCACATCGCCCTGACGTTTTCGACAACCAACACGAAAAAAATCCCGACTCTTTGAATCGATTCACATAGTACTCGTGCCAGAATGACCGATTACTCTTCAATAAAGGCACAAATAAGGCCAAGGCTGCTATTTGCAAGCTTAACATAACAGAACGCACTTCCAGTGAAAGTCTAAATATATCAAAGATTACAAACGTCAGTACAACGATATTACTCAAAACAAACATAGCCGTAGCTGTAAATAAACGGCGGAACTTATCCTTCCTTCTGTCTTTTTTAGAAGCAGCACTGGCGTTTGTGCTTTTAGAAAAAAACAAAGAATTCACAAGTTTTATAAAAATGACCAAGTTTGTAAACGAAGGTATAACATTGCACGTGATTATAGAGCTTACGGTGAGAAACAAAAAAGCTATTCTGTCTCTATCATCTTTGCTTGCTACATGAATAATAATTAAACACAATCCACAAATTATCCATATTATCGACGGCAAGGCCCAGGCAAAGATGGAGCTTTTAAGATGCTTCCTTTCGATATCCTTATGAAAAACTTTAACAATATCAACGTAAAACATATAACACATCACTAACAACCAACAATTGTATACATTCGTTAAATAAGCAAAGGTAATATACCAATATATAGTAATACACCCACTGAAGTCAATGGTCGTGGATTCGCAATGAAGTACAGTTATGGACACAATAGTTAAACGCAATATATTCACTAGGTTAGCACTGAGATACACATAGTTGTTGAAATTGCGAAACTTCCTTATGAGGCACCACGATGTCACTCCGTATGTGAACGTAGCCAGACACAACGCGAAGATACTGTAGTGTCCGATCATGAAGATGGTAACGGCTGATAGGTGTAAGTAGCAGTCGTCCACAGTGGAGCACACGGGCAAGATGGAGTCATAATCAGCCATGGTGGGCATCAAACTTGGCACTGACAGTCAGGCATTTTAGTAATTTTCCGTTATTATGGTGTATTGAAAACAAAAATGTAGTTGACAAGTGTAACTAACAACATAATCGAAAATAAAAGGTTCCGATCATTACTTTGACAGGGACCGCAACAGACTAATGCGATAAATCAGGCTTTGAGCACTTAGCGTACTGACTATATCTATTCTGAATATCCTTATCAGCCGTAATGGTCAATAAAACTTGTGATAACGTAGTTACATCGTCACCACTTCATGAAGTTTTTATAATACCTCCATTATGATGCTTGTTAGTTGAATGGATGTTATAACACTGCAATACACGCTGCAACACCATATTTATTTGATGTTATCGGTGTCTTTTGCAGCAAAGGCACATTATAATGCTAATATGTTGCTACTACACTGTAAAGTTGTCACGCATGTTATTAATACACTGCGTAGCTGTCACGCATATTACTACTACACTACGTCGCTGTCACGCACACTACTAGTAAACTGTGTAGCTGTCACGCATATTACCTACTACTACACTGCGTAGCTGTCACGCATGTTACTTTTCCACTGCGTAGCGTTCACGCAAGTTACTTTTACTCTGCGTAGCTGTCACGCAAGTCACCACTGCACATCGAACTTACCATTACACTG
This sequence comes from Noctua janthina, assembly GCA_963576755.1. Lineage (NCBI taxonomy): Eukaryota > Metazoa > Arthropoda > Insecta > Lepidoptera > Noctuidae > Noctua > Noctua janthina. Next base: position 9,939,161 of record OY755075.1, on the reverse strand, counting down.
CACAGCTGTCACGAAACCCACTACTACACTGCATAGCTAGGAGACACGTTACTACTATACTACACATAAAATTTTGTACCTTAGATGCGATACAGCATGAATGTTGTATAGGAAACAAAACAATATGACATGCTCCATTCTGTTCGTTGATATATTAAACGTTAATTTCATCTGTGGGTGTCATGCACTTGAGACATTTCAGCGTTGTTCTTGAGATACAGCATTCAGCAAATGAATCTCTAGAGGCATAGCATGCCTCTATAGATTCATTACGAAATACAGGGTGGAAGGGACACTGCCTCACAAAGGGTTACCACGTATTCTGCACATCATTCTGAACACTTCGAAAGTTTCCTAGGAAAAAAATGCAATACCTACAGGATCAAAATGTAATGGTACAGCTGATATTTACTTAAATACCGATGAAAATTATTCTATGTGCGTCGTGTCCCTTCAAACCTGTGTAATACAACCGGCACGTTGGTTTGTTTTTTTCCATTCATAAAACCAAACAGTAAAGAGAATAAGACAGTATGCAGGCAAAAGAAAACAATTTATAGATCATAAAGTATTTATTTGAAACAAATCACAGTTAGTTACACACCACTACTAACACTATATTCGGCTGACGATGACAGCTGTTGTAAACTGTTACAATCCTGCAAACGTCACCAACAAACAACACTAAGGTCCGGTCTCTAAGCGGAGCCGAGCGGAGATGTGCGTAGTGAATAGGAGGAGAGATGCGTAAGAGTTCGGGTATCCACCAAAGCAGTTCGCAGACGTGCAAACCGGCAAGTCGCTCATAGCACACCACTCACCGCACGCCGTTCACAGCACACCGCTCACAGTACACCGCTCACCGCATGTCGCTCACAGCCCATCACTCACGTCTCTGCTCGTCTCCGCTCGCCTAAACAATTACGAGACATCTCCTCTCTTCTCGTCTCGTCTCCGCTTCGGTGGAGTCCGGCCGTACAACTGAATCATGACATGGCGGTATTCTTTCTATTCAAATAATACTCGTACCATAATGTACGATTACTCTTTACTAAAGGAACAAATAACGAAAGAGTGATCGTTTGAACGCTAAATATAACAGCCCGTATTGGCAATGAATCATAAAATACACCCCAAAACAGAAAGACCAAAAGATTAGCGTTGGACAACATAAACATAACCGTCGCTGTACTCACACGACGGCAGTTTTCCTTCTGTCTTTCTTCTTTAGGAATCACACAAGCGTTTTCATTTCTACAAGAAAGCAGAGAACGAATGAGCTTTATTAAAAATACTACGTTTATGATCATAGGCACAACATCACATATGAATACCGTGCCAATGAGGACAAGTAAAAGAATTGGTTTGTCTTTATCACATTCTAGCACTAGTGTAATAATGATTAAAAGTAATATACCAATTATCAGTCCTATCACAGGCACGCCCCAAGCCAAGAGGAAGCTTTTAAGAAACTTCCTATTTATATCGCCATTGAATACTTTTACAACATCAACGTAAAACATATAACTCATCACTAACAACCAATAGTTGAAGACAGTCGAAAAAAACATAAATATGAAAAACTGCTTCAGCGACTCAACCGTTTCGAGGGAATATACATTAGATATAAACACCACAATTAAACGAATAATATTCACGAGGATTGCATTGAGATACACGTAGTTGTTGAAAATGCGAAACTTCCTGATGATGGACCACGATATCACTCCGTATGTGAACGCAGCCAGAGTCACGGCAAAGTGAAGATAGTGTCCGATTACAAAGAAAAGAACAATTGATGAATTTTCATTATCACTTTCTGTTGAGATGGGTCCACTGGCACGGATATCGCGATGAGCATCCAATGTGGTGCTAACACTCAGCTGGGACGTCATTATCCATGATAGTTTATTTAAAAATTAAATTAAAGTCTATGATTACCGACTTGACTCTATAGTCGATAAAACAAAAGTTCCACATCGAACATTACGTTAACAGAGGCAGGAGCAGACTACCAGATTTTGGGTACAATCTACTTTTATCTATTATCGATTTAGTTTTGCCTTAACTTATCTTGTAACGTTTTTAATGACGCTAGTAGCCATTTTTTTTTTTTTCCGGATGGGAAATCATCAAATGACCCCCCCCCCCACTCTGGGCGGAGCGGAAGAGAGTATCAGACTTGTACTGACTAAAACCCATCCATGTTCCTTCTTTGCCCTTTGTGTTCCAGGGCCACGGTATCTCTTTCGAACAGTCCCGCAGCCCTGGCAGGCATCGGCCCTTGCGGACCCCTACTTATTTGCTGACATCTCTTTGAGGCGCACGTGGAACACGAACGCGCCGTCGACACAGCCTGTCGTCATAAGACGGCTGGACACACTGCCATTAATGACGACTTTTTTGCTATAATGCGGACAAAGTCAGCCTCACTAATTCGCAGAATTCGGGGTAGTGGCAACGAAATCCTGAGTATGATTGCGGATCGACCAGTATCGCCAGTGGTGGGAAGGCTCATCAGACTACATGTCTTGTGATGAAATTGGTCTAATTATTATTATTTTTTATTCTATTTGATCATTTTTATTTATATTTTGTTTCAATGTAACTTGACATAATTTGTTCCAATTTAATTTATTATTTATTTGCATTAATTAATCTTATGTGTACATTTCAATTTAATCTATTCTTAGTCAAGTTATTATTATTTTAATTTTTAAACCGTATTCATCTGATCTGGACAACCTACATAAATGCTACTAACTTAGTCTTAAGAGAATTAATGTGTTACTAACAAAATATGGGCATTACCTAGTCTCAAATAAACAAATTTTAATTTTAATTTTTAATGAATAAAAGCCGAATATAATGAAGAGGGATTCATGGTTTAATAGTACCAGCTGCGCTTTCTCAGGTCAATCCGTGGATTGATTAGGCCTATATCCAGCAGTGGCTGGAACAAGCCTAACAATGATGATGATGAATCACGACATTGTTGTCTTCTGTACATCTATACAAATAAATAAAATTGAAATGTCTGTTTGTAATTTCAAAATATCAGCTTTTTACTGAATGCATCTGAATTTTACCGACAGATAGCTAATGTTAGGTTTACAGAGTAACTTAGGCTACTTTTATTTTAGAAAAAGTATTAGGGTTCCGTGCAAAAGGACCCTTGTAATTATTCACAAAATCCGATCCAAATAGGGATGTAATATTTTTATAATAATTTCACCCGGACGAAGGTCGCGCGGCACGGGCACAGCTATTTATCAATAAATTCTTTAAATACTCGTCCCATATTGCTCGGTTACTCTTTAACAAAGGCACAAATAAACCCAAGGCTATGATTTGTACGTACATAGTCAAAGTAGGTATTGGGAATGAAACTTTAAAAACCTGCTCTAAAGACAATATCAAAACATTAACGTTAGTTAAAACAAACATGGCCGTCGCTGTGCACAAACGACGCAAGTTTTCTTTCACTCTTTCATTTTTCGGAACCTCAGCAGCATTTTCGTTATCACATAGAAACAAAGAATACACAAGTTTCATGAAAATACTGAAGTTTATAATCAAAGGTATAACATTACACGAGCCATAAGTGTAAATGGAGAAAACTAGGCGAAGTCTCTCATCGTCATCTCCTTCTAAAGTTTGTTCAATTATGAGGAAAATCAATCTTAATACAATAACCATGATACAAGGCGCACCCCAGGCAAAGAGGGAGGTTTTCAGAAATCTATAATTTACATTTTTATGAAAAACTTTTACAATATCAACATAAAACATGTAACACATCACTAACAACCAGTAGTTGTACACAGTCCATAAATATACAAAGATAAAGAAACCAGTCCGTGAACGGTACCGTTGGTGGTAACAAGCCGTGTCATTAACTGTCACTAGTGTTAAACGTAATATATTCACAGACACTGCACTAGAGTACACGTAGTTGTTGAAATTGCGAAATTTCTTTATAAGAATCCACGAAGTCACTACGTAAGTGAATGTAACCATTGTAATGGCGAAATGGACGTAGTGTCCGATCATATGTGTTTTGCATGGTGAGTTCACCTCACTGTCACCAACTGTTGAGTTTTTCACGCCGATATCAATGTCAGCCATGTCGATTTATAAACGTGTTGGAGACTTAGATATTGTTAAAAAATTTAATGTTATACTCTCTACAATTTTTTAAGCAAGTAATACAGTTTTGACTCTCTCCTCTATCATGGTTAGTCCCAAACTAATGTGATTAAAGCAGATTTTCGATGTCAAGTGTAATCGATTATGTTTATCTTGTGAACATGATAACGCCAGTTTTATTGGGGATATGATAGACCCGCGATGCCGCTGGTAAAGGCTGGTAGATAACACTCTTATTAGTATTGTGAGTCCTAGAGGCTCTTATTAGAAGTTGTTCTCATTTCCATGACGCTTTGTACTACATACGCCACTGTCACGTAGGTATGTCAATTCTGCACTAGTTGTCACGTGCATTAATACCTACTTCATTATATCGTATATCTTCTATTTCATGATATAGCTCGTGGCTAAATAATAACACCCTCTCGGGTCGATCTTTAGGCACCGAGCTTGACTTGTTTGGTCCGTGGATGATTGACCATGCATTACACGAGTTTTCTCCGTACCTCGGAAAGTACTTTAAGCCGTTGGTTTCGGCTGTCATTTATAGATGTTTGACAGTCGTTACAGGTAGTCCGTGACCCGAAAGTTTGACAACCAGTCTTACCAAGGGGTATCGTATTACCCAATACCAACTGGATTGTGGACTTGTGGAGGTCAGATAGGCAGTCACTCCATGCAAAATACTGGTATTCAGCTGCATCCGGTTAGACTGGAAGCTGACCCCAACCAAGTTGGGAAAAGGCTAGGCAGATCATGATAAAGTTCGTTTGTCTCATACACAACTAGTACAATGCCTTGCTGATTTAAAGACCTGTAATCAGTTGTTTTCATAGATAAATACATTTAACCTTTAAGACTATGAAGGTAAAAAAAAAAAAGGCAAAATGGTATTTTTCTTATTTATTTTTTTGTACTCTATCACAATGCTATTTTATTTATTATTATTTTATTATTTATTTATTTGACCCAAAGGTTGATTGGTAGAGAATGCCTTGTGGCATTAAGTCCTACTAAGTACCAGTCTTGTACATAAAGTATAAAAAAGAAAAAATAAACAAAAACTAAGTTTGCATGTTCACACATATCGACGGTAGAACATAATATTTTTATGCAACACTCGGCAATATCAAAAGCTTATATTAACTACTTGAACCAACTGTGCTGTACAGATAAGGTGACAAAAACCAACTGGATTAGTAAGCAAAGTGCACAAAATCTCATAATCCATATAAAGGGTGTAAATAGGCCCTTAACATAAACGAAATACATTTGTTCTCCCCGTCACTGCGATATTTTTTTTGTTCTAGACCATACCTGGGAACCTTCTAGTTACGGAGATATTTGGGGTCTAAGTTCCAACTTTTTCACAAGTTTTTTTTTAAATACACGTTTTTAATGTAAGATTTTTACTTTACACACCTCCACGACCCTCGTACTATTCAATCCATTCATCAGCACAATGCTATGAGTGCTTTGCATCGAGTCCTACCGTAAAACGTGATTTTCCACCCCAGAAAAAAAAGTCGATTCCCAGCAGTAATTTTTGCGTAAAGTTACTTAGTTTGATGTACAGAATGCTCGGTTGACGGATATGTGAAGGGTCTGTTTACACCCGGTATATTTGTTTATCTCGGACCATGTCATTGTAAGGTTCGGTCTAACTATTTTTTTATACACTCTGTATCGAACGCATGATGAGGAAGGTCAAAGTCAAGATAATGGATGGATGGATTGTGTGAGGAATGATATGTTAGAGAAAGGAGTAAATGATGCCGTGACGTCGGACAGGGGAGAATGGAAGAAGAAAACGTGTTGCGCCGACCCCGAGTAGAATGGGACGAGTACAGGAAGATGCTGACTGTTTCGAACGCATAATTGCGATATTTGCTACTAAGCATTATAAAATACTACGCACACTTTACTATCACAATGCTTAGTTGTCACGCTGATCGTACTACGTTGTAAAGCTGTCACGTGTGATACTACTATTCTCACTAGCTGTCACGCACTTAACTATCCGTTGGTCCAGCGGTCGCAAGTACGACTGCTGAGCATGAGGTCCTGGGTTTAGTTCCCGGGTCGGGCAAAATGTCATTGGGTTTTTTCACCAGGAATTTCTCAGTAGCAGACATGGAGTTTAGATTTTCGCACGGTTGATGCTAATAGGTCCGCCCCCTATTACATGGGACTTAAACATTACTGGCGAAATGTGGGTGTACTATTAGATACAACTCTGCCTAAGATGTTAAGTTATGTTGAATGTCTTTTTTAGTGCATCGACTGATAGAAGACATTAATTTGTAATTGTTTGAGATAACCAATGGATGACGGCCGCATGGGGCTAGATGTGTGACTAATAATGGCATTATGAATTGTACAAGATAAGTAAGTGCAAATAAAATCGATTAGTAGGTACTCTAAATATCCAAAATCAGCTTTGATCACGCTAGTTTGGTTTTAATCCTCATATCTGTAGCTGATAATATTTGATTCGAAATTTCTGTTATATTGACTGTTGAGATTCTAACCGATATACGTCGTCTATATTTTTGTTTCCAAGTAAATAGTAGACAGTAGTTATTATTTCCTGCAGCAGAGTGTTAGCACCACGTTTCATGATCATCATGGCTGATAGTGATATTAGTGAATCCATCTCTACAGTGAGTGATATTGAAAACCCAACAATTGGTCTTCTCCTTATAATCGGACACTATATCCAGTTTGCCATGACTCTGACGACGTTCACATACGGAGTGACATCGTGGTGCCTCATCAAGAAGTTTCGCAGTTTCAACAACTACGTGTATCTCAATGCAATACTCGTGAATTTTATTCGTTTAACTGTGGTGTTCATAACTAATGTATATGGCTTCAAAACGATTTCGACACTTAAACACTTTTTAGTATTCATGTTTTTTTCGACGGTGTTCAACTATTGGTTATTACTGATGTGTTACATGTTTTATGTTGACGTTGTAAAAGTTTTCAATGGAGATTTTAAAAGGAAGTTTTTTAGATGTTTTTTATTGGCTTGGTGTGCGCCTATGATAGGATTATCATTGGTATTTTGATGATAATCATTGTTAAACTAGCGGTAGAAGGTGATAAAGTGAAAATAATTCTTATGATCATCTCCGTATGCACGTTGTTCACGTGTGATTTTCTGCCTTTGATAATAAACGTGATAGTTTTTATAAAGGTTGTTCATTGTTTGTTTTCTTATAAAATTGAGAACGATTGTGTTGTTCCAGAAATAGAAAGAAAGAAAGTGAAGTGGCGTCGTTTATGCACAGCGACGGTGATGTTCTTGTTGACCAACGTCAATGTTTTGATCTTTTTCATATGGGATTTTTTTTATCTTTCATTGCCAGTACGGACTGTTACATTTAGCGTCCAAACAGTCATTCTCTCGTTATTTGTTCCTTTAGTAAAGAGCAACCGGACGTTATGGCACGAGTATTATAAGAATCGATTGAAATGAAGTTTAATTTATTAAGTTTGTGTTCAATCAATTAAAAAATAAATATTGGAAGAACCCATTAACTCCCCAAACTATAACTCTAGCAACACTTCTGACTCAGGCACTTTATATGTACACCCTAACTCGATGGCTATTTTTGGCACGGACAACGAAGAGATAGATTGTCTTATTCGTGACCTACGACTAACTAGTGCTACGGGTTGGGATGGTATCCCGGCAACAGTAATCTACAGTGCTAGAAGCACTCTTGTCCCAGTTATCTGCCACGTTTTCAACCTTGCCCTTACATCTGGATTATTCCCGACGGTGTTCAAAAAGGCAGTAGTGCACCCTATTCTATGCACAAGAGTGGAGACAGAGACAGTGTCAACAACTACAGACCCATATCGGTATTATCAATTCTGTCTAAGCTCCTCGAAAAAGTACTAAACAAACGTCTGCTGGATTACCTTAGCTCACAAAATGTACTCGCAAATAATCAATATGGATTCAGATCAGGCAGAAACACAGAGGATGCCATATTAGAATTAATAAGTTCACTAGCTCAAAATCTTAACAACAAGGATAAATCAATAGCTATCTTCCTTGACCTTTCTAAAGCTTTTGACACTGTCTCTGTCCCCCTTCTACTCAGTAAACTAGAAAGGATTGGAATGAGAGGCCTACCGCTTAGTTTGTTTAAGAGTTACCTTAGTGGTCGCTCGCAAGTCATCAGGATAAACAACCACACCAGTAAGGAAGCATTCCTCACATACGTAGTTCCGCAAGGTAGTGTCTTAGGACCTACCCTTTTCCTGGTTTACATAAACGAGCTCTGCAAACTCAACTTAAAAAACTCTAAACTAATTGCTTACGCTGATGACACTGTAATCCTGGTTCGTGGCAGTGACTGGAACGAGGCTCGAGTTCGGGCAGAGTCAGCCTTGCGAGTTACTATGAGATGGCTCACACAGAATTTGCTCACCCTCAACCTGGATAAAACCAAATTTATCACTTTTAGTCCAAGGAAAGCGTCACAGCCAGCCCCACCCTTCCGTCTGACAGCTCATTGTATTGTATTGTATTGTATAACGGGCTGGTGTCCGCAACTCCACGTCAAAGCGCGTATTTTGCGTGCGGGTGGGAAAATTATTCGATCCACCCTAACTCCCCGAGAAAGGCCAGCAGCGCCTTGGTGTTGCTGACAATCTCGCGGAGAGTACCTGGGGTACCGAAGTACTTTGCCCTGTATGTTGCAACCACTGGGCAGTGTAGAAGCACGTGGGCTGCTGTTTCGTCTTCCTCCATGCAGGCTCGGCACAGGGGGCTGTCTGTGACTCCTATGACAAAGAGGTGTTTATTAAAAGAGCCGTGTCCAGTGATGGCGGCTGTAAGTGTGCGCAGCTGTAGTTTGGTCAGCCGAAGCGCTCGTTTGGTGAGGCGGCCATCGATAGTAGGGAGTGCTTCCTTGGCCTGTCTGCACTTGCCATGGTCCAGCCACAGCTTGTGGTGTTGTTCACTGGTTCGTTTTCTTACCAGTGTGCGTAGATACCCGAAAGGGAGTGGCACGATGGGTTCAGGTCCCGCTGCTGCCATGCTCGATCCCCTTCTAGAGAGTTCGTCCGCTGCATCATTGCCTCGGGAATCACTGTGTCCTTTGATCCATTGGATGGTTATATTGTTGAGATTACCAACCTGGTTCAGGCGTTGATGACACTCGTATATTAACCCGGAGTTTACTGCGTGGTTGTTTAGTGCTAGCAGTACAGCCATGCTGTCTGAGAGTATGCGAATTGAGTGGCCCTCAACCTTCCTGACTAAGATGGCTGATGCCGCCAGAGAAATGCCCATGCATTCTGCCTGAAATACTGTGTTGTGGGCCCCCAGTGGTGTGGCTATGTGGATGTTGAGATCTTCCGAGAAGACTCCAGCTCCAGTACCAGTACCTGTTTTTGATCCATCCGTGAAGATCCGTACTTCTGCGGGGCTTAATCCCTCGCAGCGGTGGTCCTCGTGGAGTTGGATTTTGTATTTTTTGTCGAATACGAACTGCTTAGGTATCCGATCGTTTATGGCTTTCGCTAGGGGGAACTCGTTATAGAATCCCTCCAGTATTGCGGTGTGCTGTGTGTACTTTTTACCCCAGAGTTGAAGTGTTTTAAGGCGTACTGCCGCCATCGTTGCTTCCTGTTGTATGAACAGATGGAGCGGTGGGAGCCCCAACATGGCTTCCAGAGCCGCGGTCGGAGTAGTCCGCATACAGCCTGTAGTCGCCATGCAGGCGAGTCTCTGCATACGTTGCAGTTTGCTGGAGGCTGTAGCTAGTTTGGTGCGGGGCCACCAGACCACTGACCCGTAAGTGATCATGGGTCGGATCACCGCGCAGTATAACCAAAGTATAATTTTAGGGGATAGGCCCCACTTCTTACCTATCATCCTCCTGCATTGCCAGAAGGTTATGCAGGCTCTGTCTAGTTTGTTGTCTAAGTGTCTGCTCCAGTTTAACTTACTGTCAAGGATGACTCCCAGGTATTTGACTTCTTCAGCTAACTGGAGTTCTGTATCGAATAGTTTGGGTAGGCGATAAGGGCCTAGTACTCTTTTTTGGGTAAACATGACTAGTCCAGTCTTCGTGGGGTTCACCGAAAGGTCGTATTCTATACACCACCGTTCAACGATGCGTAGCGCTTGTTGAGTGAGATTACAGATTGTCCCCGTCACTTTCCCCGAGATGAGGATGGCGAGGTCGTCCGCGTACCCAATTGTGTAGAAGTGGTTTGCGTTGAGCTTCATGATGAGATCATTAATCACCAGATTCCAGAGGAGGGGGGATAGTACGCCTCCTTGGGGGCAGCCTCTAGCTATCATGGCCATCTGCTGTTCTTCCGCAAGGCGAACCACTCGTTTGCTTAACATGTTAGTAATCCAGTCTATCAATACCTGTTCTACTCCGTGCCGGGAGAGGGCGGTGCTGATGCTGGAGAAGTTTGTCTTATCGAAGGCTCCTTCGATGTCTATGAAGGTGCCCAGGCAGGTACCCTTCTGATGTATCGCTTCTTCTATCCGGCCGACCACTAGATGAAGAGCTGATTCAGTAGACTTACCCGAGCTGAATGCATGCTGGTTTACATGTAGTGGGATCGTTTTCAAGGCCCCATCCTTCAGCTCTCTCTCGCAAATTCTCTCCATGGTTTTAAGGAGAAAGGAGGTCAGGCTGATCGGACGGTGGGATTTGGCGTTTGTATAGTCGCTCTTACCTGGCTTAGGTATGAATATAACTTTCACTTCCCTCCATCCTTTTGGAACGTATCGGAAGGCCAGGCACGCTCTCACTATGGGAAAAAGTCTGCTGGCGACAGAGGACCCACCCCACTGCAGTAAGGCGGGAAATATTCCGTCCGGACTGGCCGCCTTAAAAGGATGGAAGCACCGGATCGCCCACTGGAGTTTCTCCAGCGTTATCACTTTGTGTGCGTAGCGCCAGTCGTTTTCTGATGGTGTTAGAATTACCTCTGTCCAGTCAATAGTCTGTGCGAAAGCGCAACCTGGGAAGTGAGTTTCGATAAGGATGCGCATCGCCTCTTCTGGTGATGTGGTAAGTGTGTTGTCGGGTTTGCGGAGAACATCGGGCCCATTTAAGTTCTGTTGTGCCAGAATTTTCTTTACCCTGTTTGCTTGTTGGCAGGATTCTATGCTGCCACAGTATTTTCGCCATCCGGTAGAGCTCCTGAATCTGATGCATTTTTTGTAGCTGGATTTGGCCGCGTAGTACGCGTCCCAATCCTCGTCAGCACAGGTGTTCATGGCTCTGTTTAGAGCTGCCCTTACCTTCCTGCGCTTTCGTTCCAAATCCGCTCTCCACCAAGGTTGCTTCCCTGGTGTTATGTGCGGAGTGGTTTCCGGGCAGGATGATCGGTAGCTGTCTAGCATTGATTTCGTGAGATGACTACCTCGTCCGTCGATCTGCGACGTGTGCTCGAAGGTCATCCAGTAGTTTGTTGGCGCAAGCTTGGTCTCGAGGATGCGCGTATATGCCGCACGGTCTGTGTTTCGTGGGTTCCGCCGTGGCAGCGTTGGTGTAATACAGACCTGGATGTCGAAGCGGATCCATCTGTGGTCGGAGCAGGAGGCCTCTTTGGAGACCTGCCAGCCGGTGGTGATGGTCGCTGCACCCTCTGATGCCAGAGTGAGGTCTATGATTGTTTGGCTTCGTCTGTTTACGAAGGTTGGTTCGGAACCTGTATTCAGTAGGGTTAAGTTTGTAGTGAACAAGAAATCAACTAAAGTCTTACCCCTTGCGTTTTGCGTGTCCATTCCCCACAGAGGATGATGGGCGTTTGCGTCAGCGCCTATGATGACTTCCACCCCTGTGTTCTCGCAATGTCTTACGAGGCGGGCTAGTTCATGCGGGGGCGGCTCCTCTGCATCAGGCATATATGCCGACGCGAAGACTACTGCCACCTCCGTGTCCCCACGCTGTATGAGCAGCCTAGCTGCAGAGAGATCCCTGCAACAGAAATCTGTTAGTGGCTGTGTTTTAATATTTCGTGTCGTATAGATACACGATCTTGGTTGATAGTGATCTGTGCAAACTAAGAGCTTACCACCAAGATTGGAGAGTCCTTGTATGTGGCCAGCCCTGATCCACGGCTCCTGGATCAAGGCAATGGCCGTTTGTTGAACCTCCAGCCACTTCCGCAGCTGAGCCGTCGCGGTCTGACTGTGGTGGAGGTTAGCCTGCAGAACTTTACAGGTCGACGAAGGGAACGCCATCGCTGGTCGATCCTTCCTCGTCGCCTGCTAGCCGCAGCCCGGCAAACAGGTCGCCCGCGTCGAAAAACTCCCCCTCCACGTCCGATGCCGACGACAACAACTACAGGATGTCGCCGTCAAGCTCATCGCCCGAGGAGAGGACGGTACCCACGCTGACGGCAGTAGGTGCGGCCGGCGCTGCTGCTGCAGGAGCATCCGCGGGTGTAGCCGCGGTGTTTGTAGGGGGAGCTGCCACCTCCTCCTGTGTCACGATAATGGTTTCCGATGTCGGATCCCAACCCTGAGGGACGTCGGCATATTTACCGTTCGGACCCTGAAACCGCATGTACACCGTCCCTACAGCAAAAGAGAGACGGCGTCCAGCCTTCATCAGGGTCGGAATTTGGTCCTCAGGGACCCCGACCACCACAAACCATGCATCGGCCTGTTTGTTGATGTGCAGCAACACCCATCCCTTGATGTCCACCCAAGGATTTTGGTAGCACAGAGCGCGCCCAATATTGGTCGGCTTTGCGAAAATACCCTGCTCATCCGGGATGAGTATGCCGCATCTTACTCGTTTAAGTATCTCCGCCTGCCTCCTGACCACTAGCGAGGTGCTGGTGGGGGGAGGCAACTCGGAGATAAGCTTCCTTAGCCAAGCTAAGGTGTGGTCGTCACCGCACCACAGTTTGAGGACCCCACTAGTGAACACCGGCCTTGCTTTGAAGGTCGGTGCGGGTGAGTCCTGTTTGGGGGAGCAGGCCTCGGCGACTATCTTCCTCTGGATAGCCGCGAGAACCAGCTCCGACACTTGCCTGCTGATCAGCCCCGTGCGGCCGCAGGTGACTGCGACATCTAGGTCGGAGCTGACAGCTTGGGCGTAGCTGCGATTGGCGGCCCGCTTGGATTTATGAAGCCGCGGCCGCTTGCGCTCCCCTCGAGGTGAGGAGGTCTCATTGAGAGCTCGCTTGGCCACGGCCTGATCCTCCCGAACAGGTCGCTGTGCTGTTTTCTTGGCTGGTCCCTCCTCGGCGCTGGTTGACGGTCGGCTAGGTTCTGGTCGGCTAGTGCCGGCCTCGACCTGCGACCGCATGCCTGCGGAGAAGTTGACGTTGCCACTGGTCGGTTTAACCGGACCCGTGGCATTAGCCAGTGTTTTTTGTGGAGTCTTACCTTTCCACCGTAATTGACGCCGCTCCGTCTTGGACGGTCTGTCCCTCCTTTTGGCAATACCTGCCGAAGGAGCTGTGGCAGCCTGTCCTGAGGGTTCTGCGCGGCGTTGTATATCCCGAGTGTTTCTATCCTTATCCCGGCGCCTTTTCTTCTGCACCTGCCAGGTGAGCGCGAACGCGTCGCCGGAGGTGCTGGTCTCCTCCGGTTGGCCAGTTACGGCCAGCAGGGGAGGGGCGGCTTGAGGAGCCGTAGGCGGGGGCGGATGTATGAGAGGGCCCCGGCCACCGGGGTTAACCGTCGTGGGGGGCTGTGTGCCTGCAAAAGAGGAAGGATCGGTACTGGTCCCAATCAGCGCCGGTGTCCTTTGTTTATTACGGGACTTGGATTTGGTCTGAGCAGCGGTTCTCACCACTGCCGGACCGACACCCGCGCTGGTGCTCGCCGCGTTGGCAGCAGAGCGCCCAGGGGCGAGAGAGGTGCTGCAAGCACCTCTCTTAGGAGTCTCGTTGGCTTTCGCCTCCACTCCAGTGTGTAGCTGTGTAGTGTGCGTATGTGTGTGAGTGGGTGTTTTGTGCGTGGTTGGTGTATGTGTGATTGGTGTGTGTGTGTGGTGTGTGTGTGGTGGTATTTATTGAGGTATCCATTGTTTGGTGTTTGGAATTCATCTCTCCGGCTTCCCACCCTCCTTGGAGCCTGTACCTGGGAACGTCTCGCTACAAACTAGCTCAACCGTTAGGACTACCATCGAGATATAGGGGCGTGAGGCTGGCTTACAGTGCGACATCGGGTGCTCGATCGGGTTTAACCCTCACTTACACCGTCAGCTTGACCTTAACCCACCGCTTTGGCCATCCAAGGACGACCTCCGCGGACCTCCCGCCCCTCGCCGTGACCCTCTGACGGGACACTGTGGCCATTTCCCTACCCCTGGCTATTGGGTAGGGCCACCGTTTCGCTTGAAATCCGGACCAAAGAGGGCGTGTTGCCTCACGGACGCATTACCGCCAGCGCCGCTCGGCTCAACCCTCCAGGACTCCTTCATCCCCGCTTACGGCGCTCAACCGCGCAGGTCCTAGCGCAGGTGACTAAATTTACCTACCCGTCGTCAGCTGAGTTTAGTGACGGACAAGGCCACGCCCACTCAGTCACAGAAGGACGTAGTTAGGTTGAAAAGCGCCTGGTGGTTTCTGTTGCGTCTATTTCTTAAGGAATTAGACCAATAACAGGGCGGCAACCTCGTGAAGGTGAACCCACCAGACTTGCCTTGAGGATCTACACGACTGTAGCGCTCCCCCCCAAGACCTCGCCACCTTACCACCTCTGAGGGACGTAGTAAGGTAGACCTGCATCTATACTACCAAGCAAAGCGAAAGCAAAGCATGTCGTTGTGCAACCGCAAAAGCATAAATACAAGCCCGCCCCTGACAGCTCATGCGTGCCATACAATGAGGACTGACACCTGTGGCTGTCCTGAAGTTATGCGCGCGGACTCAATAAAATATCTTGGAGTCTGGGTCGACGGCACGTTGACATGGAGTGAGCAAATCGATTCGCTGGTCTCTAGGGTAAGAAAATTAATTTTTGTTTTTAAAAATCTAAGGACGTCCGCCAATTTCTCTACTCTGAGAACTGTCTATTTTGCTCTTGCCCATTCCATTTTAACGTACTGTATTTCGGTCTGGGGTGGTGCTGGTAAATGTCTTCTGCTGCGTTTGGAGAGGGCGCAGAGGGCTGTCCTTAAGGTAATGGCCTTCAAACCTTATCGGTTCCCTACCAGCGAACTGTACGCGCTATGGAAGCTACCCACACTAAGGCACTCTTTTGTGCTAAATACAGTGTTGCGAAAACACTCAAACTTGTATTTTGATCCAAAGTTTGGAAGACACAAACGTAGAACTGACAGAGTCTGCCCGACATCAAGTGTTAAATTGGAAATTGTCCGCCGGCAGTTCATTTTCTGCAGTCCCGTGCTTTATAATAGAATAAATAAAGTGCTTTCTATTTATCCATGTACTCTCCGGGATTGTAAAAGACTTACTGATCAATGGCTTCATAGTCGCACATACGAAGAATTGGAGAACTTAGTCAAACCGTAAAGATCTTTCTTCCGTAGACATGCACACCAAATACAAATAGCGCGGAGTGTGCTTGTGGGGTTCCACAAGCACACACTCTACACTTACATTCCACAGACACGCACTACACTCACATACAACACTCCCACATGCACATCTATTACTTACATAATATTTAATTTATTTTTTGCCATGTTAATTTTTTACTATTTTAATTGTTTACTATTTTATTTTTTACTATTTTAATGTTTGTATCTGGAACGCTGTCGTCTTCCTCCTGGAGGTGGGCGTTAATAGCTGTGACACAGTTTTTAACTAATGCAGCTATTTCCGTACGCAATTACTTTGTGAAATGTGTTTTTGTTCTAATAAAGATATTTGAGATATTTGAACTCAACGTTGTTTATTTGTGCACTGCATGCCAGTAGCGAAGGGTCAATTTTTTTAAGAGGTAAGCCAGAGTACATATATCTTTAATGTGATTTTATTATTAATTTGTCTATGGAATACTGATTGTGCACGTTTTCAAAGGGAAGCTGGTAGGAATCGAGTTGTATGGAACATTCGCCAATGCTGCATGCTGTATGTTGTTTTAACCTCAGCTTAGATATCCGTGTCTGCGCGTGAAGCCACACAGTCTTGTACTAGGGAGTGTGAAAACTCAGTGCATTAAACAATACTTAGTATAGCGAGAATACGATTTTGTTCTCGTGATCCCAATTATTCTCATCAACATCTGCCTAGCCTTTTCCCACCTATGATGGGTTCAGCTTCCAGTCTAACCAGATGCAGTTGAATACTAGTATTTTACATGGAGCTGACTGTCGATGCGATGGTGCCTGCCTGTCTCGTGATCCCAATTACGAGAGCCATGTCGTATTCTACTTGCCAGAGACAAGGAGTCGCTCTAAACTTGGACACTGCACTTCACTTTAGTAGATACTCTTGAAATTAATAAATGTAGTTTCAGAAGTTCTTTGTTATCGTATGGTTAGTGCCTAACCAGCTCCCGTCGCATGACCAGCGTAGACAGGGATTTCTTTAACGGAAGAATCGACAAAATGACAGATAGTGCAAAAAAATCTGTCACTGTGTCGACACAATCTGTCATTTTATCGATTCTTCCGTCAAAGAAATCCTTGTCTACGGTGGTCATGCTACGGGGGCTGGTGTCAGAGTTTTTATGCCACCCAAGGGCCTCTGATTTGGCTTTACCTGCAGTCGAGAAATATCTCTCAGGCATACTGGCTTCCTCTTGATATTTTCCTTCACCGAAGCAAGTGATAATTATACAATACGCACGTGAATCCGAAAAATCACAGGTCTTGAATTCGAACTCGAGACCTATGACTTGGCAGTCTAACAGTCACACTACTAGGCTGTCACTGCTTTTTACAGTTGCAGATGTGACGACCCCAACACAGTCGGTATAATAAAAGTGTTAGAACGAACCTCACAATAACATGGTCAGAGACAAACTAATAGATATGGTTGATGGGATTTTTTGCACTTAGCGTATTAATCTAGTATCGCTTTATCGGCACAGGTCGTTTGAGCTCTAGTAAGCTTTGATAACGCCGGATATTCCATGAAAAATAAATATGTTTCGTCCGTTGATTTGTGTGGAAATATAGTTTGAGTGTAATCAGCCACGCATTGTACTATAGACCGACCGCTTTAATGAGTCCTTCGCCTTGCCCCATCAAAAGCACATTAAGCGTCCGCAAAGTCCTAATAATATCCCACAGGTTATTTGTTTTAAAAATAACCATAATCCACGTACACGACAATCGGTCTATAGTTATGAGTGAGACCGCTACACTGCACAGTATGAACACAGTCATCTGTCGACTACACAGTGTAGAATTAACAAAAATGACAGCTATATAGTGTAGAATAAAAGCACGTGTCAGCTACATACATACTGCAGTTTTAATGTAAGTGACAGCTACGCAGTGAAGAACCAACGTACGTGACAGCTGTATACATATTATAGCAATTTGCGTGATAAAAATAGGATATCTACGGGTGACGACACTAGTAAAACTAATCTCTATGGACTATTCCGCTATTAAACGAAGTAAATGACGTAACTTGATACCACTATATGAGGTTTTCTTGTAAAATTAGTGCCGGTTGCGCTAGTGTAGACGACTTTACTCACTCGATGCACCGCTACTTATATATCTGAAACGTCTGACCTACGCAATTCAGTTTACTTATACGATATTAATTTAGTTCAGTATTCCCTGCCCATACATAGTATGTTTACATACTCTTATACTCATAAGACTCAAACTCACTGCTTTTAACACGGATCCGAAATAATAATTATGCAATTTTATAATTATGATTCCCAGTAAAACCTGGCGTTATCATAGTCACAAGATAAACATAAGCGATGTCATTAAAGGCAGAAAAACAGTTTGAATCACATTAGTTTGTGTGTGACCATGTTACAGGAGGGAGTCAAACCTGTATCTCACATATAAATTGTTTTCATATAAAAATGGATATTGCTAACTTAATTTAAGTGCAACCAATTTGTAGAGTGATATGGCTGATTTATGGCTAATACAGCCAGCACATTGCCACTAGCCGTAGAACCGAGGACCGTTGGGGTAGACGTGTTCTTGAGTGGCGACCACGAATCGGCAAGCGTGAGGTGGGACGCCCTCAGGCTCGGTGGAGCGACGATCTTCGCAGGGTGGCTGGTGGCCACTGGATGAGTGTTGCTGAAAATCGAATTGAGTGGGGTGCGATTGAAGAGGCCTATGTCCAGAAGTGGACTGTATTAGGCTGATGATGATGATGGCTGATTTTGATATCGTCGTACAAAATTCAACAGTAGATGACAGTGTGATGAACTCACCATGTAAAGCGTACGTGATCGCACACTATATCCATTTCGCCATTACAATGGTTTCATTCACTTACGGAGTGACTTCGTGGATTCTTATAAAGAAATTTCGCAATTTCAACAACTACGTGTATTCCAGTACAGTGTTTGTGAATATATTACGTATAACACTAGTGCAAGTTGCTGACTTTCCTTGTCACTTAGACTATCGTTCACGGACTCATTTCTTTACATTTGTATATTTAACGACGGTGTACAACTATTGGTCCTTGGTGATGTGTTACATGTTTTACGTTGACATTGTAAAAGTTTTTCATAATGATGTTAAATGCAGGATTCTTAAAAGCTCTCTCTTCGCGTGGGGCGTGCCTTGTGTGGTGGTGATTGTGTGTCGATTGGTATTAGTCATCATTGAACGGGCAATCGAAAAAGATAAAGAGAAAATACTATTATCTATAACCATTGTTACTCTCGTCTCGTGTAATATTATCCCTTTTATTATAAACTTCGTAATTTTCATGAGACTTTTGTATTCTTTGTTTTTTTGTAAGAACAAAAACGCTGCTGTGGTTTCAATGAATGAAAGAGTGAAAGAAAAATTGAGTCGTTTGTGTACAGCAACTGCCATGTTTATTCTAACTAACGTCAACGTATTGACGTTAGCTTTATGGGAGCTTTTTAAAGCTTCATTCAAGTTGCGCGCTATAACACTGTACTTACAGATTATAGCTTTGGCCGTTTTTGTCCCTCTGTTGAGAAGTAACCGGACGATATGGGGCGAGTTTTTCAAGAATCGTTTGAATAAACCGGCCAAACGCGAGTCGGATTCGCGCATGAAGGGCTAGGTACTATCGTAGGGGAGTCCCCTTTAATTTTTAATCTATTTTCATGATTTTTGTAATAGCGGCAACAGAAATACACATACTGTGAAAATTTCAAATGTCTACCTATTACGGATCATGAGATACAGCCCGCTGACAGACAGACGGACGGACGGATGGACTTACGGACAGCAGACGCTTAGTAATAGTTTCCCGTTGGTTACCCTTCGGGTACGGAACCCTAAACATTGTGTCGGAATTATTTTAATTTTTTTGGCCGTAAAATTCTGAGGATTGACAGTCACTTCTGTCCTCAGTCTTTTTAACGATAATCTTATAGATAATCTCATAGATTATCAAGTTAGTATGATCATAGTAATTAGGTTTTAACCATTCAATTATCTGTAAAGATAGTACACCATAATTTGCGTACATGTATAGAAGTACAAAATAAATAATTGAAGAGCTAAAAGTTGTTTCGTTTGTCAACATGTTTACCCTTTACTTAGATGGTAACGTGTGTGATGGCTATGTAAAGATAGTACACCATAATTTGCGTACATGTATAGAAGTACAAAATAAATAATTGAAGACCTAAAAGTTGTTTCGTTTGTCAACATGTTTACCCTTTACTTAGTGGTAACGTGTGTGATGGCTATGTAGAAGGAAAAAAATGTGGTTTCCGTATATGTGATATAAGGCATAACTAAATTACTGCTCATCTCTGTTACATACCACACTCAACATTACTATACGTCAACTGTCACTCATGGTACTTCAACTCTTTGTTGCTGTCACGCACGTTACTTCTAGGCTGCGCAACTGACACGCCTGTTACTGCATTCTCATTACAAGGGTTAGCTTCTGCTCACGCCTTCGTCCGCGAAAATTCTTTATTAAAACTAAAGCTTGTCTGTTATTCTGATGTCTATGCTATATCACTATAAAGTTTCATCAAAATCTGTTCAGATTTGAAGAGAAACAAATATCCTTCCTTAAAAAACGTTCACATTTATTATGGTAGTTAGTTTTTTTTTTAATTCAATTTAAGTTTCATTTTCAGCAAAAATAAATAAACATTTAAAAAGTTAAGAAAAAAAGTAAGTAATTATTTTTTTTAAAAGTAATTATTTAATTATGCACGTATGATTTCCTTTATTTATTTCTGTACACATTCATTATATTTTTAAATATTTCAATCTAAAGTACAAAAAAAATAAAAATAAAAAAGTAGCCCACCGGTATCGGGAACTGGGTCCAAGCTACGGGCCAGGGCTCCAGAGAGAGGAATCTTCTAACAATACGAGCCGTGTCTAGGAGTACCGCTTTCTGAATCAAGCCCTTGATCCGGCTACCTAATGAGAGCCTCCTCAGGTATCGGTCGAGGCTCTTGGCAATTAAGCCATTGGCTGAAACGAATATCGGCACAATGATAGCTGAGCTCACATCCCACATGTCGACAACCTCGCGAGTCAAGTCAAGATACATGAATTGCTTAGCTTTCATGAGGTTCTCGTCATACGTGACCGTTATGTCAACAATCATTGCGCTCCGCTCTGATCGATCCACTACCACTATATCAGGCTTATTGGCTACAATAGTCCTGTCAGTGATTATGGATTGATCCCAGTACAGTGTGATATTGCCATTTTCGAGAACTGGGTCAGGCAACATACCTTAAGTACGGCACTTCTGATGCCACAAGGCTGTGTTTTAGAGCCAGTTGCTGATTGATAATCCTGGCTACGAGGTTATGTCTACCCACAATGTGAATTGTTTCCTGAATTGAATTAAAATTTCACCCTGATAATGTGACTGATTGATTCGCCTGGACGGTGGTACATGCATTTATAAAAAATATTACTGCAATTAGTTAGATGAATGCGATCCCCTGCGTTATCATTGGCTAATATAGTGCCATTAGAAGCTGAAAATGATAAGAAGGAAAACAAAAATCGATTGTACATTTTACCCACAATCTGGTTTAATCACATTAGTTTGGTTCTGACCCTGTTATCGTAATGTAATGTGAAGCTTTATTTTTGTTTTAAAGTAAACCATAATACAAAATGACTATTGCATCTGAGTGTGAGCCCTGGTTCATCATGGACGATGACACCAGTGAATCAAACTCTACAGGGAGTGACAGTGATAGCAAACACACATTGGTTCCTTTCATAATCTTTTATTATATTCAATTGGGCATGACTCTGGCGACGTTCATATACGGAGTGACATCCTGGTGCCTCATCAGGAAGTTTCGCAATTTCAACAACTACGTGTATCTCAATACAGTCTTTGTAAACATATTTCGTTTAATTGTTGTGACAATAACTGGAATTCGTATCGACGGAAAGTTTAATTCAGCCTTTTTTGTTTTCTTAACCTTTATGTTTTTTTCAACGGTGTACAACTATTGGTTGTTAGTGATGTGTTACATGTTTTATGTGGATGTTGTAAAAGTTTTCAATGGAGATATTAAAAGGAAGTTCCTCAAAAGCTTTCTCTTGGCTTGGGGCGTGCCTGTTATAGGATTGATCATTTCTTTAATCATGGTACTTATTATTGTCCAATCAGTAGAATGCAATAAAGACAAATTTATTCTTTTTGGTGTCACTATTCTCGCTATGGTAATGGGCGAATGTTTGCCTGTCATAATAAACGCGGTCGTTTTTACGAAACTTGTTCGTTCTTTGTTTTTTTGTAAAGACAAGAAGACATGCGTGGTTCCTATAGAGGAACGAAGAAAAGAAAACTGGCGTCGTTTCTCTACAGCCGTGGCTATGTTTATGTTGACAAACATCAGCATTGTGATCTACTTAATATTTGTTTCCTTTATTCCTAATATTTTATTACAGGCAATTGTATTTAGCTGTCAAATTATCTTTCTTTCATTATTTGTTATTTTAGTCAAGAGTAATCGTAGGTTATGGTACGAGTATTATGTGAATAGAAAGAATAGAACCATGTCGTGACTACTGTTGTATTGTGATATATTTTGATAAGTATATTTTATGATTGTCATCGTACGTGTCATATTAATAATAATGTGTTATAGCGTAAGGCACTAGTTTAAGCATACCATGGCTACCTAGAGTGGTTAGCGGCCCTTAAGAGGGCGCCAGCGCATCTCCACTACGTTTATAAGGTAATTGTAAGTTGGTCAAGTAAACTACACACTAGTAAGCAATTGTGCTCGCTCTAAATCAAGAGTTCTGTTTCGATTTTAATTTGTGTAATTATATTGTAATTCCTAAACACTTGCGTTTCATTTACATCCGTTCCCCGGCTAAAGCGTTTTGATATTGTAATCGTAACATGTTACTGTTTTTTATATCAAATAAATAATATGAGATCTCTTGACTGTGTACTTTCACTCGGCAAACACGCATTACATATTACATATTTTAATACTACACAGCGTAGCTGTCACGCATGTTGATACTACACAGCGTAGCTGTCACACACGTTGGTACTACACAGCGTAGGTGTCACGCACGTTGATACTACTCAGCGTAGCTGTCACGCACGTTGGTACTATACAGTGCAGCTGTCACGCACGTTGATACTACACAGCGTAGCTGTCACGAACGTTGATACTACACAGCAAAGCTGTCACGCAAGTTACTTCTACACTTGTAGCTGTCCCGCACGTCACTACTACACTGCGTAACATTCACGCGTGACGTGTATGACGTGGCAGAAGCAAAATAAGCATACACGATGTGTGAATCGAAGTAGATGGCTTTCTGTTGGTTCTTCCTATTGTAACCGAAAAAAAATCGATGGGCACTGACCTCCATGCCTATCGGTTTTTAATCGGTTACATTTCGGAGAGTGTGCTTTGGAATTACACAATCTAATTCCTCCATTCCGATTCTATCATCGGATAAGCTAGAGATATGGCGAAGCGTCACCGTTATATGGTTGAAGTTCCACGGACCCGAAAAAAGCGTTATGTTTCCACACATTTATTGTGCGAACCGCCAGTCTGTGGAACTCGATCATTATAATCTAGATCTCTTTAAAGTTCGACTGAACCGGTTTCTCGTTGGCAAGCGTGCCGCAAGGCCGCGTCATCGCTTCACATCAGGTTAGTTGCGGTCAAACGCAAGTCTTTTTAGTATTAAAAGGAGTGAGTTTAATATGATGATTAAGTTAAACAATAGATATAGTACTTCCTGTTATCACAGGCTTTTATTAACTACCATCGTCATTTGTGATCTATATCGATAAGACAAGGTAAACATGATTAATATGATAAGTGGTCCAAAACGGTTCCATCACATTAGTTTGTTCCTGGCCCAGTTACTGTGATGTTCGATCAAGAGTATTGACAGTCATACTTGAAAGTATCGGTCGCCTACAATTGAGTTTCATAAAACTTTTGGTGGTCACCATGTCTTACAGTGACTTCATCCAGCCTAGATCTACTACCCTGAGTGAAAACCTGGACCCATCATACGTTCTCGTCTCCGTAATTGGACACTATAGCCTCTTCGCGTTGTGTCTGGCTACGTTCATATACGGAGTGACTTCGTGGTACCTCATCAGGACGTTCCGCAATTTCAACAACTACGTGTATCTCAGTGCAATGTTAGTGAATATATTACGTCTAACCGTTTTATCTCTCTCTGTAATTCATTGTGACGATAATATTATTGATTTTAGACTTTGCATTGATTTTTACGGAAGAGTTTCTTTTGTTTATTTAACAACGGTGTACAACTATTGGTTGATCGTGATGTGTTATATGTTTTACGTCGATATTGTTAAAGTGTTTGATAAAAATATTCGAAAGAAATATCTCAAAAGCTCTCTCTTTGCTTGGGCATTTCCTCTCCTAGTATTAATCATTTGTGGGTTTATTTTAGTGATTATTGAAATAGTGGAACCAGGTCAAGATGAAACACTATATCGTCTTTTTGCGACCATATGCACTTACATAACGTGTAACATCGTACCCTCGATTTTAAACTTAACTTTCTTCATTAAAGTTGTGCATTCTCTATTTTTTTGTGAAGATACTAATATGAGTGCGATTTCAAAACAAGAAAAAATGCGGCGTCTGTCTGTAGCAACGGCGATGTTTATTTTAAGCAACGTTTTTATGTTCACATTTATTCTTTGGGATGTTTTTGATCTTTCAATCTTTGTACGAGGTATTACACTGAGTATACAAATGATAGCACTGGCTTTCTTTGTTCCCCTGCTGAAGAGTAACCGGACATTATGGTATGAGTTTTATAAGAATCGTTCGTCAAGGAGTATATAGTGATTATTGCGTTGTTGTCTGTCGGTAATACCGAGAGAATGTTCAATAGCGGTTTTCTGTGTGTCATCATCAGCCGAATGTAGATGACAATTAACTTCAGTTGTCTCCGATATTTTGTCGAGACAAAAGTTATGTAAATCTAACAAATGTATGTAATTTGGTGGCAGGTATATTTATGTACTCGTATATCTAGTTAAATTGTATAAAATAAATTATTATAACAGAACTTAAAACTGGTTTTATTTGCGTACAGACGCCAACACATCAAGCTACTTTAAACTGTTACATTTTCCTAATCAACCTTGAACGTAATGCTTTAGAGATAAAGTTGAAAGTCTGTTAAAGAAATTTGATAGATTGTACAGCTTGATGTGCTGGCGTCCGGCTTTGTTTGCACCCAGCTTAGGTCAACATAGAAGTTCGAATCAGTCCAGTTTGGAAATCATACTATAAACGTCACGCCTGTAATCCCCGAAGAGTCAAGCAGAGGTGTACCTAACAGTAATAATAATCCATTTATTTCAGGTAACAAAGACCCATAGACAAACTTAGATACATATAGATACCTTAAAAATATACATACTAATAACATTTTTGTTAGTATCAGCAACTTAAAACTACGTTAGTAACACTTCACTTGCACGATGTTTTGTGCGTGTTTGTGGAATTTGTCCGCACAAGCGACGGAACACCACATCCTGGGGCCAAAAACTTTCTTCCAACACCAAATGGGGCAAACACGTTGATGCGCACCACAAACGCCTTGAAATTGACGTTGCGGCGCAACTCCAGTAGCTGTACTCTTGGCGTGTACTACAACCCACAACCCCACCCCAGATTTCCCCACTTATCTTAAATTATGGGAACTTAAGATAACTGGGGTAATACGGGGCGAGCTTATTGCCATCAATCGGGCACAAACTCTGACTCTGAGGCTTTCGTCTGAGAAATTCTTGAAGGAAAAACTCAATAATACGTTGCTCTACCTGGGAATAGAACCCACGACCTCATGCTCAGCAGTTGCGCTTGCAACCACTAGACCAACGATTCTTTGAAAGATTCTATGAAAAGGTAATTTAATATTCATTTCTAGCGACTTACTCTGGAAACCATCAAACTAAATAACTTTTTCTTTGAAACCATTAAAGTCATCATCATCTGCCTAGCTTTTTCCCAACTATGTTAGGGGCGGGCTTGTATTTATGCTTTTGCGGTTGCACAACGACATGCTTTGCTTTCGCTTTGCTTGGTAGTATAGATGCAGGTCTACCTTACTACGTCCCTCAGAGGTGGTAAGGTGGCGAGGTCTTGGGGGGGAGCGCTACAGTCGTGTAGATCATCAAGGCAAGTCTGGTGGGTTCACCTTCACGAGGGTTGCCGCCCTGTTATTGGTCTAATTCCTTAAGAAATAGACGCAACAGAAACCACCAGGCGCTTTTCAACCTAACTACGTCCTTCTGTGACTGAGTGGGCGTGGGCTCGTCCGTCACTAAACTCAGCTGACGACGGGTAGGTAAATTTAGTCACCTGCGCTAGGACCTGCGCAGTTGAGCGCCGTAAGCGGGGATGAAGGAGTCCTGGAGGGTTGAGCCGAGCGGCGCTGGCGGTAATGCGTCCGTGAGGCAACACGCCCTCTTTGGTCCGGATTTCAAGCGAAACGGTGGCCCTACCCAATAGCCAGGGGTAGGGAAATGGCCACAGTGTCCCGTCAGAGGGTCACGGCGAGGGGCGGGAGGTCCGCGGAGGTCGTCCTTGGATGGCCAAAGCGGTGGATTAAGGTCATGCTGACGGTGTAAGTGAGGGTTAAACCCGATCGAGCACCCGATGTCGCACTGTAAGCCAGCCTCACGCCCCTATATCTCGATGGTAGTCCTAACGGTTGAGCTAGTTTGTAGCGAGACGTTCCCAGGTGCGGGCTCCAAGGAGGGTGGGAAGCCGGAGAGATGAATTCCAAACACCAAACAATGGATACCTCAATAAATACCACCACACACACACCAATCACACATACACCAACCACGCACACAACACCCACTCACACACATACGCACACTACACAGCTACACACTGGAGTGGAGGCGAAAGCCAACGAGACTCCTAAGAGAGGTGCTTGCAGCACCTCTCTCGCCCCTGGGCGCTCTGCTGCCAACGCGGCGAGCACCAGCGCGGGTGTCGGTCCGGCAGTGGTGAGAACCGCTGCTCAGACCAAATCCAAGTCCCGTAATAAACAAAGGACACCGGCGCTGATTGGGACCAGTACCGATCCTTCCTCTTTTGCAGGCACACAGCCCCCCACGACGGTTAACCCCGGTGGCCGGGGCCCTCTCATACATCCGCCCCCGCCTACGGCTCCTCAAGCCGCCCCTCCCCTGCTGGCCGTAACTGGCCAACCGGAGGAGACCAGCACCTCCGGCGACGCGTTCGCGCTCACCTGGCAGGTGCAGAAGAAAAGGCGCCGGGATAAGGATAGAAACACTCGGGATATACAACGCCGCGCAGAACCCTCAGGACAGGCTGCCACAGCTCCTTCGGCAGGTATTGCCAAAAGGAGGGACAGACCGTCCAAGAAGGAGCGGTGTCAATTACGGTGGAAAGGTAAGACTCCACAAAAAACACTGGCTAATGCCACGGGTCCGGTTAAACCGACCAGTGGCAACGTCAACTTCTCCGCAGGCATGCGGTCGCAGGTCGAGGCCGGCACTAGCCGACCAGAACCTAGCCGACCGTCAACCAGCGCCGAGGAGGGACCAGCCAAGAAAACAGCACAGCGACCTGTTCGGGAGGATCAGGCCGTGGCCAAGCGAGCTCTCAATGAGACCGCCTCACCTCGAGGGGAGCGCAAGCGGTCGCGGCTTGATAAATCCAAGCGGGCCGCCAATCGCAGCTACGCCCAAGCTGTAAGCTCCGACCTAGATGTCGCAGTCACCTGCGGCCGCACGGGGCTGATCAGCAGGGAAGTGTCGGAGCTGGTTCTCGCGGCTATCCAGAGGAAGATAGTCGCCGAGGCCTGCTCCCCAAACAGGACTCACCCGCACCGACCTTCAAAGCAAGGCCGGTGTTCACTAGTGGGGTCCTCAAACTGTGGTGCGGTGACGACCACACCTTAGCTTGGCTAAGGAAGCTTATCTCCGAGTTGCCTCCCCCCACCAGCACCTCGATAGTGGTCAGGAGGCAGGCGGAGATACTTAAACGAGTAAGATGCGGCATACTCATCCCGGATGAGCAGGGTATTTTCGCAGAGCCGACCAATATTGGGCGCGCTCTGTGCTACCAAAATCCTTGGGTGGACATCAAGGGATGGGTGTTGCTGCACATCAACAAACAGGCCGATGCATGGTTTGTGGTGGTCGGGGTCCCTGAGGACCAAATTTCGACCCTGATGAAGGCTGGACGCCGTCTCTCTTTTGGTGTAGGGACGGTGTACATGCGGTTTCAGGGTCCGAACGGCAAATATGCCGACGTCCCTCAGGGATGGGATCCGACATCGGAAACCATTATCGTGACACAGGAGGAGGTGGCAGCTCCCCCTACAAACACCGCGGCTACACCCGCGGATGCTCCTGCAGCAGCAGCGCCGGCCGCACCTACTGCCGTCAGCGTGGGTACCGTCCTCTCCTCGGGCGATGAGCTTGACGGCGACATCCTGTCGTTGTTGTCGTCGGCATCGGACGTGGAGGGGGAGTTTTTCGACGCGGGCGACCTGTTTGCCGGGCTGCGGCTAGCAGGCGACGAGGAAGGATCGACCAGCGATGGCGTCCCCTTCGTCGACCTGTAAAGTTCTGCAGGCTAACCTCCACCACAGTCAGACCGCGACGGCTCAGCTGCGGAAGTGGCTAAAGGTCCAACAAACGGCCATTGCCTTGATCCAGGAGCCGTGACTAGACCTCACTCTGGCATCGGAGGGTGCAGCGGCCATCACCACCGGCTGGCAGGTCTCCAAAGAGGCCTCCTGCTCCGACCACAGATGGATCCGCTTCGACATCCAGGTCTGTATTACACCAACGCTGCCACGGCGGAACCCACGAAACACAGACCGTGCGGCATAAACGCGCATCCTCGAGACCAAGCTTGCGCCAACAAACTACTGGATGACCTTCGAGGACACGTCGCAGATCGACGGACGAGTAAGTCATCTCACGAAATCAATGCTAGACAGCTACCGATCATCCTGCCCGGAAACCACTCCGCACATAACACCAGGGAAGCAACCTTGGTGGAGAGCGGATTTGGAACGAAAGCGCAGGAAGGTAAGGGCAGCTCTAAACAGAGCCATGAACACCTGTGCTGACGAGGATTGGGACGCGTACTACGCGGCCAAATCCAGCTACAAAAAATGCACCAGATTCAGGAGCTCTACCGGATGGCGAAAATACTGTGGCAGCATAGAATCCTGCCAACAAGCAAACAGGGTAAGGAAAATTCTGGCACAACTTAAATGGGCCCGATGTTCTCCGCAAACCCAACAACACACTTACCACATCACCAGAAGAGGCGATGCGCGTCCTTATCGAAACTCACTTCCCAGGTTGCGCTTTCGCACAGACTATTGATTGGACAGAGGTAATTCTAACACCATCAGAAAACGACTGGCACTACGCACACAAAGTGATAACGCTGGAGAAACTCCAGTGGGCGATCCGGTGCTTCCATCCTTTTAAGGCGGCCGGTCCGGACGGAATATTTCTCGCCTTACTGCAGTGGGGTGGGTCCTCTGTCGCCAGCAGACTAGTGGCCATAATGAGAGCGTGCCTGGCCTTCCGATACGTTCCAAAAGGATGGAGGGAAGTGAAAGTTATATTCATACCTAAGCCAGGTAAGAGTGACTATACAAACGCCAAATCCCACCGGCCGATCAGCCTGACCTCCTTTCTCCTTAAAACCATGGAGAGAATTTGCGAGAGAGAGCTGAGGGATGGGGCCTTGAAAACGATCCCACTACATGTAAACCAGCATGCATACAGCTCGGGTAAGTCTACTGAATCAGCTCTTCATCTAGTGGTCGGCCGGATAGAAGAAGCGATACATCAGAAGGGTACCTGCCTGGGCACCTTCATAGACATCGAAGGAGCCTTCTATAAGACAAACTTCTCCAGCATCAGCACCGCCCTCTCCCGGCACGGAGTAGAACAGGTATTGATAGACTGGATTACTAACATGTTAAGCAAACGAGTGGTTCGCCTTGCGGAAGAACAGCAGATGGCCATGATAGCTAGAGGCTGCCCCCAAGGAGGCGTACTATCCCCCCTCCTCTGGAATCTGGTGATTAATGATCTCATCACGAAGCTCAACGCAAACCACTTCTACACAATTGGGTACGCGGACGACCTCGCCATCCTCATCTCGGGGAAAGTGACGGGGACAATCTGTAGTCTCACTCAACAAGCGCTACGCATCGTTGAACGGTGGTGTATAGAATACGACCTTTCGGTGAACCCCACGAAGACTGAACTAGTCATGTTTACCCAAAAAAGAGTACTAGGCCCTTATCGCCTACCCAAACTATTCGATACAGAACTCCAGTTAGCTGAAGAAGTCAAATACCTTGGAGTCATCCTTGATAGTAAGTTAAACTGGAGCAGACACTTAGACAACAAACTAGACAGAGCCTGCATAACCTTCTGGCAATGCAGGAGGATGATAGGTAAGAAGTGGGGCCTATCCCCTAAAATTATACTTTGGTTATACTGCGCGGTGATCAGACCCATGATCACTTACGGGTCAGTGGTCTGGTGGCCCCGCACCAAACTAGCTACAGCCTCCAGCAAACTGCAACGTATGCAGAGACTCGCCTGCATGGCGACTACAGGCTGTATGCGGACTACTTCGACCGCGGCTCTGGAAGCCATGTTGGGGCTCCCACCGCTCCATCTGTTCATACAACAGGAAGCAACGATGGCGGCAGTACGCCTTAAAACACTTCAACTCTGGGGTAAAAAGTACACACAGCACACCGCAATACTGGAGGGATTCTATAACGAGTTCCCCCTAGCGAAAGCCATAAACGATCGGATACCTAAGCAGTTCGTATTCGACAAAAAATACAAAATCCAACTCCACGAGGACCACCGCTGCGAGGGATTAAGCCCCGCAGAAGTACGGATCTTCACGGATGGATCAAAAAAAGGTACTGGTACTGGAGCTGGAGTCTTCTCGGAAGATCTCAACATCCACATCGCCACACCACTGGGGGCCCACAACACAGTATTTCAGGCAGAATGCATGGGCATTTCTCTGGCGGCATCAGCCATCTTAGCCAGGAAGGTTGAGGGCCACTCAATTCGACAGCATGGCTGTACTGCTAGCACTAAACAACCACGCAGTAAACTCCGGGTTAATATACGAGTGTCATCAACGCCTGAACCAGGTTGGTAATCTCAACAAAAACACCCCTCACCCGCACAATATGTGTATTAAACGAAGTTCATGAGAGAATTGACATATTTTCGTGCAATCTGAGTGAATTCGCAAGAGTGTTGTTGAATTGTGTTAGTTATATTTACATATTAATATTCTGTGTTAAGAGTTTTGTTGTTAGATTTTTAAGTATTAGCCGTAAGTTGATTTTATTTGGTAACCACTATTGTATTGGGGTCATCCTGTAAAGATAGTGTGTGTAAGTTAATAATAAATAAATAAAATAAAAAAAAACAATATAACCATCCAATGGATCAAAGGACACAGTGATTCCCGAGGCAATAATGCAGCGGACGAACTCGCTAGAAGGGGATCGAGCATGGCAGCAGCGGGACCTGAACCCATCGTGCCACTCCCTTTCGGGTATCTACGCACACTGGTAAGAAAACGAACCAGTGAACAACACCACAAGCTGTGGCTGGACCATGGCGAGTGCAGGCAGGCCAAGGAAGCACTCCCTACTATCGATGGCCGCCTCACCAAACGAGCGCTTCGTCTGACCAAACTACAGCTACGCACACTTACAGCCGCCATCACTGGACACGGCTCTTTTAATAAACACCTCTTTGTCATAGGAGTCACAGACAGCCCCCTGTGCCGAGCCTGCATGGAGGAAGACGAAACAGCAGCCCACGTGCTTCTAAACTGCCCAGTGGTTGCAACATACAGGGCAAAGTACTTCGGTACCCCAGGTACTCTCCGCGAGATTGTCAGCAACACCAAGGCGCTGCTGGCCTTTCTCGGGGAGTTAGGGTGGATCGAATAATTTTCCCACCCGCACGCAAAATACGCGCTTTGACGTGGAGTGGCGGACACCAGCCCGTTATACAATACAATACAATACAATACAATAGGGTCGGCTTGAAGTCTAACTGAATGCGGCTGAATACCAGTATTTTACATAGAGCGACTGCCTATCTGATCTCTACAACCCAGTTAGAACTGGGTAATACGATACCCCTTGGTAAGACTGGTTGTAACGACTGTCAAAGATCTACAAATGACAGCCGGGACCAACGGCTTAACATGCTTTCCGAGGCACGGAGGAAACTCGGTATATAAAGGGCGGTCACCCATCCACGGACCAAACTAGGCAAGTGCGGCTTAACCTTAAGATCGACCCGAGCGGCTGTTATTATTTAGCCACGAGCTCCTCATTAAAATAATCGTGAAAAAAAATCTGCTGTTTCATACAAAATTTTGAATACTACTCGACACTAATGTATGGGACAGGAATATTTTTTTTCGCTTGTAGACTATTTTGGTCCCGTGGAGAAAGGTTTTCAGCTGGATTTACGGTATAACTCAATGTAACGCACTCAAAAAATTGTGCTGATGGATGCATTGAATAGTACGGGATTAGTGGAGGCATTTAAAGTAAAGTTATAACATTAAAAATTCGTATTTACACCCTTTATGACCACACCTTTGTGATGCATGATCTATAACTTGTGTGCGAGGAACAATGCCTCCACACATTTAGGGGCCACCTAGGGTAAAGGTTAGACTGCAACGATCAGGACGCTCGCTAAGAGAAAGGAAATGCTTACCTCCAAGTTACTTGCGTCCTGTACTGTCCAGGTTATAATTATTTATTTATTTAACACTTCAAGCACAAAAGTACAGACGCGGACTTAATGCCATAGGCATTTTTTACCAGGCAACCTTTGGGTGATGCAGAGACAGGCAGTGGTAGGTGTATATCTGAAAATAATTTTAAATAATACTAAGATACATAAAATACTATAAATATATATCAAAATTTAGATTAATGTTAATAGACATTTACACAAATATACTAAAACAAAAACACAAACATACTAAAATAAAAACTCAAACCATATAGAAAACATTACCGTTGTGACGAAACTGCCAGCTTCTTCCGAATGTACTCACGAACTTTAATTTTAAAAGATAAGCGATTGGTTGCCATCCTGATTTCCTGGGGAAGCGCATTCCACAGAGAAATAGACTGGACAAAGAATGATCGGTGAATGAAGTCAGTGCGGTGAGAGGGACATTGAAGCATACGGTTTTGCGATGATCGCAGGCTCCTATTATAACTACTGGGATTTCCCACTACTGTTGGTTTTCTTGAGATAAATTGTCACAACACACGCAAACTAACAAACAGTTCAGCTAATGTTTCTATACAAAATCAAATATAGAAACATTAGCTTCGGTTTTTTTTTCTTTTTACAGGCCGCATGAACGTTTGTTTGACGTTCCACACAAAGTTCGAATTTCAAAACTGGAAACGGTCCACAGAGCGTTGCAGTATTCAAAATGGAAGAAAGGAGGTTGTAATGAAACAACTTGTCTTTGGATTAGTTTTATTACAGAAAATAGATAGTAAGGGTAATATTTTTGTCATGGTGATAGATGGTTATAATTTTGAATAGGACAGCTGGGTCAGCTCTTTGCGATATCGATGGCTGTATATGTATATTTGTGTCGACCCAAGGAGAAAGCTGTTCAGTTTGATGGTTTGGTGGAACAATACCCATCATTTTGGACAATTAAACAAGTTACATAATTTAAAAAATCAAAAACCCGACCGTAACCGAAATTTAAACATATTATTTTATTTATATTTTTGTAATCACCTCTTAATTTCCTTTATTTTGATACCCTACTCGATAGGTTAAGTTATTTTTTAATTAACATATTACTATTTTGCCCCAAAAATCCGCCATTTTTTTTAAAAACCTATCCTATTTGTTTTTAAGACAAATATAACGATACTTTCAATTGTCGAAATGGTGCACAGTACTCGCAACCAGCGTGGGTGTATGATCAGATGTATGAATGTGGACGAAACTAAAGGTCTTGTATGATGGTAGGTGGCGCGTTATAGTTTCTATCTACTCCAACGTGAATAGGCGTGTGTATGTAAAGAAATCAATCTAAAATTTGAGTTTATCAATCCCAACGAGTTTTAAGGCAACTAAATGATCCGACACACGCGCCACCATCAGCGAAATATTTGAGTAAGCATGACATTCTCTCAACTTATTGTACAAGTCCAGCCATTTTTTTTTCAAATAGCGTCTCATTAGGGTCACTTTTGAACGTTTCACTAATATATTTACAGTACTGGGTCGGTACAGCAGGTTTTGTCGTGCTATGGGTAGCCAGCCAAAACAGCTTTTAAGGTGATGAACGATTTTGACGTGGCTGTGCTGTTAGTAGTGGATTCATGTCTTCCTTGAGTGCAAAGGTCGATCGAAACACAAAACTGTTACAAAAAATATTCATGATTTCCTTTTGGAACTTAAATTCTAAGCAGTTAAACTTGTTTTTTATGCTAAAAGATGATAATCAAGTATATTATAAATCCGGTAGTACATACATACCTTACTTCATTTCGACTGTGAATGTGGGTTTTGATTCGATGTGACTTTTTGATCTCTTTTTCAAAAATTCTCGCCATATTACCCGATTACTTTTTAATACAATCAAATACACAGTCAAAGCTATTGTATTTAAGTAGTCTCCTAATTCGCCGATAATATCAATAGTTAAAATCTTAATTTCCAGTGTTTCAATAAAAGCGGCTAACACTATGACATTGCTGAGTACAAAAACCATCGAAGCTATATAGAAGCGACGCCATTTGCCAAGAGATGTACTCGCACCAACTTCACTACCACGGAACAAACGGTATAAAACTATTATATAAATAACAAAACTAATAATCACGGGAATTAGTAACATTGAAAAGATGAGAGCAGTAAAAATTTCTTTTGTTATTATTTCTTTTGTGTCATAAACGGAAAACAATAATGTCGGTATAATAAGTACTAAGCTTGATATTAAAGGTAAACCCCAAGCAAATAGGCTGCTTTTAAGGTACCTTCTATGAATGTCAAGGCGAAAAACTTTAACAAAATCAACATAAAAAATGTAACACAACACCAGCAACCAACAATGAAACGCAAGTGCACAATACAGTATTAAAGTCAAAGTTCCAATACCCACTAGTATATACTGGATTTTTAAGTCCGTAATCAGATATCTGATTATGAGATAGCACACAGACGTAAGCAGTTTGGCTATAATTGCACTAAGAATCACATAGTTTCTGAAAAGCCGAAACTTCTTGATGAGCCACCACGATGTCACTCCGTATACGGCCGCAGCAAGTGTCAGTGCGAATATAATCCAGGCAATGACGACCATCGCATGTTCACCGACGAGTTCATTAAATCTTTGTGGACCCTCATCACTGGGTGCGTTCAAAACACTGTTATATTCACTGGTATAGTTTATACTGTTGTCGTTGTCGGCCATGGTGAGCGTCGCGTGCGCAAGTCGGTACGTGGTTTTGAGCACTGACACGCGTCTATACCCACACGCACCTCACAGCGTTATAAAATATAACCTTAGTTAAATTGGTATCTTAGTAGGTTTATTATTCACCGTTAACTCGAAATAAAAGTCGTGGGTTTTTTTAAACATTTATGTTTGTGATGACTTGTAATTATTATAATTGTTTGAAAACCAGTTTGTAAGAGGAACTTGGTTCGTCGGTTTAACGAAGATGTGTAGGGATCATTTATCTGCATGTGATGTAGATGGCTCTTGGAGTAACGGAAGACCTAAGAATATATTGATAGATTGCGTGAAATAAGTTACAGGTAGAAATGAGAGATTATCTACGTATGCTATCCTAATATTATAAAGCTGAAGAGTTTGTTTGGTTGAACGCGCTAATCTCAGGAACGACTAGTTCGAATTAAAACATTATTTTAGTTTTCGAAAGCCCATTTATCGAGAGCGGCTATATGCTATTAAATCACGCTAAAACCAATAGGAGCGGAGAATCAATGAAAAATGTTCTGAAAACGGGGAAAATTGTATTTTTATAATATTTCGCGCGGAAGAAGGTCGCGGGCAACAGCTAGTAGATAATACTAAGTAATAACTAGAAGACGGGATATTTACCATGTTTATTGTTTTCTTTGAGTTCCCGATATTTCGGCGCTGTTGCAAGCACCATGAATTTTAGTGACCATGAAAGTTTAAAATCTAATACTAAGTAAGATGAGGAGCTCGAGGCTAAATAATAACAGCCACACGGTTCGGTCTTCAAGGTTAAGCTGTGCTTGCCGAGGTTGGTCCGTGGATGAGGGAGCATCGTTAACCCGTTGATCCTGGTTGTCATTGGTGTTCATTTGCAGATCTTTGATAGACGTTACGAGTAGTCAAAAGCCGAAAGTCTGACAACCAGTCATACCAAGGGGTATCGTATTACCCAGCAGTACTAACTGGGTTGTGGAGGTCAAATAGGCAGTCGATCCATGTAAAATACTGGTATTCAGCGGTTTCCGGTTAGACTGGAAGCCGACCCCGACATAGTTGAGACAAGGCCAAGGCCCTTGACTATGACGACTGTGGAATCAACGTTCATAGTTCCCATTGCTGGGACACAGGAGAGTGCAACAGTGTACAGCCAAGTGAGGAACACTGAGGCTGGACGAGCGGTTTTAATAGTGGTTCCATGGAGAAACTTGTTCAGTTTGATGGTCTTAATCACACCTGAAATATGACCACACCATTCTGGTGCACGCTGTGTTCGATCTCGCACTCGCCCTGTCTCGGCGAGAGTATAGACTGACAGCCACCTTAAATTTGTGTTTTACATTTTGTTTTGTTTTGTTTTTAGAGTAGTTAACTGCATAATGTTCATGATCTCGTTTTAAATAATCTATAGAAAAAATCTGTGTTCGTCATCGTTTGCCAACGGGCCGAAAGTAAATCAGTTATTGCAGTAAATGACCCGTGTCATTTGATAATGAATTGCAATAACTAATTTCGTGGCCCTGTATAACAAGACTCATCATTTCACGCTTGGTTAACGGCTATGCATAGCCGTTAACCAAGCAACCAGACACGTAACCGTACGTAACCAAGCATTCTGTACATCAAGATGGAGGAAAACTCAGTTTTAAAACGTTATTCATATTACACGGGTGATAATTAGGTACTGTCATCATCATCATCATCATCATTTCAGCCGAAAGACGTCCACTGATGGACATAGGCCTCCCCCAAGTTTCGCCACATTGACCTGTCCCGTGCGACTCGCATCCAGCTGATGCCTGCAACATTCACCAGGTCATCGGTCCACCTAGTGCGAGGCCTTCCAACGCAACGTCTTCCGGTTCACGGAAGACGTTCCAGTTCGCGGATTAGGTACAGTACTCGACCGATTTCACAG
Source organism: Noctua janthina (assembly GCA_963576755.1). Taxonomy (NCBI): domain Eukaryota; kingdom Metazoa; phylum Arthropoda; class Insecta; order Lepidoptera; family Noctuidae; genus Noctua; species Noctua janthina. The sequence continues at coordinate 9,901,953 of OY755075.1, read as the reverse complement.
AAAATATATCATGCTACGCTGTAGCTTGGTGAAAGCTACGACGTAGCGAGCTGTTGACTACGCCGTAGGGACGTGTTAGCTATGCAGGGAGGTGGTCGCTACGCCGTAGAGTGGTGTTAGCTACGCTGTAAGGAGGTGTTAGCTACGCCGTAGGGAGATGTGAGCTACGACGTAGCGAGCTGCTAGCTACGCCGTAGGGACGTATTAGCTATGCAGGGAGGTGTTAGCTACGCCACAGAGAGGTGTTAGCTACGCTGTAAGAAGGTGTTAGCTACGCCATAGGGAGGTGTGAGATACGCCGTAGGGAGGTGTTAGTTACGCCGTAGGGACGTGCTTGCTACGCCGTAGGGAGGTGTTGCCTAGAATGACGAAATGATTGTGAGCTTCTCGTAGTGACTTTTTGAATAAAACATGATCAGCTGTGTTGAGTTCAAAACTTCATGTGATAGCTACGCAGTGCAAATGCAAAGTGTGTTTGCTGAGTGCAAACACGCAGACAAAAAAGTAATATATTTATTTGATTGAAATAAACTGTTGCATAATACGTTTTCAATATCAAAACAATATAGCCGGGGAACGGGTGTAAGAGAAACGCAGGTGTTTAGAAATCACAATATAATTACACAAATTAAAATCCAAACAGAATGGATAATTTACTTGACTAACTTATAATTACCTTACAAACGTAGTGGAGATGCGCAGGCCCCAACTGACGGCGGGCCGCTAACCACTCTGGGTTGCCTTAGTATTCTTTAACTAGTGCGTTACGCTATAACACATTATTTTTAATATGATGATGACAATCATAAAATATTCTTATTAGTATATATCACAACTAGCACTTCGCCGGCAGACTTTGTCTGCAAAAATTGCGATAGCTCGGCTAATATAAATGATAAAAATATAATTTATAGCCTATAGCACCCACGAATAATATAACTTTCTGCCAGTGAAAGAATTTTTAGAATTGGATCATAAGTTCCGGAGATTACCCCCTACATACAAACTTACAAACAAATTTTACCTCTTCGTAATATTAGTAAAGATACAACAGTTGTCACGACATGGTTCTATTCTTTCGATTCAAATAATACTGATACCATAACGTACGATTACTCTTGACTAAAATAACAAATAATGAAAGAAAGATAATTTGACAGCTAAATAAAATTGTCTGTAATAAAATGTTACTAATAAAGAAACCAAATATTAAGTAGATCACAATGCTGATGTTTGTCAACATAAACATAGCCACGGCTGTAGAGAAACGACGCCAGTTTTCTTTTCTTCGTTCCTCTTTAGGAATCACACACGGCTTCTTGTCTTTGCAAAAAAATAAAGAACGAACAAGTTTCGTAAAAACGACCGCGTTTATTATAAAAGGCAAAAATTCGCCAGATAAAACAGCAAGGATGGTGATACCAAAAAGAATTAGTTTGTCTTTATCACATTTTACTGCTCGGTCAATTATAAGTAACATGATTATAGAAACGATCAATCCTATAACAGGCACACCCCAAGCCAGGAGAAAGCTTTTGAGAAACTTCCTTTTAATATCTCCATTGAAAACTTTTACAACATCCACATAAAACATGTAACACATCACTAACAACCAATAGTTGTAAACCGTTGAAAAAAACATAAAGGTTAAGAAAACAAAGACTGAATCAAAATTTCCGTCGATATGCATTTCAGTTATTGTCACAACAATTAAACGATATATGTTCACAAAGACTGTATTGAGATACACGTAGTTGTTGAAATTGCGAAACTTCCTGATGAGGCACCAGGATGTCACTCCGTATACGAACGTCGCCAGAGTCATGCCCAATTGAATATAATAAAAGATTATGAAAGGAACCAATGTGTGTTTGCTATCACTGTCACTCCCTGTAGAGTTTGATTCACTGGTGTCATCGTCCATGATGAAGGGCTCACACTCAGATGCAACACTCATTTTGCATTATGGTTTACTTAAAAACTAAAATGTGGACTACAGATTTCTGTTTGTCTCACAGCTTCACTTAGTACGTTATGATAACAGGGTCAGAACCAAACTAATGTGATTTAACCAGATGTTGAGTATTATCTATAATCGATTTTTGTTTTCGTTTTTATCTTGCTCAGTTTGAAATGGCACTTTAGTAGCAAGTGATAACGCAGGGGATCGCATCCATCTAAGTTTTGTTATTTATTTATTCATTTTCTTTACATATTATTTACATTTTTAAATATTTTTATAAACAAAAAATATATAAAAAACATTACAAAAAAAAGTAGCCCACCGGCATCGGGCACAGGGTCCGAGCTACCGGTGGTCTGGTCTCTTGAGAGAGGAACCTCCTAACAATACGCGCCGTGTCCAAAAGTACTGCTTTCTGAATCAAGCCCTTGATCCAGTTGTCAAACGAGAGCCTCCTCAGATGTTGGTCGAGGCTATTATTTATTGCATATTTAGGAGTGTTACTTATTAAAAATGTTTATTTATTGTTGCTAAAAATGAAACGTATTGTATAATAAAAAACGACTACTATTATAAATGCGAAAATTTTTGTGGATGAACGGGTAGATGTTTGTTTCTCTTTCACGCAAAAAAATAGTTTCTGATGAAACTCTGGGCAAGCTGTGGGCAGAAGCTGTGGGCAGAAATCTGGTAGTTTATGATTTTGTAAGGAGACATACTCCTAGTAACTGGCGTGTCAGTTGCGCAGTCTAGAAGTAACGTGCGTGACAGCTGCAAAGTGTTGAAGTACCATGCGTGGCAGCTTGCGAGTACGTATAGTAATGTCAACAGAGATGTGCAGTAATTTAGTAATGCCTTGTATCGCTTATACGGAAACCACATTTTTTTCGTACTATGTAGCCATCACATACGTTACCATCTAAGACAAGGGTAAACATGTTGACAAACGAAACAACTTTTAAGTCTTACATTATTTATTTTGTACAACTACACACGCAAATTATGGTATTATACACACTCATGAACAGATAACTGAATGGTTAAGACTTAATTACTATGATTACATTTAATAAATACACATTAACACAAAACAAAAACATTAAAACATTTTTTTTCCTTTTTTTTGTCGTTAAAAGCAGACTGAGGAACGCTACTACCTATACTCTTGATTTTACGGTCAAATAGAACTACAATAATTCCGACACAGATATTTTAAACGATTCTTATAAAACTCGGCCCATATTCTCCGGTTACTCCTCAACAGAGGGACGAACAAGGCCAAAGCTAGGATTTGTAAGTACAGTGTTGTAGCACGCAACTGAAATGAAGCTTCAAGAAGCTCCCATAAAGCTAACGTCAATACGTTGACGTTAGTTAGAATAAACATGGCAGTTGCTGTACACAAACGACTCAATTTTTCTTTCAGTCTTTCTTTTTTTGAAACCACAGTAGTGTTTTTGTTTTTACAGAAAAACAAAGAATACACAAGTCTCATGAAAATGATGAAGTTTATAATAAAAGGGATAATATTACACGAGACGAATGTGAATATGGTTACAGCTAAAAGTATTCTTTTCTCTATATCACTTTCGATTGCCCGTTCAATGATGAGTAATATCAATCGACACACAATCACCACCACACAAGGCACACCCCACGCGAAGAGAGAACTTTTAAGAATCTTGCAATTAACATCTTTATGAAAAACTTTTACAATGTCAACGTAAAACATGTAACACATCACCAACGACCAATAGTTGTACACCGTCGTTAAATATACAAAGATGAAGAAATTAATCTGTGAACGAAAGTTTTGATGGCAAGGAACGTCAGCAACTGTTACTAGTATTAAACGTAATATATTCACAAACACTGTACTGGAATACACGTAGTTGTTGAAATTGCGAAATTTCTTTATAAGAATCCACGAAGTCACTCCGTAAGTGAATGAAACCATTGTAATGGCGAAATGGACGTAGTGTGCGATCACATACGCTTTGCATGGTGAGTTCACCTCACTTTCTTCTACTAATGAGTTTTCTACGACGATATCAAGCTCAGCCATCATCATCATCAGCCTAAAACAGTCCACTTCTGGACATAGGCCTGTTCAATCGCACCCCACTCAATTCGATTTTCAGCAAAACTCATCCAGTTGCTACCAGCCACCCTGCGAAGATCGTCGCTCCACCGAGCCTGAGGGCGTCCCACCTCACGCTTGCCGATTCGCGGTCGCCACTCAAGAACACGTCTACCCCAACGGTCCTCGGTTCTACGGCTAGTGGCAATGTGCTGGCTGTATTAGCCGTAAATCAGCCATCACTCTACAAATTGATTGCACTTAAATTAAGTTAGCAATATCCATTTTTATATGAAAACAATTTAAACGTGAGATACATATTTGTCCCTTCCGTAACATGGTCAGACACAAACTAATGTGATTAGACCAGTTTTTCTATGTTTAATGTCATCGATTATGTTTATCTTGTGACTATGATAACGCCAGGTTTTAGTGAGAAACATAATTATTGTTTCGGGGCCGTGTGGAAAGCGGTGAGTACGAGTCCTATGAGTAAAAGAGTATGTATACGTACTATGTATGGGCAGGGAATACTGAACTAAATTGAATTGGTATTTGACTGAAAAAATCTATTTAGTCCGTCAATTAGATTATCAAAAAATATTGGATACGTATTTTTGTTTTGTCGTGTAATCTAAAAATGACCACGATACAGCGCTTTGAAATCTTGAGTGACGTCACAATTTCTGTTTCTTTTTACTAGCCCAAACACACAAACCCCTCTCTTGAATTTTGATGCACTGTATCGTCGTCTTTTTTTGGATTATGTGACAAAAGAAAAATACGTGTCCATCATGTTTTGGTGATCTATCTAATGAACAGCGGTGGCCCAATAGTGGCGGCCCCGACTTACGAACAGTAAGTCGTGGGTTTCGAACCTAGCCAGGAGGATTTTTTTGTGTAATTTATTTCATCACCACTGCTCTCAAAACGGTGAAGGAAAACATCGTGAGATAACCGGCATGTCCTAGAACCAAAAATTCGAAGACATGTGACATCTACCAACCGCACTGGGACCGCGTGGTGGATTATAGCCCATTCCCTCTCATAGAGAGGAGGCCTGTGTCCCAGCAGTGGGAACAGGCTGATTATGCTTATCTAATGAACATTTTTTTTTTTTCGATTTTGGCAAATAGCCTGTCAGATGTAGGTATCAGATATAGCGATGCGTCGAGTAGGCTCTAAACTAGCTCAATCGGCATTAATTATACAAGGAAACCTAGTATCGTGGTATAAAGTTACGTCATAAATTCGTTTCATAGCGGAATAGTCTATAGAGATTACTTTTGCTAGTGTCGTCACCTGTAGATGTCTTTTGATAGTTTTGTTTTTGTGAATGCTATCTCGCAGGTCCTAGGAGGTTATCGTCTGCTTTATCCGGCTATCCTGTGTGTGTCTTGAGAGCAAGGCCTCCAGCCGGGGCAAAAAACTTACAAACTAAGCAACTCCACGCTAAGGGCAACTTGTGGGGTACGAGCTTCGGCTGAGGGCGTCGCTGGGGAAGGACAGCATAGGGACTGGCTGGATCTGAATTACACCATTATTTAGGGGCTGATTTAGAACTACAGGCATCAGCATCGCGGGCTGGCTCGATAGAGGGTCGAGGTCCCTTGATAGTGATCAAATATTGCGTCAAAGAGATGGTGAGCTGTCACGTATGTTGATTCTTCACTGCGTAGCTGTCACTTACGTTAAAAGTGCACTATGAAACTATCACGTACTTTTATTCTACAGCATGTATGTAGCTCTCACGAGCTTTTATTCTACACTATACAGAGTGGAAGGAACACCGACGCGAAAATAATTGTCATTTAAATTTTAAAAAAAAAGTCGGTCATTTAAAAAAAAAACTGAAAAGCTGTGGGTATTGCACTTTTGTAGGGAACAGCATATTTTTTTTTAAACTTCCGATGAAAAATTTCTATGTTTCAGAATGATGTGCTGAGCACGTGGTACCTAACCGTTTTCGCGTCGGTGTCCTTTCCACTGTATAGATGTCATTTTTATTAATTCTGCACTGTGTAGTCGTCAGATGGCTGTGTCAACACTGTGCAGCGTAGCGGTCTCACTCATAACTAGTACAATGCGTGGCTGATTACAAAAAAGGGTCTGTTTACACCCTGTAGGGTGTAAACAGACCCTTTTTTTTTTAGTTTTTTTTTTTTTTTTCGGATGGGACATCATCAAATGACCCCCCCACTCTGGGCGGAGCGGAAGGGAGTGTCAGACTTGTACTGACTAAAACCCATCCATGTTCCTTCTTTGTCCTTTGTGTTCCAGGGCCACGGCATCTCTTTCGAACAGTCCCGCAGTCTAGTCAGGGTCAGAGTGTAAACAGACCCTTCACATAGCCGTCAACCAAGCATTCTGTACATCAAACTAAGTAACTTTACGCAAAAATAATTGCAGTGAAACGACTGTTTTTTTGGTTAAAAAATCACTTTTTACGGTAGGACTCGATGGAAAGCACTCAAAGCATTGTGCTGATGGATGGATTGAATAGTACGAGGGTCATGGAGGTGTGTAAAGTAAAAATCTTACTTTAAAACATGTATTTAAAAAAAAAGTTGTGAAAATGTTGGAACTTTGACCCCCTATATCTCCGTAACTAGAAGGTTCCCAGGTATGGTCTAGAACAAAAAAATATCGCAAAGCCGGGGAGAACAAGTTAAGCCTTTCGGTTATGTTAAGGGTCTATTTACACCCTTTATTTTCCCACAAATCAACGGAAGAAACATAACATTTTTCATGGAATACCGGGCGTTATCAAAAGCTTACATTAACTACTAGGGCTCATACGACCTGTGCTGATAAGGCTGGGTAAACAGATTAGATAACTAAGTGTAGGTACTTACTTTCATTAACCATATTAGTTTGTGTCCGTCTATGTTATTGTGAGGTTCGGGATAACACTTTTATTATACCGACTGTGTTGTCACATCTTAAACTGTCGTATTAACCAGTACTAACTGGGTTGTGGACAGGGTTACCAGATCTATGATTTTTATGTCCGGAGAAAATTCCGAACATTTGAAGAAAATTCCGGACTTTTTGCTTTTAAATGATGCAGTACTATTTAACTGAATTTATTCATTTTCTTTTATTCAAAGTTATATTTCATTTAGCTTTATTTTGTTATCAACTGTTTGTTATTTTCTCATTGTTGTAAAATTCTGGACGTTTTCGAATTTTCCCCTTATTCCGGACACTGATGTAATAATATTCCGGACATGTCCGGAAAATTCTGGGCGTATGGCAACCCTAGTTGTGGAGGTTAGATAGGCAGGCTTGGCAATTCAATAATAAAATCTCACCAAACTGTTTGTTTGTGAACACTGCCTGTTTACACTCCGATTAGAAAGTAATGTGCGTGACAGATATGTAGAGCAGAAGTAGCGAGTTTGAGAACTACACAGCGGGATGAAGTAGAAAAATTGTGCCGTATATTTGGTCCTATGCATGACAGCGACACATGTTGCTGCGGTATTACGAGACTCATGCGCAGCTTTTACTAACACTTTGAGTAACTGACGCACGGTCGTATACTTCGAGAAGCTGTCACGCGTGATACTACTACTCTGTTTAGCTGTCACGCACTTACGAGAGCGTTTACGGTTTACGGAATTTCATTCAAAATTTCAAGTCCTTTTTTTTCGAAATAACTGAACCGCTTTTGATGAAACTTCACACGCATAAACAGGATACATAGGTCTACAAAGTTATCAGAGACTATTTTCGAAAAATTGAGTTACTGCTAAATTAGTCTGATTTTAGATTTTCCATAGAAACAAAAATGTGCAATTATCTTTTTTTTTTTAATACATTATAAAGGTCCCGAGACTCTTAGAACTATTTGGGGAGGGGGGGGGGGCGAATAGGGCGTTGTCTGCCCTCTCGTCATCTCCCTCTTCCTTTCAACAGCTTGCAGACATCACCGTATCCCAGGAGCCAGGACTCTGCGCTGCTGGCTACAAATGGCAGCGACACTTCACCTCCACACAGTCCACTATAACGGTTACATAACATCACTTCATATTTATTGCTTTATTTTTCTATCTCGACTAGACAAATTCCCACCATAATTTCCGAAGTAAGACGTGGGTTTGAACTCAGGCAGGCGCATTACTTTGTCCAATTTATTTCATCACCACTGCTCTCAAGGAAAACATAATGAGGAAACCGCCATGTCCCAAAACCAAAAATTAGAAGACATGTGACATCTACCAACCCACACTGGGCCTGCGTGGTGAATTATAGCCCATTCCCACTATAGAGAGGAGGCCGTGTGTCCCAGCAGTGGGAACATTCATCATCTGTCTAGCCTTTTCCCAACTTAATTGGGGTCGGCAAAACTTGAGTTTCTGTTTCTGGATGTTGGTCAAAGACCAAGTCTGTGGTTAAGACACATGCACAAATAAAGGGTGTAAATAGACCCTTAACATAGCCGAAAGACACTTGTTCTCCTTCTAGTTACTATATTGGGGATCAAAGTTCCAACTTTTTCACAAGTTTTTTTTAAATACATGTTTTTAATGTAATATTTTTACTTTACTCACCTCCACGACCCCCGTACTATTCAATCCATCCATCAGCACAATGCTTTGAGTGATTTCCGTCGATTCCTACCGTAAAACGTGATTTTTCACCCTAAAAAAAAAGTCATTTCCCAGCAATAATTTTTGCGTAAAGTTACTTAGTTTGATGTACAGAATGCTTGGTTAACGGCTATCTGAAGGGTCTGTTTACACCCTGTATATTTTACATAAAAGAAGACTTATGCAAATGATTAGAAACTGATATTAGATAGTCCCTTATGGAGATAATTAGTAATACAGAAATGTAGGAAGACTGATGATGATAATAGTTTAGAAAATCTTTTTTAAAATGTGATGATGTAATGAATCACGTGGGAAATAAAACTGGCTTGATCGCTTGCAAATCCTGATATAAAAAAAATATTAATGAATAATGTATGTATACGAGTTTTGCTTTACGATTTTAAAGTTGCCGGATATTTACTTTGATAGTCTTTTTGGGTATTATTAAAAATTTGCTGTGCCGGCTTCATTCACATGACCTTGTATTCTTTTGGACTTATAAGGGAACATAACATTAGAACGTTAAGACGTATTAAATGCCTAATATCCTCTACAAAATAACTAATTAACTGTTCATTTAAATTAAAACTTGTTAGTGCATCTTTGGTCTAGGTATTTGTATTATAGCAACGCGTAATCAAGTTCTGGGGGGACACAGTTAAAGTTGCCATCGACACGATAAGAAGTAGTATATGAACGAAAGCAAATGATTGCAATTCATGATCTATCCTGGGTCTCAATGGTTATAATAGTTGAAAAAAAAAACTTTCAAATCTGAGAGCTTGATTGACTGATGGAAAAAAAAGTGAGAATATGCAAAATATGATAAAATATGTTTTTTCACGGGTGACCACTGAAAACCAGCGCTGTACTGTGGGCCCCCATAGCACAGCATCATGCCGAGTGGTAACCTGCCTGTCGCAGTCACGATGTGCAAGCTGTTAACTTGTTTTTTTTTTTTTTTTTTTTTAATTTATAATATTTGGTATGTGTAAGTATTTTTTTTTGTATGCACGTCATGTCTCTGCGACAAATTAATATTTTTCTTTCTTTCTTTCAAAAAGCAAGTTACTGGAGAAAATAAGTTCAAAAACTAAAACCCGACTACTGAAAAATTACGCTCTAAAAAGTATGAAACAACTTACATGTTATAATTATACTTTAATGTAATTAATAAAAATTCCAAAAAAAATATATAATACATAAGTTATGCACACTATTTTAAGGTAGACTGTGTTGTTTAAAAAATAGACACCCAAACGGAGAATATCAATTTATCTGCATACTTGTTTGACGTATACCAGAAAAAATATTTGATCCGGTATCATAGCGCTCTGTGGCGTGTTACATTGTGGACGCGTGTCACTGCTGATCACTGCGCGACGACTTGCACACGTGACTCTCATCATGGCCGACAACGACAACAGTCGTTACTACAACAGTATTAAGGATACAAGTGATTACTATAACGGAGATTACGACAGCAATAATTACAACAACATTATAAATTATACAAGTGATTACAACAACAGTACAAATAATACAAGTGATTACAACAACAGCATAAATTATACCAGTGATTACCATAACAGTACAAATTATACAAGTCATTACAACAACAGCATAAATTATACCAGTGATTATAACAACAGTTATTACTACAACAGCAAAGATTATACAAGTGATTACGACAACAGTATAAATACCAGTAATTATAACAACAGTATAAATTATACCATTCCCTGGTTTAATTTATTTAACCGTGCTAGCGACCAACAACCCCTCGCAGAACTCATTGGTGGCACTGCACACGACATTTACAACTTTATTATCTTCGCACTGGCACTCGCTGCGGCCATATACGGAGTGACATCGTGGTGCATTTTGAAAAAATTCCGCCTTTTCAGAAACTACGTTATTCTTAGTGCAATTATAGCCAAGGTGTTTGATTATTTGTGCCAAATCTTAAAAATATACCTACTTACTGAGCTGTTTAACCGGCATCTTGTAGCGCGTGTTTTAATGACGGCTATAATATGGTATTGTGCTCTAGCGTTTCATTACTGGGTATTAGTGTTGTGCTACGTTTTTTATGTTTATATTGTTAAAGTTTTTTGCCCTAACATTCATAGGAAATACCTTAAGTGCAACCTATTTGCTTGGGGTCTACCTTTTGTCTTAATTTTGGTTGTTGGTGTTCCTACATTGTTATATTATTTCAATGACACCGAAATAATAACATTTCAAATATTGAAAGGCGTTATAATTTCAACGATATTAATCCCCGCAACTATTAGTTTTGTTATTTATGTAACTGTCTTATATCGTTTATTCCGCGGTAGTGAATTTGCGAGTATATCTCTTTGCAAATGGCGTCGCTTCTACATAGCTACGTTGATTTTTATATTCAGCAATATTACAGTATTAACTGCATTATTCGAAATATTGGAACTCGAGGTCCTGGCCATTGATGTTATAGTCACAGTGGGATACGGCTTTAACAAAATAGCATTGATTGTGTATTTAATTAGATTAAAGAGTAATCGGGAAATATGGAGACAATTTTTAAATAAAAGATCGAATCAAAAGTATGTTGGAGATGAAATGAGAATGTCAAGACTAAGTATTGATCAGTCTTCGCACGACCTCGGAAGCGTTCATGTGTAGAAAAAAAATCCCGAGATAGTAAAGAATAAAATATTAAAAAAAATATATTTATTTGTCCCTGCGACAAATAAATATTTTTTCTTCCTTAAGGTGTGTTTCATGTAATATAAACGAGTTGTAATGCTTTGGGCAAAATAAATTGACACTATGGACGAAGAGAGATTGATTCTGTTGTGTATAATATTCATATCAATGGAAAAATTGAATCGGCATAAAGTTTATTGTTCGAGTCTGTTTCTACGAGCTCCCGCCATATATCGAGGCAAAAGAATAGAGAACAGAAGGATATTGAAGATATTACATGTGTCTCAAATACTATAAACCCAGATAAAACCCCGATATTTGTGACAAGATTGTTTGAAAAACGACTACCAATGACCAAGTCGATATGCTACCCTTTGAAAAGACATTTCTGTTTGGAAATAAGAAGACACACACACACACACACATACACAACACACATTGACATTTAAAACAGACAAGTATTACTGTATACCAAATAAATAGTTTAAAAGCGGATACTAACAACATGGACTTTGCGTCGCTGGTGAATACGGAACGGGCAGTTTATTTAAACAATAAACGCGGTGGAAACTCATTTGAAAGAGGGTGTGGTCCGATCGATCAGTATCGTAAATCTCTCAAATACTTACGGTGATATGAAAATCACAGCTAGGAATACAAATAATATAAAGGAGAAGGTATATTCGCAGTCGAAGTCTCGCAAAATAATAAGGCTAGAAGTCGCCATAGCACCACATCACTCGCACGCAGTCTGTACTCAGCCGATAGCACAACCGTAGCCGCCGGTGACATCGACGACGACATGCAGCAGTGAGCTAAGGGTTCACATAATGTGAACACTGTGCCATTTTATATCGTCGCTAACGAACCGGTTTGTTGTAGGAAAACAAATGACCGAGAGGCACGGCACCGCTAGCGCCGACGCTTCGGACAACCATATCATTATAAATGATGTAAACAAAAATGAGTCGTTGGCAGAGGTAGCGCAAAGTGGCGCATAGAAATTGGAAGGTCCAAAAGAAAAGTGAATTACAGCGTAGAGAAAGCTTAAAGAGTTCATGTGACACTGCACAGGAACTGATAAGCAGACTCTGTTGTCCGTGGAAAATTCGCTTACTTGCCGTAGGAGAAGCCTGCTAGGATGAAAATACAATGTGCACAAAGATACATTGGAGAATGACGTCGTAGAGTACGTGTTTACGAAAAGTAACAAAAAAAATGTTTTAAAAATGAATACAGAAAAGGAATACAATGTCGATAAAATAATGGTTATAATGAGTAAGCCGTTGGCCTTGTGACGGTCGCGAGATGCGAGAAGCACGAGACGCTTAGACGCTTGCTTGGCCTAAGTCCAGCAGAAGACTTTTTTAGACTGATAAGATATTGATGATGCGAGATTAATTGTAAATACAGACCTATTGTTTTCGCATGCCTTTTTGAGAGGTGTAAATCTTTGAATAATTATAGTTATTACTAAACTTATTTGTTTTATTACACCAGTACCTAATATCTTTATAGATTAGCTGGATGCTGATCCGGTGCTGCCTTTAAACTGTCAGCTAAGTACGGAACAGTAGGTTAGATACACAAAGTTTCTGAAGTGTTAAAACTTTTACAAACAAATAAAAATAAACTTACGCCTTTTCTCATAAGGGTGCAGAAACTACAGAACGCCACCTGCTACAATCATTAAATACTCCTTTTGCCTCGTCCACTTTCTTAATGTGGTCTATGTCGAGAACCGTGCACCTTATCTCGGCGTTTTATAAACGCCGAGATAAGGTGCACGGTTCAGTTTGTTCGTTTCCTATGGAGAAGAACCGGCAAAAACTTCATGATTATAATAAATTGTCTAGTCGAACAACTTCATGTAAAATGACACAAGACAAAAAGTACTACTAAACCCTTCCTAGACAGATCACCGTGCGATTAAATATGGCACGAAGGACTTTTTTATGTAAAAAAATAGTTTTTGCCCCAGGTTTCGCTCACTTTATGATCGGATATCATCCCACGGAAACGTTTTAAGTATAATCTATAGCACTCGGTGTGACTTCACATTAGTAAAAGAATTTTCGGAATCGGATCAGTAGTTCCGACGATTACCCCCTACATCCAAACTTACAAACTGTGGACATTGGCGTCTACAAAAATAGGATCACGACCCATCGTAATAAACTAGCACAAAACCTGATGAAAACCTAGAAATTCGGGAGGCTTACAAAACTGGTCCCATAAGAACTACAGCAGACAAAGTTGTCTGCCTTCATATCAGTTCTTACCAAACATTTTTTCAGTTTTTTGACCAATTTTTGACGTCTTGGGTTTGGTTTAGTTAATCTTAATAATATATGTTGATCAGTATGAGCCAGCGGGCAGAATAAAATAAATAAATTATGCACACTATCTATAAAGTGCAGTATACCTACTTTATAAATAGTGTGAATAATTTATTTATATTTTTGTGGTTTTAAAATAGACACACCCAAACGAAAAATAATATTTTATCTGCATTCTTGTTTGTCTTATACTGCAAAGTAACTGATCCGGTATGAAAGCGCTTTGTGCCGTGTAACTTTGTGGGCGTTTGTCACTGTTTATCAGTGCGCGCCCACCTGCACTCGCGACTCTGATCATGGCTGACAACGACAACAGTGATTATTACTACAATAACAACAACAGTACAAATTATACCAGTGATTACAACAACAGTATAAATTATACCAGTGATTACAACAACAGTATTAATTATACCAGTGATTACAACAACGGTATTAATTATACCAGTGATTACAACAACGGTATAAATTATACCAGTGATTACAACAACGGTATAAATTATACCAGTGATTATGATAGCGGTGATTACGACTACAGTTATTACAACAACAGTATAAATTATACCATTCCCTGGTTTAATTTATTTAACCGTGATAGCGACCAACAACCCGTCGCAGAACTCATTGGTGATACTGCACACGACATTTATAACTGGATTATATTTGCACTGCCACTCGCTGCGGCCATATACGGAGTGACATGCATCTTCAAAAAGTTCCGCCTATTCTTAAACTACGTTATTCTTAGTGCAATTATAGACAAGGTGCGCAATTTGCGCCAAATCTTAAAAATATATCTACTTGCTGATCTGTTTAACCGGTATCTTGTAGCGTGTGTTTTAATTACGGCTATAATATGGTATTGTGCCCTAGCGTAACACGTAGCACAACACTAATACCCATTAATGAAAAATACTGGGTATTAGTGTTGTGCTACGTTTTTTTTGTTTATATTGTTAAAGTTTTTTGCCTTAACATTCATAGGAAGTAAATTAAGATTAACCTATTTGCTTGGGGTCTACCTTTTGTCTTAATTTTAGTTGGTGGTGTTCCTACTTTGTTATTTTATTTCATTGACACAGAAATAATAACATTTCAAATGTTGAAAACTCTCATAATTTCAACGATATTAATCCCCGCGACTATTAGTTTTTTTATTTATGTAACTGTCTTATATCGTTCATTCCGAGGTAGTGGATTTGCGAGTATATCTCTTAGCAAATAGCGTCGCTTCTACATAGCTACGTTGATTTTTATATTCAATAATATTACAGTGTTAGGCGCTTTATTTGACATATTGGAACTCGAGATCCTGGTCATTGCTGTTACAATCGCAGTAGAATATGGCTTGAACCATTTCGCAGTGATTTTGTATTTAATTAGATTAAATAGTAATGGGGAAATATGGAGACAATTTTTAAGTAAAAGATCGAAACAAAAGTATTCTGGAGATGTAATGAGAATGTCAAGTATTGCTTCGACGATTCACCTTAACTTATCACAGTAAACATAATCCAAAAGAAAAAAAATCAAGAACAAGTTTTCTTGGAGAGAAGTTATAATACGCAACTTACTCAAACTCAAAGCATTTATTTCAATTACACCAGGTCTGTCCAACATACGGCCCACGTTTTTACGCGGACAACCCAGTAACAGAACAAGCTAATAACTTCGTGATTTTTCATGATACAGTTTTGAAATTTTGTACAGAGATTCTTTACATAAAAATACTAGACACGTGTTTCAGGTTTCTCATATACTAAAACTAATGTTGTACATTTTTTTTTGCTCGTCTATGTTAACGGCTAGCCAGTTAACTTGTTAAAGATAAAGATAAAGATATATTTATTTTGTAAAAACATGAGTGGTATGGTATGCACTATACAGGTCTTATAAATAAAAATAAAGTTTCTACATGTTTTGCCATATAGGAACGGCGTACAAAAAAAAATGTTAGGCTAAAAAACTAGGTAGTAACTTAATTAAAAAAATAGAAGGTTTTACCTTAAAATATTAAATTTACGAGAAATGGCTTATACAATAGGGTATATTAATTATTATAAAAGATATAAAATTTAAAAAAAGGCTTAGAATGGCTTAAAAAAATTGACGTTATTAACTAAAAATATTAAAATAAGAAATGTCGTACCTAACTTAATTGCCGATGTACCTATTGTTTTTTACTCGTTTAAAAAATCTGATAAGCTGTAGTAGCATTTCGCTAAAATAAATTTTTTAAGCTGTATTTTGTATAGTCTAGTTGGTAACTGCTTAATAAGATTAGGAATTTTATTATAGATAATTGGTGCCAGTTAGTTTACATAATGTGCTGCACTGCAAGTTTTGAAGGTGTGTACGGACAGCGCGTACATTGGTACGCGTAGTCGGTTACGCGTGTCCTGGAACGCCATGTCCATACTTGCAGCTACGCGTACACTCTTATTGAAAGCTTGCCGCGCGAGCGCCGCGAGCCGCCGTCATTCGGTTTTTGGTCTCGCGTCAAAGGGGAAGCGCACGCCTGTTTTACGCTATATTTGGACGGCAATATGGAGGGTTTCAATGCAACCGCTATGTTTCTCGGAGTCATGGCGGATGACTGGCGGGGTTCGCGTAGCGCTATGGATCGATTGACCTCGCGTTCAGGTGCGCGGCGGTCCGTGCAGGAGCTGCAGGCGTATCCAATGTATGTGTGGACAGCGTATTCCGACTACGCGTAAAACAGGAACGCGCAGTACACAGCTTTATAAGTTAGGCACAAATTTGTCGGTGCTTCTACAAACCGATATAATAAAAAAAAAAAAAAAAAAAAAAAAAACGTTTATTTATCTCCACAAATTACAATCGATTATTTGAGATATAGTTGACAGGTAATATAATTTACAGCAGAAAGTTGTAATTTGTGGGAGATCTGGAGTCTAAACTAAGCCTAGGCCTGTATTTTAGAACTCCAGGCCCCCTATTACATCATAGAGTTATTGTCAACGTGGAAAACATTGCGAATTTGGTGCTGGTGTGTGTGTGTGTGTGTGTGTGTGACAATTTGTATTTTTATGAATATATATATATATATATATGTATATAGAATATTTATAAGAATATGACTAAGATCTTACCTACCAATTATGTACGTAAGTATGGACTGCCTAGCCTACTTACATTACTTAGATATGCAGCTCAGTTGACCTACGTGTACCGTTATAGTTCTACACGTAATGTGAACACACACAACAACAAAATATAACATAAACTTTTGTACAGACGCCGCCAGCACATCAAGCAACTACAATTTGTCAAATTTTTCTTTAATAGATTTTCAACTTTATCGCTAAAGCATTCAAGGTCGATAGGGAAAATTTGACAGTTTCGGGTAACTTGATATGCTGGCGTCTGTACCTAACTCCGAACCTGTTTCACACATAGTAAGTAGGTAGTGGTAGTATAAAATTTATTCTTAAACCAGTTTTAACGTTTGACTTGCGTCATATATCTTGGAATCATTTTTAACTCTAGGGTTGCCAACTATACTCTAATAAAGGGAGTAAAAACACATTCTAACGATGCCGAGAGGTACTTTTTCTTCCCGTCAATGAGATATTTTTTTTGCACATGACCGTATCTGCGAACGCTCTTGGTATTAAAGATTAAAGTACTAACTTTATAAAAAAAAAAAAATACAACTTTTAAATGTTATATTACCTCCATGACCCTTGATACTATCCAATACATCCATCAGCACAATGTTTTGAGTGCGTTATATTGAGTCCTACTGTAAACTGTGATTTTTCGCTTTAGTTGATGGCTTCGTGAAGGGTCCGTTTGGCACCTGTATAGAGCATTGTACTCTATTATAATCTACAAAAGAAATAGAGTACGCTAAAATTCTCTATTTTTTTTTGTTTTTATTTTTTTTTTCTCTAAAATAATAACAAAAATACGTTGAATTAAACGAATTTCTTCCTCTTCAGCACTCACTAGGAGTGTCTTTTTAGTCAGAGCCATCTGCTTGCCGATGCTTATCCCATGCGGGGTGCAGAACCATTCGAGCTCGCTTCCCACGCACTTGCATCATTCGTGAGGCCTATTATCCTATAGTGCTCAGCGTCTCCAATAATTAAAGTCAGACCTGTTTTCATTCATGAATGCAAAATAGCGATGAGTCAGAAACATGACGACATTGAAAATGATATACATTATGAGCTCCTCGTCTATGTATTTTAATTTAGAGATAGAATGTCAAGAGGCGTACAGTTTTTTTTAAAAATAACGAAAATGTTCTTAAAAAAATTGCTTACAAAAAAGGAGTGTAACATTAACAGTAATCAATACTGTTTCTTATAGAGAGGAGACCTGTGTACCAGCAGTGGGAAAGTTATACTCTACTAGCTTTTTCCCGCGACTTCGCTCACGTTATTTTATAATTTGACAATAAAACTCTTCACACACAACTAAAATTTCTAATAATATAATTCAATAATGATTCGAAAGACACGTGGCGCCATCTATTATCATGAGAACGTTATTGTTGTTTTTCTCGAGAACAGTACTTTTTTTCGGGATGAAAGGTACCCTATGTCCGTTTCTGTACACCTTACAATGTATATGCAAAATTTCAGGATGATCGGTTCAGTGGTTTAGGCGTGAAAAGGTAACAAATAATCAAAATTACTTTCGAATTTATAATATTAGTTAGGAAGTTAGGATTAGGATGTCTTCTGAAAAAAGTTGGTAACCCTAACTCTAATATAATACATTTTTTAAAGTAGTTTACTACATGCTTCAACACATTTTTAACAGTCCCATCGGAATAACACAAAACAAACCTTAATAATAAACATTGCCTAAAAAATCGGTAAATATCAATCGTCGCAGTGTCAAGCCTTTGCCACCATTGAATTGAATCGTATTTTCCCGTTAAGCGTTTTAAATTGATATCGATACTTATTATCTACACTAGTGTTAAAAAAAAACTTCAAACCTATTCATCCAATTCCAAAGAATCTTTCGCTACACTACCAGCGAGTGCCGAAAGACATGTTTCTACAAGGTTCGACTCATAACCCAAATGAGCACACGATCACTGACAAATGCTTGCACTGACTGGACAGGTCCACTCAAATCTGTCCGGTTCATTCTTCAAAAGACCATCACAGACATTAATCTGCATGGTCCTTATATGACTTGACCAATGTCTGGACTTTAAAAGAGACAATGACCTCTGAGTTTGTTTCGGCTGTTTCTTCTCAGAGTAGTCAGGTACGAAACACCGGCCCCATCTAGTTTTAAAACATAACGTGTAAAAGTGTTTTGTAATACCAATTTACAGAAATAAATATGATTTAAGGCGAAAGAAGCCGCGGCCAGAAGCGAGTTTGTTCTAAATGAAAATCGATATAATCACAGAAACCACTTTCTATTTATGTTGAACAACCCTGAATGATCTGGAATGTCGTTTCGTGCAGCTTTTTCTCACAAGTTCGTCTCAAAACGCTCTGCGGATCGTATCTGTGTGGACGCGTATCACTGCTCATAAGCGCACGCCGACCTGCGCACGCGACGTTCATCATGTTCGATTTCCACGACTCGAAATTCCCCAATGGAAGCATGTGGGACATTATTTACTCGATTTTGTTCACGCTGCCTTTGACAGCTGTCATATACGGAGTAACGTCGTGGTGTATCCACAAGAAGTTTCGCCACTTCAAGAACTATGTGCTCATCAGTGCAAATACAGCAAATATGCTTTATTTGATAGCGTGGTTTTTCATGGCTTATCCTGAAAGAATTTTAAAAAACTTTCAAAATTTTGATGTTGATATTTTGTCTTCATTCCTGTGTTGTTTACTTTCGTGTTACAGTTGGTTACTAGTGGTGTGCTACATTTATTATGTGGATTTTGGGAAAGTGTTCAACTTTGACATTCGTAGGAGGTGTCTTAAAAGTACCCTCCTTTGTTGGGGTGTACCTTTTATAATATTGATATTGTTTTATGTTATTCCATCTGTACTTTATGCTTATCGTCTAGTAATTGATCCTTTAAATCCTGTGTTCGTAGGAATATATTTAAACCTAGCACTAATTGTAATGTTTATTCTGTTAAATTTGGTCCTTTACGTACAAATACTTTATGGTTTGTTAAGTGATAATAAAATTAGAACGACAGCGCCAACTAAAAGATGGCGTGGGGCCTTTATATGTACATTAATATTTGTTTTTAGTTTCGTTTTACCTTTAACCGCTTTATTAAGTAGGTATTTGTACATTTTAGTAATTCCAGGATTGTTTGTAAATGCTACCGCATTGAATTTGTTTATAATTTTAGGGAACAATAACAGGGAATTATGGTGGCAATTTTTAAATAAAATAAAAGCGATACAAATTTTGCTTGAGCTGGTGTAAATTCGAGTATCTAAGATATCTTTGAGGAAAAAGAAACATGTTTTATAACCTGTATATGCTGTTTAAAATGTATAAGCTTTAAGGTCAAGTGTTTAGTGAAACTAGTTTATATGCGACACGTTTTAGACACATTTTACCTTAAAGCTACAAAATCATATTCATAAATTGGTTTTTAAGAATTAATAAGTTAAGTTATTGTGTTGCATTAGGTCTCATTATTATAATAAAATTATATTATAATTCAATATGAAGAATCTTTTTACTAAGTTAACCCAGCAAAGCTAATTTTTCAACTGAAAGACTTGAAAAGTAACTCTTTTTGCACTGTTTCTAAATACACAATGGATCACAATGTAGCATGTTGAACACGTATGTTTTTACTTTACATTCTCGCACTAGTGTGGGAAAGTACTCCATAAAAAATAATAATATTCCGGTAAAGTGCGATTTGTACTCGCAAGTGCGTAGAAAAATGTAATTTAAGGCGCGCGAGATCTATCTCGATCCCTTTCAGCGCCTTCCTGTCAATAATAATAGGATAGGAAAGTGTGGATAAATTGTTTGCTATTTTGTTTTTATTTTCCTTTATTATCCAACCTAAATTAAATTAATTCAATTCAATTCATTTATTATAGTCAGACAAATAAAATATCCAAAATGTCGTACACAAACTCGATAAAACAAAAACAATAATAAATAACAAAATCAAAAACGTACTAAAGCAATGAAAACCAAATAAATAATAATTTTCATTTTAAATACACTTCTATACTTTTATGATAATTAACTGGCAACATTTAGCCACAAAAAAACTTGTATGTTCAACTATTTTAGGGTTCCGTAGCCGAATGGCTTTCTCTAATTTCTAAAATAAGAGGAATATAATGACAAAATGTAGGATTTTAAAACGTAAAAAAAACTATCAACGTAAATTGGTTTGAGTAAGATTTGATAAGATTTGAGATATGGGACTTTTTCATCAAACTGCGGCAGTAACTTTGTTTTTCGTTAACAGACTATGAAAAACAAATTAATTTTGCTGTTGAATGTAATACAATACAACATATGAATTAGCCTTCAACATAATATTTTTATTATATTGTTTGGTGCTACGGAACCCTGTGCGCGTGTGAGTACGACTCGCACTTGGCCGGTATTTTTTTCCAGACCATCGGTAAAACATCAATAAGAATTTCTTTAACGAAACTGGCAAAACTCAAACTCAAAGTATTTATTTAGATTAGTTAAACCATTACAGGCACTTTTGAATGTCAGAAAAATAAAGAAAGCGAAGTTACAGTCACAGTCACAAGGCGTAATAACTTGTGAAAGTACTGTAGTTGCTCATTCCAAAGCGTAGATCTCTATGGAGAAGAATGGGCAAGAAACTCCATGGACACTCTTTTAAACCAAAATATTGTTACAAAATCTTAGTTACATCATTCATCTTGAGAACGATGTATAAAAAGTACAAGTTAAGAGCGTCCAGAGTAAAAAGATAAATTCAAAAATAAAATAAATCATGACAGCTAAGAGATGACCTGTACCTACTGACAGCATCCGTTCACGAACATGACGGATGGTGACTAGAACACGCAAAGTGATTGGAAATAACGTACCCTGACCTTGATCTATCTACACATTGCTAAACCCCAATAAGCATAAGCATAATCAGCCTATTAATGTTCCCACTGCTGGGATACAGGCCTCCTCTCTATGAGAAGGAATGGGCTATAATCCACCACGCGGGCCCAGTGCGGGTTGGTAGATGCCACATGTCTTCGAATTTTAGGTTCTAGGACTTGCCGGTTTCCTCACGATGTTTTCTTTCACCGTTTTGAGAGCAGTGGTGATGAAATAAATTACACAAAGTAATGCGCCTGGCTGGGTTCGAACCCAGCGAAATAAGTCGGGACCCCCGCCACTGAAATATAAATAATAATAATAATAACTCCAATAAACCATGACAAATACAAATGTGGAAACGACATTTGGCTTGTGCTGCTGATCCGATGGAACCATGTTTTTTTTTTTAATTAAAAGGAAATTAAATATGGTTATAGATTTTAATTATGCTGGCCATTCAAAACTTAAACCTCTTTGTGTTAGAAAAGAGATTAAAACACCTAATTTTTCGCCGGTGATCATAGCGCGACATCACAATAATTGTAAGATTAAAATTCCGATTTATAAAAACTGCCTTCAAATATTAATGATTTTTCATTAACATTAGCTGGACTACGTTTCCTATATTTTGCCGATAATTCAATCAAAACGCAAGAACAGCCGAACTCCCATACAAAATCGAGCATTCTCCTTTTTATGTTAGTTGGTATATTTTGGCATTCTTACTGTTAAAACTGTTGTTTGGCACAAGATTGAAAAAAAATAATGATTGATTTTTAGCGATAGGAAATAAAATAAAATGCCATTATCGGCGCCTATTTCCCTGATTATTGGAACGAAGCCAATTTAGCTTTTTTTAATTTATCAGGTTGACGTACGTTTAATATGGCTTAGTTTATGACAGTCATAATATACGTAGTTGTATTGTGACGGTAAAAATAAAACTGGTGTGGTAGGGCGTGTCAGCATCGACGCGTGGCTAGCAAGCATCGAGGCATAGACACTTCACACCCGCGCGCGCAGTACGCCGCACGCGACTCCCAAAATGGCGGACGAGGAATATTATGGCGATAGTGAAACACCGCATAAGTTATTGAAACTCCTCGGTGAAACTGTAACCAGCTCAATCGCCTGGATTTTCTTCGTTGCGGCAGTGATGGCGTCGGTATTCGGAGTGATATCGTGGTACGCCCTCATCAAGTTCTGTACATTCAGAAACTATGTGCTTCTCAGTGCGATCATAGCATATGTGCTACAGTCGTTAGTTGTCCAGGTATCTGACCGGTTCATATCCGAAGACACCGTGGACAGTAATGCAGCGATTCGTGTGATACCCTTGGCTTTATTTGTGTTCTTCCAAATGGTGTACCAGTGTTGGTTACTTGTGTTGTGTTATGTTTTTTCAGTTGACTTTCTTCAAGTTTTCCATTATAATATTTGTAAAAAATATCTTTTGAGTAACCTCTTTGCTTGGGGAGTACCTTTTATAATAGTGCTCTTATATGTGATTGTCGGTTCCGTTCTGATTAATAAGCCTGATGACGATTCCAAAGACATATTTGTAAGTCCTCTTATTATGTGTCTGTTATTGATACCTGTTGCGCTAAGTTTGATTACTTATATAGCAGTGGCATATCGTTTATTCTCTGATGCGTCTACGGACAAAAAATGTATAAGCTTCCCTATAGCTACGTTGATATTTGCTCTCAGTAATATTGTTTTGTTTACTGTCCTTCCAGAAATATTAGAGAAAAATATTTTGGCCGTTGATATTATTGGAGAGATATTAGAATATTTGCTGTTAATAGCATTGATTGTGTTTATAGTTGTATTGAAAAGTAACTGGAAATTATGGCGTGATTATGTCAGTATGAGGTTAGCACCTGATTCGGGACTTATGTTAGGAGATCGAAGAAACTAGTCAGACTTTTTTATAAATTCAGTCAAATTTTATAATGTGCGAAAGAGTTTCGTTTAACGAATGACCTTCATGTTTCAAGATAAACAAGAGCCTACCAAATAATAATATAATTATGATGTAATAATAGTACAAGTGCTCTTACATAGATGATAATAATTGTGTGCCGTTCGCTAGTAATCTGTAATAATAAGAAAATAAATGAGTACATGTGCAAAAATTAATTTTTTTATTTGATAAATGGCTTGTTATAACATTCATTTATTTGCCTTATTTATCAAGTAGGTAATATAACAAAGCGACATGTCTGAACACAATGGTTAAGAGGAGGGCATTATAAGCGCGTAATTTTTTTTTTTTTTTTTTTATTAGCCTTGTATGTCCCACTGCTGGGCAAAGGCCTCCCCCATATCCTTCCAGGTACTCTTGTCCTGCGCCACCTCGAACCAGCCTCCTTTTTAATTCTTTTTTTTTTTTCAATACTATGAATTTCTCCTGTATCGTGGGAGCGTTTACAAACATTTAAACTCACATACACAAACAGCCAGACCTGTAGGCCATCCAAATATTTGTTCCGTGCGGGAATCGAACCCGCAACACGAAGCGCAGCAGTTAATCGCTCAGCCACTGAGCCAACCGTGGCGTCAAATTCATCTTTGATATAAATACATATGAATATTAAATAAAAAGCGATATGCCATTAAAACTTTCTCTATTTCGAGTAATAAATTACATTTATAAAAATATTATTTCTTGTCTTACTAATATTATAAATACGAAAGTTTATGAGGATGGACGGATGTTTGTTACTCTCTCACGCGAAATCTACTCAACGGATTTGGATGAAATTTGGTACACAAATAGTTTATAACATGGATTAACTTATAAAATTATTTTTATCCCGGTAGCATGATCCCGTCGGTCAGGTACCGAACTTCACGCGGGTGAAGCCGCAGGCATAAGCTAGTTCTTTCATAAAATTCATTTTAGAACCGTTTGAATCTTTTTAACGCTCTCCTGTAAACCTTGAATTTAGATATGTCGCTTTGTACAGATGGCGTCTGTCACATCGAGCTACCCGGAACTGTAAAATTTTCCCAATCAACCTTGAACCTAATGCTTCAGCGATAAAGTTCAAAATCAGATTGTAGTAGCTTGATGTGCTGGCGTCTGTACGTAAGGACCGACGAATTCAGGTCGAAACACACCTCATAAAAAATCTATTAACAGAATACAAAACCAGTTCATGCATTAAATCAACTTTTACTATTGGACCAACATCAAAATATCAAGCGAATCCAGTGTGGGAAAGAGACGGCGCTAGACGCCCTGTATAGCTCTGTCTCTTTCCCATACTGGAATTACTCCTGCTTTAACACGTCATAGTAACCCCCCAGGGAGTTCCAGTGTGGGAAAGAGACAGAGCTATACAGGTCGTCTAGCGTCATGCCTTTCCCACACTGGACTTACACTTTTTTTAAGACGTCATAGTACCCTGAACATATTATTAAATGAAATAAAAGAGGGGCTCTTTAATACCCAATTCATAATCCAGGATTATAATAATAAAACTGCGTAAAACAACAACAATTAATTTGCATTAATGTCAATGACCGCCTCGCCTCTATGAGTGAGTCATCGGAATTAATTAACGATGATTCTATCTCTTTTCCGCATAAACAAATAGACGTGACAGTGACCGAGACAGTTAGTGGCGCCAGTAAACAATTCGCTTTCAGAATGCGCGGGCGAGTAGCTGCGAATGTCAAGGACATTACGAGCGTGAGAGGCCGGAAAAGGAGGCTAAATAATTTAAGCGTGTAAGGGAAAAGCACTAACTTTTTTGAGCGCTAATTTTGAATACTCATATGTAAATAAAATAGTTTTGGAAAATTTAAATGAAATAACTGTCAGGACAACAAATGTTAAAGGAACAAAAACACAAACGTTAAAAGTTAAAACACAAAATTTATAATTTTAAGTAACAAATTACAAAATTGATCGAGTGAACACAATCAAGGGGAATAGTTAGAGCGGGCCGCCGAATAAGGGTATGAGCCCTTGGCCACGCTACGCGTTGACTTAAATAGGCTCGGTTAAGCCAGCCTTTCTGGTGGGGAGGTTGGAGACGCAGCTAACAATTGTTTATATTTTTTATTTATTTATTTATGTACACACAAAATACTCAACAAGACATAACATTAAGATAGAAGTGCACAAAGGTACTGCTTATTTCATGCGAAATCTCTTCCAGCAGACCTGCTAGAGGAAAGTAGGATTAGAAATGTAGACACAGTGTGTAGAAAAGACAAAACAGGAAAATTGAAATTGGAACTTAAAACAAAGTTATACCTATATAAAATAAACATACATACAAATATACACATATAAAATAAATACTTGTTTGTACTTTATGTGCCAGAAGGATTTTTTAAACATTGCCCCTCACTAGGAGTTCCTCCTGTATCGTGGGTGCGTTTACGAACACTTAAACTCACATGACACAAACTCAAACAGCCAGACCCGGAACACCTGCAGGCCATACAAATATTTGTTCCGTGCGGCAATCGAACCCGCGACCATCGCTCAGCCACTGCGCCAACCGCGCCGTTGAACCCATTCAGCTGCGTTACATCGGTTCCCAATTGAAGAATATATTTCGAGGGTGTCATTTCAGGCACATGATTAAGTTGTTCCAGATCTGTCACTGGGATATCAAGGTTTCTGCGATGCCTCTAGTAATTTACAAACGGGTGGCCGAACCTGTTTTAAAGACAATTCCCGCATTCAAAATACAGGGTGTAAACGGACCCTTCATAATTCTGTCAACCAAGCATTATGTATATTGTTTCACTACGCAAAAATATTTGTAGTAAGACGACTTTTTTTTTTAAAACCAGTGTTTACGATAGCGCTCAATAATGCACGAACAACAGTGTGATGATGGATGCATTGAATAGTACAGGAGTCAGTGGTATTTAAAGTTTATATCTTGTATATTTTTTTCAAATGAGCTATAAGGTATTTTGACCTTTAATATCTCCGTAACTAGAACGTTTCCTAGGTATGGTCTAGACCACTGGTCAGCAACAGACCGCGGAAGGTCGAACTTTGGACTGCCAAAAATTGCTAAATATATAAGGTCTCATTAAATCATTGAGACCACCAAAGTAAGGACAATGGTAAAAAAAATAAGAAAAACGCATTAGATACTTACAAGAAAAAAAATCAGCTAACGAAAATACACTGAAAATGTTAGTTACCCAATGATATTAGGTCTAAATCACTTTATTCTGTGTTTTTTTTGCTTCAATATCTTTGGTATATATTTTTTTTGTTACTTTTGATCTATGTGTGGTTTGTAAATACTGTACATAGTAATAAATAAATGCAATTATCAAATTAAATAAATATATAGGTATATCCTATTAGATACGTTTGAAAGCCACGTAGAATCTAGTTAGTACTTATTCTAAAATTTATTTTACTAGTAAGTACCTAAGATTGATGTGATGGAAAAAAACCGTGTTTAATTACTTAGCTGAGGCAAAATGACAGACTAGTATGACAGTAACAAGGCATTATGAGTTTTTTATTGGGACCTCGATAAAAATTGTCAACGATAATTTCCGGACTATATTCCTAGACTAATAAAATGATCTCAATGACGGGAAGAACAAGTACCTCTCGGCTTTCTTTAAGGATGTTATACACCCTTTATAGTCTCCACTTCATTTCAGCAGCAACAAATATAGGTAAACGCACCTGTTTTCGAGAGTTTCCAAATTTTTGTGGAGTTTCTGATTATTCATAAAAAAATGAGATTCAATCGAGTCTGTAAAGGGTAAAAAGACCCTTAACGAAGCCGAAAGGCACTCGTTCTCTCCGTCATTGCGATATTTTTTTTGTTCTGGACCATACCTGGTAACCTTCTAGTTATGGAGGTATTGGAGGACAAAACTTTTTCACAACATTTTTTTTTTTAATACTTCTTTTTAAGGTTAATACTTCACTTTTAATAAATATTAAACTACTTTAATTAACTTTTTTTTTTTACTCGTTCATTTTTTTACCCAATAACACAACAGCCGTATGAAATTCGCGCGCACGCGCCTGTGACCTATCTATCAGCTGTTAGGCGCGTGACGCCGCGCCGCGGGCCGTTCTGTCTACTATCGTATCATACAACAGGACGGCCGCGGCCACGTTTCGTATGCTTTGTTGGTAAAAAAATATTTCTTTGGGAAAGTTGTTTGTTATCATGA
Source organism: Noctua janthina (assembly GCA_963576755.1). Taxonomy (NCBI): domain Eukaryota; kingdom Metazoa; phylum Arthropoda; class Insecta; order Lepidoptera; family Noctuidae; genus Noctua; species Noctua janthina. The sequence continues at coordinate 9,874,077 of OY755075.1, read as the reverse complement.
GTACAATCACGTGTTTAAGTATCGGTTACTAATTAATTACCAGTCACCCTATACATATATTTGGAACCTATTAATCAAATACACAATTAATCAAGTTTTTTTATTCCTCGTGCATTTGCGGGCTAGTGTGCTAGTCATGTTTATTCGCAGAAACTTGAGAAGGCATGGATGATTAATTAATAAACTCAATCCAAAAATTCAACAATTTTTATTTGTTTATTTGACAAAACATGCACAATATTACCAAAATCAAAGCTATTGCTCGGTTAAATTTAAATGAATAAAACAAATCGTATATATAATAAGAATCCATACTAAACTAGAATACTTAACAATACACTAACAATAAAATAAGAAAAACATACCGAGAGTAAAAAATATCAGCATAACAAAAATTACAATATTGCAAAATAATTTATTTATTTTAACTTCATGTACAATAGTGATACATAGGCGGACTTAATGCCACAAGGCATTCTCTACCAGTCAACCTTTGGGTTAAATAAGAAAACATTGTGTTAGGGTACAAAATAAATATATGAAAATAACTTCTTGCTATCGAATATTTATATAGGCACTTATGATACTAATACTTATGTACAAATAAAATAAACTAATACATATTTTAACAAATACCAAAATTAAAAACGAGAAACCTAATAATAATTACCATGACTCGACTTCTAATAGAGAGAGAGCTATTTATTCTGACTTAAATAGTGGTTACGCACTTTTCTTTTAAAACTGAATTTGCTTTCAGCTTTTTTAATGCCAAAAGGTAGCGCGTTCCAGAGCTAATAATCTTGGAGAATAGGAGACGATGATGTCATACAAAAGAAATAAACTACATTTAACTATTTTAAAATGCGTGACATATGGCGTTTGACCTTTTTTTTGTTGACCCTCTGGTGAGCGATGAATAGATCGACTATAGTGTAGCCATGCCTAGAATTTTCATTCTTAATACGTCTGCTCAACGACGTAAGTGGCATAACTTCTCTCTTAGAAAACTGGTTCTTATATTTTTATCCTTGTTTTTTTCTTTCGGCTAATGTTGACTGTGTTATCTAAAGGTTAATATTTGTCATTTGAATTTCAGCTCCAACTAATTTTAAATTCGATCTGTTTTTTAGAAATTCTCTCCATATTTCCCGATTACTCTTTAATCCAATTAAATACACAGTCAATGCTAAGAGATTCAAGATGTCACCTAATTCGCTTAAAATATTAATAGCCAAGCTATTAATTTGTAATATGTGAATTAAATAGGCTATCTGTACAACATTACTGAGTACAAAAACAAACGTAGCTATATAGAAGCGATGCCATTTGCTAAGAGATTTACTCGCACCAACTTCACTGCCACGGATTAAACGATACAAAACTATAAAATAAATAACAAAACTAATAGTCACGGGTATAAATAACGTTGCAACGGAGAGAAGAGGCAACATATACGATGGTATAACATCATCCGTGTCATAGACATAAACAAACAACGCAGGAACAACAATAACTAAGTTTGTTATAAAAGGTACACCCCAAGCAAATAGACTACTCTTGAGGTATCTCCTATGAATTTCAAGGCGAAAAACTTTTACAAAATCAACATAAAAAATGTAGCACAACACTAGTACCCAGTAATGAAACGCTAGAACATTATACCATACTAAAGACACAATTAAAACTCGCAGCACTACATACTTCTTCAGTAGTTCAGAAAGTATATGCAATTTTAAGAGATAGGACGCAAATATCAGCATTTGTGCTATAATTGTACTGAGAATCACATAGTTTCTGAAAACGCGGAACTTCTTGATAATACACCATGATGTCACTCCGTATATGGCCGCAGCTAGTGCCAGTATGATTCGAATGTACATTATAGCGTCGTATGCAGTGTCACCAATAAGTACTGCGAAGGTTTGTGAGCTGTTATTGTTGCTATCAATGTAGTCGTAATCATTGTATTCGCAATCACTGTAGTCATAATCACTGTTGTTGTTAGCACCGCTATCGTATTCACTGGTATGATTTATATGGTAATCACAACTGTTGGTGTCGGCCATGGTGAGAGTCGCGTGTGCAGATTGGCTCACGCTGATGAACAGTAACACGCGTCCACAATGTTTTACGCCACAGAACGCTATGATACCGGATCAGTTAGTTTGGCAGAATAAGACAAGCACGTATGCAGACGACTTATTATTATCTATTTGGAAGTCTATTTTTTAAACCAGACAGTCTACTTTTCAGGTGTGCATAACTTGTTTGTTAAAAAGATGAACAAAATTAGTGTTTATTTTTTATTTTTTGCGGACACTAAAGCAGCTATAAACATAGAGGAGAAAAAACAAAATAAACAAAATTATCTATGGCGGTGAAGATGAGGAGTGTGACTAGAGTGGTGTGTTTGAAATTAAACCAGTGAATGAGGGACTAATGAGGAAGGTTAGTGAGGAGTAAATAGAATGAAAAATGGTAAGCCCTTAAGACCGGACGGAATACCGTCGGTTGAAGTATGGAAGTTATTGCGGATGTACGGATGGATGAGGTTAGCTTTATTCATCAATAAACCGTTGCTGGAGGAAGCCACAATACCTGATAAATGGTTTAACAGTTCGCTGGTGACCATTTTTAAACACAAAGGTGATGTGCTGGAGTGCCATAATTATAGAGGAATATAGCTAATGTAACATAGTATGAAAGTTTGAGAGAAAGTTGTTGAAAGGCGACTGAGAGAAGAGAGCGAAATTTCGCAGAACCAATTCGTTTTTATGTCTGGTCGAGGTGCGATGGATGCCATTTTCGCTAATCGCCAGCTGTGCGAGAAATACAAAGGTTCACAGAAAAACTTGCACATGGTGTTCGTCGACCTCGAAAACGCATACGACAGGTACACTGTAAGGTTCTGTGGTGGGCTTTTAAGGAAAAAAGTGTGCCTGGGAAGTATGTGCAACGATCTGTATGTTGTAAAGTCGATGTAGAACCCAAGTATGGTCTACAGCGGGCACTACCGGCGGCAGCTTCAATGTGGCTGTCGGCTTGCACCAAGGGTCGGCTCTCAGCCCTTACCTCTTCCTGGTGATAATAGATGCTCTCACGTCGGGCATCCAGGAGGAGGCACCCTGGTGTATGCTGTTTGCCGAAGACACTGCGCTGGTTGTCGAGAGTGGCCAAGAGGTCCAGAGCAGATTGGAGGTGTGGTGGCAAAGACTGGAGAATATTGGCCTGAAATTGAGTAGAATCAACCCGGAATACTTGTTTTGTGATTTCGGCGGACTCTCCAGTCCTGCCGGAACACCCATACCGATCTGCTCTGACTTCCGATACCTCGGGTTGCTTGTCCAACTGAGGATGGATGAAATGGCGATGGCGCACTGGCACAACTTGCAACCCACGAATTAAAGGGGAAATATATAAGTCCGTGATTAGACCTGTCGTACTGTATGGATGAGAATATTGAGATGGATGTGCGGAGTGACACGAATGGATAAAGTAAGGAGTGAGTATATTAGAGGAAGTTTGAAAGTGACGCCATAGAAAAATTTAAAGTGAAGTCGTTTGTCTCGGTATGGACATGTTATGAGGAGGGATGAAACACATGTGATTAAAACACCTTCTGCCTCGCTTCTGTAGTGCATCGGGGATGTTCGCGGATGCGCATGTGGATTGTTTTTACGCAACAATGCGTAAAAGATGCGCTTCCCTGGTGCGCAGGATGTGGGGCAGCACCAACAGTAACTTAAACATGATTGCCAGTCGCCTGGACTGTGTTTATGTGGGTCGCTGCTGTGCTATCACTCATGGGTTGTCGCAGCAGTGATTCACCGTTATTTCTTGTGTTGTATTGTTCAGTGTTTACTAACATAGTCGTAAGTTTTACTAACAGTTTTTGAGTCATGGATACTCGATTAAAGAGAATTCTATTCTATTCTATTCTATTCTAAAAGGAGACGGAGAGGAAGGCCAAAGAAAAGATGGATGGATTGTTTGAGGAATGATATGAAAGAGTAAGGAGTAAATGATGCCGTGACATCTAACAGGGGAGAATGGAAGAAGAAAACGAGTTACGCCGATCCCAAATAGAATGGCACAAACGCAGAAAAATCATAATGGTCTATGGCGGTGAAGCTCGAAACTCAGCACGGACTGAGTTAAATCAGTTTATTTTTAGACAGTGTATTTTTTACGTCGTATTTAATCGTTATCACTATCAATCAAAATCAAATGGTGCGGTTTTCCTTAATATATAACAGGTTCGATCACTGGGTCTTTACATAACTATAGTGTGTTTGTTCTAAGGGTTGAGCGAGTACTGCTAACAACAACTGCCGTCGCTTCTATATCGCTACGATGATATTTCTCTTTAGCGATGTCATATTTCTGACAGGTTTTGTGTTGACCAAATTATTCAAAATTTCACCACAAGCACAATTACTTTTATCAGACTTGCAAATGAGATAATTTTAGAGTTCTTCTTCTTCTTCTCACTGAAATCAGTGAGAAGTAACCAGGAATTTTCCAGCTCATGCCGATCTTCAGTTTGGCATCTACCGTCTTGGAGTCACGGTCGCGTTGCTTCGGCACAATACGAAGAAAGCCGACTGGCTACTTCGCGATCGTTTATCTGCTTGACACCCACCCATCATCATCTGCCTAGCCTGTTCCCAACTATGTTGGGGTCGGCTTCCAGTCTGACCGGATGCAGCTGGATACCAGTATTTTACATGGAGCGACTGCCTATCTGACCTCCACAACCCAGTTAGTACTGGGTAATACGATATCCCTTGGTAAGACTGGTTGTCAGATTTTTTGGGCCACTGACTACCTAACGACTGTCAAGGATCTACTAATGACACCCGGAACCTACGGCTTAACGTGCTTTCCGAGGCACGGAGGAAACTCGGTATGTAATGGGTGGTCAACTGGTCACCCATCCACAGACCAACCTAGGCAAGCACGGCTTAACCTAAAGAGCGATCCGAGCGAATGTTTTTATTTAGCCACGAGCTCCTCCTAGATTTTGCCACCCAAGTTTGTAAAATTATACCGACCCGAAAATATGTACATCACCACTAAGAAAATATTTGAACGAGTGGAACTCTTGTAAATCTATTAGAAACAACGTGACAACCAGTTCCGCAAAGCGTATGGCAATGGCATTAACATAATAATATAACTTGATCGCAACAAAAATCGAGAATACCTATATTTAAAATTGTCTTTGATGGCTATCATTATTGTGTTATATTTTATCATTCTTTGGTAATCCCATAAAATAAATATATACCTAACAATGTAAATCAATGTTTTTTTTTTTTAACTTTGATACTGGTTGTCTTCTTCTTTATCGTGTGGATAGTGATTAACCTGGTATCAGAGTTTTTTTATGCCGCCCATCATGGGCCTCTGACTCGGTTTACATACCGTCGAGAAATATCTCTCAGTAAAGCTGGTTTCCTCACGATGTTTTCCTTCACCGAAGCAAGAGTAAATTATAAAATACGTACATGACTCCGATAAATCAGAGGTGCGTGTCTCGCGTTCGAACTTGAGACCTATGACTTGGCAGGCCGATGGTGACGCTACTAGGCTAAGCAGTGATTCTGGTGGTATGTACATGGAACAGTGGTGGTCCAGTGGTATGTAGCAGGGACATTCCATATATTGGACATCTGCATCTGCGTCTGCAGGTGCATTAATCGATGCGGATGTTCATGCGGATGCATATGCAGAGAAAGGAGCGCCAAAAAAAAATTGGGTGGCGTTTGCGAGTGGCCCGTGCCGAGGGCACATGCTGATTGACCAATAGGAGCGAAGATTTCCGTGACAAGATCCAACGCGTTTGTTTTTGTTTATCATTTGTACCTCGTAAATCAATCATAAACTGTTTACTTGCGCTTATTGTATTAACATTGTAGTTTTCTATTAAATATATTTACATTATATACAGACTACAAATAGAACTAAACTTGTAGTTTTTGAGTGTTATTGTGAGTATTGTATGTTAAGCGAGTTTTCTGCAGTTAGTTTATTAGACAAGTGAATTCACCATGTCATCACCCACACAAAGTGAAATTTGGCCTTATTTTAAACAAGATGAACATGTCCAGGATAAGGCTCATTGCAAAATATGCAATAACTACACCAAAAAGAACTTTTTGGTGTAGTTATTGCAAATTTAAAAAATTAAGGCCGTCGTCCGCATCCGCGGATGTCAGCCTTCAAATATCGCTTCTTATACGCTGCTTAACATAACTCACTGCTGGCTTCTCTGTTCCCTGGTCATTATAATCTGGATTTATTCAAAGTCAGAGTAAATTGGTTTCTTCTAGGCAAGCGTGCTCCACCCTAGGCCACATCATCAGGCGAGTTGCGGTCAATCGCAAGCCTGTTTAGTATAAAAACAATAATAATAAGTTTCTAGATCTGGCTCGCGAAGTTGTTAACATGTGGGACGTGAGTACAGCAGTCATTGTACCGATAGTCGTGTCAGCCAATGGCTTAATAGCCATGGCTTGACCAACATCTGCAGAGGCTCTCGGTTGGCAGCTGGATCTAGGGCTTGATTCAAATAGCAGTACTTCTGGACACGGCGCGTATTGTTAGGAGGTTCCTCTCTCAAGAGCCCTGACCACCGGTAGGTCGGACCCTGCTCCTGATGGCCGGTAGGCTACTATAAAAAAAATTGTTCCGTGCAGGGATCGAACCCGCGACACTCAGCGCCGCAGTCAAGCGCTCAGCCACTGCGCCAACCGTGCCATTATTTATTTGTTTTAGTACATGGAGGCAAACAGCACAGCTAATAAAAATAAACAAAAAAGGGAAACCATAGTCAACAGAAAGCCAATTACAAATCCTCACGTATAGACTTATAATAAAAAAATTATGATGTGAGCACAAAAACAGAAAACACACCGCTTTAATCAAAGTAAGAAGAAAACAAATTCTTGGCTTGCAATTATGTGACTAAAATAATAGAGAAAATAATAAAAACAAATAATATAACCTACCGCTACTTGAAAAATTTGAGGTTTAAGCACCTTCTGACCGAATTCACACTAATTGTGAATGGACTAAATCATTTTCCTTGCATATGTCATTGAAATTTCTGCTTGCGCGCACAATATAACAGATTACTGTTCTACCTATTTATGAAAACTCATTTTCCAAAATGAGTGGATGAAGCTTCGTAATCTATGTCGATAGGAAATCCCCTCCAGGCACAAGGATCGTGCTTAAAAACTAATTAACTAATTACACTGCTTGTCAAGTCAGTTAAAAATATAAATTAAAGATGTGTTACTAACCTGTTTCGCTAGACGATTGACTTTTGAATCCACGTAGAAAAAACCCATATACAATATAAGTTTTAGTATATGCGAAACCTGAAACACGTGTCTAGTATTTTTATGTGACGAATCTATGTACAAAATTTCAAAACTGTATCATGAAAAATTACAAAGTGCTTGTTCTGTTACCTGGTTGTCCGCACAAAAACGTGGTAACCACGCGGCGCAGCCGTGCGCGCGTCTCCAGCGTCGTCTTCAGCTCATTGATAATAATAATTTTGCAGTAGGTTCCTAAATCATTGCGATAGGTACTTAGTGTCGCTCGGTGTCCAACTTGTAACCTTTTTTAAATATTTTTGGGACAAAGCATGGTTTAAAAATTATTGGAATCGATTCAGTTACTTATTCAGAACTAACTATTCAGGTTTCGCATATACTAAAAATAATGTTGTATATATTTATATTTAAGTGCTCTCTCTCTCAGGCTGTGTATAATTTCTAGGTGTGTTGGTATTCCTTATACATATGCTGATGAACTCATTATGAAAAGTCTTACTTTATTTAGTCCTTTCAAGGACTGTCAAGTCTTTTTCTTCGGCGTACCAACCCATTAAAAAGGGTTATGTAACGTATTGGGTCTGTGATTTCGCTAAACAAAGTGATCGGGTGAAGTAAGTGTCGAGTATAATGGGTGTAAAAATACCCTTAACGAAGACGAAAGGCACTTGTTCTCCCCGTCATTGCGACCATGTTTTTGTTCTGATCCATACCTGGGAACATTCTGGTTACAGAGATATTGGGGGTTAAAGTTCCGGCTTATTCACAAGTTTTTTTTAAATACAAGTTTTTAATGTTATAACATTAAAAACTTGTATTTAAAAAAAATATTTATAATGCTTGGTTGACGGCTTCGTGAAGGGTCCGTTTACGCCTTGTATTTCTGAGTACTTCACCGCAGAGAGTATGTTTTACACGCGAAAATTTTTAGTTCACTATCACATACCACCTACATAAAGCCGACTATGAAATCGTCAATGCGCCTAGGCATAGACGTGTCTAACCACGGCGAAAATGGAGGGGAGTTAACACATAGTTACATATATAAAAAGAATCACTAGTTACTACAGCTGAATTAAAGTGCTCAGCGGCGCGTATCGGTGTGGACGTGTGTCACTGGTATACAGCGCGCGCCGACCTGCGCAAGCGACGCTCACCATGACCAACAACGGTACCAGTGCTAAAGTTACAGAAGGCTTTATCGGCCTCGTTGGATACAACGTTCTGAGCTATATTGCCTGGAGTTTATTTGTGCCGACTTTCTTAACGCTCATATACGGAGTTACATCATGGTGTTTGATCAAAAAATTCCGCCAGTTTAGGAACTTTGTGATGCTCAGTGCAACCTTAGCAAATACAATACGTTTGTTTGTGTTTGCGATATTCATAACTCTCAAAACGCATAATATAGTGATACGGAATGCGAAAGTGCGTCTAATACCTTCATCTCTTATGCTGTACGGTGCGCTAGCGCATCATGGCTGGTTACTAGTGTTGTGTTATATCTTTTATGTGGATTTCGTGCAAGTTTTCCGCCTCGACATTCATAGGAGGTACTTGAAGAGCAGCCTCTTCGCGTGGGGTGTACCACTTGTATCAATGTCCTTATATTATTTATCTGGATGGTTACTTTTCTTATATTACTCTAGGGAAATAATTACAATTCCTATAGCCAAGGCCCTGTTATTAATACCAGTGACGATGAATTTTATTATTTACGTGTTAGTGTTATTTTCCCTGTTCCGTCGTAATAAGGCTAGTGCGAGTACATCTAATAACAAATTGCGACGTTTCTACATATCAACTATGATTTTTGTACTCAGTAATATCATAGTGTTATTCTATATTTTTGAACTGTTTAATATTAGGTTATTAGCAATTGATATATTAGGTGAGATACTAGAATACTTGAATACGTTAGCATTGGATTTTTATGTGGTTATTCTGAAGAGTAACCGGGAGTTGTGGGGAGAATATTTAAGTAAGAGATCGAGACAGAGGTCGCAGGGAATTAAATCAGGTGTACATCTTCAAAAACATAACAGCAACTCTTCAGGTACAACGACCACATCAGTATCTGTTTAGCCTTTTTCCCAACTATGTTGGAGTCATTATCATAAACACTAGAAACGGGATATTTACCACCATAAAGTCTTATATGTTGGAGTCGACTTCCAGTCTAACCGGATGCAGTTGATTACCAGTATTTTACATAGAGCGACTATGTAAAATACTAATCTACAACATAGGAAAAACCAGAAAATGGTCACATTACATAAATTTTATTAAAGTGGAATTAAATTATAGGTGCGGCCTGTGATATTCATGATTTTAGCATAAAAACGTTGAATATATTAAGTTGTTATTTTGTTGTAGATAATAATCACGAATATCACAAAAAATAACTAATGGGTTTAATGAACGTTAGAAAGACTACTTTGAAGCTTGCTCACGTTTAACTCAATGAGATGAAGTTTTTTTTTAAATTGACTTTAAACAACCGCAAACAACGGTAACTAAATAAACTGGTTCTGGAAAAGTTTTTTTTTAAACTGTTAAAAAGGTTTTTTTACCCCCACAAAGTTGGGAAAAATCTGGGCAGATGATGACATAAAAAAAAGAATCATTTTTATTTTAGTTTACTATCTCTTAATATTTATACTTATTTTAAATGATCCTACTCAAATAGAACAATTTAAAATGAATATTATTTATGTTAAATAACTAGTTTTTTTAATTATGTTCAACATATTTGTGTAATCTAATAACCTGTTCAGTAGAAATATAATAAAATGAATTACCTAATAGAGATAGGTAGATATAGTTAAGTATTTGATTTTTAACAAGTATTTTCACATTTATAATAAACAAGATGTAAACGGACCCTTCACGAAGCCGTCAACCAAGCATTCTGTACATTAATATAAGTAACTACGCAAAAATTAATGCTGGGAAACGACTTTTCTATTTGTGTGAAAAATCACGTTTTACGGTAGGACTCAATGTGACGCACTCAAAACACTGTGCTGATGGTTACATTGAATAATACGGAGGTTGTGGAAGTATTTAAAGTAAAGTTAAAAACATTAAAAACTTGTATTTAAAAAAAAAACTTGTGAAAAAGTTGGAACGTTGACCCCCAATAACTCTGTAACTAGAAGGTTCCCAGGTAAGGTCTAGAACAAAAAAAATATCGCAATGACGTTGAGAACTAGTGCCTTTCGGCTTCGTTGAGGGTGTATTTACACCGTTTATAAAAAAAAACTTTTGCTAAAACGATTCCAAAACGTTTTGGGGACACTCATTCACTCTAGTCAGACCTATACATTAGTCTTTTTACATTTAATTTATCTCCGATTTCGAATCACTGTAAATAACACAGTGATTTTTATTCTCCTTACAATAAGGTTGTTTTTTGGTTGTGTTGCTGGTGTACTGTTATTTTCGACGTTCTTGCTCGAATTTAAAAGATGTTATTATTTAGCGAGCCCCAGACTTTGGTTTTTATGAAGTACCTAGTTTAATTTTGACTTTAGAAATAACTCCATAGTGTTGCGCCTGGGGTACCCACTGCCTGTTAAGCAGTTAGTATTGTTAAAGTGTGTAACCTCAGAGCCACTATTGTCTGAATAAAAATGTTCACAACATTATTTTTAGTATATTTGAAACCTGAATATAGTTTCTTAATAAACTATACCACACTAATCTTCTCAATAATATAATTCTCTTCTATTCCACTATATCTTAGGATAAGTAACTGAATCGATTCCAATAATTTTTAAATCATGTTTATTTTTTCCCAAAAATATTTAAAAAAAGGTTACAAGTTGGACACCGAGCGACACTAAGTACCTATCGCAATTATTTAGGTACCTATTGCCAAATTATTATTATCAATGAGCTCAAGACGACGCTGGAGGCGCTCGCGCCGGCGCCGCGTGGTGACCACAGGATTTTTCATGATACAGTTTTGGAATTTTGTACATGGATTCTTTACATAAAAATACTAGACATGTGTTTCAGGTTTCGCAAATACTAAAACTAATGTTGTATAAGTGTTACTTATAGTTTGGAAGTAGTAAGATTTTTACAAGAAAAATATAAAACTTAAAAATCAAACTGAATTTTATTTTATCACACTTCATCATCTGTCTTGCATGTACCTACTATGCTAGAGTTGCCTTCCAGTCTGACCGGATGCAGCTGAATTCCAGTCTTTTACATGGAGCGACAGCCATAACTTACGAGGTCGAAACGTGGACACTCACGGTACGGTTGGTTCATCAATTCAAGGGCAGCAGGGGCTGAGCGAGCTGTGGAGCAGGCTACGCTTGGAGTCTCTCTGAGGGATTGCTTCTCAAACGAGGTGACCCGACAGAGAACCAGAGTATTCGCCATAACTTATAGAATAAGTAAGCTGAAATGGCACTGGGCCGGCCATATTAGCCGATGACCGTTGGGGTAGACGTGTTTTTGAGTGGAGACCGTGAATCGGCAAGCGTGAGGTGGGACGCCCTCAGGCTCGGTGGAGCGACGATCTTCGCAGAGTGGCTGGTAGCAAAGTTGAGAGTTGCTGAAAATCCAGTTAAGTGGCGTGCGATTGAAGAGGCCTATGTCCAGCAGTTTACTGCTGTAGGCTGATTTAAAATAAGTCGATTTTAAAATTAAGAATGTATTCAGATCTATGGATGTTACTGATTTTGATTGTTGCAAACAATTCAACAAAAATACTATAGGTTTTTAATTGTATTCTCAATACAGAAATGGACGTATATACGTTACGGTTACATCACACGCTCGTGCTAGCCCCTCTGACCTCTACAACTCAGTTACTCAATCACACATACGTAATCAAACACGTTACACAACTCATTTGTTTATAAATTAATTTATGTACATTAAAAGTATTTAATACGTCAAGCACGTCGTCTTTAAAATAATTATCATAAATAGTCGCCACGCGTAGCGGTTTGCTACGCGATAGCTACGCGTCACGCTACGGCGTAACTCCCGCTTCGCTACGAATCCGTATCGTAGACCATATTGTACCAATGTGTTCCGTTTCAACCAATGTTTTTTTTTAATCATTTTATTGTGTTTGGGTGGGTGGCTTACAGCTAAAATACAAAAGTAATGAGTGAGGTAATCCACAACAAGCCATTTACAAGCTTCTACAGTTAACAATAGAGTTTTACTTTACAAGTTTTAAATTGATTAACTATTATAACTAAGTATATTATTTGATACGTGGAATAAGGGCAAGAGTATTTTGACCTCAAATTATCATGTCATAAGAAATAAATAAATACAATACAACAGTACAAAATGGCGGCCACTTTTTATCAAAATCCATATCGCCTATGTTTAAACCTTTGTTATTAACATTTATATAGTTAATAAATAAATAAATACATCAGTGAATTAAGGGTACTTATAGAATAATAAAAACTAAATATTTACAAAAAAAATATTAAAAACAAAACAAAAACCCGACTGCGTAAAAAACTCCGACTGCGTAAAAAAACTAAAAAAAATACCTAAAATAAATAAAAACTAAAAAGAAAAAAACAAGCCCAGTAGTTTGGAATGTTGTTAAAAGTAATACTGTTTTATAATAGGTATCTATTATATTCATATACAAATCACAAATTCTTATGCAGAATAGAAGAATTAACAGTCGGGTAAAAATGGAAATAATTTACATAAAATAAACTAACTAAATATAAACTAAATAAAAAACAGGACGCTTAGGCGTCTAAGTACTCCTTCACATCGCTGTCATCCAGAAACGTGCCCAGAATACTAGCAGCGTTGTATCAAGACTTATATAAATTAAGTACCAGCATTGGCAGAAATGCATGCGCAATTATGTTTAGAATGCATCTGAAACAACGACTGTACAATATGACAAGACGTCATGAGACGTATGTTTCTCTGACGTAGAATTATCGAAGTTTTATAAAGAACCACTAGCTGTTGCCTGAGACCTTGGTCAGCGTGGAATTATTCAAAATCAAAATCAATGCATTTATTTTCTGCGAAGCAGTCATGCTAGTGAAGGAGGTGGCAGGACGTGAGAGGGAAAGAACCTCAGGTCCCAGCCGCCGCGGGAGACGCCCTGGGCGTCGGGGGTCATGTGGTGGCTCCCGGCCACCATGTGACCTGTCCTGGCCTGTGGACGGCGAGTTATGGGCTAGCTCGCCGTCCGGCCGTCTTATGACGACAGGCCGTGTCGACGGCGCGTTCGTGTTCCACGTGCGCCTCAAAGAGATGTCAGCAAATAAGTAGGTTTCCGCATGGGCCGATGCCTGCCAGGGCTGCGGGACTGTTCGAAAGAGATACCGTGGCCCTGGAGCGCAAAGGGCAAAGAAGGAACATGGATGGGTTTTAGTCAGTACGAGACTGACACTCCCTTTCACTCCGCCCAGAGTGGGGTCATTTGATGATTTCCCATGCGAAAAAAAAAAGCATTTATTTTCAAGTAAGCCAGTTACAGGCACTTTTAAACCGTCGAAACAAAGCCAACAATGAAATGTAGCTACAGTCCCAGTCACAAGGCATAAAAACTGTGAGTGCTGTAGTTGCCCCTAGCGTAGATCTCTATGGAGAAAAAACGGACAAGAACCTCCATGGACACTCTTTTAAATCAAAATATTGTTACAAAACCTTGGTTACATCATTGATGTTGAGATGATACATCAAGTGAGAACGATGTAGCAAAATGTGCACGTTAAAAGTGTGCATAGTAAAAACAAAAAGACAATTAAAAAATAAAATAAATTATTAAAATAGCCGTGTCAACTAAAAGAGACTATTATACAAATAATACTTTTTTTTGTATTTCAGTTTCACAAATTCTTTCTTAGGACCGGCAATGGTAAAATATCGATGAACATACACAAACAAATATACAGCAATATAAAACCTCCTCCTATTTTGAAGTCGGTAAAAAAATTAGTCCAAACCCAACTGTCACTTTCTTAAATAAACAAGAAACTCGCAAAATAACGAATAAAGTAAAACCTGTTTTGCTACATGACATTCTCAACAAGTCTTGGTCGCAGTGAAAGCTTTATTCCCCGGTCCCACCGTTAGCGATTAGCGAGACCGAGAAGCTAGTAGAACTAGCAACTAGTGGCTAAAGCAATATGCTGCTGCGCCGCATGTCGCGGTTTCGATCCCCATCATTCTCTTGCCCAATTTATGTGGGGTCGGCGCAGCATGTCTTCTTCTTCCACACTTCTCTATTACTCGTCATCTCATCAGACACCTCCTTTCTTGCCATATCATACTTTACACAGTCCATTCATAGTTTCTTTAGTCTTCTTCTAATCTTATACCCATTATTCATACACAAAACTTCAGCCTCCGCTGTCCGTCCGTCTGTCTGTCAGCGGACTGTAGCTCTTGATAATAGTTGAAATTTTCACAGAATGTGTATTTCTATTGCCGCTAGAACAACAAATAATAATAAATTAAAAATTAAAGGGGAAAATCCCCGAAATCCCCTAGTACGATGGTACTGAACCCTTCATGCGCGAGTCCGACGCGCCCTTGGCCAGTTTTTTCTAAATTATATTAGTTCAAAATATTTTGGGAGCCCGAACGCAGCTAGACCTATAAAATAGACAGAATGCATAATTTAAGCTTGGTTGTGAGATATACCCAACCTAACTTTACAGTACCAACAGTTCACATGCATTTCGCCAGTCCCATGTACTACCGGACACTCTAGGCTGGTACTGAGAAATTCCTGATAGAAAAATCTAATAACACTTTGTCTGAGCTGGGGATCGAACTGATTGATCAATGAGGCCAGCCAAGCTAAATAACTTGTAAACGACTTGAAAGCCACTTAGCGGGTAATAAACCAGTTAATTTGCTTAAGAATCCAGGTGAAACACTAATGCTACTCGTGATGACGTGTGTTTAGGGTTTCCATTTCGAAATTTGAAAAGTCCTGACAAAAAGCCGGACATTTGCAGAAAAGGCCAGACATTTTTATTATTATACTATAATTTTTCGATGGTGATTTCTTTTTCGTTATTTCCTAAAAAAAATCCTGATGTAACTCGTGGTAACGCTACCTGTGCACGAGTTACCAACGTTAGCTGATTGACGTTTAGGCTACGAGATAAACTGGATTCTTCATTCTCAACAAAAATAAAGAAGTAATTAAAAAAAAACTAAAAGCTACTGTTGTTTTTTTTTTTAAATAAACATTGCCCCACACTAGGAATTTCTCCTGTATCGTGGGTGCGTTTATAAACATTTAAACTCACATACACAAACAGCCAGACCCGGAACAACTACCTGTGGATCATACAAATATTTGTTCCGTGCGGGAATCGAATCCGCGACACGCAGCGCAGCATCCGATCGCTCAGCCACTGCGCCAACCGTGCCGACAAGGAACAAGTAGTAGTTTGTCTAGTTTTTTATGATATTTTTTTTATTTCTGACTTTAGGGCTACAGTGACCATACACCGTGCATCTTCGGTGACTGAAAAAAGTCGTTTCCCAGCCAATATTTGGAAAATGCTTGGTTGACGACAATAACAGAATGCTTGGTTGACGATTTAGCGACCCTCCCTTTATTATACTCGCCCTGCCTCGGAATAGTCGGAATGTCTCGTCGACTGTGTTTATATTCACTATAACACAGCAGGCTCTTTTAGATCAGCATCGACGTAAGAGACGTCGTGGCCGTACTGGTTAAAGCCGTGCGAATAACCAAAGAGTCTGACGTCGGCGTTACGGGTGGGGGTCACGACTAAGATTCATTGTTCTCAAGTGTTCTCAAAACGCTCTGCGGCACGTATTAGTGTGGACGCGTGTCACCACACAAGAGCGCGCTCCGACCTGCGCACGCGACGCTCACAATGGCTGAAAGTAACAACAGTGTGACCGAAACTATTGCATATATCAACAGTGAATACCACGACAGTAACAATGATACCACATATAACAACGGAATAAATCATACCAGTGAATACAACGACGGTGTAAATTTTACCAGTACATACAACAACAGTAGAAATGAAATCAGTGCATACTACGACAGTGAAAATGATACCAGTGCATACTACGACAGTGAATATGATACCAGTGCATACTACGATGATATAGATGATACCGGTGCATACTACGATGGTAAAAATGATACCAGTGCATACCCTGAACAACCGTTTTCCCCCGAGACGCTATTTATCATTTACCTCTTCATCTTAGTTGTGACTGTTTTTGCTTTCATATACGGAGTGACAACGTGGTGTATCGTCAAGAAGTTCCGCCACTTCAGGAACTATGTGTTTCTCAGTGCAATAACCGCGCAAATGCTATTTTTATTAGTATTTGTGTTATCTGATTTCCTATCAAAATATACCATAGGACCATATTTGGCGTTTCCTTTAATGTTGTACTTTACTGCTTCATTCCAATGTTGGTTACTAGTGTTGTGTTACATTTTTTATGTCGATTTAGTGAGAGTTTTTCGTCTTGACATTCGTAGGAGGTATCTTAAGAGTAATCTAATCGCATGGGGTGCACCTTTCATAACAGTGTTCTCGTATATTTTGATTGGAATTTTACTTGTACATTATCACTCCATTCAGCTATTTACGGTTCCTATCACCAGGACTCTGATATTAATACCTGCGATAATTAGTTTTGTTTTTTATGTAATTGTTGTATATTCTCTGTTCTACGGAATAAAAGTTGACTCGAGTTCATCTAATAACAAATGGCGTCGTCTCTACATAGCTACGTTAATTTTTATACTAAGTAATCTTACAGTGATAATCTATTTGTTAGAAGTATTGGAAATAGATATTGTACCTGTGCGTATAGCAGTAGAAATATTAGAATACTTGAATGAAATAGCTTTGTGTGTGTATTTAGTTATTATGAAAAGTAATCGGATATTGTGGCGAAAGTTTTTAGAAAAAAAAAAGAAATTTAAAACTCAAGATACGCAGTGATCTGGTATACCCTTTGTAGACGAACGAATCACTCCCGCTATGTCGATTACCTTTATGTCAACTCATGATTTTTCTTGGTTTTTATGTATTGTCTTTTGTTTGGATCGCGCGGCTGTGCTTTTAAATAATAAAGTTTTTTCATCCGGTGACACCGTATTTTTAATAATACATTGATAACCACCAAAAACTACTAGGCTAGCATAAGTTCAAGGTGTTGGGTATTTTGTATTCCAACAACAATCTAGGTATTTAGTAATAAGGATAATGGTATGAGATGTCTACTGATGTTTGAAACCAGTCTTGAGTCTCAAAAATCTTTACTATATTTTGTTATATTATATTAGACACTAATTTTAAACACAAACTGTAAATCTTCTGTTATTAAATAATTACGTTTTTATTAGCTGTATATTTCTTTTTAAAATAACAAATCATACAGACAGTTTTGGTAAACAAATTCACTATTCATAGAATAATATAATTTCACGCCTGTTATCCCCGAAGGGTTAGGTAGAGGTGTACCTTTACCCTAAAGCAGAGGGGTCTGTCAGGCTCGTACTGACTAAAATCATACCTGTGTTCCCTGGCACACTTGGGGGCAGCGGGATCTAATGCGACTTTCGCTGCCCCGGACTAGTGCCGGGCCGCTTGACCTACGGGCGTCGTCCCGGGGGTGAGCGGGTGTCTACCTTTTGTACTTACGCCAACATAAACTGGATATATACATACAAACAAGTTTTTTATTTTTATTCTGTGGGTATCATCTATGCGGTAACAAGCACTAAAGAATTGGAAAAACCATTTTTGTGCCGAAAATCCTAGGATTTTTTGCAAAAAAACTAGCTAGTTTTAAGTATACAAATACGATGCTTAAGATTGGCGGCTCCCAGGTTCATACTGAGAAATCCGTGATAGAAAAACCCCAATAACACTTTGCCCAAACCGGGATAACCAGCTCCTCAACAGTCGCGATTGCGCCCACTAAGCCAACGAGGTTGTCTTTAGAAGTAGTACTTTAATGTCACATCAATGTGAACAGGATGGAGCTATATAGAACGTCTAACTCCATATTTCGCTTCGTTGGTCTAGTGGGCGCAAGGCAACTGCTGAGCAAGAAGTCCTGGGTTCGATTCACGGGTCGGTCGAAGTGACATTAAAGTAATAGGTATACATAGCTTTGAGAGGTGGTGAGGGCTGTAAGCCCCTCGATGCTTTCAAGATGTGTTGGCGGACGCTGCTATGTACCATACCATGGACCGCAATGAGAACTAACGAGTCCATACTCGTGGAGTTCAACATCGCCAATCTTCTTTATTTCTTTCGTTGCCTGGAAAGGCCAATGATACTGGGCTGGAAAGCAAGGCAGAGCAGCGGAAAGATGGTCAGACGCGATCAAGTAGGCTGTTGGAGGCAGCCTATACCGAGCGGTCCTCACTGCAGGAGACCGCATGGCTTGGAGACGTGTCATATGTGTTCGTGATCCTCAGCAGTGAGGGAACGTCCAAGAAGACTAAGAGGTGGTGGTCCAGGCCATAATTCTAAATCTACATAACATAACATCACCCCTGTAATACCGAAGGGTTAAGCAGAGGTGTACCTAATAGTACACCAACATTTCACCACTTATATTTAAGTCCCATGTAATAGGGGGCGCGCCTATTGGCATCAACCGGGCACAAATTCAGACTCTGTGGCTGCTACTGAGAACTTCCTAATGGAAAAACTTAACGTCAATTTGCCCGACCCGGGAATCGAATCCAGGACCTCATGCTCAGCAGACACGATCGCGACCACTAGACCACCGAGACAATCTAATTCTATATCTAGTTGTAATAAAATACCAGAAAATAACTTGTTCAATAATTTACTTGTAACAAACACGTTTACTCAGGCGACTGCATGAGATAAAATTATCTAAACAATTAATATAGTTTCAGATCAATGCAATTATGTATTTATAATAACTGTTTTCCCCATAAGCAATTTGCTATTGCCATTTAACGGTAATTGTTTCTATAAAAATTTGAATAAATTATATACTCATTATCAACACAATTTTCTTGCATCATTAAGTATAGGGACACGCTTAACTGGTTTTACACATTTTTAGCAAAAGTTTTCCTTGTAGGTAACGGATTACCATGAATTATTAGAACCAGTTTTTACCTAGGTAAACTATCTGATAACTTAAAGCCATTTGTTTTTTTCGTTATTTTCTAAAAAATCCCATTGTAACTCGTGGTAACCCAAAGTGTGCACGAGTTACGTTGGCTGATTGACCTTAGGATACGAGATATACTTGATTCTTCATCCCCAACAAAACCAAAAAAAGTATTTAGAAAAAATTAAAAGCTATTTTTAATTTTTAGTAGAGATTGTTTAGTTTTTTTATGATTATTTTTTTATTTCCGACTTTAGGGCTACATTGACCTTACACCGTAAATTTTCGGTGACCGAAAAAAAGTCGTTTCCCAGCCAATATTTGCACAATACTTGGTTGACGACAATAACAGAATGCTTGGTTGACGATTTAGCGACCCTACCTTTATACTCGCCCTGCCTCGGAATAGTCGGAATGTCTCGTCGACTGTGTATTCACTATAACACAGCAGGCTCTTTTAGATCAGGCTCAGCATCGACGTAAGAGACGTCATGGCCGTACTGGTCAAAGCCGTGCGAATATTTTTAAGAGAATGACGTCAACGTTACGGGTGGGGTCACGACTAAGATTCATTCATTAGTCTTAGTCAAAAGTCAAACTAAAATGTTCTCAAAACGCTCTGCGGCACGTATTAGAGTGGGCGCGTTTTACTATACAAGAGCGCGCTCCGACCTGCGCACGCGACGCTCACAATGGCTGAAAGTAACAACAGTGTGACCGAAACTATTGCATATATCAACAGTGAATACCACGACAGTAACAATGATACCAGTACATACAACAACGGAATAAATCTTACCAGTGAATACAACGACGGTAGAAATGATATCAGTGCATACTACGACAGTGAAAATGATACCAGTGCATACTACGACAGTGAAAATGATACCAGTGCATACCCTGAGCAACCGTTTACCCACGAGACGCTATTTATCATTTACCTCTTCATCTTAGTTGTGACTGTGGCTGCTTTCATATACGGAGTGACATCGTGGTGTATCGTCAAGAAGTTCCGCCACTTCAGGAACTATGTGTTTCTCAGTGCATTAACCGCGCAAATGCTATTTTTATTGGTATTTGTGTTATCTGATTTCCTATCAAAATATACCATAGGACCATATTTATCGTTTCCTTTAATGTTGTACTTCACTGTTTCATTCCAATGTTGGTTACTAGTGTTGTGTTACATTTTTTATGTCGATTTAGTGAGAATTTTTCGTCTTGACATTCGTAGGTGGTATCTTGAGAGTAATCTATTCGCATGGGGTGTACCTTTCATAACAGTGTTCTCGTACATTTTGATTGGAATTTTACTTGTACAATATCACTCCATACAGCTATTTACGGTTCCTATCACCAAGACTCTGATATTAATACCTGCGACGATTAGTTTTGTTTTTTATGTAATTCTTGTATATTCTCTGTTTTATGGAAAAAAAGGTGACTCGAGTTCATCTAATAACAAATGGCGTCGTCTCTACACAGCTACGTTAATTTTTATACTAACTAATCTTACAGTGATAATGTATTTGTTAGAAGTATTGGAAATAGATATTGTATCTGTGCGTATAGCAGTAGAAATATTAGAATACTTGAATGAAATAGCTTTGTGTGTGTATTTAGTTTTTGTGAAAAGTAATCGGATATTGTGGCGAAAGTTTTTAGAAAAAAGAAAGAAAAATAAAACTCAAGATACGCAGTGATCTGGTATACCCTTTGTAGACGAACGAATCACTCCCGCTATGTCGATTCCCTTTATGTCAACTCATGATTTTTCTTAGTTTTTATATAATTGTCTTTTGTTTCGCCTCGACATGTATGTCACAAAGTGCAGTCACACAAAAAAAAACAAAATAAGGCTGTGCTTTTAAATAATAAAGTAATTTCATCCAGTGATATATTATTATGTAATATTTTTAATCACACATTGATAACCCACAAAAAAGTACTAGGCTAACATAAGCTCAAGGTGTTCGGTATTTTTATATTCCAACAACAATCTATTTAGTAATAAGGATAAAGGTATTGAGATATTTTCTGATGTTTGAGACCAGTCTTGAGTCTCAAAAATCTTTATTATTTGTCATAATAAATTAGATACAGATTTAAGACACGTAGAAGATCTTCTGTAATTAAATCATTATGTTTTTATTAATAATCATACAGCCAAATTTAGTACACATATTGATTATTCATAGTATTGTTAGAAAATAGTAAATTTTTCACGCCTGTAATCTCCGAAGGGTTAGGTAGAGATGTACCTTTAGTTACTTTTCGATGTGCAAATCCTCAATGGATGTCCTCCACCCAGGCGAGAGCAGAAGGGTCTGTCAGAATCGTACTGATTAAAATCAAATCGGTGTTCCCTCACACACTTGCGTCGAGGGGCAGCGGGATCCAATGCGACTTCCGCTGTCCCGGTCTAGTGCTGGGCCGCTTGACCTGCGGGTGTCGTCCCGGGGGTGAGCCTTTTGTACCTTTTTTTTTTTTTGTTTCGGGGTGGAAAATCCTCACGGATGTCCTCCGCCCTGGGGCGGGCGGAGGGGTCTGTCAGACTCAAACTGACTAAAAACCACTCCGGTGTTCCCTTCCCACACTTGCACCGGGGATCATGGGAACTAGTGCGCCTTCCACGATCCCCGGCTAGTGCCGGCCCGCGTCTGCGGGCCTCCTCAATTGTACCTGCGCCAACATTTTTCCCCTTATGTTGAAGACCCATGTAATAAAGAGCGACCTTATTGTCGTTAACTGGGCACAAATCTTAAGTCCGGGCTGTTAAAGGAAATTTTTTGAAGGAAAAATCCAATAACACTTTACCTTACTGGATATAGAACCCAGAATCCCATGCAGTAGCGATTGCTTGGTAGACCAACGAAGTAGCATCATTATCAGCAATATCTTTGTAGCAACTCTGTAATATCCTCTTGTAACCGCTTAATAGATTAATAACACAATTTACTAACTATATCACAGGCTCACCACACCACCAAGCCCCCAGTTCAGGGTACGCTTCACCTTCCAACTTCCCGCCATTCGTCGTGACTGACAGTTGTCATTAGTGACAGCTGCCTGACTACTTGTGGCTGTGAGACAGTGCTTCTATATCTATTAAATAGATACACTACAAACACTAAACAGAGTCTAGATTTGTGACCGATAGCAAAGGTCTGTATTTAATTAAGTAAGCATTCAATCTGTACTGTATGTAAATTATGTGATTTTGCTCTGAATAAAAAAAAACAAACACTGAATAAACTGGTTATATACTTACAAACAAGTTTTTTATTTTTTTTCTGTGGGTACCGTCTTTGCGGTAAACTGGTTTTTTTTTTGCGGAAAATCCTAGGATTTGGGAACAAAACCAGCTAGTCTTAACACACCAATACGATAATTAAGATTGGCTCCTATTGAGAAATCCGTGATAGAAAAACCCCAACCATAACACTTTGTCCAACCCGGGATAACCAGCTCAACAGTCGCGATTGCGTCCACTAATCCAACGAGGTTGTCTTTAGAAGTATTTCTAAAGACAACCTCGTTTTTATACAGAACATCTAACTCCATATTGCGCGACTGCTGAGCCTGGTCCTGGGTTCGATTCTCGGGTCGGTCGAAGTGACATTAAAGTAGTAGATATAAATAGCTATGAGAAGGGGTGGGGGCTGTAAGCCCCTCGATGCTTTCAAGATGACTTAGCGGACGCTGCTACGTACCATACCATGGACCGCAATGAGAACTAATGAGTCCATACCCGAGGATTTCAACATCGCCAATCTTCTTTATTTCTTTCATTGCCTGGATAAGCGAATGACACTGGGCCGGGAAACAAGGCAGAGCAGCGGAAAGATGGTAAGACGCGGTTAAGAAGGCCGTTGAAGGCAGCCTGTACCAAGCGGTTCACGCTGCACTAGACCGCATGGTTTGGATATGTGTCATATGTGTTCGTAATCCTCAGAGGACGTTCCCTACGTCCAAGAATAAGAAGAGGTGGTGGTCCAGGCCGTAATTCTAAATCTACATAACATAACATCATCCCTGTAATACCGAAGGGTTAAGCAGAGGTGTACCTAATAGTACACCCACATTTCGCCAGTTATATTTAAGTCCCATGTAATAGGGGGCGAGCCTATTGGCATCAACCGGGCACGAATTCAGACTCTGTGGCTGCTACTGAGAACTTCCTAATGGAAAAACTTAATGTAAATTTGCTCGACCCGGGAATCGAATCCAGGACCTCGTGCTCAGCAGACACTTGTTCATTAATTTATTTGAAACAAACATATTTACTCATGCGACTGCATGAGGTAAAATTATCTAAATTATTAATACAGTTTCGGATCAATGCAATTATGTATATAATAACTGTTTTCCCCATAAGCAATTTGCTATTGCCATTTAGCGGTATTTTTTCTGAACTGGTTTTACACATTGTTAGCAAACATTTTCCTTCATCAGTCTTAGTCAAAAGTCAAACTAAAATGTTCTCAAAACGCTCTGCGGCACGTATTAGAGTGGGCGCGTTTTACTATACAAGAGCGCGCTCCGACCTGCGCACGCGACGCTCACAATGGCTGAAAGTAACAACAGTGTGACCGAAACTATTGCATATATCAACAGTGAATACCACGACAGTAACAATGATACCAGTACATACAACAACGGAATAAATCTTACCAGTGAATACAACGACGGTAGAAATGATATCAGTGCATACTACGACAGTGAAAATGATACCAGTGCATACTACGACAGTGAAAATGATACCAGTGCATACCCTGAGCAACCGTTTACCCACGAGACGCTATTTATCATTTACCTCTTCATCTTAGTTGTGACTGTGGCTGCTTTCATATACGGAGTGACATCGTGGTGTATCGTCAAGAAGTTCCGCCACTTCAGGAACTATGTGTTTCTCAGTGCAATAACCGCGCAAATGCTATTTTTATTGGTATTTGTGTTATCTGATTTCCTATCAAAATATACCATAGGACCATATTTATCGTTTCCTTTAATGTTGTACTTCACTGTTTCATTCCAATGTTGGTTACTAGTGTTGTGTTTTATTTTTATGTCGATTTAGTGAGAATTTTTCGTCTTGACATTCGTAGGTGGTATCTTGAGAGTAATCTATTCGCATGGGGTGTACCTTTCATAACAGTGTTCTCGTACATTTTGATTGGAATTTTACTTGTACAATATCACTCCATACAGCTATTTACGGTTCCTATCACCAAGACTCTGATATTAATACCTGCGACGATTAGTTTTGTTTTTTATGTAATTCTTGTATATTCTCTGTTTTATGGAAAAAAAGGTGACTCGAGTTCATCTAATAACAAATGGCGTCGTCTCTACACAGCTACGTTAATTTTTATACTAACTAATCTTACAGTGATAATGTATTTGTTAGAAGTATTGGAAATAGATATTGTATCTGTGCGTATA
Source organism: Noctua janthina (assembly GCA_963576755.1). Classification (NCBI taxonomy): domain Eukaryota; kingdom Metazoa; phylum Arthropoda; class Insecta; order Lepidoptera; family Noctuidae; genus Noctua; species Noctua janthina. The sequence continues at coordinate 9,849,139 of OY755075.1, read as the reverse complement.
GCAGTAGAAATATTAGAATACTTGAATGAAATAGCTTTGTGTGTGTATTTAGTTTTTGTGAAAAGTAATCGGATATTGTGGCGAAAGTTTTTAGAAAAAAGAAAGAAAAATAAAACTCAAGATACGCAGTGATCTGGTATACCCTTTGTAGACGAACGAATCACTCCCGCTATGTCGATTCCCTTTATGTCAACTCATGATTTTTCTTAGTTTTTATATAATTGTCTTTTGTTTCGCCTCGACATGTATGTCACAAAGTGCAGTCACAAAAAAAAAAACAAAATAAGGCTGTGCTTTTAAATAATAAAGTAATTTAATCCAGTGATATATTATTATATAATATTTTTAATCATACCTACATTGATAACCCACAAAAAAGTACTAGGCTAACATAAGTTCAAGGTGTTCGGTATTTTTATATTCCAACAACAATCTATTTAGTAATAAGGATAAAGGTATTGAGATGTTTTCTGATGTTTGAGACCAGTCTTGAGTCTCAAAAATCTTTATTATTTGTCATAATAAATTAGATACGGATTTTAGACACGTAGAAGATCTTCTGTAATGAAATCATTATGTTTTTAATAACAAATCATAGAGCCAAATTTAGTACACATATTCATTATTCATAGTATTCATCATCTGCCTAGCCTTTTCCCAACTATATTGGGGTCGGCTTCCAGTCTAACCGGATGCAGCTAAATACCAGTATTTTACATGGAGCGATTGCCTGTCTGACCTCCACAACCCAGTTAGAACTGGGTAATACGATACCCCTTGGTAAGACTCATTCATAGTATTGTTAGAAAATAATAAATTTTTCACGCCTGTAATCTCCGAAGGGTTAGGTAGAGGTGTACCTTTAGTAACTTTTCGATGTGGAAATCCTCAATGGATGTCCTCCACCCAGGCGAGAGCAGAAGGGTCTGTCAGAATCGTACTGATTAAAATCAAATCGGTGTTCCCTCACACACTTGCGTCGAGGGGCAGCGGGATCCAATGCGACTTCCGCTGTCCCGGTCTAGTGCTGGGCCGCTTGACCTGCGGGTGTCGTCCCGGGGGTGAGCCTTTTGTACCTTTTTTTTTTTTTGTTTCGGGGTGGAAAATCCTCACGGATGTCCTCCGCCCTGGGGCGGGCGGAGGGGTCTGTCAGACTCAAACTGACTAAAAACCACTCCGGTGTTCCCTTCCCACACTTGCACCGGGGATCATGGGAACTAGTGCGCCTTCCACGATCCCCGGCTAGTGCCGGCCCGCGTCTGCGGGCCTCCTCAATTGTACCTGCGCCAACATTTTTCCCCTTATGTTGAAGACCCATGTAATAAAGAGCGACCTTATTGTCGTTAACTGGGCACAAATCTTAAGTCCGGGCTGTTAAAGGAAAATTTTTGAAGGAAAAATCCAATAACACTTTACCTTACTGGATATAGAACCCAGAATCCCATGCAGTAGCGATTGCTTGGTAGACCAACGAAGTAGCATCATTATCAGCAATATCTTTGTAGCAACTCTGTAATATCCTCTTGTAACCGCTTAATAGATTAATAACACAATTTACTAACTATATCACAGGCTCACCACACCACCAAGCCCCCAGTTCAGGGTACGCTTCACCTTCCAACTTCCCGCCATTCGTCGTGACTGACAGTTGTCATTAGTGACAGCTGCGCGACTACTTGTGGCTGTGAGACAGTGCTTCTATATCTATTAAATAGATAGGTACACTACAAACACTAAACAGAGTCTAGATTTGTGACCGATAGCAAAAGTCTGTATTTAATTAAGTAAGCATTCAATCTGTACTGTATGTAAATTATGTGATTTTGCTCTGAATAAAAAAAAACAAACACTGAATAAACTGGTTATATACTTACAAACAAGTTTTTTATTTTTTTTCTGTGGGTACCGTCTTTGCGGTAAACTGGTTTTTTTTTTTTTGCGGAAAATCCTAGTATTTGGGAAAAAACCAGCTAGTCTTAACACACCAATACGATAATTAAGATTGGCTCCTACTGAGAAATCCGTGATAGAAAAACCCCAACCATAACACTTTGCCCAAACCGGGATGACCAGCTCAACAGCCGCGATTGCGTCCACTAATCCAACGAGGTTGTCTTTAGAAGTATTTCTAAAGACAACCTCGTTTTTATATAGAACATCTAACTCTATATTGCGCGACTGCTGAGCCTGGTCCTGGGTTCGATTCTCGGGTCGGTCGAAGTGACATTAAAGTAGCCTGTACTAAGCGGTTCACGCTGCAGGATAGCTTGGAGATGTGTCATATGTGTTCGTAATCTTCAGCAGAGGACGTTCTCTACGTCCAAGAATAAGAAGAGGTGGTGGTCCAGGCCATAATTCTAAATCTACATAACATAACATTACCCCTGTAATACCGAAGGGTTAAGCAGAGGTGTACTTAATAGTACACCCACAAAGTGTTCTCAAAACGCTCTGCGGCACGTATTGGTGTGGACGCGTGTACACAAGAGCCGCTCCGTCCTGCGCACGCGACGCTTACAAGGGCTGAATGCCGGATTGCCGCCATGGGATCTGGAGGCGATAGTACTCGCGCGCCTGCATGAATGGCGCGCGGAGGCACTACGTCGGGGGGAAACTCCGCTGCCGCGGCAAATTGCCGCTCAGCGGACAGACCTCCGGCGTGATATCATGGTGACATGGAGAGAGCGACTGTTGCAACCCCGTGCGGGGCACGCTACCATAGTGGCGATAAGTCCCCTCTTTGAGGAGTGGCTAGAGAGGCGCCACGGCGCCCTCACCTACCGCCTGACGCAGATCCTCACCGGACACGGTTGTTTCGGGAGGTTCTTGCACCGAATCGGGCGGGAAGAAACGCCCGGGTGTTTCCACTGCGAGGATCGTCCGGAGGACACGGTGGAGCACACCGTAGAGGTCTGCCCCGCTTGGGCGGAGCACCGCCGTGTCCTTGTAGCGGCGATTGGCGGCGGCGATCTCTCGCGTCCGGCCCTGGTTCAAGCCATGGTCCGGAGCGAGAGGGAATGGGAAGCCGTCACCACCTTCTATGAAGCAGTCATGCTAGTGAAGGAGGTGGCGGGACGTGAGAGGGAAAGAACCTCACGTCCCAGCCGCCGCGGGAGATGCCATGGGCGTCGGGGGTCACGTGGTGGCTCCCGGCCACCGTAGGCGCGGGCCTGTGGACGGCGAGTTATGGGCTAGCTCGCTGTCCGGCCGTCTTATGACGACAGGCCGTGTCGACGGCGCGTTCGTGTTCCACGCGCGCCTCAAAGAGATGTCAGCAACCGAGTAGGGGTCCGCATGGGCCGATGCCTGCCAGAGCTGCGGGACTGTTCGAAAGAGACACCGTGGCCCTGGAACACAAAAGGCAAAGAAGGAACATGGATGGGTTTTAGTCAGTACAAGTCTGACACTCCCTTCCGCTCCGCCCAGAGTGGGGGGGGGTCATTTGATGATTTCCCATCCAAAAAAAAAAAAAAAAAAAAAAGGGCTGAAACTAATAACAGTGGGACCGAAACTATTGTTGAAGTATCTGCAGTCATACGCAAAGCCCTGATATCGCAAGACCGAGTTTTTGTAAATTGGTCATCATGCCCTGTGAGAGACTTTACTTTGGTCACACGATGCTATAAGTGTCAGCAGTATGGACATGCGGCCAAGTCATGTCGACAGACATCGTATACCTGCAGCCACTGTGGTGATCAAGGTCACTCTGTAAAAGAATGTCCAAAGAAGGCTGACGAACCAAAATGCGCTACTTGCTTGCATTTCAAAAAGCCAGATAAGCATAACACAGGTGCTGCTGACTGCCCGGCGAAAATAATGGCTGAAAAAAGGTACATCAATTCTGTAGATTATGGAGGCGCCTAAGAGCGCCGTTAATTAGTTATTTTTCTGACCTTTTATTTTTTGTAGTTTATATTTTTATTTAAACTACCATTATGATAAATAGTTTAATTAATGATTTAGATAATTTCTCTGTATCCGAGTCCAAAGTTTGTGAAGCGGAAAACTGCAAACAATATCTATCTGGCTACAAATCTCCACTAACAGTATTGACACAAAATATTCGCAGTGTTTTTAAGAATTTTGATAGCTTTAGTACATTTCAGCAACGGCTAAACATAAATAGTGACGTTATTGTTTTAACTGAATGCTGGCTTGCCAAACATTATAACATACCACTCATCCCGGGATATCATATGTATAGGAGTACCATAAATTACAACCAAAATTATGGTGTGATAGTTTATGCAAGAAATCATCTGAACGTCTCTGTTGAGGAACCTGATATGCACGACTGTAACAGGTTGTTAGTTAAAATTGGATCGGAATTTGCGGTATTAGCATTATATCGACCTCCGTCTTTTAAAAATACTAGCAATTTTACTGACTCTCTGAATGAGACCTTGCAGAACCTGTCATCTATCAAAAACACGATTGTAATTGGAGATATTAATATGAATATTCTTCCAGGAAGTGCTGATGCTTCTGCTCAGGACTACCTCAACCTATGCGCTTTTCATGGTCTGCTCCCAGCACATAGCTTTCCTACACATCACAGTGGCTCCTGTCTAGATCATATTATGCTTAAATCGAATTTCCCTTCTCTTGCACTTGTTGTTAACTCAACAATAACCGATCATAATGCTGCCCTACTAACCTTAAATTGTAAATTACCTAAACAAGGCACTCGCAAAATTTCAAAACTGAATATAAACAGACTTAAAGAAGATTTACGCGTCATCGATTTTGATCCAGTCTATAATTCCGCTGACCCGCAGTTTTGCATGTTGTTTGTAATTGAAAACTTACGAAATGCAATTCAAAAAAACACAGTCGTATCGCAGTTGAGCAACAGAAATTACAATATAAAACCATGGATAACAACAGGTCTTATTCGCTGTATGAAACATAGGGATAAACTGCATATGAAAGCAAAATCTAATCCAGAAAATGTAGTATTGCAACTTTCGTATAAAAGATATCGAAATTTCTGTAATGATCTCCTTAAAAAAATTAAAAACAACTACGACAAAATGGCATTGGAAAAGGCTGGAACAAATAGTAAAAAAATTTGGAAATATATTAAAGACGCAACTTATACCGCAAAACAATATGAGTCATCTTCAAGTTTATTACAAGCACACTCGTCACCGGTGGAATCCGCTAACATAGCAAATAATTTCTTTGTTAATGTGGGTAAGTGTCTGGCAGAAAAAAATCTGGGACAATCCCAAAACCTAACGAGCACTCCTTTACCATCTAACACTGCTTTAACATCCTTCGCGCTGCTAGATACTGACGAGACTGAGGTAGAAAGTATAATAATGACCTTGAAAGAAGACTGTGCAGTTGGCTGGGACAACATATCGAATAAAATTATTAAAAAATTCAAGGACATTTTGGTACCACCACTGACTTATATTTTCCGCATTTGTTTATCTTCAGGTCATTTTCCAGAGTGTCTTAAAAAAGCTGTAATTGTCCCTGTCTATAAATCAGGCAGAAAAGAGCAAGTGACAAATTACAGACCTATTTCTTTACTACCTTCTATGTCAAAAATATTGGAGAAAATAATAAATAAAAGGTTGTTGAAATATTTGGAAGATAAATCGATTCTGTCTGAACGGCAGTTTGGATTTAGACCTAAAGTTTCAACTGCCGATGCGGTACATCATCTGACTGACTATCTAGAACTTGACAAGGGTAACCACACAGTTGGAATTTTCCTAGACCTTGCCAAAGCTTTTGACACAGTTTGTATTCCAATTCTGTTGCGCAAGCTTGAGATCATGGGTGTGAGAGGCACCCAGCTGAAACTATTCCAAAGTTTTTTAGAAGACCGTTCCCAATGCGTGATGTTGTCAGCTCTGTTAAAAAAAACACATTTTTTGGTGTTCCCCAAGGAAGTATTCTAGGGCCTACTCTGTTTTTGATCTACATAAATGACCTTTGCAATCTAAAGCTAGAGCATGGCACTATTATAACTTACGCCGACGACACTGCTTTACTTTTTTCGGCTGATTCAGAAAATGAAGTCTACAATTTTGCGCAACACGGTTTTAATATTGTAAATAAATGGCTTCAAAATAACTCACTAACTCTAAATGCAGGGAAGACAAATTATATTAAGTTTTCGATGCACAAGCATACATCGAATGTCCCTTCAGCGTTGCGTGCTCATTGTTGTCCAATTCCTGCAGATAGCCAGTGCAAGTGTCCCAATATTAAGAAGACTGATAAAATAAAATACCTGGGTATTATAATAGATGAAATCCTTTCCTTCAAACAACATATGGAAGCTCTAAATAGTAGAATTCGTAAGCTGATATTCGTATTCAAAAAGCTACGATTTATTACAGATCCAAAAGTTCTTAGACAAGTATATTTTGCTCTTTGTCAGTCAATTCTGACCTACTGTATTTCTTCATGGGGTGGCACGAGTAAAACTCTGTTATTGCCCATTGAAAGAGCTCAAAGAGCTATCCTCAAGGTGGCTACTTGCCGCCCTTTCCTTTTCTCTACCAACCTCCTGTATAAATCTTGTGAAGTACTAACAGTTCGACAGTTATTTATTATGAGCACTGTACTTAAACAACACGCAGCACTTCCATACAGCACTGAATTTACTAAAAAAAGACGGAAAGATATAGTTTGCCCTCAAAAAAGTACAAAACATGCTTTCACAGCGAAGTTTCATATGTACCTCGGACCGCTGCTATATAACAGGCTAAATGAAAAAATAAACATCTACTCTTTAAATATCAGTAACTGCAAGAAAACCCTCAAGGAGGCTCTTCAAACTATGTCCTATGAAGATACAGAGAAGTTATTACTAGTGCTTAAGTAAATATTGTTCGAATTATTGTTATTTTTTTATTAGTTATCTAAGTTAAGATAATATATTTTATATGCCTTTTTTACATAGGTATAATACATACTACATAGTTACCAATAAGATTAATAAGAAAATGTGATTATTTTATCAATTAATGTTACCTCCAATCGCCTGAAACACAGGATTACCTAGTTCAGGCACAAATCATGGGTGAACTTGACATAGATTTAAGAAAAACTGTAAAAGTTGTACTTTATATTTTTGAATAAATTTATTTATTATTTATTATTATTGCATATATCACCAGTGGTATACACTGACACGACAATAACAATAATACCAGTACATACAACAACGGAATAAATCTTACCAGTGAATACAACGACGTTGTAAATTATACCAGTACACACACCAACAGTAGAAATGATACCAGTGCATACTACGACAGTCAAAATGATACCAGTGCATACTACGACAGTCAAAATGATACCAGTGCATACTACGACAGTGAAAATGATAACAGTGCATACTACGATGATATATTTGATACCAGTGCATACTACGATGGTATAAATGGTACCAGTGCATACCGTGAAAAACCGTTTATTTACCTCTTCATCTTAGTTGTGACTGTGGCTGCTTTCATATACGGAGTGACATCGTGGTGTATCGTCAAGAAGTTCCGCCACTTCAGGAACTATGTGTTTCTCAGTGCAATAACCGCGCAAATGCTATTTTTATTGGTATTGGTGTTATCTGATTTACTATCAAAATATCGCATAGTACCACATTTGGCGTTTCCTTTATGTTGTACTTCACTGTTTCATTCCAATATTGGTTACTAGTGTTGTGTTACATTTTGTATGTCGATTTAGTGAAAGTTTTTCGTCTTGACATTTGTAGATGGTATCTTGAGAGTAATCTATTCGCATGGGGTGTACCTTTTGTAACAGTGTTCTCGTACATTTTGACTGGAATTTTATTTGTATAATATTACTCCATAGAGCTATTCATGATTCCTATCACCAAGACTCTGATATTAATACCTGTGACGATTAGTTTTCTTTTTTATGTAATAGCTGTATATTCTCTGTTCTACGGAAAAAAAGTTGACTCGAGTTCATCTAATAACAAATAGCGTCCCCTCTACATAGCTACGTTAATTTTTATACTAAGTAATCTTACAGTGATAATCTATTTGTTAGAAATGTTGGAAATACAAAATGTATCTGTGCGTATAGCAGTAAAAATATTAGAATACTTGAATGTAATAGCATTGTCTGTGTATTATGTTACTGTGAAAAGTAATCGGGTATTGTGGCCACAGTTTTAGAAAAAAGAAAGAAAAATAAAACTCAAGATACGCAGTGATCTGGTGTACCCTTTGTAGACGAACGAATCACTCCCGCTATGTAGATTCCCTTTATGTCAACTCATGATTTTTCTTGGTTTTTATGTATTGTTTTTTGTTTCACCTCGACATATTATATGTCACAGAGTACAGTCTCATTAAAAACGAAATACGGTGCTTTAAAATAATAACGTACGAGTAATTTTGCCCATCCGGCGATACCGTACCAAAAAGTACTAGGCTAGCATAAGTTCAAGGTGTTGAGTATTTTTATATTCCAACATCAATCTATTTAGTAATAAGGATAATGGTATGAGAAGTTTACTGATGTTTGAAACCAGTCTCGAGTCTCAAAAATCTTTATTATTAACCGATTTCAAAAAAGGAGGAGAGGTTCTCAATTCGTCGGATTTTTTTTATGTATGGTTACCGATTACTCGAAGACGCCTGAACCGATTTGGAAAATTCTGTTTTTGTTTGAAATAGTATACTCCCAAGTTGGTCCCGTAGAAATATTGTCATGATCTGATCATGGACTTCGGAGATATGGAACGGAACTCTTCAATAATAGAAAGCAAATTATGTCGTGATTGCTGCAATCGCTTGGATGTTTATTGTTTACACAACATCATAACATAACATCACGCCTGTATGCTCTGAGGGTGTATGCGTTTGTGTACAGTACACCCAGATATCAACAGTTAGGTATGTTAAGTTCCATTTGATTGGGGATAAGCCTATTACCATGAAATGTATTGTTAACAATGTGAAATAAATGCATAGCAAATATTTGTATAGGATATTACTATTTTATTTTTTGTCATATAAATAATATAAATAAATAAGGTACAGATTTTAAACACAAACTGTCTTCTGTTATTAAATCATTACGTTTTATAAGTTGTATATTTCTTTTTTAAATAACAAATCATACAGCCAGGTTTGGTAAACATATTCATTATTCATAGTTTTGCAAGAATAATATAAATTCACATCTTTAATTTTCGAAGTCCACCCACCCATTTCGCCAGTTATGTTTAATTCCCATGTAATAGGGGGGAGCCTATTGCCATCAACCGGGATCAAATTCAGACTCTGTGGCTGCTACCAAGAAGATGAAGAGGTGGTGGTCCAGGCCATAATTCTAAATCTACATAACATAACATCACCCCTGTAATACCGAAGGGTTAAGCAGAGGTGTACCTAATAGTACAACCACATTTCGCCAGTTACATTTAAGTCCCATGTAATAGGGGGCGAGCCTATTAGCATCAACAAAAAATTTCCTAATGGAAAAACTTAATGTCAATTTGCCCGACCTGGGAATCGAATCCAGGACCTCGTGCTCAGCAGACACGATTGCGACTACTAGACCAACGAGACAGTCTAATTCTAAATCTAGTTGTAATAAAATACCAGAAAATAACTTGTTCAATAATTTATTTGTAACAAACACATTTACTCAGGAGTCTGCATGAGGTAAAATTATCGACGAATGCATCATTAAGTATAGACGGGCACGCTAAACTGGTTTAACACATTGTTAGCAAACGTTTTCCTTGTAGTTACTAATTATCATGGATTATTAAAACCAGATTTTACCTAGGTAACCATCTGATAACTTAAAGCCTCTTGAACACTCTCGTGGGCTGCGGGACTGTTCGAAAGAGATACCGTGGCCCTGGAACACAAAGGGCAAAGAAGGAACATGGATGGGTTTTAGTCAGTACAAGTCTGACACTCCCTTCCGCTCCGCCCAGAGTGGAACCCCCGACTCTGGGCGGAGCGAGGCTTTTTTTTTCTTTTTCTGATGGGATTTGATGACTTCCCATCAGAAAAAGAAAAAAAAAGCCTCTTGAACACACGTTTTTCTTTTTGCCGCAAAAATCTACGGTCGTCTGTGTTAGGCTTTCTGTGTGTTCACAAGCCTCTATTAATGACATACAACACATTTTCCCGGCAAATTACCGTATATTCTTCAAAAAACAAAACTTGTAGAAGAGGCCATTTCCAGGGTTTTTCGTCTAGTTCTCTTATTCACGCCTCAATTTCTGAACCAGCGACACGAAGCGCAGCAGCCAACCGTGCCGTCAATATATTTGAGTGGCTTGTAATAAACTAGTAAGCACTATGATTGCATTGTTGAGAACAAATATCAACGTGGCTATGTAGAAGAGAAGCACTTTGTTATTAGATGTAGGTACTTGCACCGTTATCACTACCACGAAGACCAAAATTACTTAAATTACCTTTAGAAAGGAGCTCGTGGCTAACTCTCAGCTTCTCCCAAGGACGGTCCGTCGATGGGTGACCGTCCATTACAAAGTGAGTTTCCTCCGTGCCTCGGAAAGCACGTTACGTTGTTGATCCCGGCTGTCAATTGTAGATTGTTGGCAGTCGTTACAGGTAGTCAGTGGCTTGAAAAGTCTGGCAACCAGTCTTACCAAGTGGTCTCGTATTACCCAATATTAAATGGGTGGTGGAGGTCAGACATGCAGGCGTTCGATATAAAATACTGATATTTTGTCGTAAATGTAAACATTTTTAAATTTTATAGTTTAACACTTGTCATTATTAAAGCAGTACTTTAATAATGACAAGTGTTAAACTATAAAATTCGGTATAAAACTCGGTCTTTGCAATTCTGCTAAAGCCGATCCGTTATTAGGACAAGAGGCATGATGCCACTTCAAAACGTTTATGTACGTAGGCGACGTGTCGTGAATTACACTCGAACAGCGCGGCGCAGGCACTCCGTTCTTTGATTTCCTTACAAATTCCACGCCTGTGCTGCGCCTGCGTCGCACCTTACGCCGTTTCTGTGTAATTCGCGCCTTAAACAGCTTTCTTTGATAGAGTAAATGGTAGCGTGTCTACCAGTAATGTAAGGTTAAAAATCAAATAAAAAATTGGAATGTTTTAATCCAAGTATCGTCGTTGCGTCAGGCCACCGCTAAGTACATAAAAAAGTAGAAAATATAAAATCTTAGCGATCTCCCGACGTAACGACGCACGCTTGGATTAAAATATTCTTCATAAATATACACCGTGACTTTTTAGTCGTCTTACAAAGGTCGTCCACTCAATGTACCCGGCATAAAATAGCTCTAGGCGCGATTTTTTTTTTTCTTCTCTAATAGGTACAAAGAAAAATAATAATAAAAAATTTGAATAAAATTGTGAAACATCCTGTTAATGATGTTTACGTGTCAAACGGGAGAACAATACCTACCCAGCACTCGAGTCCAGTAGATCATCGCTCGCAACAGGGTGTTTTAACTACGTCATGCGTCATAATCATAATGCTGAATAATATTTTTATTTTTAAATTATTAAAATCTCATAAATACCTATTGTTTTTTATGAATGTTTAGTATTCATTGGATACATGAAGTGGGCTGCCGTTGTGAGACGACTAAAAAGTCACGGTGTATTAATCGTAAAGACCAAAACAAATACCCTAAGCAACAATAACTAGTTATAATAATATTGTAAATTGACACAGTGATTAATAGGAATATAATCAGGGTAAGGGCAGGAGAAGGAAACCAGTTAGTGTGAAATCTAGGGCAAAATCTTTCTTTACCTTTTTTTTCATATGAGACCTAAAAAAAGTTAGTGTATACTTTTAATAGTAAAACGGGGTGAATACGACCGCAGGGGTGAATGGAGACAAAACTTTGACGGGATTTTAACGTTGAATTAGTTTGATTATGTTATCAAAAAGTACTCTGTTTTATTTACTTAGTTGGGTCATACACAAAACGGGTTATAAAAATATTCGAAATGAAAAGTCGTTGATTTTTTTTCAAATCAGTCTCATTTATTAGATAATCTTACAAGTAATTAGAAATTAATCAAAAACCAGATCGTTATTCAGATTTCAGGAAGTTATTTAACTTTAATTTTTTTTTACGTCCACAGAAAAGACCCCTTTCCACAGAAGAGAGGTTAATCACTGTCATATTGACATTTACTTGCCATTTAAACTCGTAGTAATTAACAAAAGTTATCCAGGTATATACTTTGGAAAATACAAACAAAAAAAAAGTCTTACCAACAATCTTTTTCTTTGATAATAGGTATTAGTAATAAAATGTAATTTTTCAAGGGTTCAAATATTGAAATTATACCAAATATTTTGATTATTTTTCATTTTAGCCTCTTATATTGATCAATAAAACGTCAAACTAATAAATAATTAATATAAAAATAAGCTTTCAAAAAATGTTATCATCACTATCATCATTTTCAAAGAACGAAGGTCGTACTTTAGGTTTTTTAGGTGGTGTAACTGAGTCATCAGAATAGTTATTCTCACAGAGAATCCTCTTTCGCGAAGTACTCGGTTGACTAGTCACATTTTTTAAAAGTTCTGGAGGTGTTAACAACAATGGCGAAGGAGTTCTTGGTCCAGTGATAGTTGATACAGATGCTGTTCTATGAGAAGATGGCGAACTAGTCACAGAAATACTTGACGAAGGCCTTGAAGAACCTACTGATGAATCTTCTACAGGATCTGAGACACATTCAATATGAATTTGTCCTATTTCAAAATGAGGACAACGAACGTGAGTGGCACATGAAATACAGCTTAATCTCCTGGCGTGCAGTAAATTAGGTTCAGTAGCGTTCCATACAACTTGGTGGATTTGGAAGGTACCTTTAAACGGACGACATTTACTTGCATCCGCTATTCTCTGTATTTCAGGAACATGAGTATCATCAACAGGAACAATTTCGATACCTTTACAATTGTCCTTCAAACAACTGACAAAACCGTCAATATTTGTGATGTCTCTTCCATGGGCAACAATATTGTCACACGTCCGTTTTACGCAGCCACCAACACCATCAGGTGCCCCCTTACCGTGACCAGCTTCACTAAAATGCCACACGATCCTCTCTGCTTTGGAGAGTTTACTCACATAATTTACAATTAAATGGAACATAGTCTTGTTCCGATATTGCGTTGTAGGTCCATCGCTTAGAATATGTAATTCTTTCAAATGTGGCGAGATAATTTTAATTTGTTCAATTATAGGTGTCAGATGTGCGCAAATAAGAACGGGATCGTGTCTCAAATTTTCAGATACCGAACAGAAAGACGTAGTTTTTACTACGTTTTGTGGCGGTTCTGAATTAGCAGAATAGTAGACGCACGTGTGTAATGAAAGTTGCGATTTCGATCCTCCAAAATGGGCTGATTGAATTTCAGATCCGTACTTGCAAGAATAGTTTTCTGAAAAGTCTATATGTAGTAACCCCTCAGATGGCGAAAGACTTTGTTTTATGAATTTTATAGCGTTATACTGATTAGTGATGTTGGCAAGATGCTGCATGAATATAGGTAGGTTTTTATTTAAAATGTTAACAAGCAATTGATGCGATGTCTTTACGCTTTCTTTCACAGTTTTCTTGCAAATCTTCTCATTGCCTTTAATTATTACAGTACAATTCTTAGTTACCCATCTTTGGTAAATTATTGTATCATTGCCATTTAACAAAGTGTACTTTGGAACTCTCTCAGAACATTGTGAACATTTTCGTTCCAAGCAAGGAACACTAAAAGCATTATTACAGCAAAGAGATTTTGCTAAATCGGTGGCAGAATAATGATTTAATATCTTATTTTGGTGTAAGGCTCGAACAATATAATCATTATTCGTATGAACGGCACACAGGCAAGTATTTCTTGACGCGGCTTTAGGGAACATTACCCAGAATGGACGATGTCGGCGGAATGTTTCGTATGAGACATTCAAACCAGTCGTATTATTAAATTTTTTGTGAAGGTTTAGAAGTGTATCAGTTAAAAGACCTATTTGCTTTTTGACTTTTCTGCGCGTAATCGTTTCCTTTTTACCAGCTGTTAGTCTGCTATTTTCATCATTGATTAAAAAATCATGTACCCTTTTTCTTAAGCTAATATTTATGATAATCTCCTGTCCTTTACTTTTTTTTAATCGTATTATTCGCATCCTATATTTAGAGAGCTTTCGTTCTAAAATATTTAATCTTTCTATTAAAAACTGATTTTGAGCCTTCAATATCCGGCGATTTCGTAATCGTATTGCTTTACCCACCTCTACACGTGAGTGTGATGAGCGAGAAGAACTGGGAGAAGAAAGCGGTGTAATCACGTGTACTATTTCTTCTGCTCGTTTTCTTAGTCGATCTCTTTCACGTCTTAGCTTGGCTTTTTCACGCCACATTTTTCTCATCTGTCGCTGCTGTCTGGGTGTAAAATCTTTAATTGTCTTCAATAACCCATTTTGTTTCTTTAGATGATATCTTTCGCGTTCTTTTCTATTTCTTTCTTCTATGGCAGTAGCATCTAATTTAGCTCTAGCTCTTCGCATGCTAAGTTTTTTCTGTTCACGACGACGCATTTTCTTCTCTTCGTCAGTTAATTGGGTTCTAGACCGACTGGATCGAGGCATTGTACCTGAAACAAACCCAACCATGCTAAGCACCCCACACTTTGCAGAAAATAAATAAAGCTCCTTTTTCGGGTGCCGACACCAATGATGCGGTATTTAAATCATGCTATCTCAGCCTGCCCGTTTGTTTGAACAACATTGTAGCTTTATTAGCATAGAAAACCGTTAAAATGTTATTTTTTGTGGACATGCATCTTTCCTGTGGACATTTATGTTCACAGGAAAGATGTCCACATGAGAGAGATATTTCAAACTAAAATCAAAGCAGCCATTTTATTTTTAAGGTTAGAAAACAACAAAAGAAACTTTGAAAATACTCCTCAAAAAGCATATCGGCGCAATATTTACTAAAATATAAAATAATAACTTACCAAATTACAACTAAGGCAGGAAAGACGCACTGAACTTTGACAAAAAAACTTAATTTTATTTTAATACTTCGTAAATTAGAAAATGGCACGTAGCTGTACTGACAAGGACTCCAACAAATGGCGGCTATCCAGTGTTGTCAATTTAAAAAATATTCGATACGTGGTAGCTTTAGTAGAAATTAAAATTTGGTTGATTTTTAGGTCCACCAAAAAGACCTAAATCCTTATAACAGCATGTTTATTGGAAATAAAAAAAAATGTCTTGTGCAATTATTAACAACTATGTGATAAAAATAATATTCATTACTTATCACGTAAATGCGACAATGATCTTTTGATAAATATGTACAAAATAATTAACTACATCTATCCAATCACTCATACCCCGAATCTGAACAGTCCACACGAAGAGACTTTTGAAACATTTTGTTTTTTTTTTAAATACAGAAATATTATTTCATAGCTTGAAATATTATTAGTAAACAGAAAGGTAACAATGATTTAACTAAAAAATTAAAGTCTTTAGTTACTGTCGTAAATTTTTAAGTTATTTTATTCGAACACCCATATGTGTATGACCCAGTTATACTTAATTAGTTAGAGACCTTGCTAGCAACATAACATATTAATTAAACGTTAAAATCCCAAAATTTGTCTCTATTCGCCCCTTTTTTTTTTTTTTTTTTTTTTTCCGGATGGGAAATCATCAAATGACCCCCCCCACTCTGGGCGGAGCGGAAGGGAGTGTCAGACTTGTACTGACTAAAACCCATCCATGTTCCTTCTTTGCCCTTTGTGTTCCAGGGCCACGGTATCTCTTTCGAACAGTCCCGCAGCCCTGGCAGGCATCGGCCCTTGCGGACCCCTACTTATTTGCTGACATCTCTTTGAGGCGCACGTGGAACACGAACGCGCCGTCGACACGGCCTGTCGTCATAAGACGGCCAGACGGCGAGCTGGCCCATAACTCGCCGTCCACAGGCACGCGCCTACGGTGGCCGGGAGCCACCACGTGACCCCCAACGCCCAGGGCGTCTCCCGCGGCGACTGGGACGTGAGGTTCTTTCCCTCTCACGTCCCGCCACCTCCTTCACTAGCATGACTGCTTCGCAGAAGGAGATGACGGCTTCCCATTCCCTCTCGCTCCGGACCATGGCTTGAACCAAGGCCGGACGCGAGAGATCGCCGCCGCCAATCGCCGCTACGAGGACACGGCGGTGCTCCGCCCAAGCGGGGCAGACCTCCACGGTGTGCTCCACCGTGTCCTCCGGACGATCCTCGCAGTGGAAACACCCGGGCGTTTCCTCCCGCCCGATTCGGTGCAGGAACCTCCCGAAACAACCGTGTCCGGTGAGGATCTGCGTCAGGCGGTAGGTGAGGGCGCCGTAGCGCCTCTCTAGCCACTCCTCAAAGAGGGGACTTATCGCCACTATGGTGGCGTGCCCTGCACGGGGTTGCGACAGTCGCTCTCTCCATGTCGCCATGAGATCACGCCGGAGGTCTGTCCGCTGAGCAGCAATTTGCCGCGGCAGCGGAGTTTCCTCCCGACGTAGTGCCACCGCGCGCCATTCGTGCAGGCGTGCGAGGACTATCGCCTCCAGATCCCATGGCGGCAATCCGGCAAGGAGGCTAGCCGCTTCGCCGGAGATCGTGCGGTACCCCCGGATTAGCCTTATGGCTATTACTTTTTGGGGCGCGTTCAGGTAGTGGGCGGCTCGCCGCCTCAAAGAACGCGCCCACACCGGGGCCCCGTAAAGGGCCATGGACCGCACGACCCCGGCGTATAGCCTCCGGCAGGAGGCGTTTGGACCCCTCAGGTTGGGCAAGAGCCGCTTGAAGGCAGCCCCTGTCCGTTCCAGTTTGGGAGCCAAACGTCGGAAGTGCTCCACGAAGTTCCACCGGCTGTCGAGGACGAGTCCTAGGTACTTCAACGTCGACCCGACGCCGATGGAAACCCCTCCTGCCGTCAGTAGGGATCCCGACGGTGGCGCATTCCGAGGCCCATGAAAACACATGGCCTCGGACTTGTGCAGTGCCACCTCGAGACCCAATTGCCGGATCATCTCCTCTATTCGCCCCTGCGGTCCTATTCACCACGTTTTACCCGGTACATTTATGTCGGCAAAATCGACAGTTACACGTATGTAACAGTATGTAGAAGAAGGCCAATTAGGTACAAGTTTCCACTTATATATGGAAATATGCATTATAACGCACTCTAAATAATCAATACAATATTCTACACAATTACTAACTAATTGCCGAAACGTAACTTAAAAAAAAATTTTTTCTTTCTTTCTTTTAGTATTTTTAACAGCTACAATATATAGTATGAAAAAGATATACAAATAACATTTGAACAATATAATAATTGAGACCCACAACGCTGTTCACAGATTAACTGCGGAATAGAATATACAATGAATTAATATTAATATCGAAAAAATCGCCCTAGTCAAAGTGGACCGTTTGGTTCCCCACTTTTAGAAGAACTCAAACTTAAAAATATTATTGTACTCATGTGAGGAAACGCCCGGGTGTTTCCACTGCGAGGATCGTCCGGAGGACACGGTGGAGGTCTGTTCCGCTTGGGCGGAGCACCGCCGTGTCCTCTAGCGGCGATTGGCGGCGGCGACCTCTCGCGTCCGGCCCTGGTTCAATCCATGGTCCGGAGCGAAGTAATCTTACATCTTAACATCAACTAATTCACATAACAACAAAAACCCTTTTTTTTACACATTTTGACATGGTTAAATATTATCTCATTTCAAGCGATGTTTGTATTGATCGTCTTTTTAGATATTCTCTCCACAATTCCCGATTACTTCTTACTATAATTATATACACATCTAAAGCTATTGTGATCAATAGGTTTCCCAATTCGGTTATCAATAAAACCAGTAGATTATCAAACCCAACTACAAAAAATGAATACAATAACGATAAAATATTGCTAAGTATTAAGAAGCGCCGACATTAGTTATTAGATGTACTCGCGCCAGTATCACTAGCACGGAACAGAGAATATACAACTATTATGTAAATAGCCAAAGTTAAATGCTAGAGGGATAAAATAAATGATATATAAAAAAATGAGTCCGACCAGGTCCGTTTCTACACTTACATTAAAATAAATTAACACCTTTTCAGTAATATTTGGTATTATATATAGTAAAAGCAAAGGTACACCCCAGGCAAATAGACCACTTTTAAGGTACTTTCTACTAATTTCAATATTGAAAATCTTTACAAAATCAATATAAAAAACATAACACAACACGAGTAACCAAAACTGGAAAGATACCATACATATTGATAATAAAATCGTAAATAAACTTCTTACGTTCCCTGTCGTTAAATTTACGACTACAAACAATAATAAACGCATCGCATTTGCAAAGATGACGTTAAGAAACGTGTAATTTTTGAAATGGCGAAATTTCCTGATGGCGCACCACGATGTAACTCCGTAGATGAACGATGCCATGCACAACACAAAGAAGACAAAATCATAAATGTCAAAGCGATTGTCTGAATAGTCATTGACACTGCTGCCGTTAACATCGGTGTTGTATGCACTCATCGTGTCGTATGCACTGATGTCGCCTGGTGTCGTATACACTGTAGTGTATGCACTGGTATCGTTAACTCTGGTCTCGTATGCACTAGTGTTATATGCTCAAGTGTCGTATGCACCGCTGTCATCTAGTGTCGTATACACTAGTGGTGTATGCACTAGTATCGTTAACTCTGGTCTCGTATGCACTAGTGTTATATGCTCAAGTGTCGTATGCACCGCTGTCATCTAGTGTCGTATACACTAGTGGTGTATGCACTGGTATCGTTAACTCTGGTCTCGTATGCACTAGTGTTATATGCTCAAGTGTCGTATGCACCGCTGTCGCCTAGTGTTGTATACACTAGTGGTGTATGCACTGCTATCGAATGCACTGGTATAGTTAACTCTGATCTCATATGCACTAGTATTGAATGCTCTTGTGTCGTATGCAATGATATTTGACGTTGATTAAGCAAGCACTACAATGTCACTCCGTAGATGAAAGTGGTCAGAGACTGTATCCACAAGACAGAGACAGAAAATGCAGTTTTCGTCTAGCTGTCTGCTGCCTTTAAATTGATTTTGTACGCACTAGAGTAGTAGGATCTGGTGTCGGATGCACTGTTGTAATGCAATGTGGTCTTATCCGCTGTTGTGGCGTTTATTGGTGATGTTGAACGATACCAGTGCGGTCTGTCGCGCGCTGATGAGCAGTGAGCAATATTTTTAACTATTAACACCAAAAGGTTAGTACATAATCAATATTTTAATGAATGATCAATACGACAATATTGATATAAAACTAAACCGGTCAAGCGCGAGGCGCACCAATTTGGAGGATTGTACAATTAAGTTATTTGCTAACACTAAAAAAAATAGCGCAATTGTTTCTTTTTTACTAACAGGGATACCTTATCTACATTACATCTTAAAAATATCATATGTACTAAACAATACTACAAAGGATATGAAAAAAAAAAATTTTGTTACGAGCGACGTCTAAGAAAAATTGGTATTCACTACTACAAAGTTAATTAATCAGACTTAGGATTCGACAACATCGTCTGAATTAAACCATACGGGGTGTAAACAGACCCTTCACGAAGCCGTCAACCAAGCATTATGTTCATCAAACTACTTTTTTTTTTTGAGGTGAAAAATCACGTTTTACGGTAGGACTCGATGGAACGCACTCAAGACCTAGACCGGATTTCCAGGTTCGGGAAGGGTATACTCACTGCCAGACCC
Source organism: Noctua janthina (assembly GCA_963576755.1). Classification (NCBI taxonomy): domain Eukaryota; kingdom Metazoa; phylum Arthropoda; class Insecta; order Lepidoptera; family Noctuidae; genus Noctua; species Noctua janthina. The sequence goes on along the minus strand of OY755075.1, from coordinate 9,829,332 downwards.
GCAGACTCGCGAGACTGATCAGAGATGGCTAAAGGTGCCTTGGCCACAGTGAGGGGTAATGAGACAAGAATATAAAATTCAAATCTGATTCATTTACCATAGGTACTGCTTATATACTACTTTTTCTTAACACACACTATCATACAAAATCTTTGTGGCCTATGCGTGTAAGATGCAACCAAATCACTGGGCCGCGTGAGCCAGGCCTGCTGGAGTGCTGAGTCAATGTCCAAAGGTAACATTGAACATCTCCTATTGGTTCGAAAATGACAACAGCTTTTCAAATCTTTCAGAAGAAACATAAGCGGATATGATTTTTTTTTACATTTATTGGCAATTGATGGCATTACTGGTGTTTGAAATCAAGGCCTGTTATAAACAGACAGGCGATTTAATTCGCACTTTTTTGGTTCCGTTTTAGTACGGAACCCTAAAATAATTCGATATGCAGTTGAGTTAATTAAAAAAAACTATTTTTGGTTTGAATCAATTAATTTATTGAAAAAGTTGGATAAGACTGTGGCCTTAAAGTGACCTTACAGGTCGCCTAGAATGGCTGGGTTCCTCGTGAAATGGCGACAAAGAAGCACACAATCATGAGAAGTGGAAGGAATCAGTTGACGCGTTTGCCCAGGAGTGGGGCAAAACGGGCTAACTAAAAAAAAATATGACTAGAAAAACGGTACATCCTGGAACTGTTAACTCAAGCACATGGGTACATCTACCAACTTGTACAGAGTCCACGTGGTACAGGAACTCTCACAGAGAGGAGGCTTGGCTCTCAGCTGTAAGAACATGATAGCTTGATTGTGATGTTAGATACCGGTAAGGAGCTCGTGGAGGAGGAGCTCGTGGCTAAATAATAACATCCGCGCGGTTCGATCTTTAGGTTAAGGCGTGCTTTCCTAGGTTGATCTGTGGATTAGGGACCACCCCTTACATACCGAGTTTCCTCCGTGTCTCGGAAAGCACGTTAAGTCGTTGGTACCGGCTGTCATTTGTAGATCTTTGGCAGGCGTTACAGGTAGTCAGTGACTCAAAAAGTCTGGCAACCAGTCTTACCAAGAGATATTATATTACTCTGTACTAACTGGGTTGTGGAGGTCAGATAGGCAGTCGCTCCATGTAAAATACTGGTATTCAGCTGCATCCGGTTAGACTGGAAGCCGACCCCAACGTAGTTGGGAAAGGGTTAGGCAGATGATGTACCGATGAGGCACGTTATAACTGCTACGATTGTGTCTGGTCAATTCTGTGGTAAAAATCCTCCATTAACAGACTAAAACAAAGATTAGCTGAAATTATCATTTTATTTTTAATTTTATCTTCTTAACAAAATAATAAATTATTTATACATAATAATACCCAATGTTAATCAAATAATTTGAGATCGTAAAGGTTACCCAGCAAACGTAACAAGTTATACACAACTTATTTTTTCTCTGCGATCTATCAAATGTTAAGATAATTGATTGCAATCTTTTATCCATCTTTTTTTTAAATATTATATTCTATTTCTAATGGTATTTTTCTCGATTTTAAACTGACAAAATTCAAAAGTTTAAAAAATAATATGTTTATTAGCTAAATATTATGTACATTTATAAATTAAAATAACCTAAAGTACCTAACTAACTTAAAATTAAACAATAATACTTCTCCTCAACGCTGTCAACTGGTAATGTACCCAAAAGACAGGCGGCGTTGCCACGTTGTATGGCAACGCTAAGCCTTTGGCCAAGGTAAAAGTCAGCCCTTGGGTCACGGGAAGTGTCAACTAAGCGTTTAGACATGTCCTTGAAAAGGCGGTGAGCACTTGGACCCCACGGTCCTAGAGTTTCAACCCCAAATGGCTCGAAAATATAGTTACCAAAGTAAACTCGGTGGGGACTTTAAAGCCTGTGCAGACGAGGAACTTATGACTGTGATGGACAAAAATTCTCCTGATTTGCCTCGGTTTCAACGCAGTCTGGTGTTCGAACATTAATTGTTCGTCGTGTCTTCGTGCATAGGTACCTAGTTACCTATTCTCAAGCGCTCAACGCTGACTATAATCAACTGCGTTAGTTCATACGCCATGGCACATTATTTAGTTAGTTTGTTCGAGTCGTTCTTTAAGGCTCGTATTCTGGACTTTAACTCAAGACTCAAGCATGACTTAAAATTTGTTTCAACTAATCATCAGGCATGACTTAAAATTTGTTTGAACCAATAAAATCGCGAGAAACTAGTTTTACTACTTGAGTTTAAGTGAGGATCTGTTATACAGGTCTTAGTCACTCGTGAGCGAGTACATATATTTTGAAGGAAAAAACCGGCCAAGTGCGAGTCGGACTCGCACATGAAAGGTTCCGAACCATCGTAGTAGGGGAGCCCCCTTTAATTTTTATTTTATTTTTATTATTTGTTGTTAAGGCAGAAAAACAGCAACAGAAATACACATTCTGTGAAAATTTCAAGTGTCTACCTATTACGGATCATGAGATACAGCCCGCTGACAGACAGACGGACGGACAGCGGAGGCTTAGGAATAGAGTCCCGTTGGTTACCCTTCGGGTACGGAACCCTAAAAAAGTACCCCAAAAAAAGTCTGCGCAGGCTTTTACTTAAAAATATTTCTCGTTGCGGAATCCTATCAGGAACTATCATTTAAGATTTTTTAATTACTGAAGCGAGGTGTAATTTATGGGTAAGAAGGCATTAAACACAATTTAATTTAAGACAACGTTCATAAACAAGCCCATAAAAGTAGAACATGGCACATACATAACATACATAATCAGCCTATAATGTTCCCACTGCTGGGACACAGGCCTCCTTTCTATGAGAAGGAATGGGCCATAATCCACCACGCGGGCCCAGTGCGGGATGGTAGATGTCACATGTCTTCGAATTTTTCGTTCCTATTATGTCTTAACATGCCGGTTTCCTCACGATTTCATCCTTCACCGTTTTGAGAGCAGTGGTGATGAAATAAATTACACAAAGTAATGCGCCTGCCTGGGTTCAAACCAACGACTTACTGCTCGTAAGTCAGGGCCTCCGCTGCTCTAACATGGCACAACCTTATATTATGTCTTATAAAAAATCATGATGTTTACCTGAAAGCATCGTCGAGGTAAATCATCTAACGAAACTGATCGTTTCTCTTTTGCGTACTAACCTGATTCATCAGCGGTCTGACCAGTTTGTTTATCCTCATATCTAACGTCAAACATTAAACTTCTTGCCAATTTAATTGCGATCTCCTATTTATAAATTCTTGCCACAACTCTCGATTACTCTTCACTATGACTACAAACACATCTAATGCTATCGTATTCAAATACATTCCTAATTCCCCTATAATAACAATTATTAATATCTCACAATCCAATATTTCTAATAGAACAGTTAATTGTAATAAATTACTGAGTACAAATATCAATGTCGCTATGTAGAAGCGACACCATTTGCTAATACATGGTTTAGCAGCAGCTTGACAACCACGAAATAGAGAAAACGCAACTGATATATAAATTACTAAATTAATCATCACAGGAATTATCAATATTGTCTTAGTTAGAGCCCTAAACATATAGTCAGTAACAATATCACTTGAGTTTAATACATAACAATATAACGCAGCAACGAAGTATATGACTGATGATACCAAAGGTAAGCCCCAAGCAAACAGGGCGCTCTTTAAGTACCTTCTACGAATTTCAACACGAAAAACTTTTACTAAATCTACATAAAAGTAGAAGCACAACACTAGTAGCCAACAATGAAAACATAGTGAACAATAAATGGTAAAAGACACAGGTATAACGCGCACGATTGGATACCGTATCACTGTCTCCTCATTTACCAGAGCCACGCACAACTCAAACACGAACAGACGGATCGCATTCGCTAGGATTGCACTGAGAAACACATAGTTTCTGAAGTTGCGAAACTTCGCGATGATACACCACGAGGTCACTCCGTATATGAACGCTAGTAGCGTCGGCACGAATAAAATCCAGTCGATGATGACGACATTTTCAGTGGAAAATAATTCGTCGATTTGTTTGGTGACACTGTCTTTGTATTGGTCGTTGTCGGCCATAGTGATTTGGTGAGCGGCACGTGCGTAGGTCAGCGCGCGCTGTTGAGTAGTGACACGCGTCCACACCTGTAGACGCCACACAACTCTTTGAAACCACTTTAGTTTTTCCTCAGACAAGTATTATGAATCATACTTAACTTGTCGACGTCACACCCGTTCATCACACGCAGATATCTTCGCTTTTGACGTCGTTTATACTGATGCAAGACATTTTAATGATATTCTTAACTCAATCAGGGATAAATTAATAGATAGCACACTATTTTTTTTTGTCTTTGATTACCTATTTTTTATTAAACTAGCTTATGCTCGCGACTTCGCCCGCGTGTTGTATGATAAATGGTCCCACGGAATAGTGCTATCCAAGTTATAAACTACCTGAGCGCCGAATTTCATCCAAATCCGTTCAGTAGTTATTGCTTAAAAGAGTAACAAACGTCTTTTCATCCATCCTCATAGATTTTCGCATTTGTTTGATTAGTAAGGTAGGTACGACTAGCGACCCGCCCTTGCCTCAAACGATGTGTACAACTTGAAAACACATCGTCACATAGACAGACATGAAGTGACTTTAATGTCTAATATATATGTATCTGTACAGCACGCAGAAGTTGTCACTTATTTGGTATTAACATTTTGTATGGGATAGCTGATTTTATTTCTTTCGCGAATACTGAGTTGGTAATTTTTTATGATCTTATATTACGTAGGTATTGTAAGTGTAGGTAATATCTAAAGAGTATTAAGACGTTGCTGGAATTATTGGGGGAAATGGTTGATTTGAATGATCAATTTTTCCACCCGTAAAGAAAATACATGCTGTGGAAGTGGAATTGCACACTTTCCACTTCATCAGAAATTTTCTTCAGCAAACTTGTGACAAGAGAAAAAAGTTTGCATGTAGCGGAGATGAGAATGTTGAGGTAGATGTGTGGTGTGACAAGAATGGATAAAGTAAGGAATGGATGTAATAGGGGGAGTTTCAAAGTAGCGCCAGTTACAGAAAAATTGAAAGGGAATCGACTGTCTTGGAATGGGCATGTGATGAGGAGGGATGAATCGCATGACGCGTCTAAAAGAGTGATGAATATAAATGTTGATGGATGGGGAGGGAGAAGAAGACCAAAGAAAAGATGGATGGATTGTGTGAGGAATGATATGAAGGAAAAAGGAGTTAATGATAACGTGACAATTGAATAGGGAGAATGAAAACGTATTGAGCCGATCCCAAATACATAGGACAAGGGCAGCAAGATGATGAAACATGTGACAAAAGAGTTGAATGAGGAAAAACAAGGAAATAAAAAGGAAAACTTCTATTTCTATTCTATTTAATAATTAATATGCTATGATAATCTTACACGGTAAGTACAACTGATACATTCCTCAATACTTATACAATGGGGCACTAAGGTACAACAATAAATAAAAACTATATACAATGTTTACGAAACAAAACTTTTAAAGCTTGTGTGGCACATAGAGAGTAGGTACATGTGACAAGTTTTCTGCTAAGTAGGCGTTACATCATAATAAAATTGAAAAAAAAAAACAAAACTTTACATTACACATTGGCGAAAACAAACGAGTTACAAATATTCGTCATATGAATATTTTGAACTGGACTCATTAAAATTCTAACCAGTTTTCATTTTCCTCAAAGATGTCTCAAAAATATTAACATATCATATCATTTCTTGAGACTTTTTGAACAATCTTCACAATCTTTTTGAAAAATTCACGCCACAATTCTCGATTACTTCTACCTATAATAAAATACACAACCAACGCTATTGAATTCAGTAACTCTCCAGAAGCTCCCACAAGTTCGATGAAGTTATGCTTTATGTCAAATATTTCCTTAGCAGCGTACAATACTATTATATCGCTGAGTATAAAAATCAAGGTTGCTATGTAGAAGCGACGCCATTTGTTATTTGTACTCGCGCCAGCTCCACCACGGAACAGAGAATATACAACTATAACGTAAATAACTAAACTTATCGTCGCAGGTATTAATAACAGCGACATACCAATAGGAATAGTGAGAGTTTCTCTCGTGTCCAACCAATCAAGTAACCAACCAGCAAGATAATATAAAAACACTATTATAAAAGGCATACCCCAGCCAAATAAACTACTCTTAAGGTACCTCCTACGAATGTCGATGTTGAAAATTCTTACAAAGTCAACGTAAAAAATGTAGCTCAATACAAGTAACCAACAATCAAACGTTAGAATGCAGTACAAAAAAAGATATTTAAAGAAATTAATACACAGAAAACGATATTCGTAACCATCGCCATTGAAGATAAACGTTTCACAAAGCAAATAGAGACAAAAACTTTTTAAAAACAATTTATAAAATAAAAATGCGAAGCTACGTAGCACATTTGCGAGCATCACGTTGAGAAGTACATAGTTTCTAATGTGCCGGAACTTTTTGATGAAATACCACGATGTCACTCCGTATATGAGAGCGGTTACACTTGACACAATAATAATCCAGGCAAATTTTTAAAAAATATCTACCGATGTAATATCTTCTGATTGTGTAATTACAAATGCACTGGTATCGTATGTACTGGCGTGATATGCACTGGCGTAGTATGACCTGGTGTCATTTGTACTGGTCTTGTATGCACTAGTGTCGCTAATACTGGTATCGTCGTCGGCCATGGTGAACTGCGCGTGCGCAATTGGAAGCTTTCCGCTGAGTTGTGCCGCCTCGCTTCCGCACACTGGTCAATTTAATCGTTTAATTATAAGGCAAGTATGTAAATCACAATAGCAGGCCCTATCCTGTTTGACCATGATGACATGTGGAGTCCGTGGATCACTGGCCAGTTTCCCGCACTCGTAAGTTTATTTAATTCGCCAGTTTCGTTGATTAGTCAGTTGTGCTGTTTGGACAAATAGACGCAGCTGTCTAAAGGATGATTTTCACCAAACGGCTCGCATCGCATCAGATCGGAACGTATTTTACAATCTTTAAACGATATTAAATCGTGTACACAGTATTTAAATTCTATATTACCAAGCCGCGCACAGCAGATTGGCCACGGGCGTCTTTCGTGACACGCGATCGTAGCAGAAAGTATTCCGCGACTCGCGATTGGCTCCGTTCGCCTGTCGTCATATCCGACCGGATCCTTACGTAAATTAGAACACTTTACACAGTAGGAAAACTATTTGACTAGGCGTAGAAACGGATACGTTCGCAAGCGACGGTACGGCCGATCGTATGCGACGACATCCTGCCGGAAACGATCGGCTGTCACGGCGTCGGTTCGTATCCTTTCCGAACGATGCGAGCCGTTTGGTGGAGATCATCCTTTAGTCACAAAAGTGTCCAATAAGCGAAACTGACTAATCAACGAAACTGGCAAATTTTAACTGACGAGTGAGGGAACCTGACCAGTGATACGAGGACTCGACATGTGTATTGGTTCTGGTGCCAAACTACGCCTAGAATGTCGTATTTGTTTGTCCCTCTGCCATCTGTGTGACATTGCCACGTAAAATCTAGAGATTTTGTCCTATCTGCATTAAACATGCAATATTTTTAGTTAAAAGGCCCTAAATGTTTTACCATGAATTGAAGTTGTCCGAAGAACTTTCTTCTCCTTTTATAGTTTTACTTTTGTCCACAGTGACCCATCTCAACGAATCACACGCTATACAAAATTCAGGCCAGGACTCCACAGCGGAGCCGTGCTGTTATGTGCGAAGCGGAGAGGAGAGGAGATGCTTAGGAGCTGGTGTGTATCTACCCAAGAGATGTGAGTACAGGATACTCACGCCCAGTTTAGTTTAGCGACCAACGCACACTGCACGCCGCTCGCGTCTCTTCTCTTCTCCGCTGTGCGCTTTTGTCTGCTTGGCCTAAACAAATATGAGACGTCTCTCCTCTCACCTCAAACATTTTCACTAAAGCTAAGCGGAGACGAGAAGTGTAAATAACGAAATTCTATTGGTGGTATACAACAGATCTCCGTTCCTCTCATCTCGTCTCCGCTTTAGTACAGTCCGGTGTCTCAAACCGGTCTCAGTTTGAAGGGCGCTTCTTTCAACATGTTTTCGTGTTACATAATAATTATGCGTAACATTTTTATCAAAACAAGAAACCCGTTTGCTTGAAATGTGTGTTACTACTATGTTTAATAAATATTAACCTTTTGATCCCCAGAGCATAAACACATGCGCGTGACCTCCACGCCAAGCCTCAATTTCACCTACCATTTTGTCACATAATTGTGTCGTTTGGCGAACAAGGCACGCGCTTGCTTGTCACGTATGTGACAATGGCGTTCAAAAGATTAATCTTATGAGTGAATAGTTAACATTCCTCAGGATTTTAATAATTCCCTTACATTTATTGTTGTAAAATACCATTACACCAGTAATCCTCGATGTGTTAGGCAGAGGTAGACCTTCTAAAAGAATACCCACATTTCATCAGTTTCGTTTAAGTCACCATGTTATACGAGAGTATAACCATTAATCGAGGACAAATCTATACTCCGTAGCTGCTATTCTGATGAAAATAATACCTTGCCCGACTTGGTCTCGTACCTAGGACCTCATCAAACCCAGGACGTCATGCTCATCATCTCTCATTAAGTTAAGTATTTGTAACAACGCTGTCATACAAAGAGGACTAGTTTAAATATATTTTTTAAATTAAGTTTATTCAATCATTGCCTACAGACGAGTACTGTCGAATCTACATAAAAAATATAGCACAAAATGAGCAACCAAAAATTAAATGAAAGTGCACCGTACATTATTAGATATATGAGCTAATGTCGATAGTAATCACAAAACGAAAAAACATCAGAAGAGAGGCACACAAACGCACGTAGCACATTTGCAACCATTACGTTGAGAAGCACTTAGTTTCTAATATTTCGAAATTCCTGGATGATGCACCACGATGTCAGTCCGTATATGAACGCAATTAAGGACAGAAGGAACATCATCCAGATAATAATTTCAAGAAGTTCATTCGATAAACCATTTTCGATTGGTCCCAATTCGATTATAGCACTGTTATTATTGATTATAGTGTTGTATTCACTAGTGTCGTATGCACTGGTGTCATAGTCACTTTGGTTATAATCACTTGTGTTATATAAACTATCGTCGTAGGCACCGGTGTTTTATGAACTGGTGTTATATGCAATGGTATCGTATGCACTGGCATTGAGTGCACTAACGTAGTTTATACTGCTATGATTGTCAGCCATGGTGAATGTCGTGTACGCTGTTCAGCGCGTGCTTCTGCGCAACGACATGCGTCCACGCCTGTTAGCGCCACTAAGTGCTATGGTAGTAGTTTCGTTATAGACAGATACTTTTAAAGACAAGTATGCAAATTAGTGTGTTAACGTTTACAAAATATGTGACCTTATCGTTTTTTACAAAAAAAATCCTTCTTTATGAAACGATATTAAGTATCTATTTTTTTAATCACTGTGTAACATATACCAGTATCACAACGTTTATTATTCGGAAAATTAAAAAAACGCCTTTTGTCCGCGTGACCAGGCATAATTCTTTAAACCCACTTTTGATTTGAATGTTATACTCGTATTACATCTACAACCTTTAATGTTATCTGCGAATATATTTCTGTCTCTGAAGAACCACGGCACGACATAGACTCAAATGCACAATTAAGCGCCCACCCAGTTTTTCTTGATTTTTGTAGAATTGTTAATATAGGTGCTAACCTTAGCTGGTACTATTTTTTTTTTTCATTATTATTTATTCTATTCCGTAGGGTATCGGACGTAAGGTGGGTGTCGTAAGAGGCGACTAGCAGCAGCGTTCTCTGTGATTTATAACAACCGTACTGCGATCGCCTACCCGCCTGCCAAGCGTGGCGATTATGGCAAAGCCCCTTTTTTTAGGGAGGCCTATGTCCAGCAGTGGACGTCTTTCGGCTGAAATGATGATGATGATGAAGTAAACTATAACTCATTATTTTGCACAAAATTTCAACACACAACAAACAAGAAATACAAATAAATTAAACTTATTCATTTATATATACATTATTGGTCAAAACAAAATAAATAAAGGAAATAATAAATTAACACAATAACTAAAAGTTTCTAACCAGCACTGGAACAGCAATTTGCCTGCCACAGCAATGTCGGACATAATAGTCCAGCCTGTTTGCGATCATTGCAAGGATGGCATTGGGGCTGGCCCGCACCCGGCGCACCAGGGACGCGCGCCGTATAAGCTTAGAAGCATGGAAACTATCAGTGCGTGTCATCGTGAACATCCCTAATACGCTACAGAAACGGGACAGCCCTAATACCGCCAGGAACGCGTTGTTGTACTGGCCACGGAGGGAAATTCATAATATTTAACGATCTTCTCTTATCCCTAAAAACGTGTTTTTTGTTTTGGCAAAAAGTGACATTTTCATTTTTCGTAACGGATTCATTAGTGGTCTAACAAGTTTCGATATCATCGGAAATGTTGTATATAATGACATCACCTCATTTCTAGCGATATTTGTGTTTTCATCGACCTCCTTTTTAAATATTCTGCCCACAATACCCGATTACTCTTACCTATAATAAAAAACACAATTAATCCTATCGTATTTAACAACTCTCCTAGCATACCTATTGTTGGAAATATTTTAGAGTTCGTTTCAATTTGTTGAAATAAAAATGATAGTGTTAAAATATCGCTGATTAGAAATATTAAAGTGGCTATGTAGAAGCGACGCCATTTTTTAGCAGATGTACTCGCTCCAGCTGCCCTAACGCGGAACAGACAATATACAACAATAACGTAAATAAATAAACTAAACATCGCAGGTATTATCTCAAGTACCATGGTGACAGGAACTGTAAGTATATCTCTCGAATCATACAAATAAAATAACAAAGAAGCAGTCAAAAATATGAACATTGTTAAAAAAGGTGCACCCCAGCCTAACAAGGTACTCTTAAAATACCTCCTACGAATGTTACTGTTGAAAACTTTAACAAAATCAACATAAAATATATAGCACAACACAAGTACCCAGTAATCAAACGAAATATTACAGTACATAGAAACGTAGAAATAACTATAAACACACATTCTACGATGCGGGGTAACACGGCAAAAGAGTAAAACCAAATCAAAAGATAAATGCAGAAAGTTACGAAGGATATTCGTTAGCATCTCGTTGTAAATCACATAATTTCTGAAATGGCGGAACTTCTTGATGGTGTACCAAGACGTCACTCTGTATATGAACGCAGCCAGACTCAACACAAGTATAATCCAGCTTAACGTATTTATACCAATAGTAACCGTATTATATTCGACCCATAGCGAGTCGTGCGCACTAATGTTTGATGTTCTGGTATCACTGGTGTTGTATGCACTGGTGCTGTATTCACTGGTGTCGTATTCCCTGGTATCGTATGCACCGGTGCTGTATTCACTGGTTTCGTACGCACTGATGTAGTATGTGCTGGTATCATAATCACTGTTGTTGTATGCACTATCGTTGTATACACTGGTGTTGTATGCACTTCTGGTGTCAATGTTGTCTCTTATTCGGGTGTGGTTGTCGGTCATGTTGAGCGTTATGTATGCTCGCGCTGTTGAGCAGAAACACGCGTCCACACAAACCCAAGTGGCTCAGCGCAATAAAACCGGTAACGTTTAAATTGGTATTTTAAAAAATGCGGTATCAAGTATGCAAATTACTGTAGTGATTTTAGCAAGAATTTGACCTCTAACGTCATTATAGGTAGGTAAGGTAAGGTATTTTTTTATTAATCGTCATATCGGATTTTTTTTTACAAAATAAACAATAGTCTTCTCGACCGTTTTTCGGACATGATGGCCATTATCAAGGGCGATTTGCCATCGGCACCGAATATATTATAGTCCACAAGTGCATGCGCAGACAGGTGCACTTAGATACCAGGCGTAGGTTCAACAGCTTAATGTACTTTCCGAGACACAGGAGTATCATCCCGCCAATTCCCAAACCCTGGGTTGCAACTGAGAAATCCTTAATGGAAAAACTCATATTTTGCCCGACCAGAGAATAGAACCCAGGACGTACTGTTGACTTCAAAAGCTTGTTTCTCATGTTTCGCCCGCTTAATATCTCCAACGGCAATTGTTTGATTTCGTATGTATTACCTGTAAGACAGCCGGCAATGTATATGTATAGAAGAGTCGTGCTCTTCTTGGAGTTATAGCTCTGCCGGTGTACCTCAGGGTGGCGTTTTATCACCTTTACTCTTCGCAATATTTAACATAACATAATAATTTCAAATAAACAGATCGCGAGCGCGAGTCCGACTCGCCCTTGGCCTTTTTTTTATACCTATCTTGGTTTCATGAAATAAATAAATATATATATTTTATATAGATACCTACTAGCTGTTGCCCGCGACTTCGTTCGCGTGGAAAGAAGATCGGCTGCACTGGGTTCTCATAATTTCAGAAGCGTTCATCAATGAAAGTATGTACATTATATAAAGCAATAAAGGGGCTTTTCTTTCCATATAATATCTTTTTTTTATTAAACTGACTAAAGTAAAAAAAGAAGAAACAAATGTTTTATTAAGTCTGATCATCCAAACGCAATTATTTGCAATATCGAAACGTAGAAACAGTGACGAAGGCAATGGAGTTACAATATTTAATAGAATATGTAACTTCTATTTTTATGATAATACTAATTAGCAGGATTTTGCTCGTAGTCATAAGATGTTTTCTAGTATTATTTTAGTTATTTTGTCCTGGCAATGATAGCCAACAGGCTGGACTGCCCTTATATCCAGCATTGTTGTGGCAGGCATGTTGCTGTTCCAGTGCCGGTTAGAAAATTGTAATTGTTGTGCGTTTATTTTGTTATTAATGAATAAGTTTTAAATTTGATTGTATAATATTATGAGTAACATCTAAATTTAATTTAAGATTGGTTGTGTAATTGTATGTGTAATTTTATTTTTTATTGATTATTTTAATGTTCGTGTGTTTTATTGTGATTTTAATTTTTATAGTTTTTATATGGACAATGTCTGAGATAAATGATTAATAATAATAATTACAAGACAAGCCGTTTACATTGCTGCGATAACTTTATCCGTTTTGTCCTATGAAATCTTAGCCATTTAGAATAAGACTCCTCCTATCTTTGGAAACACAAATGAGTTCTTTGCTTTTAAGCCAGCTTCTTATTCGATTCGCAACATGTTTTATGTTACTAAATAATCATGATATTAAAGAAATTGGTGACTGCTGTTATTAAAAACGTGAAGTACGTACGTAGCGTTTTTTTGGAGAATTTAGCTTAAATGGCAACATTCAAAGCTATGTCATCTACTATGATCAAAACAGAAGCTGTCATAACTGTCAATTGTCACTTCTCTGTCTTGATCAATAAAAATCTTGATGTGGGGTTTTGTTGTGAATAGTTGTGTATTGTATTTGTTTACCAGTCTTATTTTTTTGTGGTGAAGTATACAACACGACAAATGTACAGTCAAAGTGTGCATAGATGATACGGGCCAGAACAATGCCATTGAGTACAGTTGCTGCTAGCATGTGTGAGGAGCATCTTATGGTGAATATGGTAATTCCGATGGTGATGGCATGCCCACGCCGCCGGCCGCTTAGTGATTTGAAGAAGTTCTTCTAAGATAATAATGTTATGCTGCTTAAAATAAATGTTTTATTCAACTTCGTAATTAATAGCTGTTTTGACATGGAAAGAAAAATTTTTAGTGCGAGCAGGGTTTGAACCTGCGACCTTCCGATTCAGTACACCGGACGTCTTAACCAATTAGACCATCACACCCAGCTCACAGCTCTCGAAATTTTCGTTCCAGCTGTAGTTCCCTACGCAGGGTTTGCGTATAAAAATATTAAAAATTCGTAATTAATGTTTCATTTTTGCCTAGTCCATGGCGCAATTGCACATGGTCGTTCGCCCGAATTCGATTGCCTATTGCATTCGTCAAACGACCAAGTGTAAATGGACGCAGTCGAGTACGCCCGTCTTTATACTCGTCCAGCTTCATTCTTTGTTTTTTCACAATGTAAGCTTGTATTTATGCGATTGCTAGTATAATTGTGCCATTAAAGAAAAAGCCGGCCAAAATATAAGGCAATGTGATGGGTTGTGCAAGTGCGGGCTCCGCAGGCTAAATACAGATGTTGGATTTTATAATAATGAAAATATTTTTGAATGACATTACGGCTGACGTGGTTGTCCATCCTATTATACAGTGTTATATGGATCTTTTGACGCTCCATTGAGGTTGACAGGAGAGCGCTATTGGTAAACACTTGTGAAATGTATTGAAAAATAATATGGCGGCGTTAGTTTTGAGTTTGCCTGCGCGACAAGTATGGTTATGAATTATGTAATTCTAGCCAAATCCAATATTATAAAAACATGCTACGATTACCTTTTATCTTAATTTGACCGGGACCTATCTTTTGAGAGTATTTTTACGAATGTACGCGAGCTCTAAGTGTGGTCCCCAGATTGCCTGGTCGGCTGCCATTGTTCTTTGGTGTGTATGTGTGAGACTGCCTCGTTGGTCGAGTGGTTGCAAGCGCGACTACTAAGCATGGGGTCCTGGGATCGATTCCCGAGTCGGGCAAAGTGTTAAAGAATGTTGATTTTTTTGCCCCCCTCCCCCTTGGTGGGATTTCGTGACATTTGGCTTGATCCCCTCACCGCCCTCCTAATCTCATGTGAGATTTATCAAAATTGCGTAGTTTAGTATAAATACGGTACTTAATCTGTGCTTGATTGCATTGAATTCATTAAAAAATAATAATTTGTAGAGAAAAGAAACATTACATTACACATAAGTTAATTAAACCCAGTTTTCTCGCAATCTTACAATTTCTTGAGGGGAAAAAAATTACGTGATATTTGCCGAGACCGCCATCTCTCCCACATGAGATTCGGCTCAACGCGGTGAGCAGGCAATCTGGGGACCACACTTAGAGCTCGCGTACATTCGTGAAAATACTCTCAAAAGATAGGCTTCGGTCAAATTAAGATAAAAAGTAATCGTAGCATGTTTTTATAATATTGGATTTGGCTAGATTTACATAATTCATAACCATACTTGTCACGCGGGCAAACTCAAAACTAACGCCGCCATATTATTTTTTAATACATTTCACAAGTGTTTACCAATAGCGCTCTCCTGTCAACCTCAATGGAGCGTCAAAAGTTCCATAAAACACTGTATAATAGGATAGACAACTACGTTAGCCGTAATGTCTTTCGTACAAATTTGCGAAAACCCTTAAAAACCTCCTTAATCCGGCCCTGTCGCAAAATCCGTTCTTAGCGGACGTCTAGCTATAAACTACCTCCCTGCCAAATTTCATCTTTATACGTCAAGCGGTTTTCGATATTTCGTGATTATAAGTGAGTGAGTGAGTGACCTTTTGCTTTTATACATTTAGATAGATAGATTCATCATCATTTGCAGTGGTGGGAGTACGTAGATTGATTAACGGTCAATGATTCGGGATGGCTATAGAGAAGAATCAGATGTGTCAGATAGGCAGTCGCTCTATACAGGGTGTAAACAGACCCTTCACGAAGCCGTCAACCAAGCATTCTATTCTATTTACACCCTTTTTACAATACTGGTATTTAGCTGCATCACGTTAGATAATAGGTATGATACAAGTGCCATAAATCAATCTGACCACTCAAACCACAGCTCATCAAATTCGAAATTTGTGAAGTTTCCCTTGTTCATTTAATTTGACCTTTCAACAAAGTAACCCTGATAGTAGTATTGATGGATTATTAGGCAAGTTACAGGAGACAAATAAAACTACAGACTGCTACACATTGTTTAATTGACCTACGAGACACGGTAAGGCCGCAGCCCAATGATACATACAGACACTTTCTATATATCGCATGTCCTTTAAAAACTGTAATAACACGAAAATATTAAGTTTTTAGATAATAAGTCACTGAATGGCACAAGCGAGAGTTCAGTAAGAAAAACATTGCTAAACACACAAAAAATGTAAAATGTGTATGATGGCGTGTGGGTTAATATTATCCAGTAAATACAATAGTTTTATAGCACGAAAACAGTTTATTAATGACACACAACAATTTGTAGAACTAAATATTTATTTTCTCAAATTTGTGGTTTTGTGGAACGAGTGCCGCGGAAAGAACAAAGTTACATGCGTTCGTGTTGAAGCAGGCGGCGCGCAACTGTCATGAGAGCATGAGGGACGCTGGGGGCGGCGTGTGGGCGCGGCACTCGCCCGAGCGGCGCCTGGTCAATTCTGCGACAACGCACCGTACGAGTTTCAAGCCCAAAACGCGCGTATTATGTGTTTATATCAAAACTGCTATTTCTGTGTTACGATAGTTTTTTTTTTAGGATGGGTGATATAAAGGGTGTAAATAGACTCTTAACATAAACGAAAGGCACTTGTTCTCCCCGTCACTGCGATATTTTTTTTCTTCTAGACCATACCTGGGAACCTTCTAGTTACGGAGATATTGGGGGTCAAAGTTCCAACTTTTTCACAAGTTTTTTTTTTATAAATACTTGTTTTTAATGTAAATTTTTACTTTACACATCTCCACGACTCTCGTACTATTCAATCCATTCATCCATTCATGATAATTATGAGTGCTTCCATCGAGTCGTACCGTAAAACGTGATTTTTCACCCAAAAAAAAAAAGTCGATTCCCAGAAATATTTTTTGCGTAAAGTTACTTAGTTTGATGTACAGAATGTTTGTTTGACGGATATGTAAAGGGTCTGTTTACACCCGGTATGTAACATACATCAAGTATAATAGGAAACAATAACATATTATAACAAAAATTGTTTTAAAAATTGATTTTGGCTTTTAAGAGCACCAAACTAATAACTGACTTGCAATCGTTAGTTCTAATTTTTCATTTTGAAAGCCTTCTAATTATTTATAGTAAAAAACTTGTACTAAGATTGATTACGTACAAGAACTGGTATTCAAGGTGGATATTA
Source organism: Noctua janthina (assembly GCA_963576755.1). NCBI lineage: Eukaryota > Metazoa > Arthropoda > Insecta > Lepidoptera > Noctuidae > Noctua > Noctua janthina. The sequence continues at coordinate 9,812,204 of OY755075.1, read as the reverse complement.
CACGCGGAATCGTTATGCTTAGCCGGCGCGTAACATAACTGATATTATAAATGATGAATTTAATTTTTTTTCGGGTTCCATTACAGGACTAATAAGTTTCGATACCCTCAGATGATGATGATGTTTCAAGTCATTTCTAGAGATTTTTGCATCTATCTCTTTTTTAAATATTCTCCCTATAATACCCGATTACTCTTTCCTATAACAAAATACACAATCCATGCTATTGAATTCAAAACTTCTGCACATGATCCTAACAGTACAATAAAATTATTCCTTATTTCAAATACTTCCTGAACAGCGTAGAACACCATTACATCGCTGAGTATAAATATCAACGTAGCTATGTAGAATCGACGCCATTTGTTAGTTGATACACTCACGCCAGTTTCACCACCGCGGATCAAAGAATAAAGAACTATAAAATAAATAATTAAACTTATTTTCACATGTACTAACTGCAGTAACATGAACAAATGAACTTGTAATATGTTTGTGTTTTCGTCATACAAGTAATATAATCTCGAAGCAATGAAAATTAAGAGCAATTTTATAAAAGGTCCACCCCAACCAAATAAGGTACTCTTCAGGTACTTCCCACCAATGTTGCCACTGAAGACCTTTACAAAATCAACATAAAATATATACTCAATACTCAATACTTTATTGCATTCCATAATGTTAAATAAAACAGTTGGTATGTTAAAACATTGAATCAATTATGGACCCTGTCGGACACAGCAAAGTTAAATTAATTGGTAATAGGAGAGAGGATGAAGGCGCTTTTTAAAAAGTTAAGAAATATTAAATTAAAATAGTAAAATGGCTTTTGTGGTATTTACATTATAGATCATAATTATACTTAATTGAGTACTAATAAATTTGTAAGTCTTAAATGTAATATTTGGTTTTAGTTTATTTTATTGCACCATTATATACTAAAATTATAAGTTATAATAATAATCTAAAATTAACTTTTTTTACAGTATGTTTTAAATAAATTGGATAATTGGATTGAAAGGTGCGCTATTTAGTATAGTTATTTTAAATGAACAGTATTTTCGCGTTTTAAAATAAATAAATTAATTAATTCAAAGTCAAATTTAAATTGAAATGTCGGTATTATATCAGAAAAATGTCACAATGGTTTTTATTATTGTTTAAATTTATCGTCAAAGTATTCGTTAATGGTGTAGTAGCTTTTATTGATTAGTAATTGTTTCAGTTTATTGTTATTAATATTTTTAATGTCTTCCGGTAGTTTGTTGTATATTTTTATAGACATAACAAATGAACTAGAAGAGTGCATTTTTAATCTTGAAGTGGGTATGTTAAGTCTATTTTCATGTCTGGGTTAAAATTTTTTTTGGATGTCTCCTCTTTTGGTATAGAACTGGGGATATTTTCATACAAATTTACAAATTTCAAGTATGTAGAGGCAAGGCAGTGTTAATATTTGAAGTTCTTTAAAGTGGGGCTTACAGGAGTCTGTTTCTTTGATATTTGTTAATATTCTAACCAATTTTTCTGCAGAGTTAATAATGTTGGCGCGTCTGTACTATATAGCACAACACGAGTACCCAATAATCAAAAATAAGGATACAGTACAAGAAAGGATAATTCATAAAGTTTACACACTCCCTTGTATAAATAAAATCTACGCCATTGAAGGTAACCGATTCAGGTAACAGATCCATACAGAAATATTTGATTATGTCATAAACTACAAATAAAAAGTTTCGTAGCACATTCGCTAACATCACGTTGATAAGCACATAGTTCCGAATATGTCTAAACTTCTTCATCAGACAAAAAGATATCACTCCGTATATTAAAGCAGCCAGCGCCAGCAATGTAACAATTACGGCAATAATTAGAAAAATATAGCGCAATGCTTCATATTCAGCTTCATTTGCACTGGTGTTGTATGCACTTGTGTCGTCTGCAATGGTGTCGTATGTAGTAGTGTTGTATGTACTGGTGTCGTATGCACTGGTGTCGTATACGCTTATATTGTATGTACTAGTGGTGTTAATAAAAGTAACGTCGTCATTCATGGTTGAGCAGATCACACGTCTGCACTGACTAGCGCCTCACAGCACTATGATACTGTTTATTTGGGTCGTTACTAGTTGCCTATGCTATGCTATGCTAATCGTAGTAGATTTTGGCCGTGTTTTTTTTTTGTCGATGTCATGTTATCAAACTAGAAATCCGTGTTTTTTGTATGTCTGTCTGTTACACTTTCGTAAATTCCTTTGATCAGTTTGAAAGTTTTTAATGTTAAGTAAGTAGTTTTTAAGTTTTCTTTAAGTGTCGTGTGTAAACCATAAAATACCAAATAATATAATTATGTTGGAGTCTAGATCTGTGCCCGGTTGACGGCAATAGGCTCGCTCCCTATTACAAGGGACTTTAACATGGCTGGTGAAATATGGGTGTACTATTTAGGTACCTACACCACTGCCTAACCCTTCGGGGATTACAGGTGTGATGTTATGTTAATGTTGTAATTATGTACTTACAAAGGGTATAAAAATATCCTTAACGAAGCCGAAAGGCACTTGTTCTTCTCGTCATTGCGATATTTTTTTGTTCTAGACCACACCTGGGAACTTTCTAGTTAAGGAGATATTGGGGGTCAAAGGATCCAACATCATTCAAGTTTTTTTTAAATGCAAATTTATGATGTTATAACTTTAGATGCCTTCACGACCCCCGTACTATTGAATGCATCAGCACAATGTTTTGAGTGCGTTACGTTGAGTCCTACAGTAAAACCTGATTAATCACCCTAAAAAAAAGGTGTTTCCAGGAATAATTTTAATTTATAGTTACTTAGTTTGATGTACATGTCGGATCCGGTCATTAGTATAGACATAAAATGAATCGTGAGTGCGCCAGTGGTGACATCACGCGACCTAGTTACAAGTCTACCAACACCGCAGCGTGCTTCTACAGAGCCCTGATGTTTACAGCTCGAGGCGAGGACGACATTCAATGTCTGATCGCGGCGGAGTTGAAACGTCTTGGAATTGTACCCGATTCATTGTGCCCCGTGTTACTGTGAAACAGTGTATTACACCCAGTGTATTTTTATTGCACGAAACCCATCGTTTGCCCACCTGATATATGAGCATAACGGAGTAAATCCTGACATATCCGACATACACAATGCTTGGTTGCCGGTTTCGTGACGGGTCTGTTTACACCTCGTACATGTATCTCCTACTTTCCGTTTATAACCTAGTTTCAGGAATTAAATGAGGTTGGAAAAGCTGCTGGTTGACATTTCTGAATCTTGAACACAAACACACATAATATCTATATGTACTCGCATAATTAACTCCGCCCTTAAGACGACCCACGGACCAAATACTGTAGTCTAGTAACAAAATTACAAACATATTTTTCTGTTAAGTAAAACAAACCGTACATGTTTTAATGGAATTTATTAAATAGTTTATATCTTATAAGTAAGGTCGTACGTGCAATGTTAACCAAAATTGCACGAACACTATTTATATTTATAAGTAAGGTCTCAGAAGCTCCGTTTTCCTCAAAGTCTTGTTACATTATCATCAAACTTGCTGGGACGTTTGAATGGATCTCCTCCTCAAATATCCTTGCCATATCTCCCGATTACTCCTTCCTATGATTAAATACATATCTAATGCAATTATATTCATGAACTCTCCAAATACTCCTAACACATTAACATACTTGTCAGTTTTTTCAAATAGATCTCGTAAACAGTATAACACCATAACGTTGCTTATTACAAATATTAATGTAGATATGTAAAAGCGACGTCTTTTATCAGTAGATTTAATTACGGCAGCTTCACTACCACGGAATAGTGAATAAACAACCATAATGTAAACAATAAAACTTATGGTAACAGGTAATAATAACAGTGATATCCCTATAGGAGTAGTAAGTATTTCCATAGAGTAATACTCACGAAGTAGCCTCCCTGTTATAAAATATAAAAGCACTGCTGTAAAAGACACACCCCAGGCAAAAAGGTTACTCTTAAGGTACCTCCTACGAATTTCAATGTTGAATACTTTTACAAAATCAACATAAAAAATATAGCATAACACGAGTAACCAACAGTTAAAAGTTAAGGCCCAAAATTCAAATAGATACAGAACGAACTGAACGTGTACAAGGTTCAGATATTGTAAGAAACAATTTGTTTCTACATAAACAAACAAACAGTAACGTATAGTATTGCATAACATAAGGTTGATGAGCACATAATTTCTGAAATGTTGAAATTTCTTGATGATACACCAAGATGTCACTGCGTAAATAAAACCAACCACACTTAAGACTATAATAATCCAGGCAAAAACTATGAGATAATATGCACTGGGGACGCAAGCTTTGTTGAAAGCACTGGTGTCATTTGCACTCATATTGTATTCACTGGTGTTGAACGCACTAGAGTTGTATTTGTATGCACTATTTTCGTAAGCACTGGTGTCATTAGCACTGATATCATTAGCACTGTTGTCAAATGCATTAGTGACGTAAGCACTGAAGTTATATGCACTGGTGACATATACATTAGTATCGTTGTCAGCCATGCTAAACGTTGCGTGGTGCGCTCGTCCACAAAGCCGCACGTCCTCTCTTGCACGTCTCGCAAAGCGGTATGAAACTGGTTAAGTTACTTGTGGGCTTTATTATACAACAAGTGTACGTGAATCACAGTTATTACACCTTAATCGCCTAGTTGGCCATGACGCCTTCTTTTATAACAATAACGGATTGTTCGGGGAAATACCACTAACCATCACACCTACATATATCTGCTGCTAGGCAGCGGCAGGGTAAACCTATGATTCATGCAGATTCACTAGTTCGAATTGAGGCCCTTCGCTACTTTTACTATTTATTCTGTGCCTTCGCCCACGGTGATTTTTTGTTGCGACTCTGTCGCACGTTTTGTGAACCCGCTTCTGCATCAGTGCTATCGCGTACCTATTAGTCGCATTTTAATGCACGACCAGCGGCGTCCGTCTCATAGAGACAAAAATACACTGCCTTCCCCACCCGATATATATTATTATTTTATAGGTATTTACTATCTATTTAAAAAAAAAACTTAAAGTGTCGGCTATCATCAATATAGCTTATGTGCGCTCGTTCGTACAATATGACGCAAATTCGCATTTACTAACATAGAAGTCATTATTAACAATTTATGAATTTGTTATCTGAAATAAATGCTTAATAATAATAATAGATAATAGTGTTGAAATTGGATAATATTGACTGTGAAAGTTGTTCAGGTGGTGTATAGAGAAAATAAAAAAATGCATATCTTTCGATGGCAAAAAAAAAGTGATCAAGAAAGATCGTTGTACACCGGACTTGCAATGAATACAAACTAAAAGTTTCTGCCTATCCTGCCTAAAAACTGCAAACATGCGTGAGCGTCGCTTTTGTAGCGATTCTAGCGCAAGACTGTTTCACCAAAAGCAGCGTGCCGCGCGTTTCATTAAAAATACGCTTTTTATGCAAGAATTTTTGTATATTTATAGAATAAGTCTGTTGGGAACCTGCTAATCCTGCTCCATAGGTCAATCTAATTAGAAAAAAAACAAACAGGTTATTTCTTATATTGTAATACATATTTATCTTTATAATTATAATCTTATTATAAACTTTGCAATGTCGTTTAAAGGTTAAGGTTATGAGCACAGCGCGGGATCAGCATATTTTTATCTAGTTTTTTTTTTAATTTAACCTGTTTACCCGACTACGGCGAAGGCGCAGCAGCAGCAGTCTATGTATGTATGTTTGTATTTACGTATGTTCCTCCGTAGCGCCTAAACTATTTATCCGATTTTGATAAATAAGGTGCCAATATCTTAAATCTTAAATCGATTCATTATTATTTATGGCTCGGGTAAAATGGGCTACATTTTATCTTGTAAACTAGATTTTAATTAGAGCGTGATTTTTCAGTAGTCGGGTGTTTTAGTTGTACACATTCTTGTTTAAAGTACTTTTTATTTTATTTTATTTTTTATTTTCTGTTGTAATAACTTGTTTGTGTGGCTTATAACTGTAAATACAAGTTAGTTTTTAACGAGCTTTAACAAGCATCGCCTCAAACCGAGAAGTTCGAGATTATTTTATTGTAACTCCATTCTGGAGGTGTTTCTTAGTCAAAAACCCGAAAGCCGTACAACCAGGCTTGTGAAGGTCAGACTCGTTCAGCTAGGCAGATTGAGAACTTATACATCATCATCATTGGCCTGCCCTTATCCCAATCTATTATTGATCGGCGCAGCATGTCTTCTTCCTCCAAACTTCTCAACTACTCGTCATCTCAGCAGTTACCTACTTTCTAGCTATATCACAATGTTACTCTTATAGCCATCCACATTCATACTCAAAGTTTCCGCCAGACATTTGTCTCATATTCAGGTTGTAATAAGACCCTTAACGAAGCCGTCAACCAAGCATTATGTACATCAAACTAAGTAACTTTACGCAAAAATTATTGCTGGGAAACGACTTTTTTTTTTAGGGTGAATAATCGTGTTTTACGGTAAGACTCATTGTAATGCACTCAAAACATTGTCTTGATGGATGGATTGAATAGTACGGGGGTCGTGGAGGTGTTTACAGTAAAAATCTTACGTTAAAAACATGTATAACGGAAGTTCGTTATCAGTGGGTCGCGACATCGGAAATAACACGCACAAAACCTTCGTTAACACTTTTAATTACTTGCTAACATACACTGAATACTAAATAATCAAGGATGCCTGAGATATGGCTCGATTAAGAACTTAGGAACGCGGGAAGTTTAGCGCGGAGTAACGAATGTCTACCCAGACTGCCGGACCGATTCAAAGTGGCCTCACTCAACTGTCCCCGCACACGTGGCACTACCCCAGTTACAGGTTAGCCACCCTACCTGTCAACGTCAGTACCTGTCAATGTCGAATAGCTGATAATACTTCCGGATCGACACTTGACTCGATTATTCGCTCGGTGTCGCCACGCTAACCATCCCCAAGTCAAGTTATTACTTGACGTTCCCAAACGTTAGCTGTCAAATCTAACTACATAGTTCCTCCAGTGAGAAATAGATGGCGCTGATCCAGACCGACTGATATGCGTCGACGCTTCGACATGTATTTAAAAAAAAAGTTGAAACTTCGACCCCCAATATCTCCGTAACTAGAAGGTTCCCAGGTATGGTCTAGAACAAAAAAAATATCACAATGACGGGAAGAACAAGTACCTTATGGCTTCGTTAAAAGTCTTGTTGCACCCTTTATAAGTAGCTCAAAATAATAGTGAATAGTTAGAGTGACAAATAATATAAGGAAAAACAATTAGGTCAGTGCATTGACTTCGCAAATGCAAACCAAAGACGTAAATAAGGCCTTACCTCATCAGAACTATAATTATGCGGTTTGCCTGTTTTTATCAGTAAAGCTTTTAAAGTTCTGAGTAGTCAATGTGAATCACTAATGGCAAATGCAGTATGCTGTTAGATATAGGACTCTCTCAAGTTACCCTAATAAAACTGGTTTTCTGTCTGTCTATTTAAGGTCATCGGTCTGGATTATTCCACTCTGCACACCCTGACACAGTAGAACGTCAGTTGGTCTCATAGAGTTTTTTGATCCTTTTAAGAATCACACAAACAGAATCTTACACGATCAACAGTATGGTTTCACCAAGGGACATTGTACAACTGACGGTGTAACCTTATTAAAGCACATATTTACTGCGTGGGAAGAGTCCCAAGACGCCATTGGAATATTTTGTGACCTCTCCAAAGCATTTGATTGCGTAAATCACGACACATTACTTTTGAAACTTGAGCATTACGGACTAGGGAAACTTGCACTTAGTTTGGTAAAATCTTATTTAAGTGATAGACAACAACATGTGCAAATAAATGGTGTTAATTGACAGGGTTTAAAAGTAAAAATGGGGGTACCACAAGGCTCAATATTGGGTCCTTTCCTCTTTCTAGTATATATAAATGATCTCCCCTATTTATTGAAAAACCAACCTCAAAATATGGTGTTATTCGCTGATGACACTTCCCTAATTTTTAAGATAAATAGACGGGCCCAAAATCTAGATGACGTGAATAATGCTAAACTTCTGGTCCATAATTGGTTCACAGCAAACAATTTAGTGTAAAATGAAAAAAAAACGAAATGCGTAAGATTTGCTTTACCGAATGTTAAAAGTAGCGATTGTGATATAGTATTGAATAAAGAGAAACTTGAATTTGTAGATGAAACGGTTTTCCTGGGGATTACGCTTGATTCAAGGCTACAATGGGGTTCTATTTAACATCTCTTGTGGGGCGGCTAAGTTCAGCAGCGTATGCTATAAGAAAAATCCGTCAATATAATGATGTAGATACCGCTAGACTGGTCTATTTTAGTTACTTTCATAGTATTATGTCTTATGGCATTTTGTTATGGGGACGGGCTTCAGACATTGAGTATTTATTCTGCAAAAAAGAGCCATCAGAGCCATATATAGTCTTCGTAGGCGCGATTCTCTAAAGGAACTGTTTAAGGAAATTAACATCATGACGGTACATTGTCAATACATCTACGAAAACATAATGTATGTAAGAAAAAATCTACATCTTTTTAATAAAAGAGGTGACAGACACAATTACAGTACTAGAAATAGAGACCAATTAGTTCAGCCAGGCTTCAGACTCGCTAAAGTAGACTCATCTTTCATAGGGTACTGTTTGAGATGCTATAATAAAATTCCACAAAGTATTCTTGAACTAAATGAAACGAAATTTAAAACATGCATTAAACGCACACTATGTAAGAAAACATATTACAAGTTGGACGATTATATCACTGATAAAAATGCTTGGCTCAATGCCGGTCCTGCTCCACAAGAACAGGGGCGTCTAAATTGATAGCATTAAATAGTATTGTTGGAGCTGCTGAAGATTGTATAACTATCTATGCATTGTATAAATTCAATCTCTTTAGTATTATATAGCCGCCTAGCCCATATTGTGTGAGTACTATGTACTAGAAAGCTGTCATTCGCTGGAAACCTGCGTCTTTTCTTGACTTGAATGTGCCCTGGCGGTTAGGAGTATGTCATGCTCACTCAAATATCTCGCTGATGGTGGCACGTGTGTCGGATCATTTAGTTCCCTTCAAAATGGTTGAGTTGAATGGTGCTGATACATGCGTCATGTTCGTGAACGGGCGCTGTCAGTTGTGACTGGTCATCTCTTATTTGCCACGGCTTATTTGAATTAATAATTTTATTTTTGAATTGTTTTTACTATGGACACTTTTAACGTAGAAATTTTGCTGCATCGTTCTCACATAATGTACCATCTCAAAATGAATGATGTAACCAAGGTTTTGTTAAAGTATTCTGATTTAAAAGAGTGTCCATGGAGTTTCTTGCCCGTTCTTCTCCATAGAGATCTACGTTAGGGAATGGGCAACTACAGTACTTTCACAGTTTTTTTGCCTTGTGACTGGGACTGTAGCTATATTTTACTGTTGTCTTTGTTTCGACAATTAAAAGTGCCTGTAACTGGCCTACTAGAAATAAATGCTTTGATTTGATTTGATAGATAAACATCAAATGACGCATTTCGTGAAAATTGCCGTTTTGTTGCTGACATAAACTTTTTCTAAAATCTGTGAATTTCGTTAGACCGCTTTCTTATAGCTACAGGACTACAGTAATTTGTCGTACATGCCCTTAGTGTTTCATATCTAAAAAATCCACCCTACCCACATTACCCCTAACTTTACCCTGTATCGTATACATATATCTACGGTCTATCGGGTCCAAAACCATCCACATTTATCAACTTTGATTGTAATCGGTTGGGTGGTTCCGGAGATTACGGTGTACAAACATAAGCGACAGGAGATTTTTATACATATATATGTACATATTTATCTATACTCATCATAATCACCATGTTATTGTATAATTATCACTAGCTTCGATGAAACCAGCATGTCTGAGAGATATTTCTCGACGGCATGTAAAGTCAGAGGCCCATGGGCGGCATAAAACTCTGACACCAGGTTAGGCACTTACCAGTCTTACCAAGGGGTATCGTATTACCCAAAACTAACTGGGTTGTGGAGGTCAGATAGGCAGTCGCTCCATGTAAAATACTGGTATTCAGCTGCATCCGGTTAGACTGGAAGCCGACCCCAATATAGTTGGGAAAAGGCTAGGTAGATGATGACCAGGTTAGACACTAATAACACGATAAAGAAGAAGAAGAACTGGCTAGTTCATTAATCAGACACCCATTCAAATACACCAATATTACATTTATAATCTGGATTTATTCAAAGTTCGATTGAATCGGTTTCTACTAAGCAAGCGTGCTCCACCCTCCACGCATCTTCGGCACTGCTTCACTTCAAGCGAGTTGCAGCCAAACCTTAGATCTTTAAAACTCCGCAACGGATTTTGATGTGGTTTTCAGTAATAGATAGAGTGATTCAAGAGGAAGGTATATGCAACATTATTTTTAGTATTAGTATATGCAAAACCTGAATATAGTTTGTTCAGAAGAAGTAACTGAATCGATTCCAATAATTTTTAAACCATGTTATTTTTTGTCCTAATTGTTTTTTAAAAATGTTACATGTTGGACACCGAGCAATACTAAGTACCTATTGCAATCATTTAGTACCTACTGCCAGGCGCGCGCGCGGCTGCACCGCGTGGTAACCACGTTTTTATGCGGACAACCAGGTGATTTTCCATGACACATTATTGAGATTTTGTACATAGATTCTTTACATAAAATTCTACGTGTTTCAGGTTTCACATATACTAAAATTAATGTTGTATATTTCACCCGTGCAAAGACGGGGTCGATCGCTAGCTTAAGATAAATTAGGACAATAATAACCAACTATTAACTAAAATAATATAATTTCATTTGGAATTCCGAGACGCTGTTTTGACTTGATAGATGATCAGCAGAACAATACTTCGTCGCAAAAAAATGGGATGTTATAAAAATTCCACAACAAAAAAAAAACTAGTTTAAAACTACAAGTTCTGGCAGCACAGTTAATAAAAACGGTTTTTAGCATATTTTTTGTTTTTTTTTTGTGCGAATACTAATAATACTGGCGTCGAATTTACGTAGCAACTTTGATCTTTCTTTTTAGCTGTTTTACCAAATAATAACTAAATAATAACAGCCGCTCGGATCGATCTTTAGATTAAGCCGTGCTCGCCTAGGTCGGTCTGTGGATGGGTGACAACCCATTACATACCGAGTTTCCTCCTTGTCTCGGAAAGAACGTTAAACCGTTGGTCCTGGCTGTCATTTGTAGATCTTTGACCGTCGTTACGGGTAGTCAGTGGCCCAAAAAGTCTGACAACCAGTATTACGAAGGGGTATCATATTACCCAGTACTAACTGGGTTGTGGAGGTCAGATAGGCAGTCGCTCCATGTAAAATACTGGTATTCAGCTGCATCCGGTTAGACTGGAAGCCGACCCCAACATAGTTGGGAAAAGGTTACGTAGATGCTGTGATAATATTATTGTATTAATATTACGCATTATAGTATAGTATATGTAATTATTTTTTCACTATTTTAATTAGTTTAATGTAGGTAAATAAATGACGACAATATAATGGAGTTACCTTTTTAAACCACAGATATAAAATAAATTATGCAGGAAAATCCTACACGTTATAATTGCAATTATTTATGATAGTGATGCAATTCAATTAATTAATTCAATCTCTGAGGTTTATTTTAATGACATATTAAACCTGTATCGTCGTCATATAGATTATATCTATCTGTAAGTGACGTGCGTTGTATTATTTACGTTAAATAACTTACTTGAATTAAATGCATAATTCTGTGAACTTTGTTTATCTTGCAACGTCAAAACAAGTGAATGAAAACATCGTGAGGAAACCTGTTCTTATGCAATTAATATGAATCACCAAGCCACCTTGAACCTTCTTCGAATGAAGAACCTTTCTTGTGCTCTGTGGGAAAAAACAAAATAAAACGCGGGCCACACCGTCAGCTAGCGAGCGAGCGAGCGTTCACTTCTTTTCATACTTTGGTTCACACCGCGACGAAAGACGAAAGAGACGAAACGAAGTATAAAAAGAGGCTCGCCTGGCTCGCTCGCTAGCTGGCAGTGTGGCCTGCACTTAAGACGCACCTACTAAACACCACTGCTTACCCCTTTGTGTACACAGATGAGACTATAACGTTCCCACTGCTGAGACACAGGTCTCTTCTCTCTCTGTGAAAAGGAGTGGGCTATCCATAACGCGAGCCCCATGTGTGTCGGTGAATGACACTTCTTGGAATTTTTGGTTTGGTAGTGACGAACGCCTGGCATTATTTTTAAAGCAATTGCAATCAGAATTAGTATTGCTACAATTATTCTTTTAGTATAATTATTCTTCGCCTCTGTTTTGGAGCTCGTGGCTAAATAATACTAGCCACTGGGGTCGATCTTCTGGTAAAGCCGCGCTTACCTAGGTTGGTCCGTGAATGGCTGATCATTTCGAGTTTCTTCAGTGGCTCGGAAAGCACGTTATGGCCGCCATTGGTCCCGGCAGTCATTTGTAGATCTTTGACAGTCGTTACAAGTAGTCAATGGCCGGAAAATCTGACAACCAGTCTTACCAAGAGGTAACGTATTACCGAGTATTAACTGGGTTGTGGAGGTCAGATAGGCAGTCGCTCCATGTTAAATACTGCTATTCAGCTGCATTCGGTTAGACTGGAAGCCGACTTCAATATAGTTGGGAAAAGACTAGGTAGATTATGATGATGGTGATGTGGTTGAAACGTAATAAGTGAAAACGCCAATACTTTCAATATATTTATTTAGACAAATTATTAATTAGCTACATTAAATAAACGGACAATAACTGTAAAATGCAAAAAAGGCTTTAAGAGAGTTATTATTATTAGAGAGTTTGATTTTTCATAATGATTTAACTAACATATATATTACCTAAATACTAAATACATTTATAAATTAAAATAACCTAAAGTACCTAACTAACTTAAAAATAAACTTAAAAAATGGCGTCAAAAAACTCCTCCTCAACGCTGTCAACTGATAATGTGCCCAAAAGACTGGCGGCGTTGCCACGTTGTATGGCAACGCTTTGTCTTTGGCCAAGGTAAAAGCCAGCCCTTGGGTCACGGGAAGTGTCAACTAAGCGTTTAGAAATGTCCCTGAAAAGGCTGTGAGCACTCGGACCCCACGGTTCTAGAGTTTCAACCCCAAACAGCTAGAAAATATAGTATATATTTTTAAGAAAAAGATTCATGTTATTTCATAAAAATATTTGAAATTGAGAGAATGCGGACACCGCATTCCTTTTACATTTACAAAAACAACCTATCGCCACTAAAACATTTTATTTTTGTTTCGTTTTTGGCCAAAAATGTAAATCAGGTCGATTATGTTTTCGGCTAAAACATAAATCGATTTCACTCAAATAGACTTTTTTTTCTCACTGTTTAATAATAAATGTAATGTGTGTAATGTGTGTGTGTGTGTGTGTCTGTAATGTGTGTGTACGTGTGTGTTTGTATATGTGTGTGCGTGTGTGTGTTATGTTTGTATTTTGTTTTTGTTTAATAATAATGTTTATTATGAAATCTTAATTCTAAACAACAACTGTCTCTTATTCTTATTCTTATTCTTTATTGCACACAAAAAACAAATATACATACATATTGCTAAAATATATGCTGTCTATGTCTCTGTCTCACGTTACTACATAGTACACACAACAATAAATAAATGAATTATGAATTATTATGAATTATGAATTATTTTTTTTATTGGATTATTTAACGGTTTAAGATTATTTACACGTAGACATTATGGGTGCCAATGCATATAAACGATTATTTCCTTTATTTATTTTTATACATATTAAATACTGTCGTTAAATGGTGTCGGACGTAAAAGAATAGCACCATCCCATATCTTCCCGTGGGTGTCGTAAGAGGCGACTAAGGGACTTACCAGAGAATGGGCAGCAGCGTTCTCTGTGTTTTTAACAACCGTACTGCGATCGCCAACCCGCCTGCCAAGCGTGGCGATTATGGCAAAACCCCCCCCAATGATGAGCGCAACACAAAAATGGCCCCTAGTACCCGGCAGCCCGTCTACCCTCGACTATGGTAGCGGTCGAGGTCGCGGCGTGGCAAGGGGTGCTAAGAACCTCCGGATGGGATCAGCCTGCCTATACCGACGACTTGACCTGGCAACATATAACACGCGTACACTCCGTACCGACGAGAAGATAACGGAACTCGAAGAGGAATTGAGCAGGCTGCGATGGAGTATTGTGGGATTATCTGAAGTCCGAAGAGAGGGGGAGGACACAATAATCCTGAAATCCGGCAACCTGCTCTATTTCCGAGAGGGTGGTGTTGGGTTTATCGTCCACAAGTCCCTCGTGAATAACGTGGTGAACATTGAGAGTGTGTCGACCAGGGTGGCGTACCTTATACTCAGAATATCCTCAAAATATTCGCTGAAGGTCATACAGGTCTACGCCCCGACCTCGGCACACCCCGACGATGAAGTGGAGACCATGTATGAGGATATTTCCAAAGCCCTGCATGGTTTCAAAACTCACTTCACCGTTGTCATGGGGGACTTCAATGCGAAACTAGGCATACGAGACGGGGATGAGCTGCAGGTGGGGCAATTTGGGGTTGGACGTCGGAACCACCGGGGTCACCAACTGGCTAGTTTTATGGAGAAGGAGGGCTTCTATATGATGAACTCCTTTTTCAAAAAGCGTGAGCACAGGAAGTGGACCTGGCAGAGACCCGATGGTGCAACTAAAAATGAGATTGACTTCATCATGTCAACCAAGAAGCAAATGTTCAATGATGTCTCTGTGATCAATTCGGTGAAAACCGGGAGCGATCACCACATGGTAAGAGGCACATTGAACACCAATATCAAGCTTGAAAGGTCTCGACTGATGAAGTCTACGCTCCGTCCAGCACAGATCCAGATCCAAAACCCCGAGAGCCTTCAGCTTGAACTCCAGAATCGTGTCGAGTGCCTAGGAAGCTCGGTGGACGATTACAACGATGGGTTCGTGGAAACTGTCCATACGACTGGGTCTAAGTTCTTCAAGACACCTCGTGCACACAAGAACAAAAAACTCTCTGATCATACTCTCGAGCTCATGAAGGAGCGGCGTGAGATGATCCTGCAGTCTTCAGACGAGGCGTGGTAATACCGGCAGCTCAATAGACGGATATTTAAATCCTTGAAGAGCGACCTCGGCCGCTTTAATACCGAGCATATTAAAGACGCTATTGAGCGGAATAAAGACTCCAAGGTATTTTCAAGAGATCTGGCGATTGGGCAGAGCCAGCTCACGAAACTGAAGACCGGCGATGGAATGGATGAAGGATCGTATCCGCCAAACCGGAGCTGCTGAGGGAGATCGAGAGTTTTTATGAGCAGTTGTACACTTCAACCAGTAAACCCGTTGCAAATCTAGCTAACGACCCAAGAGCTAGACTGACCCGACACTATACCGAAGACAGTCCGGATTTCAGCCTGTACGAGATTAGGATGGCTCTAAAACAGTAAAAAAACAACAAGGCACCGGGTGATGACGGAATTATGGCCGAACTCGTGAAGGCAGGTGGAAAACCGGTACTTAAGGCCCTTCAGAAGCTGTTTGATTCCGTCATACTCGAGGGGAAAACGCCGCAGGCATGGTGCAGGGGTGTGGTGGTACTCTTCTTCAAAAAGGGCGACAATGCCCGGTTGAAGAACTATAGGCCCATCTCACTTCTAAGCCATGTCTACAAGTTGTTTTCAAGAGTCATCACGAATCGTCTCGCGCGCAGGTTTGACGATTTTCAGCCTCCCGAACAAGCCGGATTCTGAAAAGGCTTTAGCACCGTAGACCACATTCATACGCTGCGGCAGGTTATACAGAAGACCGAAGAGTATAACCTGCCTCTCTGTTTGGCGTTTGTGGACTACGAGAAAGCCTTCGATTCGATTGAGACTTGGACTGTACTGCAGTCTCTCCAACGGTGCCAAATTGACTACCGGTACATCGAGGTGTTGAAGTGTTTGTACAAAAACGCCACCATGTCAGTCCGTCTTCAGAACCAGACCTCGGAACCTATCCTTCTGCAGCGAGGTGTGAGATAGGGAGACGTCATATCTCCGAAACTGTTCACCGCTGCACTGGAGGATGTCTTCAAGGTTCTGGACTGGAGAGGGCTAGGCATCAACGTCAATGGCGAGTACATCTCTCACCTTCGGTTTGCCGACGATATAGTGGTCATGACTGAGACCATGGAGGACCTCAGTACTATGCTTGATGACCTCAGTAGAGCTTCCGGAAGAGTGGGTCTTAAAATGAACATGGACAAAACCAAAGTCATGTTGAATGCCCATGTAACACCCACTCCTATCAAGATCGGAGACTCTACACTCGAAGTTGTAGACGATTATGTCTATCTGGGACAAACGATCCAGTTAGGTAGGTCTAACTTCGAGATAGAGGTTAATCGTCGAATCCGACTCGGCTGGGCAGCATTCGGAAAGTTGCGTGGTATCTTCTCGTCCAACTTACCGCAGTGTCTCAAGACGAAAGTCTATGACCAGTGTGTGTTGCCAGTGATTACATACGGGACCGAAACGTGGTCGCTCACAATGGGCCTCATCAGAAGGCTTAAAGTCACCCAAAGGGCAATGGAGAGGGCTATGCTCGGAGTTTCCTTGCGTGATCAAATCAGAAATGAGGAAATCCGTAAGAGAACCAAGGTTATCCACGTAGCCCGAAGAATAGCCAAACTTAAGTGGCAGTGGGCAGCGCATATTGCTCGCAGAACGGATGGCCGATGGGGCCGAAAAGTTCTGGAGTGGCGACCGTGAACTGGAAGATGTTGCGTTGGAAGGCCTCTCACTAGGTGGACCGATGACCTGGTAAAGGTTGCGGGGATCCGCTGGATGCGAGACGCACGGGATCGGTCAATGTGGCGACACTTGGGGGAGGCCTATGTCCAGCAGTGGACGTCTTTCGGCTGAAATGATGATGATGATGATGACATTAAATACATTTTTAAATATTCTAATATAAAACAATATTTAAAAAAATCATTTAAAAATATAAAAAATAGTGGTCCGCCGGAGCAAGGTCCAAGCTACCAGTGGTTAGGGCTCCAGAGATAGGAACCTCCTCACAATGCGAGCCGTATCGAGGATAAATGATTATTATTATTATGAGATATTATCTCATTTCAAGCGATAGTCGCATTGATCGCCTTCTGAAATATTCTCCCCACAATTCCCGATTACTTTTCACTAAAATTATATACACATCTAATGTCATCATATTCAATAGGTTTCCTAATTCGGCTATCAATATAAACAATGGCTTATTACCATTATAAAAAATAAATAAATATAATAACGTTAAACTATTGCTAAGTATAAATATCAACGTAGCTATGAAGAAGCGCCGACATTTATTATTAGATGTACTCGCGCCTACATCACTAGCACGGAACAGAGAATATACAACTATTATGTAAATAAACAAGTTAACAGCCGGAGGGATAAAATAACTAAGACATGTAAAAATTAGAGGAAAACTATAGGTTTTTTCTACTTCTAATCTTAAAATAGAAAAAATAATTCCATAAATTACAGGTATTGTCAACCATAGGATAAAAGGTACACCCCAGCCAAATAGACCAGCTTTAAGGTACTTCCTAGGAATGTCAACATTGAAAACCTTTACAAAATCAATATAAAAAACATAACACAACACGACTAACCAAAACTGGGCCGATACCGAACATACCACAAATAGAAATTTAAATACGAAAAGTAAATAAGACGTCAAAGGAACTAACGTGATTGCAAAAAATAATATACGTATCGTATTTGCAAATATCACATTAAGGGACACATAATTTCTGAAATGGCGAAATTTCTTGATCGTGTACCACGATGTTACTCCGTAGATGAACGCAACCATACAAAGCACACATGAAACAATGTGTAAAAATGCAATAAGTGTATAGTCATTAACATCGGTGTTGTATGCACTCATCGTGTCGTATACTGATGTCGCCTGGTGTCGTATGCACTAGTAGTGTATGCACTGGTATTAATTACTCTGGTCTCATAATACACTAGTATTAATTGCTCTGGTGTCGTATGCACTGATATTTAACATTGATGGAACTTCTTGACGAAACATCACTAGGTTACTGCGTAGACGATATCAGTCAGAGACAATATCAACAAGACATAGACTCACGGGACTTCATTTTTCGATTCAGAATAAACAGTTTTTCCCAAGCTGTTAAAATGACTGCCGTTAAACTGGTATTGTTGGGTCTAGAGTTGTATGCACTATTGTCGTATGCTCTGTTGTCGTATGCACTGGTGTCGGATGAACTGTTGTCGTATGCAAAGAGGTCTTATCCGATGTTGTCGCATGCACTGGTGATGTTGAACATTACGAGTGCAGTCTGACGCGTGCTGATGAGCAGTGACCAACATTTTTAATACTTACCAGTATTAAGACCAAAAGTTTTGTTCACAATCGATATTTTAATTAATTGCTGATACGACAATATCGATATAAAACTAAACCGGCCAAGTGCGAGTTGCGAGTTTGGTACCTTTGAAGATGATATAAGTATTTTGCCATTATTGAAATTAAATATATTTTTTTGTGGGATTGGACAATTAAGATTGTTAATATTAAAATTATGTACGTTATTCTTTGTTATTTGGGGGTTTTATTCACAGGGTTACATCCCCATTATACTTAACAATTCGCACTTAGAAGTTCTGTTTTTTAACGTTTTAGTACGAAACCCTAAAATAATCTGAAATCCAATTGTGTTAGTTACAATCAAATTATATTTTCGGTTTGTATCAATTAATTATTTATTCATTGAAAAACTTTGATAAGGCTGTAATCTGACCATTATTCATACACATGACCCCAGTGTTTTAGTAATTCGTGCATTTAATCAAAACTACAAAGAATTTCTTAAAGCATCCGTAAGGATATATAATACTCTGCTCCGGAGCTCCGGAAACTCACGGAACAGTTGGCAACGTTACCTATTTTAATGGAAAAAGTAAAGACGATTCCAACGGATATTTCTGACCTTAGAAGCATACAAGATCAGATTGTTGGAGTTCAAAAATCTCTAGACTACGTCCATGGTACGGTTGATGAGCTCTCGGTAAAGTTGGTGGACATCGACAGACAAAGTGAGTCCCTACAGAAAACTAAGGAGGACGTCTCACGATTGGAAATGCGACTTGGCCGGTTGGAATTTAGCATGCGTGAGAGTGAGCAGAGATCGCGGCTAAACAATATAGAAATTAAGGGAGTACCAGTCACGGAGACGGAGAACCTCTTGGCTGTTGTTGTTAAAATTGGCGGCATAATCAAGTGTGAAGTCTCGAAGGATCAAATGAATTATATTGCCAGGATTCCCCAACGTAATAATAAAGATGCTAACAATAAACCTGACATTGTGGTGATAGATCGATTGGAGCGTCGCGCAATGATTGTTGATATAACGGTTCCGCATGACGAGAACCTCGTGAAAGCAGAGAAAGATAAACAATTCAAATATCTAGATCTGGCTCGCGAGGTTGTCGACATGTGGGACGTGAGTACAGCAGTCATTGTGCCGATAGTCGTGTCGGCCAATGGCTTAATAGCCAATAGCCTCGACAAACATCTGAGGAGGCTCTCGCTTGGCAGCTGGATCAAAGGCTTGATTCAGAAAGCAGTACTTCTGGACACGGCGCGTATCGTTAGGAGTTTCCTCTCTTAAGAGCCCTGACCACCGGTATCTCGGACCCTGTTCCCGATACCGGTGGGCTACTATTTTTTTATATTTTGAAGGGTTTTTTTTATATTTCTTTGTATAGAAATATTTAAAAATGTAAATTATATGTATAAAAATAAATAAAGGAGATAATAAGTTGCTGAAAACTTTTTATATGCATGCACAATCGATACTTGAAGGAGGATTTCATAGCGGCGGCTACGAAATCCTCCGCGGCGGCGCACAAGTCATTAACAGTAGCTGACTTGGGTATTAACGGTGTTGGCAAGATTTTTGTTAATGATCACCAGACTTTTGAAAATAAACAGCTACTTAATAGGGCCAAGATGTTGTGCAAGGTGAAGGATTTTTCTTTTGTTTGGGTAAAGGGTTGCGAAATCCTGGTAAAAAAAAATTCTACTTCTACCACTTATGCTATTTTTTTTTTTTTTTTTCCGTATGGTAAATCATCAAATGACCCCCCCCCCCACTCTGGGCGGAGCGGAGGGGAGTGTCAGACTTGTACTGACTAAAACCCATCCATGTTCCTTCTTTGCCCTTTGTGTTCCAGGGCCACGGTATCTCTTTCGAACAGTCCCGCAGCCCTAGCAGGCATCGGCCCATGCGGACCCCTACTTGATTGCTGACATCTCTTTGAGGCGCGCGTGGAACACGAACGCGCCGTCGACACGGCCTGTCGTCATAAGACGGTCGGACGGCGAGCTAGCCCATAACTCGCCGTCCACAGGCCAGCGCCTACGGTGGTCGGAAGCTACCACGTGACTCCCGACGCCCAGGGCGTCTCCCGCGGCGGCTGGGACGTGAGGTTCTTTCCCTCTCACGTCCTGCCACCTCCTTCACTAGCATGACTGCTTCGCAGAAGGAGGTGACGGCTTCCCATTGCCTCTTGCTCCGGACCATGGCTGGAACCAAGGCCGGACGCGAGAGATCGCCGCCGCCAATCGCCTCTATGAGGACCCGCTTGGGCGGAGCACCGCGCTCCGCCCAAGCGGGGCAGACCTCCACGGTGAGTTCCACCGTGTCCTCCGGACGATCCTCGCAGTGGAAACACCCGGGCGTTTTCTCCCGCCCGATTCGGTGCAGGAACCTCCCAAAACAACCGTGTCCGGTGAGGACCTGCATCAGGCGGTAGGTGAGGGCGCCGTGGCGCCTCTCTAGCCACTCCTCAAAGACTGGACTTATCGCCACTATGGTGGCGTGCCCTACCACTTATGCTATTACGTCAGAACTGGATTTGAAAAAAATATGTCAATTTTCCTTATATTGTCATACTTTCTTTATTCTATATTGCTTCGTAGATCAAGTTTGAGAAACACTGGTGTTTATGTCTTGATCATCTCATTCGCGGCTTTAATGCGTCTCGCTTTTATTACATCGAGTGTGTTTAATTGCGCTAAACGTTTACTTTTCTTTGCCGATCTTTTGCATTGTGTGTCTTATCTAATTCATTTTATAGTCGCTTTTCGATCATTCTGTAGAACAATTTTTAAATTAAGTTAGCGTGCCATGTAAAAAATAGTTTCTTCGCGGATTGTTGCAATTGTTGCCTTTTTTACACAGTTTATTTAATTGCTCACTATAATCTTGTCTTGTTTAATTTTTTGGTTCTGAAAAAACACTTTTTGTCGAGTTGTTAAAACAGCTGCCGTTAAAACTGGTGTTGATGGACCTAGGTTTGTATGCACTAATGTCGTATACTCTGTTGTCGCATTCACTGGTTTCGGATGAATTGTAGTCGTATGCAAAATGTTCTTATCCGCTGGTGTCGTATGCACTCACCAGAACCGTGTATTTGTCGAACATTACGAGTGGAGTCTGGCGCGTGCTGATAATTAACATCAATAGCTTCGTACATAATCAATATTTTAATTAGTTGCCGATACGACAATACTGATATGAAAATAATTGAGCCAAGCTTGACTCGCACCTAGGGTTTCGTATTCCTTTATTGAAATTAAATATTATTTTTATGTGGGATTGTACAGTTAAGTTTCTTATTAAAAAAAACAGCATTTTTTAATATTTATTATGGGGTTTTTTATCCACAAGGATACGTCAGCCTCATTATATCTTAAAGAATATAACATGTACGACACATAATAATCGGACTTAGGATGTGACAATAACGTCTGAATAACCTCTTCATCGCGTGCTCTCATTCTCATTATATTCTCAAATGTTGTTCGCCCTCAATTTAGTGCTGCATTAATAGTGAACAGAAACTGCCATCTAGATTTATTCCAGATTTGAAAAGTTCTAAAATAAGGAGCCGGAGAATGGTCTATAACAAGTATTTTTTTGATACACATCATCATCACAATTCGGCTGCCCTTCTCTCAATTCATTTGTGGTCCTCACAGCATGTTTTCTGCCATGGTACTCTATTATTCGTCATATCAGCAGTATCCTCCTTTCTAGCGATATCATTCTTCTTGTTATCATTCTTCTTGTTCTTGTTCTTCTTCTTCTTGTTGGTCAAATCTTACAATTTAATTTTAAACTCGTTTTCCTCAACTTATAAGGCCGAAATTTTGCACACACCTTTGGTTCTGGTGACAATATGTTCTTATGCCAGACATGACTTAATCCTGCAATTAGGTTCGTCTCCTCACGAGAGAACTCTTCAACGGTTAATAGCCCAGACGCGAATCATTTTATATGCGTTCTTTTATACATAAACCAATTTTTTTTTTTTTAAACTTTACTTTTTTTTGTCACATGCTAATAAAAATATGGTTGCAATGAGTAATTGCAGCTTGCAGTGTTTCCCTGCATTTAAGCCTCCATCCTTAAAACAAAAGAAAAAAGGGATAAGAATTGATGGATATTATTTGAGTCACTTACGCTTTGCAGACTATATCGTAATATTGGCTGAGAACTTTATTGACCTTGGAGACATGATAACGGAACTATCACGTGATAGTAAACGAGTGGGCCTGACGCTTAACACAGCAAAAACAAAAAAATAATAATGAACGGAGAAACCAGGAGCATCAGTGTTGAAGGTGTAAAGACAGAGTATGTAAAAGAGTAAGTACGTATATCTGGAGCAACTGATTTCTTTTAACAATTGCTTAAGCAAAGAAATTCGTAGTTGCATTTCTGTGGCATGGAAGAGATACTGGAGTTATAAGGAGATCATGAAAAATAAACAAGTAAAAATACATACAAATAAAATTTCGAAATAACAATTATTCCATGCTTGACGCACGGTTGCCAGACCTGGTCCTTAAAAAAATAAAATGAAAGTGATTATAGCCCTCTCTCATAGAGAGGCCGTGTGTCCCACCAGTGGGAACATTATAGGCTGATTATGCGTATGCTTCTTCATTTCTCCGTACGTTAAAAAAGTGCTGCTGAGCGAGAGGCACTGGGTTCAATTTACAGATCAGGAAATGTAATAACACTTTTTCATAGTAGCACCCCGACTCCGTAGTCTGGATTTGTTTCCAGATGGCAATACATTCACCTTCTAATGAAGTGGGACTTAAACGTAACTGGCGAAATGTTGGTGTACCTACTACCGGTATAGTAATGACCTAACCTTTCGGAAAATAATGTTTAGTTATCTATACAAATTACTGAAAACATTTGAAAGTATAAAGGATATAAAAGTGCCTTTAACGAAGCCGAAAGGCACTTGTTCTCCCCGTCATTGCGATATTTTTTTTGTTCTAGACGATACCTGGGAATATTCTAGTTACGGAGATATGAGAAAAAAGTCGGAACTTTGACCAAGTTCCGACTTTTTCACAAGTCTTTTTCTAAATAGAAGATTTTAATGCGTATAACATTTTTTACTTCAAATTCTGCCACGACCCCCGTACTATTCAATGCATCCATCAGTGCAATGTTTTGAGTGTGTTACATTGAGTCATACCGTAAAACGATAATTTTTCGCCCAGAAATCATTTTTGAGAAGTTATTTAGATTTTTGGTTGAAGGCTTCGTGAAGGGTCCGTTTGCACCCTGCATACGGTCCTTACAACAAAAAAAAACATGTTTTTTTCTTTTGTTTGTCTGTTTGTTCCGGCTAATCTCCGAAACGCTCAAAAATCGGTCCAGCCCATTTTAACGGGACTTTTACTGGCAGACAGCCGATGTCATAAGGAGTAACTTGGGCTACTTTTATTTTAAGAAAGGATTAAGGTTCTGTGCAAAGAAATGAAATCCTTGAAATTGTTACCAAAATCCTATTCAAATAGGGAAGCCATATTTTTATAATAATTTCACGCGGTCGAAGGTCGCGGACATCATTTATTATTTATTTATTTATTTATGTACACACAAAATACTCAACAAGACATAACATTAAGATAGAAGAGCACAAAGGTACTGCTTATTTCATGCGAAAAAAAAAAAAAAGTGAAAAAAATGTTTTGTTTTGTATTTTTTGTTTTGTTTTGTTCAGTTTTGTGTGAATGTGTAAGTGTGAATGTGTGTGTGTGTGTGTGAATGTGTGTGTGTGTGTCTAAGTGTGTTAAATAATATAACAGAAAATAATACTATATAAAACATTAACTATAATAGACCGCCAGATATATGAGCCCCGCGACTGGATTTATTATTATACAGTGATTTACATACTTGTTTATGTAAGACTAGGCATGAGGATGTTAACTTATCGAAATATCGATAATTACGCTCTGTGGATTAAACGTAATTAAATATTAATAAGAGATCCACATTCACTGATAGATTGATTGATTGATTGTCTTGTGTGTGTCAATAAATTTATTTATTTATTTTGATATTTAAAATAATGCAATCAATATAAATGGACACAGCAGCAGTGGTAACCCAGTGGTAACGAACTCAGCTTGCAAGGTGTAGGTCGTGGGTTCAAACTCAAACCGGCAGTTATCTTTTTGTCATTTATTTCATCACTACTGCTCTCAAAACAGTGAAGGAAACATCATGAGAATACCACAATATCCTAGAAACGAACATGTTTCTTATTATTGTCACATCCCTAGTCGTGCGGCAGGTATCGGTAAAGACATGTGGCGGCGGCACTACACATCAGCGCGCGCCGACCTGCGCACGCAACGCTCAACATGGCCGGCAGCGATATCAGTGCATACAGCACCGGTGTATATGACACCAGTGCATACAACACCAATGAATACAACACCAGTGCATACGAAATCGGGGCATACAACACCAGTGCATTCAACACCAGTGCATTTGACACCAGTGTACACAACACCAGTGCATTTGACACCAGTACATATAACAATAGTGCATACAACAACAGTGATTACGATACCAGTGCATACAACACCAGTGTGAACGGCTCGAGCGGAGTATCGGATAATGCATTTCCAATTTATTATTTTGTCTTGTCTGTGCCGTGTATGGTTGCGTTCATCTACGGAGTGGCATCATGGTGCATTATCAAGAAATTCCGCCATTTCAGAAACTATGTGTTTCTAAGTGTTATCCTTGCAAATGCGATGCGTTTATTAAGTCTTGCTTTTAATAAATCTTCATTTGCGGTATGTATGATATCTTTCCAGTGTTGGTTAGTTGTGTTGTGTTATATTTTTTATATTGATTTCGTAAAGGTTTTCAATATTGACATTCGTAGGAAATACCTTAAAACTGGTCTATTTGCCTGGGGTTTACCTTTTATCGTATTGACTGTACCAGCTATTTATGGGTTTGTGTATGGGATTTTAGGATTTGGACCAGAAATAAACAATACCTTAACCAACTTCATTCTAACTTTGGTATTTCTTATTTATTTTACCCCTGCGGCAATTAACTTGGTTGTTTACATAATAGTCGTATATTCTCTGTTCCGTGCTAGTGATACTGGCGCTAGTACATCTAATAACAAATGGCGTCGCTTCTACATGGCTACGTTGATATTTATATTTAGCAATATTTTATCGTTTTTCCATTCACTGTTCGTGTTTGTTGGAAATGATAGTTTTTTCGGTTGGATAGGCGCATTGGGAGACCTGTTACATACAATAGCATTAGATGTGTACATCATAATTTTGAAAAGAAATCGGGAATTGTGGAAAGAATATTTTAAAAAGCGATCAATACAAACATCGCTTGAAATGAGAAACACAACCACAACATCCACATGATGACTAACAATGTCCAGTCATGGTCCCTGTAAAAAAAATGTGACATTGCAGTTATGTGAATTAGTTAATGTTTAGATGTAAGATAAGTTCGTAAACATGATTTCGCTGAGAAGTTAGAAGAATTTAAGCACAGCCTTGTTTCAATGTGCAAATCGCTTAGCACTTACTTGCTGAGCACAGTCACATTATTAAATAGAATTCACTACGGCAATGAAAATTATTGAGAATTATCTTGATTTTAGAGTCCGAATGTAAACAGATTCCGCAAAAATGAAATCCGGCCTGTTTTATCTACATTTTTGACCGAAACCAAATTATTTTTGTTTTTTTTGCTGGCTTTTTTTTTCTCTTTGGTAAAAGTAAAATAAACTTAGCATACGTCTTTGATTTTTATTTTTATCGTTTAATTAAATCAAATAACATAACTTTTACAATTCTAACTAACATAATCATGATTAATTAAGCAATCTGATGTTATCGATGAAAAGCATTGTGTTTGCATTTTAAAAGTTATTGTGCTTTTAGTTGGCATAACTATCATTTTCTCTAAATAAATGTATTATTATTAAATATTGTTTCACTTACTTCTTTTCGATCACAAGAAAAAACCGGCCACAATATAATAACAATATTTTTAATGCTCATTCATATGTCAATTTACACTCAACAGCAAAACTAAATTTGTTTTTCATAGTATGTTAATGAATAACAAAGTTACTGCTAAGGTTTCACAAAATAGTCTCATATCTCAAAGACTAAATATTAAATCTTATTCAAAATAAACAAACCCATTTTTTTTTTATTGTCCTACTATTACCTTAAAAATTAGAAATGAAAATGGTGTCCCCTGAAACAATTTTTACGGCTTTAGAAGCCACGGAGTTAAAAAAAATACCAGCCGTGGAGTTAAAAAAAATATTTTAGGAACCTCACTAAGTATACATATTTTATGACTTTAGACTATAAAGGGTGTAAATATACCCTTAACAGATCCGAAAGGCACTTGTCCCCCCCATTCTTTGCGATCATTTTTTTGTTCTAGACCATACCTGGGAATCTTCTAGTTACGGAGATATTGGGGGTCAAAGTTCCAACTTTTTTTAAAGTTTTTTTTTTTTAATACATGTTTTTAATGTAAGATTTTTACTTTAAACACCTCCACGACCCCCGTACTATTCAATCCATCCATCAGCACAATGCTTTGAGTGCTTTCCATAGAGTCCTACCGTAAAAAGTGATTTTTCACCCCAAAAAAAGTCGATTCGCAGCAATAATTTTTGCTTAAAGTTCAGAATGCTTGGTTGACGGCTACGTGAAGGGTCTGTTTACACCCTGTATAGGAAAACCCGATAACTACAGCTGTCGGGCAGTAGCCCACCAGACACAACACCTGTCTGGTCGGAGGATCCTCCCTTGTAGTGTGGATCTTTACACCCTGTTCCTCTTACCCTAAACAAGTAAAGTTCTATAAGTTTACTTGATTCTCGATCGCCTAATACTAAGCAGTCCATCTCGTAACACTCAAAGTCCATCACATTTTTTTATTAAGGAAAAACCTTTTAAAAGCCGTGGCAGATAAAACGTTACTTAAGAATAATAAATAAGTTGATACATAACACATTCTACGACTATTAGAACCGGTTCAGCTAAAACAGTGGTTTTCATACTGGTTTTACTAACACACTATCCGGTAAATAATTATGCGTGTCGACGGGTATTGGCACTGCTCATCAGCGCGAGCAGAACTGCGCACGCGATTGTTACCATGGCCGACAACGATAAAAGTGTAAATGACAGTTTAAACGATACTATTGCAAACTACACCAGTTTATACGACACCAGTGGATATGACACCAGTGCATATGACACCAG
Organism: Noctua janthina; assembly: GCA_963576755.1. Classification (NCBI taxonomy): domain Eukaryota; kingdom Metazoa; phylum Arthropoda; class Insecta; order Lepidoptera; family Noctuidae; genus Noctua; species Noctua janthina. The sequence continues at coordinate 9,784,318 of OY755075.1, read as the reverse complement.
TGGATACAATAACACGAGTGCTTACAATATCAGTGCCTCAGAGATTAGTGCAAACAACACCAGTGGATACAATAACACGAGTGCATACAATATCAGTGCCTCAGAGATTAGTGCAAACAACACCAGTGGATACTACAACATGAGTGCATACAATAATAGTGCATATAACACCAGTGTTAACGAGAGCATTTTCGAAGACTCTTTTACCACTGCCCGTAATGAACAAGAGAAACTGAGACAAATTATCGCTAATTGTATCTATGTCTGGTTCGCGCTGTCTATGGCTGTGTTCATATACGGAGTGACATCGTGGTGTGTCCTCAAAAAGTTTCGTCGTTTCAAAAACTTTGTGCTTGTGAACGTGGTCTTTGCAGATTCGATGCGTATATTCTTTTTTACAATCACTTTTTCTTATTTAACTACACTGAAGGTACAATTTGTATTATCGCTACTAATTATATTTAGGATGTGTCTGTGTTCGTTCAAGTGTTGGTTAGTCGTGTTGTATTATATTTTTTATATTGATTTTGTAAAGGTCTTCAGTACTGACCTTCGTAGGAAGTACCTTAAAAGTTGCTTATTCGGCTGGGGTGTTCCTTTTGTGATGCTTATAACATCTTTTATTTTAGAGTTTTTAGAATTGTATGGTTTGGTAGGTGAAAATACCATCAAATTTTCTTTATATTTTCGGAAAGTCTTTTTATTTACCCCTCCGATATTTAATTTTATAATTTACATAATAGTTATATATTACCTGTTCCGTAGTAGCGGTTCCGGCGCGAGTAAATCTACTAACAAATGGCGTCGCTTCTACATAGCTACGTTAATATTCGTTTTAGGTAATATTTTATCATTAACCTTTTTATTTGACGCAATTCTGTTTGGAATAATCGGTTTCGTAGCAGAAGTTTTGAATACGATATTTTTAGATGTGTTTATAATTGTAGTAAAGAGTAATCGAGAATTGTGGAGCGAATATTTCAAAAGGAGATCAGTACAAACAACAGTAACAACATCGCTTGCAATGAGATAATTGCGTAGACTCATCCCACGTAAATGTCTTCGAACTGAACTGAACCAGAACCGGATATACATGCCCTACCTCACCTACATCACACTCATCATCATCATCTGCCTAGCCTTTTCCTAACTATGTTGGGGTCGGCTTCCAGTCTAACCGGATGCAGCTGAATACCAGTATTTTACATGGAGCGACTGCTCTCATACTAGTTAGTACTAGAGTGGAGGAGCTCGTGGCTAAATAATAATAGCCGCTCGGGTCGATCTTTAGGTTAAGCCGTGCTTACCTAGGTTGGTCTGTGGATGGGTGACCGCCCATTACATACCGAGTTTCCTCCGTGCCTCGGAAAGCACGTTAAGCCGTTGGTCCCGGCTGTCATCTGTAGATCTTTGTCGGATCTGTAGTCAGTGGCCCAAGTCTGACAGCAAGTCTTACCGAGAGGTATAGCAAGTCTTACCGAGAGGTACCCAGTACTAACTGGGTTGTGGAGGTCAGACAGGCAGTCGCTCCATGTAAAATACTGGTATTCAGCTGCATCCGGTTAGACTGGAAGCCGGCCCCAATATAGTTGGGAAAAGGCTAGGCAGATGATGACTGCTCTCATACTAGTAAGGATAATTACATATTATCTTATATAATCAGTTGTAACTATAAAACCCAATGTGTTGTTGTGTAATAAAATAAATATTTTATCATCTAAGTTTGAATATAAATGTAAACAAAAATAGTCTATACCAATATTATAAGAGGTAATGTACCTATGTATGTGAGGAGCTCGTGGCTAAATAATAACAGCTTTCGGGTCGATCTTTAGGTTAAGCCGTGCTTGCCTAGGTTGGTCTGTGGATGGGTGACCACCCATTATATACCGAGTTTCCTCCGTGTAGGAAAAAAAAATATTCGGTCCCCAAATTTGCCGCCCCAATAATCTGCCGCCCTAGGCTCAAGCCTACTCAGCCTGCTGGTAAATCCGCCACTAAATCTGGAACACAAACATCTTTTTCAACTGCTCTAATAAAAACCTTTCAGTCTATTTATATACAAGATGTAAACGGACCCTTCACGAAGCCGTCAACCAAGCATTCTGTACATCAAACTAAGTAATTCTACGCAAAAATTATTACTGGAAAACGTTTTTTTTTTTTGGGGTAAAAAATCACGGTTTACGGTAGGACCAATGTGACGTACTCAAAACCTTCTGCTGATGGATGCATTGAATAGTATTTGGTGGTCGTGGAGGTCTCTAAAGTAAAGCTAGAACATTAAAAACTTGTATTGAAAACAAAAACTTGTGAAAAAGACCTCCAATATCTCCGTCAGTAGAAGGGTTATAGTCCAAAACAAAAAAAAATATCGCAATGACCGGGAGACCAAGTGCTTTTCGGCGTCGTTAAGGGTTTTTTACACCCTATTAGTCGTCTCCATAATTAAAAACCCACTATCCGCTGAATCGCGGTGTTAAAATTTTCCGCGATAACATGACCTCTTCGTGTATAACAAAATAAATTGTACACAATAAGTGTCAGTCTTGTGTGTGAACTGCAATATGATATGGTGTCTGGTAGGCATGGGTCATTGACGGTTTTTAAGTTAATGTAATTTAACTGTTAATCATTAATGGTCAACGGGTTAAAATTAAAACAGCTGTTGAATAAATAACAGGTTTTAAAAGTTCAAGTTCAATCGTTAGCGGTAATTTAATAATATGTCAACGTTTTTGATCAATGACAATTTTGTTGCAGATTAAGTTAAAGATAATTGATTTGAAAAGAATTTAGATTACTTTTTTTTTTTAACTGGAATGACTTTTCCTTCGTACTTTTTCCAAGCTTTTCATGCTTTACCCAGCCAGTTAAGACTGGCGAAAGATCCAGGCGTACTTAAAAGATCATCACACATGCACAAGCCCGCGTCCGATGCATCGGCGCGACGGTGTTCGGTAACATCCGAAAGTAACGAATATTTCCGAAGGAGACTAAATTCTTAGAAATTAATAAAATAATGCATTGAGTGCGTTGACGTAAATTGACAGTTAATATTTTCAACCTGTTTTTTCATTAATGAATAAAAGTTAACACGTTGACGAATGAAAAGTCGTTAAAAAAACCATTTATTGATTCAACGCCCACCTCTAGTGCCTGGTTAATTGTCGTTATGTTTGTTAATTTGAATACCTCTTTTTGTTTGTTTCAGCCTATGGTTTCAGCGTACCTACTAATTAATTACCTTTACCTTTAACGAGTTCACGTTTAGTTCAGTTTAAAATAGTCAATATGTGTGTGTGTGTATGTATGTAGGTATGTGTATTTGTTATTTCGTATGATGCACATCATGTCCCTGCGACAAATAAATATTTTTTTCTTTCTTTTCAATGCGTGTTTTTATTTAATTTTCTTTAAAGTGTCTTTATAACATCCGAAATTGTCAGAACTGTTGATATCGACACATATTACCGTAAAGAAAAATATAATCGACGGATATTTTATAACATAACATCACGCCTGTAATCCCCGAAGGGTTAGGCAAAGGTGTACCTATCAGTACACCTTAGCGAGATATATTTTAAGTCCCATGTAATAGGGGGCGAGCCTTTTGCCATCAACCAGGCACAAATCCAGACTCCGTACTGAAAAATTCCTTATGGAAAAACCCAATAACACTTTACCCGGCCCGGGAATCGAACCTAGGACCTCATGGTCAGCAGTCGCGCTTGCGACCACTCGACTTAAGGGACAGTTAGGATATTTTATTGTTCTGCAAAATACTTAAAAAAATCATTGTACTGTCATATGAGTTACGAGGTAAGAGAAAGGTACCCATTTTGTTTACGTTTGAGGGGAGTACAGAACTCCTCTGCCCAATCCTTTTTTCCCCGTACAGGCGTGATGTTATGCTGTCGAAAATTAGTCAATTGAATTGTATTTCTAGCGATTTTAGTGCAGTACTATCAGTATAATGTCTAGTAGGTAGGCCTCCCACAAAGCGTCGCCACATCGACGAGTCTCGTGCTTCACTCATTCAGCGGAGTCCTACGCCGTTCACCAGAGCATCGATGCGCGATGTTAGATGTGTCATCATCATCATCATCATTTCAGCCGAAAGACGTCCACTGCTGGACATAGGCCTCGCCAAGTGTCGCCACATTGACCGGTCCCGTGCGTCTCGCATCCAGCGGATCCCCGCAACCTTCACCAGGTCATTGATTCTAGTGGGACGCCTTCAAACGCAACGTCGAGATGGGTATTATTTAGGTAATATTAGATATTAGATGGTGAATGCACGAAATAATGTGTTTCTGGAAGCTGATAACGTAGATGCCAATTGTACCCGAAAGTGACGTTATTTGTGTAACTACTTAAGGCACATTAAATGTGGCCAGTTCAAATAGGACGAAATGGAAGCCTAATTTAGGTACTCACCCAGGATCTCATGATTGTGCTGCAGTGGCGAAGGTTCCATTCAACTCGATTCCTACCGGCTTCCCTGTGAAAAATGGCACAGTCAGCATTCTATAGCCAATAATATTATAGACTGTAAAGATATGTACTCCGGCTTACCTCTTACAGAAATTGACCCTTCGCTACTGCTGTGCTGAATAACATTGTGTGTGATGGTAATTTTCTTGTTATTTTTTTTTATTAGCCTTGTATGTCCCACTGCTGGGAAAATGCCTCCCCCATATCCTTCCAGGTACCCTTCTCCTGCGTCACCTCGAACCATGATTCGCGATTCGCGTCATGATTCGCGTCTCAATCATCTCGCCACCGTTTTCTGGGCTGGCCTCGGCGGCGCCGTGCATCCTCAGGCACCCATCGTGTTGAGACCTTTGCCCAGCGGTCACAAATGCGGTTATCCAAGCGGCTCACGTGACCCACCCAATCCCATTTCTGACTAGCAGCCTTTTTGCCTACGTCTGTGATCCCTCTTTTTGAGCGCAGCGTAGTGTTCCGTATTTTATCAGCTCTCTTCTCTTTCAAATGCTGCGCTCCATTGCTTTTTGGCAGACCCCAAGGAGGGACTTTTGTGATTCGGTGTATTAAATAGTTGATAGTTAGGTAGGTAATTCATAAGCAGGTACAATATACACAAGAGATGTTACCAGTGGCTTAAGATGAGCACCAAAGTAGATAGTCTGTATCATGAAGCTCAAAAAATTAATAGCTGTTCAACGTAGCTCTAAAAATTAAACAATCAAACGTCGTTTTTCAGGTGTTTATTTATTTCATTATTGTCGAGTTAGGAATGAATGCAGTGACACCTATACGCAGTCGTGAGGTACTACGTAATCAGGCAACTTAGTGTACTAAGAATATTGTAGATGGCGCTACCACAGAATTAGCACAATCTTGCAGTTTTTTCGCTCGAATGACGGTGTTGGTAAACATTTTGTGAATAGAACTGTGATAAAACTATATTGAATAATAAAAACACATTAAAATTGTTTATTGAAATAAATAATATACAAAATACTGTTAAACAGCAGCTGTAGCGGGTTACTCTGGAAGCTGATCGCTACATATGTAGTTGACAAAAGGCTAGGCAGCTGATTTACAAATGTAGGCAAAGAGCACGTTACTCCAAGAGCCAAAACTGTTCTCTAGGTCCCGTTTCAAAGACTTCGATCTAACTAGGTATATTTCAAAGATTCTGGCAACGAAATAGTTCAGTATCTTTGAGAGGTCTTTCTTAAATAATTTATTCAAAGTGCTTATTGGGGTCGTATATGAGTATTTAGAAGATTCCTTTATTGCTACGATAATTTCGAAGTTTTAAGGTCTAATGTTTACCTAATAGCCCGATATTAAATTCTATATAGTTTTGAGTACTTTAAAAGCCTTTGAAACTTTATAGTAGGTACAACCATAGTTCGAAATTTAATTAGTTACTCAATTACGTTAAAGGTGGGTGAGCAAACGAGTAAGGCCTCAAAAGAATCACTGAACTATAAATAAAGTTCTATGTATTGTGATAAACATGGGAACCTTGATTACCAATATTACACCAACATTTTGCCAACCCGGGAATCGTACCCAGGACCTCATGCTCAGCAGTCAGCGACTGAGCATGAGAACTACTACGAGAACCAACGGCGCACAGCAATAGCATCAAGTAAAATAAATAATAGTCTATATCAGTAACTCCGAGTCTCCGAAGATAAGTTGATGATTGCAGAAAAATGTTTTTTTTAGCTTCATTTTGAAATAACCTGACAAATCAACTGTATATGGAAGAATTTCACTGGTCTGTTCACTGGTCTGTTCAAAATAAATATGCCTAAAGAAACAACTCCAACCACAAGTATTACATCTACGAGTTTGCTATTCACTTTTTATCAGGCGCTTCTTCTTAGTGTGTCGCAGCGCAACATGGAAGGTAGGCCATTGTCTGTGGAGACACGCCGCATACACATATGAGACAGGTGGAAGGCTTCCAGACGGCTCGATGAAGCCGCCAGGGGGCTTAAGCAGCTCCCGCCAGAGATCACATCTAATAATCAGGCGCTAATATTGTGAGTGAGAGAAGAGCTCAATCTAGTCGTTTCATAACAATATATTATATTGTATTTATTTGGTTGCCTGTCTATAACCAGATACTATTATCAATGTATAAGCCTTAAAACAAATAACTTAAATTGCACCGTAAACAGATAAAAAAAAGTGAAAAGCTAGAGTGTAATTCATGGAACTGTCCTTTCGCCGTTATTTCACCTTATGACAACAAAAAAATAAAAATCACTGTACTCCAAAAACTAAGAAAAGAAGACTATGAACGTGGGAGCATCAGAACATATTGATAGCATTTGTAAAAAGATCAACAAATTCGTATTCGCTTTAAAGAAGGTCAAAGAAACGACTTCTAAACTATTGGTGTATCATATTATGAGTGTTCCATAATTCGCCATGGTATAGTTGTAGGGGGATACACAGATGAGCTGTCACGAGTTTTAGTAGCACAAAAAAAAATGCTTGCGTGCAATCTTTAATATGCAGTGGTCTCAATCCTGTCGACCCATATTTAAATCTGAAAACCTATTGACCGCCCCTAGCATATACATCTATGAAGTAGCTAAATTTGTTAAAACTAACATGAATCTTTTCCAAAATAAAAATAGCTTAAAAAAAACGTAAAATCACTCACTCAAATTTAGAATTACCGGTGGACACAGCTGCGTGTGTATGGCACCATTAGATTATAACTCGCTACCTAAAAAAAATGTAGACCTGCCCTATCGCAAATTTTGTTTTCACTTACGAAAGTAGTTAATAAAAGAATTTTTTATACTATCAACGAGTTCCTCTTCGCATTCTTATCACTTTAAAAATGCATTGTAAATTTTTATTTTGTTATTTTATGTTAGAATTTTACAAACTGTTTATTTAACAACCTTCATTTTATATTATTACCTATTTGTTAAGGATTTTTTTTTATTTTACGTTGATTTGTTTAGTTTTTTTATATACTTTCTTTTGATGGTTTGTTCATATGTAATGAAAGTCCTTTTATTGTGTGTTTGTGTATGTCTTTAATATTCTTTATTATTTTGTTAATTGAATATGGTTTCAGTGAATATTAGATGTGTTTATGGTGTAGGTGTTTCAGTATTACTGTTTTGTTTAATGATGGTTTGCTTAGATCTTTAAATTATTCACAGATTAGATTAGTTTTATGTATAGATTAGATATATTCAATGTTGGATAGGTACGTACCTATGTTGTTCATTTTAATGTAACATCTTATATAAAAGATGATTTTGCATGCTATTATTACGGCGGAATGTGTCCTGCTCTATAACATTTTATAACATCATGTATATACCACATTTTATGCAAATAAATATAGTTATTTACTTTAAAAAAAAACAGTACCGGGTAAAACTGGGTAAATAGTAACGCAAGGGTGAATCGAGACAAAACTTTGAAATTAATATGCTATGTAGCCCACAAGGTCTCTAAATAATTAAGTATAACTAAGTAAATGAAATAGAGTACTTTATGGTAACGTATCATAACAATTCAACGTTAAAATCCCTTTCAAAGTTTTGTCTCGGTTCTATCCTATGTTCCTGTTCACTCGTTTGACGGTACGTAGTATCTCCTACTTACAACGCAACCCAGATATTGCAGCATCACCGCGAACCAATCAAATTAACGTCACATACCCCCGACCAATTAGAAAACAGGAAAAAATGGCGACAGAGGATTACAATGTGGTCGGTCGCTGGCAAATTAAATAAAGAGACTCCCTGTACACTGCATTTTTCTATAGCCCTAATTTTGTGTACGCCGCCGCGCCGTATGAATTTTAATTTAATGCCATTTTTTAACAGTTTCAAAACCTTTTATTTTCCGTGTTAAAATTGGTGTGATAAAGAAAATGATCTATTTCTTTTTTGTCTGACTAAATAAATGAATTGAATTGAATTATGATTCTGGTAAAGCGGCCATTTTAGTCCCCAGATGTCCTTTCAATAAATCCAATATTAACAAAATACAATGCTGCATGCATATTTTGGCGTTGACGCTGACAGGGGGCCCTGTTGGTAAACATTTGAAAACTCAAGATACCTACGACGGAACTTAAAATCGGATCTAGTTCCAATTTTTACCACACGCCAAAACATCCTTGTACAGCCATGTCTACAAAAACAACATCCACAGACGTCCGAAAAGGTGAGACAGAAAAAAACACAAACGCGAAAAAACCCAGCCGTCGCGAAAGTTGTGTCGCTAAATTTAAAATGTATTCAAATCGCTTGCTCCGGAGTCCTGGGGCGGACGAGGTTGTTAAAAATTCAGACATTTCAGACCTACGGAGTGCCGGCAGCCGCATTTCAATTAGACGTGTTAGGAAGTTCCACGCTTCGCTAAATACGTTATCCTCCTGTTTGGACTTTTCGCCCGTTTGATTTGCGTGTTGGTATTTATTTATAGGTCTGTTAGTTACGGTTTAATTGAGATTTTATAGCATACTAGCTGTTGCTTGCAACCTTCAAATTATTATAAAAATATTACTTCCCTATTTGAATCGGATTTCGTTAACAATTTTAAGGATTTAATTACTTTGCACGGTACCCAATTTTTTTTTAAAATAAAAGTAGCCTAAGTTACTACCTAAAACATCAGCTATCTATCGGTAAATCAAAATCAATAAAATCATCAATACAACCCCCTAAGGTCACTTAACCCCATTGAATCACTTTTTCATGAAAGTATTGAATGGGGTTAAATAAACTTCGGGGGTTGTATTAATGATTTTAATGATTAGGTATATGTAATTCTGTAACTACATACGTGTTACTTGCGCGACTCATTTTTCATCAACATAAAACCTGACATTGACCTGCAAATTGAAAAAAACGTAAGACAATTTGATTTTTTTGCGGGCTACCCTGGCGCTTTCACAGTAAACATTGTGGTAGGTGCTTTTCGTAAAATTATGAGACTCGATTATTATAGCAAAACATAGTCGTTAATTTCCTCTCATATCTCCATAATAGATACCTACAACGTACATTTGTATAAAACCGTGTTTTAAACCAATACTTCAAACAGATGAAAATCGCATAATTTACAAATGAAAAAAAAATCGTATTGATAAAATCATATTGGACATTTTTACAGGATATTCCATTTCCCTCAAAATAAATACAACATATTTGCCTCGTACATTTGTACGTAGATAATGTAGGTAGTTCACAAATATTCCGTTCGGAAATTGAAAATTTGTTTTATCGTTACATCTGTACCTTGGATTAAATCCATCAATCTCCAATTTAGTTGATTTATAAACGGATGTTTTGATATTTCGTCCTACCTACAATCATTTTGGTTATTTTACTTTTTGGACAGCAGCATTCCTTTGGATACGCAGCCAGTCCACGATTTGCCTCGACCTCCTCCGACTCCTGACCGATTTGACGGAAGCTTTACGAAAGAAAAAACCTGCTAACCAATTTTCTTGCAACGATAGCAAAGATGACTGATTTTGACACACTTGTCAGCAACCACCTTTAAAACAAGTACCTAACATTTTTTTCAAAGTATCAAAAAACCCGACTTCAAATAGTATTATGTACCTATCTTATATCTATAATCTCTTTTTAATCTTTTTCATTTTGATACCCTTGGTAGAGAATGCATTGTGGCATTAAGTCCGCCTATGTACCACTATTGTACATGAAGTATAAATAAATAGGTTTGGTTGAAAACAAAAAATATTAACTACTAATTAAGTGCCAAAAAACCGCAATTTTTTTTTTTTTAAACACCTATCTAAGGTCTTGGGTTTTTGAGACAAATCAAATGATACCTTATTCGTCGAAATCCATCCAGTCATTTGGTACATAGGAGGTAATATTTTTTTTTTACTAAAATAAACAAAAGATACGCGCGAAAAAAATTGCAATAATATACCTTAAAATCAAAAATCTTTTCTTTTTTTTAGGTAATTTTGACATGGCCTGCGTAGTTAGGTACCTAGCACATTACTAGGTAACTATCGCTGAACATACACAAAAAAAATCGGACGAATTGATAACCTCCTCTTTTGGGAAGTCGGTTAAAAAGAGACTGTGACCGCCGAGTTTGTTTCAGTGTTTCTTCTTAGTCTAGTCGAATAGGAAACATCATCTTGTTTTTAAAATATAAAAGTGTTTGTAAACCAATTTACAGAAAAAAAACAAAACAATCATTACAAACACTTTCTTCTAGATTCTGTGTAGTAAGATTCTAGCCACAGCTTCGTTTATAAAATAGATCGACCCAAATTACCCCTAAAAATTACCTGCTGACGTAACACATTAGTCTTGAAAAAATGTTTTAAAAATACCGCACCGTCACCTAATGGCCGTTCTGAAGGTAATCTCTTGTTTTATCCGGCAACCCTTCCGTTAAATTCATCATTTCAACATGCCAAGCGAAAAATTTGAGAAAGAGTTGAACGCAATAAAAAGTGGGTAGGTTTTTTTTTCGTTTTTGTAAAGTAGGTACTTATGATGTTTGAATTTCGAATCGTTTGGAGTTCGAAAATACCGGTCGGGCAAACGGGTACGGACAAATTCAGTACATTATCTCTCATAGTAAGGTGGGTGTCCGGTAATCCGTCCCGCAATTTGTCCGTGCAGGTTTATGGGAGCCTATAAAGGTATCTTTTATAATATCCTACTCATTATTAAATTAACATTTTTTTTCTTATGACTTCCTCGTTGATCTAGTGGTAGCGCAACTGCCGAGTATTCGGTCCTGGGTTCGATTTCCAGGTCGGGCAAAGTATTATTGAGTTTTTCCATCAGGTACGGTATTTCTCAATAGTAGTAAGAATACCTACTACCGGGTAAAACAGGGTGAATAGGACCGCGGGGGTGAATAGAGACAAAACTTTGACGGGATTTTAACTTTGAATTAATCTGATTATATTATCAAAAAGTACTCTGTTTTATTTACTTAGTTATACTTAATTATTTAGAAAAAATTTTACATTTATAGAGTGGTTTACCAATGAAAGGATACCAAAGAAACGTCAGATGGATTGAGTGAAAGGCAAGATGACATGAATATTGAACATAATGGGTGTAAAACTACCCACCCTAACGAAGCCGAAAGGCTCTCCCCGTCATTGCGAAATGTTTTTTGGGTCTAGTTTAGCTAGACCCTACCTGGCAGTGGCGGATTTACAAGTTTTCGAGGTATAGGCTGTACAGTTTTTGCCGCCCTTGCCTCTACAATTGTCATGTCCTACATTATTTTTACAATCCAACAATTTCGTTGAAATTGCACGTAAAATAGATTTTGGGTATATTACCGATTTCTGGTTGGGGGGCAGCGAACTAGCTGTTTTACTCTAGAATATGGAAGATTGCTACTCGGAATGTGCAATGACAAGTGAGATGGGAACGTCATCGGCAAAATTTGTTGCAGACTTCTATCTGTAAAACATCAGAAAACCGTCATGCCAAAATCTTTTTGATTTCTGAAAAAAAAAAATTAGTTCCCCAAATTTGCCGCCCCAAAAATCGGCCGCCCTAGGCTCAAGTCTACTCAGCCTGCTGGTAAATCCGCCACTGGTACCTGGGAACCGTCCAGTTACGGAGATATTGAAAGTTCCAACTTTTTCACCAGTTTTTTGTGTTGTATAATGTTATAACTTCATTTAAAATACCTCCATGATCTCTGTACTTAACGACTTTTTGGAGAAAAATCACGTTTTACGGTAAGACTTAATATAACGCACTCGAAAACATTGTGCTGATGGATGCATTGAATAGTACAGGGGTCATAGTTATAACTTAAAAACTACCATTTTCAGACAAAATAACATTTAATATTGTGTCTTTTATTCTACACAGTCAACAAGGCCATACAATTTCAGCTAACCCCAATAACACAGCTCCCAAGGGTTTAACACTTCGGAAGTGGTTCCAAAGTCCATTTCAGTTTTAATGCTATTTTCCAATTGCAATAGTAGTCAGGCGTAAGTTTAGATATTGCCTTTTAGAAGTTTTGTACCGAGTTATTGGCTAAGGTTTTTTTTGTTGGATAGATACTCGTGATATAATGAAATCCTTTTATAAGATCTACGGAAGTAATCTCAGCTTTATCTACGTACTTATTCTGGGACATAAAAATATAGCTCAAACTACCCTATGTGAAATGTTTTCTTTTATGAATGTTACTTGTATGGTGAATATTTTATTTAATTTTCTGGACCAGCGGTGGCCCGATGGTGGCGGCCCCGACTTACGAGCCGTGGGTTCGAACTCAGGCAGGCGCATTACTTTGTGTATTTTATATCACCACCACTGCTCTCAAAACGGTGCAAGAAAACATCGTGAAGAAACTGGTATGTCCTGGAACCAAAAAAACGAAGACATGTGACATCTACCAACCCACACTCGGCCCGGGTGGTGGATTAAAGCCCATTCCCTCTCACAGACAAGAAGGCCTGAGTCCCAGCAGTGGGAATATTATACGCTAATTATACTATTCTATTCAAACGACCGAATCGTTAATCTAGTGGTCGTATGCGCGATTGTCGATATGGTCTTAGGCTGAATTCCCAGAGTGGGCTAATACCATAAGTTACGAATTTGCTCTGCAGCAGCCCAGTCTACAGGATGGCATTTTGAGATCAGGCAGGAGGAGGTAAGGAAGGTACCTTAACTGTTGTAGTCAAATGGTAATGGTCTGAGGGTGCATCCAGATTATGTAGGTACCTACCAGTGGCGAAGGTTCCATATAACTCGATTCCTACCGGATTCCCTTTGAAAAATGGAACAGTCAGTATTCCATAGACAAATAATAAAATCACATTAAAGATATGTACTCCGGCTTACCTCTTACAAAAATTGACCCTTTGCTACTGGTACCTACATTTTACAAAACTTTTGCTGTATAACATGTCTACAAACATTGCTAATCTCTCTATTCAACCATGTTTTAGAACATGTTATGTTATTAGTGTGGATGCACTCTAAGGATGCTATCCATAACTTGGATCTAAAAAAATTATAGCACCAACTGAGGTTTCAGAACTATACTATTCAGAAATACCAAAACAAAATCCCATTCACTTTGTAGGAACCATACAAAATATCATGCTTCTAGACCAGTGGTATAAGCTGTGCATTGTGTTGTGTTGTGAATTTAAGATTTTTCTGAAGTATGTAGATTCAAAAGAAGTGTGGTCTCCCACTGGTCATTATACAGGCTGTAATAGTATAAGTGCAGTACAATAAAGAATTGAGTATTCAGTATCTTAGGTGATTCAGAATAGAATAGAATATCATTTATTTCTGAGTATACGGTACGTACATAAAGATCTTACATTTTATATATTAGTTCACATATTCTACCGTTGCTGGTGTAGAAATATTAGAATTTTCATATAATTATTATACCATAATGTGACCAATACACCAATATTAATTAAATCACTTAGAGAGAAAAATAAATATTATAATACATTTACAGTATTGTAAATGTATAATAATTAAATATATATAGGTAATTTATATTATTAATGAAATTAAAAATGAATTATTAAGACTTATGATCAATGAATTCTCTAACAGAGTAGAACTATATGTCCAGAAGCCAAGAAATTTATTTATAGGTAGCTGTCCGACAGACCATCAAACTGTTAACTTACCTAAGGAATGTTGATCTATACATATAAAAAAAACGGAATCACCACCTAAGAGGTATTGCGCTGATTGTGTTACACTCTGTATAAGCATTTGATGGGACACTTTTACAGTTCCTATGCAAAATCCTCTGAGCTAGAAGCACCATTGTTCTTATGCATAACGACTAGCCATTCCATTCCATTCCACTGCTCAAGCAAAGGCCTCCTCTCTACGAGACTGGGCTACAATCAACCGTGGGATCCGTGCAGGTTGGTATTGGTAGTAGTGTTGTTATAATCATACCCTTAGCAGTCCACAGTACAATGCAGCTGAAATACAATGCAAGTGTAGCCCCAACACAAGATCTCTACACTTCTCCTACTCATCGCGCTAACTATTTGTCCAGGACTTGAATAAAAGAAAAGATAGAGCTGCCCAGATCTATGTACCAGTCAGTCAAAATCTGAGTCATTGCTTCAAGAAGAACTCCACAGCATAATCTGGCGATGTGTACAGACCCTATCAAGTGGTGTTACAATCTGCATAGAATTGTTGAGTGTCTACTGCCAAATTCCTACATATTGACATGCCTATAGTACACTGTCGTACCTATTAACACTACAATGTGAAACATTGTGAATGCCAATTAATTTGAAAACAGTAACTGTGGAGTTTCATGCCCACACTTTTCCATTAGTATCTCTTTTCTTACTCTGACTCTAGTTTTGTTCACTCACTACCTCAGTAAAAATACAATCACCCTTTATGATTCCTGTTAAATAAAGATGATATCGTAACCCCAGACCATGATACAATTTGTTAGGCGGGAAAGGCTTCCGTATAAGGTAAAGTCAAGAGGAACCATTATAAATAACACACACACACACAGTTCTTTCAACGTTTATACATAACCACCTTCTACAGTAGTCTTGGAATTATCTATAACAGAAAATAAACAATTTAATAGGACAGCCAACCCTTAAGTACATCACTGAATCATTGCTCTGTCGATCGAAACAAAAGTCACGCAGAAATAAACCTATCATACTAAGATGTTAATTAAATTAGTTCGATTGTTCTCTTCATAATGAATAATCCCGGGATGATAAACTTTTCAAGTTTACATGCCCAAACGAAATCAAAACAACAACAAGAATGCTTTCATTCTGTTGACATTGACGTGATTGAATAGGGGCTACCAGCTTATAGCAAAAAAAAATACCAAAAACGTAAGTCAATAAAAATTTTGAATAAGATGTGGATGGTTATAGGAATAATGGAAGACCAAAGGAATAACTGATAAACTGCGCGAAAAAGATAAGACTAGAAAGTGGGTGACTAAACTAATTGAGATGACGACCTTAATAATATATAATAAGTATGTAACAATAAAACATCGTCGGAGTGTGTATTTATAATTATCCCAAATATTTCATAATTCTCATTCTCAAAGAATGAGAATGATGATGGTAACCAGGTAATAGACCAAGACAGAAAGAATGTCAAGATTAAATAATAATATTTAGCTGCATCTGCTTAGACTAAAAACCATTTCCAGTTTACATAAGGAAAAAGCTAGGCAGATGATGATGACATGAAGATCAACACAAAATAAATAATATTAAATCCATTCATTACTAAAACTGCTTCCCCATAAAGATGGGATCTTTTTTATATATGTACGGGAGAACATGATTGTTTTCAAACAAAGTATTTATTTTTTCAACTTGACTACGAAATGTTTCACTGTGCGTGTTCCGATAAGCACATGGCTGGGTTTTATTCACTAAACAGTCGAGTAATTCTTAAGAATAAAAAATAGTGACATGAAGTTTGATTAATAATAGTAGCTATCTAGGGATAACACAGACCAAAATACGAGATACGTAAATCACATAAAGTATTCGAAATACTGAAATGAAAAAACTCTATTCGCCTTTTCCCGGTTCCTTAGCAGTCAGATAAAAATAAACAGGCATTAGTTCCTTTTATTTTCCTTGGTTAAAACATAAAAAGGCAAACAAAAAAAGGAGTTTTGTTTTATAATACTTCAATTACGAAAACTACTACTAATCGACGAACAATTATTACTATGACAACACTGTAACAAGCAGTGTTGTAACCGAACAAAACAAAAAAGTGAAATAATCAACCGGCAAAAATAATCTATAAATGTATTTATGCTCTTAAAGTGTGCCTTAATGACTAAAATATACTGTTTTTATTCTAAAAACTATTTTTAGTGGTATTTCTATTTAATCACAAAGACTTTGATATAGTTTGCTTCTAATAAAAAGTTAGTTTGGATAATCCTAACTCCCTCTAGTGAAATTAACCTCAAACTACGCGTTGGCGGAAGATGGCCGTCGCGTGCCGAGTGTTGCTCCGATTGTTTACGACGATTTTTTAAGTTTTTATAATACGAATCCTTACAATTGACCATAGAATAAGTGAATAAGTTGTTTAGTTGACCCTTAAAGTGTTATTTGGAGTGTATTTACGGTGTTTTATGATAAATTTCTGTCAAAAAGTGCGGCATCAGTAGTGTGAGTGAAGCAACTAGTTTTGAGCCAGTGTTTTTAGGAATGTTGTGAATCCAAGTGGATTGTGTCTACATTACTGGAGTTTGGACTTGGTTCAGCCACATTTAGCACTAAAGGTAGGTTATACTAAGTTTGGAAAACTTTTACAAACTTTGGGTTTGTTTACATCGGAAAGCGCTACCGCGCATGTTCAGATCGTAGGCAAAGTTTCTTCGTAATAGTTCCTAGTTCGAAAAACTTTTTGCTTATGTTTTTTTCTTTTTCTAACCTATTGTTTCGTTATGGACTTCTTGTTGCTTGAAACGAATTAAAAGTTACTTATTTTTTGTGTCCGTTTTGATTACGCTTCCTTGAACTTATTTTAGATAGACAGGAACCTACAAGACTTACCTACCTGATTCAAACAAGTTTTTTTTTAAACTGAATAGGTACCTAACTTTTTTACCGTCTTCTAAGATAAGATTATCAAATTGGAACCCAGTATATTTAGTAGCGCACTATCAATCAATAAAGCCATCATATTCATAACTTTTTTTTCGTGGTCATTGAACCTTCGTTCGTGATGCCGACATAAAGCCTCCATGGTATTGTACCTAATTGCTCGAAAAAGGTTTTAAATGTTATTGAAATATTGAATTATCTACCTACTTAGCTATTTATTATTGAATATTTAATGATATATCGCTAGTTAAGTAATGGTATTTAAACAATGACTAACTGCTTTATTTACTGTTTATATCATTAAATAAAACATTATTTAAGTATCCATATTTATTTATGAACTTAGACTACTAGAGCCTTATGTCGTAATTTACGAGAAAATCACTGTAAAACGTGTTAAGAGCCAGATTTATAGGCAAGTAGAAACTTAATTAGACTATTAAAATGCTGAACTAGCTTTTACTGCACGTTAACGTTCTATTTACCATAGATTGAATAATATTATATTCCAATTTAGGTATTAACTGACGAGATTTCGAGATGTTGTTTACAAGCAATTAAACTAAGTTTCTAGGTCCGTTTTTATCTAGACTAGGCGATAGCCGAATAAAATGTTGTAACAGAGCGTCACGCATGTTATGTTAGCCAGAGGTCACAGAGGTGTACTTAATAAGAATAAATTTATTAAGCCATTGTTACAAAACATTTTCTTAATCTAACTTAGAGCTATGATAATTATAATCGTAACAAGTAAAATTTTAACACGGTAATTAGTCAACAGAGGTCCCCAAACTAGGCTGCGCCTGTATCTTGCAGGCCAGAGTTGCGTTAACTTAAAATTAAAACACAACTATCAGAGATAGTTCTGTTAACAAGGCGTTTTGGCAAGTACGTAGGTACTTAAAATATACCTTATTGAATGCCTAAATAAAAGCACTGTTTTGGAATTTTTAGTCTCGGCGCTGAGTGTAAGCAATCTCATCACCTGCCTAGCCTTTTCCCAACTATGTTGGGGTCAGCTTCCAATCTAACCGGATGCGACTGAACATAAGAATTTTACATGGACCTATCTGATCTCCACAGCACAGTTAGTACCTACTGGGTAACACTATACCCCTTGCTAAGACTGGTTGTCAGACTTTCGGGACACTGTCACGCCTGTCAAAAATCTATAAATGATAGCCGGCACCAACAGTTTAACGTGCTTTCCGAGGCACGGAGGATAGTCGTTATGTTGTCACCCATCCACGGACTAACCTAGGCAAGCGCGGCTTAACCTAAAAATCGGCGGCTGTTATTATTTAGCTACCGGCTCCTTATCAACGTTAGCATCATTTTGAAATTATTTTCTGCGGCAGGCACACGAAAACTGGTCCTAATATAGGAAACACTGTTTTATGCTTTCACGGTTTACAACTAAACTTATACTGTCACTTACGGGATATCTTCCGTGATTATCAACCCGCGATCATGGCGCTAGCAACAACGTCGAAATATTGGGAGCTCAAAGTAATGAACCATCACGGAAGATATCCCGTGAGTGACAGTATAAGTCTAACATAGGAAGTTGCAAAATATTAGTCCTCGAATCCTAAATGAGATTGGATGAGATAAAAACGCAATTAAAAGCCTAAGCATTTTCTGGTAAGGTTTATTCAGATTAGCATTGCAGAAGACCGCATAGCTTGCAGACGTTGTGTACCAATGTGGCTGTGATCCCTTAGCATTGAGAGACTGACGAAGAAGAAAATATTTAAATGTAATTATAAACGTGACTTTTCGCATAGCGATCGAAACGAAACGCGAAAAAAATACTGACCATTGACCACCCACACACTACTAATTAATAATAAATTATAATTTAAATTCGGAATGAACAGTTCCATCGAATCAATATGGCGTCCTAGCCATAATAAAAGCATCGCCAATTAACGAATAAAACACAAGATTTTCGCGCTTAATTAGTAAATGTTTACAACACCGTTCATTTAAAATGGACATTTTACTAGCAATGTTTAATTTGAACTCAGTTTTATTTAAAAGGCCCTCGTGTTCATTAAATACGATTTACGGACGAAATGATCTTCATTAACAAAATTATATTTGGCTACCTTTTGTTATGGTGGAGCTCTGTTTTGGAAATCGGATGCCATAGAGCTAAAAATATCATGTAACAACAAACCCGCTATGCTTAGTCTGCATTGACAAGAGGTTCGCCCCTATTAAGGAAGACTGCAAGATAACTGACGAAATGTAATAGGTATGTAGGTAGGCCTTACTTCTAGGAACAGAAAAACGCGGTGTATGCCCGTTTTTAATTACTAATATTATGCAACAACTAAATTAATCCCTGCAATAATTTTTAACTATTGATTTAGGCTCCTTCACATAGAGAGGAGGCCTGAGCCTCTGGCCTGGCCTTAAGGCTGATTTTGTCGCTCAGTTCAAGTTACAACGTGCATAATTCACTGTTAAAATAGTAGTAGTTGTAGTAAGTCATAGATCTCAAGTTCGGACCCACGACATGCATCTCTGATTTTTCGGATTCGTGTGTGTACTGTATAATTATCACTTGCTTCGGTGAAGGAAAAACATCGTGAGGAAACCAGCATGCTTGAGAGATATTTCTCGACGGCATGTAAAGCCAAGTCAGAGGCCCATGGGCGGCATAAAAACTCTGGACACCAGGTTAGGCACCAGTAGCGAAGGGTTAATTTTTGTAAGAGGTAAGCCGGAGTACATATCTTTAATGTGATTATATTACTTGTCCATAGAACACTGACTGTGGCAATTTTCAAAGAGAATCCGGTAGGCATCGAGTTGTATGGAACCTCCGCCACTGTGAGGCACTAACCTCACGAGAAAGAAGAAGAAAGATCAAGTACTTAGTTAACTTTATTCTAATCATACAGCATAATTTATTCTTACAAGACCTTACACTTAACTTCTTAAGAACAAGTACAGTCGTAAATTATCTAAAGCATGATAATATTAAGTGTCGGTATTAAACTTTTAATAATTGGATCAGATGAGTTACAAGCTCAGATGAACGCTTATGTGCTAAGATATTACCTGAGATCGCTTTTCGCTATTATGGTTTTGAATAAATAATTTGGGACTTTCGAGAAAAGCTCGTTGTTGTTCGTGTTGAATACGTGATTATGTAATGGATATGAATAGGCTGGCAAAAATCCTTTACACGCTGTTTCTCGCTGTAATCTGTTTAGTGAAAATGTCTTGGTGTGGAGCGATGGCGAAACGATGTTTTGTCCAGTATTCAACTCCGATGCGCACTGCTTATTCAGTGTAAAGATGGCAGGGACAGGGCATGCGGCGTAAGATGGAAGGTGGACCATCGTCTGTGGGGTGACTCCGCATACGCACAGGAGATCTATGCCGTCCATGAACCTCCATAATCTGTGGATTCTTTATTTGCTCCGACCGACTTGGGTTCGAAGTCTATTTCGATATTTCCAAGTCAGCCATGGTAACAGCCAACAGGTGAATTGAAAATTCTAAACATTTAAAACACGGGTTCTCGTTTTAAACAAAAAAACTTTCTTGCAAAAAATAAAACCGAAAAGTAACATCGAATACAAATATTTGCACACTGCTCCAATGAGACAGCGAGGATTCGGAGTAAACGAAAATATCATCGATGTACACAATTTTTAGATTTTTGTTGATTTTTCAATAAAATTTAAATGAAACCTCCTGGGAATGGGTATACCATTTCAAACAAAAAAAATATTTTCCAAATCGGTCCAGGCGTCTTTGCGTAATCGGTGAACATAGACATAAAAAATAAAGATTCCGACGAATTGAGAACCTCCTTCTTTTTTGAAGTCAGTTAAAAATAAAAGCTTGACTTGACCTTTACTTTAAGAAAGGAAGGCCAAAGGATACGGACATCAAAGAATGGCGAAACAATTACTAAAAAGTGTTCTCAGAAATTGAGTTTGTAGGCTTCCGTTCCCGTGGCTTGATGCTTCCGGAAAGGGGTAGGCTGTAGAATTGAAACCGTCATAAACATCTACTTTATTAAAAATGGTAGTTCTAACCTTGGAAGGTATTACATGTAACATAAGTGCTTAACAAATGTGTAAGTATATGCAATACTAAATTAAGTTGCTCCATGCTATCACTTTCACTGTCTTGTCACAGAACTACAAACATTCTAATAACTCTTCCATTCATCAGCAAACAAGTCCGATCCAGGTTTGGTCTCCACGAGCGTGTTTAGCATCGTCAGCATACGCGGTATAGGAGATGTGTACCGGTGATCTTGATGACAGCAAAGCAACTTGACCTGGGAAGCAAGACGTACAAAGCTCAGAATGATAAAATGAACGAATTGAATTCGACACTGCTTCGTTGGTCTACTGAGCATGAGGTCCTGGGTTCGATTCCCGGGTCGGGCAAAGTGTCATTGGGTTTTTCCATCAGGAATTTCTCAGTAGCAGCCAGAGTTTGAATTTGTGCCTGGTTGACGGCAATATGCTCGCCCCTTATTACATAGGACTTAACCATAACTAGCGAAATGTGGATGTACTATAAGGTACACCTCTGCCTAACCCTTCGGAGATTACAGGCGTGATGTTATGTTATTTAAACCTAGTTACATTCTAAAGTAATTTTCATGAAAACTAAATAAAACTCAACACATTAGTTACAAACATTCCTTTATTAAATAAAAATATCAGTCTACCCACTCATGCGGCATAGTTGCATCGTTCATCCGTATTCACTGACATATTTCATAATAATTCACCATGCATGCCTGCATACATTGATTGGTTAATTTTTATGCGAAACTGCGCCATCACAATTGTCTTTGTTGTGTAAAAATGGTTGTGAAACCAGTGAGGAATATTAATGAGGACTTTTATTGAATTTAATTTGATTATTGGCTGCTATCGTTTTTATTTTCTCTGTGCGGGAAATGTAAATTGGTTTTAATGAACTTGGTAGATTAGTCGTTTTGTCGGAAGCGTTTGCATTGAATTTGATCCTTGTGGAAATTAATTCTGGGTAAGAAAACTGCAGTACGTATCAGTCTCTAATTTTACCACTGTGTGGACTCACCCACTCCCTAGACCACATATCAGACAGATTTAGGCTATACTATACTAATATTAAAAAGAGGAATTTGTTTGTAAGTTTGTATATAGGGGGAAATCTCCGGAACTAATGCTCCAATTCTAAAAAATCTTTCACTGGCAGGTAGCTACATTATTCGTGGTATAGCCTATACGTATATATATATTTACAAAATCATGAATGGTGTGCTAGACCTGAAAAATATTATCGGATTTTATGAAACGCAAGACATCCAAAACCGTTAATCATTTCAATTAAAAAACCCCATGTATACTGGATTTAATTACATAAAGTCGTATTCTTCAAAAACAAAAAGATGGAATATATTCCTAAATCGATTTAAGAATAATCGAAGCCCATACTTAGTATCGATTGTCCCCTCTCTCTTCACTTGTAAGTTGTAAAACCCAACCTGTTTTCCCGCGTTGTATTTTACGATGTACACGAAGCGATAAGCAATCGAATTGGGTTCCCGTGGCGCTGTATTAAGCTAAAAATCTATCACTATTCAACAGCTATAAAATCTGATAAGATGTTGTTTTATGTGGC
Organism: Noctua janthina; assembly: GCA_963576755.1. Classification (NCBI taxonomy): domain Eukaryota; kingdom Metazoa; phylum Arthropoda; class Insecta; order Lepidoptera; family Noctuidae; genus Noctua; species Noctua janthina. The sequence goes on along the minus strand of OY755075.1, from coordinate 9,761,541 downwards.
TACAATACCATTGAATAGCTTGATAATTAAACTTCGTTATAATGTGGAAAAAAAGAAGCTATGAGCGCTGTAGGAAAGTAGTTTTAATAGTTTATGTTACCCAAGAAACCTCTGTGCTGGTACCATAGACTATCTCGCGTATTATGACTTCATCATCTGCCATCATTGTCTGTCAGACTTTGGGGTCACTGACTACCTGTAATGACTGTCAAAGATCTACAAAAGACAGCCGGGACCAACGGCGTAACGTGCTTTCCGAGGCACGAAGGCAACTAGGTGTGTACTACTAATAGGTGGTCATCCATCCACAGACCAACCTAGGCAAGCGCGGCTTGACCTGCAGATTGATCTGAGCGGCTGTTATTAAGTCACGAGTTCCTCGCTTCTCATGACTTGTTGGATCATAAAAAGACAAAATAAAAAATTATTACCTAAGTGACATTATTGTCCAGCCGCCGCGGGAGACGCCCTGGGCGTCGGGGGTCACGTGGCTCCCGGCCACCGTAGGCGCGGGCCTGTGGACGGCGAGTTATGGGCTAGCTCGCCGTCCGGCCGTCTTATGACGACAGGCCGTGTCGACGGCGCGTTCGTGTTCCACGCGCGCCTCAAAGAGATACCGTGGCCCTGGAACACAAAGGGCAAAGAAGGAACATGGATAGGTTTTAGTCAGTACAAGTCTGACACTCCCTTCCGCTCCGCCCAGAGTGGGGGGGTCATTCGAGGATATCCCATCCGAAAAAAAAAAAAAAAAAGTGACATTATTGTGATAGAAAACTTGCATAAGTAATATTATATTATATCAAACAAAAAGCAAAACGGAAATTATTTCGAGACCCGAGCAACATCTCTTCTCAGTACTATCTTTCAGCATTTTCAAAGTTCTGCTCAAAACCAAAATAGTAATACAACGGCAGTCCTGTGAGCCAAGTATACACCCCAAACTGCTATAGACTTTGGCGGAATACGATCCAAACAGCCATGATGAAGAAAAAGGTATAGAAAAAACAAACATTCGCCAACCTAAAACCACCGTAACCTCCCTTTAACCACGGTTATCCTAAAGGCCGTTGCTTCACGGCTCGGTTTTTGTAGACAAAGCCATCAGGATCGTGTTACTAATCGTGGTTAGACGGCAATTAAACAATTAGCTGTAATGAATGAGGCTTAGAGTAGGGTTCTTGTTCTCACGCTTCACCTGTGAATGAATTGGAACCGGTGTGGAGTGTACTACAGGACTTTTTTACAGTTTAGGCAGCCTATGAAGAGATGATAGATCTATTTGTTCCAGAGATTCCAAACAAAAATGTACCGTATAGTTGTTGATGAGGCTGCTTTGTCGGATGTGCCAAAATATCGGTACCCCACTAAACGTTTTATCTAGTTTCTTTGTGTTACAAAAGAATTTCTAAAAAAAAGAACACGAGTTTTCATCAGCACCTATCAATGTCCTTCAGGCGCTAAAAATGTAGCTCGGTAGATACAATAATTAAAATTAACTTAATTTTATTTATTGTAGCTACCGAGCTACATTTTTTTTTTTTTTTTTTTTTCGTTGCCCCACACTAGGAATTTCTCCTGTATCGTGGGTGCGTTTACAAACATTTAAACTCACATACACAAACAGCCAGACCCGGAACAACTACCTGTAGGCCATACAAATATTTGTTCCGTGCGGGAATCGAACCCGCGACACGCAGCGCAGCAGTCAATCGCTCAGCCACTGCGCCAACCGTGCCGGCTTTAGTGCCGTAATGGTGAAATGCCAATGTAATATTTAATTTCCAGATAATATTCTGAGAATTTGTTTTCCCATTCTGACTTACTTTTACGCAAATAACAAAGGTTCTTGTGATATTGTAAAGTAACTTAATATTCTCTTCCGTTACGACATTAAATGTGATATTTTTCATTCAACGCTACGAAAAGGGACAACTCGAAAACAGCAATAATGACTCGAATGACGGTACAGAAACATTTATTCCCATCGTTCATGGCTTTATTACCCACTTGATTGCGCACTTATTCGCAATGAAAACAAAAGACCCTCAATTATTACCGTATTACCCTCCAGAAACGATTTTCACAAATATTTCTTTGATGTTACCTACCTGATTTTTGCCCGTAAAGTGTGTTTTGTATGCTTGTCATAATTGGTAAACAAATATGGCGTACTGAGGATTTGGTTTTGAGTAAAAGAATGCAATTCGAAGCAATTGTTATGAAATAAAGCAGTAGATATTTAGCTGCATCTGCTGAGACTGGAAACCGCCCTCAACATTTTGGGAAAAGGCTGGGTTATATATACATATATAGGCTCATACTGTAAACTGTATGTGTTTCTTACAAAGGTCGAGACATCAGTACCCGAGTTTAAGAGCAGATTTAAACGGGCTGATTGCGTTCAGTTTTCTTGATGAAAATTCGCCGTGTGTGATTGATGCGAAAAATCATTATTTTCGTACCGTGTTTGCTCTCCAAATTACACATGTAAGTAAGTAAAAGTATATTGTACATTATATTCGTTCGTTGTTGACAAAATCTGGAGTGGTATTTGAATCTGTTTACAATATTTTCCATAAATCGACGATAAAGTCGTGTCATGTTTACTTTAGGCTTACGGGTCTGGGTTATGCAAATGTACGGTTTCGTAAATGTCACTTTTGTATCTTTGGGATACTCGTGTTTAGCATATTGTCGAACATTCTATGTTTAGCAGTTATCTACTTAACTTATAGACTCCTCTGGAGTATGAATGTGGATGGGTATAAGAGTAGAGGAATACCAAAGAAACGGTGGTGTGAAGGATGATATGGCAAGACAGGAAGTGTCTGAGGAGACGAGTAATAGAGAAGTATGGAAGAAGAAGACATGTTGAGCAGACCTCAAATGAATTGGTAAGAGCAAGAGAATGATGACATAGACTCCCTTTCCAGGTTCAAAACTTTTTTAACATTTGTCAGACAGCGTGGATCTAATCATCTGACTAACCTTTTCACAACTGTCTTGGGGTCGGCTTCGAGTCTTAACTGACTCCCGTTAGTAAAGAAGTAGCGACTGCCTATCTGACCTCCATAATTCTGTTACTGGGCGACATGATATCACTTGGCAAGACTTATTTTTGTGAGTGTGTCTGCCCGTAATGTCTGTCAAGATGGACGAATGACAGCTAGGACCAACTGCTTAACGTGCTTTGCGAGGCACGACGGGTGGATGCGTAGGTGTCTAAATAATCCAAATATGTCCTTTATGCCATCTTCAATTTATTTGCAGACATTTTACCCTTGACCTGTCCTTTTTACCTAGAATTATTGTCTTTGAAAGTTCAGCCTTTTTCTTGAGCAGCGTGGGTAGGTAAAACTAATTCTATGTTATCTGGAAGTATTGAGAGTGGAATATGATCGGAATGAAAATACTGACTTATGAAAGGGCAAATGTAATCGAAACTTCTTGATTCTCTATGAATGTGTGCGAATTTGATGGAATAATAAATATATGAACGTATTTACAGGTTATGTTTCTAGGAATTTGATTAGGGCGAGAAAATGGGCTCTTTTTTGCAATTAAGGTATCAGTAATAGATACAACCTGAAGGAAATAATGGTGGCATAATCTCTTACTATCTTCCCCAATCCCATATTTTTCCTTCAATTTAGTATGAATAATAAACAAATTGTTTCGGAAACTAGGAGGACTATACTTTTGCAAAAAAGAAAATTTAAACCTTACTTAGCATAATTATGAATTTTAGACGTTACAGCATCTTCACCATAGCTAACTAAATACCGACGTTTACCAAAAACATTCAAAGTATTAATTCCTACTCATTCGATATCCGCCAAAAATAACAGTCAGTTTGCCCCACAAACATACGAGTATTATCCAGCTCATATTTGCTGTTACAAAGTAGCTCGAAGCAGAGAACTTTAAATAAAACAGTGTAGAGACAGTCTGAACTGCATTCAGCTTGTGTTTGCGCATCTCGTCAACATTTACTCTGGCCGGCCATTTAGTCGTGTTTGCACATAGAGTAGTTAGTAAATGGAGTGAGAATTAGCATAAAATTTGGCCACTGTAACAAAAGTAAAAACTTTACCACGCTAAAATGATAATCTCCGGTTTAGAAAAGACAATACGAACGTGGTATCTTGCGTTCTGTAAAAAAGATGTTGGTTTTAAATGTAATTAGTAGAATACACTCTATTAATTATTTTGAGGAGGTCACAAAACTTCAGGATATCCAATCGAATAGCCACAAAAGTTACCAAACCTAAGAAGTATGACTACATCCGCAGATGTAAGTTAGGATCGCAGCCCGATGTGCTTAAATTTCAAGATATGTACATCAAGATAAATGGCGAAAACAGTTAATCAGAAACACCTTCCAATTAGCAAGCATTTCCATCATCTTAATCTTCCTACTGACTGGCCCCACAATTTCGTTACTCAGAACTACCCACATGAGAACTCCATTGACTAACTCCTCTTCATACATCAGCTATGTCATTAAAAACACTCTTTATGTCTAACAGACTAACAACACACAATTTGAGTGTTTGGAAACTGATTTGGTACGAGATAAAGTTGACTTTGCTTTGTAGTTTGTACTGATTTGGTAGTTAGATTTTTGATGTTGTTATAGTTCGTTGTGGCGGATTATTGAGTTAAATAGACAACGTTTGGGGTTTTCGGAAACGAGTAATCTTGTTTATTCCGATTTTTCATAAGCTTGACGTCGATAAGGGTGGTGTACGATGGTAGTTGTCTCGAAATGCAGTTAGTTTAACAAGGAAAAGCATTATAAAAAGTTATTCTATCCTGGTTTCTGCGTTAAACTTAAACCTCTGAGATGTTTACTCCAGATTTCTAGATTGACTACAAAAATCCAAACAACGTACATGATAAAAAAGTCCTTAAAACTGAGTAGGTACCTACCAAAGAATATGTTTACTTCGAACCTTCTCACTACCCACATAAAAGGCAACGGCATTATAATCTAGAGTCTGTCTGAAAGTCTGAACGTTGCCACATCATGAAAAATCCAATACAGTGGAGAATCGTGACCTGGCAGTGTAATAACCCTGAATAACTGAAAGTTATTCTTCTGGCGACGCCCAAGCAGTTTGACGCCTCAAACACGACTTGCGATCAAGAAAAATTGATGATGTCCATCGAAATTGAGGGTCTCGTAATAGCCTTTTGGGGACTATGTACACAGAGACAGACTACTTCTACTAGAATAGCGTTGTTTTTTGTTCCGCTACAAAAAGCGCTAAGAGTTTAGTTTAGTTTAGTTTATTTATTAATAATTATCAAAAATTACAGGTCATATTTTGAAAAAAGTAAAAACACAAATCATAATACATTAAAAAAAAACAAGTCATTATACATTAAAAAGAGCATTAAACACAAATAAAGAAATGGAATACCTACGTTTGATTTTTCTTATGGATTTCGCTTACTGCTGTAGTATTTTTAAACCAAATTTATTTGCTATTTAGGGTCAGATTTTCCACCCTTCATAAACTACTGTTTCCTAAGTCTGTAATTCACGCATGTCTCCTTGTGTGATAGCACAGTCTTACTACTCCATAGTTAAGCCAGGATTAGTGACACTGTAGCATGTCTGGTGACACGGCTATGTCAAAGAGGTGTCGCTTAGCTTGGATTCTACACCGCAATTAGCAACGCAGCGGTGATTTTCAGTAGCACCACTCTTTGAGGTGTAATAGCATTAATTACTTATATGACGTTGAATCCCTAACTGGAGTACTAATCACTTCTACTCTTGTCATAAGCGGTTTAAATCTTCAGATATTATATTTTGAAAACCGGCTCCTTATACCAAAATGACGATGTAATGCAAAATAATGAGAGAGTTTGGTGTTTGTGTGATGTCACTTGCCACGGGACTCCTCGCGCTGATCAGGGAATAATGGAAATCGGAGGAGGCTTATACTCACTAGTGGGGCGAACCAATAACGACCCGTATAATATAGAAATAGCAATGAACAGTTGTTAAACATGAACAAACTCAACAAGTTAAAAATGAGCACGCAGATCCAGCTCATTTAATTAATGATGGTTAGGGGGATCATTAGTCATCTGCTAAGGAAACAATCGGCTAAGCGAAGCCCACTTGGAAGAGACTAGGATAACAAGAGCATCAACTGGTTAGGTAATATTGTGATCATTAAACTCAATTGGATGGACCATGTTTTACGTAGCGTCAAGTGGCGACAATGAATCTCGTGAGCTCTGAGCTCTAAACTCTCATCAGTGTCCAATAAAAATGATGCTGTGAGTGTTAAAGTTCTTAAACGCAAGTACTGGGAGGTCGTTTGTGATGAAATGTTGTCTTGTCTTCAACGTACTTAGGTTCTCAATTGAAACCTTTTCGCAAAGTCTGGCTTTTTATCAAGATTTTTCAAATTATAAAATGACAACCCTAACTGTAGGCATAAGTAACAAATTTCAGTAGTCACATATCTTAAATATCAAAGAACAAAGCAACTTATGTATAACGTTAAGGTTAGTTAAAACATAAAACACTAGAAAGAAATTAACGAGCAACTAAAAACTCTTTTACTTGTTCCAGACTGCCTATGTAGTTGCTAGTTAATCTTTTTTTCCTTAGCACATCTCAACTGCCTAGAGAAGAACACGTATTAAAAAGTTCCATCAATAACGTCTACCAAGTTCTTTGATAAGAATTCTGCAAGGTCCCCCAGACAATAATAAATTGCAGAAGTTATAGTATTTCACCAGTCACTGTTGGAACTTGTGAAAAAGAAGTTTCGCTACATCCTTCTTATCTGTTCTTAAAACTGGATTATTAACTTCATTAGCTGAACAAGCATTCTTAAGTTTTAATTGAGCATTATTCATGATGTTTTCGCTAAGTTACTTAATTACTCATGCTTTCTCGAGGGAATATATTAAAATCCTCAAAGTCAGTCTCGAGGCCGAGTTTGTTCTGCATAATTTATAGCTTCGAATTCTGTATCCATATATCTAAAATTTTCATAATCTCCTATCCCGAAAGTTGGGTGTAAGTGTGCAATAAATATTGTATGCAATGGGGCTACAACATGTTATTTGCTAACTCACAATCCCCTGCTTCTGTGCAGGGGTCGTTTCTATTCATAATACGGCCAGAAATTGCGAACAAATCATTCGTAGTAAAATAAACTTTACGCCATTGGTGTTTGGGCCGGAATTCGTTTCCAGTACTTCTTAAGTTTCACCGTCCTAGATTTATGTTGCTTATTACATTTTACACGCGTGAAATGAACACGTATCAAATATAAAATGCAATTTGCAACTTTATTTTAGCCGACACAGGGACTATTTGAGAAAAAATCCCAGGCGGTATAGATGTCCTTTGTTAGATCCCTGTTGAACCCTTGTGTCGTTGAGGCCGTAAATTATCTATTTAGGTTTGCATTTGGCGATAAATTGCTTTTTATTCAACGAATCGTAAAAAGAAACATGTCAACACAGTATTATTAAAAACTATATGTATTCAGACGTGAATGGCACATTCAAAACAGATGGGACTTCAATCAAAAGCTTGTCTAGTTGGGTTTGTTTCGACGTTAGTTCTGAAGCAACTTCAATAACATTTTCAAACTGAAATACCGATGTTATCCATAAAGTTATTAGAACACGAAGCCCTTTATCTAAGCCATCGGATGTACTGAGAGCCGTTCTGAGTACTTACCTAATCTGTACGGTTGCTATCTCGGGGTCATAGGCCAGCAGATACCGTAAGTCGTACGCCGAAAGCCTTCCAGCGATACTGTTACGTGTAGGTATCAGACTAAGGTTAATTTTCCAATGAGTCGATTGGAAAGCGACGTCAGAGTTTCCAACATACCGCATTTCGTTGAAGAGTACATTTTAAAGAACTCTCTATGCCGAGTTCGACCTATTTCCGAGTGTGATTGATGATTTCAACCCCTCCCGTTATCGGTATTGCACGATCATTTTGAATCCTACCGCATTAGAGATACAGTTCAATACCAATTCTATTTTAGTACTTAATTCGCAATTATGAATTGTAAAGCTGCAGCTGCAGACTTTGTGGTAGCATATTTTTGGAAGGAAATTAAATGTAGCAGTACACATTAAGACAAGAACCAGGAAATTCTCAAGAGATAAGTAAATTCTGACCTAGTTAGCTCAATTGCTAGAGTTTGCCTCTAAAACGTGGAGTTCTTGGCTTGAATAGTAAGTGGAGTAGGTATTTCCGAGCATTCCTTATCTGTGTCCTAAGGATGTTACCAGACTTATAATCTTTTTAGTCACGATGAGAATAAATTGCTTTTGTTCACGCCAAAAGTTGATAACTCCGTTTGCAATTTTAGCGCAAACATTTTTATTACAATGTCATATTTGTATGAACTTAATTTCAAATAACGTATTATTATATATATATTTATTCTCGTTCATTTGGCTTCACTAAAACGTAATATTGGAAAAATAATGCTCGTAAAAGCATTACCATAGCTTCCGTAATACCGACGAGTATTTCCTTACCATTTTTTTGGTCTGTCACATCCGTTTGTCCGGACAATTAGCTTGTTCCCTTTACCCGGCTTTTGTCCTCCTTTGCATAATATCCCCAAGAACACGACTTAATTTCTTTAAAGACAAATATTGCTTTTTTTCTTCGGTCAGAAATTAAGGACGCTACGTCCCTTTTGTGGCTCAAAATCTAAACGCGAAAACGAGTCCTGGAGAGCTTTAGCGAGTTAAAAATGCTGCTTAGACTGTGGAAATTAAAAATGAATTTACTCTGAAACTCGTCTAAAAGCACAATGGACAGAGATAAAAGGAGGAAACTTTGTAACCCGACTGTTCATTATTCGAGTCATTAAGTCCATTTTCGACTCGACTTAGACGAGGAGTTAATCTCCATGATACAAGGTATGTTTTTGGTTTTTTAAGCTTACCATTTGACACATCCGTCTTGCATCGTTGAATAATGGCTCTGGTCCATTAAAATATCTACTTTGGACGCCCCTAAGCTTCTAAATATAACGTAACTGTGTCCCTTGACAGCTAAATGTTTATTTGTGGGAATTTTTTGTCGAGGAATGACGTTTTTTTTGTGTGTAAAGCGGTATGATAGGGGATTTTACATGTTAAACTTGAGTCGTGTTGAGCTCTCGTAGTATGTTTTATTTACTTAGTTTTTACACTGTGTGTGTTTTAGACATTGAGTGCGTATAAAGGGACTTACTTGGAGCTTTTAGGATTCGTTTTGCAAAGTTTATAACTGAAGTAAGACAGTTTATTTAGTACTTTAACAACGTGTCTTATTAAGAGTATAATATGTTTTAAAGATTTATGAAGGACTTCTCCAATATTTTGTTTGAATTTTATTAAAGTCAACTTTGGTATAATGTTTTTGGCTTCAATATTTGAATGGTAGCCAGAAGCAGATTTAGGGACTAACCACTTTTATTCAGATCTGTTCAGCTTTTGTCCATAGAAAACAACGATTTTGTATGGAGATGCGTAAGCATCTGAATAGACGCGGAAAGCTGAACGGATTCGTACGCATCTCCATTCAAAATCTATGGACAAAAGCTGAACAGAGCTGAATAAGTATGGTTAGTCCCTTAGTCTTACACCTTGGCCGTCCACCATTTCTTTTTTTGCAAGCCTATCCTGTAAGCAAATTCCTCTCTTCGCTTTTCCATATTTCGCGATACTATCGGTTATTCATTTACTATTCCAAACAACACAGCGAGACGTTTTCAAGAAGAGTACAGAAACATAACTTTTAAAAGAACCTCTTGAATATTCAAATGAACTTGCCTTGTCTATTCGAAACAACGAACGTTTACAAGCACTTAACATTGAAAAACAAAGAGTTATTTCCCAGAGCCAATACCGAACAGTCTTAGTCATAAGTTTTATTGATATTTTAAATGACCGGCGAGGTATTTTTATCTCAGTACGTTAACTTTAACTTATCTTTTATTTATATAAAGAATTCTACCATTCCGTTTCGGACAGAACTGTCATTGTATAGTGTTTTGTTATTTTATGGACTTGGCTTTTTTTTTTGTTTCCTTGACTTTGAAGATGGCTTTTGGTTTCACTCATCTCACTCAAGCGGGGTTTGTGAGAATGTTTTATTTGATACACATCCTTTACTTGTAATAGTCTTCGGTATTATGGATTTCTAAAGATCTCATTTTACAAGATCAAGTAGAAAAAGAAGAGCGAAATCCTTTGATTTGATTTGATGAAAGAACGTTTTCCTAGCAAAAGACTAATTAATGCAGAAATGGTAACTATACGTACATAACTTAGGAGGAGGAGCTCGTGGCTAAATAATTACAGCTAGAAATAATTCAGGTTAAGCCGAGCTTGCCTAGATTGTTCCGTGGATGGGGTGACCGCCCATGACATACCGAGTTTCCTCCGTTAAGCCGTTGGCCCTGGCTGTCATTTGTAGATCTTTGATAGTCGCTATAGGTAGTCAGTGGCCCGAAAGTCTGACAACCAGTTTTACCTTGGGGTATCGTATCACCCAGTACTAACTGGGTTGTGGAGGTCAGACAGGCAGTCGCTCCGTGTAAAATACTGCTGCATCCGGTTAAACTGGAAGCTGACCACAATATAGAATATTTGGGAAAAGGCTAGGCAGATGGTGATGATGAGTAACTATCTTTTTTTGAAGTACGCTGCGACGCGGCGCTTTTTGAACGTCAAAATGGCGTAAGACAGTCCCTAAAACGCTCGCTCTTCACCACTCTCCAGTGTTTGCGCGCTGGAAAGAAGTGTCACAAAACTTTGATATTGACTTCTTTGAACAAGATGATAAACATTCAAAATGCAAAGGGAAACATGAAGGCAGTTTTCATGTTCGTCTCGGCTCTCGAGCGTCCCCAAAAAAGGTCTAGCTAGTGCGATTTTCGGAAGTCTTGTTTTAATGAAATTTCTACAAGCTCTCATGGATAACTATTTAGTAATTATATTCAGTCTAGCTTTGCGGTGTAACCTAGTTTAAGCTGTAAATTAATTAAGAGTTTAATTTCGACTAGTTTGAAAGTGCCGTCGAGCGTGTTTACTTCTATCTGCAATTAAACAACTTTTTTAAGCTAATTAACAACTTTATCTCGTTCTAATAGAATCTATTTTAAACAAATGAGTGTCTTACGTACGTCATCATTTGCCTAGACTTTTCGTTGGGGTCGGTTTCCAGTCTAACCGGATGCAGCTGAATACTAGTATTTTACATGGATCGACTGCCTGTCTGACTTCCACAACCCAGTTAGTAAAGGGTAATACGATACCCCTTGGTAAGACTGGTTGTCTGACTTTCGGGCCACTGACGACTGTCAAAGATCTACATTTGAAAGCCGGGACGAACCGCTTAACGTGCTTTCCGGGAACTCTGTAATGGGCGGTCACCCATTCACGAACCAACCTAGGCAAGATCGACCCGAGCAGCTGTTATTCTTTAGCCACGAGTAGTTTGTAAAATCTATTACACCTATCTACCAGATTTTTCACTCTAGAAAAACCGTATTTGACAGTTCTTAAGTTAAATTGCTGTAAAGTTATTTTGGTACTTGAATCACATTGTCATGAGAGGTCATGAGGGCGCTGTTGGCAAACATCCGCGCAATTGTCTGTGGATATTTTACTGAAAGGCAAGATGACGGCATTAGTTCTGATTTTGGATTCGCTCAAAAATATCTTTGTACAGCTATATTTAATTACTGGTAGATAGGTGCTTAAAGTAATATAACTACAGACAGGAACTGTATCAGACTTTGACCACAACTTATAAACATTTGCACAAGGGTGAAATAAAACACGTTCACGCTTGTTCAAGCATATCTAAACGAGTGTGCTCTTGAATTACTTAAAACCGTAACCTTGACCTTTTGGACCCTTGTATCACTGAGTAATTAATTTGTTAAGGTCTTCAGTAATTTACTTATCTGGCAGGATTTATTTCTGTGAATTTGTTGGTTGTAGTGACATAAGGTAGACATAACACAGGTAAGTGCTGCGCCACAGTCCAATTGACCTTCGTAATACCTCACGTATTGTGGCCTCAGAAATAGCGGATAAGAGAACTATGGTAAAAACATCTATAAGCACTAACCTAAGCTCTGATATTGTGGTTTACTCAAAATTCAAATAAGATACTTTAACTTCTCTCTTTCTTTTATTTTTTACAGAACTGGAAGCTATGATGAATACCTGAAAACTCGGCGGCCATTTTTTGTTTAATTTGTTTTTCTATTAGTATTTGTTTTAAAACTTCTTATTCTTTAGTAAAGATTTAGAGTAGGACTTCTTTGTAGACACATTAGATTAGTTACCTGCCTTAGTAATTGAACTATCCTCATAAATCTACTGCCATAATCTCCCATATCAACTGCAGTGTCTGAAGTACACCATGGACTTCCCCGTAGTTAATTCACTGTCCTCAAGTCCATCCAAATGTCTGGTAGATATTACTAATAGCGATAAGACAGCCATTGTACCCTAGATATTATGATTATTAAAACGAGTTTGTTAAAATGTGAGTGTACAATAAAGCATTACTCTATTTATGTATCTCCCGCTAGTCTTAATATTCTATTCCTACAAAAAATGTTATCACTCTCTCAACAGTCTTAATATCCCTATTATTACCGTTATCACCTCGTTATTAGATCGTTTGCAAGCTATCTTTGTAACTTAGACTCATTTAGTTTTATTGCTAAACTACTTAAACTTATCTAGATAAAACCTAATTTAAGGCACTAGTCTTCTACATTGTTAGTATCCACTTCATCTTTTCAAATACTATCTTTCAACAAAACAACTTTTCTGGGATGTCATCTAACCAGTATTTATTGTCATTCTGACGAAATCGTGACAATTCCGAAGTCATTTCCTAAATTACAGATTGCATTGTACACATCGTTAACGGTATTTCTCGACCATGTTTTTTCTCCATGATATCAATGTCTAACGGGAAGATCAATAGAAAGGTGTATAGCAATCTTTTCAAGCTACTGCTGCTTTTCTAATGGCCATTACTACTTCCCCAGAATTGATAACTACATCCCAATATCTGTCCCTTATCTCATTTTTACCTTTAACACCTTTCTGGTATCAGTACTTATGATGTTTTTCTATCGCTATCACGACACCTGTTCAACAATATCCATAAAGGTTGACAAACTAGTTTGACAGCTTTACAGAAATGTTAAGTGTAAATTATTGAGTTATCAGTCATACGTAAACTTGTGGTGTCCCCATCGTCAATGCCTTTATTGGCTTGATAAGAGCTTCTGGTGTTGTACTTATGTTATGTTGTATTTTCAATTTTAGCACCATTGTCAAAAGACCTTATCAAGCTTCTAGTCTGATTCTCAAAATCTGAAATAACAATGGCTGCCGTCCCAAATATTGTCCGTTTGAAGGAAAGCATTTGGATATAGTCGGTATGATAAATCCCTAGTCGTAAATCTTCAGTTTCGAGGCCCACCATTCAACAGATTTGTTGCCAAACTTGTTTGACAGCTGTCGAGAATTTTAAGCTCTTGCCCATGCATCATACTCGTCACATTTATCATTAGTTTCCACTTCGTTAGAATTATGGCTCTTAGTTTTATCATCTTTTAATTTTGTTTCATATTTCATGTCATTCGTAGTGTTGGAACATGTAGTTCAACTATACTTTTATTTTTCTTGGATTAGAAATTCGTTGTTGAATATCTGAGGTTGGTACATCGCATCCTTTAGTTAAGAACATAAAATATTTGATAGGTTAGTTATAACGTCCGAAAGAATCCCTACACGGTTGGCGAAGACAAGGTGAACATCACAGAACATTTTAGAATTGGCAAAAGAAATAATGTATTGGCATTAATCATTATCAGGGCTGGATATATGACAAGAAAGCCTAATTCCTTTAACATGTTCCCGTTTTCATAAAAAAAAATCATCAGTATAAAAATCATAAGTTTTACAAAATACTTTATTCCGCTATTGTAGCCTTTGAGCACATCGTACTGAAGTAAGTACTTAGCTTTTAGAAGCAGGAGCAGTATGTTAATACCTGGCTTTTACTTAAAGCACAAAGCACTTCTGGACCAGAATTCTACCGAAATTGTTCAGATTTAATATAGCTACATTCAAAATTACAAATTCAACTCCCAAAGGTAAAATTTCAATAACTAGACGGCCAGACTAGAAAGCATTTTAGACTAATTTACCGATAGAAATGTTCTGAAGACGAAACTCATAACCTCAGCTTATGTTTAATATTAGTTTCTGGGTACCTGATTGGTCTAAATGACAAGTACTTACTTAGTAAGAGTTTGGATATCAACTTTATTCAATAATTGAAATAGTGCTGTGGAGAAACAGCCCCGCTTGTCTAATCGTCGCAAGCAATAGTGCTGACCATGAGGGTCATCATCATTCCCAAGTGTTATTGGGTTTTTCCATCAGGATTTTCTCAGTGGCAGCCATGGGCTCTGAATTTTTACCCGGTCGATTGCAGTATAGCTCGCCATCTATAAGATAGGACCTAAAAATAACTGCCGAAATGTAGGTGTACTAAAGGTTGCCTCTGCATCCTTCGGGAATTGTAGGCGTGTTGTAATGTTATGTATTGCTATGCAGATAGAATCCCGTTTTGCATTAAATTTTTATTTCCCGTAATTAAGTACCATAGCAACGGTAGACTGCCAGATTTTAGTTGCGTGTGGCACAAACATTCAATTTTGAGGCGAGGCGTAAACGTTTTTTTATTATTATACATTCTTGATTCATGACTTGCTGCAGAGATATGTCAATGACATGATAACAGAAATAATCTTCGTTCATTCACATTCTTTCTTATTAAGAAAAGTGTTTTCTCATGGATGGTCTAAGCCAAGTTGAGAGTACCGTCTGTTTCATTTGCATTTATGGCAAAGGTGACGGTCAAAACAGAAAAATAACATTATTAAAAAAATGTCGAATGGAATCGAAATTTTGAATTTTAAACACGACATGGAAGGAGCCGATGTAATAAAAGTCCCATTTTGTACATCGCCTCCCT
This sequence comes from Noctua janthina, assembly GCA_963576755.1. Taxonomy (NCBI): domain Eukaryota; kingdom Metazoa; phylum Arthropoda; class Insecta; order Lepidoptera; family Noctuidae; genus Noctua; species Noctua janthina. The sequence continues at coordinate 9,746,468 of OY755075.1, read as the reverse complement.
AAAAACTGAGTCTACAGTTTCTTCTATATTCATGAAGACTAAAGCGCCCTCTGTGTATATGTCACACAGTTATCACTCTCAAACTACCCGCTTATATCATAAAGTTTTTTAAAAGGAGTAATGGTTTCCTTTTCTATGAAAATAATTTTAGATTTTGCTTTTTTTTTCTACGGGAGCTTAATAATTTGTTTCCTTAGTAAAGCTCAGATTTTTTTGCTAGGGTTTTGTGTATTCATGTTAGTAACAACATTTTTTAGCCGTGAACCGACTGTCATTGAAAGGAAAAAATGTTTCTAAAAATAATATTTCGTAAAACATTCAACGGTCCAAAACGTAAGGAACGTTACTAACACTGTTAATCAAAAAATTCCCTCACTGTGGGAACATAAAAATCTTACCACAAATGTCTCAAAAGTGGTATCAATACGTGCTCCCACAAAGGCGTAAAATGAAGCGAATAATGAAGAGTATCGGGCAGAAAATTACAAGGCTTGGAGAACACATGTTTCCTAATAATAGGGAGGCGGAAAGGTGAGGGTTCTGGCATGGTATAAGGTGCTCCTTTTTTATACACGGTGAATCGCTTATCGATCTTTTTGAAGAATGGCTATCGAGAATGTCTCGAGTTTTTTTTTGTTAACCTATGTGGCGTGTTGGGCGCCAAAATTGGTTTTAATGAGACAGGAGTCTGGTACTCGAAAATGTGAGTGTTTATAAAATGTATGATTTTATTAAATGCGAGGGAAATATGTACTTAGTTAAAGATTGGTTTGCCAAAAAGCTACAACGGAATGGTTACAATTATCGTAACACCGTCTATAACCAAAATTATGACCTTGAATTTCGAAAGTGGATGTTTGTTTGGCAAGTGCATGAGTTATACCAGCTGTCAGTTAAAAACAAAGGGATCAATATATGTTCAAAATGTACAGACGCCATCACATCAAGCTACTACAATCTGTCAAATTTCTTTGACCGATTTTAAACTTTATCGCTATGGAATTTAATAATTTGAATTTTTTATACTTTGCTTTATTTTATGGAACAACTTGCGACCCACGGATGCCCCTCAAATTAAAGGGGAAAATATACAAATCCGTGATTAGACCTGTCGTACTGTATGGATCGGAATGCTGGGCTGTGAAGAAGATGGATGAAAGAAGATTGCATGTAGCGGAGATGAGAATGTTGAGGTGGATGTGTGGTGTGACAAGAATGGATAAGGTAAGGAACGAGTATATTAGAGGAAGCTTAAAAGTTGCGCCAGTTACAGAAAAGCTAAAAGGGAATCGACTGTCTTGGTATTGGCATGTGATGAGGAGGGACGAATCGCATGTGACTAAAAGAGTAATGAATATAAACGTTGATGGATGGAGAGGGAAAGGAAGACCAAAGAAACGATGTATGGATTGTGTGAGGAATGAAATGAAAGTTAAAGGAGTAAATGATAGCGTGACGGTTGACAAAGGAGAATGGAAGAAAAAAACGTGTTGCGCCGACCCCAAGTAACATGGGACAAGGGCAGGAAGATGATGATGATCGCTAAATCATTAGATTCAAGGTTGATTGGGAAAATTTGACAGTTTCAGGTAGCTTGATGTGCTGGCGTCTGTACTTAGCTATTTTCGATTTAAATTTCTTGACGGTCAAAAAACTCCGTGCTTAGTTCATGAAACAAACACCATGTCCCATGATATCCACGCTAAACAAAGGCAACTTCCAATTATACCCATACTCGACACCGCATCATACTTACCATAAAACAGTCTTTAAACGTTTAAACCCTATAATTACTCGATAACGTATTCATTACCTACTTAAAAATGTTAACGGATATAAGGACTTTCCACCACGTGTATTTTCCCATAGAAAAATAAGTCTGTTGGGAATAAACCGACATGTTATGATGTATTTTAATGTTTCAAGAAAATTTGCATGTCAAAGCTTTGTGAAAATGAATATTTTTAGTGGTTTGCGTAGTTGTACAGTCGCGTTTTCGAGTCGATTTTGTGGATCTTTTAGTTCTTTTGTTTGTTTGACCGATATTGATTTGGAAGTTTTTTAAATGTTTGTTCGTTAAACCTTTCCAGATTAATTTCAAGAGATCTACGAACAATAGAAATTCAGTAGTTTCTCGTTAGTCTAATCTCTAGTTTCTGGAACAAAAATTACCAACGTGTTAAAATTAAAGGCACGTCAAGTGCTGTGATTGGTTAAATTCATTATCAACAGGGTCAACAGCCAATCACATCAATTGTCCGGCGTTTAATTTTGACGCGTGGATTTTCAGAAACTGGGCATTAGCTTCTTAGGATAGACGTGCAGCTATAAGCCCCATTATTTGACACCAGACATGTAGCCATTATAACTAGTGATTTCTGTTTTTTTCCAAAGCAGATAATAATCTAAGACTATAACACGTAAAGGTCAACATTCGATCCTCGAAACACTTGCTACGTTTTAATTTGAAATGAAGACTTCAAATTAATACGACTCCATTTTAGTTCCGTTTATGTCATCGAACGCTCACTTCTTCGACTTGATAATGTAATTATAGCCCTACTAGGGCAGTAATTAATGACGTGTTTGACATTCCACGCTCATTAATATTCGTAATTATTGAAGTGAATTACTGAATACATAAATATTGTACTTCGGTGACTATATCACGCGATTCTGTTTGCTTAGTTGGTTGGAATGGAAGGTTAGTAAATTTGAATTGGAAAGTAAGGATCGATTGATGACTTAGGTACCTATCCTAAGGAGTCAAATGTGTGAGTTCGTCTATGGTGCTTCTGATGGTGAACTATTGCAATCTAATGGTTCCTTTCCTAACTTGAAAGTTCATATTGCCTTATCCGCGAATGAAGAGGCTTGAACGAAGTTGGATCTTTAAACTGATGAAACTTTGGAAAGAGGCATGTCCGGTACTTACTTGAACTGTAATGATGATGATAAAGGCAAGGCCGAATGTTTGAAATTGAACGTTTTAAAGACTGTTACGATGCCTTAATTTAATTCTGTGAGCCTTTAAAATCCCAGAGCAATCGTTTTGTCTTGAATTATGCTTCTCGTGCTCAAGCTGAAAGAAATGTATTTTGTATGCGCCTTTAGTAGCGTTGCAATAAAGTTTTATCAGTCCCTTTCGCACCATGAGAATTCTGAAAGATTTTTTTATTTTGTTTATCACTGCCTCGATAGAAAAAGTGATCCCTAGATAACTATATATTCAATGCACAGACAGATCCTTTTACCGTTTATATGTATTTTGATATTTCAGCGTATTATCTACCAAAGGTCCCCGGATTTTGGTGAGCCAAGAAGAAAAAAGGCGAACACAAAAATATTCTGAATAAATTTATGGATTCTTCGACTAAAGTTTTATTTTGTCTTTCGGCTGATCTTGACCTGAACAGTAACGTAAACTCTGTATTATATTTGCATTTAGAATGTTGTTCTTTTGGACTTATATAGGGTGGAGTGGAGACCTACTGAAAAAATCGAATAATGGGATCAGAATTTTGTAATGTTTTGTTTTAGTAAGTAGATTCTCTCACAGTAGGTGTTGTTTGTCGGTAAACTTAGACTCTTTGTCCTGAAGATACCTACCTATTATCATAAACTCACGCCTGCCTGATTAGACTGAAACGCAGAACTTAACATAACGTCACGCCTGTAATCCTCGATGGGTTAGGTAGTACCTAATAGCACACCCACATGTCGCCAGTTATATAAGTAAGGGCGTGAGCCTATTCCCATCAACCGGGCACGAATTCAGACTTCGTGGCTGCTACTGACAATTTCCTGATGGAAAAACCCAAGAACCCAGGTCCTCATGCTCACTACTCGACGGACGAGGCGGTCTTATAGATCTTATTATACGAAATCTAAGTATGTTATGATCCCAACATTACTCCTTTTGCTACATATACACATTTTCTATTTAATTTTGTTAACATCTATTTAAGTACCTACTTGTTAAGAAAGCCGGCGGCACTCCCCGCTGTGGCATTTGGATCTCTAGTAACATTTTTTCTCTTTATGCTGATCCCTATCAAGGCGGCCATCATCTCCAACAATAACCCGACGTTACAACGGTAATACGAAGAATAACTGTTAAAATATTAAGCAATGCTGACAACTTACGCACTAATCTGATGGAGGAACCGAATGGTTTTCCCTGTACGTGACTCCTTAAAATGAGGAAGCTACATTTAAGTAACTTTATAAGTCACGACTGCGAATAAAATACCAAAAACATTGTTAGATTTGCGCAGGTCCGCAGATTAGCAGCAAAATACAATTTTTACCGAGAAATCAGACATTCCAGCGTCATCATCATTCTCCTGTCCTTGTCCCAGCTTATTTAGGGTCAGCGCAGCTTGTCTTCTCCTTCCATACTTCTCTATTACTCGTCATCTCAGCAGTCACCTCCTTTCTAGCCATATCATACTTCACACAGTCCATTCATTGTTTCTTTGCTCTTCGTCTACTCTTATAGCCATCTACATTCCTCCACTTCACATGTACACGATAACTGATTACCGCACAACTTTTCAATCACCGGCGCCACTTTCAGACTTCCACTTATGTTCCTCTTTATTTTATCCATTCGCGTTACACCACACATCCCCCTTAGCATTCTCATCTCAGCTACATGCAAATGCCTTTCATTCATTCCTTTTGTGGCCCAACATTCTGATCCATACAATTTTCATTCATGACATTCCAGCGTCGGGATACCATGTTTTTTTACATAGATTTTTCGTCTATACTAACATTGGTTCTGTCCAGCTCGTCCCGCCATCTCTTGCGAGGTCTACCGCGTCGCCTTCTGGCTGTATCAGGGCTCCTTATCGTGGTTATTTTGGCCTACAGTTCGTCGGGCATACGGCAGAGATGGCCAGCCCAGACTGGTCAACATTGGCTCTAGATCGAAGGATTTGGTAGTCATGGTGAGAGGTCTTTGCCCAGCTGTGGGATGACACAGGCTAACAGTACCTAATATTATTTAGAAAGGAGGACATGGTATACTTTCCACCTGTTTTCGTTTCCGGGAGATAATTTTCGATTTCAACGCAGGCTAAGCCATGGACAACAGCTCATCTACTATAAAGAAAGCAAGATGCTGACACCCCTAAAGTTTAAATAACTACGAATAAATTCTACTATCACATTAAACTACGTATATTCTTGCAAAACGATCGATTGACAATACATTAACTGAATTCAAACTACAAAGTACCCGCACTTTTATCGTCAGCAACTTAGTTTTACTGCTCAATAAAAGCTTACCGCACTTCCTTAACCGAATGGTTAACTGGCAGATAAAAAATAAAACTATTTTTACTTTATAACTGAACATTTGTTTAGACCATCGTGTGTTTTAGTTTCAAAGAGTGTTTAAGTAAGTTTTTACGGTTAAAAATATCGTAACCATGCACCATAGTCTGATCAACACCAGGCCATGGTTATGCTACTGAATTTTACTTTATTATTTTAACGTGTACGCTAATAAATTGTTGCTGCGATTACAATTGGTTGCTAAACTACACCGGCACTACATGACAAATTGGGCAAGTTTGTTAATTTAATAAACAGTTAATTTCTCCAATTGTACAAGCTTCTAAGTCATCATTATCTGCCTAGCCTTTTTCCAACAATTTTGGGGTCGGCTTCCAGTCTCATCGGATTCAGCGTAATACCAGTATTTTACATGGACTGCCTATCTGACCTCCACAACCCAGTTAGTACTGGGTAATATGATATTACTATACTAACTTCAAGACGATCTTGAAGATCTTGGTAAGACTGGTTGTCAGACTTTCAAAGATCTGTGATCTGTGATCTGTGTCTGATCTGTTTGTACTGTCAAAGATCAATAAATGACAACCGGGACCAACAGCTTAACGTGCTTTCCGAGGCACGGAGGATACTCGTCGTTATGTAATGGGTGGTCACGCATCCACGGACCAAGTTCAAGGTTCTAAGTACCTACACTTAAATGAATGATTTAGGTATCCCCAAAACTAACTTCAAAGCTAATATTAAATCTTTAAAGTACAACAATAACTTTCACAATGACTCCCCACAGTACTAAGACATGATATGGCATTTCAAAGTCTGAAAAATACAAGTTCAAGCGTTGAAACTGCGACACAAATCGTTTAATTGCTCTTTCATGAGTCTTGATACCTTTGCAGACAAAATTTCTTAATATTTTAATGAGTTCAAAAACCTTGAGACCGACCTTCAAATCGTTTTAGCTCACATCACCAGAATAAAAGTATTTGTTATGACAGAAGTTGAAAAGAGTATGCTTAGATGGTTTGGTCATGACATGGGATGTGTAATAGGCGTTATTACAAGGCAGATGTGAGTCACAACCGAGATGGGACAGCCTAGGAGCACATACACTGATCTTATTGGTGAGGTTCTTCGGTAAGGTCAGGTGCGTAGTACTCGCAACCTCGGAAGAGTCGAAAGGAGCATGCATGAATTAAAGCAGGTGGCGTTCTGTGCTTTCTGTCTACACCCCCATGTGAAAAAGGCGTGACGTGTTTATGTATATATGTGCTACTCCGCAAGTTTCTATGAAGCTCATGTATTGTGAAGATTTATGTGGTTAATAAATCAAATGTGACTGCCCAGTGAACAGCATAGCGTAGCCAGTGAGACGTCTCATTTATTACTAACTGCTAACCTAAACATACATCACATACCGTACACCATTAGACTGCCGTAGCTACAATAATTTGCAGAAATCTTAATCTTTGGTCCGTGTGCGGATCGAGCCTGCAATACCCCAAAACCCTAGACCAGTCACTCCATAAAGATAGATAACTTGCAGAGTAGAAAGACTCATCATTTCTGCATTATTACGATTCCAAATACCCACTTTTACATAAAAAAGACATCAACAAACCAAAAACATCTTGCATAACATTTAATGGGTTTTCTCAAATTATCGTCTGACTTCAAAACTAATCTTCAGCCACTCCCCACAGTCGTCTATCACTCAGAGTGGAAAGACACACCATTTCTACATTGTTACAATTTCGAAATACCCTACCTTTACTTAAAAAAGACATCAAGAGGATTCCACCCACCAACACTCGAAATATCGACAATTCCATCGCTGACGTGGCAAAATTGGACTGTTAACGGTACTCATAATGGCTCTTAAAGTCGTTTCAACAAAAAAACTGGAGACTTCCATTCAGTAAGTACTACTTACCCTTGTCTAATAAGTGTTTTTGTTCGTCATTTCTTCGGTAAAATCATATTTTTGTGGTTCCACGCCTACTAGGTACTGTTGTATTTGTGTACCTTAGAACTTGATTCTTAATTAATTTTTTGAGTTAATTAAAAATCTTGCTAGGGATTTTTAACATTCTTAGTTTTTGTACCTACTTATACTAATAATAAAAACTTTTTAGTATACGATATATATATTTAGTATACGAGAGCAGCGGTGGCCCAATAGTGGCGGCCCCGACTTACGAACAGTAAGTCGTGAGTTCGAACCCAGCCAGGCGCATTACTTTGTGTAATTTATTTCAGCACCACTGCTCTCAAAAACGGTGAAGGAAAACATCGTGAGGAAACCGGCATGTCCTAGAACCAAAAATTCGAAGACATGTGACATCTACCAACCCGCACTGGGCCCGCGTGGTGGATTATAGCCCATTCCTCTCACGGAGAGGATGCTTGTGTTCCAGCAGTGGGAATATTATAGGCCGATTATGCTTATAGTATACGATCTGATAGTTTGATCTTTTAATTAAATTGGTTAATAGATTTTAACCACTTCGGCTCATGAACGTGAGTGTAAACGATATTTTTATTTAAACAAGTTAGTTATTTCTTGGAGTATAATGTTAGCATTCTCGTTCTTCATTTATCCTAAAACCAACAGTTGCTCCAAGATTATATTCTTAGGTATTCCATTTCGACAGATGTTAAGGCAACGAGGAATATTCCACCTACGCTGCGGTCTCTCAGATATTTTCGGATCAAAATTAATTAAGTTTATTAGCATTATGCTGTCGACCTAATAATTGAACTTACGTATTTCTCCCCGTTCGTTTCATAACAGCTTGGTATTATCATACCACAGTTTTCCTAAATACCTAAGAAAAGGTGAATAATACAGACAGTTTGTCGATTTTTTTTTAACCGCATGGCTAAATAAAGACGTGGAATTTTCACAGATAATTCCACACACAAATGTTTACCAACAGCACCCTGTCCTCCTGTCAATGTCATCTGGGCGACAAAAGATCCATGTAGCTCTGTAATGTTTTTGAAACCTCCTCATTTTGTTGCTTCTAGCCTGCCAAAGGTACATAAATGCACGCGTTGCCAGCGCATTCTGAAACATCAAATAAAGTCAAAATGGAACGCAGCTTAAAGCAGCTTATAAAGTCAATGTTTCTTGTAATAACCGTAGGTTTCATGCAACTTAATATTTTACTTACAAAGAGTTAAGAAAGCAAGACATTATTCCAACTGCTCAAAACCAGTAAAACTGTACCTTGTCATAACTCAGACCAAGAAACGGAAGGTAATATTTACATGATCGGCTGGGGTGTCTCATTTCGTAACGAAGGCTCTATTACTTTTGATCCATATCTTCGAGGTTCAGAAAGATGCATTAGCACAGAATACGCAATTCTCAATTTTGGTGATCAAGTATACCAAGTTTGATTAAAGAACAAACTTCCAGGATGATAATCCGTGTTAATACACTTTTCTCGCATACATCAGCACGAAAACTATTAGCACAAAGATCCGATAAAAGCCGACTTTGAGCTACATCGGGGAAATATGATTTTGCTGAACCTACTTTTTCTACGACATTATGCTAATGTTTCCTGCCCTCGTTTGAGAGTGGCTCTTTCGCATTATACTGATATATATATAACTAATGCTTACATAATTTCAATCCTTTTTATCTCTTTTGGAGACAAATTGAGGTCAAATCTCTTCGAAGAATGAGGAAGGAAAGCATTATATTCGGAAAAATGGCCCTGATAATCCGGTAGCTTTGCTCAATGACATAATAGTAAAATAATGTATCCCTTTGTTCTTTGAAGGAAACTCTGACCGGTTGCGGTTAGGTATCATCAGAGGGGACATATGTACAAACAAATCAGTGGTGTTGTCAGGGAAGTACTATTTGGGGGAACCGCAATTTAAGTAATAGGCGGATAATAGCTGCTTCCTAGCAACTGGAAACATCCATAAACTTGATAATGCTGTTAAAACTCCAAGCAAATCAATCAGCAAGTCCATAAAACCATAAACTACCGTCCTAACGTGACTTTTGAACATAACCGAATTTAGCATGTCGTGCGCCATAAACTAATTGAATTGTAGCGCAATAAAATAATTTAATTACTCGTCAAACACATTTTGAGCCAGTAATGGCCGCGCTGGCGTCTCTAAACGCAATTAAGACTGCTTTGCATAATCACGAAATATGCGTTGCGTGAATGTTAGACAGTATTTTCATCTGAATACTCGGTAAATGAGGAAAGAGCATAATAGGGTCTAATGCCAAGGTGTTTTAATATGCTTTTTGTCCTCATTTTGTCGTGAATTTTGTACCCTGGAAAAGGTTACACTTGACAAAATAGCAGAACCGAATATTTTTTCTGTTGACATTATTAAAAGTGGAAATGATAAACAATTATTTCTAGTTTTTTATAGTATTCTAATAAATAAATTATTGAAGAAACAAAAACTATTCTCTTGCCAACGAAAAAACAGATGAAAGATCTCACTCAAAAATAATATCAGATCTCAGTCCATTAGAATCCAATACTATGTGTGGTCTAGTTAGAACGAGTAACATCTGTTTCTAAATGCACAAATAGGCCACAGCTATTTATCAAAGGCCTAATAACATCTCGTCTATGACAGTGTTGTCTTGTGTGCAGACGAAGTGACCATGACCATACTTGATCCTTAACTTTGGGTTTCTGTTTGTCGCCACAATACGAAGTTAGTCTCCTGCTAAAGGTGTCTTCAGAATGTCAACTGTGTCGTGTGACGCGCCTAAGACAAGGGTTTACATCAAAACGGAAATGAGCGGAGCGGAGAGGAGGCGTGCTGCCGAGCCCATCGCCGATGCTGCAGCGTGCGATACTACTAGATGAGGCGCAACTCAATCAAACGAGAGACGAGATTCGCGATGTGTATTTAATTTTTTTCTTATGACCTCGATCGCGCCTGATGGAAAGCGATGGATGAGATCTATGATGAAACGAGCTTGCCCAGAAGATGCCTGTTCCCTCTTGCTTTGAAGGGTTAAATGTGGGAGGGGCACAGATGCCGCGGTACAGTTCCAACTTAGGCTGTGCGCATAATAATCGTGGAGAAAAAGCGCTGACTACTACTCGTCGGGATACAACTAATTTCATTAGTCTGTACCTGGTGTACCTACACATCTCTTCGCTCTGTTCTTCACCACTTGGTGTAAACGGGGCCTAATTCACCGCGAATGTTTAATTTCTAATTGTGAATCGCTGCGCGTGCTTCAATTCTGTATGGGCGTTAAATGTAGAGGCATTAAATGTTAGGTTAGGAGACGCAGGTCATCGGTGGGAGTATATAAACTCTAATTTATTCGTACAATTTTGAAATTATAATGTTAATTTAGTTCTATGACATAGCTAAAGCCGTTCGTAGAAAATTGGAATAAACACTATTTTTGTCACTGGAACCAAAAGACCGTATGATGAAATTGTCGTAGGATATCACCAACCTAAGCTTGCAGTGGGCGTCTGAAATTAAGAATTTCTAAAGAAAACGTGATTTTCCAGAATTCCAGACATTCGAAAAACTGCTAATGAAAACTGTCAATAGCACATTTCTCCGCACATAAAACTCATAAAAGCACTAATTTACAGCAAATAAGGGATTCAAACGTCAGATCATAAGTTCCTGATGCCGGAAATGACCCAGACGGCGGCTTCTCTCCTACAAAAGCGGTGTAGTGACAACGCTCTTTTGTTTACCCTGCTAATCACGAATTGAATATTTAACACGTCGTCGTTTAAACGGTTAAAACGCGTTGCCAGCACAAACATTCAACACCAATTGTTTATTATTTGAGTTACAATTTTCGATTTCCGCTTTTGAAGTGTCAGTAATTTTTGAAGTTTTACCGAGTGTTCGTTATGAATGTTTGTTTAATTTTGGAAGTGAAAAGTTCTTGGTGTGTTTGTTTGGACAATACGAGGTTGAACTTGAATTGTCAAAACAAATACTGAGAACTTTTGTGTGTAGCAACTTTGATGCTCCAATTTATTTCAATTTACTTAATAGGATATTTTCATGATAAATTGACGTTTTCGATGCTTTTGTCTCCGATCACAAGAACTATATGACAGGAAAATATTTCCTGGGCTGTGGAGGTCAGATAGGCAGTCGCTCCATGAAAAATGCTGGTATTCAGCTGCATCCAATTAGACTGGAAGCTGATCCCAACACAGTTGGGACAAGGCTAGGCTAATGACGATTATTTCCTGCAGCAAATTGAAAAATTCAAACAGCCACGAAGCTACAACAAATCAGTCCAACACCAAACGTGCGAACCACCCGAAACTTGTACAAAAACTTTTTTCTTCCTACCCTCGAAAAACACAGACCTAGAAGCTCCCTAAATTCTTAAAAGCTAACTTTAGGTAAATTTTAGTAGCAAGCTGGGCACGTTCTGTCAACTTGTCACGACATAAGTGACTCCGGCGTGCTCCAATTATGCTGGCAGACATGTCCACAGTCCTCTAGTGGCTAGAGGGGTTTACGGGAACATCGCACGTATGATTTAGTTAGCTTTGGGACCAATTTGAGACGGTTTTGAGGTCAAGATGGTGTGGAGTTGACTGTTTATGTTCAGTTCAAGTTTTAGGTGGATTAAATGTTTTATAGGGTGTTGTTATGATTGTGGAAGCGGAGTAATTAATTTTGGAAGACTTGCGAATTTTGGGTAACATGTTTTGGGGATTTTACTAGTGCGGACTAATAACACAGTTATAGACCCTTTTTGGAGTTAAGAAAAAATGCTTGTCTATCTTAATTGAAATTGTTGTAGCAATACCAAACGCCTTGAAAGTGATTGACATTTTTCTAGATCCTAGTGGCAACGCTAAGTATGGACCTTACCAATTCTGAACTTCAAACTGTGTCACAATGGTGTCATAGAAACCATTGTTAATTACATTTGTGTGAGTCCAGAATTCTGGAAGCAATTTTCATTGACAGTCAATGATATTATACTGATCTAAATATTCAACGTAAATCCAGTGAAGCTACAAGTATATCTCCGAACACGTCACATATTTTCATTTCGCTACGTATATATGTTTCCTGTTTCTGAAGCTCGCTTGGCTAATTTCGTGATTCATCCGACGAAGTGAATTAATTTTCACAATTTCGTATTCGCTTCACGATTCGCCTTACGTACATGCGTTAAGTGTTACACGATTATTTGGATCATCAAATTACTCTGTTGAAATTCAAAATATGAACGGTTTAACACAGTACAATATTTTGCTCGTAGATCATATGAGGTAAATTCTGTTGAGAGGAATCTGTGAAAAGCGCGGCTAAATTGGGTCGACTACTTCATCGTGTGAATTTGATTTTCCTTTCTCTGTTTTTTCTGTCATAATAATATGATTTTAAGACGCGTATTCAACGATGAATTTAGGATACTTCTTTGAACATTACTAACATTAGTCTTTATCATAAGTTTTAAGTATTTACATATCATTTTAATGTGTTTAGTTAGTTTACTCTACTTAATAAATAAATTTACATATCTTAGTGAGCAAAGATCGTCACTCACTGGACGCCTGACGGAGGAAATCGCCGTCGATGTAAACCGAGGCGAGGGTGGTGTAACTTAGCCTTTTCCCAAGCACGTTGAGGTCGGCTTCCAGTCTAACTGGATACAGTTGAATACCAGTATTTCACTTGTAGCAATTGCCTGTCTAACCTCCAGTATTCAGTTACTGGGTAAAACGATACTCCTTGACTAAGACCAAGACTGGTGACGATCTGATCTTGTTTACGGGACGAACATAGCTAGCTCAATACCCAATAATTCCAAAATAGCAAATTCAATATTACCAAATTCTGAAAGGTATGTCTCTATCAAATATTATGTAGGAAGGTACAAATCTTCTTACAACGTCAAGACCTGAGGAGCCGTGAGATAACGTGAAATGACATGTCATAGACGAAGGTACTAGGCGACATATGAAATATCTAGGACATGTTCTTACTTTTTACGCCTAGACTATTTGAATTTGGTGAAGGATGAATTGGTAATATTTTCGAAAGGCATTTAGAATAGGTACGTAGTTAACGGATTTCACGTGACTCAGCGATGTTATAATAATATAGATTCAACTAATGATTTCTTAGTATTTTGGCTGGAGGATCGTATATTTATCAGCACTAGTGTGGATGTCTAATGATTACAACCTACGCCTTACATAACTAAAAACATGGATGCATTAAGAGCTTACACTTTTACGAGAAATTGAAAAAGTGGAGGAAAAGTTAGAAAGGAGGAAAAGGCCATCCAAACGTTGTTCGAAAGAGATCGCCCTTTGTGATAAGACCACCCATTGTTCACTAGTTTTAAATACATGTCAGATATGTCAGGATTTATTCCGTTAGGCTCGTACATCATGTGGGCAGAAGATGGGTTTCGTGAAATAAAAATACACTGGGTGCGATACAGTTTCAATTAAACTAACAAATTACTTGAAATTACAATTTAACACAATAACACGGGCCACAAAGAATCGGGTACGGTTCCAGGTCGGGCTCAACTCCACTGCGATCAGACGCTCAATGTCGTCCTCGCCTCGAGCTGTAAACATCAGGGCTCTGTAGAAGCATGCTGTGGTTTGGGTAGACTTGTCAGGAGGTCTTGTCCTAGAGCGCACCTAGACGCGCCTCCAGAGCCGTACGCGCTGCAGTCATCGCATTATCGGATGGTCCCGCGCACCCTATCCGCATCGTACGCGCCGAGCTGCATCAATTATTTTAACAGTATTTCTGTTCTGAGCAAACGTGTTGCATACTATTTCATATAAAGATTTATATAATTTGATGTCTGCGGCGCGTACGACTCCTGTAGCGGGTCTAGGTTTACGTACACCTATAAAAGCCGTCATAAGTAATACGTTCCAGAATAATCTTTATGCTTAATGTCAGATATCCTTTAATATATAAGCAGAATATCAGCTGCAAAATACACGAATATACGGCTATTAAATTAAATCGAATCCATTTTCGGATGCAACCGTTTTACATATGGATTGACGTTTAACCATTGGAATCGACAAGAATATGGCCGTAGGAGTGCTTACGTGTAGCGTGTAAGGTGTTTAGCGTTTATCACGCAGCATTGCGTGCGTGTTACTAAAGTTAGCTCTGAAATATGTTCCTGCGTTAAATGGGGACTTTTTACTTTTTTAAAGTCCGATTTAAGGCATGTTTTTTTTATGGTAGCTTTTTGTTATAATTAAATTCTTAAGTTTCAAACTCATCTACATACATACGAGTAAATGATGAATAATATTATTATTTCCTTTATTCATTTCTATACATATAATTTACATTTTTAAATATTTCTATACAAAGTAATATAAAAAAACATTTAAAAATATAAAAAATAGTAGCCCACTGGTATCGGGAACAGGGTCCGAAATACCGGTGGTCAGGGCTCTTGAGAGAGGAACCTCCTAACAATACGCGCCGTGTCCAGAAGTACTGCTTTCTGAATCAAGCCCTTGATCCAGCTGCCAAGCGAGAGCCTCCTCAGATGTTTGTCGAGGGTATTGGCTATTAAGCCATTGGCCGACACGACTATCGGCACAATGACTGCTGTACTCACGTCCCACATGTCGACAACCTCGCGAGCCAGATCTAGATATTTGAATTGTTTATCTTTCTCTGCTTTCACGAGGTTCTCGTCATGCGGAACCGTTATATCAACAATCATTGCGCGACGCTCCAATCGATCTATCACCACAATGTCAGGTTTATTGGCAACAATAGTCCTGTCAGTGATGATAGATCGATCCCAATACAACGTGATATTACCATTATCGAGAACTGGGTCGGGCGCATACTTATAGTATGGTACTTCTGATTCCACAAGGTTGTACTTCAAAGCAAGTTGCTGGTGGATAATCCTGGCAACGAGGTTGTGTCTATGCAAGTATTCTCCGTTAGCCAGACGAGAACACCCAGAAATAATGTGTCGGATCGATTCTCCCGGACGGTGGCATGCCCGACATATGTCAACCGTGCCATCCTTCACAATGTATTTCCGGTAGTTATTCGTCATCATAACTTCGTCCATTATTGCACAGACAAAACCTTCGGTTTCCCCGAATAGGTCACCGAAACGCAGCCAAGATACGGACGCTAAGAAGTCTACATCGGGTCCATGTAGGGCCCGGTAAAAGCGTCCGTGAAGCTCCTTGCCCTGCCATACCTCCTTGCGATCATTAGTATCTAATACTCTAGGTTTGCGCCAGTTCTCGTTAGCCAGAGAGAGCGGGGTGAGGCCCTTGTCCACTGAGACCACATCTCGGTGCATCCCCTCGTCGACTTCTAGGAAGTATTCCCTGAGGCTGCATATCTCACGGTTGTGCAGGGTCTTAGCATTTAAGAAGCCACGACCCCCGCACTTCCGCGGGATATACAGTCTCATCACCGACGACCGCGGGTGATGCATTCGATTTGCGGTCAGCAGTGCGCGGACCCTCCTATCCAGGGCATCAAGTTCCGTCTGAGTCCATTTGAGTATGCCGAAAGAATACATCAAAACCGGCATGACCCAACCATTGAAGGCGCGCACCTTGTTTCCACCTGACAAAAGACTGCTTAGTACTTTGTTCAGGCGGCCAAAGAAGCGGTCCCTCAATGATTGTTTCATGTCGGCAGTATTGATACCTAATGCTTCCGACATACCCAAATACTTGTAGGTTTCTGTTGAGGAGAGGGATCTAAGGTGTATGGAATCCGAGAGTTGAGTTCCCACGGATTCCATAATCTCCCCTCGCTTCACATGCATGACTGCACATTTGTCCACACCAAATTCCATCCTGATGGCGCTACTGAAAGTTTCCGTTACCTTCAGTAGCTTCATCAGTTGCAAGTTGTTGGGGGCAAAGAGTTTCAGATCATCCATGTAAAGAAGGTGAGATATGACCTGACCACCTCTCCTCAACCGATAGCCTAGACCTGAACCCTCCAACAGTGTGCTGAGAGGGTTCAAGGCTAAACAAAACCACAATGGACTCAGACTATCACCCTGGAATATACCACGCTCAATCTTTATCGGTTCGCTGTTCCCCTGGATCTGTCGACATCCTGGATAGCGAAGGACCGTTCTCCAGTGCCCCATACATGACATCAGGAAGGTACGCAGAGTTGCATCAACTTTATACAACTCCAGCACCTTCATGAGCCATGTATGAGGCACAGAATCATAGGCCTTCTTGTAATCTATCCAACATGTAGACAGATCCCTTCGCGAGCGGCGAACCTGTTGGCTAATGGCCATATCAATAAGGAGCAGCTCCTTAGTACCGCGGGACCCATACCTACATCCATTCTGAGAGGCAGACATGATAGAATTACTATCAATATGATGATTGATTTTAGCTCTCAAAATGGATGTAAGAACTTTATAGACCGTTGGTAAACAAGTGATTGGTCTATAATTTTTGGGTTCCGCAGTACTACCTGATTTATGGAGCAGGTGGGTAATTCCTGTCGTCAAGAACTGGGGCAGCGACCCTGACTCTAAGGCTGACTGAAACTGGGATGCTAAGCGAACATGTGATCTCTGGAACCATTTAATCCAGAAGTTGTGCAGTCCATCCGGCCCTGGAGATTTCCAGTTAGGCAACGGACGGACTGCACGAGCTACATCTTGGGGGCTGATGATAATTGCCCCCATTTCAGGTATCGAATCACACGCTCGTTCAACCTCCCGGGTCCAATCACCCTCAGTGTGACTGACAGGCACCGACCAGATGTTGCGCCAGAACGAACACATGGCGTCATCATCTGGTAGACGCGTATCAGTCACACCTTGGTCCGGTCGTTCCCAAGCCCTATATATCCACCTTTCATCACTTCGGAATGTGCGATTCTGAGTGTAACGCTCCACTCGCCGCTTGTACCGACGAATACGGCTTGCCCATGCACAGATCTTCTGCTTCAGGAAGTCGATACGCTCTGTGACGCGGGCTAAGTAGTCTCGAAAACTAACATCAGTTCCCGAGAACGCCCGCTTCACAAAGCGCAACACTCTAGGTCGAGTATTGCCCTCCCTGAAGCAGATTAACTTGCCGAGGAGTGCTCTAGCCTTACCGATACGCCGCTCAATCCTGCATTGCCAAGCTGGAACAGCAAATTTTGGTCGTGTAGCTCTGTCGTTGTTGGGAAATTTGACGTGAGCTACACGACATGCCGCTACAGCTCCACAGTACAATATTGAGTAGGTATCGGCGAGGTCTTTGCTGCTGTCAAAGCAGTTTGACAGCTGCGAATCTAAAGCACACACCAGCGCCTTGTTTTTCTTGTGCATAGGTAAACGAGGTAGACGTGGTCTAAGTTCAGGCGGTGTGGATCGGTACTCCCGGAATGCACCCTCCAAAGCGCTCCTCAATTGTGCGTTGCACTGGGTACTCACGTATATAACTTCGTCATCATCTTCTTCACCATCGTGTTCGGATCGCGGTGGAGCACTGGATACATTTTGTAGCTGTACCGCAATCATTGGCGAAGCAGGTATAACTAGGTTACTCCATGAATCGAAGCGTAGTCGCTCAAGTACGGTGTCATCCAACATGTGGTTACGCTGTATGACCCGCACTTGATCCGACAGCCGTTGCGCCGACACGCTGACACCTGGCTCAAGCACCTGAAACAGAGAGAGCATCCGACCACGGTACGCAGTCAAGTTGCTTCCCCCCTCAGTAGCCCCATAATATGCGCGCATGACGTTCTCATTAATGGACTGAGTCCATCGCATGCGCGACACATTTCCACCGGCAGCGGGGACCCTGTTCGGGGCCTGTTGGCCTCGAGGTCCCAAGCCCGCTGGTGGCCGTCCTCTTCCTCGTCGTCGTGGTGGTGATGGGGTCGACGGCGGGGAGAAAAACTCGTCACTCGAGCTCGACGCAACTGCAGCGATCGAAGACACAGCACTCACGATTGAGGCGCGTCCCGGCGGCTGCGAGGCGGAGCTGAGCGACGAGTCCGGAGATGGTGGGTGTGCCTGATGTTTTGCCCGGCTTCTTGTCAGCATTTTTTAAGACGTACGTCGTACATGCACATTTTCAAATATTTATATGATTTTAGGCTCCAGTTTTTTGATGTATCTGTTTTCTTTTTTTTTTCTTTATCATAATTATTGATAAAATTAGTTAATTATATTTTAAATATGGGTAAAATCGATAAAAAAAATTAAATAAAAATTCAGTTTGATAAAATACGTGCTGTCAATTTGACACTCGGGCCACAGATATTATGATTATTAGCTATCTTCTTTATAGAAAATTTATCTGGGTTGACTGGCCGAACATAGGTAGGTCCTGTAGGTAGTGTAGGTACATTCGTACTTAAACCTAGTGCAGTGGTGCCCATTAATTTAGGCAGAGTTAAACTGTCAACCCTTGACAGAATCTGCGATCTAATTCATCCCAGACCAAACTGACCTCTCTAATATTTAACTTCACCAATCACAGACCGTGTGGCAAGCCTAACTACCCCTATCTATAATAGGTACGCACGGCGACCAATCAAGCTATACAAAACCAAATTAAGCTTATCTCTCATTGTACGGAAAGCTCATACAAAGCCAGGTCAGGTTATACTGGATATGTATAGCTCGATGTGTCGCCGTGTGTACGTAGTAGTACGTACAGTCACGAGCATAAAAACCTTTCACTTACTTATGATTGAAAAGCGTTTTTGTGCTAAATTCTGGTAGGAATAAAAAAAAGAAAATATAATTTTCGAAATCATATCATATCGTTGTTTTAAGAGAAAATGTCTTTTAGATTTGCAACAGCTTATAATGCTTGTAGCTGTTCCTACGTCAGTCAATCTAGTAACAGATACCGCAAATTTACTCGTCCAAATAGATTAATTTGTCATGCACCTGTGAGGTCATGACGTGTGTCTGTCAGGAGTTGTCCAGCGTGATCTGATACAGCTAATTAGGTAGATTTTGACCCTATTGTCATGAGTTTAATCAGGTGTAAAACGTTGTGCTATGTGATTGTGGTAGGTATTATGTTCATTGTGTTTGTAATCGATTACTGAGCGTGAGGTTGTGGACTTGATTCCCGGGTCGCGCAGTGTTATCAGGAATTTCTTAATAGCAGCCTGTTGGATTTGTGGCCGGTTGATGATAAGAGGCTCGCCCCCCTTTTACATTTCGCCAATTATGTTATACCTCTGGGAATGGCTAACTTTCGCGGAAAATATGTGTTATGTTATGTGACAGCGGCTGTAAACCCTTATCGATACCTAAGGTGTGTTAAAGTAAAGAACTCGAAATGATTGATAAGCAGCTATGTAAGTATCAAGTACCATCGACTTCACTAGAGTGTCCATGGAGTTTCTTGCCCATTCTTCTCCATAGAGATCTACGCTTTGGAATGTGCAACTACAGTACTCTCTCAAGTTATTATTTCTTGTGACTGTGTCTGTAGCTTCGCTTCTTTTTGTTTTTTAACATTCAAAAGTGCCTGTGATGGTCTAATTGAAATAAATGCTTTTGACTTTTGACTACGGTCGACCACTTCTCAACCTTATAACTTAGGGCCATAAGGGTGAAAAATGGCAGACCGGCAGTAAAACTGTAAAACAACAAAACTATCATCATCTGCCTAGTCTTTTCCCAACTATGTTGGGGTCGGCTTCCAGCCGAACCGGATCCAGCTGAATACCAGTATTTTATATGGAGCGACTGCCTATCTGACCTCCACAACTCAGATAGTACTAGGTAATACGATACCCCTTGGTAAGACTGGTTGTCAGACTTTTTGGGCCACTGACTACCTAACGACTGTCAAAGATCTACAAATGACACACGGGCTTAACGTGCTTTCCGAGGCACGGAGGAAACTCGGTGTGCAATGGTTGGTCACCCATCCACAGACAAACCTAGGCTAGCACGGCTTAACCTAATATCGATCCGAGGGTCTGTTATTAATTAGCCACGAGCTCCTCCTCTAAAAAAAAAAAATGATGATAATAAAATAACGATTATAATTATCGCAGAGATCGGCGATGTTATAAAGCAAATGAAAAAAGGCAAGTTCAGGGAGGTGTCAGTTTATCTCATCCTGTGGTTTTTACATTACCATTATATTTCCTCCTCATCTATCCTCCGGATTAAATTTAATTCCTGCTTTACGGAACAAATGTACCTACCTAATCCAAAGACGGGATTTAATATAAAACTCAAAAACACGATGAAAGTGATGACTTGATGAGTAAACAAGCCAGTCTTAGTATGAAAACAGCGTATGATTACAGAAAATGGCTAAAATAAATAATAAATTATCACCTCATCCGAGTTAGTTCATTAAAAATGTACGTACAGAGAAACAATCTAAATTGTGCCTTATTGTACAAATACAGCAATTAGCAACTGGTTGCTCAGCGCTTGCTTAACGAACGATAATTAGCTTGAGCTTCGCTAGTACACAGTGCTTTTATTAGGATGTAAGCTGACATCATAATTTGCGTTGTTTTGCAGCTTTTCTAATTACACAGTTACTCGTAACAAATAATAGGGAGGTATAAATAAAAGTTGTTTATGAACAACTGGCTTCTGACGACTTCGTTCGCGTCGAACAAACATAATTATCCTATGGCACTCGGTAAAAGTGTAGCATTCCATCTAACGAATGTGTAGTATCTCATACTACCTCCTACATCCCGACTTACAAAATTTACCTCTTTATAATATTCGTATTAATACTTAACATGTACTTACAAAACTATCTACTAAAGTAGATGCTTTAAAAAGGCCAGTAATTTTCTCCCAAAACGCACACAAAAATATGTCATTACACCAAACAATGTCAAACAGTTTAAACTCAAAAAAACAACAAAGTTGTATCTAAAAACGACTGCTAAGCAATCATTAAACTACCGTTGTTCCTTCCATTTGTATAATGTACTCACGATAGCAAACACGCTTGGGTGCCCTGAACAAAGTGCTCAGATGCATGCTGGAGATACGAATAATTATTATGTAATTTCCATGATATTTTGCTGAGAATTGGGAATAGTGCTTGTTGAAAGACAATTGCGATTTGTCCTTTTTGAACTATCTCGGATTGTTTCTTGGTGTTTTTATTGCCCTGAACTTGAATCATAACGGAGGAGGAGCAGCTCTTGGCTAAATAAAGACAGCCGCTCGGATTAATCTTCAGGTTAAGCCGCGGTTGCCTAAGTTGATGTGTGGATGGGTAAAAGCACGTTATGCGATGGTCCCAGCTGCTATTTATACATCTTTGATAGCCGTTACAAGTAGTCATTGTCCCGAAAGTTTGACAGCCAGTCTTATCAAGGGGTATCGTATTGGTCGTACTAACGTGGTTGTGAAGGTCAGATAGGCAGTAGCTCCATGTAAAATACTGGTATTCAGCTGCACTGCAGCCGGTGAGACTGGAAGCCGACCCCAACATAGTTGGAAAAGCAGATAAGCAGACGGCAGATAACTTTGAACCATAACATCACGCCGGTTTCCCACAAGAATAAGGCAGCAGTGAACTTTAGTACGCATACATTTCGATTGCCGTGTTGAAGTCCCATGTAATAAGGCCTGAGCCTATTTCTATCGACCGGGCACAATTGTAGACTCCGGAATACTAAGATTTTTTTGATGAAAAAGCACAATTACACTTTTACCAATCTCGTGAATAAACTCGGGACCCTATGCTCAGCAGTCGAATTAGCAACCATTAAACCTACGAGGACTTAGATCCTTATGCCATTAATTTCACCTTACGATCCACCATTTTGCAGTCAAAACAAATCTTGTGATCGCAAATAACCCTCCACCTGCCGCCCCATAAAATGCAATCAATAAAAGTGCTCTTAAACCCTAATAACATTAAACGTTGTTATAAAAAGCATGTAAAATAAACCTCGGCGGGCCACAAACTGGCTCGTATCGCGAACTAACGCACATCAATACCGTGCAAATTTACTTATTGGCAGTAAACTTTGGGTGTAAAATCGCTAAAATACTCGAACCAGCCGGTGTTTGTTTGTCTGCGTCTGGGAATTAGGATTTGTAACTGTGTTAGAATTATTGGGACTTCAGAATAAATAAGTAGAAAATTAGATTATGTTCGTACTGGCACAGGTAACTTTTTCTTTTGGTGGATAAAATGTGATAGAATTAATAAAGTTATTATTCATCAGTTCATATTCTCAGGATAATAAAATCAAAAGCCGGTCTCTCAAAATGCCTGCCCGTCGCCATTTCCTTTCGCTGTTGCTGGGAAACAGTGCCGGCAAAAACTCCCCAGCAACACAGATCTGTCAGTTAGGTTAGAAAAACTTGAATAAATACAACAACTTCAGATATATAATTTGTTAAACATTTCCATAAGATCTATTGCCACGAAAACTTATAATTTATTCCTTTAAACCACCTTGGAACTCTTTAAATTGTCAAGGCGTCACTTAATTCGAGAACGCAAGCGAACGTCACGCAATCAGTTAGTCGCGTATAAAAACGTTACGTTTTACGACGTAACGCCACGTGTGACGCCGACGCCTGTGGGCGTCGCGAGCATTTAGGGGTTGAACTCTTTTAAAGTACTTTCTGATGATACCGAACTCTTGTTGAGTACCTTACAAATAGGGGCTGAAAATCGTGTTGATTACCTAGTGTTAAAAGTTTGTGGTTTTAGACTTCGTATTGACATACTCCACGGTGTTCAAGGGCTGTCTGCGTGGACTGTAAGAGAAAGAGATACCGCGGCCCTAGAACACAAAGGGCTAAGAAGGAACATGGATGGGTTTTAATTAGAACAAGTCTTCCGCTCTTTCGATGATATCCCATCCGAAAAAAAGAGAGCTGTTGGCGTCAATTCCATGGCAATGTATTATGTAGTTAACTGCCCCTTTTTTAATGTTATTGATAATGTTAGTGACTATGTCAGTCTAAAAACCTATAACTGATAGCTTTAGAACGCGGTTTGGTGTACTAATCGCGTTCAGTTTCATTAGTGAAATTCAACCTAAAGCAATTGTTCGGTAGATGCAAAATTAAAGAAGTGTCTTGATAGTTGTACATACGATTCTCTGCTTATACACCGTGACTTTTTAGTCGTCTTACAACGGCAGCCCACTTCATGTATCCAATAAATACTAAACATTGATAAAAAAAAAATAGGTATTTTTGAGATTTTAATAATTTAAAAATAAAAATATTATTCAGTAATAAGACGCATGACGTAGTTAAAACACCCTGTTGCGTGCGATGATCTACTGGACTCGAGTGCTGGGTAGGTATATGTTCTCCCGTTTGACACGTAAACATCATTAAAAAATTAGAATAAAAAAAAAAAAAAAAAAAAACACCTGTGTTTCATAATTTTATTCTAATTTTTTATTATTACTTTTCTTTGTACCTATTATGGAAGATAAAAAAAATCGCGCCTATAGCTCTTTTGTGTCGGGTACATTGAGTGGACGACATTTTTAAGACGACTAAAAAGTCACGGTGTATGCAATCACGACTTGTGCGCGGTAGATGGCAATAGGCTCGCCCAGTACATGCAATAAGGGTTTACATAGGTACACTTCTGCCTAACCCTTCGGATAATGACAACTAAGAGGCAAGCTGCTAAATTGTGACAGAGATAGTACCATCTACACGTGGAATCTTAATTTAATTTAGTCGCGAATTTTTTGAAAAAAATCAAGACGCGTCTTTTCTCATTTCATCGCTATTGGATGGATGGGGGCGGAGGGTTGTTCCTCAGATAAACTGATTACGTCATTGTTAAGGCTGTAGCCTTTCCAATAGCTTTCTAAATTGCCCTTTTACTCCTCAAAGACATCCGTGGCCTGGAACGTTTTTAGAAGCAATTTTATATATTTTTTTGGGGTTGGTTCTTAGGTCGATGATACATAATTATATGCCGCATGCCAGAAGATCAATGGCCAACTCGCGCCCCAGTGGGGTCCTCCTTGATCGCAAGCAGGTGCAGATGGAGTGGGCAGAGAGAGCTGGACTCTCAAGTCTCACAAAGATTAATCCTTGACAGCTCTGAATAGAGTGCATAGGTCGCAGGATCGCCGTTGCCAATGGACCAATACGTAACGTAACATCACGCCTGTAATCCTCGAAGGGTAAGGCATAGGTGTACTTAAAAATATACCCATATTTCGCCAGCTATGTTTAAGTCCCATATAATATTTCGAGTGCCTATTGCCATCCCCCGGGCACACATCCAGACTCAGTGGCTGTTACTGAGACATTCCTTATGGAGAAACCCACTAACACTTTGCCCGACCTGGGAATCGAACCCAGGACCTCATACTCAGCAGTTAAGCAACGAGGCAGTGGTGTAAATAAAATAAAAACGTGTAATAAAATTAATCGCACAAACGCTTTTGCTATAAAATTGTGTCATAGTAAAAACTTTACAACTCATAAAATTGATAATTTGGCAGACAAGCAGACACAATAAAGTTTTGCTGAATCAATCCAAAACCATTCTTATTATCTTAAATTAAGATCATATGAGAGGATTGGCTATCAAAGACTTTACGATCTAGTCTACCTTGATTAGATCTTAGTCTCAGATTTGGTTGAGTAATAAAACAGGCAAGTTTTATGCTCTGAACACACTGAGGCGGTCATCAGCTCTTTGGTCTTTGTCTTGGGATCGATTCCTAAGTCGGGAAAATTGTTATTCGGAATTTCCACCTGGAATTTATCAATCGCAGCTGCGGAGTCTGGAATTGCGCCCGGTTGATGGCAGTAGGTTGACGAGTGACGACCCCCATAAAAGGAGACTTGCGTGTACTATTATAAACACCTCTACCTAACCGTTCAGGGGATTACAAGGCGTGATGTAATGTCATTATGCTAACTGAGGCGAATCCGCCGCGGGACGCGACTGTGAGCGTCGATTCTTTTAATGATTAGGAAGTCATGTGATTGTTCGCCTCAGTCTAAACACCTCCATATAAGTAAGTTAACACACAACTAGTCACAGGTCTCGAGTTCAAACCCAAGGCACGTACCTCTGATTTTTCGGATGTATGTGCGTATTGGATTGGTTATCACTTGCTTCGGTGAAGGAAAACATCGTGAGGAAAGCAGCATGCCTGAGAGATATTTCTCGACGACATCTAAAGCCAAGTCAGAGCCCCAGGGGCGGCATAAAAAGTCTGACACCAACTTAGTTACTAACCACACGATAAAGAAGTTAACACAATCAATGCGAGCGATTTTCATCCCGCATCCCGCACGGGACACGCTTCACTGAACAAGGTATTAAATAGCCTTCTTTCAGGTGGGAACAAGGTGCGCGTCTTCAACGGTTGGGTCATGCCGGTTTTAATGTACTCTTTCGGCGTACTCAAATGGACTCAGACCGAACTCGATGCCCTGGGTAGGAGAGTTCGTACACTGTTAACCGCAAACCGGATGCATCACCCACGATCATCGGTAATGAGGCTGTACAATCCGCTTCAGTGTAACCCGAGCTTTAGGTTTTGTTAACAATATCAGTTATTGAAACTGATTTGTTAGTTCTAGAACTTTAGGAATCATTTTTAATCGATTGCGGTACTTTAAGTATTAAGTATTTTGTTAAAGCGTAAATTATTTAACAAAGAAACTCCTTGCCATAACAAGCAGTTTCTTAAGTTTACGAAACTTCATAGTGAAGTATTGAATTGCTTCATTAAACACACCAACAGTATTAATAACTTAAGGTGGAACCGCCATGGTGTCCCGCGTTATTCAAATTTTCTTACGTTTTTTGCAATTTTCAGGTTAGTGTCAAGCGTGACTTCTTTTTCATCAAGATACAACCTGACACTGACCACCCTGACGCTTCCACCTTTTCAAACACCCTTTTGTGTTCAATTTACCTTGTTCATCATCGTCTGACATGCCTTTTCCCTAATTTGATGGGGTCGGCTTCCAGTCTCACCGGATGCAGCTGAATACCAGTATTTTATATGAAACGACTGCCTATCTGACCTCCACAACTCAGCTACTGGGTAATACAATACCCTTTGGTAAGACTAATTGTCAGACTTTCGTGCATCTTACTATCCATACCACTGTCAAAGATCCACAAATGACAGCAGGGATTAAAGGACCAACCTCGGCCAGCGTTGCTTAACCTTGAAGATCGATAAAATTACAAATATTCAATGTAAAATAATACACAGCCGATTACAGCCGGTTATCAAATTACATTCCACAATAATACTTGAACTGCCGCCATCTTTAAAATAACTTAAACGACACTTCCAACGGCCATCGTAAAACCTAAAACAATAAAACTTAGAAAAAGCATTACCATATGTGCAAAAGTAATAAAAAAGTGTTATCCAGCAGAAGTATAACCATTCCGATCTGTTCCCGACAATAAAATTATACTGATATCAGAATTTTTAAAGGATCTGAAAACATATTTTAATATTTCATATATTTTATGGACTTTATTTTACTGGCGTTTTATTTTCTGCGACTTTATTTTTAAATCTTTCCCGTAAAACAATATGTTATTGACATGGGATTTTAAGAGCTATGTTGACCTAGTGGTAACGGTTGATCACGACCGACTTACGTGACGTAGCTCATGAGTTCGAAGCCAGGCAGGCACTTTACTTTGTGTAAAGTAAATTTATCTCATCATCACCAACCAAAAATTTGAATAATTCCCCCTAACCAACACTGGGCCCAAGTCGAGCCCGCTCCCCATCATAGAGATAAGGCCTGAATCTAACTTTTGGGAACGTTATAGGCTGATTTATGCAACATCTGGCTAGCCTTTTCCCAACTTTGTTGGGTCGGCTTTCATTCTAGCCAGATGCAGCTGAATACCAGTGTTTTACATGGAGCGACTACCTATCGGACATCCACAACCCAGTTAGTACTGGGTAATACGATACCCATTGGTAAGACTGGTTGTCAGACTTTCGGGTGACTGTCAAAGATATACAATTGGCAGCCGGGCCCACCGGCTTAACGTGATTTCCGAGGCACGGAGACAACTCGGTATGAAAAAAGTGGTCATCCACGTAGGCAAGCACGGCTTAACCTGAATATCGACCCGATCGACTAATACAGACTGGTTATTATTATTATTATTCAAGATTTTAGATTCACTCGTGAAATATCAATAATTATGTGGCGCTGTTGCAAGTAAATAGATCCGAAAAAGAATGACTGATCACATATACGTCATTATTTTTTATTCACACTTAATTTGTAAGCATCTAAAACAATTCATCAAATTCCTAGGTAATTCCGTTAATAAGTGTGAAGCAAAAAATTTAATAACACCTCACATCAATATCAATTAGGTATCTCTTATAAAAACACTAAAAAGAATATGTAATATCATCCTAATGTATGTTTCATTAGTGTTAGATAGTCTGTTATATTAAAAAAAAACTAAGTAGGTATTATATGTGACTTGTAGTTCCGTAGGTCTAGTTTTTTTGACAACTATCTTGTGCTGGGTATCATAGTCCCACAAGAACATACAAGGGGGATAAGAAGTATCCTATATTCTAGCCCAGGTTATAGTCGTTTTATCGAAATTCTTTTTTTATTTATGATATTACTTAGTATGAACTAGTGGGGCACTTAATATCGTGTCCTGCGTGACCTGTTGTTTGTTCACTTCAGGAACTGATCGACGCTACCGAAAGCGCCAAACTAGTAGCTCAGTTCAACGCTGACACAATTTAGATTGCCATCGACACGCTAAAGAGAAGAACTAGTAAAAATTTACTTACATAAAAACACAACTACATTCAGGAATTTCTCAGTAGCATCCACGGTGCCTGAGTCTATGACCGATTGATGGCAATGAGCTCTCCCCCTATTACATGGGGCTTAAACATAACCGGCGAAATATGGGTGAACTATAACCTACACCTCTGCCTAACCCTTTGAGGATTACAGGCGTGATGTTATGTTATGTGTACATAAAAAGCTAGAAAATATAATTAATGTCAAAAAAACACTGAACTATGGAGACAAGTGTCACCAAAAGTTCCAAAGAAATCCAGTAAGCAGGCCTAATTGAGCTGTTACATATTTTTACATAACAAATTATATCAAGCATGTTTTTTATACGAAAGGAAATCTCACTTTGCGTTTAGATTCCTAGTTCGGACAACATATAAAAAGGTAGGCAAAGCAATTAACAGTAATACCGACCAAAAATCTAAATTAGTACACATGGATTTTACCGATGTCCTAAATTCGCGACATTTCGATTTTAACTTCCTGACAGTTTCCCATGTTAGTTTAAATTGTACGGCATGAATTTATTCGTCAGAAATTTATACGGTCAGACCACTCCTAACAAAGTTCAGAAACATTTCCGGTTATTGAAACTACCAGGAAACCATCAAATGTGAATTTAATTTTTGGCGTTGGAACCCCAAAACTTTGAACAAAAGAATTAAGCAGATCTATCAGTGTCATTCATAAATGCAACCGTTGTTTTTGCTATAACTCAAATGCATGCTAATCAAATACCACTCTTAACACCCAGTAATAAAAGTTTTTATTAAGAGGGTAGTCAGAAAAAAAAGTATGGTTTTAGTGATATAGGGAGCAAATTGTGGGAAAAAACACAAAGGTGTCTGAATAATAAGCTGGTATGTACAAATTACTCATTTGATATGACAGCTACCGTGAAAAATGCATAACTATGCTTTGGATGGTGTTATGCATAGCTGGGCCAGTCGCGTCTTTGTTTGAGTACAGAATAAAAATTCAACGTTCGTTATTCTGCTTGAAATGTGTCAAAAGCGGACGTTGTGCGATAGTTTTTTCAGTGTTTGCAGTGGGTTTTTGAGAAAAAGTGCGATCCTTTTTCTGTTTTGAAAATTGATGGAGCTGGGGAATTTAGTTTCGGTTTTTTTTTCTAAATACTGATGAGCGTTAGCGTTAATCTAATACTAATATTACGCTCATCAGTCTTTATAGTTACGAAAATCATTTAACAGTCGAAATTGCAAATGGCATCTGAGCAATCCGGTCAGTGCAAAAGCCATGATTAACATAATGTCGTGCTTATAATTCCCGAAGGGTAAGCAGAGGTGTACCTTTACAACCCACATTTCACCACTCATGCGCAGCCTTACACAAAACCACCAAAGATTTGAAAGAGGCTCCACTCAGCATTGGGTGGCCAAAGGTTGAAGAAGAGAGAGAGGTCCCATGTAGTAGGGACCCCCTTTTGCCATCAACCTGAGAAATCCACGATCAACTTTCTTGAATTATCTTAGCTGCACAAAAAAGAAATGATGCATACTCGGAGTATGCTTCTTTTCTTTTTGGTGGGTATTATGAATAAATAACGCTAGATTATGGCTTGACCTCACATAAACAGTTCCTCATAATCTATTCCGTCAACTCTAGCGAGTGTGCGACGATAATAATAACTCGACCCGGTCTCCGAGACTAATTCAAAGCCTGATGATGCCATTAGTCCGGGAGCCAGTAATTCTTTCTTTAAGTACATTAAAATCAAAGTTTTTGTTTATATAAACATTCGGTATGGCGGAAGTAATATCAGAAATCTTAGATGGGTGTAGAAGATGATTAGATGACTAAGAAAAAATGGTACCTATTCGATTAATTTTTTGTCTAATGGTAATTGAAGATGTTATAACTAAATAAAGACGTTGGACGACCATGTTGTAAAAAATGTAATCATCTAATCTAATAGAATCTGTTAACCTTTGTGATCCAAAAGATTTTACAACACGAAAATTAGTTTTGAAACGCTAATTATGACACCAAAGCTCAATAAAATATAATAATATAACTACAGTTTTGAGCCATTTGGGGTCGAAACGCTCAGGTCATGGGGCCCGAGTGCGCGTCTCCTTTTTAAGGAAATCTCTCGCCGACGGGTCGACACTTCGCGTGACCAGAGGGCTGGCTCTTTGGCCAAAGAATTAGCATTGCCATTCAGTGTGGCAATGCTGCCAGTCTTCTGGGCACGTTTCCAGATGACAGCGATGCGGAGGAGTACTTCGACGCCTAAGTGTCCTATTGTCGTCGTTGTTTAGATGTTTATATTTTCTAACTTTTAGTCTTATTTTTATCATTAGTTTAGTTCTATTTGTAGTCTGTAAATAATGTAAATATAATATAGCTCATCTATGGAAGTAAATAGTACAAAATTGGATGCAACAAAGTGCAAGTAATCGTGTATCGCATTCCCGAAATATCTAGATCGAAGTGTGAAATATGTAATATGTTTTTTTCATAAAATATTATGTGGTCTTATGTTTATTATGAGTTTAAGGAAGTTAGTAACATGTGGATAGTAGCTCTCTATAAAATCCTGAAATGATTTTAAAGTGCCGTCATAAAGCTGCTAAATTAGTAGAGAGTATTAGATATTATTCAATTTCCTGAAATTGGCAAATAAACTCTACCTATTCCGATCTCTGTTCATCATGTACATCAATATCTCTTATACAGGGTGGAAAGGTCACACAAACGGCATAAAAATAGCAGTTCCAAACATCTTGACCGTGTAGGTATTGCACTGTATTTCTATATTACTTTAATTTTCTTCCTCGAAATTATAAAAAATATAAAGATATTAGTAATAGTTAACATAATTCTTGTATGTACATTACGTAAATTAAAGTTACGGAAAAGTGGAATGTCCTGATGGCATTTACTTGCTTAAAAGGACACTTCTATAACTAACTATGTAGTACAAACCCTGTGAAAGAAAAATAAACTATTTCTATTTCTACTGTTGTAGACAACAGCAGATTTAAAAAAAAAAATACCGATTATAAATTTCTACGTGGAGAATCATGTACTGAATACATGGTAACCGTTTGTGCGTCGGTGTCAGTTCCACCCTGTATATTATTCCTAAGATAAATATTTATAGAGTTTCTACATTTCCCTAATGATGATCTTACTTCACAATTATTTTAACTGTATTCAAACCCAACTTGACCGCTGATGACTTAATGTCCCGCTGAGCTTCTGGTCATCAAGTAGGAGTTAATTATGGGAATCTTAGTCATTACGTTATGTGGGCCATAGGCTTGTAATTTTCTGTCTATTATACATACCTTGGTATGCCATGCATGGAGATCTTACGTGTAATTGTGTAACTGTCTTTTCTGCAAAGGCATTATTAACGGTTGTGACATGTGTATTATGTGGAGTATAGCTGTCACCTTTGGGATGGCTCAGCTAAATACTGGCTAGCCACACTCGACTCTTGTTACAAGAGCTAAGACGTTCATTGGTGAAGAAAAGCTGGTGGGTACCGAGCTTCATAGCCTGGCTCACAGCCGCAAAGTTGCATGCTTGTCGGTCGTTTACAGAGTGTACTTCGGTGAGTGTGCCCGAGAGCTCCACGAGCTCATTCCACTATGGAGATAGCTTTTTCCATCGAAAGTCCAGACGTAGTGCGGGTTATCAACAATACCTTCTCGATGTTCCACAAATTCCCACAAAGCGCTGATGCGATGAAGCGCACGATGTTTTCCTTCACCGAAGTAAGTGATAATTATGCAATATGAACTGAACATCAATCCGAAAAATCAGAGGTGCGTGTCTTCAACTTCATTATGCCGTTCAGATTCCAATTGATTTGTGTTTCTCAAAACTTATCCTATTGTGTTTATTGCAAATTGGCAAAGAACTTAACTACAATAACAGACTCAGCCCTCACATCTGACTCATCCAAACAAAACTTATTATAAACTGCTCAACAACTACACTTGAATCATAATGCATATTGCGCACGATTGACAGCGCCGTCACAACTAAGCCCTTGTTTTGAAACAAATGACAGTTGTGACCTGAACCGGCGCGTGCGCTGAACAAAAACACATTGTGACGTCAGTCTTAATGCGTTGTGCTCAATGAGCTTCTTTGATGACTGCAGATGGCAATTGTTTTTTGTTTGTCCAGAAAAAAAGTAATTGATGGCGCCGCGCCGCGTCCAAAATGCTATGCAATAGTATAATGGCGAAAATGTCTGCTTCTGGTACTGGCTCAGATCCGTATCCTTTCATCTCGTATAACATAACTTAAAATACACGCCTGTAGTCCCAGAAGGGTTAGGCAGAGGTGTAGTCGCGCTTGCGACCACTAGACCAACGAGGTCTCTTATCTTAGTGTTAATTAAATAGTTTTAATACAGTACACACACACACATACAGTTATACACAGTACACAGTTAGTAGTATACAGTTTTTATACCTATGTCTCGTTCTAGAATCATATATTAATATCATGTTGACGAAACGGGAATCAATGTATGAAGATTAAAATAGTTACGAAATGGGACTTTTTTCACTTGTTTTGTACGTCTTTTGTTTAGTTGTCGAAACGGCAAAGTTACCAGACGCGATGTACCCGTATTCTCAATGTCCTATTATAATACCTTACTTAGATTTGTCTCATTTTCATACTAACTAGACTTCTGTGAGATAACTCACCCACATAATTTTGTACTCGAATATTGCTTTACATCGACTACATATTGAAATCCCTAAGGATCGTGACAGACGTGTCTTTATTGTCGTAAAAAGCATCTTCCTGCACCTGGTTTTGTGTGAGTTAAGTGTGTGTGGTGTGTGTGTGTGTGTGTGTGTGTGTGTGTGTGTGTGTGTGTTTGTGTTTGTGTGTGGGTGTGTGTGTGCGTGTGAACTTGTATTGGTCGTCCCACGGCGAGATGGGCAGATGACATTGTTGCCATTGCGGGAATACCTGGATGAGGCTGGCGCAAGAGCGTGGAGCTTGGCACAAGAGGCCTATACACAGCAGTGGGGGAAGTCAGGCTGTGGATCATGGTGTTGATGATGATGATGATGATGAAGATGATGATGATGATGATGATGACTGTGATCATAACCAAAAGTCGTTTAATCGATTTTTTTAAACTGTTCTGTTCCAATTCTCAGCCATACATCAACAGGCAGATCCACGGAGGCGTTTTCGATCAGCGAATTCATTGCCACCTTATATTAATCTGTTAAGCTGTTAAGCATTATTTAGTTCGTTACCAAGGTGTCTGCATTCATGTTATCTATCGGAACCATCTTTTTCATAAACAACTGTTGCCTTAATCTATATATAATGGTTTCACATGTCTTGCTTGTAATTGCTACGGGGTAGACATTTTCGTTCATATTTTATGGTACAGTGAATTTTGTTTGGGTCAAGTTGGATGAGGTGGCGATTGATAACGACCAATACAATTTAACAACAGTCTACTAAAATAGAATTGAAGTGTCTGTTTGTATCCTGCACCGAATCGGGTGGGAGGAAACGCCCGGGTGTTACCACTGCGAGGATCGTCCGAAGGACACTGTGGAGCACACCGTGGAGGCCTGCACCGCTTGGGCGGCCGTGTCGACGGCGCGTTCGTGTTCCACTCGCGCCTCAAAGAGATGTCAGCAACCACGAAAGGCTGTTCGAAAGAGATACCGCGGCCCCGGAACACAAAGGGCAAAGAAGGAACATGAATGGGTTTTAGTCAGTATGACTCTGACACTCCCTTCTGCTCCACCCAGGGCGGGAGGGGTCATTTGATGATAACCCATCCGAAAGAAAAAAGTGTCTTTTTGTGATTTCAAAATAACACCTTTTTACTGATTGTATATGAAAGTACATAATGTACTTATAACAAAAAGCTTTTTTAAATTTTTGTACATCTGACTTCCTGTCTGTCTGTTTGTTCCGGCTAGTCTTCGAAACGGCTGGAGCGATTTACTGGCAGATAGCTGATGTTATAAGGAATAACTTAGGCTTACTTTTATTTTAGAAAAAGGATTAGGGCTCCGTGCAAAAAACAACCCTTTAAATTGTCAACAAAATCCTATTCAAATAGGGAGATAATCTTTTTATAATAATTTCACGCAGATGAAGGTCGCGGGGCACAACCAGTTTCTTAATATTATATTCTTATTAACCAACCGAGACATTAACAAATGGCTTCGCTT
Organism: Noctua janthina; assembly: GCA_963576755.1. Lineage (NCBI taxonomy): Eukaryota > Metazoa > Arthropoda > Insecta > Lepidoptera > Noctuidae > Noctua > Noctua janthina. The sequence goes on along the minus strand of OY755075.1, from coordinate 9,712,178 downwards.
CCTTTTATGACTTGCGACACCATGGGCGGGTCTCATCCCATGCCCGTTAGGGGGCGTGCCGTAATGCCGGTTTTGATTAGATTTCTACAAATTAGTTTCTTTAAATTGTGTTTTTGTTATTAAATTCCTTTTTTGTGTATGACTAACGCCGTTTTTATTCGCCCAGTTTCATTTTTATTTTCAGATTGAATCTGTAATTATAATATTATGGTAATTTTATGGCCATTCATTAATTTGAGCCTGATTTATTATTGGAATCTGTTATTATATCAACGTTTTGCGATATTGTTTAGGTATTGGAAGTAGAATTTAAGAGTAAGTTTAATTTAAATACATAAATATTTGTTCTGTCTTCGATAGCTTTTATCCAAACTGAGTTCAAGGAAGTTATTCTTCTGGAACTTTACAATTTTGAGATATTTGTTGAAAATACAATAAATTATTCTTATTCTTATGAAGAATGTTTAAAACCAAGTTTATCTCTTGGGGAACTTCCTCACCAGTCTATTCTGTAAAGGCGCTAAAATTTTCATTGTCACTTTGAACTTAACTATGATGTGTACACGCTAGGTTATGCATGACAGTTTTAAATGCGCATGCAAAACTGAGTTCCATTCCGAAGGATAACTGTACAGTTTTCTCTTACACACGTTCATGCATGCCCGTACAGTTTGACTATACAGGCACTGCACATGCACAACCTATCATCTATGGCTGGCTTTACTACAGTAATAGGTAGCTATAGGGAAATTAATCTTTTACTTACCTACTTGAATCTTTTTTTTTCCAAACCTGCCCTGTCCCACTCCTGGGTAAAAGCCTCCCACCACTCCTTCCATCTCTCGCGACCGCCTTTCGGTTACGACGGAACCTATCTAGTTCGTCCCGCCATCTCCTTCGTGGCCTGCCGCGACCCCGACTCACTGTATTTTTTTTCTAACCATTATTTTTCTTTTTGCAGGTACGTTCACCACACAAGAACACGAGTCAAGACTATTATAGTCAAGATCTTTTAAAAAGAACATAAATCTCTTGACATACCTACAAGAGGTAGGAAACTAATCTACTCCAAAGGTCTGCCTAGGTTCCAACTTATGACCTACAATATGCCAGCTATTTCTTCCCTATAACATCTTTACCACGTTTCACGACAGCTACTGCAGCCGAAATAAATGGAAGAAGTTCTTTAGCAATACTAGTCATCACGCCGCGGAGTGCGTAACGTCACTTCTGACAAGGAGACAAGTGACGAGCGCGTGTGATGCTTGACTCAAGTCGCAACGCCCGAGGCCGTGTACGGAAAACAATCATTGGTTGTTATTAGAGATGGACCGACTATGACTCTGACCGACTATTCGGCTGCAAAAAGGCAGACTATTCAGCCAAGCCGAGTATTGCTTTCGGTGAAGTTCAGGGGGCATCGGTAATTACTATGGCGTTTCATGTACGGCATCGCATTGAGTACATCACACAACTCACTTGCTCGCATTTATATTCAACTAGCTTCGGCATCGCACGGGTGGTCATTTTTTTTTTAATATCTTGCCTATGTTACTCAGGGATAATGTAGCATTCTAATGGTGATAGAATTTTTGAAATTGGTCCGGTCGTTTTTGAGATTATTCGTTACAAACATACAAATCTTTCCTCTTTATAATATTGTGTAGATAATTGACTACCAAAGGGTGAATTTTGAGATTCCTAGCATAAACAAACTGCAAGGCTGTTTAAAAATATAAACAAAAAAGTTCATAATTTCATTTCAATAACTTGAGCAGTTTTGCCGAATAGTCGGCGCTTTTTGCCGACTGGTCACCGACTATTCGCCGACTACAAATATGCAAGATGCTGCTAGTCGTTACATTTCTAGTTAATAAAATCAAAATCAAAATCAAAGCATTTATTTCAAGTAGGCCAGTTACAGGCACTGAATTGTCGAAACAAAGGCAACAGTAAAATATAGCTACAGTCCCAGTCACAAGGCACAAAAACTGTGAAAGTACTGTAGTTGCCCATTCCCTAACGTAGATCTCTATGGAGAAGAACGGGCAAGAAACTCCAGGGACACTCTTTTAAATCAGAATACTTTAACAAAACCTTGGTAATATCATGGTCAACAATAATTTAAGCATTCATTGAAGCAATATATTGCTTACTGAGAGCTTGTGGTTCGCATCTATTACGGTATGATGATTAGGAAACGTATCTGTATTAATAGCTAATATATATTAATTGGATCACTAATTAAGTTGTTACATACTGTTCTCGATTATGTTGTTTTAATGTTAATTATGATAGTTTACTTGTCTAGTGCAGTCTGTTGTGATTACGGGTTGAAACCTTAATTTATAACAGCTTGTTAGATTATTTTTTGTTATACGAGAACTGCGGTTCAAAAGAAGTTATTATAGCTATCCCATGTTATCCCACTGCTGGCCAGAGACTCCATTCCTTCCAAAGGTCACGATTCTGTGCTACTTCTTTCCAATGCTCAAGGAAGACATCCAGTTCGTCCAGCCATCTCCTTCGTGGACTGTCGAGACCTCGTGTTACTGTTTTAGGGCCAAACCTTTTCGGGCCCACAGTTCGTTCGGCATGCGACAGACATGTTCTGCCCAGTTCCGTTTAAGCTAGACAGCCTTTTGAGACAAGAAGTAGTGAGAAAAAGAGTGTGCTTAGATGGTTTGGTCATGTTCAGAGGATGAGTGAAAAGCGTCTAACAAATAGTATTTACAAGGCTGGTGTGAGTGGCAGCTTCGGGAGAAGACGCCGTAGAAGTCGTTTCCCAGCAATATTGTTTGCTTAATGTTACTAAGTTTGATGTACGTACTTAATGCTTGGTTGACGGCTTCGTGAAGGGTCCGTTTACACCATGTATGTTTTGTTCTTTGTCTCTCTTCTGTATCTTCTCTAAGTCTTTTGTTAAATTGTTCTTCTCTATAAGGATTTCACTACTTAAAGATAATGAAAAACATCTAAACGACTTTTCTCAATACCTGTTAGTATTAAAATTCCATAGCAATTTTGACTCCGACAGCTCTGGAACGCGGTTTAAGCGTGCTGCTCGCGTTCAGTTCATCGGTGTAACTCGTCCTAAGACATTAGTTGTGTATTTGAAAAATAAATACTTTTGCAACTTGTTTTTAAACATGAATATCTAAATCAACATATTGTCTGCCTAATCAAACTCAGAAAAAGTACCTGGACAGATATGGGTGAGGCCTTGGCCCAGCAGGGGGACATTCAGGTCTACTAAAAAAAAATCTTAAAAGTACCTACTTCAAAGATTACATCACAATTTTCCTTGACTCTAACATCATCTGCCTAGCCTTTTCCCAACTATATTGGGGTCGGCTTCCAGTCTAACCGGATGCAGCTGAATACCAGTATTTTACATGGAGCGACTGCCTATCTGACCTCCACAACCCAGTTAGTACCGGGTAATACGATACCCCTTGGTAAGACTGGTTGTCAGACTTTTTGGGCCACTGACTACCTAACGACTGTCAAAGATCTACAAATGACAGCCGGGACCAACGGCTTAACGTGCTTTCCGAGGCACGGAGGAAACTCGGTATGCAATGGGCGGTCACCCATCCACAGACCAACCTAGGCAAGCACGGCTTAACCTAAAGTCGACCCGAGCGGCTGTTATTATTTAGCCACGAGCTCCTCTTTTTCCTTGACTCTAACGCCAAGGAAAAATGGCTATAATTTTATTTTATCTACGTTAAAAATCGAGGACAGCTTTTAAAACTTTGAAGGAAAACGGTTACTCTTAGCAATTGATCGTTAAAAATAAGAGAACGTAACATCATTACGTCAGTAATCTGCAAAGGGCTAGGCAGAGGTGTAAACTATAGTACTCCCATATTTCGCCAGTTAAGTTTAATAGGGGGCGTGCCTATAGCCCTCACCAGGACACAAATCCAGGCCCCGTGGCTGTTACTGAGAAATATCTAATGAAAAACCCCAATAACATTTTACCCATCCGGGAATGAAGCAAGTATCGCGTGTTTAGAAGATGCGCCAACGAGACACCCCTAAAGAATAAGAGAACTTCTACAAAATCCATCATGACCATCTCCAGTTTGAGATACTTAACATAACGTAACATCACGCCTGTAATCCCCGAAGGCAGAGGCGAACCTACCGTGCACCCACTCACCCAGATACTATTCAATACTAATATTAATTTACCGCCCCAAATTCCAATATAATAAGATAAGATAAGATAAGATGTTTATTTTATAAACACGGTGACATAAAAATATAAATAAGAACAGCCATATTTTACCAGAAGGCATGCAAAAGTACAAAATACAGTGGAGATAACATTATAACAAACATAAACAAAACAATGTCAATACTTATAAAGATTTATGTACTATAGTTATAATTGAATTATTAAGAACTTCAAAAAATTAAAATTAAATTAAATAAATTAAAATTGAATGGCATATTTTCCTAATTTATTTATTTATTTATTTATTTAACACTTCAAGCACATAAGTACAGAGGCGGACTTAATGCCATAGGCATTTTCTACCAGTCAACCTTTCAAATAATTATATATATTTCTCCAATAATATAGCCCTATTGACAGCATTGATTCACAGCATTTAATTACATAGTCATGATCAATATACCTTTGCAATAATGCTTTAGGGTGTTACCACACCATCGAAAATAGCCGATCACCAATCGATCGATGGTAAAAACGACGATAATCGATCAATTGGTGTAGTAGAAACGAAACGATCGACGTCGACTTATCCATTCTACCACCGATCGATGGCCTCGATCGACGATCGATCGATTGGGGTGGGAGCAGCGGTGGCCCAGTGGTGGAGATCCCAACTTACGAGCAGTAAGTCGTGGGTTCGAACCCAGCCAGGCGCATTACATTGTGTAAGTTATTTCATCACCACTGCTCTCAAAACGGTGAAGGAAAACATCGTGAGGAAACCGGCATGTCCTAGAACCAAAAAAAAATTCGAAGACATGTGACATCTACCAACCCGCACTGGGCCCACGTGGTGGATTATAGCCCATTCCCTCTCATAGCGAGGAGGCCTGCGTCCCAGCAGTGGGAACATTAATAGGCTGATTATGCTATGCTTATGCTACAGCAAGTCTTCTTCCTCCACACTTCACCACTACTCGTCATCTCAGCAGTCACCTCATTTCTAGCCATATCTTCCTTCACAAAGTCCATCCATCGTTTATTATTACATTCGTTACCTTTTTACACCAGATATCATCATTTTCCTGCTCGTATCCCAATTTATTTGGGGTCGGCGCAGCATCTTCTTCTTCCATACTTCTATATTACTCGTCATCTCATCAGACACCTCCTTTCTAGCCATATCATTCTTCACACAGACCATCCATCGTTTCTTTGGTCTTCCTCTACTCTTATAGCCATCTCATTCATACTCAACATTTTCCTCATTCCTCCGCATCACATGCATACCATGACAACCGATTACTTCACAACTTTTCAGTCACCGGCGCCACTTTGAGCCTGTACTCATTCCTTATTTTATCCATACGCTTTACAATAACTCAAATATTTTCTTCGCTTTTCCCTCCAATTTAGGTCAGAATCACACCCTTTGCTCAACACAGTAGGCGTGTTCAGTGGTCACCCCGTGGTCAACGGGTCCATTTTATTGCCCTGTCGGGTCCTGCTTACAAATCGTGTTAGGAAATAGGGACTATCGGTTCTTTAGACCTGTTGATTTGATTGTGGAGTTGTGGTTGATGAGAATAATTGTAAATAGTCTTTTTGAAAGTTTAAAGTTTTAAAATTAGTTAGCGAAAGTTTTCAGAATTGTCCTCCTCTTTCATTAGAAATTAGAAGGGGGCGCACATTTTAGCACTTTGGAAGTGTCTATATTTCAAACGATTGACTTTGAGAAAAAATGGTTTTAGGAACTTTAATGTCATTTTTAATTTTTTTCACACCCCGCATGTAGGCTTGATGAAATTTTTTTTTTTTGTTTTCAGTTCAATGTATGCGCCTTAATCTTTTATTATTTTATTTTTGTTTAAAAATCGTAATGCGATTCACAGAATACATCTACCTACCAAGTTTCAACTGTGTAGTCTTAATAGTTTCGGAATAAAGTGGCTGTGACATACGGACGGACAGACAAACAGACAGACATGACGAATCTATAAGGGTTCAGTTTTTTGCCATTTGACTACGGAACCCTAAAAATGGCGATTAAATTATTCCTTGTATTTTGTATTGTTAAGTAACTATAAAATAATCTTCTAAACTGTTCTTTGAAGAATATCAGATTAATCCCTAAGGTTCTTTTAACGGTCTATCGTTAACATTAATCGTTTACCTTCAAAGTTTTTAAAGCTCTGTCCTAGATTTTAAACAATAAGGTAAAATGGGTAAGTATTTCTTCGCCAAAATAATGACAGATTAAGTGTTGATTTTATGATAAGATAAAATGGCAATATCGTCTCTATAATATTTAAGTAATAAGTGACATAGATTACTTAACATTACTTAGGCCGTGGGTTCGATTTCTAGTTTGGGTTATTGGTGATCATAAGCCTGGAGTCTCAGTTGTTTGTTGGAATAGACTCTGGATTAGGTAGGTAAATAATAACAGCCGCTCGGATCAATTCGCGGTTAAGCCGCGCTTGCCTAGGTTAGGCTGTGGATGGGCGATCACCCATTATATACCGAGTCCTCCTCTCGGAAAGCACGTTAAGCCGTGGGTTTAGGTTCAGTGGCCCAAAAAGTCTGACAACCAGTCTTACCAAGGGGTATCGTATTACCCAGTACTAATTGGGTTGTGGAGGTCAGATAGTCAGTCGCTACATGTAAAATACTGGTATTCAGCTGCATCAGATTATACTGAAAGCCGACCCCAATATACATAGTTTGGAAAAGGCTAGGCAGATGATTATGGGATTTAAACATGACATAACTAGCGAAATGAGCGTAAAATATTTATAAATAATATTACTGTTGCATCTCTACCCCTTTCTCCACCTGATCTCTACATATATCTAGTGTCTTAGGTTCGTGTGATATTTTAAACAGCTGTTTTACACAGTGACCATGTGTTGGTATATTTTAACATTCTGCTCAATTAAACAATCACAATACAGTGTTACTGGTAAGAAGTAAATAATCCTTAATAGTAGTATAATAGTACTTCAGTTATATAATAGTAGTATAATAGTACTTCAGTTAAAATCTATTTATAATTCAACAACAATATTTTTACGTGGCTCCATTACGATGAAACATCACGTGTCTTCAATTGACCACTCAAAAATCAGAGTTAAAAATATGATAACTTTTGTTTTAATATTCTGATCATGGCGGAAAATTTTTACTTTATGGCTGAAAAGGTATTATTATGCATCGCTTCTGAGGCTATCTTTACCACATCGAGTGATAGGAAAGAGGTTTTACTGATTTGAACTCTTGGTTTCTTTATACAGGGTGACTGGTAATATGAGGGCAATCCGTTAAGGGGATGTAGGTGAGATCATTTGCTACCAAATGACCCCCTATGACCCCTGTGCAAAAGTCAACCATTTTATAATAATACCTTTTCAGCCATAAAGAAAAAAATTTCCGGCATGACTAGAATATTAAAACTAAAGCTATCATATTTTTAACTCTGATTTTTGAGAGGTCAATTGAAAACACGTGATGTTTCACCGTAATGGAGTCGGGTAAAGATATTGTTATTGAATTATAAATAGATTTTAACTGAAGCACTATAAGCATAATCAGCCTATTCATGTTCCCACTGCTGGGACGCAGGCCTCCTCTCTATTAGAGGGAATGGGTTATAAACCACCACGCGGGCCCAGTGCGAGTTAGTAGATGTCACATGTCTTCGAATTTTTTGGTTCTAGGACATGCCGGTTTCCTCACGATGTTTTCCTTCACCGTTTTGAGAGCAGTGGTGATGAAATAACTTACACAAAGTAATGCGCCTGGCTGGGTTCGAACCCACGACTTACTGCTCGTAAGTCGGGGTCTCCACCACTGGGCCACCGCTGCTCTCGAAGTACTGAAGTACATTACACTACTATTAAAAAGTACTATTTATTTCTTTTCGGTAAATTTATATAGGCATTCGCTCCATGTAAAATAATGGTATTTAGCTGCATCCGGTTAGACTGGAAGCCGACCCCAACATAGTTAGGAAAAGGTTAGGCAGATGATGATCTGGTTATCAAAAAATTCTGAATTCGACGTTTTAAAATGTCTAAGACCTTTTGACCTTAATCAATGAAGCCTGAATAAATTCAGGACCAAAACTATTCACTAGAAAATCAAACTAAATTCTGTTTATTCTTTACCTCGCCAATCATGAACGCCTCCGTTCTTGACTATGGTAGTCTGTAAAAATAATATTTAATCAAAGTTGGTCGCACCAATATTATTAGGTTTAGTTAGATAAATTGAATTCCTTTCAAAATTTGTTCTTTTATCTTTCAAATTATTCACGTCAGAATTTTTGTAACATTATTTTAGTTCTTTACTTAATATTTTTAAAAGTAATTGGGCAAGACAATCGAGTTATGCGGAGATAAAAAAAAATAAACCAATTTGATTGAGTAGAAGCTTTTTAGCCCTAGTTTAAGCTCTTTAGCTTATAGGTTAGATAAAAGCTTGCTTATCTAATGAATTACATTTTTCATTTTGATTTTCAATGTGTTTTCTACTATGTTGCCGTTTTGTTCCTTCGCCTAGTTCTATTTTCTATTGATTATACAACATTAGTTTTAGTATATGCGAAACCTGAAACACGTGTCTAGTATTTTTATGTAAAGAATCTATGTACAAAATTTCATAACTGTATCATGAAAAATCACAAAGTTATAATCTTGTTCTGTTACCTGGTTGTCCGCGCAAAAACGTGGTCACCACGCAGCGCGCGCCTCCAGCGTCGACTTGAGCTCATAGATAATAATAATAATTATTGCGATAGGTACCTACTTAAATTAACTCGGTGATCAACTTTTACATTTTTTAAACATTTTTGGGAAAAAATTAACATGGTTTAAAAATTATTGGAATCGATTCAGTTACTTATTCTGAACAAACTATATTCAGGTTTCGCATATACTAAAAATAATGCTGTATTGGAAAGTTAATAAATTAAATAAAGCAAGCCAAACCGCGTTTACTCCTAATAATTTTTTGACAACGACAGAGGTATGATGACAGACCAACTAACATCAACATTGAATAATCAGTCTCGATTGTTCCCACTACACGGACACAGGCTTCCTAGAAAATGGGCCCATGGCGAGCTGGTAGATATCACATGTCATTGAATTCGGTGAAGGAAAACATTCGTAAAGAAACCCTAGAGAAAACAAATAAAATAAAAATAATACACACACATTTCGCCAGTTATGTTTAAGTCCCATGTAATAGGGGGCGAGCCTCTTGCCATCTACCGGGCGCAAATCCAAACTCCGTGGCTGCTACTGAGAAATTCATAATGGAAAAACCTAATTTCTCTTTGCACGACCCGGGAATCGAACCCAGGACCTCTTGCTCAGCAGTCGCGCTTGCCACTAGACCAACGAGCCAGTCATGTCATCGAATTCGTCGAATGAAAACATCGTAAGAAAACCCGAGAGAAGCAAATTAAATAATAATCACAAAATGTGCACACAAAATGGCGGTACATCGGAAACGTTGCATGTCGTGAGTTTTACGTGTACTCACGTAAATAACGTTTCGTCGGAGAGCGAACAAAACAATCGTGTCATTGAGAACAAGAGTGTTGCACGAGTACGGAGGGTTTGCTCCACTTGCGACTTGGAGTTTGTTACACTGTTTAGTTCATGAATTGCTTTCTATGAGGGACAGGGTGTAAAGTGCTCGTGGCTTAATAATTACAGCCACACAGGTCGATCATCAAGGTTAAGCGACGCTTTCCAAGGTCGGTCCGTGGATGGGTGGCCATCCATTACTTACCCGAGTTTCCTCCGTGCCTGGGAAAGTAACGTTAAAATGTTGGTCCCGGCTGTCATTTGTAGATCTTTGACAGTCGTAACAGGTAGTCAGTAGCCCGAAAGTCTGACAACCAGTCTTACCAAGGGATGTCGTATTACCCAGTAACTGGTTTGTGGAGGTCAGATAGGCAGTCGTTCTATGTAAAATTCTAGTATTCAGCTGCATGGTTAGACTGGAACCCACTAACTCCAAAACTACCATTAAAAAGGTTCCTTCCCACCCAGACTCTAAAGCTTATTCAGCCTAAAGTCTTGAATTGGGTACGATAAACTCAATTTGAACGCAAATACATATGTATACTGGTTGGAACTCCCTAATCTCGGATTATGAGCACCCTTTGTTTGTCGCGAACAGACTTACGTCACTAATTTCTGTTGAGAAATCAGATAATAATATAAATGTACTACCGAGCTCACTGAAGGTCTGCCACTTTTCACCCTTATACCGTAAGTAATAAGGTTGAAAGTAATCAACTGTCAGTGAGCTCGGTAGTACACACGGTGGCACATAAAGCTGTACATTTCCAGTATAAATTGGCCTCGCTTTGTATAGTTTTCTTATACAATGAGGGATCCGCATAAACTGGTTTGTAAAGCTTCGTAGGCCATCGTGCGTACCTACATCATAGTCGCTAGGATTCTGGGAGTGACAGGCTGAAGTTAGTAAAGTGGTACTATCAGACATTAGTACTATCTTAGGTAATGTATAACGATTATAAATAATAATAATGCCAACTTATTACTAGTAGGCGGCCAATGTCAGCGGAGTTTAGCCATCGACGCGGGAGCACAAGTGTGAGCGCAGGCACTGGTGCACTCTCTGTTCATTTTACTCTCATAGTCCGATGGGACGGCAATCCATCACAACCGGAGAGAGATCAAGCGCAGGACCAACAGGCAGAGATGGGCTTTACGTGCTTTCCGAGGCACGGGGGTATCATACCGCCAAAATCCAAGCTCCGGGCTACTGAGCAGTTTCTAAGGGAAAAAACCCAATAGCACTTTTTACCCGTCCCGTGAATCGAACCCAGGACCCCACGCTCAGCAGTCGCGCTTGCGACCACGAAGCCAACGGTCTATTAATACAAGTAATACAATACAAGGGTACTAAAAAGAACAAACCCTCGCACGACGTCTACAATTCTAAATCCATTTTGCTTCCCGTGTCTTGTAAATAAACAGACGGCAAGTTCCCGTGATGACACAGCGCGTTCGTGTCAGGATCGTGTCACTTCGGGTTAGTTCATGCGTCTTCGGCCGTTCTGACGGGTGGATTTGAAATTGATATGCGTATGCGTAAGAGGAATGCAGCTTTTTGCTGTTTAATTTTAATTTTATTAGGTTTAATTTTAAATGGAGTTACAAAATTGAACGGAAATTGGAAATGGCGCCAGTAAAATTTGTTAAGTCCTTTTACACAGGAACTTACAGATACAGATCTTGTTTCTAAATATACAATCAATTAAACTTATTTCAATTTTTTAGTTTTTATGCTTTTTACACTTGGTTTCTGAATTTTACTTCAGCTTACTTTGATTTGCGGGTAACATTACAAGTATCACCAGAAATTTTAAAATAAGTTTGGGAAATTGTCAGCTACAAAATCTCAGTTCCGAAATCGAGTGTTAATCAATGATAAAAAAAGATACAAATAAAAATACAAATGAAAATAGCAAATACTCATACGTGACTTGTAATCACATAAAAGTGAAGAGACAGCAACTGCGCCCTAGTTATTGCGACAAAACAATATAATAGGGGGTTCTCGTAAAAATAACATAAAAATAAATGATTTCCTTTATTCAATACAGTTTCACCTTACGTCCCAAGAAGGATTTTATGGTAAAAAATAACAGAATCCAATACTTCGATTTGTATTCCCCTTACCGCTGGGGGCTTCCGTTTTTTTTACATTCTACCTCCCCCTCTTTCTAATACGATGGAGGGTAGTTTTAAGGTAAAGGAGGAAGCGGTGGATTAACTGTTATAGTCATGCTCCTTTCAAACCTTAACCTCGAAGAAAAGCATTGGCATATGGGCTTAGGACTCCGTATGAAATCCGGAGATCTGGAAATTGAATGCATATAAAACGAACTTTGGATGTGCAGTCGCGGATACCAGACCGATATAGAAAATAAGATATTAGACTCATACGTGGTTCTTCTCCTCGTCGATGTACGCCATTAATGAAGACATCGTGCCCAAAACAAAGGGGCTGTATGTACCTAACATACAGTCCCTCTAGGAATTTAAATCAACATTGACTTTAAAAAAAACTATCTTTAAGCCAAAATTTGTGATTACAGCCTGTGTTCCATAGGAAACCGAAATCATTCATGAAGGTGTTTTTAAAGAAGCTATAAACATGAATGACGTCATCTCATTCTACCAGCCGTCAGGCCATTGAGTAGTACAAAATAAGCCGAAATAAAATAACCTTTTCAAACATAAATACTACTCCGATTGCGTCAAAAGACTCAATACATCGTAAACTCTATTTACAAAACGCTTACAAATCCTTACACAAAAAAATAAATTACTTCTCAAGTATTCATAAACCTCTACCTATTCAAGATTCTTATCGTATACTCCTTCTGAATCACCGAACACAATTGGCTTATCAGGACGAAATCTTACGCAATTTTCGCTCATAACTTGTGCCTCGACAAAGAGTAGACCCGGTCAATGTTTATAGAGGAAAAATGCTGGAACAACGGCCATCCTGCCAGTAAATAAGCCAAAGCAGATCTCAATTGCACTTTCATGTCTCCAACTGGACATCAATCGAAGTTTAAGAGCATATAAACGTGTTTTGCATCAGGAGTAACGGTTTCTATTGATTTATTTGTGTCCTTGTCTTGGATAAACAACATATTCTGATCTGATGTACAAATGAGAATTCGGGGTCCTAAAAATTTTATGGCATTAAGTGTACGGTACGTTTCTCGTTACTGGTTTATTTCTTTGGTAATTTGGTGGATGAAATACACAGCCTTATCAAGCCTAGGTTTCAGAATATTTGGATTACATACTGGGATGCTGTTGACGAAATCTAAAATAACCGAGCGTTTGTTTGATAGATGTTTATGTATTGCGAATATCATATGATTTATATGTGGTATATCACTATAGTAAGCTGTGACCTAGTGGCGTCCAAGGACTGGAAAGAGAAGTATTGGTCGCCCGACGGCAAGATGGACAGATGACATAGTTGCCATTTCGGGAATATCCAGGATGAGGCTGGCACAAAAACGTGGAGCTTGGCACAAGTAAAGAGAGGCTATTCCTAGCAGTGGGTGAAGTCGGGCTGTGGATGATGATGATGATGATATCACTAGGAATATTTTTTTCTTGTTTTTTCGGATGGGAAATCATCAAATGACCCCCCCCCCCCACTCTGGGCGGAGCGGAAGGGAGTGTCAGACTTGTACTGACTAAAACCCATTCATGTTCCTTCTTGCCCTTTGTGTTCCAGGGCCACTGTATCTCTTTCGAACAGTCCCGCAGCCCTGGCAGGCATCGGCCCATCACTAGGAATACTCACGTTGAACACAAAATAACACGGAGACATACAGTATTCTGATTATCCAAAACGTAGGTGCAACTAATGTTCAAACTAAAGTCGTTAAAATCCATCTTTTTAACGACTAAGTTCCTCTTCAAGCTCTGTTTACAGCTCCCATGAGATTGGAGATTCCTTACTCTTCCTTATAGAGGATTTAAGTATTATTTCCCCGGTAACTTTAATTGCTTAATTTTATTATAATTAGAGAATTGTTTAGTAGATGTGAACTTCCTGATCATCAGAATATCAGCCGAAAGCTGTCCTCAGACAATAGACCTCCCAAAGTGTTAACACCGGTCATTCTTACTCACTAGGTACTACCGAGCTCACTGACGGTCGACCATTTTTCAACTTTATTACTTAGGGCATAAGGGTGAATGAAAAGTGGTAGGCTGTCAGTGAACTTTGATGTAGTGGTAGTACCTACCAAAAGTACCAAATCTCTAAACTATGCCTGTATGTATCTCATCAGGAAAACCATCTCATTTGAAGAAACGAAGCCAAACATTGCCTTAAATAAGAGCAAAATTCAACCCTGCTTTAAAATCCAAGGATTTTTCTTACACCTCTTTACCACAATCTGAGATCGGGCGTTTTTTTAACTGTCAAGAGCAATTCTAATTCAGAGCGCGCCACGAACAGGTGATGGTAGATACGACGAAACGTTTTACGTTCGTGTCGGTGTAGATCCGGCGATATGTTGGTATGTGAGGGAAAATTGTAGGACAATGTTGGTTTTTGGAATGAGAGTAGGAATTAAGCTTAGTTTTTTGGAACAGCAGATAGAATGGGGACTTTTGTTTCGGTCTACTGTTTTGGATTTAAGCATTGGTTGGTTATACTAACTATTACCGTCTTGTCCATATCTTTATCTGCTAACTGCTTGGAGCTGCTCTATTGCATAGATTTGTTATGAACGAGTTAATGTCGAGAGAAAAGTTTATGAAGATAAAAGTAGATTAAAGCACGGGAAGACTAAAGCAACGATGGATGGACTGTGTACAAATAATATGACTGGAAAAGGGGGTGACTACTGAGGAGAACAGTAAGAAAAAAGAGATGCTGCCGGACACTAAATAAATTGAGATAAGGGCATAATTACACTGAAATGGTGAGTACGATCAAAGATTTGGCTTGACTTTAGTCTCAAATGATGCGAGAAGTACCGAACCGATACTTTGGGAGTCCCCAAATTGTTGGTTTATGTCTATCAGCAGATGTCTTTGAGTTGAAATGATGATGTTGACAATAATAAATGCAAGAAGAACAAAACGAAAATGGAAACAAACTATTCGGTAGTTTAAATAAAACATATCATAAAAATCAACCACCCTTATAACTTTAAAAAGCCACGTATCCTTTATCAAAACTAAATTAGAGAACAAAACTCATACTACCCGCAGTTCGAGGTTAATTAAAATTAGTTAGTAAAACTCTAAACTAAAATATGCCCCACTGAATACTCGCCGGGCTAAACACGTGGAAATGTAGTAACCACTTGCCGAAGATATAATTAAAATAGCTTTACAAGTGTTGTTGCAAACATTTTTGGGTTTTGGTGTAAGTTAGAAGATTTTGGGATTGTGGGAGCTGTTCCGTAACGTATTGTAGAGGAATTTCGAAGATAAGAATAGATGTTGTTTGAAACGAATGAGAAGTTACCAACTTTTGTTAGTAACATGCGATTTATGATTATAGAAATTGGCAATAAAACTCGACTCTTATTTTGAAAGTAGCAGGCAGCTACATACTTTTTTTTTTTAAGGTGATGTCCGCTTTGTTGCTTTTGAGCTTTTGGCTACTTTCATTGTTAGTGGCATTCGTTTTTGTTGTAGCTGTATGTTTTTGGTGCGAAGAACTAAGGCCACCATCTTGGCAAGCAATTGTGAACAATTTCACCGACATTCGAGCTTTTAAATATCCTTGTAGCACCATAGTTTTAACTTACAACAAAATTAAAAATCATCGAAAACAAGTACCTACACATGTCAACGCCAACATTTGATCACTTCAAAAATATTCTGACGATTCATTAACTCCTCTTTGATTCTCCCGCAGTAGCCCAGCAGCCTAAAAACATTCTCAAAAACCGCCCTCATCTCATAGCCCACATCCCAGTCCAGTCCAGCGCCCCGAGGTACACGACCGTCCCGGCGTATAATTCGATTTAGATAGATGTTACAAAGACTCCACTAACTTAGCTACGGGTCGCAAAGGCTCCCTAACTAGTTTACCATTATACTGGAAGTGAAAAATGAATAGATAAGTTTTACTCGAGCAGAAAGTGTGGATTTCGGTTTTGTAAGTTCGCCCTTTGTGACGGGTTTTGGGTTCCGTAGTGAAAATGCAAATACGGAGCTGTTATGATTTCGTCATGACCGTCTGACCACCTGTCCTTCTGTCTGGATGTCAGAGAGCCATTTAACGCAGAGTCTATATATATGTATAGGAAGTCACTGACCCAAAAAGTCTGACAACCAGTCTTACCAAGAGGTATTGTATTACCCAGTACTAACTGGGTTGTGGAGGTCAGATAGGCAGTCGCTCCATGTAAAATACTGGTATTCAGCTGCATCTGGTTAGACTGGAAGCCAACCCCAACATAGTTGGGAAAAGACTAGGCAGATGATGATAATGATGACTATATATATGTATAGATAGTATTTTTTGGACCTCATCATTCCAACGGTTGGGATTTTTTTATTTATCTCAATAGTTTCTGAGTTATGGGATATTTTCGGTTAAAAAACTTAAACCTACCATCTTATTTTTACAGCCCGTAAATTGTGCATGCGCATGCAAAAATATTCATCCCGACTACGGAACCCTACACTGTTCCTGATCCGACTCTCAGTTGGCCAGTTTTTTTATCTTGGTGGAGATTTTTAGTTCGTCGGTTGTCTGCATTGGGTGATGGATATGATTTGTGGGTTTTTTCAGTTCTTTGTGATGAGATGCACCTATGTGGCT
Organism: Noctua janthina; assembly: GCA_963576755.1. NCBI lineage: Eukaryota > Metazoa > Arthropoda > Insecta > Lepidoptera > Noctuidae > Noctua > Noctua janthina. The sequence continues at coordinate 9,695,620 of OY755075.1, read as the reverse complement.
TACAGAGTATTATGCGCTGGTTTTAAAGCTCTTGTTATATTTAATTTTGTTGTGGAGATTAGGGTCCATTAGAAGCTTGAGCTATGGTTTATTCTCAATCTGAAAGCTGGTCTGGATATTTTTGCAGGGCAGATGTGGTTTCTCAGAAATTGCGAAAGATTGCAGGGTTTGGAAGGCAAGTGAGAAGGCGTCTACCACCTTTTAAAACACATCGTAGCGTATCTTTTAGTGGTCAATAATAATGGTATTGCTTTCTCGTCGTAAAAGTAACAATTATGAATCGGTTTATACTGCAAAACCTCGACGAGCAAACAGTTTTTTTTCTATTCCCAGATCCTTCGGATTCAGATGATCAAAATGTCAAATTTCATACTATAACGCAAAACTTCCTTCCAAAAATTAGAGGCATCAAATCTAAGTCCTCATCATATTTCCAGTCTATTTGAAATCGATCAAATTCCAACCAAAATTGATTAGATTTACGAACTCTTTTACCGACCTAACTCCACTCGAATGGGTCTCGGTTGATTGATGAACTCCAAACTAACTTAGTTAGGGTCGCCAAAGGCAGTAACCGGGTTATCATTAATACCGGTAATAGTCTATGTGTAGCCGGTATTTGATATGCTTTGGTTACCAGCAACCCTATTGATTTTGGAAACAGTATTGGTTCATTTGAATTTTAGACGTAAGTAAGGATTCGTTGTGAGTTTCGCTATTTGTTAGAAGATTTTCTAGAAATAACTAGCTAAATTCTATTTTTATTTGCAATAATTTGCGGAGGCTGGATTAGTGGCCGATTGATGGCAATAAGCTCGCCCCCTATTACATGGGACTTAAACATAACTGGCGAAATGTGGGTGTACTATTAAGTACACCTCTGCTTACCTCACGGAGGATACAGGCGTGATTTTATGTTATTTGCACTAATAGTGCCTCCACTAATGATAATACTTAAAAACGTAGGCCGTCAGCCCTACTTCGCACCACCTACTAATTAGCACCATGGTGTGACCTAAGCATTCTTCTCAGCTGCCTAGCCTTTTTCTGACTATGTTGGGGTCGGCTTCCAGTCAAACCGGATGCTGCCAAAATCTCGCACTCAAAATTTGGTTTGCTGTAAGAAAACCCATTTCTGGGTTAAGCTCGCCATTGTACATAAGCTATATTATTGCAATTTGTATGTGCATTTGTTATTTTCTGGGCAATAAAGAATAAGAATAAGAATGCTGCTGAATACCAGTATTTTACATGGAGCGACTGGTAATCAAACTTTCGAGCCACAGGCTACCGGTAACGACTGTCTGAAGATCTACAAATGAAAGCCAGGACCGACGGCTTAATGTACTTTCCGAGGCACGACGAGGCTAACCTATCCACATACTAACCTAGGCAAGCGCAGCTTAACCTAAAGATTGATCCAAGCGGCTGTTATTATTCAGCCAGTTCATCCAGCCTAGGCATTCTTCTAAGATAAATAAATGCTAAATGTTTCTTATTTTTTCATGAGGATAAGATGTATGTTTTGTTTTGCGTAAATTATTGCCCAGTTTTTTACAGTCTAAGCCCAGTTTTTACAAAGTCTTCGTTATATTCATATTTCGTAACCCGTAAGTATGTCTTCCGAATTTTCTGGAACACAATCAAACTGCCATCCGTCTTAGTCTAAGCTGATATTAAAATGTCAGTCTACCCACATTTTTACGTCATTTGGCACTTGCTTGTTTTCTTTATGTAAAACATGTTTTGGTGGAAAGACAAACTTATGTCGTATCCAACAAAGTTATTCTGGACAAACGCATCATCTTTTGAAACTTAGGGATCAACACCAACTGCTCAGGAACCACTTATTAACTCAACATTACCAAATTCATTTTTTTTGGTAAAAGATTTAGACCTTTAGACCAATATTAAAAACCATTTATGTACAATTTCTTCATCTCTATCGAAATTTAACTTTTGGCACGAATTCACCCACGGGGAGGTCAAAAGTTATCCCACGAGAAAAAACTGCCGGAATAAAAAGCCTTCCATGCTTCTTCAGACCATGGTCTATCTGTATTTTTCATTTAAATCCGTTAAAGATAACAGACAGATGGAGAAACATTCGAAGAAGAAAGAAAATATATTTATATGTCGCAGGGACATGCATCATACAAAATTACAAAAAATAAACAATAAACTATAAATTCAACACGACGGAACAAAAACAAAAAGAACAAAGTTAACAGCTTGCAGCGTGACTGCAACAAGCAGGTTACCACTCAGCATGATGGTGTGCTATGGGGGGCCCACAACACAGTGCTGGTTTTCGCATGTATTGTACTAACTTACTAACTGCATTCATCATCATATCGACCCGGAATCACCCACTGCTGGGTACAGGTCGCCCCTTTTTCTATTTCTTCCTTTCTTCCCCCTTTCTGCCACACTTCCAGGTTCTGTGCGTCCCTTATCCAGGTTTTTCCCGCGACTTTGACGATATCGTCGACTCAACGAGCTTTAGGCCTGGTTTCTTTGGCCTAACTTCGGCCACCAGTCGGTCAAACTAACTGCATTACTTGCAATAAAAAATCAAACAACAGTCTCCACTCACACTTAAACCAATCCATGTCAACATAAAACCTAAGTACCTAAGTACTCCAAAACATGTCTACATTGCCAACTTATGCAGTTAAATCTAACTTCGGTGCAGACAGGCGTCTTAACTCAGCGAGTTCCGCATACTGCAGATAAAACTTCTCTTTAAAGTTTCCTAGACGATACTCTTGCTTTTTTCACCTGCCAACTGGGTAATCCTTGGATTTGCAACTGAACTGAGAAGCATGGAGGTATAATTTTTGGGTAACTTATGTGTTCTTCTTCTTGAAAATCAAAATCAAAGCATTTATTTCAATTAGGCCAGTTATAGGCACTTTTGAACTGTCGGAAAAAAGACAAAAATGAAATGTAGCTACAGTGCCAGTCACAAGGTATAAGAACTGTGAAAGTACTGTAGTTGCCCATTCCCTAGCGTAGATCTCTATGGAGAAGAACGGACCAGAATCTCCATGGACACTCTTTTAAATCATAATATTGTTACCAAACCAAAAAAGACAAGTCTTAACGTCTATGACAATTTAAATTGAGTCAGCCCAAAATTTACCAACTTCTTCGTGTCGATGATTCCCATAGTTTTTAAATTGGTTTTCGACCAAAACTCAGTAACTTAAAGTGCAGGTGGACTTGCAGAAAGAGCAGGTCAGGAGGTGGGTCATGGTTTGGGATGAGACTCCGCAGTCGCACTCAGCTTTATCGGAAAATTCCCACCGGTCCAAGTTATACCTGCAGCGGCCCACCTGGCTTCGAAGTCGGTTTAGAGGGTTCCAGGTGGGCCATGGCAAGATATGTGTTTATGAGGGGTGATTTCGTGATGCCTGTCTCGTTGGCCTAGCGCTACTGCTGGACGTAAACTTCTGAGTACTTAGACAAAGATTCTAGTCAATTAATATCAGCGGTGTTGGACGAGTCTAGAAAGCTTAGAATGGAGCTACCGCTTCTGCAAAAGCTTAGAGTAATCCGGTTGATATTCGTTGTAGAAAAACGAAACACTCTGAACGCGATTACCTCTTGCCTAGACTCTCTGGTCTCGATTCCCAGGTGGGGTATAGTTTGATTTTCCATCAGGAATTTCTCAGTAGCAGCCTACACTTAAATTTTTGCCCGGTTGATGGCAATAAGCCCACCGCTGGCAATTGGACTTAATATAAATGGCTAAACGTTTGTGCAGTAAAGTCGGTCGCTCTTTGTAAAACTCTGTTTTTCAGCTCCATCCGGCTAGACTGGAAGCCGACTCCAATCCAATTGGAAAAAGGCTAGGCAGGTGGCGAAAAAAGTAAATGGAGGAAACCTGCTATATATTTTTTGCCAATGGTAGCTTTTAATCACAATACGACAGATGCTGTTATTAAAAAAACAACACGTTACCAGTAGTGCCTACATCTGTTAGAATAATAATCTAAACAACCGTACAGATTTTTTATTACCATCATATTAACCCTATCACTACTTGCCTATGGTATTATTGACCCCAACACGATTAAATTCAACTACCCACAAATGTTTTCCAATCAAAAACCATCCTTATTTCTTTGAGATAAAAGTGACATTTGTAGTAACTTTAGGAATCAATGGGACATCTGGTGTATGTAAGGAATGAAAGATATTAATTATTATTCACTGTTGATGCGGTAAGTTAAATGATTGAGATTAACATAAGAGTTACACGTTTTGTAGGTAATTAGTCATTCATGTAGTATGTAACTACATATTATAATTTGTTAAATTAATAGGTTCTATATGTTTAACAACTTGTGTTGAATATTTTGTCGTTTAATAGATTTGATGTAGTTACACAACCAAAACAGTTATTTATTTATTAAAATTTTATGCCCAATCTTATCTTACTAGTCTTACTAATATTATATTTATACTTTAATGATAATAGTATACTTATATAATAAACGCGTTTGTGAGGATGTATGAATGTTTGTTACTCTTTCACGCAAAAACTACTATACGGATCTTGATAAAACGGAACAGTGTTAGAGCTGTAACGTCAAAATAACACATAGGATTTAATTTATAAAGATATTCTGTAAAGAAAGAATTTACGCAAGTGAACCGCGGCCGGAAGCTAGTTAAAAATAAAGCGAACTTAATGCCTTGCCTTGTGTTTGTAGACACAGCGAATAAGAATTTTCTTTTCAAAACACCTCGAAATAAAACTGAATATTTCATTTCAAAGTATTTTTCTTCTTATTTCGTGAAATATAATGCCGTCTGCCAAACCTCAGGTGACCACTTACGCCCGAAAATTACTTTTGTTTACTTAAAGCGCTAAGTCACTGAATTATGAAAGTTAGCACTTGGATATCCAATGCATTAATAATATGAAAATCCACAAAAACTCATTAAAAATAACACTTGAAAGTTATAATCGTTGAAAGTCGACCGCGGGCCTATTTGACCCGGGAAGTTTAAATTAAACTTGTCACCCACGGCAAGTGAGGGTTACCCGGGACTTCTTGCGAAAAAGTCGAAGAGGGAAGCTTCGTGGTCCTGTAGGTTAGATTTGATTTTAAATTGCTTTTGAAATATATGCGTCTCGGATGATTTTCGAGTTTCAATACTTTTAATGTCAAGTAATTTTTAAACTGGTTTTCAAATATGATAGTAAACAAATGAATGTAATACTTAGATATCCTGTAAGAAGAACCCATAAGTTCCTTGCCAGATTTTCATTTTTGCAAGTCTCTGAATTGTCATTAGTCATCGTCATCTGGCTAGCCTTTTCCCAACTATTTTGGGGTTAGCTTCCAGTCTAACCAGATGCAGCTGAATTGTCATAAGTATCTTCCAAAAATAGCACCTGTACTTCCACACCTTTTCTTCTGTGGTTTTTTTTATTTAAAAACATTTGAGACAATGTTTTCTAAAAAATCGTTGTTCAATTTATGTAAAATTTTACAATAAATTGACATTTTGCTTCTTTTAATATCACCAGCTCCCATCTTAATTTGTATTCCAAAAAGCAAAACACTTCATTATGCATTAAAATGTTCATTGCGCAAAATAACAAGACTATTGTCACATAGTCAGAATTAAAATCGTCTCTTGCGGTACCCAATTTTTTCTCGAATGTTCTTGAACGTTCGCGTTCCCTGATGCATACACAAGTAGGGGGTTCCCAACAGTAATTCGTTTTTAAAACGCCGATGGGTCTTCCGGAATAAGATTTTAATTGTAACGGGAAAATCGCTGTTTGATTGATGTACCCCAAAACTTTTTAACATGGCTTGTAGGGTAATTGGTTTGACAAGGATTGTCAATTTTCGGTGTCGTTTTAATCAAGTTTGAGTGGAATGGAAAAACAATTTTCCTTTGCTCGTTTTTGAGGAGAATTACTAAATCTTGCAGGCTCGGTTATCGTAAAATGAAAGGATGGGATGACGTTAAGAAGATGGACAGAAAACATCTTCTTTTCTGCTGTAATACTACGAACTATAGACCGACCGCATTAATGAGTCCTCCGCCTTGCCCCATCAAAGGCACATTAAGCGTCCACAAAGTTCTAACAATATCCCACTGGTTATTTGCTTTAAAATAACCATAATCCACGTAGGTATTTTGATACTAATTGATCCAATACGTGATCAACCTTCAGAATATTCCATTTAAATTGATATCTTCGCGAGGACTCATTAAAGCGGTCGGTCTATAATAGTGATGGTTATGACAACTTTCTTTTAAATCATTCTTTAGAGTAGAAATCTTATCTTAAGAAGTAAACGTTTACGAGTGGATATAGTCTATTAAAATATCCCTAAAACCTAGAATTTAGGCATTATTGAAAACGTAAATAGCCAGGCTATGAAGTAGTCTACGTATAGCAGGCAGTATGTTTTTGAAATGAATAGCTGCACATAATGCGCTACAGACATGTTGTCATAAAAACCACAATGACTTAGTTTCATCTGCTCATAGAGGCATAGTCTACCGACAGATTTAAAGGTGACAAAACAAAACCTGTCCTAACATAATTGTATTGAGCAGTTAAAGTGCAGAGCTCTCTGTTCAAAATCCACTCATTGAATGAGCATACCCACCAACAAAACCACACTTAACCGCAGTTTAATCCAAAACCATCAAAAGTACACCTACACCCATAATAGATGAACAAATCAAATCTAAATCAAATTCCGATCTCGTTGGGCCAATTAGAACCGAATCGGCGCCGACACTGTGATCGATTGGTTTGTGTAACCAGCCTGATTAGGACTCCCGTACTTACACTGTACAAAGATAACCAGTAAACCAATGCCCTTTTTGTGGATTAAAATGCGTTACGGTAACAGTCATTACAAGCAATCAGAAGCTCGAAAGTATTACCTAGGGGTTGTGGAGGTCAAATAGACAGTCGCTCCATGTAAAATACTGGTATTCAGATGCTTATGGTTAGATTGGAAGCTGATCCCAACTTGATTAGGAAAAGGCTAGGCAGATGATGATAAAGCGCGGTTGTAAGGATTGTCAAGTACACGCATTGCATCGCAATTGTCTCGATGTGCCTCAACTTACTCACGGGAAACCTTTTACCTGAAACATGCTTTCCATTTGTTTATTTTGGTTTAGAAAGGAGGTAACTGATGTGATGACGAGTAATAGAGAAGTATGGCAGAAGAAGACATGCTGCGCTGACCCCAAATAAATTGGAATCACGGCACGAGAATTATAATGATGCTTTGCATTTGTGTAAGCTGATTTCGGCCCTTTGTTCCGAGTTGAAGTACTGAACGTATTTCTACTGTGGTACTAATAAGTTTATATGAACTTACATACGTGGGTACTTGTAAAGGGTTCAGGATAAAATGGTGGTTCTAATACATTTGATTAATATTTGAAATGGTGGTAATTTGCCGCTAATTGTCACGTGTGGTGGCGTGACTGGTTCAATCGTGATTTGGTAACTAGGTATTAGAAGCTTTTTGTGAAATAACTCATACTAAAGTTATTTTAGTTTGGGTTTATGCGACGCCAATGATGGAAATAAAGAACTCGTCAGCATTTTGCCGTTGCCCGATTATTAAAAAAAAATCGCATGCCTGTTTTCATATATAGGGTCTAACTATTGATACACGAAATATTTTCAGGGAATCGGGAATCTAACGGCTATAACAAAGCCATTTCAAGGGATTTTTTTTTTATCTGAGTATATTTTTTATAAAATATAAATAATTTAAAATTACTTGACCCACAAAATAAATACTGACTCCTTATTTTTAAACATCCATTACGCTAGTTTACTACGTCGTATTTACTTACTGTCGTTAGAATATGGGAGTAAAGGTTTTATGCAAAAAGTCTCAAAAATTCTTAGAATTATAATAATTTTGTAAAAAAAAACACTCAGATATTTTTTTTTTTCGTTGTTCTGGCGACTTTACGACTTATAGAAGTTACTCTTAAAATATTTCGTGTATGAAAAGATAGACCTTATATATAGACGCATGGAAGAACACGATAATATTGCGCCATGCACCCATTCCAAATATATTGGAATCTTTATTTCAGCAAGAATATGATGATAACTGCCTCCTTTGTCTAAAAGTCTAGCAAGCGCAAACTTTGCGTTGGTCCTGGATTCGATTCCTGGGTCGGGCAATGTGTCATATTGGATTCTTCCATCAGCAATTTCTTAGGAGTAGTCTGCAATCAGATTTGTGCCCGGTAGATGGGAATAGACTGCTATTACATAGGAATGTGGGTGTACCATAGTAAATGTCTCCCTTACCCTGGCGGGATAATCGGCGTCGTGGTAATGACGATGTAATTTGGTTTCAGCATGTTCATGTGCATTCTCCCCACCCTCACCTATGGAGCGCAAACGTGGTCGCTTACAAAACGTCAGAAGTCCGCACTTGGGGCCTGCCAACGAGCTGTGGAGCGAAGTATACTGGGTGTCAAACTTACGGACCCCAACAGAAACTCCATACTTCGCTCCAAAACTCAAATAGCTGATGCTGGCCTTACAGCTGCTAGGTTGAAGTGGAACTGAGCTGGTCACGTCTGCTGCGTGTCGGAGGAGCAATGGGCAAAAATTACCACTCAGTGGATACCAAATAGCAAGAAACGACAACGTGGCAAGCCCAGCAGGAGATGGCGGGAAGAGCTCGACTCTTTCGCAAAGGATTGGCCTACAATCGCACTAGACCGCGGAATGTGGAAGCAGGGAAGGGAGGCCTTTGCCCTACAGTGGGACAATATAGGCTTATAATATTATAATAATAATGTTCATTTCAATCACACAACTACAAGAGGAAACGTGCGGGAAAACTAATCATTAAAACCCTCTAAATACTGCTATTCTGTTTGCTATATATGTACAATTCTGGACAATGGGAATCGCAGCCCATCCAAATATTGACCTCATTAACCTTAACACGAATGATGAAGCAATAATGAACCCCTAAAAACACTCATTTTAATTATACTAATAACTGTTATTAGTAAGATAAGTATCATCAATTAATTTAGTGTTATTTAAAAATTTTCATTTTGTATCTTTTGGGGTACCAAATACCCAGGTGGTGATGACGCTAAGCTTTTCTTTTGAGAGATACTTATGTGTTTTATTTCACCCCTTATAAGAGGAGTTCATGTAAGCTGTATTAGTTTAATTAATTAATAGCCAAAAGTGCCGATGTGAATTATAAACTTCTTTATTTTTATTGTTAGTTTCTTGATCGAGATAAAACATGAATTGTCAATTTTTATTAATCACGCAGTCTGGGTCTGTGCCCAGTTGATGGCAATAGGCTCGCCCCCTAATATATCGGAGTTTAACATATTAGGTACACGATCTGCGGCTCTGCCTAACCCTACGGGGATTACAGGCGTGATGTTGTGTTATGTTATGTATAACTTTTTTCTCCTGATTAGATTTTTATCTAAAGTGAGATGAGTAATTCCTTACTTAGGAATTTTTATAATTTATTTCCAACTGCCAAGTAGATAATAGTTTGCCGCAACATTACCATATCATCACTAAATAGTCTAAAACAAAGTCTGTCTGTCCCTATGTATGCGTAGATCTTTAAAACTACGCGACGGATTTTTGATGCGGTTTTTTTGTTTTTAATAGATAGAGCGATTCAAGAGGAGCTCGTGGCTAAATAATAACGGCCGCCCGGGTCAATCTTTGGTTAAGCCGTGCTTGCCTAGGTTGGTCTGTGGATGGGTGGCCACCCATTACATACCGAGTTTCCTCCGTGCCTCGGAAAGCACGTTAAGCCGTTGGCCCTGGCTGTTATTTGTAGATCTTTGACAGTCGTTAGGTAGTCAGTGGCCCAAAAAATCTTACAACCAGTCTTACCAAGGGGTATCGTATTACCCAGTACTAATTTGGTTCTGGAGGTCAGATAGGCAGTCGCTCCATGTAAAATACTGGTATTCAGATGCGAATGATGCGATGGAATCCGGTTAGACTGGAAGCCGACCCCAACATAGTTGGGAAAAGGCTAGGCAGATGCTGATGATGATGATTCAAGAGGAAGGTTTATTACATATAAACCTTCCTCTTGAATATATTGCACCCATGCGAAGCCGGGCCGGGTCGCTAGTCTCAAATAAAAAGCATAAACTTCAAAACCGCCATAGTACACATACATTCTAGCAACGGAAACTGAACAGTTGCATTAACAATTCACTAAAAACAACAATCATTAATTTCGCCACACAAGGGTGAAATTTCACTATTAAGAGGGGGTGATACGCTGTCCCCTCTACCCCTTATCTACCCCATCATCTTGTTCCGATCCCCACAAAATGATATCATGTTATTTCTATTAATGACTTATTTCCCTTGTACTTACTTACCCCTCAAAACCTTTATCGCGTTTCGCCGATCGCATTCGCCCCTAAATAAATTATTTGAGTTATTTTTTTATTGTTCGTTCCTTGATCAAGATAAGACATGGATTGACAGTTTTTATTAGCGACTATTGTTGAATTGCAATGTGGTAATTGGTAATCGTTGTTGTAATTTGTTTTATTGATGTGTTAACTGTTTTTCATACAGCTTTTAGCAGTTTGCGCTAATGTTTTAGCAATAATGCAAATCAAGTTTTGCAATTATGATTATTATTTATTTATTCATAAAGGTATCAAATCCCAATTTAAATACATAATTACTTTAAAATTAAAACATTAAAAAATTAAGAAAGAAAAAATAATGTGAAGGATACTTTATTATCATAGTTATGTAAACGGTTCAGCATTTATGTGTTTTTATATAAAATTCTGAGCTTACTACTGTTGTAATTTTCTAAAATCTTAGAAAGAGTTCAAAAATGAGTTAGTTTAGATCACAGAAGATAACTCAAAGTCGAGCTTCAAAATTCTGCCTCAAATAAAATATTATCTTTATTTCGCGTTGTAAAACTATTTGTGCAATAAACACACTGATTACACAATTTCACGGATCCCCGAGTGGGTTACAATCAGTCGAAAAATAGAAAACGTTTAAAGAAACTAAAAATAATGGCCTCGCATTACACCAACTATTTCTGTGACTTTAATTAACGACATACACTTAAATGAAACAAGATAACTAATTTCAATATAAAATGAATATATCACACCTTCCTCATACTAAATTACAGACAGCCAGAATTTTATTGATTTCATTTGTCATTCGTATTTATCCAATTAAAGGTAAAAGCTCGACCCACCCACATCAGGAAATCAGTAAAAATAATTCAATTTAAACTTATTACATTAATCTACGCCTACGATTTAAATCGTGCAATCAAATTAAAAATGGTGTCGAATGCGCTTTCAATTACGAGAGTGCATCGTTTGTGACTAACTGCTTTGTGATTGGTCGAAATTGTTTTTTGATGTTGCCGCCGTTCAAAAGGGCAATGGGGCAATATAGTATGTCTCTGTTTGTAACGGAAAGCTGTAAGTGTGTTTTTCAGTCGACGGAAGTTCCTGTAAAGTGTTCCGGAATGATGTTTGACGTCAATGGGCTTCGTTGTTTCCTGTCGATTAATTTTAAATGAGCTGAATGGGTAATGGGAAGTAAAGTGTTAATGGAAGCTGAATGTTTTTTTCAGATGTGTCTAACTGACGTTTTATGTGACGTGTAAACAAACGCCCTCGCCTGGTCTAGTGTTCGATTCCCGGGTTGGGCAAAGTGTTATTGGGTTTTTCCTTCAGGAATTTCTCAGTAGCAGTCACGGAGTCTGGATCTGTGCCCGGTTGATGTCAATAGGGTCGCCCCCTATTATATGGGACTTCGCTGGAACATAGCTGGCGAAATGTGGGTGTACTATTAGGTACATCTCTGCCTAACCCTTCGAGGATTACAGGCGAGATGTTATGTTATATGTGAAACGAGTATTTTTTTTTTTAAATCGACGTATTTACGACGTTTCGGTACACGGCGCGCTCGTCCTAGGCCTTAGTTTAAAAAAAATTCTTCCGACCTCATTTTCTTAAACATATTCAATACCAGACAAAGTCCCCTTAGACTTTTATCTCAGATTAGATTCTGATACCATTACTGTTCTTTATCGAATCTCTTTTTAAGTGTCTCTAGAGAAATTATGAATTTAGGGCACTCTTGAGGGTCTAGCAATTTATTATGTGCTCAGGCAGTGACGACAGGCCTGGAAAACTAAGCCGTGTCGGCTGAGACGCGTTCCACTTCAGAAACAGTGGTGGTATACAAAGAAATGTAGGACAAAACACATATGTAGGTTGGACTGAATGGATTATCTTACTAGCTGGTGACCTCGACATACTGGGAACATCTAGCTTGTATTCCCTTAAGGGAGAGACGGAGAGTTGTATTAAATTTTGTCCGTCTGTAGGAGTGATCCAGTGATAACTTCCCCGACTTATGTATCGCAGATCGTGGATTTGAACACCATCATCTCTCTCAAAATGGTGAATGAAATGATTGTGAGAACTGACAGGTCCTAGAACCAAAAATTCGAAGGCATAAGATATTCTGCGTGGTAGATCCCATTACACAGAGATGAGGCCAGTATCCCAACTGTGGGACCATTACAGGATCATTATTCTATACCTACACAGGTAGGTTGGACTGTATGGATTAACTTACTAGCTTATGTTCTCGATACTAGGAACATCTAGCTTATATTATTATTTTGCCTGTCTTGGGTTTGCGGTGGTGTGCTGTGTGTGGATGAGCTGTTGTAGGCTTGTGGCCCAGACTCACGTGTCGAAGGGTATGGGTTGGAACTCAGACAGGAACTTTATTTCGTGTTATTTATTTTATCAAAACGGTGGATTTAGCCATTTTGAGGCAACCGGCATGTGACAAAGGAGAGAAGCTAGCCCGTTCGTCGCTCCGAAGCACCTTTCTGCTACGGCCCTTTCATACTACTTATAATGACCACCATCAAAAATAGTGCAGTAAAATTCTGGCCACTCATTTAGATGAGTATGACGCCACGGTTGGCGCAGTGGCTGAGCGATTGGCTGCTGCGCTGCGTGTCGCGGGTTCGATCCCCGCACAGAACAAATATTTGTATGATCTACTCTATCTATCTAATCTATCTGGTAGTTGTTCCGGGTCTGGCTGTTTGTGTATGTGAGTTTAAATGTCTGTAAACGCCCCCACGATACAAAAGAAAATCTTAGTGTCAACGTTTTACAAAAAAAAAAAAAATAGGAGATGGCGGGACGAGCTGGACAAAACTAACGACCATTGGTCCACATTGACCCTGGATCGAAGAATTTGGAAGTCATGGAGAGAGGCCTTTGCCCAGCAGTGGGATGATACAGGCTAACAGTATCAGTATATAATAAACTTGGGATACTTTCAAGTTCAGTATTGTAACAAAACTAAAAGCAAGTAAATCCTAACCAGACATGGTTATATTTTATAATATTGATAACTGAGACGACGTGTACTAAGTGTAGATACTAGAAAAATGCGTCAGGCCCAGTTCCGACCCCAAAATACATAAACATAAAGACAGAAGGTCTCTAATAACATACACATAAAGGATTAAAAGGTAACTAGTAAGGTCACAATTACCCTCCAGCGGAGATAAAAGCCGTTTCGATTGAGCATTTAATACATAATTCAGAGTGCGCACTTTGTGCTCTTGATGCCGCGCGGTATACATACGGTGGGAAAGTTTGGACAGCTTTTCCGGAGACTGCTAGAAAGAGATGCTTCACTTTTTGTTTCCCTCGTACTCGAGTGTCGTGTTTTGAAGGGATGTTATTATTGTATGCGTGTGTCTCTGTCGCGAGCCACGTCCGGAATTTATCCGTACCGGTATGGACAAACCTTACAGCATTCTTAATAAATATTCCAACTCCATAAACTTGAACCTCTGTCAATTTAAGACGACCATTACTTCTTCTGTTCCTTATCGCTGCAAGTTTTTCTAGAATATTAATTGTCATTCAGCCGAGTAATCACCTCAATTTGACAGTGTTGTGAAGTGCTTAAATTTTCATGATATCTAACTACTGCATGCCACCGGATCCGGAAAATTCCTGCTGAAAAAGAAAAGTAAATAAAAATGAAAAAAAAAATATCTCTCCATTATCCATCATCATTTATTATTCCTTTATTTATTTTTATACAAATCTAAGACATTTTTAAATATTTCTTAAAATGAAAACAATATAAAAAAAATAAAAATTGTAGCCCACCGTTATCGGGAACAGCTTCCTAGCTACCGGGTCAGGGCTCCAGGGAGAGGCACCTCATTTATTATCATTATCATTTCCTGTTTAGCTACCTACTTTATTTTTTGTAGTACGGTAGTCTTGTATTTCCCACTGTTGGGCAAAGGCCTCCCCCATATCTTTTCCTTTCTTCTCCGGCGCCATTTCGAACCAGCCTTCGTGATGCGCGACCAGATCATCTCGTTAGCTTCATATGTTATTACGGTACCAATGCGATTACCAAACGTATAAACACTATGTAGTTGAACGTCCAACCCTCTTTTAATTTAATTTCATACTCAGTCAAGTAGTGCTAACTATTAATTACGTTCGCAAACTTTCTCAACCGTGTGTATCCATTACAAGGGCGGGTATAATTACTACTCCGCTCTTTGATATTGTTATTCATTCTCTAACGTCAAACGCAAAAGGCTTGAACTAACTCAGCCATTTTACTTCGCTGGGTCGCAGTCAAAAGTAGTTTGTTTTATCTAGATAATATTTTATGAATTTTTCTTTTTATTTTCCTTTATTGACCAACCAACAATTGTTTACACTGTAAATATTTATAGTAATTAACTATCACTAGCTTATGCCCGTGGCTTCGCCCGGGTGGAGGTCGATAATTGTCCCACGGAATCATACTACCGGGATAAAAAGTATCCTAGGTGTTAATCCAGGTTATAAACTATCTGTGTGCTAAATTTCATCAAAATCCGTTTAGGAGTGTTTGCGTGAAAGAGTAACAAACATCCATCCATCCTCACAATCTTTCGCATTTATATATTAGGAAGTTGAATAATCTAAGGTAAGTGTAACAATTTCAATTACAAGTTTAGCACTACAGGCCCCATAAGCACTACTTACTGTAAAATTAATGTCTAATTAACTAAAATTAACAAGTTTATATTAAATAACGTGATAGAATATCAAAATAATATAAACAACAACAGTAAAATTCAATAGAACAAAAACAAAACATTAATTATAGTTGTTCTATGAAACAAAACAAAAACAAAACATTAATAATAGGTGGCATATGAATTAAAATGCACGTCAACAAGATCGCTGCAGCTATTTAACAATTTGCAAAGACGAGGAACGACAGAGTTTGAGCCAAGTATTGTTCTGCGGAGTGGAGGCGGGTCTTTATAATAGGAAACTATACTGGGGTCGGCTTCCAGTCTAACTGGATACAGCTGAATACAAGTATTTTACATGGAGCTACTGCCTGTCTGATCTTCTCACCCCAGTTAATGGGGACCTTTCTTCGACCTTCTTGACTACCCATCCGACTGACAAAGATCTACAAAGAGCAAGAAGGCTATCACTAACTGTTAATTACGTATTGAAAGATAATACAGATAGATAGGGGATTACTATTGAAACGGTTGCTGAAAGAAGCATGCTAGGCCGACCCCAAATTACTTAAGATGAGGGTGAAGAAGTCCAGATTTTCTTAATCAATCCAAGCTTTGCCATAAACACCATGTCCTCCGCATACAATTAGACCCAACCAGCTTTCTAAGGTTCATCTAGCCTAGCAGGTGGGGTCTCCACACGCTCCTTGACTGAAAGACTGAAATGAAAGAATGCTTGCACTGACTGGACAGGTCCACTCAAATCTGTGTGGTTCTTTCTTCAATAGACTATCTCAGACACTAATCTGCATAGTCCTCATGTGAGTTGACCAAGATTAAGTCTGGACCTTAAAAGAGACCATGACCTCTGAGTTTGTTTCAGCTGTTTCTTCTCAGAGTAGTCAGGTACGAAACACCGGCCCCGTCTAGTTATAAAAAATTACGTGTAAATGTGTTTGTAAAGTAAGTAATAACATTTTGCAAAGTAAACATCACTTATCATAGACAACATAAAGCTAGTTATCTATTAGGCATCGTCCTTACTTGTAAGGTAAACTCCTACCATATTAGCAATAAGGTCTCAGCTTAAAATCCAACACTTTCCCTCTAAGAGGGCACTTAACTCCCACCTTCTCAAATACTCGCATTATTTACTCACAATTATGTTCAAACATCTCAACTGGCGTCATATTTTAAGAGCTGGCAACTTGGCAGCGAAACGCCGTTAAAAACCCGAGCTAGGCTGGCAACCCCAGGCGTAAAGAGCCGATTGCCACGTGAAAACGTATGGCAACATCGAGTTGAATATTTTATAATGTGCTTTTTACACTCGAGGACACATTTAACGACTGAGTTTAACCGTATCGAAATATTTCGATGCGATAAAACTTTTCGAGCGTATTTTGTTTTGTGATACGTATTTATTTTCGATGGTCGTGTGAATTTTTGTGCTGTTTTAAAATTTCGGTGGACCTGCATTTTTTTTGGTAAAATCCCAATTAACGTTAACGTAATAGTTTTGATTAAAAATAAACGTAGTTAATAGTTATTTAGAGTAATTGTAAATTCCAGCGCTATTTTGAATTTTTAAGGAACTTAATTAAATAATTCTTATTTTATGAAGACTTAATTATTAAATACAAAGACGAAAAACCCTTGAATTACTGAAGCAGTTCCTAGGCTTTCCTCGACATAAATCATAGAATATTTTTTAAACAGCACATCAAAAAACATAAGTATCAAAAAAGATTCCAGTCCATTTTATTACATCAACAAAACCCAGCTTAGAACATTCATAACATCCTCAAACACGACAATATCAACCCAGAAACATGTTTACACATCACTTCGGCCGCAAGTGTACTCACTTTACGACTCGGGGCGCTACATAGCGATAAGTCGTACCGATGACGTGCGAGCTTTGGTAACCGATTACTCGGTACCGATACCGATATCGATACCGAGTTTACATGTTTTTATTCGCATAATATAACAGTGTTTTACCGATCTTATCTGAGCTGTCAATGCGGGAAAATGGTAATGTTTTCGAATCGGATTATCGACGATTATGGATCGATTTGAGACTGGTTCGAATGGGAATCGAATAGTTAATTAGAGTTTTGGTTATCGGTTTTCAAAATGTTTGTGACCGCTGTTTTTTCAAGATAAACTTTATCTTGGTAACCGTTGGATTAACAATTCCAAAAAGGCGATACTGTTAAAGTTTTTAAAAACGAAAAAAAAAACTACAAACAGTTTTTTTTTTCATTTCTAAAAACCGGTGTCGTCGACTCTTCCGCTGAATTGACAGTATCGACACTCAACCCGAGGCAAAATGATATTCTAAGTTAAAAAAAAATCATGTCAAACAATAAAAATACCAATCTGAAGTTGATCCAAAAACCTTTTTCCTACGTAAAAATTCATAGTATCAATCGATTCGTAAATTGAACTCATCTTTATCTACCCACCTCGTAGTAGTGAAATAGGTAAATAAAATAATAAGTATCAGTTTTACGACTTCAAAATTTTGTGAGCAGTAAACACTCACATACGAAACATTATTATGTGTAAATAGAGAAAGTAGAGAAACTTGTGTTTGTAAGTGGTGCGTTTCGTAGTTTTTCTACAACATTAGTTTTAGTATATACGAAACCTGAAACACGTGTCTAGTATTAATTTCAAAACTGTATCATGAAAAATCACAAAGTTATAAGCTTGTTCTGGTACCTAGTTGACTGCAGAAAAACGTGGTCACCACGCAGCGCGCGTCTTGAGCTCATTGATAATAATAATTTGGCAGTAGGTACCTAAATGACTGCGATAGGTACTTACTTAATGTCGCTCGGTGTCCAACTTGTAACTTTTGTTAAATATTTTTGGGACAAAATATAACATGGTTTAAAAATTATTGGAATCGATTCAGTTACTTATTCTGAACGAACTATATTCAGGTTTCGGATATACTAAAAATAAGGTTGTATAATAAGGAACCGCTCGTCTGCGCTGTTGGGCGGTAAGGCGAATCTTTCCCCAACTATGTTGGGTTCGGCTCCCAGTCTAACCGAATTTAGCTGAGTAGTCAGGCAGTCGCGCAGCTCGCAGTAGTTTAGAACTGGGTAATACGATACCTCTTGATAAGACTGGTTGTCAGACTTTTAAGCCACTGACTACCTGTAACGACTGTCAAAGATTTACAATTGACAGCCAGGATCAACAGCTTAACGTGCTATCCGAGGCACGAAGGAAACTGGGTATGTCATGGGTGTTCACCCATCCACAGACCAACCCAGGTAAGCTTGGCTTGACCCGAAGATCGACCCGAGCGTCTATTATTATTAACCCATGAGCATTGGCTTGTATGAAATCCTAATCGCAGTTGTATTACAGTTACACCGCTTCATCGCGCGGACGAGCGGCACACACCGCCTCTCCGCGCGGACGAGCCGCGTCGTGTAAGAATCGAGTAAAATATGCTTTTCGTAGTTTGTCTGTACTAACTCTGAACTGCATTCTTTCCTCATCATTATCATCTGCCTAGCCTTTTTCCAACTATATTGGGGTCGGCTTCCAGTCTAACCGGATGCAGCTGAATACCAGTATTTTACATGGAGCGACTGCCTATCTGACCTCCACAACCCAGTTAGTACTGGGTAATACGATACCCCTTGGTAAGACTGGTTGTCAGAATTTTTGGGCCATTGACTGCCTAACGGCTGTCAAAAATCTACAAATGACAGCCGGGACCAACGGCTTAACATGCTTTCCGAGGCACGGAGGAAACTGCATTCTTTCTCATATTGATGTTTAAATTCGAAATGAGAATCTAAGTTTAAAAGTTATTTAGATTTTCTTTAATTAAAGGGTTACACTATGCATTATTTTCTCTGTTATTAGGTTAATTAATATTCTATCAGAATAACTGATCTTTTGCAAATATTTTGTTAATACTTTTATAAACCTACTTAAAAGAAAGGAAATGGACAGAATCTTTTTTTATTAATAGTGAGGCGGCTTTATTAATATTCTCATTTACACTAGAAACGGGATATTTACAATGTTGACTGATTTTTGAGTTCCCGATATATTAATAAAATGCCGTTTTTAGTGTTAATGATAATGTTAGTAACTATGATAGTTTAAAAACTTATATGGCTTTATTAATTCCAAACATTTCGTATGGATACAAAACTTGTAGTTCTTTGGTAGAATTTATTCGGTATAAAAGTCAGAATAGCAATATAAATACAGGTCGAACTAACATAGCATCGTTTAATATAACATAAAATATATCTGTATTTTATTACAACCACAAGAGTATGGCTGTTGAATTTAACAACAGCTTTTATGTGGAGTGGATGTTCACTATGTTTTCTTAACATAATGTTTTCGATAACTTAACATATCACACACTTAGTGTCTAGCCTTTTTCCAACTACATAATAATATGTTAGGGTCGAATTCCAGTCTAACCGGATGCAGCTGAATACCAGTATTTTATATAGAGCAACCGTCTAGCTGCTCTTCACGACCCTGGGTCAAATTCAATACTGATTGTTAAAATTTTAGGCTTTTCTAAGATACCATAATATCTCACTTAAATTCTTAATAAGAATACCCCTCAAATTAGTACACCCAGATTTCGCCAGTTATGTTCAACTCCCTCGTAAAAGGGGCCAGCCTATAGCCATCCACTGGGCACACTCCGGGCAGCAGCTGAAAAATTCCGTATTAAAAAACTTAAGTTAATAAAACATTACCTGACCTGTGAATCGAACCTAATCGAAGACTTCACGCTTAGTAGAAGCGCTTACAACCACTAGAGCAGGCCCGTCCAACATACGGCCCCCAGGCCGCCTAGCGGCCCGCATAGGGCTTTTATTCGGCCCGCGAGCTATTTAAAATTATATAAGACATCAATAAATATTGCACGAACATTGTTTAAAAAATGTTCCTAAGTCAGTTATTCCCGCGACATATTTATCTATCCGCCCCACCTCACCGACCCGCGAATGCAGACTGCTTCACCGCAGTCTAGTCCGGCTAAGCTTGTTTTACTTATCACTGTGCATTTCTTTTGGCCCGCTACGGTTACAAAAATACTGAACTCCATAAAATTATGGTGGACATCCTTGAGTGCTCCAATCATCTGTCAAACACGAAAAAAAGAACTTCAAAACTTGGACAAATGATATTGCCCAATAGACTCCGAACAGCCAAACTTTTCGGAACGTTCCCAAATTGATACCTATAACCCGAATACTATTAAACACAAATGGTTCCGTTCCAGTGCCTGTGCCAAACTGTTTAATCTTTAGCCCGGGACGGTTAGCGCCGTAGCCCATAGCCCGTGACAATTATTGCCCGATGTTGGTTTAAATTGCTCAAGTATGTTGTACTGTTTTATTGCTGTTCTGTATCGGTTTTTAAGTGAATGTTTCTTGGCTAGGTTATGGGATTTGGATTGTTTTTTGTTTGATGAAATATGGGGATTCCTTTGACTTGTCCTTTATTCAGAGTTCATTGATGTTTTTAAAGAAGCTTTCTCTAGAAATAATATATAATTCATCCAAATCGGTTCATCCGTTTAGGAGGTACGAGGGAACAAAGAAACGGCCATCCATACAGGTCAAATACATAACCATCTGGATAGGCTTCGCCGCAGTCGGGTAGCTAGAAGACATATTATGTTCCTATTACTTGTTACGACGCACAACAGACTCCTTGAAATTCAAACCTCTCAACTATGTTTTCAGGCATATATGTAAATATCACATGTCTCAGATCACATTTATAGTTCCCATTTCTCAAGGACTCTTGAATACTACTCAACGTCTCAAGAACCCCACTTAGCTGTTAAACAGGTTTCTTATTGTCAACTTAACTGGTGACTGAATTACGTTTCATGTATATGATGGTTACGTTTGAAGTTGGTTTTGTAATGTAATGTTGTATCTACAGGGTGTAAATAGACCCTTAACATAGCCGAAAGGCACTTGTTCTCCCCGTCTTTGCGATCATTTTTTTTGTTCTAGACCATACCTGGTATGCTTCTAGTTACGGATACATTGGGGGTCAAAGTTCCAACTTTTTCGCAAGTTTTTTTTTTTAAATACATGTTTTTAATGTAAGATTTTTACTTTACACACCTCCAAGACCTCCGTACTATTCAATCCATCCATCAGCACAATGCTTTGAGTGCTTTCCATCGAGTCCTACCGTAAAACGTGATTTTTCACTCCAAAAAATAAAGTCGATTTCCAGCAATAATTTTTGCGTAAAGTTACTTAGTTTGATGTGCAGAATGCTTGGTTGACGGCCATGTGAAGGGTCTGTTTACAGCCTGTAGTAATATGATTTTTGTGTTTTGTAGGAAACCGGGAAGTTCTTGCTTGAGGTCCATCTACACTAACTCATGGTTCTCCTACACTCGATCATCGTCATCATCCGCCTCTCTATTTCGTAACTATGTTGGGGCCGGTCTTCCAGTCTAAGCGGTTGCAGCTGAATACCAGCATTTAACATTGTTTTTCTGCCCTCATCCCGATTTATTTTGGAGTCCGAGCTCTCAGCAAGTTCTTCTATGCATATCAATTGTGATCTCTATATAATAGAAAAATTAAAAAGTAGCCCTTTTTTTATCTATGCAATTGTTATCTTTGGTTTTCTCCTCCTCTTATTTCGTTATTGGCTTTGGATATTGGCAAATAGGATTTCGATATAACACTAGTTTTTAAATTCGCTGAATATATTCAGCAGCATATTCAACCATTTTTGCAAAACATACAAGCGTTTCGGCCTATAAGACCTGTGGGAAATATAGGCGAGTACATTTTTAACTTAAAACTACACCCCACAGTGGAAATTAAACCTTTTAACCAACTTTTATACTACGAACGTCAAATTCAACCCTCAAACGGCGCGCCCACAACAGACTAGGGCTACCAGCCTTGTATATTTGTGCGGATATGTCCGGCTTTTTAGTACTCTGTCTAGGATTTTCATATTTCCGAACTTTTTGACTGTAAGGTAAGTGCTGAAAAACAAAAATTAAAGGTACACATTATTTTTGCTAATATTTATTTATTTATTCAACTTACAACTATCATTACAGGTATTCTTAAACCTAATTCGATAGTGTGGCTTTGAACTCTTATTCCTAACACCGGTTTATAAATAAATATTCAAAACGAGACCATGCCATGAAAATAATCCACTGGTCAAACAAAACAAAATATAAATTAACAAAAATATATAAATTGTTTGAATATCAGACTTTATGTCAGGACTTTTCAAATTTCGAAATGGTAAACCTACCCACAACGCACCATTACACAGAGGTCATTAAGACCCCCGATTTATATCTTCATTTTTAATGGTCAGACACACTCTAATGCTCCTTCTATTGTCCTATTCACTTGGAAGTATTGTTTACTAGTTTTCGGAGTCGGAAGTTTCTTAGGATGTTTTGATTGGCGCCTTTCAAGGGATTCTTTTTGATCAGTTTGACCTGAATCGGTTACAGTTTGCATCGTCTTTGTTTGTGAAAGTCGTGAAGGTAACAACAGCGATCGTGAATTAACGTGAGTTAACAACATCCCAACCCAGCGTAGGTACTTTATTTTAAGAATGGGTGGGTGAAGAGAATTTGAACTCTTTTCTCTGTATAGCCATTTACTTTGTGACCGTTATCACAATCTAGGACATCATCAATAATCATCACAGCATAGCATAATCAGCCTATAATGTTCCCACTGCTGGGACAGAGCCTCCTCTCTACGAGAGGTAATGGGCTATAATCCACCACGCGGGTCCAGTGCGGTTTGGTAGATGTCACATGTCTTCGAAGTTTTGGTTCTAGGACATCGGTTTCTAATGAGTTTTCATTCACCGTTTTGAGAGCAGTGGTTATGAAATAATTACACAAAATAATCTTCTACTTACTTCCTGGGTTCGAACCCACGACTTACTGCTCGAAGTCGGGGCCGCCACTGCTCATAATCAAGAATGCTTCGTCCTTTTCCGCCTTTTATCAACCAATGTTGCCCAAAACTTAGTTCTTCAAGAGTCCTTCTAATTTATCACAAACTAAGCCCATCACCATTTCATTATGATTTAAACAGAAACGCCTCAAATATTCTACTCCAGTATTAATAGTATCTAAAATACCATTCAACAACTCACTTAATTAATTCCTATTTTAATCAACAAAGTGGTTGAATTTCTGTACGCTTCCATTACGTATTCTGACCTTCGGTAAATGTGGGTATATAATAAAATAATAATTGTATTAATTTTATCTAAAACTCCCGCGCGGCGTTAGGTGGTTCGATGTTTGAATTTTGAGTCGGTTGGTTAAGATTTTCAGTTGGTTGAATTTACTTTTGGAGTGGTCTCTACTCATAGATTACAAAACTGAGTTGATGACTCATCTCTTCTAGAAAACCGGGATTTATCCCTTCTGAGAATCATGCATGGCTTAGTTAAAGGCTTTTTTCGGCTAATATTATATTCCTTAATTAATGAATTGCATGCAAGCGTGCCCCAGCTAGCAAATCCGCGAATCATTTCTCCACGGCAAAAGTTATTTTTCTGGTGTTTGTGTCGACACAAGAGAAACAGAACTAGTCTTAATGCATTATAAAAATAATACAAAAAAATCATGAGGTGATAAAAATACTACAAAGAAAAAATAATATCCGTCCTCCTCTAAATAGTTACTGAAGCACGTTGAAACAGCCCATCGTATTATTTTATATTCGTTAACGAAAAGACACCGACTAACATAAAAGTTTATAGATCATTGAACACTGGAAGGTGAAATTTACGGTAAATAAAATATTACGTTTGTGCCTCTACAAGGGTATTTTCATTAATAAATGCTGGGGTGGCTATTGTTTCATAATAAGGTGGGTGCTACTGTTAGCGGGGAGCGATACTTACAAATGGTTTTTTTTTATTGACAAAAGATAATATTTATAGACTTTTATTCTTATTATTGACTGATAGATTGATCCTCCCTACGGAGGGTTAATTTTACATATTTTGTCAGTTCGATATCCAGCAAAACCTTATGTTTACTGGGAGTTTACACATATAATCTTCACTATGTATGTACTTACGTTTATATTTCGTTCACATCCATCGTCATCTGCTTAGCCATTTCCTGACTATAGATGTCGGCTTACAGTCTTCATGAATACAGCTGAATATTAAAATTTTACATATAGCTACTGCCTACTTGAGCACTACGACCAAGCCATTGGGTTAGGGGCCAACAATTCGGCAACCCCATAAGGCAAGCAGACTGTTCAGAAACCCTAACATCATTAAGAGTAGGTTATAAGGGCAAGCCAAGCTTTTAGGCTTGTATGAAAGTACTGCCACTAACGCCCGCCTGATGATTCCTTCCAGTCTTTTAAAACGCTATCAGTGTAACCACATCCTATATTCAGTGTTTAATGTTGTAAAGACTACATTAAAGTGGGGTCCCACCACGGGTTTTAGGCTTACCACCGAATACATTAAGTTTATTTTTGTTTTTAATAAAAAAAACTTTTGCGGATTACGTTTTGTTTTGATGTTAATTCCGATGTTGCCGTGTTGGGCGTGTTTGTTTAATTAGATTAAGGATTTGCTTCATTATTTTCGACTTTTATGTTGATGAATCTTTAGTAATGGCAGAAATAAAGAGGTTCGTCGGCACGGGAAGGTATTAGGACCTCTTTTGTGTTCGTAAAGCATAATCAGCTTTTAAATATCCCACTTCTGATGCACAGGTCTCGTCCAGTATGTGGGAGAGGATAGCCCATTTACACTTTATATAACTTATCTGTACAGGCGGAAAAACACAGAACTAAAATGAATGTACGAAGTTTGAAATACCGATGCATTTTTTCTTGACAAGTAGACCACCTTGAACTGCACTCTTAAAGTGGTCACACTGTATCTGTCAAACAATGTGGGTTGATAGATGTCACATGTCTTCTTACTCTAAGACACCACCTGGTTGACTAAACTTGTACACTTCATAAAGAACCCTGGATTTCTTCTGTCCTTTCAGACTTATTGATAATAACTCATATTATACAGTTATGTTTAAAAAAAAACCTGTCCCGATTCGTGAGGGCATTATTAGGTATCGAGATTAGATTCATCATCATCATCATTTCAGCCGAAAGACGTCCACTGCTGGACATTAGATTATATTAGATTGACTTGAGATTGGATTTATTACGTTATACTCTTTGGATAACAAGTAAAAAAAATACCCTGATGAAAAATAAATAAAATTTACCAAAATTAGGAAACTTGCATGGCAACACACGGGCGCGGGCGTAACACTCCGCTCGCTTCTCGGATAGTGACGTCAGAAAAAAATAATTGACAATCGAACATACTTATGCCGAAGATGGTGTTGTCACGTTTTAAAAGTTTGTTAGATTTTAGGGAAACGGCGGTAATTCGGGCACAAAAATTATGAATTTTAAAATTCATTAATATGTTTACTTTCATGAAAATTTTATGTTTCGTATTTTATTTGTTAATGTCATTGTTGTACCTATATCCCCCTTCGGATCAGGCAGGTTTTTTTTTAACATATTGTATTTAGTATCTGCAAAACACACAAACCTAGTTTGGAATAAATGTTTCCTTTATATGTAGGAGCTCTAAGAACCTGTTTTTATACAGATAAAACCGGCATTAACCCAGAATAAAGACAATAAAAACCCGATATTTTCTTAATGTCTTCTATTTAAACAAGCAAATCCCTACAAAAAGGCCTGTATATGTAGAAATAGCGTATTAAGAAATACAATTAAGACGAGGTCATTGCTTTTAATGTTAATTGAAACCTAGGTTTAATACTAATGAAATTCTCTTAGGTCTAGAATGTATTGAATTTTAAGGAGAGAGTATATTTAAGGCTATGTGACACGTTATTAAGGTTGGGGTGATTTGGTTTTATTTTCAATTGTTTTAACTATTTTCTTTTAACCTATTTTTTTGAGCCGTTTGGGGTTGAAACACTAGGGCCATGGGATCCTAGTCTTTCGGGACATCGCCAAGCGGTTGGTCGACTCTTCTCGTGGTCAGACGGCTGGCCTATTTTTGGGACAAAAAATCAGCATTAATGCTTTTTTTTATCTACATATTTTTATTATAATTTTAAGTTTCCTAATAGATAATTATGTAAATTGGAAAATACAAATGGATTTTTTCTTTAATATTTGGATATTTGGAATAATTCATAGAAACTTTTTAGTATAAGAAGCCTTTTTATTTTTTTTTGGATGGGAAATCATCAAATGACCCCCCCACTCTGGGCGGAGTGGAAGGGAGTGTCAGACTTGTACTGACTAAAACCCATCCATGTTCTTTCTTTGCCCTTTGTGTTCCAGGGCCACGGTATCTCTTTCGAACAGTACCGCAGCCCTGGCAGGCATCGGCCCATGCAAACCACTACTTGGTTGAAGAAGCCTTGTCTATGGATTATGATGCGATCATGGATTTTGTCGAAGTACTGATGGTACTGCGGTTATTCTTGAACGTTAGTTATAACCAGTTGTGGATGCATCTGCAAAGACGATGTTGATGGTTTTTAACTTCGAAAGTAATAAATGAACCGCTGTAACAACGAGATGGCTATTACTACCACCAAAATATTGCTAATTTTGTAGTATTATTATAGAAATAGAATTTCTATATTCTGTTGAATATGGTAATTCCATTGCTTCGGTTTCTACGTTTCGATATTGAAAAAGATAGCGTTTAGATGTTCAGATTTTTTAAAATATTTCTTTCTTCTTTTTTTTACATTGTGCAGCTTAACAAAAAAAAAGATATTACATGGAAAGAAAAGCCCTGTAAGTGCTTCATATAATGTTAATTTAGTACTTCCATTGATACAACGCTTCTGAAATAAAGAGCACCCTAAAATGCCGATCTTCTTTTGGTCCGGCTGTAACAACGTGGCGCTAATACTCAATAACTTGAGATTTTCCTAACATCCTCATCATCCTCATCATCATCATCATCATCATCATCGTCTGCCTAGCCTTTTCCCAACTATGTTGGGGTCGGCTTCCAGTCTAACCAGATGCAGCTGAATACCAGTATTTTACATGGAGCGACTGCCTATCTGACCTCCACAACCCAGTTAGTACTGGGTAATACGATACCCTTTAGTAAGACTGGTTGTCATTTTTTTTGGGCCACTGACTGTAACGAATGTCAAAGATCTACAGATGACAGCCGGGACAAACGGCTTAACGTGCTTTCCGAGGCACGGAGGAAACTTGGTATGTAATGGGCGGTCACCCATGCACAGACCAACCTAGGCAAGCACGGCTTAACCTAAAGATCGACCCGAGCGGCTGTTATTATTTAGCCACGAGCTCCTCCACATCTTCATCATCATCCCTTTACGTATCGTAGCAAATCCCAATTATCTAAACCATTCACAAAGTCACCAGTTATTATATTAACAAATTACTTGATAGTAATAAAATGATTCTCAGCTCCTAACTCACAAGTTTGCGTTTGTCAAAAGTTAGTTATTCAGTATTCGGCGACGTTATACATTTGTCATAAAAGATCTGAGGGCGAAGCGTTGAGATGGGCGTGCTGGCGTGTGGGGCTGTGAGAACAGCGGCGGAGTAGAAGCGGTCATTTGGAGAAACTATTTGAAAAGCCTAGAACTTTGATCATGTGGTTATTTTGGAGATAGGTTGGTGGGAGTCTCCATTCGTCTAGTTTTCTGCTTTCTTCTATATATCATCTTCCTGACCTTGTCCCATTCTATTTCGGGTCAGCGCAACACGTTTTCTTCTTCCATTCCAACTGTTCAGTCATTGGCGCCACTTTAAAAATAATTAATAACAATCGAAAATAAAACCAAATTACCCTAACATTAATAACGGATGGATGGGTGATCAGCATAACATACCGGGTTTCCTCGGAAAGCATGTTAAGCCGTTGGTCCCGGCTGTTATTTGAAGATATTTGACAGTCGTTACAGGAAGTCAGTGGCCTGTAAGTGCAATCAACAAGTCTTACCCAGTACTAACTGGGTTGTGGAGGTCAGTCGCTCCATGTAAAATACTAGTATTCAACGGTATCAGTTTAGACTGAAAGCCGACCCCCAACATATTTGGGAAAAGGCTAGGCAGATGATGATCTGCAAATGGAGAAAAAAGTATCCTAAGGGGCAATTGATCATGGTATTACAACAAATTCCACCATAAAATTAATTTAGGTCCCCAAACTCCAAATTCCCCAATCCCGGTCTTCGGAGCCGCTCCAAAAACATAACGTAATGACTCCACGGCGCCGTTTATAGGGCAAGTTTCTTACGATAACAAATCGCCAAGAATTTGTCCCACTTCACTTTTATATTCTACTTAAAACTTTTGAGCCCCGTCTGAACAGACATCTCGAGTACATTATCTTTTTACTGAACATAAAAAAAAGGTTGAGGTACCTTCTCAACTCGTCATTTCATAAAAATATTATTTAAAGAAAGATTTTTGTGGATAGCAACGTAATTCTGTTTTAAGATTAAAGTTGGTAATCTCTTCATGTCTTGAATGGGCTTTGGAACCCATGGGAATAGCTGGTGCAGCTGCTCTCAAGGATAATTAAAAGCAATCAGCGAAATTGATAGCAGGGCTGACATAATAAGGTTTATTTTTGCAACGAAAAATCAAGTCATTGGACCCTTTTGTAACCCATAAATAGTGCAAGCAAATTCGCGCACTGGGCAGTGGCCACAATTTACAAACAATTTAGTATCGGTAATCCTGGTAGCTCAATTCATCAACTCATCCACCCATCGCAGTCGAGTTCTGGTCATAATACCTCTCCCAACCTTGACCCACTACATCCTGTACTCTGCCTCAGTTTAGATGATTTGATGCAATTTTTAAGACACATAACATAACACCACGCATGTAATCCGCGAAGGGTTAGGCAGATGTGTGTACCTTATAGTACACCTACATTTCGCCAGTTATGTTTCAGTCTCATGCAATAGGGGGCGACCCTATTGCCATTAACCGGGCACAAATACAGACTCCGTGGCTGCTACTGAGAAATTCATTTTTCCATATGAAAAAAAAATACCAAGATGCGGCACGCCAGCTATACCAAAAGGTAAGGAGCCAAAGGAAACACACAATAACCGTGGTTAACAACGGATTACTAGATCCAAGTTCTAAGCAGATAAGGACACAGTCCTGCCCATCCTCTAACCGTCATCCCTTCATGTTTCACGACAAAGACTAGACGTGGGGTGGCTTTACATTGTACGGGATCTACACGAAACACCGCAGTATCGGCTTTGTTATGTGAAAACACAATTGCTACCAGATTTCCTGTAGAGAACAATACAGATTTGCTAATTAAGTGCCAATCACTAGTTAACACAAGGCTTCCATGTATTTACGTTTGTGATTTAGTTGTTTATGTAATGGAATTGCTTCAATATTGGAGCTGATAGCACCAACGTCTTGGGAGTAGACTTACGGCAATGTTGGATTAATCCGATTCGATGATAAGTATGGATATCCTGCGATAAAATTTACATAGAACGTTGTGTAATAGGGAAGTATGGTAGAAGTAGACATGCTGCGCCGACAAAAACAAAAACCAAAATCAAAGCATTTATTTCAAGTAGGCCAGTTACAGGTATTTTTGAATTGTCGAAACAAAGACAACAGAGAAATATAGCTACAGTCCCAGTCACAAGGCACAAAAACTGTGAAAGTACTGTAGTTGCCCATTCCCTAACGTAGATCTCTATGGAGAAGAATGGACAAGAAACTCCATGGACACTCTTTTAAATCAGAATACTTTAACAAAACCTTGGTTACATCATTCATGTTGAGATGGTACATTATGTGAGAACGATGCAGCAAGATGTGTACGTTACAAGTGTCCATAGTAAAAACAATTCAAAAATAAAACCGACCCCAAATGAATTAGGATAAGGGCAAGAGAATGGTGATGTTGAATGATTTAGGATGTATTTCAAACATGGGTCCTCGTAATAGGCCATGTTTTAGTTATTTCAATGTAACGGCCTAGAAGCAGGCGCAAAGGTCCTAGACAAAGTGACTCGCTAGAAAATCACTTAAGAAGCTATAATGGTGATAGAAAAGTCAAAAATACATGGTTCTGACGTTCACTAAGCTGCCGGAATTCCCGTTGAGAATCGTTGAAGAAATTAATATCAATCCATTTTAAAGAGGTTGCTACTTGCTCTGGTCCCTCGGGTCTGGCAAAATATCAGCCATCAACAACGACACCAGAAGATGAAGTGGAAGAAGACACTTTTATATGAAAAAGCAATAATAATTTTCCAGAACAAGCTAAAAAAATAGACAGTATACACATTTTTCCAATTCTGTCGAAATAATAGTATTATATCCGAAACCATCCCAATTCCAAACCCACTTTTAGAACCAAACGCTCGCGGTATTTCCAAAAAATCCTAAACTGTTACAGCGTTTGCGTGTCAATCGCCATTTAAGAGCGTTACATAAATAACGTGCGGCCCCGGCGGAGGTCGCCGTCCGACTGACTGTGATTTGTTTGTTTTGACTAGTAGCGCCATCTCGCGTGATCTACGGGCTTTTAGCGACATTACGTTGCTGCGTGCCGAATGAAGTATGGTGCTGCCTGACGCTGTAAATTGAGGGGCCGGGAATGAGTTAATTAAATTAAAAAGGGTATAGATTTATACTTGGAAAGTTTGGATACGATTTTATGGCTTTAAATTTAAAGAGACGCGATTTCAATTAAAGAGCGTCTACTACTTTCTACTTCGAAAAATAGTTTTACAGCTAAATTAGACTCCCATAGAAGTTAGATTAGATTTTCCATTGAAACAGAAATTTGCAATTATCTTTATTTTAAAAGACATTTCGAAAATGTTCTCTGAAAACTTTTTACTACTTATGCATATGAAGTTTCAGTAAAATCGGTTTAGTCATTTCGAAAAAAAAGGACTTAAAAGTTTCGATGAAATGCCGTAAGTCGTAAACGCTCTTAAGAAATTTTAAAAGGGGCGTTTTAATTTTCAGACGTCAAATGCAGCTTCAAATTTAAGCGATATTTAAAGTAGAATTTATAAACCACTTCCCAAATAATTCCATGACCATCATTCCGCAAAATCTATAAGCAACAAGTGATGAATTATGTCGACGAAAAGAATCAAAGAATCCTCACTATTTTGTATTCTAATAGGCAAGAGTTCTGCCCAGCCCTGTAAAGATTTAATTCATCAGGGATCTAAAGTTCATTTGTACCTGCAGGCATTAACCTTTGTATTTCTAGACAACAGCAAAATCCACAAAGAAAAAATCTAACAAAAATACAAGCCAATTTGTTTACTCACGCAATATTTACTCCACTTATTCATAGTGTTAACTAAGTACTATGACCTCCAAGAATCCTTGTCTCGTTATTACATCCGACTCTCCCACGGGAAGGCAGATTTCATCCTGTTTCTAATTTATAGTCGGAACAGGGCGACGGAATGATAATTTTCATATTAG
Source organism: Noctua janthina (assembly GCA_963576755.1). Lineage (NCBI taxonomy): Eukaryota > Metazoa > Arthropoda > Insecta > Lepidoptera > Noctuidae > Noctua > Noctua janthina. Next base: position 9,663,945 of record OY755075.1, on the reverse strand, counting down.
TTTGTGTTCTTGTTTTGCTATTTTCTTGTTAATTATTGTTTTGTTGCTACGGGCTGGGTTTTTGGAAAACCTTGATCTGATATTGTGTCCCACGTAAGTATTTTATGAAGTGGAGGTAGGCGGCCCATATACGCCGTAGACTGGATGGAAGATGGGGGAAGAAAGTGGAGACCACTTTCGGGGGAATGTGGGAAGACAACCGACTAGGTCAGACGATCTCATTGATGTGGAAGAGACCTAAACTTAGTATTGGGTGGCCAAAGGTTGAAGAAGAGGGAAGTAATTTTGTAAATTCATGAAACTGGAAACAGTCATCCAGTTTACTTAATTTTAACCGGTTTCTCATGATCTCACGACCAAGAACTGCGCTTAAATATCTATCAATCAATCAACTCAGCCCATTGCGGTCCACTGCTGGACATAGACCTCTCCCACACTGCGTCAGAACACTTGGTTCCGCACCCAGTCTGTACGAGCCACCTTTTGTAAGGTCGGTTCATATAGTTGGGGGCGTCCTACGCTACACCAGCCGATACAAACGTATATTTAAGATACAAAGTCTCATCTACCTGTTATTTAAGCCTTGAACATCGCCGCTAAATTGCCAGCCTGTCTTTTTTATCGATTACATTTCGGGGAGTGTGCTTTGGAATTACCCAATCTAATTCTTCAATCCCCATTCCATCATCGGACGAGCAGACATACGGCGAAGCGTCACTAAACGAGTTGCGACCAAACGCAATCCTATTTAGTATAAAAAATATTCCAAAAGCACATAACAATCTATTAGAAATCATTGCTGTGCCGAGAACTAGGCACGTCTCTTTAGCAAGAGCTCGGCTTTTTTTTTACGGATGGGAAATCATCAATTGACCCCCGCTCTGAGCGGAGCGGAAGGGAGTGTCAGACTTCTACTGACTAAAACCCATTCATGTTCCTTTTTTGCACTTTGTGTTCCAGGGCCGCGATATCTCTTTCGAACAGTCCCGCAGCCCTGGCAGGCATCGGCCCTTTCCTTGTTTTTCCCTTCGGACCCCTTCATTGTTGCTGACATCTCTTTGAGGCGCTCGTGGAACAAGCACGCGTCGTTGACACGGCCTGTCCTCTTAGACTTCCGGACGGCGAGTTAGCCCATTCTGGCTCGGCTGCTTCTGCTAAAGAATCTTCCTTACCCTTAGTAACTTTACCATTGCACTTGAAAAATGCAGCAGGTGGTTGGTGGGCAGCCAGATAGGAACTAATTACTTCAGTAGATACCCAAGCAAATTCCAAACAGGTTAGTAGGTAGAGTAATCACACTTAAGAAAATCGATCCCACCCTACATTTGGGTGTTAAAAAATTCACGAAAACCCACTTACGTCGTCCTTGAATTCTGTTAGTTAGTAAACATATTAATTATTTCAGGTTATTAGTTAGATATGTGCTAGTAATTTCGTTAATTGCGATATCTTGACTCGTTTTAGTTGGAATTTTAGAAGTTTGACCCAAAAATAGTTTTGAGGGCCAATTTGTTGCTCTGTTCTACAATTTTGGGTCTAGATTATTAATTTAATTGGTATGTTAATTAGTCCAGCGCCATTTGATGGGTTTTAATTAAAATTCTATGTGTATATATTAGTTTTTATGTCGTCGTGAATGGTAGTGGTTTTGAAAATGAAATGGCGTGGCATAATGGCCGCTGTGACAGTTTATGGCGGGAATATGAATGATATACAGTACTAATGTCCTGGCCACGACCTCGGGCGATACGACTAGCGTCAAGAGTCACTTATTTCCTTTATGTGAGCATCGTCACGTCGCAAGTAGCGCCGCGGTGACTCGTGGCGTGGCATGTCCTTAGCGATTTCTTTCATTAGTTTTTTCTACACTATCGCCGTCCCTAACAGAGGTGTCGGTTGAGCGTGAAATTCGTGGACTTGTGCTTACTGTCATTTTATTACAAGTGAAGAAATCAATTTAATTTTAGTTTCTCCTGAAAGTATAGATATGCATGCGTAGTCTCTGTGAAGTATACGAAATAGCATGAAGAAGTAACATAATAAAAACGCTACTGAACTGTAATGCCAGCTCAGCAGTTCCTTATTCCATAAAAAGTTGAATATAAAAAAGAAAAAATAGTAGTAATAAAAACCTGTATATTTCAGTATCCTTTACGACCCACCAACGGGTGTCAAGTCCCATGAAAAAAGCCATATCCAGTTTCTCAAATATTCTTTGATTCAAAAATCTTCTTCATTTTAACATAGCTTCATAACTGCCCGATTTCCCTGTCACTTCACAAGTTTCAAGTTACAAAAAGACCGACGATTATAAAAGTTATGAGCGTACTACAGTTAAATTTAATATCCGTTGAACGAGTAAAAAGATTGGGTTAACTGCGGGCTACCCTAGTGAAGCCAAGTTTATATTGGGTAACGTGCCTCTTTGTGAGCAAAAAAAGAGGAATAAGGACTGTAGTGGAAGCGGCCTCTCGCTAAAATGTTGGATAGGAAAATTGTTGACGAAGTCACTGCTGGTAGGAATATTTAGCGAAACAGTTTAGTAACATAGTCGTGGTTTATCCGTGATTATGGTGCTTGCAACAGCGCCGAAATATGGGGAACTGAAAACAAACAGTAAACATGGTAAATATCCCGTTTTTAGTGTTAATGATAACATAGTCGTATTGACTTGTGTATGTTTTGAATAAAATTAGGTCATGTTTAGGTCGGTTTCATTATCCTTTCCTTATAATTGGACCATCAAAGAAGGCCTGTTAGAGAGTTACGTAGATCCGCGACTGCAAATTAGAGATATGTTAGTACCTTCTAGGTACCTATTTGAGCACATATCGTCAAGTATTTCAAGATTGGGCTATCGTATTACCCAGTACTAACTGGATTTTGGAGGTCAGATAGGCAGTCGCTCCATGTAAAGTACTGGTATTCTGCTGCGTCCGGTTAAACTGGAAGCCGACCCCAACATGGTTGGGTAAAGGCTAGGCTGATGATGATGATGATCATCAAGTATTTGTAGAAGTATTCAGAAACATCATAATCAGCCTATTATAACTTGACCATTACTGCCTTCTCTCTGAAAGAGGAAATGCTGTAATCTACCACAACGGCCCATTGCGAATTGGTTGATAACACATTACCATCAATCATCAATTTCTTGGTTATTGGATATGTTGATTTAATAACGAGGTTTTCCTTCTCTGTTTTGAGACCAGCGGCAATGAAATAATTCAGACACCATGAAGATAACCTGTGTGAACGATGTTAGGGCTAGAAAGGATGTGACTGCTGAGTTGACGAGTAATAGAGAATATGGAAGAAGAAGACATGCTGCGCCAACCCCAAATAAATTGTGATAAGGGCATGATGGAACTGAAATGATGATGATGATGTTGAAATTTTTTTTTGGTTAGCCTATTCTATCCCACTGCTGAGTAAACGCCTCACCCATTCCTTTCCATCTCGGTCTCGGTGTTTTGCCTTCTCTAGCCAATCGTGACTCGTTCAAGACTGATGTTACATCTTAGCATAATCAGCCTATTAATGTTCCCACTGCTAGGACGCAGGCCTCCTCTCTATGAGAGGGATTGGGATATAATCCACCACACGGGCCCAGTGCGTGTTGGTAGATGTCACATGTCTTCGATTTTATTGGTTCTAGGACATGCCGCTTTCCTCACGATGTTTTCCTTCACCGTTTTAAGAGCAGTGGTGATGAAATAACTTACACAAAGTAATGCGCAGGCTGGATTCGAACCTACGACTTGCGGCTCGTAAGTCGGAGTCTCCACCACTAGGTCACCGCTGCTCTCACATCTGTTACATCTTACATCTGCTGTTACATCTTACTGGCTGAAATAGTTTTCACCTTGATTTTTGTGTTTAAAATACCCAGCCATATATTTGCTTACTTTCAAAGTTGCTTCAGGGGTACTCATAAATTACACTGTAATTCAATTCACAGTCTTTACTGAATTTAACTTACATTCAGCAGTTTTCAAAGCAATCCTATTACTTACTTCTACTAGCTGACGTGTTGGCAAATATCATTGCTATGTACGTCAACTCTTTATGTAATAACTTAGCAAGTTAAATGAAAACTTACCTTAAGATTGGCTCAGTTTTTTATGAAGTTATAAATTTTTTAGTGATGGGACAGTGTCTGACTTTGTTGTTATATTAGATTTAGGTATGTGTGTGTGTGTGTTTATTTTGTCTTTGTGTGTGTTTTTTTTATGAGAAAGTTTAAGTTATAGTCGACTACTGAATAAATAAGTTAGTAGATATTATTTTAAGTTAGCCGTGCATGTAATTATACGAATCTTATGAATGTAGCTCTACTCATCAATCAGTGACTGAGCCTATAATTTACCCGCAACTGGAACACAGGCTTGTTGGGTCTCTGTGAGTCGGCCATAATCCACAACGCGGGCTCATTGCGGGTCGGGTCTTCGAATTCTGTGCATGACGATGCATGATTTCCCTTCACCGTTTTTAAGAGCAGAGGTGGTCGACTAAATTTTAAAAAAGTAAGGTGTCTGACTTCGGTAATTGACGTGCTGCCTATTTGTGCAGATAATATGTAGACTAATACTATGAAGAGGTAAGTTCTTTGTAAGTTAGGGATGTAGGGGAAACTACTGATCCGATTTCGATATTTTTTTCTCTATAGTTAAGCTACATTATCCCAAAGTGTCATAGGCTATATTTTCCGACGAGTCAATGAAACTGCGGGTGGAAGTTTTTTTTTTTAAACATTTGTCACACTCAATACCAATTACGTACTTAATTGAGCCAAATCCATAACTTTCCCATTTACAATACGAATTCGAAGTCCAATGATATTAATTATAATTTTCTTCTCTATTTCAGGTAATATTGAAGTCGGCAGTAAGAATTCCCGAAGAGGTCAGACTGGTGGAGTTTTTAATGAGGTTCCAGGATTAGGCCCGACAGGATAATTTGCCCGTAGAACTTTAACGAGATGTTCAAGTGTTCCAGAACGGACGAAAGGAAATTTCCTTATTAACTTTCGAGTTTTATTATGGAGTATTTTTTTTGGAAAGTTTGTGTTTGTGTAATTATTTTTAAATTGGAACAGATGACTTTATTTGGATCTGGAATTGCTGGCAGCCGCTCGGATCAATCTTCAGGGTATGCCGCGTTTGCCTAGGTTGGTCTGTTGATGGGGATCACCCATTACATTCCGAATTTCCTTCGTGCCTCGGAAAGCACGTTAAACCGTTGGTCCCGGGTGTCATTTGTAGATCTCTGACAGTCGTTACAGGTAGTTAGTGGCCCGAAAATCTGACAACCAGTCTTACCAAGGAGTATCGTATTACCCAGTACTAACTGGGTTGTGGAGGTTAGATAGGCAGTCGCCCCATAAAATACTGATATTCACCTGCATCCGGTTAGACTGGAAGCCGACCCTAACATCGTTGGGAAAATGCTAGGCAGATGATAATGATTGCTGTCAAGTAAGCTACTTATAAGTTTCTCACGCTTTATCCTTAAGCGCATAGGCAGGGCAGCAACTACAGAACGCACAGTGTTCGCAGATTCCTTTAGCTGCTTACGCGCTCATTCATCTTAGGGCTTAGTTGGAGTTTTAATACCTATTCCATCGCATTAATAGAATAGAATAGAATAGAAACTTTTTATTTCAGACCAGGGTCCATAGGGTTAGTAACAATTTTACTTAAGTTCTAGTGTTAGTAGGTTACAGACACAGATGAAAATATACAAGTTAAAATACAGCATGGAGCCGCATCCACCTTCGCAACATCGGGGAATCCCACCGATCTGCGAACACACCGAGAATACTGTTGGTGCTGCCGCGAACACGAGTAATCAGGGATGCACATCTATTTCTAATAATGGCGGCAAAACCATCAATATTATTATCTGCAAACATCCCTGACGCACTACTACGCTACTGCAGCCGCAGCAGCACTCTCAGTGCATTATTGTATTGAACGCGTAGGTCTCTGTATGCCCGCTGAGTAAAGTTGACCCACAGGCTGCACGTCTAGAAGGACTGGCAGTAAGCTTTGAAAAGCGTTACTTTAACTGGCTTCGTACAACGTGCAAACCTGCGAGCCAGCATGTTACAACGGACAGCCAGCGACCTACGTTCCCTTTCAATGTCACAATTATCATTGAGATCTTCAGTGACCCAGTGGCCCAGATATTTAAACTTGTCCACCCTTTGCAGTGGTTCTCCACAAAGAGCGACAGTCGGAATACATGAATATGTCACATTTCCTGCTTTAAAAACCATTAGTTCGCTCTATGTGACATTATATTTGAGCCCATGATTCACCGCATAGCATTCGCATATAGCGATCAGTCGCCTCAGAGCACCGATCGATGGGCTCAGCAACACCATATCGTCAGCATAACTAATATTGTTAATGCACACCCCGTCAATATGACATCCGACACTGGTGCTGCTGAGCTCAAGGATCAGCTGGTTCATGTATAGGTTGAAGAGCCTGGGGGAGCTGAGCCCCCCTTGCCTCACCCCGCACTCCAACCGATACACTTCCGAGTGCGAACCATTCCACTTCACGCTATTGCATTGACTACCATACCAGTACTTAAATATCGACACTATTTCAGATGGTAAGGTAGTTTCACATTCAAGTTTACGCCACAATACATCGTAACATACAAGATCAAATGCCCTTGACAGATCCAGAAAACAAGCAAAAATAGGAGTCTTCCTGTCTGTGTAGTATTGAACAGTCTGCTTGAGGCACAAGATTGCACTCTCAGTTGACAGCCCAGGCTTAAAACCGAACTGGGCGTCATGTGGTTTGAGGTGTTTAGCCAATTGCTTATCAAGCAGACTGTCCAACACTCTTGCTATGACAGTGGCCAGAGAAATGGGCCTGTAATTGGATATGTCAGAGACATCCCCGGTTTTATTTTTCACAATAGGCACTACATTGTACAACTACGTCATCAGGTAAGTAACTGTGACTAACGCACAGGTTAAAAAATAAACCCAGCACACGCGGCAAGTGTCTTCCCGCATACTTCAGGTGTTCGATGCCGAGGCCATCATGACCTGGGGATTTACCCCTCTCCATTTTCTCTATGATGGCTGATATTTCTTGTGCCGTAAAAACAATAGAAAGGTCCCCAGAGTTGCCTCCAGCATCAAACACCCCCACAGGTCTAGTAAGAGGTGACTCAATCTGGAAATGACGCCGAAATGCATTGGCTACATCCTCCGGCTCGTGCACGCCCGCCACGCTCACAGGGGGACTCAACTTCGGATTCAAACTATTTGTTGATTTCCAAAATGATCCAAACTTCTTTTTAGTGTGATGTTTAGCTAAAATATCCATTTTTATCTGGTTTTAGTTATCTTGACAATATTTCACATTTGTCTTAAAGGTTTCTCTAGATTGGCACATTTTATTGTAAACATAACCACTAGCAGGTTTACCATAAAACAACCATGTTTGATAACACAGTCGAGCCTCTCTGTGAGCGTCACGAACATATTTGTTCCAACCAGGAATGTATCTCATGCTATTATGACGCATCTGTTTACACAAATAAGTACGTTCGGCATCTTCCTTTAAAATGCTTACCAAACGGCGATACATTGTATCTAACACTGCCACGTGATTAGCATTAGAACACATTTTATGCGCACAATACTGAAAATCATCTATTAATATAAACTTCAATTTGTACAGACGCCAGCACATCAAGCCACCTGAAACTGTCAAATTTTCCGAATAAACCTTGAACCTAATGCTATAATGATAAAGTAGAAAATCTTTTAAAGAAATTTGACAGATTGTAGTAGCTTGATGTGCGTCTGCACATTACTAAAACTACACTAGCGTCAATTGGTGACAAAGCTAACGAACAGAATTTTCCATACAAATTAAGTTTTGCACTTCGCAAAACTCGCACTAGGGTCATTGATCATACACGCACCCACCTCTGTATATGTAAATAGTCTGCAATAGGATATACATTTTTTGTACCTTATTCATGAGGTAGTGCCTGTCATCTTACATTATCATATCAGTCACTATACGTCAACAAGAACCACCGAATGATAATTTATACCTACATAGGTAGTGAACTGAAAATATTATAAGCTCTCGTTTCTTTTGCATCTGTCAATCATCGATAATTTTAATAATAGAAATGCCATTTAAAACACATTTCATTATTAAAAAAAAACTCAGAAAAAAAAACGTGTGACACAATTTTTTAGCTGTCACAATGACAGTTGACAGTTTTGATTGATGAAAAAAAAAATACAATGGTTGTTAATGTTTTTTATTTGGTATAATTATTATGGTATTTTGGTATTTTTATTTTGGTATTGGGTGGGGACCCAGAGACCCTAAAAATGGTTTACACAGCACTTTGTCAGTCCATCATAGGCTATTGTATTTTGGCTTGGGGTGGATCGGCCAAAACTAAATTCCTCGAGTTGGAGCGTGCGCAAAGGGCAGTACTTAAGGTTATGATGCAAAAACCCTTTCGCTATCCAACTCACCAGCTTTACACCGAGCTCCAACTTTTAACTGTGAGACAGCTATTTGTGCTAAGAACCACTCTCTGGAAACATAAAAAAGTACCACCCCCAGACTCAAATAAACGTGGTCAAAGAATAGTATGCCCAACCCCAAATCACAGAACTTCCTTCGCCAGAAGACAGCTGTATGTGTTGAGCCCTCTTGTTTACAAAAATATTAATAAGACCACACAAATAGCAAGGCTAAGCAAACAAGATGCAAAAGCTAAGCTGAAGAACATGCTGTACCTCCTAGACTATGCTCAAACTGAGGAACTACTCACCACTCTGATATAACTCACAACATTCCATGCAAAGACGTAATGCAGTCACCCACATCTTTAAAATAAAAGTAGACACCAAGCTCGTAATAACTCAAGCACAGTCTTACACTCGACACCACTACATTCACAAACTTAGGCTCCTGATATTACACTCACACAACACAAAATACACGCATTTCTTAGTTACACACACAAACACACACAATTACACCTTGCAAACAATACACACGACTCCCACTCACACATAAAAAATCAAACACACAGTCATTTTACTTTTTAATTTTAATTTATTTTTACTTTTATTTGTTTTTCATTCTTTTCTTTAAATCACTACATAATAATATATTCTTTTTGTATAACATCACCTTACCAGCTCTTAATTTTCATAAGGGTTTATAGTGTCCAAGTGGCAGTAGAACACTGACTCCTAAGTCACAGGTATTCCTAGTTTAGGAGTCAGGGTTTCAACTTCTGTGCGCCTTTAAATATTGTGAAATTTAGCTAGATAATAAGCATATTGTAAGGAATTGTATCAATAAAGTATATTATTATTATTATTATTATGCAAATGTTAAAGGATTTGTTAGTCACGAGGACAGTTTGAATTAAGTATCTAATATTAATTAGGAGTAGGTGGACAATAGAGTGAATTTACATCTGCATCGAATTTGATTAACATTAAACATTTTGAGTTACAGTTTGGTTGTTAAAGGAGCTTGGATGGTTGAGATAAAGTTTCTGGCTTATTCTTCTTTGGTGAAACACCATTAACATCAATCATCATCTGACTAGCCTGATCCCAACTATTTTAGGGCCGGCTTCCAGTCTAACCGGATGCAGCTGAATACTAGTATTTTTCATGGAGCTACTGCCTATCTGACCTCAACAAACCAGAACTGACTAACACGATACCCCTTCGTAAGACTGGTTGTCAGACTTTCAGGCCCCAGACTACCTGTAACGACTGTCAAAGATCTACTTAACGGGCTTTCTGAGGCACGGAGGAAACTCAGTATGTAATGGGTGGTGACCCATCCACGGATTAATCTAGGCAAGCACGACATAACCTACAGATTGGCCCAAGCGGCTTTTATTATGTATTAAGCCACGAGCTGCTACCATAAACATCAGTATAAATGGAAAGAGTTACCTACGCCTTTCAAAATCTTCAAAAACTAAAGGCATGGCAGGTACTCCACCAAAGGGTTAAATCGTTGGATCTACCCTTACCGTATTTAAAAAAAAAAAGTATTTCTTCTCTGGACAGTGAGCACACACATCTCCCATGAATCAAAAGATATTATTTTCAGTTTAAAATGTGATCAAGAAATACTATTCAAATGTCAGCAAAAAAACTGAGACGAGATCATCTTTAGACATTTTTAACCGACTTCTAAAAAGAAGAGGTTTTGTATTTCACCAGCATCTTTTTTTTTCATTGATTTTTTCTCCGATTTCTCCGAGATTACTGGTACGATTTAAGTGATTGTTTTTTTTATTTGGAAGAGAAAAAAAGACATTAAAATGTGGAAAATAACTTTACATTCGGAAGTCGGTGTCAAAAAAGTCAATGAAACAAACACAAGTCACCGACTTCCGAAAGTAACATTATTTTCTTGTTTTTTTTTTTGAAGTCGGTTATATTTTTTTTGCAGATTTTTGTTTTTGTAATCTTTGGTTAGCTTCCCGAAAACAAAGCTGAAAATTGTCATCACCATTACTGAAAACTAAGTGCCCCATAACCATAATCGTTTATCACCGTCTATGACTGCCTCAGTAAGATAGTCACACCACACTACACACACACAGACAGACAAAGCTATTAGTACACGATGTTGACATTCGATTTCCCCGGCTTACCGATCTGATGTAGTTAGGTACATACTTGTACATTATGTACATGTAATGGTATGAAAACAGTGTGTACTGAGTGTTTGTAATCGGTAGTTTGGTAGGTGTGTTGATTTGATTTTGGGGTAAGCAGAGATTAAGGGTGTAAAGTCTGAAAGTTGGCTAGTCGCAAATTGCTGTAACTAAAATCATGACATTGAATCATTTAGTGTTGTTTCAGTTATAAGATAAAGGACTTGGGGAACCTTTCAAAAGCTATTTTCATACTTAAAACTGTTACAACATATATTCAGAGATTCGAAATAAAATAAAAATAGTATTAGGTATTGATTAACTATTCAGTATAGCGAAACATTTGAGTTTGTTTTGAGTTTTTCTTTTTTTGTAACTTTTTTATAAAAGTAAAACTTAAGAATAAACCTACCCACCACACTACCTACTTATATTTTTATAAAGAATCCGCTAAATACTATAAACGACCTTAAACAAATATACAAACCAATAATAACAAAAAAAAAGACAAAATTAAAACTAAAACTTCCTAGTTCCTACGTATACAACGACGACAATAGGACACTTAGGGGTAAAAGAACGTGCCCAGAAGACAGGCAGCATTCAGCAAGCGTGGTAACTTTTTAAATATAAATGGAAAGTCTGTATGAATTTGGAAATCACCAACCAGTTGTAAGAGTTTTACTTTTCTAAAGTTAAAGAAAGTAGGTATCATAACTTGTAACTTAAAAGTAAGTCTGTATTTTGATGTAACTAACCGGCCAGCTGCAAAAGATTTTTTCATTTAAAATCATTCTGATTAAAATTAGAACTTCTCGTAAAATTATTAAAAACTCAAGTAGGTATTTGCCTTCGGTGGTTTGTACTGTGAACCTAGTTTAAAAATTTTCAATTTTTTCTCATTTTTACTATAAGAAAAGTTAGTCAAGTTAGAGCGAATAACCTTTTTTTTAAGAATAAAATGAGTGAGTTTGAAATTAATTCTACATTTTTTGATTTCTATTCGAGTTTAAATTAAAACTTTAACAGACCTATGTAGGTACCTATTTAATACTTGCAGCGTCACTAAAGTCATTAAAAAAAAACTCACTAAATTAATTTGACAGATAAAATCCCCAGTGCTCTATCTGACGATTTATGTGGACGAAATTAACGCGTCTGTTTTTCGCATTTAGTTCGAAATTTATCTTTTAACTTATTAGTTAATTGCATTCGCAGTGGCATTAAAGGAATTCCCTTATTTGCATAGAATATAAATGCACGCGCAAAAGCCCGGGGTATTTACCTCTGGAGCTACGAAACAGCGTTGTGTTTTTGCTATTATTATATGTATTTTAAATGTTTTTTCTTTTTTAAACTGCAGGTTTCTAGCAGTTAGATGTGTACTGTATTATATTAACAAAAGCATGATTTAAGTTGCGTTCTTTAGTAAGAATAAATAAATATCAAAACTACAAAAATAATATGTATTTTTTTATAAAATCACGTAAATAAAGCACTAAAAAGTAAATTTATTGAAAAATGAGGAATTTCATTTCCAAATATACACATGTTCCAAATTAAAAATAAAAATACACATGGTAACGATTTTTTTTTATCGACGCCCTACAAGAAAAATAAAAGACATTTGTTTACTTTTCGTAATAAAATGCAACGCTAATTTGTATGCGATCACATTATTTAAATGTCAAGGGGAGGGATTTATGTAATAACTCACAAGGGATTCCGGGGGTTTTAATTAACGATTATAACTCGAAAACTTTGAGCAATCGTGTTTTCCCCTGTAATTTATATATTTTTTTGTTCCCCAAAAATAGGGTAGGTATGCAAATGTACTGCTTTATACAACGCGTTGTTAAACTTTTCAACAAATAAATTATTACGGCTCAATACAAATACAAATTGGGGAAGTTTGGTGGATTGTAGACGAATGGCTATCGGTACCCTACCTACATCGTAGGCAAATTAAAAAATAAATATAACGATGTAAGTGCAAGTTCGTTTTGTAAAGATATAAATAATAAGTAACAACTAATGTGCTAACTTGTAAAGGCAAAAATAAGGCTTATGTTGATAGCTCGATTAAATAACTAAAAAACAATATGAATTTGGGCGACAATCATCCAATTTAGCATGGTAACTAACGTATAACGTTCCAACTGCCGGGACACATGCCCTCTATGAGAGGGAATGGGCCATCATGCACCACGTGGGACCAGGTGAGGTTTTCTGGATGTTGCATGGCTTCAAATTTCTGGTTCCAGGACATTCCAGTCATCGACCATTTGACGATCAACCGACTTTAAAAAATTGCTATTTGCTGCATACTATCGTATAAATATTCAATAACTGCGCATAATAAAACATAGTTGAGAATTTCTCGGTCTTTTCACGATAAACTCAAAGCTGACTTTTAGTAGCTAAATCCAATATTACAGTGCAAATTGCAAGTTATGGGTGAGTAATCCTTTTATTTATTGGGATTTTGACTCCATGCTTGCGGATACCGTCGCACTGTGCAATGTGTTTTCTTAGGCTAATCTGAAGTAATTATGTTCCTTCCGTTAGGTGTTTTAGGCTCAAACTCATGCAGTATCTTGATATTTAAATCCTCTTTCCTTTATGGTTGCAATTAATAAACCCTATGATAACTGAACATGTTGTCTTGAAAAGATCGCCTTTAGCGATAAGACCGCTTATTGCCGCCCTATGTGAAATGTTTTATTTTATAAATGTTATTTGTATGGGGTTCATAATAAACAATCATCATTTATTTTAAGTCGGCGCAGCATGTCTTTTTCTTCCATACTTCTCTATTAATATCAATATCATCTTTCATACAGTCCATCCATCGTTTCTTTGGTCTTTCTCTACTCTTATAGCCATCTACATTCATCATCTGCCTAGCCTTTTCCCAACTATATTGGGGTCGGCTACCAGTCTAACCGGATGCAGCTGAATACCAGTATTTTACATGGAGCGACTGCCTATCTGACCTCCCAGTTAGTACTGGGTAATACGATACCCCTTGGTAAGACTGGTTGTCAGCCTTTTTGGGCCACGACTGCCTAACGACTGTCAAAGATCTACAAATGACAGCCGGGACCAACAGCTTAACGTGTTTTCCGTGGCACGGAGGATAGCCATCTACATTCATACTCAACATTTTCTTCGTTCCTCCGCATCATATGTCCATACCACGATAACCGATTACCACACAACTTTTCAGTCACCGGCGCCATTTTCATAATAAAGAATATTCTATTCTCTTCCTGTTTACATTTTTTCACTCAAAGTGCAACAGCACAAGTAGTGGCAAACGAAGCGTGGAAACCTACTTATACAAATGCTCTGTTTTTCCTGCGATATCGCTCGCGTAGAAAATCTTCAATTAAATGCGTTTTTTTTTTGTTTTATCTATTATTACACTGTCTTTAGTCACACTTAGACTATTTCTTTAGCTTTTGTGTGGCGGCTATGCAGGAACGTTTGTTGTAGAATTGTAGCTTTGGGGAGGCCTAGGTACTAGGTAGATACGTATGTCTGGACATAGGTATCTACCTAGTACCTAGGCCTGGGGACTGGAAACCGACCCCAACATAATTGATAACAGGCTTGGCAGTAATAGGTACATTTAAGCAGACCCTTTTATCCTCAATACACAAACACACCTTCAACATAATTCTGTAATATTATAAAAGAACGGCGCTTACTTAGGGGTGGCTACTCTCGCCCCTACTACTCAATAAAGATGGCCATTCACTCCCCCACTTGTCACATAACTTACGGTGTTAATGAAAAGCTTCCTATTCAATGCCGTGCTGTGTCGAAGTGGCATTGATTTAATTTATGGCAACACTATGTAATTGTGTTGTAGTATTAATCATACTGTACTAGTGTAATAAATTAAGTTTGGCGTGGACTATTTTGTTAGGGATTCTTTTAGTGATTTCGTTTTCTTTAAGTAACTTATTATGACTGAACCCTCAAATAGTTTCTGTCTCTTAAAGCTGATTTACAATCGCATTACGTAGTATTATATTATCAGTGGCATTAGTTACCGTAGTTTCATTTCGTTTTCGTTAAGTCCGTTCAAAAGTGACACTTTGCAATGAAAGACTGTCACATATGACAAATGCCGCCAGCAATTAAATGGAAATATGTTTAAAAATAAATTGAAAAAAATGTTAATTGCTAATGTATTTTATAATCTGCATCAGTTCTTTGAGAAAAAATAATATTTGTCTGCACCTAAATCCTTAAAATACCATTGCATATCCGACTTGGGTAAACTGTTGAAACTAAAAATGTAATGTTTACTAATAAGAACTTAATGTACACAGTTATGCAATAAATATATCTTTATCTTTATCTTTATCTTTAAATAAGTTTGTGACAGTGATAATAATAAGAAATAATTTTAAAGGTTTTTTCTTACTATTATTGAAATAATATTTTGTTTTCTTCGTTATTAGATATTCAACAATCAAAGATATTTGAGCACTTCTGTTGGCAATTTTCGTTTCTAAGTGAGACGATTATTATCAGTTTATGTTTATTATTATCCCTGAGCCGCGTCTCACTACGCCCGCCACATGCAGCGCTGTGGCGGGCGTAGTGAGACGCGGCTCAGGGACAGTGCCGGCTGAGCGCGGTCTGCTACAGCGCTGTGGCGGGCGTAGTGAGACGCGGCTCAGGGACAGTGCCGGCTGAGCGCAGTCTGCTACAGCGCTGTGGCGGGCGTAGTGAGACGCGGCTCAGGGACAAAGTTACTTAAATGACTTAAACTAAATTGTCTAGACTTTAATCCTAGTAATATTAACCTAAATCTCGATATTTTAATTAAGAACTTAGATACCTGTATCTAAGTTCTTAATTAAAATATCGGGCAGTCGCCAGGTTAACACTGAAGTCTTTAGCCCTACCTATATTAAACCAATGTTTCAACTTTAACTAACAAAACTTTCTTATTAATATTACTTCGTGTCAGAACCAAGTAATATGAAATTGCATATTAATTTCAAGATGTTTAACTTGACATTTCAAAAAATCTTCTGAACTTTACGCGTTGCGTGAAACGCCTTATGATTGAAAATTGAGTTTTTTTGGCAATGATCTAAGTTTTTCCCCAAGTTTTATTATTTTAACTGAGCCTAGAATAACCTAATTCAATAAGCGATCTTCTTTCTGTATCGTTTGGTTAGTGCCTAACCTGGTGTCAGAGATTTTATCCCGCCCATGGGCCTCTGACTTGGCTTTACATGCCGTCGAGAAATATCTCTCAAACATGCTGGTTTCCTCACGATGTTTTTCCTTCACCGAAGCAAGTGATAATTATACAATACGCACATGAACCCGAAAAATCAGTGGTGCGTGTCTTGGGTTTGAACTCAAGACCTTTGACTTTGCACTCCGACGGTCACATCACAAGGCTATGACTGCTTTTTAAGTTTTTGTTTGTTTGTAAGCGATAACATAGAGGTTTTATTTTAGGTTTTTTAAATACTCTGCTGATGCGCGTCCAAATCATCTCGCCACCGTTTTCTGGGCCGGCCTCGGCGGCGCTGTCCATCTTCAGGCACCCAACGTGTTGAATTTTTTTTTCACCCCTGGTTCGAGGTGGCGCAGGAGAAGAGTACCTGGAAGGATATGGGGGAGGCCTTTGCCCAGCAGTGGGACATACCAGGTCAACAAAAAAAAAAATACTCTGTTACTTAGAAAATTGTGTGGGACAATTTTTTTTTTTTTTTTTTTTAAACTTTGCCCCACACTAGGAATTTCTCCTGTATCGTGGGTGCGTTTACAAACATTTAAATTCACATACACAAACAGCCAGACCCGAAACAACTACCTGTAGGCCATACAAATATTTGTTCCGTGGCGGGAATCGAACCCGCGACACGAAGCGCAGCAGTCAATCGCTCAGCCACTGCGCCAACCGTGCCGTCAAAAATTGAAAACAAAGTGTAATTAAAAGGGTTCCATCAAAAGCCTTACCTAGTTTTATTCTAAAAATGTTCAAAGATTTTTCCAAAATGCGAAAGAAGCCAGCAATTTCTAATAAACCATTTTTCCCAATCAATATATCACCGTTGTCATGTTTTTTACCGTTGTTCTATTTTTCCCTCAATAGTTGATCTCCTTAAAATTTATCGTCATAATTTTGGTCTTGTTTTACAAGCGAATTTCTTTTTTACGAGTTTCCAAAGTGTTGGGGTGGCCGTTCGTTGTTTAGATAACTTTTTTTTTACACTGGCAACCCCGCTTTAAGGTTGACAACAATTTTAATTTTGTACGTGAGCATTTTTGTTTCATAATTGCGTGAAATATTTTTTAATTTCGCTTTGAAGGGCTCTGTGTGCTTTATCGATTTTTTTCTGTTACTTTTTGTGTTGGGTGTCTATTTTTCGTTTTTTTCTTTTTAGATATAGTGCCTATTCAGGTACTTTGAACGTTGGATTTTCCTATGTAGTTAAGGTGGAAGCATCAGGGTACCCAGCGAAATTCAAATTTTGGTATAAACACTGTTTTAAGCTTTCGCGGTTTACAACTAAACTTATACTGTCACTTACGGGATATCATCCGTGATTGTTAATTATTTTGAGCTTCCGATATCTCTCTTAGTATCGAGTTCCAGTAGTGCGCGTAGCAAAAGACAAAGAAAGAGGGTAGATAGATTTGTCTGCTCTTAACAATTCTATTTTCCATCCACCCGCAATTTCCAGTCAACCCGCGATCATGGCGCTTGCAACAGCGTCGAAATATCAGGAGCTGGAAATAATGAACAATCACGGAAGATATCCTCACGTGACAGTATAAGTTTAAATTTTGGTATGTTTTTGGCAATTCGCCGGGCAGTGTCAGGTTGTATGTAACAATATTTTGATTTAAAAGAGTGTCCATGAAATTTCTTGCCCATTCTTCTCCATAGAGATCTACGAACACTTTAAATGGTCAACTACAGCACTTTCACAAGTCTTTTGCAAATCCAAGCCTTGTGACTGTGACTGCTGCGAGCTTCGCTTTTTTTTTTGTTTTATTTTTGACATTCCAAAGTGCCTGTAATGGTCCTATCTGCTGGACTGTTCGAATGAGATACCGCGGCCCTGGAACACAAAGGGCAAAAAAAGGAACATGGATGAGTTTTAGTTAGTAAAAGTCTGACACTCCCTTCCACTCCGCCCAGAGGTAGCCCAGGAGTCATATGATGATCACCCATCCGAAAAAAAAAAAACATGATAAGATAATAGAAATAAATGAGTGGAGTTCCCTGCCTGCGTCGGTGTTCCCAAGTTCATATGACCCCAATTCTATTTAAGTCGCGAGTTAATAGGCTTCTTTTGGGTTAGCTCGTTCCATCGTCGACCTCATCTCTGTCCTCAGGACTAGATTGAGGTCAAGAGTAAGCCCATTTAATATATAAAAAAAAAAATGATTTATTTTTGAGTTTCATAAAAATAGCACACACACTTAACTGAACCCTTCAAAAACCATCGCTATAGACTACACCCAATGACGTAACAAAAAACTAATTAGAAAGGCCATAGTTAATTAACGTTAACCACACCCTATCACGCTTTAAACAATTAATTTATTTGTATCATAAACATTGTAGAACTAATTATAGAAGCTTGTATTACCGAATTAATATCGACGCCGGTTAAAGTCTATGTAACTGGTATATATTAATCTCTTGGGAATACACTACTTGTTAGAGATGAAACTAACATAACATCACACCTGAAATCCCTAGAAGGTTGGGCAGAGGTGTACCTAATTATTACACCCACATTTTTCCGTAACTTATAAGGTTACCTTTGTACTCTTTTGTGTGTATGGTATTTCTTATATATGTGTTTTATGAGTACATAAATAAGGGTCGACGAGGGTGCGAGTCTATTGCCATCAACCGGCTACAATCCCACACCCCGTAGCCGATATTGAGAAATTCCTGATGGAAAAACGCAATGTCACTTTGCCCCACCTGGGAATCGAATATAGGACCTCATCCTCAGCAGAAGCTTAGACCAACGAGGCACCAAATTACTAATTATAGAAGCTTGTATTAAACGGAATTAAGATCGACAAGGGATTAGATAGAGTTGTAATTGTTATTAAGTGATCCCATGGGAAAACATTCCCTACTTGTTAGGATATAATAGTTATAATTGTCTATAAAATAAACCATTTAGGGACTTGGTAATTAATTAATTAATTAATTTATGTTAAGAAGCCCATAGCTACAGTGACCATTATTAATTTTTGAAAAAACTTTTCTTTTTCAAAAATAAATAACCATAAAACTGCCTCATTGGTCTAGTGGTCCCAATCGCGACTGCTGAGCATGAGGTCCTGGGTTCGGGTCGGACAAGTTGTTATTGAGTTTTTCCATAAGAAATTTCTCAGTTGCAGACACGGAGTCTGTATTTGTGCCCGGTTGATGACAATAGGCTCGCCCCCTATTACGTGGGACTTAAATTTAACTAGCGAAATGTGGGTGTACTATTAGGTACACCTCTGCCTAATCCTTCAGGGATTACAGGCGTGATGTTATGTGTCAATAACCATAACCCATTTTAAAAGTGTAACTCGGCATCGTCTTCAGCTTGACTCCACATGTGACTGTTCCTAAATTACCCTAGGCTGATAAAATTTTCGTTTTTCCTAAATCATATTAATATTAGTAGTAAGGTCGGTTTTTCACTGCATTGCACCGGATCTGCGCCGTCTAACCCGAGCCATTCGCCATTATTTCTTTGAAACTCTATACCTTTTGCAACACACTTTTAAGCTTCGTCAATGGATCACCTCGGATCAGTATCAGCCGGTAAAAATGAGGTGGGGTGATGTCAATCCGATTCAATGTTTATACGTATGTTATGAACTTAACTGTGCTTATGTGAGCGCCTAGCCGTCTATTTTTTACGAGAAGTTTTTCTATAGATTAGAAGCCCATTCAAAAACACTCGTTTACACAAAATCGATACGAGGTGTAAATCCGTCAATCAAGCATTCTGTACATCAAACTAAGAAATTATACGCAAAAATTGTTGCTGGGAAACGAATTCTTTTTTGGGATAAAATCACGTTTTACGGTAGGACTCAATGTAACACACTCAAAACATTGTGTCGTGGAGGTGAAACTAGGTAGAAATTTTACACGTATTTAAAAGAAAAAAACTTGTGCAAAAGTTGGAACTTTGACCCCCAATATCTCCGTAAATAGAAGGACTAGAAGGTTCCCAGGTATGGTCTAGAACAAAAAAAATATCGCAATGACGGAGAGAACAAGCGCCTTTCGGCTTTCGGCTTCGTTAAGGGTCTTGTTACACCCTTTATAACTTGTTTCACCTCTTCGAAAAAAATAACATTACATTATAAGTTTCATATTCGTTTGTTTTACGAACTAGCCATTGTTTTTCCAAATTCAAAAATTATCATCCATATATATGCATACTTCCCTATTAATATATATACATGCGAAAGTAACTCTGTTTGTTTGTTTGCTACCTTGTCACGACTAAACGGCTGATCGGACCGTAATGTTTGGCAAGGAGATAGATTATGTCCTAGGGAACGACATAGGCTATTTTTTTTCTCACACATACAAATCAAAATTCTCACGCGAACGAAGTCGCGGGCAACAGCTAGTATCAATATATCAGCGCACATTTCCAACAACAACCAACATACTCCCAGGTTACACTACCAACCAGACCAGGTATCTGAGCAACCACTAATTGTATCCCCCGTGGTTAAACTAAGCGAACATGGCCCGATTTGCATGAACATGTCCCAGTAATGTACCTACCTAATGTTGGTTGCTAGATGTGTGATTTGTATTCATTAATACTTGCTATAGCTGTAGGAGATAAATTCCTGGTGCCGTAATTTTAGATAGGATTTACTCATCATCATTTTATTTTCCTAAGTTGGTCCGTCGATGGTTCACTATACCCATTACATAGCGAGTTTCCTCCGTGCTTCGGAAAGCACGTTAAGCTCTTGGTCCCAGCTGTCAATTGTAGATCTTTGACAGTCGTTAAGTAGTCAGTGGTCCGAAAGTCTGTCAACCAGTCTTACCGAGGGGTATCGTATTACCCAGTACTAACTGGGTTGTGGTCAGATAGGCAGTCGCTCCATGTAAAATACTGGTATTTAGCTGCATCCGGTTAGACTGGAAGACGATCTCAACATAATTGGGAAAAGGCGAGGCAGATGACCCCATTTTATTTTAGATCGGCGCAGCGTGTCTTCTTTTTCTATACTTCTCTATTTGTCGCCATCTCAGAAGTCACGTCCTTTCTAGCCATATCATCTTTCACGCAGCATATCCATAATTTCACGACATGCTGCATTTTTACTCATCCCTCGCATCAAAAGATCAAACCTGAAAACCAATTTAAGATGTAAGGAATTGATAAACTGTACACCCATGACAATGGTAAACAGCTGCATTTTGTGTAGCCGATCCCAACATAGTTGGGAAAAGGCTAGGCAGAAGATGATACCTATGAAAATAATAAATAAAAATAATAATTAATACAAAGGTAACGCAAGTGTCTTCAATATTGCTATATTTTCTACGATTTTCATCAGAAATCGTCAATTGACCTAAGTATGTCTTGTTTTCCGGATGACTTAAAGACAATGAACAAACCAACCCTAGCAGGTAAGTTGAAGTATGTTCAAGTAATTCAGTAGCGTCTACAGTTCGACACGAAACAACTAATAACTTAATAGTTTCTTCCAACACTTTATTTACTTGAAGAACCAGTACTTCTTAAGGTCTTGAAATTGTATATTATTTTAAAGCCAAGTACTATATTTAATGTCAAAACCGTGCAAGCAGTGACAGGGTTGGAACCTCATTTCGACCTGTTTCTGCCACATCTGACATTCGTAATAACATAGTGTTTTCACACCGACAGTTTAGGGTTACGTGGCAAAATAGAGAATCTAAAGTATTTTGTGTGTGAGGTCGTGACTGCGGACCATGAGTACGCCATCTGCCTAGTCTTTTCTCAACTATGTTGCAGTTAGCTTCCAGACTAACCGGATGCAGCTGAATTAAAGGTTTTTACATGGGAGTGTCTGCCTATCTGATCTTCACAATCCAGTATCTGAGGAAAAGGATTGTAAGGCTGATTGTCAGACTTTCGGGGTACTGATCCGTGACGCCTGTCAAACATCTGCTAATGACAGCCGTGGTCAATAACTTGACGTGCTTTTCAGGAACTAGGTAATCTAGATCAATTTTCCGAAACCTAGACTATGTCTAGACTTAAAATTGATCTAGATTTTCATGTATTCATGGCATTGACTCTATCATTGAGATGAAGAAATTAAGAAGACCAATAAATTAAATAGTTTCCAATGCAGATTATGGTTTTTTTTTTATTTTTTCTTGAAAGATTTTGATACTTATGTTGCACGTGCCAAACGTGTTTCATAAGTTTTCTTGTTTTGGCGATAACAAAAAAACGCACACAGAACCGAAAAGTCTCCGCTACTTTTTTTGAAACTACCCTCATCAAACTAAGGTGTACTTGTTATACTTACTTGTAATACTTATTTTAATTTAAAAAATACTTTTAGTTACAAATAAATACCAGCAAGTAGTATTGTTCGTCGCCGTCTTTTCTTCACGCAAATGCTGCTAATTAGTTTAATTTCAATGCTGCTTGTGAGATGTGGTACAAGTTATAGAAATTAATAAGAAAATTTAACATAACAAAAACTTTGTTTTTGGGTTTGAATGGTTACGTAAAGTGCTCTGTAGCTGAAAAAAGATGATGACGAAGAATCATGTGTCTCCTATGTTTCTTCTTGGTTATTCCCTCACTTTTCATGATCTGGACCACATTCAATGCGTCTCCTAGCTATGCGATGAGGAATGAATTGTAGACAGCTCGGTTCATGGGCAATGTTGGTAGTCATCTCGATCACATCTGGCGGTTCTGACCATCTTGTTGACAATCAGGCTTAACGGCGTTTTCGTTTTGGCCGTTTCTATTATGTGCTTTTCTGGACAGTGGCAAAAGCATCATGAAAAAAGCTGTGTGTACACTGTTGGCACATCCGAATTTATTCAGATCAAATGATTACGATATGACCCGTCCAATTCTATTGTAGACTACAGATGTTTTTACATTTTAGTCCTTATTAAATCGCTGTTAACTCGTAAATTAGACTGCTAACTCAAACACCTGCAGACTACAACAATAATAATAATAATTGTTGAACACCCGAGCACACCCGAGCTAAACCGACATTTTCTTCTACCGCCGTACAGGGTGCTCTGTCCTCAGTCATGCTGAATGATATTTATTATATCTCCCTGTTATTTATGGAGGGAAATTATAACCAAAAGGCCGTTACTGTTTATGTTTTCCAAGCCGTCTTAAAAAGACGAGTTTCTGTATTCAACCTGTACCTGTGTTTTATCATGTCCGCAAAAAACTACAAAACTATTATTGTAATGTTTTTCTCACTAACATATGCGATACTTACAAGGAGCTTGTGGGTAAATACTATCAGCCGCTCTGGTCGATCTTTAGGTTAAGGCGCGCTTGCCTAGGTTGCTCGGTGGATGGGTGAAATTCGTGTCCGTAGATAGACGGTGGAAATGACAGCCGGGACCAATGGCGTAACGTGCTTTCCGATTTACGGAGGAAACTCGGTATGTAATGGGTGGTCTCCCATCTACGGACCAACCTTGGCCCTAAAGATCGACCCGAGCGGCTGTTATTATTTTTGAGTATCAGGTATCTATGAGTGGTACCTACCGATGCTTTAAATTCAAGTAAGATATCCCTGAACGGATTTAATTCGCATAATT
Organism: Noctua janthina; assembly: GCA_963576755.1. Taxonomy (NCBI): domain Eukaryota; kingdom Metazoa; phylum Arthropoda; class Insecta; order Lepidoptera; family Noctuidae; genus Noctua; species Noctua janthina. The sequence goes on along the minus strand of OY755075.1, from coordinate 9,640,406 downwards.
AAAACATTTTATTTACTGGAACCATTTTTATTCTTCCTCGCCCATTAAAGGCATATCTTCTATAAACGCAGTAATTATTCTAACACCGTACAGTGCTCTAAACAGACATACGAAAGCTTTTAGCCCGCCTTGTATCTGATTCGTGAGCCAGTTAATAAAATACGGGTAAATACTAACACCTTAACACTTAAAGTCGTGGGGAATAAGACTTGGAGTTAAGTGGGATTGTTTTTTTAAGTAGCATGTGGAAAAAAGGCAAAAAGCAGGAAAATTTCTTGGAAAAATAAAGGTTTTTCCAAGGAAAGAATACGTTGAAAATTATCTTTTTTATTGGTTTTATAAACATACATGAGCAGCGGTGGTCCCTGGGTGGCGGCCTCGACTTAAGCCGCGTTGACACGATCAGAGTATGCCCGAAAGCAACTCGTATCGTGGCAACCCATACCAACCCATCCGAGTGCGCTCGGATTATGGGTTGATATACGAGTTGCTTTCGGGTAGGTATCGAAGTCCACTCGGTTCGAGCATACTCTGATCGTGTCAATGCGGCGTTAAGAACAGTAAATCGTGGGATCGAACCCAGGCAGGCGCATAACTTTGTATAATTTATTTCATCACCACTGCTTTCAAAACGGTGAAGGAAAACATCGTGAGGAAACCGGCATGTCCTAGAATCAAAAATTCGAAGACATGCTACATCTACCAACCCATACTGGGCCCGCGTGATGGATTATAGCCCATTCCCTCTCATAGAGAGGAGGCCGTGTGTCCCTGCAGTGGGAATATTATAGGCTGATTATGTTAAACATAAATCAAGCCCGTTTTTTTCATAAATATTTTTTTTTCTTTCTTTCTTTCTTCATAAAGGTAGGCAGAAATTACAGAACGCCTACTGCTACGATCCTTACATGAAGAGTATGTGCGATGTCCACGTTCATATGAGGTCATATGCTCATAGACGCACGCTGGTTACGAGTACTACGCACCTGACCTTCCTGAAGAACTGCACCCAGGCATAATACATTCAAGATTTCCATTATAAGATTTTAAACTATCATGATTACTAACATACGAACAAGAAAGAGGGTAGACCGATTTATCTCTACTGCTCATAAACACCCACCCGCAATAACTTCAGTTTATCGTGCTTACAACAGCGCCGAATATCGGGAACACAAAACAATTTGTAAACATGGTAAATATCCCGTTTCTAGTGTTAATGATAAGATTTATATTGTTTAAAATATTTGTTTGTTATGCGTAACAACAGATCAATAGTTACAAAACTGTAAATGTTCATAGTCATCTTTTATAGAAAAGTAAAATAAAAAGTATATTCATGCTAATTCTTTTATAGGCGATCAATCATTCCGTTATTATGCATAATGTATGTGCACTTACACTAGTAAACTTGAAAAACTTCGCAAGCAAAATATCGCCATTAGATTTAACTTTTTTACAAATCATCCTTTGTAACGACTAAAAAAGTCTGAATTATCGTCTTTATGACAGCTAAGAGAAGCCATATTTAAAAAAGAGAAAGTGATTTTACATTTCAAATCGAATGTCTTTTGTTTTTTCTTTACAAACATCAAATTGTCAGCAATGTCACGGTTGCCATACAAAAAGAAACTCAATTTTAAATTCATAAACAATTTATTCGGATACAATTCCGCTCAATCAACCCTTCAACTGCGGCCGGGTCGCAACGACCAACTTAAATAAAAAAATATCCGCATCAATTAACATATCAACATTAAAATTTTAATTTCGGATACGACACCGCTCGGCGGTCTGATGTTGCTGCCACGATTTACAGATAATTAACCCTTACCGGTCGAAAGCACCGAACGATGATATATTAAAAAACGTGTCGAATGCAGTTGATTGATTAATTTTGTGCGGTTTCGTTGTTTGGGTTAATTTATTATCTCGTGATGATGCGCTAAAGAATAGGCGGGTGTTTTTGTGGTGGTCATGTTAAAAGGTTTTTTCATTAACTGATAACTGTTGATGTCCATCAAAGTCAAATAATTTAACACGAACATTTTCATTGTTTGTTCAACATATTCATATTTTTTGCTTTTAATTACCTTCTTAAATTTTGTTAATAAAAACAAAACCAAGGCTTCTGGCTTGTTTATTAGAAAATTCACTACATGTTTACAAAGATCAGTGTTATTTTAACAACGGTAACAAAACAGTCTGCAAAATATTTCAAGCAAAATATTCTAGGAGCGAGTGCATTAACCAAATTCGTCGGCAATATCTCGCTAAGTGGCCTATCTATCCGAATATCCGCATAGAGGCTTGCCGTGCTGCGCTCATAATAACCTTTAGTTCGGAATAACCGCCCGCTTCCAGTGCGGTCCACGCCATGAATGGGAGCGCGGATATTGAGAGCGGAGACCTAATTGTTGGACTATTGAATGGAGTATTATGAAATACTTTGGGGAAATTATCCGAATAAATAATTGTGGAGTTTGTGGTGTTGGTAGATATCATTTTTGTTTCTGGTTTTTTTGAACAATGACGTACAAAACTCCGTAGTTTAAAAAAAAGCTAAAAGTAAGGAAAACGATATTCTAATGCCAATTCAATTGTCATAAGAGCTAGTAAAAAGTTATGATAACAACCCAAAAATTGACGTGGCTATCTCAAGACTCGTTTAACATACCACCGTCTATAAACAGACTCATCAGACCTGAAAAACGCTAACTCAAAACCACACAAGCAGATGTTTAATTAAAACTACCCTCGCAATTTATACAACCCTTTATCCGCTCGTCTCAAAACCAAACACCTATTTTTCCCGAACAGACTCGTCCGACCACCGCGGCGTGTTTCACGCCCGCACGCTTTCAATTTGCATTAAGGGTTTATCAGTTTTAATGTGAACACTAAAAGTTGTGCGCCGTCACCGCTAGGGGCCGCCTCGACCGCTGTTCGCATTTACGGGTTGAAAATTTTAAGTTGCTTTGAGAACGCCTTTTAAAGAAGATGGATTGCTCTTGGCATTAAGATTTTTATGTAAATAGTTTATGTTGCAGGGAATTTGTGGTTTAGCATTTTAGTTTTTTGATGTTATTTTTTATGTGAAATTGACATTAAACTGTTCATGCTATTACTTTGTGATATATGTGAAATTTGCTAAATCGCTTTACAGTACTATTGACAACTGATTGTTAAGAGCGGCTAACAATGACAAAAGACTATGAAACGCAACGTAAACACCATACGTGTTTACTTCATCCGCCACCAAAACTAAAACATTATTTCAATCTTCAAAACTGCGAATAAGCAAAACTTATTCACAAACCAGCCAGCATTCCGCGAAAATTATATTGCGTTACAATTGCGTTACAATTGCATTACTGTGTTGTTGGTCCCCGACTACCCGCCAACCAAATGGCGCCCGACGTGGGACCATTTTAATTGCACTTTTTGCCTTACCCGGGTAATTACCCACCTCGGAAACCCTGGGAAGTCTATGACGTTGTTAATGTGCCGCCTAGTAACCCGACTACAGTGAACAATAAACATAACACCGTTTTGTGACTTTTATACCCAGTGCTGCTCTTGCGGGGTTAGGTTTGAAAATTTGAATTCGTTAGTAGTTTTAGGAATGTAGTGTTTGTGTTGAGGAGTTGGAAAGTGTGTGGGTGTTTTGAATCTGTTTGGTTTATTTTAAGGACTATTTTACTTATATTGCTTCCGATCCTGACTCCTAAGTCCTTTAATGTAAAGCAAGAGTTGAAAAGAAACAAAACATTGTTTTGTCTGGTAACATTTTATTTTGTTAGTCGATGAACCGACTAACATTATAACAATATGTCCCCACAAGATATTTCTTCACAAAAATAATAATTCATATTTACAAATTACAATGTGTATTTTCGGTAGAAAAATGTGTGTATAATAGAAAACATGTTCAACGCCCAATTACTATTCTGAAACCATTCTCGTTATAAAAAAGAAATAGTACTTTCAAAACCTATTATTGTTATTTACGAATAATGTTTTCAAATAATTCCAAGAGACTTGTTAAATTGAAAAAAAAAATACAGGAGGCCTAAAATGGCGGCTTTAGCCAATGACATTGTAAATAAAAAGAGGTAGATATCGCACTAGCGCGCGAAAATTGTTGCAGATAAATTCAGACAATTGCCGTAATTTAAGTACTTCAAGCGCTATGCTATCTCTTTCTGTATCATACGTTCCGTATTGTCTATCGCAGGGAGCCCAAAATGGCCGGTTTAACGGCCATTTTAGGCTCCCTGATGTTTTTCAGTAACTTCTGATCACAGTAAGGTCAGCGATTTTAATTCAAGGATGTCCCAGAATAACTACATAATTTGCCAAGTTCATACCGTTAACCTTTCATTGAGTATCAGGTCATGAACCTTCTTACACAAAAAAAACTTCAATACAAATAATTTGAATACACTACAACATAAATTATCCAAAAAAAACCTTTTTCCCATTCATAATAAGACATATTTCTAACAAAATGCCTGTATCAGACAAATTGATCATTATTTTAGGTAATAACTCACTGAAGCTGTACCGAGTACATTATTTTGTGGCGGGTAGGTAGATATTATTTTTGTGTAAGTACCTTGTTTAGCGACATTGCGTGTTTTTCTTATGAATCTCATTGTGTTTCTTTGTATCATTTTATTGTATGTAAACTGTACGTGGATATTAGAGTGGTGGAAGAGACGTGGCAGATATTTTTTTGTTTTTATTTGGTTGTTATCTACTTTTAAATGTGGAATCGACTGGCCCGGGGGCTTCAGATGGATGAGTAGGGTCCAATAACTTAGTTTAGCTGTGCTTATGAACTTTAAAGTAAGAATATTCGAATGCTGCATGCCCGTTTTAAAGGGTTAAGTATGGTTTACGTAATGATTTTCAGGAAGTTTGTAAATAGTTGTCTTTGAGTGGCTCAATTGTAAAATCTAATCTGACATCATCAAATCATGGAATAAAATATAACTTTGGCGCTCTGATGATATGAATCGGAAATGGTGGTTTCATAACTAATTTAATAGAAAAGCAGGCCTTCACCGTCAGCAGTCTATCTTATTTACTTTTTTTTTGCAAATAAATTTCTTCGTATTTTCTTCCATTCTCCACTGACGGTTGACAGAGGAGAATGGAAGAAAAAAACGTGTTATGCTGACTCCAGATAACATGGGCCAAGGGCAGGAAAATTATGATTTCCTTGTTTTATCTATCCTTTTTAAAAAATCCGGTTTTTAACTTACTAAAATCATCAATATGTTTACTGAAAAATAAACCCATCCAGCATCTCTAGATCTCGGCTCTCAGAAAATGTGTCGGGTATTACGTTAGAATGTTCAACGTTTTCATGTTATTGTGGAAGCAAATCCTTTGCAGTGTCCCGCCTGTAAGCCTATTCGCACAATGGATACTTTGCTACTGAAAGTTTGTGAAAGGCACACGTGTGCGATTTTTAGTCGCAGCTGTTTTGAAAAACACGAACCAGGTATTTGTAGACCTATGATGTTGAACTGTGGTCTTCTTTGGTGGACTGATAGAAATCGCTTGAATTCTGCATCTTAATGGCATCTCATTTGGCAGCGTGTATATTTTGTTCCACAGTATATTTATACCAACAAGACAATAGACAAGCTCTAGACGTGAAGACTTGTAATTGGCTGTCAGATTATAATACTGTTGTGTATCACTATTGTATTTAGCTGTGATCATCAACAGCTGAGGATCTTCAGGTTAAACCGCGCTTGCCTAGGTTGGTCTGTAAATGGGTGACCACACATTTCTTACCGAGTCTCCTCCGCGCTTCGGAAAACACATTAAGCCGTTGGTCCCGGCTGTCATTTGTAGATCTTTGACAGTCGTTACAGGTCCCGAAAGTCTGGCAACCAGTCTTACCAAGGGTTGTCGTATTACCCAGTACTGGGTTGTGGAGGTCAGATAGGCAGTCACTTCGCATAAAATACTGATATTCAGCTGCATCCGGTTAGACTGGAAGCTGACCCCAACATAGTTCGGAAAAGGCTAGGCAGATGATGAATTATCATCAACAGCTCTTGTTGCTTTGTCTAATTGTGGTTCGCGATTGAGAGTCTAGAAAGTCGTCAAAAGCGACCACGACGACATAGGGCGTATATCACCAATGAAGCTGAACACGATGACCTATGTTATCAATCAATAGTGGCAATACTCCACAGCAATGATGACCATGATTGCTATAAACGCAGTTCAAGTATGTTGATCGTGCTCAATTTCCAAAAATTAAAATAATGCTTTTAATAAAGTAGGATATGTGCCTCTCCTTAGAGGTAAAACACGGGATGTGAGTAGAGGGTAGGCGTATATTTGTTTGTTATAGTATGTGGCGGATTTGTACTGTGTTATGGATTAACTGTTGCTCTGTAGTCTGTGGTTTAGGCTGTGGTCGTCTTTTTGTTGTACTGGGATGGTTATTAACGTGTGCTTTTAAAGCTTTTGAATCTGAATGCTGTACCTACAGTATGTTATCATAGCGATTTCAGTCTTTTCCTTATAACAAAAATATTGGTCATCATTATCTGCCTAGCCTTTTCCCAACTATGTTGGGGTCGGCTTCCAGTCGAACCGGATGCAGCTGAATACTAGTATTTTACATGGAGTGACTGCCTATCTGGCCTCCACAACCCAGTTAGTACTGGGTAATACGATACCCCTCGGTAAGACAGGTCGTCAGACTTTTTGGGCCACTGACTACCTATAACGATTGTCAAAGATCTACAAATGACACCCGGGACCAACGGCTTAACGTGCTTTCCGAGGCACGGAGGAAACTCGGTATGTAATGGGTGATCACCCATCCACAGACCAACCCAGGCAAGCGCTGCTTAACCTAAAGATCGATCCGGGCGGCTGTTATTATTTAGCCACGAGCTCCTCAACAAATATGTTGGTAACTAGCTATATCCCGCGACCTCCATCCGCGTGAAATTATTGTAATAATATTACTGCTCTATTTGAATCGGATTGTTTTACCAATTTCAAGGGTTTTAATTTTGTTGCACGGAACCCTAATCTTTTTTCTATAATAACATCAGCTATCTGCCAGTAAAAGACCCGTCCAAATCAGTCCAGCCGTTTAGGAGATTAGTCGGAACTAACAGACAAACAGACAAAAATTTAAAAAAATGTTTTTTTTTTATTGTTATAAGTTTCGTACACATCGAAGTAATGTAAACTTTCATATGCATTCAGTAACAAGCTATTATTCTGAAATTACAAACAGACACTTCAATTTTATTTATGTGTATAGATTGGTTGGCAATATAAACATAATTGCCGAAATGTTGGAGTACTATTAGCCACGTCTCTACCTACCTCTGAAGAAAACCGGCGTGATGTTATGAGAACTACCTTCGGGGCACGTGTATTATACAGTCAGATTGAATTTCTGCCGATAGCAGTCTACATATTACTGATATTACCCAATTCCAACTCTCCAGAACATTTACAAATTCCTCGATCCAAAGAGAAATTCCTAGAATTATAACAATATTAATTAATCGGAGGCTGTACCGATTCCCGTATTCTCAGAAAAATTATTACCAACCATCGGAACATCTGATATCAAAGGGCTTTGCCCAAAAGTGGGATTATTCAAGTAAACAGCTACGAAATGTATGTTTTCTGTTTGTGACTGTTACAATGACAACACAAAGAGCAAAAATTAAGTCCTTTGGTACATATCAGAGGATAATAATATGTCTGTTTGTTCATTGTTTGAGTTTTTTGTATTCCACCCTGGCTTGGTTCCATACTAGTTTTTGATCAGTATTAGAAACAGGATCGAATGGCATTAAAAAAAGTAAAAGAAAGTGTAAAATGGGCATTTTCTTGCTAACTGTAATTTTTTTTGAAAATATGTGAATTGGGATCAAAATTTCACAAAAAAAAATATGGCTAGTCTCTTAAGACCATTTTCGTGTAGCTGTAACGGTTAGGGTAGATCCTTTTACTGCCCCGCTGTAAGTTTCCATCCTTTATAAGATTAAATAATTCCTGTTCACTGTAACGTTTGTGATGAGAAATAAACATATTATTCATTTATTTAAACAGAAGACTACTTCGCGTTGTTGGGAATTACGACCATCAGTAAGAAAATAAGTAAGCAGTGATTGCCTACTGGTGTGACCATCGAACTGCCAAGTCATGTCTCAAGTTCGAACCCAAGACACGCCACCTCTGATTTTTCGGATTCATATGCGTATTGTATAATTATCACTTGCTTCGGTAAAGGAAACCAGCATACCTGAGAGATATTTCTTGACGGCATGTAAAGCCAAGTCAGAGGCCCATGGGCTGTATAAAAAAACTCTGACACCAGGTTAGGCACTAACCACACGATAAAGAAAGAAGAAGAAAGAAAATGTAGAAAACGAGGAACACGCCACAAGTAAGGGAGAGATAGTATCGTTGATAGAATGGTACATGATCTAGGTCTTCTGTACCGTGATGCTGCAACCTTTCATACTAATTGGTTATAATCCGTCTTCTGTAAGTATCACTTTCATCAACCACATCACACACGTGCAGTGTATACATAATTAATGCACATCAATATCGTCATTACCGACGCTCTTTAGCTTAACGCTGTTAAAGCTGGTTAGGGTGGTGTCTGAGTGCTTGAGCGAGCGGAGATGTTAATGGGTTACATATGTTTTTTCTTCCAGAAATGTTTTCATCATCGTCTGCCTAGCCTTTTCCCAACTATATATATTGGAGTCGGCTTTCAGTCTTACCGGATGCAGCTGAATACCAGTATTTAACATGGGGCAACTGCCTATCTGACCTCCATAACCCAGAAAGTACTGGGCAATGCGATACCCCTTGGTAAGACTGGTTGTTAGAGTTTCCGGCCATTGACTACCTGTAACGACTGTCAAAGTTCTGCAAATGATAACCAGAACCAACGGCTTAACCTGTTTTCCGAGCCACGGAGAAAACTCTTTATTTAATAGATGGTCACAGACGGACCTTAGAAAACGCGGATTAATTTAATAATAACAGCCACTGACGTCAATCTTCAGGTAGATGGTGGTGCCGAAAAATAGCTCCTTTACACCAAATCCGCTCTCTCCCCCGCTCTCCGCTTTCACTAACTCCCAACCCCGCCAATCCCCACGCTCCAGCGATAAATAATCCTCGACTCGCCCATTACACGCGGCTGTACATCGCTTCTCGATAATTTATACGCCAAGAGTTACCTTAATATGCTACTCCCAAGGTTTTATTTTACTTTCCCAAGTATCGTTAGCAAGGTCTTTAAGGAGATTTTTTGGGACATTATTGGGTCGGTGTTTTGCGAGTTGCGACCTAGTCACCTCCAATCCTCTCGGATTTTGTTTATGGATGCAATCTCGCAAGTTTCGTGATTACTCGTCTACTTTCGAAATAAAACAAAGTTCTTTGGGGCTAGACAATGTGACATTAGCGGCGAAAATGGTGATGGAGAAGTCAATTACAATCTAACAGAAGTCCAGAGCAGCGGTGGCCCAGTGGAGGCGGCCCCGATTTACGCGCAGTAAGTCGTGCGTTCGAACCCAGGCAGGCGCATTACTTTGTGTAATTTATTTCATCACCACTGCTCCCAAAACGGTGAAGGAAAACATCGTGAGGAAACCGGCATGTCCTAGAACCAAAAATTCGAAGACATGTGACATCTACCAACCCGTACTGGGCCCGCGTGGTTGATTATAGCCCATTCCCCGTCTGGAGAGGAGGCCGTGTCCCAGCAGTGGGAACATTATAGGCTGATTATGCTAACAGAAGTCGTGGAAATACGAAACACTTTTAAATCAAAAGGAAACCAGCATATACTACAGACAAAAATCGAAATTTGTGACGTATCAACACCCAAGTGGCCCATGTTGGGAATTACGCCCCCCTCCTCAAAGAAAGGTGGCCTGATTCCTTGCAATGGGGATTTTATAGACAGCTTATAAAGTTATGATACAACCCCCCACTTCATTACCCTATCAGTCGAATACTTCAGAACTTACACTTGGTGAGAACTCTAATCTTAATTTGCCAAACACTCATCATCTACCAAGATGCATCTGAATTCTCTTGATACCCACAAACAGAGGTGCTTAGCTAAATCAGCTGCTAAGCAAGATGTGCATTACGAAGCTAAGTAGACTAATGTAGCTGAAGTTTAGCTAGACATCCTGTTTAAAGCAGTATTTAAATGGTTGTTCTACAGTCTTCATAGCTTGTTCTATAGCAATAAACTTACCCAAATTATTTGCAAGGAGTATAATGGATTGCCTCGTCGGTCTAGTGGCCGAACCTCTCCGGGGTTCGATTCCCGGGTCGGGGCAACATTTCATTGGGTTTTTCCATCAGGACGGAGTCGGGATTTGTGCCCGGTTGATGGCAATAGACTCGCCTCATATTACATGGGACAACATAACTTTCGAAATGTGGGTGTTCTATTAAGTACACTTCTGCCTAACCCTTCTGGGTTTACAGGCGTGATGTTATGTTATGAGTTTATTGCTCGTTCTCTTTGGCTAAAATGTTTCACCCGTCGTCATTTCAGACGTACCTAATCAATGTTTACGCGAGCGGTGATACATCTACTTAGTAACAATCAGACCAAGCACAGTCGCCAGCGCATCAAGTAACCACAAACCTTCAAATATCACATTCGATTTTGAAGTAAACCATCAACATTTTATGGTTTTAAATCATTTGGAGAAATACTATTAGTGGTAAATTGGTAACATCATCCCCCAAAGGGGTTAGACAGGGGGTGAATATTTGAATCGAAGCAGCGCACGGCTTTCTGAAGAATCTCCAACAGCATTTAGGTATTCCTCAAACCTGGTTATTATAACTGTTCAAGTAAGCTGTTCTGCACCGGTTCCAAAGCATTTTATTTTACCCCACAAGCGGAAAACATCAGTTGTCATGGCAACAATCTAACAAGAGCATTTATTTCTTCTTAAGAAGCAACATTGACATAGATACACAGTGTGAAGGTAGTCATGACAACTATTGTACTCCGTCTGAGAACTTTCAGGACTCAACAACACTTGCTAAACTTCTTTTTACAAGGCTAGGAACAAAAGCCTTCAAATCCAGGTCAAACATGTAGAAAGCCCTGGATATGACTTAGCAAAAACTTCCTCAAAAAGCTATTAGCAAAATTGGGTTCCTGCGTGCCGTCGAAACGACGATAAAATTCAGCTCTGATGTCATTACCCGCCTTGTGTCAACTTAATATGCTGTATTTCATCCTGAAAACCGGTTTCGGGGATATCATTTTAGGATGAAACTATTTTTAGGACATCATTTTGAGGGATACGGGGGTTTAATCTCATGGAGGTAGCCTTTTGGGGTGGGTGTTTTAAGGTCGGTTAATGAAAGCTGGGAATATTGAAACAAGAGAGGAAATATTACAGAACCATGTTTTTGTTTTTGTTGCAAAAACTGTAACATCAGAGAAATTGCATGTTTTCATCGTCCGTTAATTTTTTGTTTATTTTTTCCGAGTGCGGTTTTCGAAAAAACTATTGGCTATACATTTCGAATAATCACGAAAAAAAAGAATTTCGTAACTATTTCAACAATATGAATTCATTAGATATCCCGTTAGTTTCACTAGCTAATACAGGTTGTAAGGGTAAGTCCTCCGCAAACTGACATGGTGCTTTCAGCTTCTTATTTTAATCTTATTACTGGAATTTTTCTCAGGATTTTTTTTTTTTAATCTTTTTTTTCAGTTACTATTCCTTTATTTCAATGTAAAACTACATTCTCTGTATGCAGCACTCCATTTATGTAAATAATACGGCTAAAATCCATAAAACAAACAACTGCTCTTATCAAGTCTTGATAACGACAGTAACTGGTCTACCTTCATTGATATAAAATACACAGAGTACATTAGCCATACCCTGTATTATCGCTATAATCACAAAAACTAAACAAAAAATCCACGATATCTACAAACACGCCTATCAAGCTCAACCAAACAAAATTAGTAAGCACCATGCATTTGAAAATATACATAGACAGCCATATCTAATTGCATCCGTATCTTGCATGCATAATGTTAATCCTATAGTCCTTTCACATGTATATTACCTTATGTCTGACAGCTTTGTAACCCAACAGAAACCTTATTGCAAATAGAATAAAGATCGGTATCACCTTGGCAGGCTAGCCAGTAGTAGCTACCCAGTATCATTATCAAAAATTAAAAATGAAAGTGAGCCTTAATTGCGTTGCAATAAGGTTAGTGATGCTTCCACTGACTAGTGTGTCAAGATGATATGATTTTTATTTGCGTTGTACTAGGGTTACTTTTGACTTTCAGAGGTAAATTAACTGTGAATGGACTGTACTTGTTAATTCTGTGAGCGCTAGTTACTGATATAAGCCTCATATAATGCCTTTTTACATTGACAGCGGATGATGGTTGTAAATTGTCATAGATTATGGAGGTGTAGACGTGGCGCATGTTTTTAATTATAAAATACCTAAAGATAAAGTATGCGAGAGACTTCTGAAACGTAGAACGATTTTTTTCTTCTTTTTTCGTACTCATTTATTTAAACTTGAGGCGCTTCATGTGGGCTGCGGGACTGTTCGAAAGAGATACCGTGGCCCTGGAACACAAACGGCAAAGAAGGAACATGGGTTTTAGTCAGTAGAAGTCTGACACTCCCTTCTGCTCCTCCCAGATTGGGGGGTCATTTGATGATTTCCCATCCGAAAAAAAAAAAGCTTCATCTAAAATGTAGCCGCATCTGGTTAGACTTGAAACTGACCCAAACATAGTTGGGAAAATGCTAAGCAGATGATGATTCGTTTCATTCTACTGCCGTTATCCCAATTTATTTGGGGTCGGTGCCGCATATCTTCTGTTTCCGTACTCCTCCAAGATTGCCATTAGCGATAAGACCGCCACTTTCACTAGTTTTAGTCCTTTATGTTTCTAGTTGAAAAATGTATTCAAATAAATAAATAGATGCTTTTTCCAACTCACAAAATTCAGCCACCTCTGTCCTTACCTACTCTATGCCCACATTCATCTGCCTATCAGCTAAGGCTATTTGAATTAAAAGTGACACTACATCCTTGTGGAGGGCGTTAATACCACATCGCTAAGTAAAAGTGGGCGAGCCACTAGTTGGGTGTCGTGGGCTGTCATGGGCCATAGTGGAGGGATGATAAGGCCATATCAAGCCATGTCCACTGTGTTGGGCCGATAGATACACGCCCTGTTCAATGTGTTGTGGTATCTTTATGGAGATGTTAATATATACTAAGCCACCATTAACTGTTCTTTTGCGTTATTAAACAGTGTGATGATTAATGATTTTTCTTTTACATTTCTTTGTTATAATTTTTGATCACGACGAATAATGGCAACAACCGAAAATTTGAACAGTGGTTGCTCAGTGGGATCTTTATTTTGTGTAATATATTTAGACACCCACAGATTTAAAAAACCAGAATGTCCCAAAATTAATAAAAAAAAATCGAAAACATGTGATATTCACACTGCCACGATTGCCTTGTTGGTCTAGTGGTCGCAAGCGCGACTGCTGAGCATGGGGTCCTGGGTTTGATTCCCGAGTCGGGCAAAGTGCTATTGGGTTTTGCCATCAGTAATTTCTCAGTAACAGCCATGGAGCCTGGATTCGTGCCCGGTTGATGGCAATAGGCTCGCCCCTATTACATGGGACTTAAACGTAACTGGCGAAATCTGGGTGTACTATTAGGTACTCCTCTGCCTAACCCTACGGGGATTACAAGCTTTATGTGATATTCACTAATCGGAACTCGCTGTCTATGATATACCTATATTTAAAATCTTTAATTGTAAATTTTGTAAGACACTGTCGGATACAATAAAACAAGCCAAAAAATCTGAAACGCAGATTAGATTAAAACAATTAAAAAGAAACTTCCCACGTTTCTCTTTGGTTGACATTTTTAATAGACTTACTTCCCTCCGTCAATACCCTAGAGGGCTTTGTTAATTGAAAGTAACACTTCAGACAGTTTATTTTTAACGACTTCATTCAGTTTCTTTCATAATTTAGATTATACTTTAAATTTAGTCAGTGTCAAGTTGCACTGATAGACAAGCATTGTTTTAATAACCATTTTAATTGCGACACATGCAGCTAAATTGAACGTGGCATCAAAGTCAACAACACTGATTTTGTTTACCGTAACTCTTGTTACAACAAATACAAAAGCCTAAGAACTGGTTATTGGAAGGGAACGGCCTAACTTCGGTATTCATGAATGTAGGTGCTCTTCTCTTTTTTTTCGAGGATTACTGGCAATGTGGGTTCTATGATATTAGTGTACAAGTTCAACATTGGCTTTTAGTTCGGACAGTCATCCTCTCAGAGAAAGATCATCATCATCTGCCTAACCTTTTCCCAACTATGTTGGGGTCGGCTTCCTGTGTAACCGGATGCAGTTGAAAACCAGTATTTTACATGAGGCGACTGCCTATCTGACTTCCACAACCCAGTTAGTACTAGGTAATACGATAGGCTTTGTAAGACTGGTTGTCAGATTTTCGGGCCACTGACTATCTGTAACGACTGTCAAAAATGACAACCGGGAACAATGGCTTAACGTGTTTTCCGAGGCACGGAGAAAACTCTGTATGTAAGGGGTCGTCCATCCACAGCCACAGACCAACCTTGGCAAGGGCGGCTTAACCTGAAGATTGATTCGAGCGGCTGTTATTATTTAGCCACTTGCTCCTCAAAGTTCAATGTTTCTAGTATATAGCTTTTAAAACTATCTAGAAACATTTGCTTTGAAACTAATTTCGCAAAATTGACTGTTCTTAAATAATTGTGAGAAAACCGGCATTTCATAGAACAAAAAAATCGAAGACGAATCCAGCTCTTACTAGAGAAGGCCTGTATTCCAGCAGCGGGATCATTATATGATAATTAAAACTAAATATTTACAAAGAGGACAAATATATTCTACTAATATAATAAATGCGAAAGTTTGTGAGAATGTCTGGATGTCTGGATGTTTGTTACTCTTTCACGCAAAAACTGCTGTCCGGATTTAATTAAATCCCTTTACTCAACTTTAATTCAGCTATACAATACATTGTTTATATCCACAATACACGCCATAAGCCCGCTATAATACAATTTATTTTACCGTTACGATATCTATAAGAACAATCGGATAATCTCGGCTGGCATCGGGAATGCGGCGAGGCCTGCGCGCGCGCATGTACTTGTAATACGTTCTGATTGGAGATGCTTTTTTTTTGAAGAAATTGTGAGGAATAATAAAGTTTTGAACTTTATGAATAAACTTAGGATTACGCTCAAATTCAAACAGCATAAGTTGAAAAATATATAGCGGTATCGTTTCGAAATCTCATTAAATTACTAGGTTTTGCTCGCGGCTTGGCTCGCGTTAATTTAGAATTTGAGCTAGCGGTGTGAAATATACTTTACGACCTATTCTCATACCTACTAAATATACATGAAAAAAATCGGTCGAGCCGTTTCGGAGGAGTGCGACCACAAACACCGTGAGACGAGATTTTTATATTTAATGTTTTATCAGTCTCATTTCTGTTTTTTTTATGTCTTGTTTTCTTTTTCACATTTTTGTTTATTGTTTGTCCTGTGTGAATCCAATAAACACTTTTTCTTGTTATTTACTTACGATCAAAGTTTGACAGTAGCATTAAAACCTTCATTTAAAACTGAATTGTTTCAAAAAGATATCCCAATCAGAG
This sequence comes from Noctua janthina, assembly GCA_963576755.1. Classification (NCBI taxonomy): domain Eukaryota; kingdom Metazoa; phylum Arthropoda; class Insecta; order Lepidoptera; family Noctuidae; genus Noctua; species Noctua janthina. The sequence goes on along the minus strand of OY755075.1, from coordinate 9,624,601 downwards.
CTTCCACTATCGACCACAGAAATAATATTAAATATGACACAGCCCCCCTAGGTGAAGCGGGCAGCACGACCAAAGGTTCACGTTCGAGCCCCGTTTGATGCCCGGAGCTATACGATAATCTTGGGTAGCGGTATCCGGGAAACTGGTCGGTTAGTTACTTGTACAGAACAATAGCTGGAAAGCCTTTGTTTTCTGGGAATTCAACGTGTTTTAGAAAGGGGAGGTTCTGGATAATTTTAATGTGAAATGGTTTTGCATTTTATTAATTTACTAGTTTATACCCGCGGCTTTGCCCGCGTGGAGTTCGGTAACATTCCAAGGGATCGTAATACCAGGATAAAAAGTATAGTATGTTTTAATTTTGGCACGGTTGGTGCAGGGGCTGAGCGATCGGCTGCTGAGTTGCGTGTCGCGGGTTCGATCCCCGCACGGAACAAATATTTGTATGATCTACAGGTAGTTGTTCCGGGTTTGACTGTTTGTGTATGTGAGTTTAAATGTTTGTAAACGCACCCACGATACAGGAGAAATTCCTAGTGTGGGGCAATGTTATTAAAAAAAAACCAGATCATAAACTATCTGTGTGCCAAATTTCATCCAAATCCGTTCAGTAGTTTTTGCGTGAAATAGTAACAAACATCCATACATACTAGCAATCTTTCGCATTTATAATTTTAATAGGAAGTACTGAGTTTACCCATCGGTAAATGAAATGTGCAACCATTAAAACACTGAGCAAGGTATATTTAAAATCAGCCTTTGCCCGCTTATTTCTTCAATATAAAGGTTAGAAATTATTCCTCGTGAACGTTCTATCAGCACAACTAACTTGCTAATTCTAACTTAGATTATGGTCTACGTGTGTGCTGTTAAGGAGTGAAAAGGTGACAGACAGACTGAGTTACTTTCGTATTAACAATGTTAATTATGGATGAAATTCGGCCTAAAAAACTCTGTTTTTGTTAGTCATTTTAATACCATTATTATGCTAAATAATAACAGCCGCTCGGATCGATCTTTATGTTAAGCCGTACTTGCCTAGGTTGGTCTGTGGATGGGTGACCACCCATTACATACCGAGTTTCTTCTGTGCCTCGGAAAGCACGTTAAGCCGTTGGTCCCGGCTGTCATTTGTAGATCTTTGCAAGTCGTTAGGCAGTCAGAGGCCCAAAAAACCTGACAACCAGTCTTACCAAGGGGTATCGTATTACTAAGTACTAACTGGGTTGTGGAGGTCAGATAGGCAATCGCTCCTTGTAAAATACTGGTATTCAGCTGCATCTGGTTATACTGGAAGCCGACCCCAACATAGTTGGGAAAATGCTAAGCAGTTGATGAGTATGCTATTTCTTAAGAGTTCTTTAAAGTCCTTTTAGACTAAGGCATAGTTACGATCTTACGCCCTCTTGGATGCAATTGGCAACGCTCTAGGCTAGGGGTCGGTGACCGAAGTATACGTGGCCTTGACCCGGCCCTGACCGTCGCTTCATCTTGCTAATTAAACAAGATCTCTTCAAGAAAGGTATTTCTTTATACATTACTTCGTTTGTTAATTATCTCTTTTCTTTAATAATGTATTCAAGTGGTCTACCTTAGAAGCAACCGATGGTAGAAAATGATGCTCGTGGTGTATCAAAATACGAATTTTGATAATGTAGAATGTGTTGTCTGGCTGTCTCGTTGGTTGCAAGCGTGGCTGCGTACCATGAGGTCCTGGGTTCGATTCCCAGGTCGAGCAAAGTGTTAGTAGATTTTTCCATCAGGAATTTCTCAGTAGCAGCTACGGCGGTTGGATTTGTGCCCGGTAGATGGCAATAGGCTCACCACCCATTACATGGAACTGAAACATAACTTCTTAAATATGGGTGTACTATTCGGTACACCTCTGCCTAACCTTTCGGCGATTACAGGCGTGGTGTTATGTAGTATGGTAATTAAACTTTTCTTTAACATGAAATGACTTCTGTCCACGATTTAGTTTGCGCCATGTCATATCCCGGGATAAAAAGTACTGGATACTTTTCATCCCGGTTCTCAGCTTCTCAAACGCTCTAGATTACAGACTATCTGTTTGATACATCCGAATCCGTTCAGCCGTTGCGTGATTGAGTAAAAAATATTCACACACAAACTTACTCTCATTTATATACTTAATCTACACTTAATATTATAAAGGCGTAAAATGTGTTTTTAAGTTTGTGTGTAGGGGGTAATCTCTGGAATACAAAATCCAATTTTAAAAATTCTGTCACTGGCAGAAAGCTGCATTATTGGTGGGTGGTATAGGCTATACATTATATTTATACCATGCATATTAACCGAGCTATCACAATTTTGGCAGACGACGTCGCGGGCGAAGTGCTAGTTATTTTATAGGTAGGATTTATTAATACGATTTCGATATTTCCAAGACAGAGTCGCCCATTAACAGTACTTCGGTACAAAGTCATCGGCAGATTGCGTAGTGAACTATGATTTCAAGCTATGATTGGGCTGTAAGAAATTGCGAACATTTACTGCGAAATAGTAATCGGCGGCAGTTCGCAGAGACCGGGCAAATTGGAGCTATTTGTCACTTTTTTATCGCCGATGTAATTGCAAATGCATCGATTTGTGAGAGGTCAGACCTTGCAGCTGTCCAAAACCAAAACCTAGCAAGTGCATCTGAGCAAATTTTACGTATCAGCTAAATTTATTCTAAAGAGTATATGAAGGTAGGTATCTGAAGAAATTTAGATACCTACCTTCAAAAACCCTTTAGTGTATGTATACCTAGCTATACCTGTTACCACATTCAAATTAACTTGTTAAAGTAGAAACTACGTGGAGTTGTCATTACGCGAATTTGTAATTTAAATAAGTTGACATTGTGAGAAGTTGACCTTATACGAGTTTGTCATTGTGAGAAATGGACATTTTGAGAAATTGACATTATGCGAATTTGACATTCTAAGAAGTTGTCATTATGAGAAGTGGACATTTTGCGTCCGGTTGTAATTTTGAGAAGTTGACATTATGAGCTGATACGAAATTTTATAGGAGCAGGAAAATAAACATTTTCTTTGACCATTAAGAACACAACATCTTTTTGTACTTTTATCATTTTGATATTGATAAATACAACTTGGTTTACATTATAAGCTAGTTCGACTCAAGTTAAGTCTAATTGTACAAGTTTTATGTGCCTTACTTAAGTTTGATTTAGGAAATCCAACTTTGTTATATCGGACTAAGACGTGCACTTGCTAGGTTTGACATTTTCGTAACTCCACTTCTTATTACGATAGAAATATGGTTGTTTTTGCATTAGATGCAGCACTTTTAGATTGGTTAAAAAAAACATATATTGCCAAAAATGTTCCTTGCTAGGTTTTGATTTTGAACAGCCGCTTGTTTGTAGTGGTTATGGAAGTAATCACAGTTTGGTAAACATTGATTGATTAGGTTTAGTCGCTAATTGCTTTATCATATTTAACAACCATACATGATAACATAAACTCACGCCTTTTTCTCATGGAGGTAGGTAGAAATCACAGAACGCCACCTGCTACGCTCCTTTCACCTCGTCCACGTTCATACATCTGGTCATACACGCACGCCGGTGCGAGTACTACGCACCTGACCTTTCTGAAGAACCTCACCAGTAAGGTCAGTGTATGTCCTTCTAGGGCTTCCTCTCCCCGGTGTTGCCACTCACATCTGCCTTGTCAACAATAAACCAATTCTCACTAAATTGAGCTTCAAGCGAGAGGAGCTCGTGGCTAAATAATAACAGCCGCTCGGATCGATCTTTAGGTTAAGCCGTGCTTGCCTAGGTTGGTCTGTGGATGGGTGACCGCCCATTAAATACCGAGTTTCCTCTGTGCCTCGGAAAGCACGTTAAGCTGTTGGTCCCGGGTGTCATTTGTAGACCTTTGACAGTCGTTAGGTAGTCAGTGGCCCAAAAAGTCTGACAACCAGTCTTACCAAGGGGTATCGTATTACCCAGTACTAACTGGTTTGTCGAGGTCAGTCGCTCCATGTAAAATACTGGTATTCAGCTGCATCCGGTTAGACTGGAAGCCGTCCCCAATATAGTTGGAAAAAGGCTAGGCAGATGATGATGAGCTTCAGTAAGGTTGAAACGTAATATAAAATAGGGTTGTAATTGCCTAAATGATACATAGACAACTAGACAGACCTGAAGGCCTGGCCAAGTGGGAATCGCCTTTAAAGCGTTTCATATTTTATATGGCGATTTTTAACAGAATTGACTTGAGTCAATTCATTAATATTTGGAGTTTTCCATAGTCGTTTTATCGTTACTAAAATGTCGTTTTGTCTAGTTCGTGTTGTCCATTTTACTAAGTTACAGTATTTAAACTTTGAGATGATTAGGTAGTTACAAGGTCGACAATACATAGTTTGGTTATTGGGGTGAACTCAAACTCTTGCGTTTTGCGGGCAAATCCATGCTCATCATCATCATCATCATCATTTCAGCCGAAAGACGTCCACTGCTGGACATAGGCCTCCCCCAAGTGTCGCCACATTGACCGGTCCCGTGCGACTCGCATCTAGAGGATCCCTGCAACCTTTACCATGCTTCCATACTAATATTATAAATGCGAAAGTAAGTTTGTTTGTTTTGTTACCTTTTCACGCCTAAACCATTGAACCGATCATCCTGAATTTTTACATAGATATACGTTGTCAGGTGTATACGGACATAGGGTACCTTTCTTCGCAAAAGTTACTGTTCCCCAGGAAAACAACAATAACGTTATTATGATAATAGATGGCGCCACGTGTCTTTCGAATCATGATTGAATTGTATTATTACAAGCAGAGTACAACCCGAATTGATTGTCAAATTCTAAATAAAAGCGATCAAAAGCTGGTGCTAATATAATCTTAAAAATCAAAAAGTACGTTGCGTTTTAAAACAATGCGTTTCTTAAAGGATTTTTGAAATATTCTACCTATTTAATTACGAATTTATGCCTGGCCAAGTTAAAATCTAAGAACATAAAAGAATTGTACTTGTGATCTAGTGAGGTGCGTGTATCTGAAGCACGGACGGACGAAGGCTGCGCGCGCGCCGTGTCACTGACACCGCCGGCGTTTGGTAGCGGGCATGTTGGTGAGCGGGAGCGGGAGCGGATAGCGAGGTTACATAATTTATGTAATTTTTGTTGTGAACATGGCATGCAAAGGTTTGCGACAAAGTCCTGTAGCGCTAACAAGTTAGTTCTTGTAGCTTGTGTTTGGCCAAAGCAGATTTTAGGCGAACTTGGGTGATTCATGTCATCATCATTAAGTTTCTGTTTTTAGCCTAATTTATTTAGGGTCAGAGCGCATTTCTTCTTCCAAACATTATTCATTATTAAGGTCACATGTCTTCCTTATAATTCCTCCATTTTTAGTTCATTCTAAGAAATCACATCATCACACATCATCATAATGATGATATGATTTTTCTCGCTCTCACTACAATCTGTCATAATAATAACAATTATTTAAAGATTGATTAATTAATTACGCCTTTTCCTTTGAAAAGTTCACTGAAAATAACCATGCTAGTCGGAATGCAATATAAAAGCCTTATCCCATCATCAACATAATTTGTATAATTATCACTTGCTTCGGTGAAGAAAAACCTCGTGAGGAAACCAGCACGCCTGAGAGGTATTTCTCGACGGCATGTAAAGCCAAGTCAGAGGTCCAAGCCATAAAAACTCTGACATCAAGTTACGCACTAACCACACGATTAAGAAGAAGATCAACATAAACAAGTACCATAAGAAAATACGCCTTCGTAAAATCGCTACCTCATCATCTGCCTAGCCTTTTCCCAACTATGTTGGGGTCGGCTTCCAGTCTAACCGGATGCAGCTGAATACCAGTATTTTACACGGAGCAACTGCCTATCTGACCTCCACAACCCAGTTAGTACTGGGTAATACGATACCCCTTGGTAAGACTGGTTGTCAGACTTTTTGGGCCACTGACTACCTAACGACTTAACGTGCTTTCCGAGGCACGGAGGAAACTCGGTATGTAATGGGTGGTCAACCATCCACAGACCAACCTAAGCAAGCACGGCTTAACCTAGAGATCGATCCGAGCGGCTGTTATTATTTAGCCACGAGCTCCTCAAAAAAAATCAAAATCAAGTAAAATCGCTACCTCTCATCAACATAACCGCCCCCCAACTATCCCAGCAGACGTCTCCCCGAGCGGGTTCCTCCAACCGGTTTAAACACACCTTTAACTTATTTGTTGTGTTATGATTTATGTTAATCACTGATGTTGACTCTTCTGTCACTCCTGGAACGAACCGACACTTGAATAGACAACGAAAATAGATATAATCGTATGAAAAAAAAAACTGTGTACCTACCTAGACTTGTTTCTCAATTTTTTTTTATTTTTTTTATTACATAGTGGGCCTGCTCTTGTAAAACACCATCACATGTAAAACATGCATTTATCGGTGATCAATGTGTATTGAGCAGCGGTGGCCCAGTGGTGGAGACCCCGACTTACGAGCAGTAAGTTGTGGGTTCGAACCCAGCCAGGCGGATTACTTTGTGTAAGTTATTTTATCACCACTGCTCTCAAAACGGTGAAGGAAAACATCGTGAGGAAACCGGCATGTCCTAGAACCAAAAATTCGAAGACATGTGATATGTACCAACCTGCACTGGGGCCGCGTGCTGAATTATAGCCCATTCCCTCACATAGAGAGGAGGCCTGCGTCCCAGCAGTGGGAACATTAATTGGCTGATTATGCTATGCTATGTTATGCTGCTCTTAAACTCGATCACGTATGATGGAAAGCGATAGATGAGGTCTATGATGGGACGGGCGTGCCCAGAAGATGACTGTTCACTCTTACTTTGAAGGCTGACGGGTTAAATGTGGGAGGGAACACAGATGCCGGCAGAGAGTTCCACACTTTGGCTGTACGCATTATAAATAGGTCTGTCAGAGAGCCTATCTTTTTATGGGACCCATCACACTATTCCCAAACCACTGTAACTCCTGAAAGCCAGAATCAACAGTGACGGCCAGCAGAAAAGAGCCGAGACAATAAAGCTCGACGAAGTCCCAGAGAAACAATTTAACTGTGTTTAATCCCGCAACGAAATTAATCAGAAAAGAATAGCGGAGGAGTAGGAAACACATAATTTACACTTCCCTCCATATCAGCAGGGGACAGAACAAAACAAGACCAATAGGCACAAAGGGTCTAGCTACCTTAACAAATGATAAACGCTTCAAATTTATTCTTATTTCTCAGTCAACAACATAAGCTTTCCGGTAGCTTATATCAGTCCCATTCCTATATATTACTTTGTACCTTCTGGTTAGTTATACTTTACATGAAACTTGCAAATCTTCACTACCTTATAAGACATGGCGTCCTCAGATGGCGCGAGACCAAGAAAATAATGTAAGTAAATCTAGACTTAACGGTCTGACTGAATATGCACGCATGCTGATAGCAAACCTGCGTCTTTCTGGGTTCAAAATCAAATCCATAGGACAATTTGCACTTCTACCACATCATCATTAACCCTACTAAGTCGCAGGCCATGATCATAGGCAGCAGATACTATCGCACTGCACTTGACTTGTTATCTTTGACTCCATTATCTCTGGGCTGCACGACCATTGCCTATGCTGAAACTGCTAAGGACCTTGGTGTCTTATTAGACAGCAATCTTTCTTGGCGAGCTCAGGTGAATGAGGTTAGTCGTAAGGTGCACTTTTCTTTCCACTCGCTTAAATCCTTACAGAGCTTCTTGCCTTTTAAAACCAAAATTTACCTAGCTCAAACTCTGATTCAGCCGATCATTGATTACGCTGATGCCTGCTATTTGGATGCCACTGAGGAGCTGTTGAATAGGCTGGAGCGTCTGCAAAATCTTTGCATTCGTTTTGTGTTTGGCCTGAGGAAATATGACCATGTTTCTCATTTCCGTAAGGAACTCAAGTGGCTCCCTATCCGTCTTCGCAGGGACACTCGATTATTATGTCTCCTCTACAACATTCTCTATAACCCTGCATATCCCAGCTACTTGCGAGATCGTTTTTCGTTTACCCGTCCTTCTGATGCTCTGTGTAGATCCCACCTCAGGCATCATCTTAATTTCCCATCCCATAAAACTGAATTCTATTCTAACTCCTTCTCTGTTCACGCAGTACGTTTGTGGAACTCACTTCCGCCTAACATTAGTGACTCTAAAACTTTATTTCTGTTCAAAAAGCAAGTCAAAGAACATTACCTCTCCTCTATACTGTGATATTCTGGATATATATTATAGGTATAAATATTTACAGTACAAGTATTTATTTTATATGTGTATATTTGTATGTATGTTTATTTTATATAGGTATAACTTTGTTTTAAGTTCCAATTTCAATTTTCCTGTTTTGTCTTTTCTACACACTGTGTCTACATTTCTAATCCTACTTTCCTCTCGCAGGTCTGCTGGAAGAGATTTCGCATGAAATAAGCAGTACCTTTGTGCTCTTCTATCTTAATGTTATGTCCTGTTGAGTATTTTGTGTGTACATAAATAAATAAATAAATCATTCGGCGGCGCAGCATGTCTATGGAAGAAGATCTTCCATACTTCTCTATTACTCGTCATCTCATCAGACACCTTTCACACAGTCTATCCTATCCATATTCATTCTCAAAAATTTCCTTAAGACACTTTCCTCATTCCTCCGCGTCACATGTCCATACCAAGCCAACCGATTACCGCAAAACTTTTACCACCAAATGGTACATATCTTTCTCATGATCTTTCTCTGAGGATGACTATCCGAACTAAACGCTTATTTTGAACTTAGACACTAGTATCATAGAACCCACATTGCCAGTAATCCTCAAAAAAAAGGAAAAAAGTACCCACATTTATGAATACCGAAGTTAGGCCGTTCCTTTCCAATAACCAGTTCTTAGGCCTTCTATGTTTTTGTTGTACGAAGAGTTATGGTAATCAGTGCTGTTGACTTTGATGCCACGTGGGTGTGGTGTTAGGATCCTGTCAACATTACGAGAGGTGGAATAACCGAGGTGTTTGTTAGTCCACAGTGTGGTTGTGGCGCCATCTATAATAAATACAAGCCAGTAGGGCAACGACCTCTTTTCATTCAGAGAAGGAACTATTATAGAATCACCATTGCGTGTTGTCAGTTAAGTCTCATTAAATTAATTTAATTTCTGTGTTACGAGTTTGTTCCGTCGGAGGTTTGTTCTCCCATGTCAGGAAACCGGCATGTCCTAGAACCGTTATATGAGATCCTCCAAATAATACTGGGCCCGCGTGGTGGCCCATTCTCTCTCAGAGAGAGAGAAATTAATTAATTAATTCCCAAAATTATAGACTTGTCAGTAAGTGATGTCCTATTCACGATGCTTTCCGTCACAGCAAGTTTGTGATGTGTTAAGAGAACTAATGTCTACGCACATAAATTAAATAGTAGCCTAAAAGGACCTTATTTTTATTCAAAATAAAGCAATAATAATTCCAATATCTTTTTAGCTACTAATTATTTGTATTCAACGTTGAAATCCCATTCAAAGTTTCGTCCCAATTCACCCCCGTGGTCCTATTCACCCCGTTTGGCAGTACTTATTTAAATAATAATAATATTTCAAACGGCATGAAATTACATTTAACATAAGTTTTGGAACTGTTAAAACTTGTGACATGACATACTGACCCCAACCATAAACGACACGGTCCTTTCAACAATCAACCGTACATCTTGCCATATAAAGCTCATCTTTTTACCTGTCATCAATGTCGCAACACTCATCCATCGCCCGAAGGTCAGCCATGATGAATAGCATTCAATACAACTTGTATGTCATTCAAGTAATGACAGGAGGTGTGTCTTTTAGCATCCACACATATGTTTTGTTGATTGCAAATTTTTTTATGTCCTTGGCATTTTCAATTTGATTTGATTGTGGGAAAAATGTTGCCACATATGGCGACATTACGGATAACAATAAAATTGTTACTGATTCTTCGCGTCTTATTAGAGGCCAAAAGCTATCTGTTATTTGAGGGTCGGCTTCCCGTCTTAAGCGGATACATACACCTTGGTAAGACTGGTTGTCAGACTTTCAGGCCAATGACTATACTTAACGACTGTCAATGATCTACAATTACAAACAGCCGGGACCCGCGGCTTAACGTGCTTTCCGAGGCACGGAGGAAACTCGCTGTGTAATGGGTGGTCACTAATCCACGTGCCAACCTTGGCAAGCGCGGCTTAACCTGAAGATCGACCTGAGCGGCAGTTATTATTTAGCCACGAGCTCCTGCATATTATTATAACATTCTACAAGGTTTAATGGAGGAAAACATCGTGAGGAAAGGAGCTTGTCCTAGAAACAAATTCCACGGTGGACCTCCTCTATCTGGTCCACTCCCATCGTCTAGAAAAGCCTTTTTTCCAGCTGTGATAACAACTATGCCTTCCAAAGTGAAAATAGTAGCCAGTCAACAAGTTTTGACAGCCTTTTTTTGGATGGGAAATCATCAAATGACCCCTCCCGCCCTAGGCGGAGTGGAAGGGAGTGTCAGACTCGTACTGACTAAAACCCATCCATGTTCCTTCTTTGCCCTTTGTGTTCCAGGGCCGCGGTATCTCCTTCGAACAGTCCCGCCATCGACCCCATCCTGTGTGCTGACATCACTTTGAGGCGCGCGTAGAACACGAACGCGCCGTAAGTTTTGACAGCCTCAGGTACCCCGGACGTACCTAGATAGATTTAACTATCGTGAAATCTATTTTAAGTTTGGACATAGGTCAGTGTAGGTGTTATTGTTTACTCAGTTTGAATGTTTTCAACAATACTAACCTAACCCTCTAAACCAGCGAAGTGTACGAGTATTATGACCACCTCACTGAGTTTAAGTCCTAAATATGGAGTTCCCGTCTTGTATATTCACTGGACAATCAGAGTGGGACTGATTAGATCGTTTAACATCACGCTTGTAATCACAGAAGGGATAGGTACTAAAATAGACATGATAGAACTGGGTCAAAAATTAAAAAGTAGGCATTGTGCGATCTAAGGTATTGGTGGTTTCAAAATGTTGGCATCATGCTGCCAATTACTTGAAAGTACAAAAAAGTAGTCATATTGCGAAAGTAGGCATCGTGCTACGGAATCATTTTGCCAGTTATGTTTCCGCCCTATGTAATAGAGGGCGAGCATCAACCGGGCACAAGTCTATAATCCGTGCTGTCACTTGGAAGTTTCTAATAAAAAATCACAATACCATGCTCGATCTGGAAATCGAACACAGGACCCCATGTTCAGCAGTCGCGCTTGCGACCACTAGACCTATTTTTTTCCCTTGACACATTGAAGTCAGTACAACTATAACAGAGTGTTTTGTTAGAACACTCCTAATTTATTATATGTTAAGTAGTGAGTTTTAATACCTTCAATTAATAAAACCTCAACCCTATTAGTTTAGGATAGATTAACACCTTGTAACCCATAAGCATGGGTTAACTCATTAAAGTTTACCTAATAACTCAAAACAAGGGTAACCCTTTCAAAGGGCCTAAAACATTGAAAGAAAGACAAAAAATATTTATTCGTCAACAGGGAAATGACGTGCATCAACATCATCATTTCAGCCGAAAGACGTCCACTGCTGGACATAGGCCTCCCCCAAGTGTCGCCACAATGACCGGTCCCGTGCGACTCGCATCCAGCGGATCCCTGCAATGACGTTCATACAAAAAAAACATTTATAAATACAATAAAAAGTTGACTGCTTTAAATATAGCAATTGGTTATAATCATTTGTTTGTTACTGAGGTTATCCAATATTAAGGAACAGGTTCTGTGTTCGATTCCCGGGTCGGGCAAATTGTTATTGGGTTTTTCTATCAGGAATTTCTTTTTATTCAGTAGCAGCCACGGAGTCTGAATTTTCGTCCGGTTGATGGCAATAGGTTCGCCCCTTAGTATATGGGACTTAAAAACATAACTGGCGAAATGTCACATTTCACCTCGCTTCGTTTCGCTTCGGGGATTACAGGAGTGACGTTATGTCATGTGTTATTGCAGTTATTTTAGTTCTAAGACTGGTGACCCAACCTTGTTATAGGTAGAGTAAAAATAACTGATTTTAACTGCCTTATCAGTGGCAGGAGCCCGACAGCAACTTTTCACAAAGAAAATAAAACATCACTATGATTTTGCATTACTGAAAAATCATAGTGATGTGATCACAGATAAAATAGCCCCACAACCTAACACTTTGTAGCTACATTGACCACTAAACCAATTGGACGTCCTCGACTCTTCGGTATTCCAGCCGATGCTCAAAGAGCTCACCCGGCCGAGCTATTGAGCCGTTTTGTGTTGCTAATGTACTCGGTGCCTTTTATATGTAAAACTATGTTTTCTTGAGCAGTGTACTCAACTGAGCTCAACATAGTTCCTCTACGAAGTACCTAGGAATGACCTCTTTTTCGACAAGAATCGTCGGAAATTAGAGGATCACTTTTTAAAGTTCCAATTTTCATTGAAATATTCAATACGTTGTTACGCTGAGAGCAGCGGTGGCCCAGTGGTGGAGACACCGACTTACGAGCAGTACGTCGTGGGTTCGAACCCAGCCAGGCGCATTACTATGTGTAAGTTATTTTCATCACCACTGCTCTCAAAACGTTGAAGGAAAACATCGTGAGGAAACCGGCATGTCCTAGAACTAAAAATTCGAAGACATGTGACATCTACCAACCCGCACTGGGCCCGCGTGGTGGATTATAGCCCAATCCTTCTCATAGAGAGGAGGCCTGCGTCCCAGCAGTGGGAACATTAATAGGCTGATTATGCTTTTACAATACGTTTAAGCTTATAAAATAATATATACGTGAATAAAAAACAACATACGCACGGGATACATAACTTGGTTTTTTAGAAGTTTGTTAAAAGCCCGCCCGCTGACGGTGTGGCTTGCGCCTTATGATCCCTATCACAAGGCGCAAGCAACAACCGCCAGCGGGCGGGTGAGCGAGCGGACGAACGACGCAACGTTTCACCTCTTTTCATACTTTGGTTCACACCGCGAACTAAGCTACGTCAGCGATACAAAAGTATGAAAAGGGTGTCGTCGCCAGCTGGCGTTGTGGCTTCCACTTTAGGCATCAAAAATACGCATTCTTATTCTTATTCTTTATTGCACACAAAATAACAAATATACATACAAATTGCAATAATATAGCTTATGTACAATGGCGAGCTTAACCCAGAATTGGGTTTTTTTTACAGCAAACCAATGTTTGACTGCGAGATTTGTAGAAGAGGATATACTTATGTGCATTACAATTCCATTCTGTTACATAAATTAATTAATTTTACAAATTGAACTACATGCATACAATATAATATACTTAATACATATAGTACATAATTATATACCTATAAAATCATATATAACATACATACATACATATTGATCATGTTGACAGGGAATGTTCCTTTACGTATCGTTATGAAAAGGAAAAGTATTGAAAAATGTTGAATGGAAATGCCTATTCTTTGTCCAACAATTTTCCTAGTACCCCGTTCATGTGAAGAGTCGACCCACAACTCAGTGATGTCTCCTTGACCTTGACCAATGGTATGAAAACAGTTCAGGTTTATGTTTCGAGACAAACCAAACATCAATAAAATAACAAACAATATCTAGAACTAAATTGTTCTCTAGTATCAAATATCGGACAAATATATTGGCAATAAAACACGTACCAATAAAACTGTATTGAAATATATGTAAATTGTCTCATAAAAATAAAGTATTACAAGTATTGGAATTGCTTCGACTGATAAAAGAATAAAGGAGACATGACAAGAATCATTTTCTGTTAAAATGTGTGTAGTTCGATTTATATATTAACAAATAAATACGTAATACAGTCATGAAATATTGGAGGCAAATCCTTTGTTTATTGACGTTATGGTCTTCTTCTTAGCGTCTCGATGGCACATTTTCATTAAATATATTTAGTCCAAAATTCAGCTATGGGAATTCCGCTCGCTGATGCAGTCATAAGATCGTCAAGTACTTGTCAGGGCATGCAGCGCAAGATGGAAAGTGGGCTATTGTCTGTGGAGTTATGGTAAAACCAAGGTTCAAGGTTCCATTGAAGGTTCTGATCGGTCAATCAACGCAACCTAGCGTAGTCAAATGCTGGATATAGGCTTCTCTTAAACTGCGCCACAACAACCTGTCTTTCGTCTTTTTTTTTTTTTTCCGGATGGGAAATCATCAAATGACCCCCCCCACTCTGGGCGGAGCGGAAGGGAGTGTCAGACTTGTACTGACTAAAACCCATCCATGTTCCTTCTTTGCCCTTTGTGTTCCAGGGCCACGGTATCTCTTTCGAACAGTCCCGCAGCCCTGGCAGGCATCGGCCCTTGCGGACCCCTACTTATTTGCTGACATCTCTTTGAGGCGCACGTGGAACACGAACGCGCCGTCGACACGGCCTGTCGTCATAAGACGGCTGGACGGCGAGCTGGCCCATAACTCGCCGTCCACAGGCCCGCGCCTACGGTGGCCGGGAGCCACCACGTGACCCCCGACGCCCGGGGCGTCTCCCGCGGCGACTGGGTCGTGAGGTTCTTTCCCTCTCACGTCCCGCCACCTCCTTCACTAGCATGACTGCTTCGCAGAAGGAGGTGACGGCTTCCCATTCCCTCTCGCTCCGGACCATGGCTTGAACCAAGGCCGGACGCGAGAGATCGCCGCCGCCAATCGCCGCTACGAGGACACGGCGGTGCTCCGCCCAAGCGGGGCAGACCTCCACGGTGTGCTCCACCGTGTCCTCCGGACGATCCTCGCAGTGGAAACACCCGGGCGTTTCCTCCCGCCCGATTCGGTGCAGGAACCTCCCGAAACAACCGTGTCCGGTGAGGACCTGCGTCAGGCGGTAGGTGAGGGCGCCGTGGCGCCTCTCTAGCCACTCCTCAAAGAGGGGACTTATCGCCACTATGGTGACGTGCCCTGCACGGGGTTGCGACAGTCGCTCTCTCCATGTCGCCATGAGATCACACCGGAGGTCTGTCCGCTGAGCGGCAATTTGCCGCGGCAGCGGAGTTTCCTCCCGACGTAGTGCCTCCGCGCGCCATTCGTGCAGGCGTGCGAGGACTATCGCCTCCAGATCCCATGGCGGCAATCCGTTCAGAGACTCCAGCATCTCGCGGGCTAGGTTCTTGGCCCGCCGGACAGCCTCTTGGAGGGCGGTCTTTGCCGCTCTGTATCCCTCGTACAGCTCCGCCTCAATGGCTGCCACCTGTCTTTCGCCTTGCGAATCCAATCAGTCCAAGCCAAGTATTTAAGACCTTTGGTCCATCTAGCTAGGGGGCGTCCTACACACGCTTGCCGATATATGGTCTCCTCTCCAGGAATCGTTTCCTCCATCGGCAATCGGTCTTTCGCCACGGCCAGCTCACTGCCATTCAGCTTGATTACTCTGCGAGCTATATCAGTATCGGTAACTGCAATGCTTTACAGAAAAATACTACATATTACGATATGTTTCTATGTTCTTTTGAATCCAAAACAAACCGAACTAGAAACTGCAGTACTTATTAGTTAATAAAATTACACAACCTAGCACATAAAACCTTATACAATACTTTAAAATAAGTAGTAAGCTGTAAACAATAGCTTTCCAACCCACCTTTGTGCAGCTATTAAAATATGCAAAACAAAGTTTTTATCTTGTGCATCCTTTCTTTGCAAGAGTTTAAGTTCTGACCGTTATTTTTCTACTATAGTTTTATTCATAAACAGATGTAGTTGCTTTGTCTTCCTTAACTTCATTCTTCTTAAGTCATTATCGGTTGGCTCAATGGTAAGGTAAGCTTTAGGATTATGTAATGCTACGTACCGTGGATTCAATTCTTGTACGAAACAAAATGGCGATTCCGCCCTCAGAATTCGTCCGACGGGGATGCAGAACCTGGAACAATGTATCTTAATAAAGCCCAGCACCACCCAGGTGGTTTTGGACCAAGTGTTGTCTATTCCTGTGCCAAACATCCAAATTCGTTCAACACTTGAAGCGTGAGGAACAGACGGAGTTACTTTGATAAATAATGAAGATGATAATGAACTTAAAAAACATTACATCAGAATCTTGTTCCGGTTGTGATGCGTGATTTAGATGTCTGTAAATGCACCCACGATACTGACAAAATTCCTAGTTTACAACGTTTCTTCGAAAATGATTGAGTTACTCGTGGGCTCTTACTAAAGGATATTTCGGATTTAAAAAAAAAATTGTTCAATATAAGTCGTGATCTCAGTAAAAATACGTTGAAATTGCGTTTATGGATAGCATCGCACGATTTTGAATCGTTGCGACTAATCGGATCGCTTCTGTAACTACTGTGGCAGGCAGGATTGAAATTGATTGATCATGTCAATTTCAATTCTGTATACAATTCAATTCAGATGTTATTAATTTACAATCAGTATACGATCAAGTGCAATCAGCACTTATACTAGACTAGACACAAACCACAGAGACGCGAAATTATCTCTGTATGACACCTTTCGACACACTCATCGCCATCTTGCTATCCTTGTTCCATGTTACTTGGGGTCGGCGCAGCACGTTTTTTTCTTCCATTCTCTTCTGTCAACCGACACGCTATCATTGACTCCTTTTTCTTTCATATCAGAAATGACACACACAATCCATCCATCGCTTCCTTGGTCTTTCGTTACCTTTCGACACAGTGCTGAACGAATTTCGATGAAACTTAGTTCACGGGTAAACCTTACTTAACCAGGGTTAGATTAAACAAAGACCATAGTACTTTCTTGTGGAATAATCCGATTTCCATGCAGCCAAAGCCAGGAGCAAAAGCTACTTTGGAAGTAACTTCTATCGTGGGGGCTTGTCCACACCCATTTTTTTTGTGAAATACGGAACCCACTTTACTTTTAATCCACAGTGCAAACAGTAAAAAGCCCAAACATCATAAATCACCATTACTTGTCCCAGGATACTATTTCGAAATCATATCCCATAAGGGTGAAAGTTTCCCCCAAAACTCTTCTATTGACAAACATCTTAATTTAATTGAAAACCCCCATTTCATAATTGACTTTCCCCCTTCGATCATTTAGCTTGAATTGTGAAGGCGAGGCACACGTGTCGCAGGGTTGTCACCCGTTAATGTCATTGGCATTGATCGTCAAGGGGAACTGTCAGATTCGTAGAATATTTGGCGATAGAGCTGTGACTTTTTACTACAGTGAAATCATTACTATCATCAGCCTACAGCAGTTCGCTGTTGGACTTAGGCCTCTTTTATCACACGCCACTTAACTCGATTCTCGGCAACTCTCATCCAGTTGCTACCAGCCACCCTGCGAAGATCGTTGTTCAACTGAACCTGAGGACGTCCCACTTTAGGTTTGCCGATTTGCGGTCTCCATTCAAAAACACGTCTACCCCAAAGGTCATAGCTTCTACGTCTAATTTGGCCACCCCATTCCCACTTCAATTTACAATGGAAAATGCTTAGGCCAAAGACCTAAAGGCCTCTAGAATCTATGATCCCACTGAGACCTGGGATCATATTTTTTCGGCGAAATTTCTTCTGATTAAGCTTCGCTCCTATCTTAAATCTCTTTGCGTGAAGTTCATATCAAAAACCATGGATACAAACAAAGCCAAACATCAAAACCGGTAAATGCAACATTGCCAGCCTCAACCAGACCTAACGCCTTGCATGATCTGTCAAGAGCTTCCGTGCTCTCAGAAACAGTAATCTATCTCAATTCTCTTAGCCGGGCGTGCTATTGAATAATTTCCCAAGATATTAGGAGACGCATAGTTTGTCAACGGTGTGGAGGAGGCTAATTGGGTGACGTACCTTCTTACTGGATGATTTATTGTTTGAACTTATGAAGGCAGTCAGTGCGTGTACAATATTGGTACAGTTGTGATCTTAAGACGCTTAAATGAAAGTAGCAGAGGGCGTAGATGGTAAACAATAATTCGTGAAATAAGTTATAACAACAACAACATTCATTTATTTCCAGGCAACTTTGGCTCATAGATATTATTATACCTTACAGACTAACATACATATTACGACAAAATACAAATTGTGTTAGTAAAAAAGAACCTTGAAAGTTTGTTAGTAACACTTCACTTGTGCACTATGTCACTGCGCATTCATCAGCTTTGTCCAGTGTCTAAGTTATGAATATAAATAGCTTTAGCCCGCGGTTATATATATAAAATGGTAAACTGACTGACTGACTGACTGGGTGATATATCAACACACAGCCCAAACCGCTGGTCCTAGAGACATGAAACTTGGAGGGTGTGTTCTTTGTGAAGAGTAAGTATCCACTAAGCAAGGATTTTTGGGAATTCAACCACTAAAGGGGTAAAATAGGGGATGGAGGTTTATATGAAAGTCCGTCAGTTTTGAAGTTAAGATCTTCAAATCACAAAAACGACGACGAAAAAAAACGCTGACGATTAAAAATTTATTTATACGTGTTACAGCGTTTTTTATAATTCTACCCCCGAAGGGTTAAAAAAGCGGTATAAAGGTAAGTAATCGGATATGTTTCGACATTCACGCAGGCGAAACCCGGGCAAAAGCTAGTAATAATATAAACCCAGCCTATGATTTATCTGTGTGCCAATTTTTTTCCAAATCAATTGGTTTAAGGCGTGAAAAGGCAGAATTTTAATGCATCATTCTGATTTTTACCTGGTAGGAATTCCGGCCACCTATGTTGCTCTTATGTAGTTAGAAGCACAAGTCATCATCATTCTCTTGCTCTTATCCCAATTCATTTGGAGTCGGCGCAACATGTCTTCTTCTTCCATACTTCTCTATTACTCGTCATCTCATCAGACACCTCCTTTCTTGCTAGATCATACTTAACTCAGTCTGGCGATCGTTTCTTTGGTCTTCCTCTACTCTTAAACCCATTCATACTCAAAACTTTCCTCACGACATTTCAAGCTAGAAGAACAATTACAAAAATATTTTGTTATATTATCAAAAACGTTCGCAATGCAATATTTTATCTCATCCCCTCTCCATAGCAGATAGGATTCCATATCCGACTATAGTAAGTGTTAATGCTATCCCACGGGAGTCGAACCCCGTTACAACGTTAATGACATATTCACTGGGTACGGGGATGCATTGCAATTTAGATTACGGCTGTAGAACATGCAGTCACTGTGGAGGGTATGCAAAAGGTCCGAAAAGATTTACGTAAAACTTCTATAAATAGCTAAACTAAAGTGGGACTAGACTGGCCACGTCTGCCGCATGCTCAATGAACTGTGGGCCAAAATAGCCACATTCTGGAACCCTGACACAGCCTGAAAGCGTCGCGGCAGACCTCGTAGAAGATGGCGGGACGAGCTGGACAAGACCAGCGACCAGTGGTCCACATTGGTCTTGGATCGAAAGAACTGGAAGTCATAGGGAGAGGCCTTTGCCCAGCAGTGGGATGATGCAGGCTAATAGTATCAGTACAGTATAGATAGGGCTTTTGATATGGATAGCTGCAGATCTCCTCTAGTTTGCTGGTCTGCAAATGTCTAAAGTCTAAATGCCTTAACTTGCTTGTTTAGGCATTTGGTTCGCTTTATGTGATTGTGTGCTGGGCTGTGGTGGCTTGCGTATAGTGGTCAGTGGCCTCAGTGGATCGTCTTAGCATTGCTTTTATTGCTTTGACAGTGGGCCTTACGTCGCGTGGCCAAATTTGGAACTAAATCCGCCATTTTCTTTCACAAAAAAGTTCGTAACAAAGTTCACGAACAACAAGCGCCAAAAGATATTTCTTCTTTTTGTATCCCTAGGTTTTTTATAAAACTTGCCAAAAAAAAGTTTCTGATACATAAATGTCAAAAACGTAGTTGACAGTGACATTTTCTTATAATCAAAGTGTGGCTGATTTTTGATCTCTCGTGTATTTAAGGTGAATTTTACTTTGATATATTTTTGGCATCAAAGCTTGGGAGAGAAACAATGGTTTTATAAACTTATACTATCACTTACGGATATCTTCCATGATTGTTCATTATTTTGAGCTCCCGATATTTCGGCGCTGTTGCAAGCGCCATGATCGCGGGTTGACTGGAGAATGCGGGTTGGATGGAAAATAAATTGCTCAAAATAATGAACAATCACGGAAGATATCCCGTAAGTGACAGTATAAGTTTAGTTGTAAACCGTGAAAGCTTACAACAGTGTTTGAATGAACTTGTACTTCTGATAGTATATCTATTTAGTGTCGGTACGTGCAAGTTGAGTGATTTCACTGCTGTTATTGATGCAAACGAATCGCCTGAAAGTGGTGCGAATTCATGTTTAAGTTATTGTATGAATTTGTGTGGAAGCGTCGGTGGGGAAGTGCTTAGTGAGATGAGGTGTAAAGGAATTTATTTAAAAGGTTTGTTTAGGTAGCTGCATACTGCGTATTATTTCAGCATTCCTCTGCCCTTATCCTAATGTATTTGGGATCAGCTCAGCACATCTTCTTCCATACTTCTCGATTACGCGTCATCTTATCCGCCCCTAAGACGACCCACTGTCGGTCAGTGGGTCGTCCTCCTTTCTTGCCGTATCATCCTTTACACAGTCTATCCACGGAAATGGGTGGTCACCCATCCACGACCAACCCAGGCAAGCGCGGTTTAACCTAAAGATCGCCCCAAGTGGCTGTTATGATTTAACCACGAGCTCCGTTCTGTTATGGTATGGTAGTCAAGTTAATGTCCATCATATTATGCAAAATAAAACAAATAGCCAAATACTTTGCACTTCTACAACACAACTTTTACCCATCCCATAACCCAGACTGCGTTCAAAAGTGAATTCTAAAGCACTCTTCTCATTCGCAACACGCTTGCAAATTCAATTTGAAATACTTCAACGATAAATACGTCTATTTACGCGAACGACCCCTTTACACCCTCCTTAATCCCCAGTAACTGGTGTTACCGATAATGCGATCCTCTGGGGATAAAAAGACGTCGTTTTTGATATTTTGCGCACCTGACTTAAAATGGGGTGAAGGGGCGCGATTTTGTCAGGATATACAAGGCGTAGTGTTGTGTATGATATTGGTTTAATTTTGCTTGGATAAGCTTTTGTTTAGGTTATGATTTTTGCTTTTTTTTAGGATAAGGACATCAAATGACGCCTCCCGCACTGGACAGAGCGGAATTGTCAGACTTGTACTGACTAAAACCCATCCATGTTCCTTCTTTGCCCTTTGTGTTCCAGGACCGCGGTATCTCTTTCGAACAGTCCCGCAGCCCCGGCAGGCATCGGCCCTTGCGGACCCCTTCCTGTTTGCTCCTCCTGGTCCTCCGGACGATCTTTGCAATGGTAACCCGGGCGTTTCCTTCCGCCCGATTTGGTGCAGGAACTTCCCAAACAACCGTGTCCGGTGACGACCTGCGTCAAGCGGAAGGTGAGGGCGCCGCGGCTACTGCTCAAAGAGGGGACTTATCTCCACTGTTGTGGCGTGCCCTTAGGATTAGGGCTTAAACGGGTCTTGGGCAAATCCTTGGCTTCGGGAAGCACCTGGATAAGGGACGCACACAACCGTGAAGTATGGTAGAAGAAAGGGGACGCCTAGACCAGCAGTGGGTGATTACGGACAAATAAGATGATGATGATGGTAGTCATCATAGGTTTGATATTCGCGACGGGAGATTATTTTGTGGTTGATGTTTTGTTCTGTGAATTTGGTCATGTTTTACTCTATTGCATACAAATTTTTTAAATTATTTTTTTTGCTTTGTTTCAGGTATGTAGTGGGAGAAAAACAGTAACAACAACTTCCTATTTGCAGTTGCGTGAGTATTATAAAACAAATATTTACACTTTTTATGCTGGTCAACTAACCTACATTAGGAAACTAGAAAACTAGCTGCCTGCCTCAAAATTTGTCAGGATTGTCTTAACACTGTTTTAAGCTTTCGCGGTTAACAACTAAACTTATACTGTCACTTACGGGGTATCTTCCGTGATTGTGTATTGTGACCGTGGTTGGATATCGGGAGCTCAAAATAATGAACAATCACAGAAGATATCCCGTAAGTGACACTATAAGTTTACTATTGTCTTAGAATAAATTAAATGTCACTGTGTATTCGTTGGTTACGTACTTCCTAGGTTTGATCTAGGGTGCTCAGGGCCGTAAACTCCCGGTCATCGTGATAAGTCCGGGATACGCTACCGGGTGCATTTAAGTGACGTATCTCAAGCTGGCCGGTGTAGCCATTTAACACGGCTCATAAACTTTACTACCGAAGAAAAGACCGGACAAAGCATTGGCAAAACACTTACTGATATCCGGTTTCTTAAAATATGCGGTTCCGAAGCAGTAACTAATTTAAATTAACTTCAAAGACGTCAAAATATAATAATTAAAACTTTGTTCCATTATCATTATTTATTTATTTATTTAACACTTCAAGCACAAAAGTACAGAGGCGGACTTAATGCCATAGGCCATTATCGTACTCCAACAAAGACCATATACGAAAAAACTAAACTATTAAATATTAGACAGCCATACATTTACTACACTTGCATTCTTATTAAAAACATAACTTCAAACTCAATACAAACTGACATACAACTAAAGAAAAAAAACAATGTCACATAACCTGAGAAATAGATATAAAAACAAATTTGAAGTCATCAGCGTACGCACTAATTACGGTAGAAAGACCATATTATATGAAGGAGTCCCATCTGTTCAATGGATTACCGTAACGTGAATACATTTAAAAATAATCTTAAGAAACATATATGTACATTATAACTTCTTATACTCTGGAGGAAATTGTATTGTACTGTATTATCAAACTTATTACATAATATTAAACTTACTTTGTATCTCATTATAAGCGGGCTGTATGTTCTTATGAGAAATAAATTTCTTTAAACCGAAAGTACAACATTATTTTTAGTATATGCGAAACCTGAATATAGTTTGTTTAGAATAAGTAACTGAATCGATTCCAATAATTTTTTAACCATGTTATATTTTTTCCCAAAAATATTTTAAAAAGTTAAAAGTTGGACACCAAGCGACATTAAGTACCTATCGCAATAATTTAGGTACCTACTGCCAAATTATTATTATCAATGAGCTCAAGACGACGCTGGAGACGCGGTCAGGAAAGATATTTGGGTATTTGGTTAAGCAAAGCGTGAGCAGAACAAATATGAACTTGTCGATCTTTAGCTTAAGTGTCGCTTGCCTAGGTCGCTTCGTGGATGGGTTACCGCCCATTTTTTCCTCCGTGCCTCTGAAAGCACGGTAAGCCGCGGGTCCTGGCTGTCATTTGTAGATCTTTGACAGTTGTTACAGAAAGTCATTGGCCCGAAAGTCTGACAACCAGTCTTACCAAGGGGTATCGTTTAACCAGTACTAACTGGGTTGTGGAGGTAAAATATATAATACTAGTACTCGGCTGCATCAGGTTAGACTGGAAAACAACGCCAACATAGTTGGGAAAAGGCTAAGCAGGCGGTGATGATGGTTAAGCAAAACGTGATCATATCGTTGAAACGGAAAATTCTCAGTAATGGTCTGGAGTTGTGCCTCATTTAGACTGGCAAAAAGCTCGCTTTTTTAACTTATGAAACATTTTAAGGTAAATGCGCCAGGGGAGGTCGCGAAAGTCAAATTTCGTTGTTTTTTTGGAATTTGCAGGTCAGTTTCAGGCTATATGTACCGTAACACGTATGTAGTTACATAATTATAATCTTTAAAATCATCAATACAGCCCTCTATCGTCATTTAATCACATGTAATGACTATTTCATGAAAAAGTCATTCAATGGGATTATTTGAACTTAGAAGGCTGTATTGAGGAGTTTAATGACTATAGCTCTGAAAAGATAAATTTGTTACGGTCGCACATCGTATCTTAATCAACGCACCACCTGACACTGACTTGTAAATTGCAAAAAAAGTAAGAAACTTTAAATTTCGCGAACTACCCTGGCGTTTCCACCTTAACATCAGTGGCGAAACGTGGGTGAATATCCATTTCGATAATACATGCATGATGTACATTACTACATTGTATGTTTATTAAATGCAGTCAGTGTGGTCTGAACTTAAGACCCCTAGCTTGTCAGTCGCCCATATCACTTTAGTGTGTGGTCGATTTAGGTACCAAAATAAACATACCTACTTTATCATTCTAGAATAATCGATTAATTGACGTCAATTGACGTATATGAATGTGACAGAGAAATAACATCGATAAATTATTCAAAGTTACTTAAGTTCAGTACAGGAGCTCGTGGTTAAATAATAACAGGCGCTCGGGTCGATCTTTAGGTTAAGCCGTGCTTGCCAAGGTTGGTCTGTGGATGGGTGACCGCCCATTACATACCGAGTTTCTTCCGTGCCACGTTAAATCGGGATATCAGACTTATCCGCTAGATTATTGTATAAATGTTGTGTTCTGCCTCGTTGGTATAGTGGTCACAAGCGCGACTGCTGAGCATGAGGTCCTGGGTTCGATTGCCGGGTCTAGCAAAGTGTTATTGGGTTTTTCCATCAAGAATTTCTCAGCAGCTGTCACGGAGTCTGATTCGTGCCCGGTCGATGGCAATAGGGTCGCCCCCTATTACATGGGACTTAAATATAACTGGCGAAATGTGGGTGTACTATTAGGTACACCTCTGCCTAATCCCTCAGGGATTACAGGCGAACCCGAACAACCGTCGCGACGTTGAGCTGTTGCCCACCAGACAGGCACAACACCCGTCTGGTCAGAGGATCCTTCCCTTTTCAATGTAGGTTGACTTTCCACTCTGTTCCTCAAATCTCTAAAAGAAGGAACATCTTTAAAATAATACCGTATGTTAGTATCGCAGCATGTAGTGTTCTGTAGTTTTCGTATAAGTATGTTTCTATTCTTCAGATTTACAAAACACATAAATCGTATATCAACCCCGTGGTGTCGGAGATCAGTGTCAGCATCGATAATCCTCCTAGAGGGATCCCGCTAGAGGGTAGGCAGAACTAATGCTGATGGATGGATAGGGTACCACTACTGTCGTGTGACCTGCTAGGTCACTGATATTCACAAATCTAAGGAATATTAAAAGTTAGTGTCGGGTGTAGCATCTGGTTTCTGTATCTGGAAAACTAGTTGTGTGAATGTGTTGTAACATGAAATATAAATTATTATTAATAAATTTCTTTAAATGATGAATCGGACTGCCAAGTCATAGGTCTCGAGTTCGAACCCAAGACACACACCTCTGATTTTTCCGATTCATGTGCGTATTGTATAATTATCACTTGCTTCGGAGAAGAAAAACATCGTGAAGAAACCAGCATGCCTGAGAGATATTTCTTGACAGCATGTAAAGCCAAGTCAGAGGCCCATGGGCGGCATAAAAAATCTGGCACCAGGTTAGGCACTAACCACACGATAAAGAAAGAAAGTAAGAATTATGAATCGTGTGTGCAGAAAAGTTAATGCGTACCTAATACTTTTTTTTACGTACAGCCTGACACCGACCGGCAAATTGCAAAAAAAAACTTAAGAAAATGTCCAAAAAAAAAAAATTAAAATGAAAGAAGAAAAAAAAAATTAAATGATGATGATGATTGATATGTCCAAATGTTATGAATGTGTGTGTGTGTCTTATGTCTATGTGTCTTGTATTTCGCAGGCGACCCTGGTACTTCCATCTTAAAAAACGAAAGACGTCAAGGTGACACGCGTTTTTCAATTCAGAATACAAATAACTAGACGTTGAAAACAGAGTAATGTTACTACCAACTTATTTATCTTCAAAAACTTCCACAGATATAAATAATGCACAAACATCTCCAGTCTAAAGTCCCCTCCACACAACCCGTCCCTTCTCCGGGACTGTTTGTTGTGGCGTGACCTTTACACCGCGATATCCCGGGATTACGGGATCATCCCGAACTTGTGGAGGAGTCGGCGACGTCTGTCCGTCTATGTTTGGGACTTATGTATTATATATGTGTGGGTAGTTAGTCTGTGGTTAGATATTATTAGTAGAAGGTAGGCGTTTTGTTTAGTTTTTGGGCTGATAGTTTTGTTTACTGTTAAACTTCACTTCTCAAATTATTATTGACAAAACACACATAACATCACGCCAGTAATCCCCGACTGTTTAGACAGAGGTATACTTAATAATACACCCACATTTCGCCAGTTATGTTTAAGTCCTATGTAATAAGGGGCGAGCCTATTGCCATCAACCGTTCACAAATCCAGACCCCGTTAATTTCTGGTGGGAAAACTCAATAACAATTTGCCCGGACCGGGAATCGAACCCAGGACCTCATGCTCAGTCAGTACTGTGACTGCTGTACTTATTTTCACTAAAAATGACCCTCTTCAAATGCACGTAATTTAACTCGATCCTCGGCTACCTACACCTGGTTAGTTTCAGGCACACTGCGAAGATCTTTGCTCCACTTATTCTAATAGTATTCTACCTTTGCCGACCAAAGCTCCCATTAAAGTATGGCTATGTTAGTTTCAGTAGCTCCTACATCGTGTCCCACTGCTGGGCCTCCTCTTTCTCCTTCCATATCCTGTGCGATCTCTGGCCATGTTAGCCCCGCAAGCATGATCAGATCCTCACGCCACCTTCGCCATGGCAGACCTCGACGACGCTGTCCTTCCTCAGGCGTCCAGTGTGTGACGATCTTTGCCCATCTCTCTGGCTGCATCCGTGCGACGTGGTCTGCCTAGACTGGATAAAAAAGGCTATTTAATTGGAAATCAATTTAGTTTCTTTTGAGTACTGACAACATAGTTCTTGTTCGCACGATCTATACTAGTTGCTACACACACCAGTATTTCGCTATGGAACTTCTCCTGCATACTACATCCGCATCGTGTGTGGTGACTCTAACAGAGCAGTAACTCTGTCAGTGCTCGTAACTCGTAACGTGGGGACAGTCTATATTTAGTTAATAGCTTAAATTATAGTGTTAGGGTAAAAGTTGAGTAGACAGAGAAATGGGTGACGAAGAAAAACTCATATTACTGAAGTTGCTTTACAGGACTGGCCACGTCTGCCGCATGCCCAATGAGCTTTATTCCAAAGCAGCCAGTTTCTGGAGCACTGACACAGCCAGAAGGCGTCGCGGCAGTCCTCGTAGAAGATGGCGGGGCGAGCTGGACAAAACCAACGACCAGTGGTGCACATTAGCCCTGGATAGGAACAACTGGAAGTCATGGGGGGAGGCCTTTACCCAGCAGTGGGATGACGCGGTTGTTCCGTGAATCGGTGACCCCCCATCACATACCACATCTCCTCCGTGCCTCAAAAAGCACGTTAAGTCGTTGGTCCCGGCTGTCATTTGTAGATCTTTGAATTTCGTTACAGGTAGTCAGTGGCTCGAAAGTCTGACAACCAGACTTACCAAGGGGTATCGTATTACCCAGTACTAACTGGGTTATGGAGGCCAGATAGGCAGTGGCTCCATGTAAAATACTGGTATCCAGCTGCATCTGGTTAGATTGGAAGCCGATCGCAACATAATTCTGAAAAAGTTAGGCAGATGATGAGTGTTCAATTATTCCTCAATGAGACCGTATAAGCATTACTACACAACATTACCCACTCACATTAACCAGTAGTTTCAAGTATTGAATACACAAGCAAGCCGTATGAACAATATTATGCTAACTTGTACCAACTTAACTGGTGCTTTGACAAGCTCTTATTAGCTTATAACACGCTTAACTTAGTTCCAAACTTAGAACTTAGCGGAAATGGTAATGGTAATTAAATATGTACGAATTGTACTGTGTATACATAAGTAGTTGGGAAGCTGGATTAAGTAGTCTTGATGGTTTTGAGACCATAACATCACGCCTGTAATCCTCGAAGGGTTAGGCAGAGGTGTATCTAATAGTACACCCACATTTCGCCAGTTATGTTTAAGTCCCATGTAATAGGAGTGAGCCTATTACGTGCATTGACAGACTCCGCGGCTGCTATTAAGAAATTTCTAATGGAAAATCGCAATAAAATTCTCTGTCGGTCGTATTGAATCCAGGATCCCATGTCCAGAAGTCGCGTTTGCGACTACTAGACCTATTTTATATTACGTCATTCTTTTAGCCCAATGCGTGAAATGAGTTGTCAACTCATTTAACACAATTATAAGGATTTTTACAAAAACTACTTATTGTATTTGTAATTCATCAAATCAGTCCCAAAAAAATCATTGAATAAGGACTTACAAGAAACCGGATTTTTTAAATAATAGGTATAATCATTGAAATCATCTTTTTTTCACATTAGCCTCTATGGACACTTATAAAACGTCGAGAAAAGGTGCACGATTCGTGTAGGTCGTTTCGTATGGAGAAGAACCGGCAAGAAACTCCATGGTTACTATTTTAAAATTATTTGGTTTTCCAGCGTTAGTACTTAAGTATGAAAGGACAGCGTAGGCCCAACAATAAGTCCTTGCTTATTTCACAAAAACGTAAAACAAGATATAAAAGTTAGCAAGCATCTAGGAATCTTCAAAAATATAATAAAAATTCTAAATTAACCAAATGACACAAATTTTGTCATCAGAGCTGTAACTACTCTCATAATTTATGCTCGCATTCTACATTTAATTAGTGGATGTAAATGATCACACCATCATTTTCATTATTTTGCTAAAGCTCCTGTACTATAATCACTAGCATCATTATTTTAATTGATCGTTTTTCCAATTACTTTATCTGCAATACAGAATTTTAAAACAAGATAAAATAAAAATGTACAAAACGAAGCAGAAAATATAAACAAAACACAAGATAAGACAAACGGCGCGCTCTTAATAACTCTGAAACTTTGCTAATTTTATGACAGAACAAATGCTATTCCACCTAATTTGATTGCACATTTTATCTGATGTATCTCCTCGACTAAATTACTTGCAATCTCATTTTTTGTTTGGAAATAACAATATTAGAGTTGCAGTTTGGTTTTATGTGATTTCAACTATGATCATCATCATCATCTGTCTAGCCTTTTCCCAACTATTTTCTGTCCTATCTGCACAACACATACTGTGTAACAGAAAAACCTTTGGAATGACTAATTGTCAGACTTTTGGCAACTACGATACCAGGTACGAAATACTTAATTTGTCTAGGATACTAAAAAAACCGGCCAAGTGCGGGTCGGGCTCGCGCATGACGGGTTCTGTACCATCGTAGTAGGGGAGCCCCCTTTAATTTTTATTATTTGTTGTTATAGCGGCAACAGAAATACACATTCTGTGAAAATTTCAACTGTCTGCCTATTACGGATCATGAGATACAGCCCGCTGACAGACAGACGGACGGACGGGCAGCGGAAGCTTAGTAATAGTGTCTCGTTGGTTACCGTCGGGTACGGCACCCTAAAAAACCACCCCTATGCACATAGTTGATCCATTACTGTTATTAAAAAAGGTTTAAGCCGCGTTGACACGATCAGAGTATGCTCGGACCGAGTGGACTCTGATACCTACTTGGACGCAACTCGTATTGTCGCAACCGATAATTAAAAAAAAAAAACCGAGCGCACTCGGATGGGTTGGGTTGGTATGGGTTGCCAGAGTACGAATTACGTCTGAATTGGTCCACTTGGTCCGAGCATACTCTGTGTCAACGCGGCTTTAACAAAAATATTCAATAATCTAAAACTTCAATACAAAAATCTTGAAACAAAAAACTGCAATGAAAGTGAAATAAAATCGATGAAAAAGCAATCGATTTGCCAGAAGGAAGGGTCCAACAAAAGGGAGCTGGAACTACCCTCATTAAGACAAGTATTTCCAGTATTGTACAACGAAATGAATTTCTCTCAACAGTGTAAACGCTTTTCAGCTTCCATTGTCTTTAACTTGGACTATGTGGATGAGGATACGAAAATAGAAGATTTTCTTTTATTTTTTCTACGGGAACTAAGCTGTGCCCTTTCCAAGATATGGATGACATTGAACCTAGACATACTTTTATAAATATTTTAACAATATATAAATACTAGCGGTTGCCCCGCGACCCACGTGATTTTTTATACAAAAATAATATTTTCCCCGTTTCGCAACATTTTTCATTGATCCTCCGCTCCTATTGGTCGTAGCGTGATGTTATATATATCCTAAAGCCTTCCTCGATAAATGAACTATCCAACACTAAAATAATTTTTAAATTCGATTTAGGAGTTCCTGAGATTAGCTCGTTCAACCAAACAAACTCTTCCGCTTTATAATATTATAGTATAGATTAAGAAAGAGCATATTTTTTAAATTGAAATCTCTAGTAACGTATATTTACTACCTAGTACACCTAAAAATATTGCCTATTTACTTTAATTGCCAAAGTAGGACCATTCTCTGAATTACATTTTGTTTTACTTTTTACTCCAACCATCACAAATCATTACTAACCTCATCGTTGTCACATTACCATACACAATTACCATAGCTCATTTCGGTGCTCCAGCCCCTTGTTTTTCCATTCCACCCCTCGCTGTTCCAAGTCTTGGAGCAACTATACCTACTTTATTATTTCAGCTCGCTGTTTGCATAAGTTTTATGAAAACGCTTGCAATAAAGCCTCCCAGACTCCTCATTGAGAGCCATTTCTTTAATATCGGACACTTTCAAATTTAAATCTTGCCGAGTTTATCTTGGAGGACGAAAATATTTGGCGTTGGTATTATAAGTTGGTAAGGTAGGGCTTTTTGGCTTTTTGGCTTTCAGGTGTGTTTTTGAGGATTACAGCGATATTATCTTTCACTGATAAGTAAAGGCCGAGGAATATATAATCGGTTTTGCTGGATTGGGGATTATAATAATTTATTCATTTATACGCGAGTGGCTGAGCTCGTGGCTAAATAATAACAGCCGCTCGGGTCGATCTTTAGGTTAAGCCGTGCTTGCCTAGGTTGGTCTGTGGATGGGTGACCACCCATTACATACCGAGTTTCCTCCGTGCCTTGGAAAACACGTTAAGCCGTTGTTCCCGACTGTCATTTGTAGATCTTTGACAGTCGTTAGGCAGTCAGTGGCCCAAAAAGTCTGACAACCAGTTTTACCAAGGGGTATCGTATTACCCAGTACTAACAGAGTTGTGGAGGTCAGATAGGCAGTCGCTCCATCTAAAATACTGGTATTTAGCTGCATCCGGTTAGACTGGAAGCCGACCCCAATATAGTTGGGAAAAGCCTAGGCAGATGATGATACGCGAGTGGCTGAAAAGTAGTAAAGTTATAGTTGGCAAGCTTTAACTAAGGAAACGATGGATGGACTGTGTGAAAGATGGCATAGGCTCTTGATTGGTGATTCATGAGTGACTGGGTGATTCATGAGATGACTAATAACAGTAAAGTATGGAAGAAGACATTCTGCATCGACCTCAAATAACAAGAATTTTAAAGAATCATGCGTATTCCATTTCGAAAACAAATAGCTTTGCAATTACAAAGTAATATGGATGATGGTTGAATTAGCGAAGTTAATTTTTTATTAATGTTTTAGGTTCTATTGTTTTCTTTTTTATGTTTGCTGTTTGTACCATTATCGTTATTTCATTTTCCGAATGAAAATCACTCTCAATTTATTTGTATCAGCTATATTTAATTTCAGCCCTACACCCTCCATTTTGTTTGCAGAAAAACCCTTTGAAGCATTTATTTGAAACTATTCTTGAACTCACGTAAAAACTAGAAGAAATCCACTTTATATCCAAATAATACGTAGTTTTAGTGAAATAGAAAGGTACCCTCGTAAATGCCATTCAGCTGTCTGCTCCTAATTTATTTTTAAGAAAAAATAACTACGCTTACATATTGTTCAATTTGCTTTGACGTTTCAACATTTGACAGCTGCTGTCAATTTTTTTTTTTATTGTATGGCTAGCACAGACTAGCACTTTAGTATTGGCAGGTTTTATTATTTTTAATATCGAATTTGGTGATGGTTTTGTATGAAATGAGTGGTAATAGTTTTTATTATTTTATTTGAAACACTGAATTGAGTGTTTGTATTGTTTTTGACGAATTTAGTAAAAATAGTTGTAGGTACTTCTTTTATTTCGTTTTCGGGTGTTGTTCATAAACGCTGCTAAAGTTGAGTAATTGTTAACGTCTTCATAAACACCCAATATTCTACGATTTTTTAACGTCTTTTAACTTCAAGCTATTTAAAAAAAAGAAATTACTCGACGAATAACGAATTTAGCCTTTTTATAAAAGTTGCACCGTTTTTACGGTAAAACGAAAATGCTGAAATTAAAAAAAAAATAAGCTGTTGAAATTGGCTCATTGAACATTTGCTAACTTAAAAAAAAAATATTTTCATAACCACATCAAATATTTACCAAAAACTAAAACAAACAAATATGATTGCTGTACTCAGCAACAAAAATAAAAGAAAATCAGAGCAATACAGTGGTGTTTGCTGTAGATAACGTAATCAATCTGTTTGCATCGGATACTCCTAATCAAAAACTCCAACGCGAATCAGTTCAGCAGAATTTGTTGCTCAGATTCGGGGTTTATTTGTATTTGTTGTGGTCCAAGTTAAGAGACGCAAGCGTGTATAGTATAACTGCATTTAAGGTTACTGTTTATATCAGTGATAGCCTAGTGGTGTGACCGTCTGACTGCCAAGTCATAGGTCCCGAGTTCGAAGCCAAGATGCGCACCTCTGATTTTCGGTTTTATGTGCGTATTGTATAATGATCACTTGCTTCGGTAAAGGAAAACATTGTGAGCAAACCAACATGCTTGAGAGATATTTCTCGACGGCATGTAAAGCCAAGTCAGAGGCCCATGGGCGGCATAAAAACTCCGACACCAAGTTAGGCACTAACTGCGGGACTGTTCGAAAGAGATACCGTGGCCCTGGAACACAAAGGTCAAAGAAGGAACATGGATGGGTTTTAGTCAGTACAAGTCTGACACTCCCTTCTGCTCCGCCCAGGAAGGGGGGGGCGGGGTCATTTGATGATTTCCCATCCGAAAAAATAAATAAAATACTAACCACACGATAAAGAAAGATCCCGATGTATTTGGAGTCGGTGCAGGATGCCTTCTTCCACAATCACTTTTATTGCACAATTTTGTGATTCACCGAAGTTATGCGAAAGTAACTAAGCATGCAATTCGAAAATATTGGGAGGGATTTAATTTTTTCCCTTTGCGGTACGGAACCCTAAAAAAAGAAAAATCTTAGAAAAATGGACGGACAGCGGAGGCTTAGTAATAACTAATAACTGTCCGTCTATCTTTTTGTCATCGGGCTGTATCTCATGATCCGTAATAGGAAGACAGTTGAAATTTTCACAGAATGTGTATTTCTGTTACCGCTATAACAACAAATAATAAAAACAAATTAAAAGGGGCTTCCCTACTACGATGGTACAGCACCCTTCATGCGCGAGTCCGACTCGCACTTGGCTGGTTTTAATTGGACTTCCAGACCGCATTACAACAAGCATTAGTAAACAGACGTAAAACAGATAGATATCTAATACCTATCTGTTTTACGTCTGTTTACTAATTTGGAAACATAATAAAATCGCTAATTCCTTTTTACTTACACCACACAAACACAACTGTATCTTAACAATGTTTTCGGACACCCATCCCGAATTTGACAACAACCCTTAAAACGTACCCCGGGTCTTCCGGACCCAACCGTTGTTCAGCGGCCATCTTTGATTCTAAACATAATTGTTTTATTACTGTAAATATTAAATTTACGCCTTAATATTGAGCTCATTACTCATCTGAAGTTATTTGACTCACTGATTTGTTAAGCTTGAGTTATACTGTGAATCTGTTTGTGTGTTTAATGAGAATTTATGTATTTGTTGTTCTTATGTTATATTATTTCCTCGGTTTAAGAAATAATTGGCTGAATATGCGTGATTGCTCTTAAAATACAAGGCGTTAACGGACCTTTCATGAAGCCGTCAACCAAGAAGGCTTGGTTATTATATACTTCAAACTAAGTAGCTCTACTCTAAAGAATATCCCTGAAAACCACTTTTTTTGGGGTGAATAATCACATTTTACGGTACTCAATGTCATCATCATCTGCCTAGCCTTTTCCCAACTATATTGGGGTCGGCTTCCAGTCTAACCGGATGCAGCTGAATACCAGTATTTTACATGGAGCGACTGCCTATCTGACCTCCACAACCCAGTTAGTACTGGGTAATACGTACCCCTTGGTAAGACTGGTTGTCAGGTTTTACGGTACTCAATGTAAACGCACTCAAAACATTGTGCTGATGGATGCATTGAATATGTACGAGGGTCGTGGAGGTATTTATAGTAAAGTTCACAAATCCAGACTCTGTAGCTGCCGCTGAGAAATTCCTGATGGATAAACCCAATAACGCTTTGCCCAACCCGGGAATCGAACCCAGGACCTCAGAGGTCGTCCTTGCGACCACTAGACCAACGACGCAGTCAAAAACTTTAATTTACACATATTTTCAATAGTTGTGTAAGATACTATATTAGTTGTTTCTTGTAATCTTAATTTTAAGCTACATTATGTAGAAGTAGAACACATAAGATACAAATTTGAAATCTTCAGGAACAATTTGTATTTTTTTATTTTATTTGTATTTGTAATAAGAGAATAATATGCCAACATTAGTTATTATGAATATATAGTTACCTAGAAAAACAATGGCCGCTTCCCGGCCACTTGATCTCAAATATACATAAGCACTAGCTTATACCCGCAGCTTTGCCAGCGTGGAGTTCGGTAATTGCCCACGGGATCTTACTTCTGGGATAATAAGTAATCTATGTGCTATACCAGACTATAATCTATCTCTGTGCCAAGTTTCATCCGGTGTTCAGCCATTTTGGCGCATTTATAATAGTTTATGAAACATTTTTACTTTCAAAGTTGAACAGGTAATATAGAAAAGTTAGTTTCAACAAATATTTAGTCCCAAACAAATTCAATTCAGTCATTGAAATTCAACCTTCTTTATCAAGCCATTCTTCTTTATAGTTTTACCCAAAAAAACAGACAAAGAATACTGGCAGAAATCCGTACATCTCTACCAGTAACAGGTGCCCAAATACAGGTTAATCGCCAACTGTTTTTCTTCTTCCATAGCAAATAAACTTGAGCCCAAATTAAAGGATGCCTGATGTCATTCGTAAAACAAATCCTGCGTATAAAAAAGGCTAGTAAAAAAACGGGCAAGTGTGTGTCGGACAACGCGTAGACAAAAGTTCCGTAGTCGGTATGAATATTTACGCGTGTACAGTATTGATTTTTAATAATACTCCTTTTTTTTTGTTAGCCTGTTTGAGTGTCCCACTGCTGGGCAAAGGCCCCCCCTTTCTCCTTCCAAACGTCTCTGTCCTGTGCGATATCTGGCCATGTTCGCTCCGCAAATGAGATCAGACGTCAAGTCACCTTCGACGGATAATGATACTCCTAAGCTTTGTTTTTTTTTCATACCTCAGTTACATGTATATGTAACTACGAACTAGGTGCTAACTGTCACCCCCATTTTCATATTTCACCACACCATTGTTTTCAACTACTCTTCAATTTTCATCATTAGTGTCAAAGTCTCCGATAAAAAAATGGCTGTGTGAAATTCGGGCGTACAAACAGACGGACGGTAACGATGTTTTTTTATGTACAACTTCCTTAAGGAAGTTGTAAGCATGCGTTACAAGTGGTCGTTGCACTCATTCATGTTTTGAATAATAAAAATGAATGTTTGTATTTTTGTACTCTTTTTCTTCTCTGTATGCCTGCGAAGGTTCCAGGCCTAAAAATATATATTTACGTGACATTATACAGCTAGTTTACCTTAAAACCAGTGTGGACAATTCTTGGTGAACCAAAAAAAGGGTTCAGTTTTTTGCCAGTTGACTGCGGAACCCTAAAAAGGCAAAGAAGAAATAATTAAAACCTCGCAGGCGGTCTGATGTACCCCACAGCCACGGTGAATTTTTTTTAATTAGGATTTTTAATGATTACAGCGAAATGCTTGTGAAGTCGAATTTTTGATCGTAAAATGTGATGTTATGAAATACTTAAGCTGTGATATTAAATTTCTGTGGTGGCTTCATAACTGGATTCGTGGGTTGATAAATGTCTCGTTAAAATGTGGGATGGATGTGGAAAAATGCGTTCATATGCGATGCGATAAAGTCCACCTTTTTTTATTTTTTTTAGAGCATTTATTCAGAATTTATAGTAGTACATTTTGTTGCTTCTTCCTAGTTTATAAATGCGAAAGTAACTTTGTCTATCTGTCGGTCTGTCCTTTACACAACTTTTATTGACTGCACAGATTTCGATGTTTGGTTTACACGCAGAGTCTGACATAGTTAAGGACGTAGGATGCATGTAGATGATGTGTGATAGCCACACTGTCGAAGTAGGTTTAAGATTACCTGTAATGATAGTTGTAAGTTGAATAAATAAATAAATAATAAATAAATGTTTATCATGGTACGCACGATGGCCAATTAAGCTTTACAAAACCAGTTTATGCGGATCTCCCATTGTATAAGAAATCTATACAAAACGAGGCCAATTTATACTGGCAATATACAGCTTCATGTGCCGCCGTGTGTACTACGCTTATTGTGTATTACTACTAAGTATTATTGTGTAATTAATCGGAGAATGTTGGGTCAGGACTGTGGCATTAATTAAACAAAAATCCAATTCAATAACATAATCAGCCTATTAATGTTCCCACTGCTGGGACGCAGGCCTTCTCTCTACGAGAGGGAATGGGCTATAATCCACCACGCGGGCCCAGTGCGGGTTGGTAGATGTCACATGTCTTCGAATTTTTGGTTCTAGGACATGCCGGTTTCCTCACAATGTTTTCCTTCACCGTTTTGAGAGCAGTGGTGATGAGATAAATTATACAAAGTAATGCGCCTGGCTAGGTTCGAACCCACGACTTACTGCTCGTAAGTCGGGGTCTCCACCACTGGGCCACCGATGCTCTCAATTTTCAATAACGCAAAAAAATATCTAAGACAATAAAATCTAATTAATAATAACAAAATTAAATTTAAAATTAAAAAAGCCCCCATCGCAACAAAGAAAAGCGAACAAACATTTAAAAAGTCAATAAAATGGCTGAGCCTGTTTTGATAAAACATGTCTAATTGTAATATACACATCATGCCCTTTCATTTGATACCCCACTTGGGTATATTTGAAAATATTCGATTATTCATCACCACTTTCACCCCCATGTCTAAAATGGCTGAACTGTTTGTGATAACACAAGTCTAATTGTAATATAAACATATTAATTGAAAACTATAATTGAAACGTAAAACTACACAGCACAATTTACTACTGAACACCAAAGAAATATAACTAACAATAATTAATAAAAAGCGACACAATTGTTTCCACACTAGACACTTACGACACTTATAACATTTATGAGCCATAACTTTGTTCGTTCAAGCCATAAACTGTTAGTAATTGGCTATAATTGGTACAATCATGGCGTTATGACCTTGTTACCCGGCTATTATTTTGACGTAAAACGAGATTCTCCTTTGTCAATAAATGTTTTTCATATACGACTTTCTTCTTGTCAGAAAATAAGGTACTGGCGCCAGCACATCAAACTACCCGAAACCGTCACATTTTCCCAATCAACCTTGAACCTAATGCTTTAGCGATAAAATTGAAAATCTATTAACGAAATTTGATAGATTGTGGTAGCTTGATGTGCTGACTGTACTAAGACTAAAAAGTTTCAAAGTTTTCATTATCTGCCTAGCCTTTTTTCAACTATATTGAAGTCGACTTCCAGTCTAGCCGGATGCAGCTGAATACCAGTATTTTACATGGAGCGACTGCCTATCGGACCTCCACAACCCGGTTAGTATTGGGTATGGGGTACTTCTTGGTAAGACTGGTTGTCAGCCTTTCGGGCCACTGACTACTTAACGACTGTCAAAGATCTGTAATTGACAGCCGGACCCAACGGCTTAACACTTTAAAGTTTTCAATCCATGCTAATTCTTATCATAGTTGTGAAAGTAACTCTTTCTTACTGTCTTTTACCTTTTCACATCCTAACTGAATTTCACGAAATTGGGCATCTAGACCTATAATTTTTATACAAGTATGACGTTCCCGTGGAATAATTCTATCATCGGAGCACCAGAGATACGGCGAGGCGTCATCTTTATATGGTTGAAGTTCCACGGGCCTGAACAAAGACCTATGCTTCCACATTTAGCGGCTCGTCCGTTTCCCGATCACAATAACCTGAATCTCTTCTCTCTCTCAAAAGTTCGAACTTTGTGAATCGGTTTCTTCTAGGCATGCGTGCTTCACCATAGGTCGCAGTAGCGAAGGGTCAGTTTTGTAAGAGGTAAGCCGGATCTTAATGTAATTGTATTATTTGTCTATAGAATGACTGTGGTATTTTTGAAAGTGAAGCCGATAGGAATCGAGTTGAACCTTCGCCACTGCTAGGCCGCATCATCGCTCCACATCAGGCGAGTTACGTTCAAACGCAAGCCTAATCAGAGTAAAAAGAAAAGAAAGGTCTCCACGTAGACGAAAACTAGTTACTGTGACTTGTATTATTCAAAGAGTATCACCATAACAGTAACTCCTTAATTTGTAAGAGATACCTCTCCATTTGCAACCTTTACACAAATAAATAGGCTCCACTATCAAAGACTCTTCAAAGAACTTCAATCACACATGAATTGATACTCTGAGTTTACTTTGAACTCTTTGAAACGAGCTGCACTATGAAAATACGGTCACGTTAAGAGTGAAGGACTATTGAACGAATGAATGAATGAATGCAAGGTCCATTAGGGCGATTAATATAGAGAAGTAGAATCGATATAAATGAATGTTAGAAGCAATGATCCACTAGACTAAAGGCCAAGAATGTGCTACAATTTAATTGTTTAAAGCAACACTAGGAAAGGTGTTGATGACCCACATTTGGCCAGTATGCTTAAGTCCCATCTAATAAGGCGCGCCTATTGCCATCACCCGGTCACAGATTCGACTATATAATTTATCCAAATCCGTTCATCTGTTTAGGAGTTAAGAAGGAGCATAGAAACGGACATACATACATACCCACATACATACAGGTCAAACACATAACCGTCCTTTTGGGCTTCGCTGCAGTCGGGTAAAAATATAGGGTTACCAGTTCATAAATCGCGAAAGGTTGCCAGCACAACCCACGCACCGCACTTTGGATTCAGCGTCAGTATTTCTAGGCGACATTGATTCGAATTTATCACAGCTTGAATTCAATTTATGAATCATTCGGAAACTGGACTGGATGCAAAAAGCACTGGATTAGGTTTTGTCTGCGACTTCTCCCGCGTTTAGACCGAAAATTATCTCACGGGAAGGTCGATAAGGTAAGGTTCCCGGATCGGGCAAAGTGTTATTGGGTTTTTCCATCACGAATTTCTCAGTAGCAGCCACGGAGTCTCGATTTTATGCCGGGTGGATGGCTCGCGCCCCGTATTAGGTACATGGGACATAACTGACGAAATGTGGGTGTACTCGTACTACTAGGAACACCTCTGCCTAACCCTTCGGGGATTACAGGCGTGACGTTATATTTTTGGAAAGTAGGCCGGGGTTATCATATGTCATTATTGTCCTGGTCATCGTGGCCTAATTTCATCTAAATCCGTTCAGCTGTTAACGAGAGAAGGTAACAGACAGACGGACCGCGTTACTTTAGAATTTATTAATATTAGTATAAGTTGTGGAACTGGATTTCATGCAAAAAGGATAGGTTCAACTTTAAGCACGATTCGGAACTGGAGATACAACAGAACAATGGCTTGAATTTGTACCTGAATTATTTCTATTCAATTCAATTCATTTTATTTCAGACAATGATATTAAGTATACCTATACACTTAAAAATATTTTAGTAATTAAAAATCAGAGACAAATAAATACACAACACACAATACTATTATTACTAAATTTACCATCAAAATAAAATATAAAAATTAATTAACACAACAATATTAATTACATGTCAAATAAAATGTAAAATGTCCACAATCAAAATTAAAAAAAAACTTATTTTTAATAAGCTCAAATTAAATAATAAATAAGGTCATTTGAGATCTACATTATATAGGTATTGCTGGTCTAGAAATTCTGGATTTATCTCTTTAGTACATCTTACTGATATCGTGTTTTTCAAGTATAAAGCAAAGTGTTATTGGGTTTTCCCATCAGGCTGTTCTCAGTAGCAGCTCCGGAGTTTGGATTTATGCCCGTTTGATGGCAATAGGCTTGCCACCTATTACATTGGACTTAACTGGCGAAATGAGGGTGTACCACAGATATAGATAGACAGGGTGTACTATTAGGTACACCTCTGCCTAACCCTTCGGGGACTACAGACGTGATGTTACGTTATGATCTTCTTCCATCATTTCTTTGGTCTTCTCCTTCTCTTGTAGTCATCCACATTCATGCTCAAAACTTTAAGAACACAAGTTATTATTAAGTATTATAATCTTCTATGACAAGAGCCTAAAAATGACTACATCAACGACCCATTCTATGTAATAGCAACGCGTAACAGGTCCTCTCTAGTGCTGTAAAATATATCACAAGTAATAAATGGTTAGGATTTTCACTAAAAAAGAAAATTCGAAAAGGTCGAGCGCACACACTGATTTTTGAAGATACTAGCGTCTCGCCCCTGATCCGCACGGTGTTTATGAGTTTACAAAACATGAAAATTTTCTTAGGTAAATCTGTTAATTAATATTAGTAAGGGTAACTAAGATGTGAGTCGCACGGGACCGGTCAATGTGGCGATACTTGAGGGAGGCTTATGTCCAGCAGTGGACGTCTTTCGGCTGAAATGCTGATGTTGATGATGAAGGGTAACTAGGTTGTAGAGGTCAGATAGGCAGTCGTTCCATGTAAAATACTACTGCGATTCAGTTGCTGCAGTTTGAC
This sequence comes from Noctua janthina, assembly GCA_963576755.1. Taxonomy (NCBI): domain Eukaryota; kingdom Metazoa; phylum Arthropoda; class Insecta; order Lepidoptera; family Noctuidae; genus Noctua; species Noctua janthina. The sequence continues at coordinate 9,583,514 of OY755075.1, read as the reverse complement.
TGGCAGCCGACCCTGACATAGTTGGGAAAAGGCTAGGCAGATACATACATAAACTCACGCTCCTTTCCTATGAGAGTAGGCAGAAACCATAGAACGCCACCTGCTACGATCCTCACATACTCCTTTTGCCTCGTCCACGTTCATACATCTGGTCATACACGCACGCCGGTTGCGAGTACTACGCACCTGACCTTTCTGAAGTATCTCACCAATAAGTTGCATGTCCTTTTAGGGCGTTGCCACTCACAACAGCCTTATAAATACCTTTTGTTAGTCGCCTTTCATTCATCATCTCGTCATGACCAAACCATCTAGGAATACTCTTTTTAAATTTTGTCACATGTAGGAAACATTGTCACCCTAGGGAGATAATGTTTGTCACTTGGGGGAGGCCTATGTCCAGCAGTGGACGTCTTTCAGCTGAAATGATGATGATGATGATGATTAGTGTAAAATACACATAAACCTTTCGGAACAAATTTTCTAAATGATGATGATATCTGTATCAAAATCTGTTGCGGAGTTCAGAAAAACAAAATGGTCATACAGACAGACACAAGAATCAACTTCAATTAATATTATATGTACGTATAGAAGATTAAGTATACACTCATTCGGGGTTGATGTTCTTGCTCAAGAACCACACACATTAGGCCTTCTACTATATTGCTAGGGTGAATAAAAGATAAGAAATATTGTGAACTTTGTACATTTTAGACTTTTGAAGAGAGACGAGAAAGATAAATATGGCTTTTACAGTGCCAGACTATGATACACTTGAGGTTTTGAGTGTGAACTTCGTTTGGGCTGAAGTTTTATTACTTTTTGTATGACGGTACTCGTGTGTTACACGTCTTCAACTTTAGCTTGTGATGCTGTCTGTCCAGCTGTCTCTATCATTATAAATTCAATAGTAAGTCGTGTCTGTTTCATGACTTGATGGCTGAACTGATTGTGCCGCAGGTAGATCATGACCGATGGTCGTGGAAGCCTGACGCTTCAGGAAGCAGTGGTCTTTTTTCGGCTGATGTGATGATGATAATGGAGACAGGACAGGCGGGGGATTGGGGTTACTCATTAAAACCCAATTATTTTACGGAAAACGATTCAATAATTATTATTAACATAACATAACATCGTGCCTGTAATCCCCGAAGGGTTAGGCAGAGGCGTACCTAATAGTACCTACATCCACTTCTCACCAGTTATGTTTAAGTCCCATGTAATAAGGGGCGAGCCTATTGCCATCAACCGAGCACAAATCCAGACTCCGTGGCTGCTACTGAGAAATCCCTGATGGAAATACCCAATAACGATTTGCCCGACCCGGGAATCGGACCCAGGACCTAATGCTCAGCAGTCACGCTTGCGACCACTAGACCAATGGGGCAATTCAATAATTATTTTAAAATGTCAATTTAAATTAGCTAGCGTAACTCTGCAAACGCGATAGGTTTTTTTCGGGTGAATGACCTCCTGGTCAATGTTCTGCTGTAAATCACTGCAGATTCTCTCGCCATTATAACTTCATCTGGTAAGACACTCACAGATAGGTAAAGACCTCACTTAAACCTTTACTGCAGTAAAACAGTAAAATTCTTCTAAGTGCATCTAAACAATACTACTTGAAAGCCGTATCGGAAAGTGCTTGAAGCTCTTACCGCACTACGTTTGGGCCATCAAAAGATAATATGCAAATACTGAGTGCAGACCATTTGAAGAATCGATTTCTTGTATAAAGTGTGCGTTACTGATTCCCTTGCATAATATTTGGTCCGGACAAAACGATCGGGGTTGTGGAGAAAGCGATAAGTTGAAGCGTTTCGTTTTAAAAATGCAGGGTGTTAAAAATCCCATAGACGTGGGTCTTCTTTTTTGTTTGTTTTTCCCTTTGGTTTTAACGATTATCTGGCAGTTTTAGTACTATAAGCGACCTACCCAAATGTTCTTCGTGACGTTGAGCTCCTTAAGTTAAAAGTCGAGATACACGATAACTCACAAATGCTTGCACTGACTGGACAGGCCCACTCAAATCTGTGTGAATCTTTCTTCAAAAGATCATCTCGGACACTTATGTGCATAGTCCTCATATGAGTTGACCAAGATTATATCTGGACCTTAAAAGAGACTATGGCCTCTGAGTTTGTTTCGGCTGTTTCTTCTCAGAGTAGTCAAGTCCGAAAAACCGGCTCCATATAGTTTAAAAAAAATTACGTGTAAAAGTTTTTGCAAAAACCTATTTGCTAAACAAACATCATTTATCATTTAAAGCAAGAAACCGACGACCGAGAGCGGACCAATAAATAACCTCAGCAGCACCAAAGGACTTGAACACAATAAGGCCTAAGACTTACGTAGATTTAATACAAGCTCAATATACTAAAACCTCACAGTTTGTCATGAGTGTCATGACACAACATTCTCAAAATATGTTGATGTTATAACGTTGCCTGCGAAAAAGCCTGTTCAATTTCACCTCGTAATTTCGCCCCGCTATATTTCGCCCCGCTGTATTTCGCCCCGCTGTATTTCGCCCCTTTGGCCATCGTTTCAAAAGTTCAGTAAAGTGGCTTAGTCAAATGGCCGGTGCACTAGACCCTGTATTTTCTGCTACAAGCTCTGTTTCGGTGTCTCCCGAGCACATCTACTCCGCGAAATGTTTTATAAAACCATTCAGATTTTATGGTACAGACGCCATTTCGAACGAATTGGGAATACTAATTCTGTTCTTAGTGTTATGGAAGGTTGAAGGTCGCGGAGTATATTTTTGATATTTCTTTTTGCTGGAGAAAATGAATGTTGAAATGTTGGATAGTTTCTTGGGGCATTGTCAAGGTTACGAAAGGACAGAGTCAAAGTCCTTCGTTTACTTTGTGTTCAAGAACTCACTGAAAGATTTGAAAATCAGATCATTAATTCATTGAATGAAACTGTCGATTTCAAACATACCCCTGATTTGAAACGAACCACAATTTGATTCGGGGATGCCCAACTTATAGTTTGTGAAATTCAGATTTGGAAGTACTCAACCACAGTCCACGTATGTTCGGGAACTCTACAGTTGAACTGTCAGTTCAGTTTGATTCGCGTAAAGTATCAGTCACAAAAGTTAGTTTTATAAATTTCAGAAACTAATGGTTACAGTTACACCACAAATCAGACTCATATTATGAGACTGATTGTTATCTTCCCATCTTTGCTTTGCTATAGAATATTGACACTTACATGTCTTAAACGCGGTTTAGATGAGCTGATCGCGATCAATTCCTTACCATCATCATCTGCCTAGCCTTTTCCCAACTACGTTGGGGTCGGCTTCCAGTCTAACCAAATGCAGCTAAATACTAGTATTTTAAATGGAGCGACTGCCTATCTGACCTCGACAACCCAGTTAGTACTGTGTATTACGATACCCCTTGGTAAGATTGGGATTCCTTACCATCACTAAACAGATTCTGTCCAATATGTAGACCTAATATTCGTTTCCCTCTTGGCAGTTTATTCCCTCAGTTATGAGGTTGTCAAGATTAGTAGTCGCAGAGTTGTTTGTTAGTTTTCACTTTAAAACATAAAATGGTGGTGTAGTCTGCATGTTAAGGTTTTAATATTCTTTGATGTGTTTGGTTATTTTGTAATCATACTGCGAGTGAGGGAGATTTTATATTTATTTATGAGACTACATTATTTTCTCTCTTGTTTGTTTAAAGGACTGATTGCTTGCAATGTTGATGTTGTATGTGAGGGTTTTGAAACTGTGCTTTTAAAATGAACTTTCATGAAATAAATAGTCAGGACTTGCTTTAGTTATTATGTTTTCTACTTTTAAGATTTTAACATGGTTGTAAAATAACAACTATAGTACTTTTACACTATGCCTTGTGACTGGGATTGAAACTATGGGTCCAATTACGTAAATGCGAAAAAATTATCTGCTGTCCCATAGTAAATTTCAATACCTACTCGACCCAAATTTATGGGACAGCTGATAATTTTTTCGCATTTACGATATTGGACCCAAGGAGAAAGTTGTTCAGTTTGATGGTCTACAGCATATCCTTTCATATGACTATACCCTTTCTGTTACATCATGTATAGTATAGAAGTGTAGATATGAGCAAGTTTAAACAAAATACACGCTACATTAAGCGTTAGTAATCTAGCTAATTATCTACAAAGTTAATCTAAACTTAACAGATAGTAATTAACGTAACGTAGTATAGCATGTTTACGTCAAACCGCTTCTTGAAGCGAGCGCTGCTGGGATAAAGAGAATAAAGTAGAGGGCTATTAAGACTACCCCTTGTTTCTGACTGATACACCACTACTATTTTCTCGTAACAAAAATTTGAACTCACCAACCTAACACTCCTTGTGTTGGGTTTGTGAGTTCGATTTTAAAGTGAGTTGGTAAATTTTTGAGTTCGAGTGATGAATCATCATCATCTGCCAAGCGTTTTCCCAACTATTTTGGGGCCTAAGATTTTAAACTTTCATGGTCACTAACATTATTATAACTATTAGACGGGACAAACAAAAACAATAAACGTGGTAAATATCCCGTCTTCTAGTTATTTTGGGGTCGGCTACCCGTCTATCCGTATGCAGCTGAATGGATTTTACATGGAGCGACTGCCTATCTGACCTACACAACCCAGTTAGTACTGGGTAATACGATATCCCTTGGTAAGACTGGTTGTTGGAGTTTTTGTGTGACTGAATACCTGTAACGACTGTCAAATATCTAGAAATGACAGCCGGGACCTACGGCGTAACGTCCTTACTGAGGCACAGAGGAAACTTTGTATGTAATGGGGGAACCAACCTAGGTAAGCGCGGCTTAACCTGAAGATTGACCCGAGCGGCTGTTATTATTTAGCCACGAGCTTCTCAAGCATCTGTTAAATTGAATGTCTGTCACTATTTTACCAACCCGGCCGACGCCCGATATAAGCTGTGGGAAAATAGCTGTCCCCCTCCCACTCACTACTTACCACCAAGTAAGCATCTGCAGGGTCTAACCTTCCGTGGTCCACCTGGAAGTCTCTGAAGCGTCTCCGGACTTAAGTGGGAAGATGTAACTCCAACCTAGTTAAGTGGGGTTATCTCAACGAAACAGCAGCGGGGTGTAGTTGTGGAGCTGTGTCGCTAACTATGCTCCATCTGCTATCCTGCCTTCTTAGCCCAAAACCATGCAGCCGAAGTGACCTTTACAATGCCACCGACGACGCGGTGGAAGTGGCGAAATTTTGGGGCTAGTAAAATATAAAATTTGTAGTGCCAGCGATACGAAGTAGAAGAAGAAAAAAGGTAGGGGTAGCAAGTGAAATAATTATGATCTCGCTCCGCAGCGAGAAGTATACTTAATGGGATTGGCTGAATCTTACGTAACTATCTTATTTTCTGTTCAAAATAAGATACTTTCTTCTAGTTTGTCCCCGTACTGTGGGCGAAACTACTTTATAATTGTCTTGTTTCTTGGATATTGTTTATTTTACGGCTGACTCTGGTCTGCTTGCTAGATGAGCTACTGCGGAACATTACGTCCTGGGTCTAGAGTCGGAGAAATTATGGGTTTTCTTCATCGTTCTCCTGCTCTTATACCAATTAATATGGGGTTCAGCATGTCTTTTTCTACCATAGATAAGTACCTACATCTCTACTATAGACCGACCACTTTAATGAGTCCTCCGCCTTGTCCCATCAAAGGCACATTAAGCGTCCACAAAGTCCTAACAATATCCCACAGGTTATTTGCTTGAAAATAACCATAATCCACGTAGGTATTACGATACTAATTGAAGCAATACGTGATCAAACTTCAGAATATTCCATTTAAATTGATACCTTCGCGAGGCCTCATTAAAGCGGCCGGTCTATAGTCGTCACCTCATAACTGAGTAGCTGTGGGTTTTAAAAAAACCCTAATAACAGTCGTAAGTTGGCAGTGTGACATCCGCTGTGCCTAAAAAAGAAGGCGAAGCTGTCGAAGCCTCCAGTATCTGTCTCTCCAGTATTTCCTTACTGCCGTTCATTGAAATGTTGAGAGTGTGGGAAAATATAGTGCAGAAGTATGAATTTGCCTAAAGGCCTTTTTTTTCGGATGGGAAATTATCAAATGACCCCCCCCCACCCACTCTGGGCGGAGTGGCAGGGAGTGTCAGACTTATACTGACTAAAACCCATCCATGTTCCCATCTTTGCTCTTTGTGTTCCAGGGCCACGGTATCTCTTTCGAACAGTCCCGCAGCCCTGGCAGGCATCGGCCTAGTGCCTACTTGCCTAGTTTCGGATAAGATTGGCTGTTGTTACCGAAATTCAGTCAGAACGATATTGTTGCTTACTAACTGTGCCCCGACATTCGTCCGCGTGAAATTATTAAAAAATATTACTCCATATTTGAATCGAGTTTTGTTAACAATTACAAGGGTTTTAAATTTTTTGAACGGGACCCTAATCCTTTTTCTTAAATAAAAGCTTAATTTACTTCTTATAACATCAGCTATCTGCCAGTAGAAGTCTCGTCTAAATCGGTTCAGCCGTTTCGGAGATAAGCCCGCAAATACAGACAGATAAAAATTTTAAAATATGTTTTTTTAGTTATAAGCACAGTATATACGAGTACTTTCATTTACATTCAGTAAAAAGCTGATATTTTGAAATTGTAAACGGACACTTTAATTTTATTTATTTGTATAGATTTTTACTCGAAAGTGAAGTAAATAAATGGAAGTGACCTTGAGCCTCCTTACTTTGATCTGCTTAGGCACGAGGACACACTGAATGAATTTAACGCTGAATGTTTATTAAAACGACGTTCCTTCAAACTTCAAACGATTGACAGGTCTTCCATTTTCCTTGTAAATTGAATGGTTTTCGACCTTGTATTTAGGAAGTTTGTGGCTAAATAATAACAGCCGCTCGGGCCGTGCTTGCCTAGGTTGGTCTATGGTTGGTTGGATGGGCGACCGCCCATTACATACCGAGTTTCCTCCGTGCCTCGGAAATCACGTTAAGCCGTTGGTCCCGGCTGTCATTTGTAGATCTTTGACAGTCGTTAGGCAGTCAGTGGCCAAAAAACCTGACAACCAGTCTTACCAAGGGGTATCGTATTACCCAGTACTAACTGGGTTGTGGAGGTCAGATAGGCAGTCGCTCCATGTAAAATACTGGTATTCAGCTGCATCCGGTTAAACTGGAAGCCGACCCCCATATAGTTGGGAAAAGGCTAGGCAGATAATGATAGCGGTAACATAAATAAACATTTGTGAAAATTTCAACTGTCTACCTATTACGTATCATGAGATACAGCCCGCTGACAGACGGATGGACGGACAGCGGAGGCTTAGTAATAGGGTCCCGTTGGTAACGGTTACCCTTCGGGTACGGAACCCTAAAAAAGCTTGTTCTTTTATAAAAATAACACTAAAAATATGTTTTATTCGACTATGAAGTCGCCGTAATTACACGGTTGTAAACTTTTAGCCTATTACCTTATGGGAAAACTAAGTACATTATTTAATTCGTAAGTACATACGTAATAAAATATAATAATTATGTTATTTCAAGCATTTTTTTCCACGAAAAAGGGAATTCCTCCTGGAATACTTACACGTGCTGCCAATGTTGTTATTACGAATTCACAACACTTTTTCGTGTCGGGTTTCGTAAGCGCGTGTCCGTTTTGTTTATTTACTTATCTACTCATTTCTCTAGCTCGTGCTCAACCTCGTGGCTGAATAATAAAAGCCGCACGGGTTGACCTTCAAGGTTAAGCAGCACTTGCCAGTACAATCAGTGGATGGGTGACCATTACATACCGAGTTTCCTCCGTGGCTCAGGAAGCACGTTAAGCTATTAGTCCCGGCTATCGTTTGTTACAGTTAATCAGTAGTCCGAAAGTCAGACAATTAGCCAACTTAGCTTAACTAGTTGTAGAGGTCAGCTAGGCAGTCGCTTCATGTAAAATACTGGTATTCAGCTGCATCTGTTTAGACTGGACAACGAACCCAATCATCATCATCATTCACCTGCCCTTATCCTAATTCATTTGGGGTCGGCGCAGCATGTCTTCTTCTTCCATACTCCTCTAATACTCGTCATTTCATCAGACACCTCCTTTCTTGCCATATCATGCTTCACACAGTCCATTCATTCATTCTGAGCGTCCCTACATAGAAATGTTTCATCGCTTATTAAAAAAAAATCAGCTATTCCATACATTTTGATCGTGTTTTGATCACTTTTGTATGAAACAGCAGTTTTTTTTTGTTTAAGTGGGCTCAGAAAGATGTACTGAATACGGTAACCGTTTTCGCGTTGATGTCCCTTCCACCCTGTACATCAAAGTAAACCATCATCATCTGCCTAGCCTTTTCCCAACTATATTGGGGTCGGCTTCCAGTCTAACCGGATGCAGCTGAATACCAGTATTTTACATGGAGCGACTGCCTATCTGACCTCCACAACCCAGTCAGTACTGGGTAATACGATACCCCTTAGTAAGACTGGATCTCAGACTTTTTGGGCCACTGACTGCCTAGCGACTGTCAAAGATCTACAAATGACACCCGGGACCAACGGCTTAACGTGCTTTCCGAGGCACGGAGGAAATTCGGTATGTAATGGGCGGTCACCCATCCACAGACCAACCTAGGCAAGCACGGCTTAACCTAAAGATCGACCCGAGCTGCTGTTATTATTTAGCCACGAGCTCCTCAAAACACATCAAAGTAAACCTTTAGTATTTAATTTGCGCATTGAATAAATCATTTTCCTGACGAAGTATTGACAAACGCAGCAGGTCGAGTTTGTCAACCTTTTCGGTATAAATCGAGTTGATTTATTTGTCGTTCAGGTCAAGTTGCCTGTCCAAACGGGAACCCCTACTGTTATGACAGCGGCTTTCAGTTTCAGAGAATTATGGCTGGTTTAGATAGGATTTTTAATAATTATTTTACTAAAGACTGCCTCGTTGGTCTAGTAGTCGCAATCGCGAGTGCTGAGCATGAGTTCCTGGGTTCAATTCCCGGGTTGGGCAAAGTGTTATCGTAGCAGCCACGGAGTCTGGATTTGTGGCCGGTGGATGGCAAAAGGCTCGCCCTCTATTACATAGGACTTAAACGTAACTGGCGGAATGCGGGGTACTCTTAGGAAGGTCTCTGCTTAACCCTGCGGGGATTACAGGCTAAAAGCGTAAGGTATTCATTCCTTTCTGATCTCTCTTGTCGGGCTAAGAAAAAAAGAACGAAAGAAAGAAAAAATATTTATTTGTCGCAGGGACATGACGTGGATCATACAAAATTACAAAAAACATACGTACTTAATATGTAGTACATCCACATTTCGCCAGTTACACTTAAGTCCCATGTAACATTAGGCGAGCTTATTTCCATCGACCGGGCATAAATACAGACTCCGCGGCTGCTACTGAGAGATTCCTGATGGAAAAACCCAATAATACTTTGGCTGACGAGCAACTACTTCTATTTTAATTATAATCATCTTAAACAGATTGAATCGGCATTACTGAAACCTGGGTTAGTTTATAAGTTACTACCCTATTCGACCGCTATGGCCGTTTTGCAGTTAAAATTATAAGTTATTTCGCTTAGTTTACGACTACTTAACGTAAACGTCAAATAAAAAGCCGGGCTATGCGCATACAATATCACATAAAGTGCACGGAACCATGTATCATAAATATATTATATTGAATGTGTACAGAGTCGGACTCAGCGGGGTTTTTATAAAATAACTTTGCTTTTTTTAAGGATTTTTTATTAATTGTAGAATCGTAATCACGATGTTCCCACTGCTGTAACACAGGCTGTTTCGCTATGTGAGTGATCGGACCATAATCCACCACCAGGTCCATGCGGGTTGGTGGCATGACTTCGGTTCTAGCACATGCTGGTTTCCTCACGATGTTTTCATGAACCGTTTTAAGAGCAGTGGTGTTCAAATCGCTTATTTATTATTATTATAAGCCTGTTGTGTCCCACTGCAGGCTGCACTGATTTAGAAAGAGAAGAATAGAAAAATGCCCCATACCGTTTTTCCATTTTTCTCTCTAGAGCTATTTCAGTCCAGTCCTTTAAGTAGGAGTCCATCTCCTTCTGGGCCTTTTTTTTGGGTGGGAAATCATCAAATGACTCCTCCCGCTCTGGGCGGAGCGGAAGGGAGTATCAGACTTGTACTGACTAAAACCCATCCATGTTCCTTGTTAGCCCATTGTGTTCCAAGGCTGCGGTATCTCTTTCGAGCAGTCCCGCAGCTCCGACATCTCCTTCTGGGCCTTACTCAAAGTAAAAATACCTTTCCAGGATTGAACCCACGACTTGAAACTCGGTAAATCAGGTTCTTTACCACTTAACCTCGACTGCTTCTGGGAATCATAAAAATACTTGAAATTGTATCTTTGACATTCAAATATAACCGAGTCACCTCTCAGTTACAACATGAAATATCAAAGTAAGAGAGACACCGAAACAGATGTAAAAAAACATCTCGTTACAGAAAACCGTCAACTCTAAATTAATTACCTTCCAGCAAGGAGTTGTTTAATTATGTCTGTAAAGTGTCTGGAAACTTGTTTGTAATGTCAGATGAATTATTTTATCTAAAAAGGTCTTAAAATTATGTACCTGTTGGGTTTTTTCTTTATGTAAAGATGAACATTTTTCTTTTGGATTTTTAATTACCTTTTTATCTTTGTAAGGGTGGATTTTGGACCCGTTAAATCGTATATTCGACTTAACGGGTCTTAAACGGGTCGGGAAATGAGTGTAAACGTGTTGAAATAGAGGACTGTTGTATTTTCAGTTGTGTCTTTCAAATTACGTACTAGCTTTTACGGTGGGTATTCATATCTTCTTTTACAAGCAGCTTAGCCACCATCCACAATTCCACGTTTATCATGTAGCTCTATACCTAAGCATGGATCTCTTAAACTTGTCAATTTATGCCACACCTAAGAGAAAAGCTAAATAAAAACGCTGCATTATTTTAATTCGCTCGGTGCAGCACCGAGAACCTAAATTCCACGTCATCATCATCATCCATCGTCGTCGTCGTCATCATCGGCCTCAGCTAGGTCTCATCAACCGTACATTTACTTTGCGAACGCAGCAACCTTCTTGGATGTCGTGCGTCACAAATATTACGTTATAATTGTAACTTTTCACGCAATGCAGATCGAGTCAGACAACAACTGTGGAACTGACCACTTGTCAAGAGAAAAAAATCGCTACCTTACAATATTACTTTAAACCCTACTTGTGGTTCTTTCTGTGGACTCCATAACTAATCCAACATCATCAAAGTGATAGTGTAAGGTGCCTACAACCATTGGCTCCTACACTAGCCTTTTCCCAACTTTGTTGGGGTTGGCTTCCAGTCTAACCGGTTGTAGCTGAATACCAATATTTTTTTAATTATTATTAAATCTGACCTCCACCCTAACCCTGTTAGTACAGGGTAATACGATACCCCTTGATGAGAGTAAAAATTCCTCCGAAGTATTTAGGTTTTTTATTTGCTCGTCATCTAGTTTTAGTAGTAACCTGACCGAGGCTCATTTTAGTGAGAGAAGAATTATCACTGCACTAGAATTCTCATCACTTTCAATACAAAATACACAGAACTGAAAATTGCGTTCTTCATACCTTTCACACTTCAACTCAAGTATTTTATCTTCCCCTCACAAGACTTTTATGATAGCGTAAAATTACTGCATCAGTCTGTTTACAACTTCATCTCATGTATTATTGAAATCCACTGAAAATGTTGCTGAAGCGTAATAAGAAGTGCGGGGAAAATGTATAATAATATGGCGGTAAAATGGCCTTGACCGGAATTTTAGTGCTGCGTTGATGAATTTTAAAGCTTTGACCTACTTTGTGATTGTTTTTCCCGAGAGTTTGTACTTTAAATATGATCGTTTTCTAACAAAACACACTTATATTTTCACTAACTTATTTTCTGTGATTTTTAGTCTTGAGTATTTCGTAATTTCCTGCCTGAGCACGACTTTCTTTGCTAGCGCTGTTATCCACTAAAATCATATCCTACCTAATATTATAAATGCGAAAGTTTCTGAGCATGGATGGATGTTTGTTACTCTTTCACGCCAAAACTAATGACCGAATTTGGATGACATTTGGCACACAGATAGTTTATAACCTGGATTAACACATAGGATACTTTTTATCCCGGTAGTAAGATTCCGTCGGAGACTTACGGAATTCCACACGGCTGAAGCCGCGGGCATTAGCTAGTACAATATATCATACATTTTTAGTTCCCTGCATAATCCCACATTTGATATAATAAGCTCCAATCTTAAACATATAATAATATCCGATTGAAACTGTCAATGCCACATATAGCAATCCATAATAAAACCCTTGACTTGCTTCCAAAATCCATAATACTACTCACTACACTAACCAATTCATTGACTCAAGCACATCCTCACGAAATTCCCCGAAAAAAAGGACCAAAAATATCCTCCCAAATCCGGCCCTTAAATACGTAAGATACGCAATCGGGCGGTATAAATAAACTTAGGACAAAACAAAAGGGGACACTTGATACGATTAATGTCGCCGATTCGAGTCCCGGCTGCGTTTAAATACAATATACCATATATTGCGGGTAGTTGTGTATAAAAATATGTGGGGTATATTTTTATTGGGTCTTTTATTTCCGCAGTGAGGAAGAATTGCGATGTGTTCTTTTGAACTTGTTTATTTGTATGTTTACAGTTTCTATGTAGTTTTAAATTCATTTTTTGTTTTGTTCAATCTTTACTTATTATATCATGATCTGCTTAGCCTTTTTCCAACTATGTTGGGGTCGGATTCCAGTCTAACCGGATGCAGCTAAATACCAGTATTTTACATGGAGCGACTGCCTATCTGACCTCCACAACCCAGTTAGTACTGGGTAATACGATACCCCTTGGTAAGACTGGTTGTAAGACTTTTTGGGCCAATGATTACCTGTAACGACTGTCAAAGATCTACAGATGTGAGCCGGGAACAACTGCTGCAGATTTTCTTACCCCTTATATTTTTACAGTTATTTATTATTTATTTATTTAACACTTCAAGCACAAAAGTACAGAGACGGAGTTAATGCCATAGGCATTTTCTACCAGTCAAACTTTGGGTGATGCAGAGACAAGCAGTGGTAGGTGTATATCTGAAAATAATTTTAATTAATACTTAGATTAGCTACAAGGATATATAAAATACTATAAATATATATCAAAATTAGTTATCTCATTTAAAATCGATGGTTTCTTAACACAAATCGATCACGTACATCAAAACCTTTTCACAGAACTCCCCTTAATTACTAAACTCGAAATCACCTGTAACTATGTAAAAAAATCTTAGAAATAAAATTTTACCCACTTCCCGGTTTCCGATTGAGCTGAAATTTTGAATACATGTTTAGTTTGAATGACAATGCAAAGTTAGCTATGGTCATCATTCTAAATCCAATATGGTGGACTCCCAAAGATGCGGACTAGTTGTTTTTTATGCAATGCATATGGTTATCAAATGAAAGAAACCTGAGAAAAATACGAGAAAACGTGCATTTTAGATTTTTGTAAACTTAAATATTTTACAGTAATCTCATTCAAAATCGATTGTTACTCAACACAAATCGATCACGTACATCAAAACATTTTCACTGTCCTCCCCTTAATTACTAAAGTCGAGATCACATCTATCGTCATCGGTCACTTTTTGAGATCCGATCTTTTCAACCGTAATTTATTAAAGAAGGTAAAAAAGGTATTTTTTAGGGATACGATGCGAATTCTGCATTCCGTTAGTTAATCGATTCTCGATGCGATGGACGGATCGAGATTAAGAATCGGGAGTATCGGGTTCCGTCATCGTGGATTCTGTTACACCGTAGCGTACCTACAGTGAGAACAACTAGAAACAATATTTCTTTACACAATATCCTATCCTACTAATATTATAAATGCGAAAGTTTGTGAGGATGTATGTTTGTTACTCTTTCACACAAAAACCACTGAACGGATTTGGATGAAATTTAGCACACATATAGTTTATAACCTGGATTAACACATAGCATACTTTTTATCCCGGTAGTTTGATCCCGTTTGACATTACTGAACTCTGAAGCTTTTTTTTGTGTTTCTTAGTGAAGTTTGAAGTTCAAAAGTGCTTTTCATTAAAAATACATGGCCTATATAAAATAAATGGTTGTTTTGTTTTATTGATTTAAATTTAACTGAGCAGAAGCATAGATTTTATCTGTTATGTTGCTACTTAGGAACGCATAACATAATCAGCCCGTCATGTCTGTGCTATGTAGTGGGTCATAATCCGCAGACTATGCAGACCCAGTGCGGCGGTGGATAATTAAAAACCTACGCATGCTTGCAAAGTTGCAAGTCAATCAATAATTTTATAACAAACCATTAAAACTACAAATTTACAGCAGAATATAATTCAATCAAGACGATGGTTTCAAATTGTCAAGTACGTGGAATTCAGTTTTGAGTAAGCTCTAAAGTAGCAGCCGGCATCGTAATAAGGACTCCACAAAACTTGGTGATACTCTCAGTGTGTTTTGCCATGACATAGTGTCGAGTTCCACTAGCAAAAGACAAAGAAAGAGGGTAGATATATTTGTCTGCTCTTAACAATTTTCCAACCACCCGCATTCTCCAGTCAACCCGCGATCATGACGCTTACAGCAACGTCGAAATATCGGGAGCTCAAAATAATGAACAATCAGGAAAGATATCCCGTAAATGACAGTATAAGTTTAGAACTATAATTATTTAAGAAAATTAATTTTAACACACACTTAAACAAAACTTAAATCAAACCTACTCTTTAATTAGAATATTTTACGACAGTAATTTTAATTTATTTCTAACCTTGTGAAAGTCGACTAAATTATAAGTAACATTGAATTTACGGTATACTAAACTTACCTATTAACTAACTACTAAAGTTAAATGCCTGTAATTAGTGTAAAATAACAATAAGCATAAAATGCTAGTGTATTATCGAATACACTTTGTGGAATTACTCAAGATTTACGACTGAAATAATAGTTATTATAGGCTACTTAAGTTACAGTTCATCTATTTTTAATGATAATTTGAAAGGGGAATAAGCAGGGGAATAGAATTAGCTAAAGCTTTTTAAATGAAAAAAAAAATCTAATTTTTGTGAAAGTTTTAATTAGCTAGATTACTTACTTTTATTTTCGATAAGTGCATTGTTTTTTGATAATTAATTGAGTAATTAATTCTTCTATGTGTACTTAAAACTTTTATTAATCCCTCAGACTACTGAGGGATTAATAAAGTAAAGTATTTTAAAATGATGCAAATTCTGTAACATTGAAGGGACTGTTGCTCACGTGGCAATGCCCCGAGTTCGGCCAGGAAGCGCCCGGCGTCAGGTGTACTGGTGGTCGCAAGAGCTGACGTCTCTGCGCAAGGCGTGCGTTGCCGCGCGGCACCTGTACGCCAGGCATCGCAGGCTCCGCATCCGCCCTCCGGATGCGGCAGCCATTGAGGCGGAGCTGTACGAGGGGTACAGAGCGGCAAAGACCGCCCTCCAAGAGGCTGTCCGGCGGGCCAAGCATTTGGCCCGCGAGGAGATGCTGGAGTCTCTGAACGGAGATCCGTGGGGGCGCCCTTACAAGATGGTGCGGGACAAACTCCGCACCCGGGCCCCCCCGCTAACGCAGAGTCTCCGGCCTGAGCTCGTGGAGGACGTGGTGAGCGTTCTGTTCCCTTCGCGAGGGGAGCATCCTCCCCCGCCTATGGCTCCGTCACCGCATGCGGTGCCGGAAGCGGACCACACCGATGACGACGATGACGTTCCGGAGGTGACTGGGGTAGACCTGAGAGTGGCGGTACGCAGGCTGAAAGCCAGAAATACCGCCCCGGGACCCGATGGCTTGCCTGGCAAAGCCTGGGTCCTGGCCTCTGAGGCTCTCGGGCCCCGACTGGAAGGGCTCCTAAGCGCATGCTTGGAGAGAGGCCAGTTCCCACTTCGTTGGAAGACAGGGAAGCTGGTCCTCATCCGGAAGCCAGGGCGCCCTGCGGACTCTCCGTCCGCATACCGGCCCATTGTGTTGCTCGACGAGGTGGGCAAGCTCTTTGAAAGAGTCATTGCCAACCGCCTCGCCGGGCACCTTGTAGGGATGGGGCCGGATCTTGCGGAACACCAATTTGGTTTCCGCAAGGGGCGCTCGACGGTGGACGCCATCATGCGCGTGAGAGCCCTCACGACGGGGGACGCGGTGTCCCGGGGCGGGGTTGTCTTGGCGGTGTCTCTTGACATCGCCAACGCCTTCAACTCCATGCCCTGGAGCTGCATTGGGGAGGCACTCCGGTATCACGGGGTGCCGACCTACCTTCGTCGTGTGGTCGGGGACTACCTGACGGATAGGGCCGTCATCTACCCCAGTCGGAGCGGAGAATGGAACCGGCGAGATATGTCGTGCGGTGTTCCACAGGGTTCGGTTCTGGGGCCGGCCTTGTGGAACATCGGTTACGACTGGGTGCTGCGCGCCGACCTCCCTACCGGCGTCAGTGTAGTTTGCTACGCTGACGATACGCTGGTACTGGCACAAGGGAGGTCGCACGAGGCGGCGGCCGAAAACATGACACTCGGGGTTGCGATAGTTGTGGAGAGGATCCGGCAATTGGGTCTCGAGGTGGCATTGCACAAGTCCGAGGCCATGTGTTTTCATGGGCCTCGGAATGCGCCACCGTCGGGATCCCTACTGATGGCAGGAGGGGTTTCCATCGGCGTCGGGTCGACGTTGAAGTACCTAGGACTCGTCCTCGACAGCCGGTGGAACTTCGTGGAGCACTTCCGACGTTTGGCTCCCAAACTGGAACGGACAGGGGCTGCCTTCAAGCGGCTCTTGCCCAACCTGAGGGGTCCAAACGCATCCTGCCGGAAGCTTTACGCGGGGGTCGTGCGGTCCATGGCCCTTTACGGGGCCCCGGTGTGTGCGCGTTCTTTGAGGCGGCAAGCCGCCCACTACCTGAACGCGCCCCAAAAGGTGATAGCCATAAGGCTAATCCGGGGGTACCGCACGATCTCCGGCGAGGCGGCTAGCCTCCTTGCCGGATTGCCGCCATGGGATCTGGAGGCGATAGTCCTCGCGCGCCTGCATGAATGGCGCGCGGAAGCACTATGTCGGGGAGAAACTCCGCTGCCGCGACAAATTGCCGCTCAGCGGACAGACCTCCGGCGGGATCTCATGGCGACATGGAGAGAGCGACTGTCGCAACCCCGTGCAGGGCACGCCACCATAGTGGCGATAAGTCCCCTCTTTGAGGAGTGGCTAGAGAGGCGCCACGGCGCCCTCACCTACCGCCTGACGCAGGTCCTCACCGGACACGGTTGTTTCGGGAGGTTCCTGCATCGAATCGGGCGGGAGGAAACGCCCGGGTGTTTCCACTGCGAGGATCGTCCGGAGGACACGGTGGAACACACCGTGGAGGTCTGCCCCACTTGGGCGGAGCACCGCCGTGTCCTCACAGCGGCGATTGGCGGCGGCGATCTCTCGCGTCCGGCCTTGGTTCAAGCCATGGTCCGGAGCGAGAGGGAATGGGAAGCCGTCACCTCCTTCTGCGAAGCAGTCATGCTAGTGAAGGAGGTGGCAGGACGTGAGAGGGAAAGAACCTCACGTCCCAGCCGCCGCGGGAGACGCCCTGGGCGTCGGGGGTCACGTGGTGGCTTCCGACCACCGTAGGCGCTGGCCTGTGGACGGCGAGTTATGGTCTAGCTCGCCGTCCGGCCGTCTTATGACGACGGGCCGTGTCGACGGCGCGTTCGTGTTCCACGCGCGCCTCAAAGAGATGTCAGCAATCAAGTAGGGGTCCGCATGGGCCAACGCCTGCCGGGGCTGCGGGACTGTTCGAAAGAGATACCGTGGCCCTGGAACATAACGGGCAAAGAAGGAACATGGATGGGTTTTAGTCAGTACAAGTCTGACACTCCCCTCCGCTCCGCCCAGAGTGGGGGGGGTCATTTGATGATTTCCCATCCGGAAAAAAAAAAAAGGAAAAAAAAAAAAAAAAAAAGGGACTGTTGCTCTCTTTTTTTATCTTCTTTATTGTACAAAAATACGACGATATATGTCCCATCGTACTTTAACAAATATCAACTTACTTCCTAAACTAATTTAGCTTATCAAACACATAGCCGAAACCACTTAATCTAATTTCTTATCTAATAAAAAATTATATAATTTTTTTGCACTCGGCAGTGTATTTCGTAACGGTGTAACAGCCAACCAATAGGCATCAAGGCAGTATCAAGTTTTAACTTGTTTTATTCTGATCTCGACTCGAGAGGCGTTCCTTTTTTAATTCGCGATGGTCGTTACCAACGTAAAGTTTCCGATGAAATTTCATTCGTCTCGATGTTCTCGCGAAGTTGTTTGCATATCTATCGACACTCGATTATTCGATTACTCGGTACTCGGTAATTATTGGGCGCATCGCGGTCGGCAATCGGTAAAGTTTTTCGGGAAATTATCGGGATTTAATTGTGATCGCGTAAATATGGTTGGAAGTTTTTAACTTTGAGATCGGTGCCCTTAGATTGACGTTTTTGTGCATACGTTGTTATTTGAATCCTTCTGATTTTAGATACGAAGTTGATTTAAAATGGATTATTTTTTATTATACGGAATCTGATTGTAGTATCGCTGTGTTTTGTGGTCGGAAGAGCGACTGTTCAACAGAAGAGGTCCTGGGTTCGATTCCCGATTGGCTAAAGCATTATTGGGTTTTTCCATAAAGAATTTCTCAGTAACAGCCAGCGAGTATAGATTTGTGCACGGTTGATGGCAATAGACTCGCCCCCTATTTCCTGGGACTTTAACATAACTGGCGAAATGTGGGTGTACTATTATGTAGACCTCTACCTAACCCTTTGGGGATTACAGGCGTGATGTTATGTTATGTAAGTTATTCCGATTAAAAAGTTCGATGTAGTGGGACTGGTGGGTTTCAGAATGTTGTTCTTAGTACGTGGTAACCGTTTTCACGTAGGTGTCCCTTGTAGTCGTTTTTTTTTTTCGGATGGGATATCATCAAATGGCTAACCTGGAACTAAAGTGGTCTATGATACAAAATAAACATTTTCTGTTATCAAACGAAACACGTTTGAAGTCACTATGTACTTATGAATGTATGTTAAGTTGCTGTTAAACATTTGTACGATAGTTAAATGCATAACTTGGTTATCCATATGTAATTTTAGTGAGCTCGGATTCATTTATTGTTTTTAAGTACAAAAATGCTCATAGATAGATTTTGCCATAAATGGTACATAGACCACTTTAGTTATAGGCTAGCTAAATGACAATTCTGAGCGGACTCAGTTTATTAAGTATCTTATATCTACGCGGGTGAAAGGCTTCATACGGTTTTTCGACCTGACAAAGATCCAGATCTCTCACACACAAACCCTTCAAGTAGCGTAAGCAGCAACTGCAGCACGCCATCTGCTTCGACACTTACATTGTCCTTTCCCAAATTAATCGTTCACTTGGTTAATTTCAATTATTGTTAACAGAGCAGCGGTGGCCCAGTGGTGGCGGTCCTTACTTACGAGCAGTAAGTCGTGGGTTCGAACCCAGGCAGGCGCATTACTTTGTGTAATTTATTTCATCACCACTGCTCTCAAAACGGTGAAGGAAAACATCGTGAGGAAACCGGCATGTCCTAGAACCTAAAATTCGAAGACATGTGACATCTACCAACCCGCACTGGGCACGTGTGGTGGATTATAGCCCATTCCCTCTCATAGAGAGGAGGCCTGTGTCCCAGCAGTGGGAACATTATATGCTGCTGCTATGCTATGCTATTGTTAATAGCCATTTGTGTCACACTGCAGGGCAATGGCCTCTCTTCCCTCCGTCCACTTATCCCTATCCATAGCTGTTATTCGCCAATCCTTATGTAAAGAGTCGAGTTCGTCCCGCCATCTCCTTCTGGGCCTGCCGCGTTGCCGTTTGCTGCTGTTTGGGACCCATTGAGTGATTACTTTAGCCCATAGCTCCAGATGTGACCAAGATTTCAATTAAATTAACCCAATTATTTTTGTTACAGGTAACACTTCAATATCTCCTAGTTCTAAGTCCCGAAGTATTTCGTAAGTACACCAAGCTTTCGGCGAAACTTGATATTTAGCCGACGAACCATTAAATACAAGTACTTTTAATAATCAAGGATCAGAACTTTACAACTTAACCTTTATTACGATTCTGAGGTTTACCGTAAAAGATCTTCAGCTTCTGTAGACGAGATTATTAGTTGGTAAGAGTTGGTTAGTATTATTACGATACGAGTTAGTACCTAAGTTCTAAGGTTTGTGCTATAACAAGACCTCAGAGATGAATTCTTTGTGATAAATATCAAAATTGTTATCAAGAAACACGAATGGTTTCACCCTGGTATGGCTGTCTGGCACTGTCGCTTTTCTATGAAAATATCTTTGTGTAGAGCACACGTGTATAAAGTTATATTTAATTAATTTCTATAAACTGTGGAATTCACAGTTCTACAGAAAATAAGTATATTCTTTTTAAGTAACAACGAGGTTTAAACCTTTACCAATGTCAAGTAAGCGCCATCAATATCAAACCCGCCTTCGGACGAAAGTCTACGACGTCGGGGACCGGGCGGTGCGCCTCAAGTGGACCTGGAGGACATCTGGCTAGACGCGAAGATGGCCGAAGGATCAAGGCTTTGACCGTGTGGTGGCCAAGGTTAGGCCAAAGAAACTTGGGCCGTCCTAAAGCTCTCAGGGGAACACCTGGATAAGGGATGCACAGGACCGGGAAGTGTGGCAGAAGAGAAGGGGAGGCCTATGCCCAGCAGTGGGTGGATCCGGGCTGATATGATGATGATGAAGATAGCGATCTAAGATAATGATCTTTGCGCAAGGTTTAAATTAAAAAATAAACGTTGTTGAAGGATAAAGCAAAGACACGTTCAATGAGAATGATCCATTAAGTGAAGTTGTGGAGCCTTCAAAAGCAGAGTAGTTGCGAAAAGTGAGGAAATGCAACTTGGGCTTGTTATGGAACTTTGTGTGACCGATTTACGGTGGAAATATAAGGTTGGGAGTTTGAACGGGTGCTCTTCCACTTTAAGTTTACGGACTGGTCGAAATCGAACACAAGACGAAAATGTACTTGATCAGAGTCTTAAAAATATTATAGTTTAAAAAATAACAATCCGCCAACTTTGGGAGTCGGCAATTCACTTAGCTCACCATGCATTGTCATCTAAACTAAATGAGTATGCAAAATTTCAGTTCAATCGGTTAGTTACAGGTGAAGCTAACATAAGCCACGTAGGGGTCCGCATGGGAGTGCCTGCCAGGGCTGCGGGACTGTTCGAAAGAGATACCGTGGCCCTGGAACACAAAGGGCAAAGAAGGAACATGGATGGGTTTTAGTCAGTACAAGTCTGACACTCCCTTCCGCTTCGCCCAGAGTGGGGGGGGGGGTCATTTGATGATATCCCATCCAAAAAAAAAAAAAGCTAACATAAGCGTGTTAAAAGTTCTGTAACTACTAATAAAATTTAGTGCAGTTATTTTTTAAATGAGGAATTTCATGCATAAAATCAAAATATTTTATTTCACATAGGCCTAGATGGGCACTTATAAAACGTCGACAAAAAGGTGCACGGTTCAGGTTGGTCGTTTCCTATGGAGAAGAACCGGCAAGAAACTCCATGGTTACTCTTTTCAGATCATTTGGTATTACAATATTATCATGGATACAGCATTTGTACTTAAGTATTGGGGGGGGGGGGGCAGGCCCGACAATAAGTCGTTGCTTACTACACAAAAAATGAAGAACAAAATAAAAAGTTAACAAGCAGCTTGGCATCTACAAAGCCTACAATGTTCACACATTCACAAACAATCGATAAAAAAGAATCTATAAAAGGTAAAAAAAATATTGTAAAAAACTAAATTAAACAAATGACACAAATAATGTGTCACAAATAGTGCTGTAACTATTCTGAGCAAAATATGTATAAATGATTTGAATACTATTGTAAAAATCTGATTCGAATATTCATATTCACCGTTGTATAGTTACTTTAAGACCAGACTCTTGGTAGCTACTTGAAGACGGTATTAGGAGACTGTGTCGGGTCACGGTGTGCACTTTTTGAGTAATTGCTAACTGATTGTAGATATGGCACAATGAGTTTGTAAGGATCGTATCAGGAGGCGTTCTGTAGTTCCTGCCTATCTCCATGGCAAAAAGCCGTGAGTTTGTGTATGTATGCTAACTGCATTCAAAGATTTAAAAAAATCGGTAGAAACAGCCAGCTTCTTCTTCCTTTATAGTGTGGTTAGTTCCTAACCTAGTGTGCGAGTTTTAATGCCATCCGGGCCTCTGACTTGGCTTTACATGCCGTCGAGAAAGATCTCTCAGACATGCTGGTTTCCCCACGAACCACGAGTTAGCTAAATAACCGTCAATTCACACGTTTTATTTCTATCGTGCCAATTGATGCAGTTTCGTATAAGGATTAAAATAATCACAAGAGCAACTAAGATTAGGTAAGTAAAATTCCTTTATTTTCGATTGAAAACAAAAACTTTGTCTCCTCTTAAATTTTCTTAAGAAAAACCGCGTCTCTTAATCCTTGCCGTGTATTTCCAACCTTCGAGATAGAATACTAATTATGAATTTCGGTGTTTTGCGAGTAAATAATTATGCAGTGAAAAGTTTCAGGTTCTATGCTCACCGACGGTTAGTTACTATAACTACTAACTAGAGATAAATTCTGCTAAACCTCGGATTCATTAGTAGAGCGAGGAATATGGTAAATGGTTTCAGGATTACTAGGAGTGGGAAGTTTTGTGTTCTATTTCTCTGATCTTACGAGTCGTAATTAATAAAGCTCACTATTAATTTTGCACCATTTTGTATCGTAAGCCATAATCATCAACAGCAGTGCTTTCCTCGTGGTGTGACCCGAAAACGGTTACCACGTGTTCAGTACATCATTCTGAGTATCCCCACATCATCACCATCTGCCTAGCCTTTTCCCAACTATATTAGGGTCGGCTTCCAGTCTAACCGGATGCAGCTTAATACCAGTATTTTACATGGAGCGACTGCCTATCTGACCTCCACAACCCAGTTAGTGCTGGGGAATACGATACCCCTTGGTAAGACTGGTTGTCAGACTTTTTGTAGTATCCCCACATAGACAAATAAAAAATAAAACAGCTGTTTCTTACAAAAGTGCAGTACCTCCACGGTCTACATGTATGGAACAGTAGATTATTTTTTTGTAATTACCGAGGATAATTTTTTATGTAGGGGAGCAAAAATCAAAAATCAAAATCAAAGCCAAAGCATTTATTTCAAGTAGGCCAGTTACAGGCACTTTTGAATTGTCGAAACAAAGACAAGAGTAAAAAATAGCTACAGTCCCAGTCACAAGGCACAAAAACTGTGAAAGTACTGTAGTTGCCCATTCCCTAACGTAGATCTCTATGTAGAAGAACGGGCAAGAAACTCCATGGACACTCTTTTAAATCAGAATACTTTAACAAAACCTTGGTTACATCATTCATCATTCATCATTCATCAGCTCAGAATGATGTACTGAATCCGTGTTAACCGTTTTCGGGTCGGTGTCCCTTCCACCCCGTACACAGACTTTTATTCCATAGATAGAATTACTGAAAATGAACACGTCAACAAAATTCATACGTATTTAAAAAAACTGAAAGTTTCAACAGTTTCACGGTAGAACAAAAATGCTCATAGTTGAAACTCGTTCCATATTTATGGAGGTTATATTTCAGTTTCAGACCGTCCATATAGCCGGATATACGGACACTGTATAGTGTATTATCTAGTGAGCTTATGTTGTGTGTGTCTAGCTTAGCACTCTGGATCTAAGTGTAGTCTAGGTTTTAGTGCTAACTTCTAAGTCTTTGCGTCCATTGTTGATCTCTGTGTGTCCATTTTTAAACCTTTTTAAACACTGTATAACATTTTATTACTTTTATGTTTTACTAGTAGACGTTGCGTTGGAAGGCCTTCCACTAGGTGGACTGATGACCTTGTGAAGGTTGCAGGGATCCGCTGGATGCGAGTCGCACGGGACCGGTCAATGTGGCGACACTTGGGGGAGGCCTATGTCCAGCAGTGGACGTATTTCAGCTGAAATGATGATGATGATGATACTAGTTTATGCCCGCGGCTTTGCCTGCGTGAAGGTCGGTAACTGTCCCACGGGATCCTAGTACCGGGAAAGAAAAGTATCCTAAATGTTAATCCGGGCTATAAACTACCTATGTGCCAAATTTCATCCAAATCCGTTCAGTAAAGTGAAAGAGTAAATTAACATCCATCCATCCTCATAAAAAGTAATATTTCTGGAGCGCCAGTTTTAATCTAAAAATGTAAAAATTAGTCGAGTCTCGAGAATGATCGAATTTTATACTGATAAAATACTTAATTTGTTGCATTTTAACTTAACAATACCAATACCAATACCAATTAGCCACACTCGACTCTGTTGAGCACAGAGCCAAGAGGCTCATTGGTGACGATAAGCTGGTTGGTACCATGCTTCATAGCCTAGCCCACCGGCGCAAAGTTGCATGTTTGTCGGTCTTTTACAGATTGTACTTCGGTGAGTGAGCCCAAGAACTTCACGAGCTCATTGCACCATCTCCCTTCTACCATCGGGAGTCCAGACGTACTGCAGGTTATCACCCATACCTTGTCGATGTTCCACATATTCGCACGAAGCGCTTTGCTGCATCATTTATTATGCGCACAGCCAAGGAGTGGAATTCCCTGCCTGCGTCGGTGTTCCCAAGTTCATATGACCCCAATTTATTTAAGTCGCGAGTTAATAGGCTTCTTTTGGGTTAGCTCGTTCCATCGTCGACCTCATCTCTGTGCTCTGGACTAGATTGAGGTCAAGAGTAAGCCCATTCATTATAAAAAAAAAAAAAAAACAATCACGTCAACCACCTTGTATTGGTAAGTACAGTCATTCTCACCTTAGTAATAACACTACCTACCGTCACTACCACTCAAAAATCACACTTATTGATACAACGATGTACTGTTAACTTTACTTACAACACAATAAACACCGAGTACAACAGAACATCTGCATATTTTCAAATCCATCCATCCCTATTGTGTTCGATATCATTCACTTCCGTTTTCATCCATATTCGTGTTACATTTATTCTGAGAAGCGATATAAGATCAGGTCGGATGATAAGTTGATACATTGAGCTTCAATACTAGGAATTTCTCCTTACACTTTGATGTGTATGTTTTATCGTGAATTTGTTATATGTATTTTGAGTAATACTCGTGTTATTCTATTGTTTATTTCGTGTTATCTGTTTGTCGTGTTCGTGTTGTTATTGAGGAGCTCGTGGCTAAATAATAACAGCCGCTCGGGTCGATCTTTAGGTTAAGACGTGCTTACCTAGGTTGGTCTGTGGATGGGTGACCACCCATTACATACCGAGTTTCCTCCGTGCCTCGGAAAGCACGTTAAGCCGTTGGTCCCGGCTGTCATCTGTAGATCTTTGACAGTCGTTACAGTGGCCCAAAAAAGTCTGACAACCAGTCTTACCAAGGGGTATCGTATTACCCAGTACTAACTAGGTTGTAGAGGTCAGATAGGTAGGCGCTCCATGTAAAATACTGGTATTCAGCTGCATCCGGTTAGACTGGAAGCCGACCCCAACATAGTTGGGAAAAGGCTAGGCAGATTATGATGATTTCGTGTTATCTGTTTCTGTGACGCACTTCCGCATAGATCTATAATCGTGTAAGATTCTTTTACCAAAACATAAAATCACATGTAATCCTCGAAGGGTAAATGCACCGATTGCTACCCATTTTTTTACTAACTCCACTTATTATCTTTAATATGTAATAAGGAAAAAAAATATGAACGGATAAAAAAACTTTACATCACTTTGTCAGACATGTGAATCGAAACTATTAGTTAACATAACTGCTGCCAGACGCCGCAGAACATGACATAACCACGTGAAAGCACAAATAATTTGTTAATTTTATTGGTAAGTAAATTAATGTTCTGTCATCCAAATTCCAATGTGAGATTTTATCACAGTCAGCTTACAAAATTACTTGTGTCTGTAAAAATTATCTACATCGCCAAACACTTGACTGTCAAAAGATTAAGGTATATCACATTTAAAGAAACGCTACAAAAATATCCCGGGATCTCATAGGGACGCGCAAGTTTATCCCGGGATCACGGGAGTCAGTCCAAGCGTGCAACTCGGCCCAGTTATTAAAGCTCTTAGCCTGTCTACTTGTGACTCCGAATTCTAGATATTGCTGGCTTTACTGTCCTAGTTTTGAGTCTAGAATTTCTGGGTATATAACTAATTTCATTTGGATGTTAAATTCGGGAGTGGTTTCCGTTTCTTTGTGTGATGTACTGATGTTGGACGTGGCCTATATTTTGCATGAGCGAGTAGAAACGGGTTTCCGCAGAGCTACCGAATGTAAGTAGTACGAATGTGATTAATTTTTGAGTATTTTGTGCAAAAGGAGAATATTCACCATATCTTGTGATTCTCATTTTTAATGATAACGTTGTTTATTTAGAATTATGAAATAAGATAGCTTCAAACAGTTGAGCACTTAAATAGGGAGATAGTATAGTGCTACAGATGTCTTATGTTGTTTTTTTTATTAACTTTTTAATTATTTTTTTATATCTCTGTAAAGACAAAGCTAGAAAATTAATAATACTGTATATGATGATCAACTAAAGCCATGAAAAAAGAAACATTTGGTCTTTTAAAATCATTTTACAATTTTTTCGGGAAAATCCCGTACAACACAACCCTAACAAAAAAAAAGTATAAACAGCGTTCCAAAATCGAATTTAGCTAAATCAATACTAAACCATCGCATAATATAAATATCAATATGGTAAACATGACAGTACACCCAATCCCTGTAATACCACGATTACCATCTGTCCGTCGGAAATCGCCGAAAAAAGCCGAAGTGCCCCGAAACAATAATCCTGTCCGATTGAATTGCTCATAAGTTGGTAATACTTTATTCGGGAGATCCGCGGGGGTTATATTATGCGAATATATTGATGCTACCATGATTTTTATCTCGTGATTCGAACGTGAGTAGCGATCGAGTCTTTCTTTGCCTTTGACAAGGTATGCTACATTGAGAATACTTCTAAAGATCACAAATACTAAGTGCTTATAATTATTTATTGTCAACTCTAAACTGGCATCAACCAAACTTAAATTTGAACCGACATATTTTTATTTAATTAATGCCAATGAATATCATTACAAAACTAATTTAAACAAAGCTGTTGAAAGTACGAGCAGTCGAGCACTAGTGGTAAATAAATGAATTTCTATCGACTTAAAGTACTCAAAATAGAGCTTAAAACAATACGATAACTTTATAATAGAGCTAAAGGTTTATTAACGAGTAGCAGCGTCTAGTTAGTTTGAACTACAAACCCCAAAAACTGTCAAAAAGGACTTAAACAAGTGAGTTTTCATCGACTCATAGTTACCTTTCGAGTTCCAACAGTACCACCCTGTAATCTAATAGTTATATGCCTGGGCTTCGGTGATATTTGATATTTTTACCGGAATATCGTTCTTGATCAGTTCGCTTTTACTTATTGTGTAAAGCCAATGTATTGTATTAGATAACAAGTATGTATTATGTACCGAAAAACAAGGAAAAATCCCTCGGAATATCGTGTTTATATAAGCTTGTATATAAACTCGTCGCGCTCTGATGTACCTTTGATTGTATTGTTATGTTTTGTGGGATAGGAAGTATATTGAGTTTTGGTGACAGAGGGGTGAATAGGTAGTGGAATATAATGGTACCTATGGTCTTCATAATGCCATACAAGCGAACAGATATTAATGTAGAAATTGTAGGTACTTAAATGTAGATCGATTGATTGCCTCGTTAGTTTAGTGGCCGCAAGCGTAACTGCCAAGTATGAGGTCCTGGGTTCGATTCCCGGGTTGGGCCTTTCTGACCTACACAACCCAGTTAGTACCTACAGGGTAATACGATACCCCTTCGTAAGACTGGTTGTCAGACTTTCGGGCCTCTGACTACCTGTAACGACTGTCAAAGATCTACAAATGACAGCTGGGACCAACAGCTTAACGTGACTTCCTTGTAATGGATGGTCACCTAACCACGGACCGATATAACTAAGCTCGATCAGTTACTTTAACAAATTAACTGTAATATACTTATAAGACATTGCGTTTCTTCTGTAAATAAAGAAACTACACTCAAAAATTTATCTCCTGAATATCGTCTCCTCAGGTATTTTATTTAATATTCTATTTTTTTCATTATTTGCGTTTCTTCTGTAAATAAAGAAACTACACTCAAAAATTTATCTCCTGAATATCGTCTCCTCAGGTATTTTATTTAATATTCTATTTTTTTCATTATTTCTCACAATGACAGTATGTGCCAGTGTAATGAGCGCGGATAAATTAAGTTAAAGAAATGATATGATATGGAAATAGTAAGTACGTACTATTTTTTCACATACTTACCTTATTACCTTGCCAAAGCTAGGTAAATTACAAGCCCATAGGCTATAAGTAATTACTTACTTCGTTTGACCATTTGACCTGCCTAATTACGGAAACTTAAAAGCACACTTAAAAAGAAATTACTTCAACAGTTATTAATTTTAATTACTAACATAAACTAAAAGGTTCCGTTGTAATAAGTATAAGAATCATCTTTAAACAAAATTAGTGTTTTGTAGATTTATGGCATCCTTATATTTCTGTAGTAACATAACACGACGGCAGAGGTGTACAGTCGCCTGCACATCAAGTTACCACAAACTGTCTGTGTCTACACACCTCCACGACCCCCGTACTATTCAATCCATCCATCAGCACAATGCTTTGAGTGCTTTCCATCGAGTCCTACCGTAAAACGTGATTTTTCACCCCAAAAAATAGTTAATTCCCTGCAATCATTTTTGCGTAAAGTTACTTAGTTCGATGTACAGAATGCTTGGTTGACGGCCATGTGAAGGGTCTGTTTACACCCTGTAGTTATTATTTTAAGTGTGAAAATGATCCTTTTCTTGGACATAAGTAGAAGTAAGCATAAAATAACGAGCCTAAAAGAAAAAAAAAGAAAAAGAGTTTGTAATAAATTTGTCATTGAATAATAAGTAAACCACTACTATTTTTAAACCAGGGCACTAAAACATATCCCTAGACACCCAGACCAATAACTTAAACTTTTATTCTCACATTTTCAATTAAAACTTTACATGACATAAAAGAACCCCTTCAATTAGTCCTCGTCTTTAGTTTTAATGCTAATCAACGGACAAACAAACAGACATGCACACAATAAATTATCACTTTTAACGATCGAACCTTAAATTCCTTTCATTATTTATTGAACTGGTAACTTTACACCATACAAGCCTGCAAGGCGCCTTTGAAATAATAAAATAAAAAAATAATAAGAAAAAAGTTTAAGACGTTGTGCGCGATTGTACTTGAGATTTTTTTGTGTTGATGGTTAATTGTTTTCTTTTTTTAACCGACTTCAAAAAAGAAAGAGGTTATGTATTCGGCGAGCACCTTTTTTATTGGTGCTGTCTTGGTATGAAAGTTATGGGTGTATTGTTTTATTTCTGAATTATATGGATATGTTTGTAGGTGGTTTAAATTCTTGTGCATTTCTTTGCTTAATAAGGAGACTGCAAGCAAAGTGGTTTACTCGTTAGGTACTAACATATCTGTTACCAACTCTGACTTGAAGGGTTTGGGTAAATTAGACACTTTTATAGCAGTAATCTAATTTATGTTATAATGTTTAGAATCTATAATGCAATCCGTGCTAGCGGCGCGACACAACGACGAAACTTACAAATAACATACTTAGAGGTCATTGCTCGCGCGCTTCGTCATAGCTTAACAGTTATTACTAATTATGAAGACGTTATAGTGTTTAAGGTAAGACACTAATTGATCGTTCCCTGTACTAGAGAAAAAATGCAACAAATAGGATTATTTCTATCTCACTCTCTTTAGATGTGATAATTTAAGTAAGAGTGCCTAGTTGGTCTAGTGGTCGCAAGCGTGACTGCTGAGCATGAAGTCCTGGGTTCGATCCCGGGTCGGGCAAAGCGTTATTGGGTTTTTGCGTCAGGAATTTCTCAGTATCCACCACGGAGTCCGAATTTGTGCCCGGTTGATGGCAATAGGCTCTCCCGCTATTACATGGGACTTAAACATAACTGGCGAAATGTGGGTGTAATATTAGGTACACCTCAGCCTAACCCTTCGGGGATTACAGGCGTGATGTTACGATGTTATGTAGTAAGAGTAGCCATCAACCGGTATCTTTTCTGAATTTCACTTTACGGACAACCTTCTTTTAGAATCGATCTTCGATCTTTAGGTTAAGCCGTGCTTGCCTAGGTTGGTCTGTGGATGGGTGACCACCTATTACACACCGAGTTTCCTCCGTGCCTCGGAAAGCACGTTAAGCCGTTGGTGCCGGGTGTCATTTGTAGATCTTTGACAGTCGTAAGGTAGTCAGTCAGTGCCCCGAAAAGTGTGACAACCAGCCTTACCAAGGGGTATCGAACTACCCAGTACTAACCGGGTTGTGGAGCTCAGATAGGCAGTCGCTCCATGTAAAATACTAGTATTCAGCTGCATCCGGTTAGACTGGAAGCCGACCCCAACATAGTTGGGAAATGGCTAGACAAATGATGATGGTATATTTAATTTATGTCAAATATGTTGGCCTGGTAGGTGGTGACATTTTAGGTCCTCAAATTTCCAGGTGTTTGGATACTTGAGGCACTCCAACAAACAATTCAGAGGACCGTAACATTGGATGGTTGATCGTCAAATGGTTGTTCCATTTGACGATCGACCATCCAATGTATTATTTATCCTCATCTATAAATATCTGTATCAATGACTCGATGGCCAAAACTCCGTCTTTCTAACTAGTGGCAAGTAACTATCAGTAAGGGGTTGTTTAATATTCCGCAAGCGTACACCCCCCAATCCTGCCCAATCATCTGTATGGCCCACAATGAAAATATTGGCCAAGTTTCAGTCAAGGCTGATGTATGAATTGATATTTTGTGATATTGTGACGTTGGGAGAATGAATAGAGCGTTATTTATGTAGGAGTGTATTCTGCTGAAAAGAGGGATCTCTCTTTTAGGAAGTTTCAGGGCGACGGTATTTGTAATACTGTCGTATTGCACCGACAGGAAGAAGAATAAGGTCCATCTGTTTTCTCATGTTTCGTCGTACCAATAGATACTTAGATCACTGCTAAGTTAAACCTGAAAATAATAAGGCAGAATAATCTACCATGGGGAGCAGCGCTGGCCCAGTGGTAGCGGCCCCGACCTACGAGCAGTAAATCGTGGATTCGAACCCAGCCAGACGCTTTACTTTCTGTAATTTATTTCATCACCACTGTTCTCAAAACGGTGATTGAAAACATCGTGAGGAAACCGTCATGTCCTGGAACCAAAAAATTGGAAAACATGTGACATCTACCAACCCGCACTGGGCACGCGTGGTGGATTATAGCCCATTCCCTCTGTAGAGAGGAAGCCTGTGTCCCAGCAGTGGGAACCGTACAGGCTTATAATGCTAAGTGCTGTAATAGTCAATCCTTCCCTAAATATTTCCGTTGTTAAAAAATTAAAAAATATCGTTTCAAAAAACGTGACTGTCATGTTGAATTTCAAATAAGTATATAATCATAAGCTCTACTTGAGAAGAAAATTTCCAAAATTGATTGAACCCAATCTCCCTATTTGAGGGGCGTTGTAAACAGGATATTTTCTGACGCTCCTCTGGGACGGTGTGTGGAAAAGGTACTGATTTTAAATTGGTATGCTGGCTTCCTTTCATCCCCTTTCATCTCGCATACATTGTGAAATAAGTTTTTAGTTCAGTTGAACCAGTTATTCGTCGTGCTAGGTTCGATTCCCAGGTCGAGCAAAGTGTTATTATATTCCGGCAGGAATTTCTACATTTCTAGGATACATGGACCCTTGATTTACACCCGGTTGATGGCAATAGGCTCGACTTTTATTTCATGGTATTAACAATCTGCTGAAATGTGGGTGTACTATTGGTACACATCTGCCTAATCTTTCTGAGAAAGTTGGCGTGATATTTGATGTGTTTAATTCGTCGGTAGCTCGTGACTGTGGTTTTCCAAACTTCAGTAGGATTATCAAACTTATTAACTTATTTGTATCTCAACACCGTGTTCCAAATTCCACGAATTTTTAATCAACTAACATGGCCTAAATAATATTGAAAAGAAAAACTTATTTACCGAGGTTTGCCAACATCCTCACAAACACACAAAACCATTCAGGCTTTTTCGAGGAATAATGTAAATAAAAGCTAGTGCAGCAGATTCCAGTTCGAAGTTCCCAAATTATAATCTACGAGACTAAACAAAATTTTAAAGAGAAACTCCTGAGAGGAACACCATATACACTTTGAACAATCTGTCTTTTTACGAATAAGCTACCGACTGGGCTCCCAGATCCCAGTTCACAGTGTGTTAGGGCTGCCACAGACCTTACTTGCAAATCGCGTGTGGAGTAATAAGGTCCTCGCTTAGCGGCGCGCGTGCTTTGAGTTGTAATGCGCAACGCCCCTAGCTTTTTGGGGGTCGGTTTTGGTGATGAACTGAGCGGGACTTTGAGATATTTTGGGCGAAATTTCACCGAACGAGGACATCTAAACGACGGCAAAACGGAACGATTTTGACGCTGGCAGTTCTTTAACACGACTTAGACGTACTGTTCGCGAAATCCGTTAAGAAAACTGGTTTTCGGGTGAACCCACTTCAAATCTCTAAATTGTATCGTAACCACTGAACGATTTGCTGAACAATTTTTACCAATCTTGGTGATTGATTATGACTAATTAATTAATTGTTTTAGAACGAGCAATGTGTTATATAAGACGAATCGAGCTTCAGCACCTCGATAACGAAACAATCTTGATATTCACATTACGGAGGATTTTGAAGGAAATTTGTAATCGTTCGACGGCTCGACAATGTTAATAAAATAACACTATTAATAAATAACTAGTAACCCCGCAGAGTTTAATACTAAGCGGATGTTACCTTACAAACTTATAACAGAAACATAGAATTTTAAACCAATGAAAAACAATTTAGCCCAGTAAAAACTATAACCCACTGCGTTTCTGTCAATCGCTACCTCTCAAGCACTCTGCCCTCACTCCATCCCAAGCGAATTTACTCCACGCATTGAACGTATGTCATCACACCGGCTCAGATACCAGCTTTGCGTGCTCCTAACACTCTTTATGTATGTGAAGTGTTAAACTTGCATTATGTACAGTCAGGGACGGAAGCGAGCGGTCATTGAACCGTTTGTACGAATTTTGTCATACTGGCGCTGATACCAGCTTGCGTGGTCCTAATACTCTTTATGTATGTGAAGTGTTAGCATTATGTACAGTCAGGGACAGACGCGAGCGGTCATTGAACTGTTTGGACAGAAGAGTTCGTTGAGAATTTACCCTGTTGCTGAGGTTATTGCTTGTTTGAGTTTTTAGTTCTTAACCGACACTAAAAAGCAAGAGTTGCTTTATCGCGTTGTCTGTTGATTTTAAAATTGCATTGAATTCTAAGATACTACCCATGACATTTCAACATCCAAACACCTCACCAACTCATGCTCGTGACTTCTAAGTATCATATACTACTCTAAACTAACACTGTTGATGCTGATTGTACATTTTGCTGTAATAACCACGTTTGTATTGTTTAATTTGTTGTACAAGTGCTCAGCTTTTGGTTAGGGAAGTTCGTTTCATCAATTTATAGTTTTAGAACTCGAGCCGACTTGAAAAGTACCCATCTCGAGTTCCAATAAAAAAAAAGTTCAGAAAGAATCCCTACTTTATGTTCTCACTCTGACTTTTAGAAAAAATAATACTTTTTCGTCCAAAACTTGGTTAAGTAAACATTACCAGTTGCGTATAATCGTCTAGTTTCCGCACTTATTGTTTTCTCCCCAAAGTTACTTCGTACTTTGATACTTCTTCGATATAGTTACTCGCACTTAGGTAGACATGTGTCGACGGGTAGGCGAAACACGTGCGCCTCGTATACTTTCCTTCTTTTTTTCTTTCTGCAATATCTTTGTAAACTAGTAATAACTGGGTCATTTATTACTGTGATCTTTGTTGGGTTAAGGGACATGTTTGCGATTTTGCTTGGCCGATAAATCGGTAGGCATGATAATTTTGTTAAAAAATAAAGCCACTGCTGTGCTAAAATTCTTACAAAGAGAAAGCACGGCGATGGCAAAATTATATTAATATAAGTCTAGGTTTTCTACTGATGTTCCCTTCACCAATGTCAATTTGGAGGTATTATGAAAAGGGGGTAACTTCATCCCTCTAGAAAAGGGGGGATCCTCCGACCAGGCCGGTGCTATGTCTGGTGGGCTACTGCCCGACAGATGTTGACGGGTTCTTCTCTAAGGTCTTAAGTAAAGGATAACTTTAACTAAGTAGGGGTCCGCATGGGCCGATGCCTGCCAGGGCTGCGGGACTGTTCGAAAGAGATACCGTGGCCTTGGAACACAAAGGGCAAAGAAGGAACATGGATGGGTTTTAGTCAGTACAAGTATAACACTCCCTCCCGAAAAAAAAGGATGACTTTAATTGCACGATTCAGGATTTCGATGTTAGTTCTTCATCTGTGTCATAGATGGCGCTGTTGTACTTTTTGTAGAGCCGCTACATCAGTAATGTCCAAAGTAAAATTAGAAATTACACGTAAATTGAGATAGTCGGTTTGGTACTTCTTCATATTTGAATCCACACCCTCATGCATGAGGAACAAGAACTTTTCAAGTTTTTAATCCTATATTCTATTTCTGCTGATGATTTAACTAAACGATCTGCAATCAATCAAGTTATGACATGAAGACATGTCAATAAATTCTCAATGCAAACAAAAATCCTTTAGTTATTCTGTCATCGAACTTGGCAAAGAAAAATCAAATACAATAAAAATATCGAACAATATTCTATTTCGAACCCCATAGCCTAAGCAAATAGGAGGGCTTGCACAAACCCTTGATCGACAAACTACGTCCCACAATGCCGTACAATAGGGGTGAACCCAAAATTCTATAGAATATCATATTTTTATGATGAGCCCTGATTAATCATGGTTCTCTATGAGGGTTCGATTACAAACATACTAATTTCAGTACACAAACAATTTTGGCACTAATTTCGATGGGAATAAGAGTGGTTGTAAACGCATATTACAGTTGTCGAAAAAGTATTTGTTTGAAAGCTTATTTTTGGAGCTAAATACCCTTTATTAGTTTTGGTTTTATGAAAAGGTTTCAAACGCAGATGGTTCGAAAGAAAAGAGGATATTTGATGTGGTTTTATGCTCGAACCCATTGTGTGGTAGCGTAATAATATCGATTGCTCTAGTTTTTGGTTGCAGAGAATATGAAATTAATAAGTATAAAAAATGACAGGTATTTTTCTACAGTAGCTGCGTCGCTGAAATGACTGCAGGCGAGACTATTGAGGTGGTTCTGCGTTCGATCCCCGGTTCAGCATAGTGTTTTTGATGTTTCTCTTTGGAATGCTCTCTTTGGTCTGAATTTTTCCCAAGTTTATATTTCTACTTCGTATTAAATGGGACTTTATAATAATGTTGAACGGCGAAGGTGTGGTCATTTTACCTCAAGGTAGTTTTGTCAAGATTCGGTTACTAGTGCAAAAAAACTGGATTTTATTGACAGGAGATACAAACATAATAAAAGTAAATAATTTAAAACTTTGTTATACAATTTCAAACTAAAAACAACACACCACAGGCAAAACCCACTTCATTGATTAAATTAATTAATTCCACTTAAACTCCAACAGAAATTCTTTGTCGTAATATTTTTTAAACACGCAAATATGAATTAATTTGTACGCGTCCTTTTAAAAATGGAACTAATTCGTGGTTCCGTTGTGGCCGCCATTTTGTTGAGAATAGCTCCCTTGGCTCCCAGTTCAATTATAAGTCGTTTGTTATATTTATTTGACGGCCTCGTTGGTCTAACATACGCAAGCGTTACTGCTGCGCATGAGATACGATTGGGGTTCGATTCCCTCGTTCGGAAAAGTGTGTTTTTCTATCAGGAATTTCTCAGTAGCAGCCACGGAGTCTGGATTTATGTCCAGTTAAAAGTGTTAAACGTTAAAACGTTACAAATATGCAGAAGGAATTACTACTGCAGAGTTACTTTCATATAATTATTTAATGTGCCAATAGAACACTAAATAAAGCATTTTCTTTTAAACTCTGGTAAAAAAACACAATCGTTAATCCGTCGTACTTTCAATTCACCCCCATACAAAACAAATCAACACAAGCTCAAATCAAATGCTCCTCCACAAATATTGGTACAAAACCGAAAGGGAAATTCGCCAAATGCAATTAGAAGTTAGAAACTGCATATTCATGTGTGAAACAACGTTACATGACTAAACAAGCTTCCATAACGATGTCTGGGAAGGCACGGACAATTAAAACAGGAGCGGCCACCCTGCTGCGAAAATGTGGTGAAAAAATTAGAAGTTTACGGCTTTCTCTTTCACGTTCTCTCTTTCGTTTCGAGTTGAATAGATGGTTTTTATTTTTGGTAATGTTAATTTGGCATGCGAAAAAGTCCGTCATTTGTTTTCCTCGTGACCTCTATACCTTTATGCTGTGAGACAGGATAAAGGTCTTACTCGACGCCCCGATAACGTCTGGAAGAGCTAGTGGTCCATGAAACAAATGATGAAGGGATCTTTCCCTCTCTCGCTGAAGAGAAAACTCATGGATAAGAGCATTCTTCCCACCCTCACCTATGGAGCATAGACATGGTCACTAACTAAACGTCAAAAGTCCGCACTCGGAGTCTGTCAGCGAGCAATGGAGCTCAGTATCTTAGGCGTTTAACTCACGGATCGCATAAAGAACTTCGATACCGCGTTCCAAAACTCAAGTCACTGATGTAGGTCACACGGCTGTCAAGCTCAAATGGAACTGGGCTTGTCACATCTGTCGCATAACAGTGGAGTTATGGAATAAAATAACCACACAGTGGGTCCCAAAGGCCCACAAAGAGATGGCGGGACGAACTCGACTCTTTTTTAAAAGATTGGCCAGTAACAGCTGTAAATAGGGACAAGTGGAATGAGGGGGGAAGGGGGGAGAGGCCTTTGCCCGGCAGTGGGACACTGCAAATGGCTGATAATAATAATAACCTTTATCTAGGTCATGGCATTCTATGAGTGAGAGTTATGATGAACAAATGGAAAAATCAAAGTCGAATGTAGAACTTCGAAACGCTTGGACCTCGTTTGATTGTAGCAGTGCAAAAAAACAGAAATCCTATGAAGAAGTCATTGCACATTTTGCTACACTTAGCATTTGCTACTATCTAACTAATTGATGCGAACCTATCTACATCTGAGTCACACAACATCTGACCTTATTCATAGTCCTTTTACAAAGATCTAACTAACAATAATTGCGACACAGTGACTGTGCATAGTGTGTGAGAGCAGGGTTTTATTCTGAACAGTATTCCTGATTCGACTGAAAAGTTCGATTCGGCGCCGGTGACTAAAAAGTTGTATAGTAATCGGTTGGCTCGGTATGGACATGTGATGCGGAGGAATGAGGAAAATGTCGCGAGGTAAGTGTTGAATATGAAGCTGGATGGGTATAAGGGTAGAGGAAGGCCAAACAATCGATGGACTGTGTGAAGGATGAAATGGCAAGAAAAGAGGTGTCTGAGATGACGAGTAATAGAGAGCGCCGACCCCAAATAAATCTGGACAAGGGCAAGAGAATAATGATGGCTGATTCAACTACAAATACAAACCCACGTGTTCAAACTGAACTTTAAGGTAAGGAAAAGTGATATTTGTATTTGTTAAGTCACCAAACGTCCGGCGAATGACAATCAATCCCAAATTCAAAAGCGACAAATCGATTGTTGTAGAATCCTTGTGTCAACAATTTGTTGTTATTTCAATCAACCAACGCCAATAGTTTCCGTTAGATCTAGCTTTCAAACACAGAGAGTCACTTTACCCAACCTTGATTACAAGACACACAATAATCTAAACACAGTGTTTATCTAGTTGGAAAACGGGAAAGCAACAAGATTCTCCCGGACACGCCAATTAAAACCTCTGGTCGTCCTTTTGTCATTTGCTTCGTTTGTGCCCATTGCACTGGACCTGAATGAAGCCGTAAAAACTGGCTTTTACAGCCAATCTTGATACTTTATTTCTATTTGAAGAGAGGATAACATTTTGATGGGGCACCGTTTAGTTGAGAGTTTGTTGGCACCTGCCATTATTGGAATGTGACGGTAACTTGGTTTGTTAGAGGAAAAACTGATCTTGGCGAATTTGTGTGGTAGTTTGTTTCGAGATAGAATGTGAATTACTTATTCATATTATGTTGATGAATTTTGGGTAATTTTATGCGCGATTTAATATACTTAATTTAGAATGTGCAATTTATACTGAACTAGCGACTCGCCCCGGCATCGCACGGGTGCAATATACATATAAACCTTCCTCTTGAATCACTCTATCTATTACTGAAAACTGCATTAAAATCCGTTGCGTAGTTTAAAAGATCTAATCGTACAAACAGCGGGAGGGACTTTGTTTTATACCATGTAAAGAAACATAGACTGTCTCGTTGATCTAGCAGTTGCAATCACGACTGCTGAGCATGAGGTACTGGGTTCGTTTCCCGGGTCGGGAAAATAGTTATTGGGTTTTTTCATCAGGAATTTCTCTGAAGTTCCGGTTGATGGCAACCCCTTGTACATAGGACTTGAACATAATTGTCGCAATCATCATCATCATCATCATTTCGGCCGAAAGACGTCCACTGCTGGACATAGGCCTCCCCCAAACGTCGCCACATTGACTGGTCCCGTGCGTCTCGCATCCAGCGGATCTGCGCAACCTTTACCAGGTCATTGGTCCACCTAGTGGGAGGCCTTCCAACGTAACGTCTTCCATTTCGCGGTCGCCACTCCAGAACTTTCCGGCCCCATCGGCCATCCGTTCTGCGAGCAATGTGCCCTGCTCACTGCCACTTAAGTTTGGCTATTCTTCGGGCTACGTCGGTAACCTTGGTTCTCTTATGGATATCCTCATTTCTGATTTGATCACGCAAGGAAACTCCGAGCATAGCCCTCTCCATTGCCCTTTGGGTGACTTTAAGCCTTCTGATGAGGCCCATTGTGAGCGACCACGTTTCGGTCCCGTATGTAATCACTGGCAACACACACTGGTCATAGACTTTCGTCTTGACTGTCGCAATGTGGGTGTACTATTAGGTACATCTCTGCCTAACCCTTCGGGAATTACAGGCGTGATATTATGTTATGTTAGACGTATCTGAATGAACTATAGAAAAGGCATAGTGGTATAGTCTACTGTTCGACATGAATCACATGCATGTGATCGTTTTACTAGTACCTAATCCTACTAATGTTATAAATGCGAAAGTTTGTGAGTATGGATGGATGTTTGTTACTCTTTCACGCTAAAACAACAGAACGGTATTGGATGGAATTTAGCACACAGATAGTTTATAATCTGAATACTTTTTGGAACATAGGATACTTTTTATCCCGGTAGTATGATCCCGAGGGACAAGTTTCGAACTCCACGCAGGCGAAAATTGTTATTCATAAGTTTTTCTTAGTAAGAAGACAAGTCACTATTTACAGGCAGTTTGAGTATAAACACTATGATTCACTATGAATTTTCCTCATCACTGAGCAAAAACTTAAAAACGCATCTTTAAAAATCCACATTTTTTTTTTACAAAATGTATGACACAGCTTGTCCAATCATTCTTTAACCATCTTTTTAGCAATTCTCATGATTATTTCTGAAGAATATCAAGTCACTCACTGGTTGTCAATGTGTGATTCATTCATTCATCAAAGTTTTTTCACAGGTCGGTCGTCACTTGGCTTTTTGTATGTCAATGATTCGAAGACTTGTTTCTGTGACTCAAAGTACCGGTATACAGAATTCAATGTTAATTCTGCCATACGTAGACTACTGAAGTAGGCCAGGCCAAACTTGACGGCAGTTTTGGTCTATTTGGCCTGACCGAGTGTGTGAACCTGAAGGCATACAGAACCGGGTTTCGGTCTTATTGTAAAACCGGTTTTCCCCGGGTATAACTCATCTGCCTAGCCTTTTCCCAACAATGTTAGGGTCGGCTTCCAGTCTAACCGGATGCAGCTGAATACCAGTATTTTACATGGAGCGACTGCCTATCTGACCTCCACAACCCAAATAGTACTAGGTAATACGATACCCCTTGTTAAGACTGGTTGTCAGACTTTTTGAGTCACTGACTACATGTAATGACTGTCAAAGATATAAATGACAGTCAGGACGAACGGCTTAACGTGCTTTCCGAGGCACGGAAGAAACTCGGAAATGAAATGAATGGAAATGTTCTCTGATAGCTTTCTAGACATATGTATCCTGCTTATGCGTATGAAGTTTCATTAAAATCGGTTCAATCATTTCGAAAAAAAAAGGACTTGAAAGTTTGTATGAAATGCCGTAAGTCGTAAACGCTCTTAATAATAAACAACTGTGTACGTATGAGGAGTTGATGGATGCACATTACAGTCGTCTGCAAGCTACAGCTCGCTCCAGCGTGCTCCAGAGCGTTCCAGCGCGTTCCAGCTCCGTTTGCGGATTAGCTTCGTACATGAATATTAAAGTGAGCCGTTATTGTGGCGGCTGTTACACCATAGCGGTATAGAGGGTTGATATTGTGACGATTGTGTGAATTAAAGCTTGATTAAAATAGTGGAACTGCGCACATTTTTGTGCACTCTCCTTTTCTGTTTGTGGTTTTCTTCACGTGACATTTAAACACACGCCAAATTTGGCAGTTTTTTTCTACTTTGTAGGCACGGTTGGTGCAGTGGCTGAGCGATTGACTGCTGCGCTACACGGAAAAAATATTTGTATGGCCTACAGGTAGTTGTGCCGGGTCTGGCTGTTTGTGTATGTGAGTTTAAATGTTTATTAACGCACCCACGATACAGGAGAAATTCCTAGTGTGACCTGATAATTTATTGTGATATTATAGATGGCCAGATGTGTAATTTCCAGAGACAGATTTTACTTTGAGATATGTTCAAAATATTTATGTGCCTTCTTGAAAAACATAATTGCTATTAAATTCTTATTTATTTATTTATTTACTTATGTACACACAAAATACTCAACAAGACATAACATTAAGATAGAAGAGCACAAAGGAACTTATGCAAAAACAAACAAACAAAGTAACATAACATAAGACAGGCCAACTATATTTAGGTCCCATGTAATAGGGAACGAGCCTATTGTCATCAACCGGTCACAAATCCAGACTCCGTAGCTGCTACCAAAAAATTCCTGATGGAAAAACCTAATAACAGTTTGCCTGAACCGGGAATCGAACCCAGGACGTCATGCTCAGCAGTCGCGATTGCGACCACTAAACCAACGAGGCATTCATAAGTCAAAGTGGTGATAACTGAGGAAGGACTGTAACTAGTTGTTCAGCCAAATGTTACGCAACGGTGTAACAGAATTCGGTTTTAAAGCATCACGAGCATACATCAAATGCAGCACAGCACTTTGCATACGCGCCCGATGTTTGACTAACACGCCTTCCAAATGGACCGCATGGGAACATTTATTTACTTAAAAATATATAACACAACGACAAGGAAAGTTAATGGATTTTGCCATAGAGCTGCTGCTGGCAAAAAGTAATGATAAATGCTTTTTTTACACTTCTTGATAGCAATACAATCAGTCTATACCGTTCCCACTGCTGGGACGGGCCTTCTCTCTTTTCTCAACTCGGACTCGATCGGGTAAGGTTTGGTGGATGATACATTTCTTCCAATTTTAGCTAGTTCGTCACTTTACTTTATACTGACACCTCTGTGTGGTGTGAAAACTTCGATTAGAGACAGAATTTGAATAATCTATACACCTACACAAATAAAAAAAATTAAGTGTCTGTTTGTAATTAAAAAATAACAGCTTTTTGCGTAATGCTTATAAATATAAGAAAAAAAAAAAAATACTTTTTTTGGCTTTTTCTGTCTGTCTGTTTGTTCCGGCTAATCTCCGAAACGGCTGCACCTATTTTGACGGGATTTTTATTGGCAGATAGCTGATGTTATAAAAAGTAATTTAGCCTAAGTTACTCTTTTACTTTTGCTTTATATAATGGATTAAGGTTCCGTGCAACAAAATTAAAACCCATGAAATTGTTAACAAAATCCGATTTCAAGTAGAAAATATTTTTATAAAATTTCACGCGGATGAAGGTTGTGAGCAACAGCTTATTCTATATAAAAAAGCAGTTCGCTACTATCTTTAACGTCTGTGAAAAGTATAAAAAGTCGCACCTATTTGCAAAGGTTTTAATTCAATTTACTTAGCACGCTCACCAACTTCCCCCCAAACTTATTGACGCATAAAATTGCCAATTAAATAAGTATCTTTGACAAGTAATTACTTCGACCAATCCTTGGTTCCTGGTACTCCGTCAGGCATCACCGGTTGGTAATTTGCAGAACTGTGTAGCCAGTCTTCGTGAAAGGGAGAGGTCTCCTGGAAACGATGTATGCTTCGGTTGGTTTGGATATCCAGTATACAAAGGGACATCATTAGGTAGACTGTCTCATGCTGTATCGGCCTGTATTATTATTACAGTCTGACATTAAGGCAATATATTGTGTTTCGATTTTTGCTTAGGACTTTTATCATTCACTTGCTTATGCCCGCGGCTTCGAATAATGGTCCCATGGAATTGTAATATCGGGAAGTATCCTATTTATTAATCCAGGCTATAAACTATTCTTGTGCCAAAATTCATCTAAATTCGTTCAGGAGTTTTTGCGTCAAAGAGTGACAAATATCTATCCTCAGAAACTTTAAACAACAATAACACTTTGCTCGACATGGGTTCGAATTCGTAATTCGTATGCGTCGACATCCTGCCGGACGCAATCGGCTGTCGTCGCATCCGTTCGTATCCTTTCCGATCCGATGCGATGCGCGACGTTTGGTGGAAATCATCCTTTTTAGTCTTTTGTTCACCACAACAGCCTGATAAAATTATCTCTGCGGTTTCGTTACATCCTGTACTCGTTGCAATCAAAAACACTATCAATAATAAATAAAAATACCTCATAAATTAATTAACGATCAACCCTTAATTAAAATGAACCAAAAATCGTGGTAAACGCCAATAATATGAGCAGGGTAAGCAGGATGAATAGTTAATTGAAATCAGCCGTAAGTGGTGGGCGGTTGGCTATGGACAATTAAATACAGAAACATTGAATAGTCAACGTTAATTAATTTAATTATAGAGTGTAAAATTCAATGGCTGTGCACGTTTTTGTTTTGGTTGGTTAGGTTTTATCGGATGTGGTTTAGCAATGAAACTGCAACCTATGGAGTAGTCGATTTGCTGAGTTAAAGATACATAAGGAGCATTTTACTATAATTATAGTATCTTGGAGGAGCTCGTGGCTAAATAATAACAGCCGCTCGGATCGATCTTTAGGTTAAGCCGTGCTTGCCTAGGTTAGTCTGTGGATGGGTGACCACTCATTACACACCGAGTTTCCTCCGTGCCTCGGAAAGCACGTTAAGCCGTTGGTCCCGGCTGTCATTTGTAGATCTTTGACAGTCGTTATAGGTAGTCAGTGGCCCAAAAAGTCTGACAACCAGTCTTACCAAGGGGTATCGTATTACCCAGTACTGGGTTGTGGAGGTCAGATAGGCAGTCGCTCCATGTAAAATACTGGTATTCAGCTGCATCCGGTTAGACTGCCGACCCCAACATAGTTGGGAAAAGGCTAGGCAGATGATATAGTGTCTTGTGCGCTATTCCTGTGGATTTTTTTACCTTTCTGCGACATTTCATTCAAATCAGTTCAGCCATTTTGGTGGAATCTAGGTAA
This sequence comes from Noctua janthina, assembly GCA_963576755.1. NCBI lineage: Eukaryota > Metazoa > Arthropoda > Insecta > Lepidoptera > Noctuidae > Noctua > Noctua janthina. The sequence goes on along the minus strand of OY755075.1, from coordinate 9,539,272 downwards.
CAAACATTCGAAAGATCTACTCAAACTGGACGAAAGAAAACTGGACGTCTGAGCTTCACGCTATCGCTGGAGCTTAGATATTGATCAAAATTATAAGACCTGTTGTCAGAATTTCTACCTTTTGAATAAATCGGAGAACTACATTCATTTTTTCCACATAACCATTGAATTGCATTGCATTATTCAATTATTTTATTTCTCAGTTAATTTTTAATGTACCATGATTTGTGTTTTATGCTCCTTTTTAAATATAATGATTTGTTTTTGTTCTTTCTAAACCTGACATGTAATTTTGATAATTATTAATAAATAAACCAAACTAACCATTATTATCCTTAAACTCAGGTTATTTTTGACTGTGTTCCAAATATACGCTTAGAAACTCTCCATTAAAATTTTAACACGAAAATCATTATAATTATTCTACTGTCTAAAATTATAGCCTAACATTTAATTTGTACTGTTTATTCGACTAGAATGAGCCCAAACATTTCACTTAAAATAAGTTCGTTACGTATTTTAGTCGTATATCTCCGGATTTCTAATTAAAACGAATCCTAATTGATTAAAGTCGGTACAAATAGGGCACAAATAATTAAGGTTACATTCCTAGCCTAGGAGTCACTTGTGAGTTTATACTGCTCAGTTTATACTTTGTAATTGTAACGTAATAACATAACATAACACCACGACTGTAATGTCCGAAGAGATAGGCAGAGGTGTACTGAATAGTACACACCCACATTTCGCCAGTTATGTTTAATTACCTACCATGTAATGGGGGGCGAGCCTATTGCCATCAATCGGGCACAAATCCAGACTCCGTGGCTGCTACTGAGAAATTCCCGATGGAAAACCCAATAATACTTTGCCCGACCTGGGTATCGAACCCAGGACCCCATGTTCAGCCAATAGTCAAGCTTGCAATCTTTTTGTAACGTAATTTTCAGAGATTATCCCGTTTTTTTGGACAATCAACATATTATAGTATAGTTCACCATTGAAATCATTCGACCCTTGAACCATAATTGATTAATAACGACTAAAACGTTTTAAAGTAATTTGTTTTTATTTCCAGGTAATTCAACAAATGCCATCTAAGCAGCCTATCACGAATGTAAGATCTCGTCTGTCTACGTAAATATGTCCTGTATCTAATTAACGTATTTTCTCAAAACTCTTAACATAGGAAGTTCAGGTACCTAATTATTATTAAATTAAAACCGTTGAAAAAGCTACCAGAATAGTTAGAAGAATTATGTTGATCATCGCTATTTAATTGTTGCCATCTATCCTTGTGAAATTACAAAGGTACAAGAATAATTTCCCAGTCACCATTTTCTCTCCAAAACTATAGCTCATTCGCGACATTACCCTAAAAATACACCCACCCACAAACATACAAAACAAACTAAAACACAATTTTATACTTATCTCAAACAAGTACTGATAGTGAATTTATTTTAGTACTACAAAGGTTTTCGAGCCCGAAACCATTTGAATACACATTACCTAAGCCGAGGCTAGGTCGTGCTTAGCTCGGCTGAAGAAAAAGAAGTAAAAAGCCCTGACCGCCTGTTGCCGCGATGTTATTCTTATTTTAGTCGTGTGCTGACGGCTAGGGATGGGATAAGGTTGGTATCGATATGATTAGTGTTTAATTGACTTTGTATCAAATAATTAAAACTTATATCATATAAGAGGGTAAAAAATCAAGTAAGAAGTAAAAGTAAGTGAAACTCAAGAGAGAAGAAAAAATCAAGTAAGTTTATTTTCTCGAGGTATCGGAAATATATACGTATTAGATACTTATAGATTGGTATAGACGGTGGTCAGAATAAAAACAAATAAGGATTCACTTAAAATTGATTCAAATTACTACAAAAACAGATATCTGCCGAATACATAACAGCACCCTTTTTGAAGCTGGTAAAAAAATGGTGTATCTATGTATATCGGGCGGAAATACACTCTCGCAGCTAGTTTAGGTCTAGATCTAAAAAGTGTAGGACGTAACTAAAGTTCAGCAGAGGTCAATCACGGCCAGCGATACATTTGTGCATTTTTATTTTGTCAAATCTAAACACGTCCAAAAATGTATCGACAACCACTACATCCCTAAAAAATGCATCTACCCGTGTGCACTACATGACACGAGGATATCGTTCAAGATTCTTTGGAGACTGCTCGCTTTGTCTACCTTCCACATAATCGATAATTTAAATGCACGTCACTAGAAAATGCGACGACCGAGCGTGTTCACGACGTCGCCGATTTTGTATTATCAACTATATTATCGATATAGTTAAGTCTAATTTTAGCTTGTTCGATGCTGTATTAATAGATTGTGTTAGTTCACTTTTTGTTTTTAGTTCTGTGTTCAAGTAAAAGTTGGTTTGTTGAATAAAGTTATAATAAAGCGTGTATCGTGTCTGTGTGTGTCTTCAGGTAAAGTTTTTAAAGTAAATTACGTTGGTAGAGCATCTTGTTTTCTATTAAAGTTTACGTTGAGTTTATAATGTTACTATATCACTTTTAACTTAAATGTAACTGCTTGGCTCGTATTCTTTGAGCGATAAGGTAGAGTTGTAACTTTTCTGCAAATATGCTGTCAGTTTGTTTGCAGAAAATATATAAGTCCTTGTTGGTCACAAACGTATGTTGGCTTTCTAAGTTCTCAGTTATTTTGCGAGATGACTTTAGTCTTAATGGGACAGCCGGGCAGTCACTTAATGACACCTACCACTGTTTGTCTCTGCATCACCCAAAGGTTGACTGGTAGAAAAAGCCTAAGGCATTAAGTCCGCCTCTGTACTTTGTGCTTGAAGGGTTAAATAAATAAATAAATAATGTTAAGTGCTCGTAGTAACGGTTAGATTGGTAGCCATTTTCAACTTAGTTGGCAAAAGGCTAAGCAGATGATGATGATTTGTGGTCAGGGCATGTTTTTTAATCTATGCAACCAAACATTTGTGATAAATACAACTTTTACTTAGGTACTTGAGATTGACAACGTCTTGCAAACTACACCTTGTTCCTAAGTAAAAATTAAATAAAATCAGTTAATTATTGCAAAACACCGCAGCTTCTAACAATATTTATTTATTTATTTAACACTTCAAACACAAACTACAGAGGCGGACTTAATGCCATAGGCATTTTCTACCAGTCAACCTTTCAATAATCAATATTCAACTTTATTCAATTTTATCGACATCGCCCATCCCTATTCAAGCTCCGCGTGTTCGCGCCACTAGCGGCGTGGCACCTTATTGTTTAACTTGGCTAATTAGTCGCTCGCGTGCAAACAGGACTGATAAAACAATCCCGTGTTTGCCTTTCCTATTGTCAATACTATTTACTTAAGGAGGAATATGTGGAAACGAGAGTATTTATTAGCCTTGGTTTTGCAACGCTATGTTTAAAATTTTTATTTGGAAGTAAAATTAAAAATACAGCAAAAAATTTGACTGGTTCTTGTTGTACAGGAACTCTAGGTACAAGAGCCAGGGCTACACTGATGTTTGTGAGTAACTTTTCAATATATTTTTTTATTATTTCTTATATAAAAAAATATGGTGGATAAAAAATCGTTGATCAAACTAAACAGGGCGATAGTTGGGGTTTTCAGGGTAATTTAATGATAGTATTTTTTTACTGTAATGTTCCAAAGTTTAAAAATAATTATTCGTGAGACTTAAAAGATATAGATATACTCATAAAAGTACTTTTGTAGTGATGATAGATTTCCTAGAAGCAACTAAATACCATTTATTGTTTTAAAATAGGAACCCATTTTTACTCGTAATTGCCTATTTATTACAAATTTTGGTATTTTCTTAAAAAACCTTCAAATAGTCATAACTTTTAAGGAGATCAAGTTAGAGTTCTGCCACAGAGAATTTTTTACTGCAAATAACCCCAACTATGGCCCTGTTTCGTTCGATCCACGAGTTTTTACCCACCCTGTATATTATTATTGAAAAAAAAAGATAAGACGATTCTGACGAACAGCCACATAAACAATGATTACCACCTCCTCCTCTATAGTTACATCTATTTTGTTTCAAACGTACACGATAAACATAATTATGAACAGCCGTACTCGAACTGAAGAACGTCTGTTACTAATAAAATATAATAAAACTGTAAAGAAAATGAATGACTACATTCTTGCAGTGTTTTATTCATAACTTCATGCTTCGACAGTTTCATAAAACTGGACACCTTTACTGCAGAAACTCAACATTACTATTTTAGTGATAAAACGGAAATGTGTTAAATTTAAAGTCACGACGAAAATGAATTCCAATTTTAATTGAACGTAGCTATACTTTAATTACAACTGTCAGTTTGACAGTTGTGTAAAACGGCTGTGACACGGTAAATTAAAGCAGTGTGTCAATAACTGTTATTCTTTGACAGTTCTGTGAAATGGCTATAAAACGTCAAATTGTCCAAAACTCCATAGAAAAAAATATAAATTTTCCCCGATTACCTGTAGGCACACGGTAGGTCGAGGAGAATCCTAATAGGCACACATATTTTTTTTTTTCGGATGGTTAATCATCAAATGACCCCCCTCCCACTCTTGGTGGAGCGGAAGGGAGTGTCAGACTTGTACTGACTAAAACCCATCCGTGTTCCTTTTTTGCCCTTTGTGTCGCAGCTTTGGCAGGCATCGGCCCATGCGGACCCCTACTCGGTTGCTGACATCTCTTTTTTGAGGCGCACATTACATCGAGATTAGAAACTCTTCAACAAAATGGTCATATCAAACTGCTCTTCAATCATCATCATCATGCTCCTGCGTTTAACCCAATTTATTTGTTATATGCCTTCTTCTTCCATACTGCTTTATTACTTGTCATCTCATCAGACACTTCCTTTCTTGCCATATCAACCTTCACACAGTCCATCCAACGTTTCTTTGGTCTTCCTCTACTCTTATACTCATCCACATTCATACTCAATACTTTCGATGATATCGATAAAGGCGGTTGCTTTATCGATAACCGTTTCTCGTATCATGGTACACCACTAATCGTGTGCACGACACTACTCAAGGCGTATTGTTTGACTCCAGTAATTAGTTCCCCGCGTGCTACCGCTGATGAATCAATCGTCTATCCGAGGATCAAATGCAGACTTAGCGATATGTAGGTTAGGTTTGAGTATTTAATAGGTTATTGAAAAATGTTGGGAGGAGCTCGTGGCTAAATAATAACAGCCGCTCGGGGTGATCTTCAGGTTAACCAATTACATACCGAGTTTCCTCCGTGCCTCGGAAAGCACGATAAGCCGTTGGTCCCTGCTGTCGTTTGTAAATCTGTGACAGTCGTTACAAGTAATCAGTGACCTGAAAGTCTGGCAACCAGTCTTACGAAGGGATATCGTATTACCCAGAACGAACTGGGTTGTGGATGTCAGATAGGTAGTCGCTCCATGTAAAACACTGCATCCGGTTAGACTGGAAGCCGACCCCAAAATAGTAAGAAAAGGCTAGGCAGATGTTGATGGACACAGGGCACAATTCTGTGAAGGGTAGTAGACCGTAATCCACCACGCGGATCCAGTGCTGGTTGGAGGCAGTTACAAATGTCTTCTGAATTTTAGGTTTTAAGACATACCGGTTCTCGCACGATGTGTTAGGTCAACGTGTTCAGAGCAATAGTAATGAAATACTTTACTCAAACACAGTTGCATTGCTTTTCAATACATTACGAAAATCCTAAAGTAACATTTTTCATCAAAACTGCGGGTTCTGGTAGCGGAATAGTTAAAAGCTTTAAACGCTACCAAAGCTTAATAGTAAATAAACAGCTTTTAACTGCTACATTTAACGACTACACTATTCTAAATATAAAATCTAACTAAACCACGACAGTTACTCAACTGAAATCTAAATTCGAAACTGACTAATCGATTTTTTCGCCATCGGAAAGCAGTCGAACGACCGTCCAAATGTTTACAGGGACTTATTTAGGTTAATCGATAAGGATCGTATGTGATACTGTTGATTCCATACATGTTTAGTATTTACTAGATGGACATACGATATCGTTGATGTGTTATATAGTTTTGTTGGGATGTCGTTTGGCTGTTGACAAAGGCAATTTTAAACATAGGTTTCAGGAGCTGAAGTTTTGAACTGAATGGATATTACACTTTAATTTATTTTGAAATTACTAGACCTGATTGTTATATGCTTCACTATAGTGACTGTTCATTTATGTTTTATTACAAGTTCAGACGATATCGTAAAATTAAATTGGATTATTTTACATATGCACCTTTAATTTAATTTTCTATGATTCGATAGGCGAGTATAGGGTGCCGCGTGGTTGATATACAACATCGTTAGATCGATTCACTGATGAATTCATTTTTCACTTTTGACACATTTTGTTTTCAGACCTGTCACTTCGAGTGAAAGATGCCGAATTAAAAACAAAAATGTACAGAAAATTTAGCGTTTGAAATGATCAATTACCTACTTATTTTGAAAATACTAACACGCATTGAGTACGCCTTACGATCAATTCTTGTTCTTTTCTTGAATGAGAAGACGTTATGTTGATCTTGTGATATTATAAAATATGTTGTTAATTTCCTGATTAATTAGGAACAGGGCTAGATAGAGCATTAGTGTTTTCATGAAAGTAAAAATTAAAAAAAACCAGAATCACTAATCTTTTACGGCTATAAAAAAAAACAAGGAAAATAATTATGGTTTCGTGATTTCTCTTTTTAGCACAGTCTTGAGTCTAATCTGAACAGTTGCGAAACTTAAGAATCATCAAGTTATTTCTAACCCATCTTTCTCCTAATAAACATTGTACACTAACAATGACTCATAAATTAACTACGAGTATATGAAAGACGTTTATCTTCAATATATCATTATTACACGGTGTATCGGTTGGGTTGTAGCAAACTGAGCGTGCGTCGTGACGGCGAGTTGAGAAGCCATGTGTCATATTTGTTGCGTAGTTTTGTAGTATGCTCTGAGGTGGAGTAGGGTTTTTTCGGTGAGAAAGTGGACTGGGGTCTGGGTTGAGGTCCTTTGCACTGCCTATGATTCGAGCTTATAGTGATTCGAGATTTTGTTGCATCGAACGAACTGTTGAATGAACTGTCGCGGTCATAATGTATTGATTTCAAGTACTATCGAGTTAACCTTTTCGAGCAAGTGTTATTCGATTTCAAGTAGGGACCCATTTCCTACATACTTATTATGGTCGTGTGTTTGGTCTTCATCGGCCACAGAATGTTTGGCACTACGCAACAAATATGACACATGAGTATTTGTTGCGTAGTTTTGTAGCTTGCGCTGAGGTGGAGTAGGGTTTGTTAAGTGAGAAACTGGACTGTGGTTTGATGTATATTTCCTACATACTTATAATGGTCTTGTGTTTGGTCTTCATCGTCCACAGAATGTTTGGCACTACGCAAAAATTTTGCCACAAGCAAATTTGTTGCGTAGTTTTGTAGCTTGCGCTGAGGTGGAGTAGGGTTTGTTAAGTGAGAAACTGGACTGTGGTTTGAGTTGATGTATATTTCCTACATAGTTATAATGGTCGTGTGTTTGGTCGTCATCGGCCACAGAATGTTTGGCACTACGCAAAAAATATGACACATGAGTATTTGTTGCGTAGTTTAGTAGTATGCGCTTAGGTGGAATAGGGTTTGTTAGGTGAGAAAGTGTACTGTAGTTTCTGTTGATGTATATTTCCTTCATACTTATAAAGATTGTCTTTAGTCTTGATCGGACACCGGATTTTTCACACTATGTACCTAAAATTTTTTTGACACACAGGTTTTCAGGGGGTCTACTCATTCTGACCTACCAGACTTAAGTCCATATATCCAAACAAACTTTCATTCTTCTATATAACCCCTTTCAAGGATCAGTTTTCTCAAACCATTCCTCAATACGGTGCTCATTTTGTTAAAAAAAAAACTCTAGATCGTGCAACGTGTCAATGAATTCATTCATTCAAGATTTATTATTTTTAATTTATATAATTTATTTAATTAGTGAAACTTTCTATTAGCCGTGGTCTTACTCCGAATATCCTCTTTTTCCGCTTTATTCGCTATGTCTTCAATATAGTTATCAATACAATTAGAACACATAAATCAAATCATGTAACCCTATCCAAGCGCCAACACTTTCAGACACAGAGAATGCACTCGAACACCATACTACAGAAATACGCGACCGCCCCGCTTCGCCTTATTAAACACGATGAATGATTTATAGTAATATAAGACTTATGGCGTTTGAAATAACGACGAGCCTGTAATTTAGTTAAAAGGGTTATTTTAGCGTGTCAATTAAGTACTAAAGCCGTGTGCTCTATATTTGGAATCGTCTTGAACCCCGCCATATTGGATTTGGTCCTTAAAATAAATGTTGAAATTATTTTATGGAATATTTATTGAAGTTAGTGAGTGTTTTTGGGAGGAGCTCGTGGCTAAATAAAAACAGCCGCTCGGGTCGATCTTTAGGTTAAGCCGTGCTTGCCTAGGTTGGTCCGTGGATGGGTGACCACCCATTACATACCGAGTTTCCTCCGTGCCTCGGAAAGCACGCTAAGCCGTTAGGTAGTCAGTGGTCCAAAAAGTCTGACAACCAGTCTTACCAAGGGGTATCGTATTACCCAGTGCTAGCTGGAGTGCTGGCTGTGGAGGTCAGATAGGCAGTAGCTCCATGTAAAATACTGGTATTCAGCTGCATCCAGGTAGACTGGAAGCTGACCGCAATATAGTTGGGAAAAGGCTAGGCACATGATGATGAGTGTTTTTTGGGTTTTTATGCGTCATTTAGCTTTAATGCTTAAAGTTATTGTGCTACTTTTAGAGATCGGGCGGACAGGCAGAAGTATCCTTGTGTCATTGTACGTATATATGTATTCAAAGCTAAATAATTGATCAACCTAAGATTCTCGTAGGCTCCATTGTAACGTATAGTCTTCAATATCTCTCTCATTGAGAGCAGCGGTGGCCCAGTGGTGGCGGTCCAGACTTACGAGCAGTAAGTCGTGGGTTCGAACCCAGGCAGGCACATTACTTTGTGTAATTTATTTCATCACCACAGCTCTCAAAAACGGTGAAGGAAACCATCGTGAGCAAACCGGCATGTCCTAGAACCTAAAATTCGAAGACATGTGACATCTACCAACCCGCACTGGGCCTCGTGGTGGATTATAGCCCATTCCCTGTCATAGAGAGGAGGCCTGTGTCCCAGCAGTGGCAACATTATAGGCTACTGCTATGCTATGCTATCTCTCTCATTATAAGGAACAAGAATTTGTGTGGTATACTACAACTAAAAAACCCGACTACAGAAAAATCACGCTCTTATTAAATTTGGGGTTTACAAGGTAAAATCGGCTCCTCCTATTGTTGAAGTCGGTTAAAATGTAGCCTATGGTACCCGTGTCATAATAACGAATCGATTGACACCTTATTCATCAAAATCGGAGGAATAGTTTATGCGATATGAAGGAACATACGTAAATACAAACATAGACTGCTAAAACCATAACTCTTCCTTTTGGATTCGCCGTAGTCGAGTAAAAAAACACCGCCACAGTCCCGCTATGTCAATTTTCGTTATGATGATTCTTGATTTAATCGTAGACGGACATAGGAATTAACCAAAAACGCCATTCTCACCGCGTTAATAAAAAATACGACACCGTATCGTATTTTAAGACCTTATACAACATTTTTCATTTAATAAAGCATACATTAAACGAGTATTGAGTTCCCAATATTTACGAATATACTCATATAAATGCAAATTAGCCCTTTTCCGACAGTGGAAATATTATGGCCTGTTAATATGTTTTTTATTGTTTATTTAATGGTAACAAACAAATCAGTGCCGTTTAAATAAGTTACCGAAACCAATAAAATTAAATTTAATTATAGAATAAACATTACCTGAGCGCCGATGACCGTTAAAATTGTTAATTATTTTTAGAATTAAACCGGTTTGAAGAGGTTATAAGTGGTTATAAGTAGTCTTAACTGGTTATAAGTAGATTTTTTTATTCGTTGCATGGCTTAAAATAAATTTTATGTAAATATGACAAGAATGTTACTTTGTAAAATGTGTGGGTTCCGTATGTTTTAACGTAATTGGATTTTCTTGTGTTCTGTCTAATTTTGGAGTGTGTTCATAAATATTGATGTTACACCTATTCATTGAAGATGGCTGCATGTATAATCAATCGATTTATTTATTCTAATTGAATACTTACATTTAAAAGCTGCTTATACATTTAAATGAACGCTTCGAATAAGTTGGTTGGTTGTTATTTATTTCAATAGTTTTCTTTTTGGCTTAAATTGTTTTTGTAAGATGAGTTTAAATGATCGTTTATCATTATTTCATGAGTGATTAATTAACAAGGTCGTGCGAAAGGGGAAAGAACCAGCAGTAGTAGTTGAAAGTGCAGCAGTAGCAGCAGGGATTTAGTCAGCAGTTGACGGTAGAAAAGCCAAACTTAAGTGGCAGTGGGCAGGGCAGATTGCTCGCACGGATGGCCGATGGGGCCGGAAAGTTCTGGAGTGGCGACCGCGAACTGGAAGACGTTGCGTTGGAAGGCCTCCCACTAGGTGGACCGATGACCTGGTAAAGGTTGCGGGGATCCGCTGGATGCGAGACGCACGGGATCGGTCAATGTGGCGACACTTGGAGGAGGCCTATGTCCAGCAGTGGACGTCTTTCGGCTGAAATGATGATGATGATGACGGTATGCACTGACCAGAGTAGGTAATTTAGGAACACAATGATAAATAATATCAGTAAGTAATAATGTAATCAGATAGTCGTGTCGGCCAATGGCTTAATAGCCAATAACCTCGAACAACATCTGAGGAGGCTCTCGCTTGGCAGCTAGATCTGGGCTTGATTCAGAAATCAGGACTTACTGACTTACTGTACTTTTGGACACGGCGCGTATGGAGGTTCCTCTTTCAAGAGCCCTAACCACCGTTAGCTCGGACCCTGTTCGCGATGCTGGTGGGTTACTATTTTTTTATGTTTTTAAATGTCTTTTTTTTTCAGTTTTTGAGATTTTAATATTTAAAATGTAATTATTATGGTTGATGAATGAATAAAGGAAATAATAAAATCAAATGAATGTGTTTGTCAAAACGGTGAAAGAACATACACCTTGCCTGCCGGGGCTGCGGGACTGTTCGAAAGAGATACCGTGGCCCTGGAACACAAAGGGCAAAGAAGGAACATGGATGGGTTTTAGTCAGTACAAGTCTGACACTCCCTTCCGCTCCGCCCAGAGTGGGTCATTTGATGATTTTCCATCCGAAAAAAAAAAAGGTAACCAGCGTTTAAGAAACAAAAAAAAATCGAAGACATGTGACCTCTCCTATCGCTAGGTCCCGCGTGGTTGATTACATCCCACTTCCTAACAAGAAGAGGAGGTTTGTCTTAAAATACTTCAATGAGAACATTAGGCTGATTATGTCGTGTAATATTTTTTTGTAATATTACTATGATTTTAGCGTAAGTAACCTACATATTTACCATACTTACGAAAGAACTTTTACAAAAACACTTTTAGCAAACGTATTCACCTTAAATAACGTTTTCCCAAACAATTTCCCTTACAACGGGCCCCTAAAAATTGAAATCCCACTAAGCGAACGGACGCGAACGTAATTTTAGTCGTAAAATCGAGCCAGGCACCACGGGGCCAGCGGTCGTCCGGACGCGTGTGGTCCACCCTTAACGGACGTTTTACGATGCCCGAAGCGATGTCGGTGACCCTTTATACTTCTCACTGGATTAACTTTTTTAGTTTAATTGTTCGTATTAGTGTTTTTTTTTGGGTTGTGTGAATTTCTAGTCGTCACCATTCTCTTTCCCTTTCCCAATTCATTTGGGGTCGGCGCAGCATGTCTTCTTCTTCCATACTTCTCTATTACTCGTCATCTCATCAGAGACCTTCTTTCGTGCCATATCATTCTTCACACAGTCCATCCATCGTTTCTTTGGTCTTCCTCTACTCTAATACTTATCCGCAGTTATATTCAAAACTTTCCTCACGATATTTTCCTCATTCCTCCGCATCACGTGCCCATACCACGACAAACGATTACCACACAACTGAATTTTTAGTAAGGATGGTAATTGTTTCCGGTATGCTGTGTCCGTGAATAGAATTGAATGTGTTGAATACACTCGGCCTGTGTATATCTCTGCTTTTATTATAATTATGTTAATGAATAGCCAGAAGGCTTTTGGTCCTGGCTACCATTTGTAGATCTTTGACAGTCGTTACGGGTAGTCAACTAGTCAGTGGCCCGAAAGTTTGACAACCAGTCCTACCAAGGGGTACCGTATTACCCAGTACTAACTGGGTTGTGGAGGTCAGATAGGCTTCATGTAAAATACTGGTATTCAGCTGCATCTGCAACTGTATGCCGACCCCAATAGTTGGAAAAAAGCTAGGCAGATGATGACATTATGTCTTCTGCAATACGAGAAGTATTGAAGAACACGTCATCTTTGGTGTCACTCCCTATCTATCTCCAGAAGGCTCCATTCGGAGTTCCAGAGCTTTATGCTCTTTTCACTAAAACCTTACTGAAGTGACACCTTACTGAATGCCTCAATATTATTTGGGAGTCGCAATGCGTATATCGTAAGACCAAGAACACGATGGATGGATTGTGTGAGGAATGGTATGAAGGAAAAGGGTGTAAATTATCGCGTGACGGTTGACAGGGGAGAATGAAAGAAATAAAACGTGTTGCGCCGACCCCAAGTAACATGGAACAAGGACAGGAACATGATGAATGCTTATATTGTAACTACACGAATAAACACTAGAGAACATCAAGACATCACACGTAATCATTACCCCGAACTATAACACCATATTGATAGTTAATTACTACCCCAATATAACCCGATACCAGTGATGGCGGATATTCATCCTGTGACGTCACTGCCGGTACCCCATCATGGCTAATAACGTTCAACAAACAGATCGTAATTGCCACTCTGGAGGTAATGAGCAGTAAATCCACTATTTTCAGAAAATAAAGTAAAGAGGATCTTATACTATGAAACGATGGATGGACTGTGTGAAGAATGATATGGCACGAAAAGAGGTGTCTGATGAGATGACGAGTAATAGAGAAGTATGGACGAAGATGACATGCTGCGCCGAACCCAAATGATTCGGGGTAAGAGAAATGATAATGAGGATGACGAGTTGATCTTATACGAAGGCCACCACAACAGCTTACCGCTGCGGTGACATTGGACACCGCGGTTTGGCTATGGCCGTCTTCAGAAAAGCTCCTTCAATGACCCAAGAATAACATCAGGTTTTATTGGGATGAAAGAGATAAAAACTGCTGTCTCCTACAAAAGTGCAATACCTACACTATCAAAATGTATGGAACAGCTGAGTTTCTTTAAAATTACCGATGATAAATTTCTATGTGGTTCAAGTTGTCAAGAGGCGAGGAGATCAGATTAGCAAAGTTGTTTAACGTTGTTGTTGTTGTTGTAAGTTGTAGTTGTGTTGTTGTTGAAGAATAGAGTTTTCTGGAGCAGTAGCCCTTCTGAACCTCCTCTGTATCGTGTTAATTTAATGCTGAGCGAATACAGGCCGTATACTTTTATGAGTATATGCTGATTTGGATACAATATTGAATGTATGTGCTTCAGTTTTACGCGATGTATCAAGGACTCCTCTTATTGGGTTGGGTGAGTTTAGACGGGATTAGGGATATTTTTAGATGGTAGATTGATTCAACGGGGCCGAATATGATTGTATCTTTGGAGGTATATTTTTGGAAAATAAATGAAGGCTAAGGACTGTTCTTACCAAAAATATATTTATCTGTTTTTGTTTGGAAGAACTTACAAGTACTTTATTCTTGATTAAAAGGTTTAGATGGATTCGCCCAAAATCGCCTTCAGTCTGGGTTTGTGCCCGATTGATTTAGTAGATCTTCGCCAGTCTTTACTAGAATTCAGAAGCCCGCAAATCTAAGAAACAGTAGCGAAGGTGCATTTTTTGTAAGAGGTAAACCGGAGTACATATCTTTAATGTGATTATATTATTGGCTATAAAATACTGACTGTGCCATTTTTAAAAGGGAAGGCGGTAGGAATCGGGTTCTATGGAACCTTCGCCACTGCTGAGAATCAGTCTTAGCAAAGGGATATCATGTTACCCAGTCACTGGAATCCGGAGATAGATGATAGGCATTTAGGCAGTCGCTCCGTGTAAAGTGCTGGTATTCAGCTGCATCTGGTTAGACTGGAAGCCGACCCCAACACTCAATTTTAGCATAAAGCTAGGCTGGCTAGAATTATCCTACAAATATTATAAATGCGAAAGTTTGTGGATAGTAGTATTTGTGGTAGTAAAGGATATATGAATGTCTGGATGTTTGGTTACTCTTTCACGTAAAAACTACTGACTGGTTTTGAATTAAATTTGGCACACAGTTTATAGCATAATAATCAGCCTATAATATTCCCACTGCTGGGACACACGGCCTCCTATCTATGAGAGGGAATGGGCTATAATCCACCACGCGGGCCCAGTGCGGGTTGGTAGATGTCACATGTCTTGGAATTTTTGGTTCTAGGACATGCCGGTTTCCTCACGATGTTTTCCTTCACCGTTTTGAGAGCAGTGGTGATGAAATTAATTACACAAAGTAATGCGCCTGCCTAAGTTCGAACCCACGACTTACTGTTCATAGGTCGGGGCCGCTACCACTGGGTCACCGCTGCTCTTATAACTTGGATTAAAATAGACGGTGTACAAGAACCCTTAACAAAGCCGAAAGGTACTTGTCCTCCTCGTGATTGCGATCATTTATTTTGTTCTAGACCACACCTAACCTTCTAGTTACGGAGATATTGGGGGTCAAAGTTCCGACTTTTTCACAAGTTTTTTTTTTTAATACCAGTTTTAATGTTATAACTTTACTTTAAATATCTCCACTATCCCCGTACTATTCAATGCATCCATCGGCACATAATTTGAGTGCGTAACATTGAATCCTACGGACAAACGTGATTTTTCACCCTAAAACAAAAGTTGCTTCCCAGCAATAATATTTATGGAGAGTTACATAGTTTGATGTACAAAACGCTTGGTTGACGGCTTTGTGGAGGGTCCGTTTACACCCTGTATAGGATACTTTTTATCCCGGTAGAACAATTCCGTGGGATGATTACCGAACTTCATGCGGGTGGGGCCACGAACATAAGCTAGGGGATAACAAAAAGATACTGATTTTGTTGACTACTCAAAGCCAGGGTTTTGCTTTGGGCTAAAAGGCTTGATGCCAAAAATAATTGATCTGTTTACGTATTGCGATCGCTCGAAGTAAACTAAATACAGTAGCCAACATGTGTTGGCTCTCAATTTTCCAGATAATGACAGATCGCGTCGGTTCGTCGCCTGAGGGCGCCACGCGTCCATTCGGTTCGTATATTTCAAGTAGGTATTGAGTTGTCGATGAGTAGTTAATGCTAATAACTTAATATGATATTTAAGGTCATTTGTGAGGTGGTTAAATGGTTCAGACATGTTATTTTTAAGTTTTCTGGAAATTTGTGAAACTGTCACAATATTCTTCTTTGAAGATATATAATGGCCTATTATAATAGCTGCTTTGGCAGAATTATAATAGGATAAAAATAAGTAACATGTTAAAATTTTTAAAATGATCACAGACGCAGTTAATATTATAAATTGTGTATATGTTACCGGCCAAACCCGATTTCAGGCCAAACTAGTTTGTCCTGGGCCAAACCAGTTCACGTGTTTATCGTGTCAGGATACACTAACACAAACAAAGCAATTACAATGCGCCCAACTTTGCTGTGGGGCTCATCGGCCTTCTATGCGCCCTCGGCTCACGCGTGGTGGGTCACAGTTCTAACCTAACCTAACCCATTTAGTCAGAGTGTCTAGTTTGACCTAGGACAAACTAGTTTGGCCTAAAATCGGTTTTAGCCGGTAACATATATATTATGACTTTGTTTTGCTAAAGCGGTCATTTTAGGCCCTCAGTTTTATCACCCATCTCGTTGGTTACACTGACAGATACTTCAATGCATTATCTCTAAGTGTCCGGAGCCGCGTTTGTGACGTACCAGCTGTGTAAGCAGACTATGTAAGGATCGTATGTGGCGGTGTGTGGATGCTGCCTACTATAGGGAATACGCGTATTTTTATGTATGTAAATAAATTATTCATGAACATTAAAAAGTCTGTCTAGGTTAGCCTTAAAACCTATCCCAAGGGGAACCACAGAAAAACATTTGTATCTCCAAAATAAGGTTTAGGTTTATTCGTCAAAGTAAAACCGGCCTACTAGATGTTTGTTAAGTAATATTTAACTATATTGACATGCAAAGAAAATGCACGTTAAGCCGTTGGTCCCGGCTGTCATTTGTAGATCTTTGACAGTCGTTACAGGTAGTCAGTGGCTCAAAAAGTCTGACAACCAGTCTTACCAAGGGGTATCGTATTACCCAGTACTAACTGAGTTGTGGAGGTCAAATAGGCAGTCGCTCCATGTTAAATACTGGTATTCAGTTGCATCCGACCACAACATAGTTGGGAAAAGGCTAGGCAGATGATGATGATTGGCAAAGAAAATGTTGCCACGTAATTTTAGCTGGATCCGCAAATAATTAGGACTTTTAATTGGATATTTTGAACAGGATGAACTTTTAAGGTCGTCAGTAAGAGTTCATTCAAGTTGTAATTGTCAAAAATAAATATGTGCTGAAGTTTAAAGAACCTCCTTTTGACACCTTAACTAGCAATCAAAATCGGTTTTGTTTAGCTTTGCAATAGGCTTGTAGAAATAATAATTTGTTTTATTTCATTTTAAATCGCTGTCAAGATAGACGCGGCGAAGTTGGCGATTAGATCTTTTTTGCGAGACGATTGACAAACATAGCCAGAGGTTGCACAAGTTAAAGAAGTTTTGAAGGTGATCGGCGAGGCCCAGCAGTGGGACACGTAGGCTAAGTTTGAGCCTTATTTCTTTGCTTCTACGCAAAAAGATAGATCATTTATCATGTATGAAAACAGATATCAGAAGTCTGTCCATTTAAAAAAGCTGCAATCGATCTCGTTAAAAGTAAAATCCGTATTTAATCACTCCCAAACTCGCAAACCCGCTACTTTATACTTTACAATAAACAAACGCAGTGGTTTTTAATCATGTAAATTAAAACGCACCCAAAAAAAGGCAGACATTGGAATACTGTCAATTTGGCCTGTCGGTGCACCGACCGCCATTTTGGCAGTTTTCACCAATGAAATACCGACATTATTTGGAGGGTATAAAGGTTATTTTTGCTTGTGTTAGTGTTTTGTCGGCCTGACCGTCTTCCATCCACCATTTCGCCAAATTTCATCAATTAAATAACGACATTATTTTGAAGTGATAAAGTTGATTTTAGGTTGTGTTTGTGTATATAGGCACCTGTTGTTATGCGTCATCATTAATTTGTTCAGGAACGCAATTTTGCTCGTCGTTAAGGTATCGTCTCAAGTTCCTGGAGCCTCGATGTTCGTGGAACCACCCCTTTGTAATAAGGGTGGTGTTTTATGTTTGTTCATGTACGTGTGTATGTACAGCTGATAAGAAAAGTGGGTAATCCATAGAAATACATAAAATGAAAGTGTGTTTTTGTAATTTCAAAATATGAAAGTATATACGGTACAATAAAAAAAATAAAAAATGTCTGTCTGTTTGTTTGTTCCCGCTAATCTCCGAAACGGCTGGTCCGATTTTGACGGGACCTTTACTGGCAGATAACTTAAGTTATTAGGAGAAACTACTTTAATTTTAGAAAAAGAATTACGGTTCCTTGCCAGTAAAATAAAACTAATGAAATTGTTAACAAAATCCGATTCAAATAGGGACGTAATATTCTTATAATCATTTCACGGGGTCGAAAGTCGCGGGCAATAGCTATAGATAATAATTTTGATCTTCTTCATCATCAGAAGCAGCCTTGTTCCACCCACTGAGTATAGGCCTCCTAACATTTGTGCCATTTTTCCTTAGTCTGCGCGAGTCTCAACCAGGTCTTTTCTTTGCGTCTGGTAATCCTCATGGATGTCCTCCGTCCTGAGGTAGGCGAAGTGGTCTGTCAGACTCGTGCTGATTAAAACCACACGATGTTCTTCTACTACTTTGGTCCTGGGAGCTGGGGTACTTGCGCACCTATCTGACCACATTGTCTGCCAACAGTTCTTCTGATGACTCTCGGCAAGCTTTCAAAAATTAGTTTTTTTTTTTCAAATTGCTTGTTACAATTAGGTAACAAACATTGACTGCCACGTGTATTCAAACAAACGTAAAACAAAAAAAAATATGTTAAATATTCAAGTTTTAAGGAATTCATTTCCCACTCATCAAAACTTTTTGCTAGACTGCAATATGACCCACTGCTGGGCAATTTACCTCCCTTTTATCCTTACAAATCGGACTGTTTAATGTGAAACAAAACTTAATAAAAGCAAAAACCTCACCAACCACAAAAAAAATCACAAAGAAATAAAAAAGAACCAATTTCAATACGTTTACAATTAAAAAGAAAACATTAACATATTGCCTCGGCCGGGCATTGAATCCCCTCGCGTGCATAAGTCGGCTGTCAGTTTAATTGACAAGCCTGATGTCAGTCCGTAAGGTCTGACAACGACTGACAACCCGTTGACGTGTAGCCAGCCTTGTGTATGGGTACATTGTGGACTGTGGTGGAATAAAGTGGGTACTAAGTTACGTCGTGGTGGAATGAAGTGGAGACCAAGTTTTGACGACGGGTTCAAGGATTGAAGGTGGAATTTGTGGTTGATGTTAGCTTGGTTTAAGGTTATTAGGCTTGCTTGCTAAGACCTAGATCTTCAACGGTTTGACCTTCTTGTTCTCTTATAAAAAGTATTGTATTATCTGTTAATCCTTAGGGGTCGTCCTTCAATCACGCAAGGTTTTTTAGGTCACTTTTATAGACCACCCAAACAACCAACTAGTTAGTAGTAAGTCAATTCGGCAAAACAACATGAAGAAGAAGACTATTATCATCATCTGCCTAGCCTTTTCCCAACTATTTTAGGGTCGGCTTCCAGTCTAACCGAATGCAGCTGAATACCAGTATTTTACATGGAGCGACTGCCTATCTGACCTCCACAACTCAGTTAGTACTGGGTAATACGATACCCCTTGGCAAGACTAGTTTTCAGACTTTTTCGGCCGCTGACTACATATGACAGCCGGGACCAACGGCTTAACATGCTTTCCAAGGCACGGAGGAAACTTTGTATGTAATGGGCGGTCACCCATCCACAGACCAACCTAGGCAAGCACGGCTTAACCTAAAGATCGACCCGAGCGGCTGTTATTATTTAGCCACGAGCTCCTTTTGAAGACAAAAAGACTAATGAAATAAAATATTTCTTTAACCAAACATTTCCGTTGAACAAATTAACATAATTTACCAAACACATCATAATTTAAAACCTCACTCAATTTAAAGGTAAAACAATAACGTATCGCTTTCGTTCACAAACAAATTACGGAAATAAGAAGAAAAACGTTTGCGATATAAATTGTCTTGTATGTAAAGGTGGTTACACACTACAGTGTTTCCGTGTAGAGTAATGTTCTTGAGAATGTAACATTCTAAACATATACTGTCACTCACGGGATATATTCTGTGATTCTTCATTATTTTGAGCTCCCGATATCCCGTAAGTGACAGTATAAGTTTAGTTGTACACCGTGAAAGCTTAAAACAGTGACTTTCTTGTGAATTCTATTTCAATTCTTCTGAATGACAATACCTAGGTACAAGCATAAGGCTCGGACTACAACAAAGCGGCGACGAGTGGAGAGTAGAAGTGCAAGATTCGACCAATCACAGGAGAGACGGGAGACGCCATACGGATTTCAATCAATGTGATTGGTCGATCGTTTGCGTCCGCTTTGTTGAAGTCCGGGCCTAAACTCAGTATTCAAAAGTGTTTCTAATACATGCTACGTTCTTGCGGACTAGTGTTTGAGAATTTACTTGCAAACTTTCTTTCCATGTTATAGTTCACCTTATCCACGTAATACTTTTACTTACTTACTTACATCTTATTCCTTGTCGCAATGTGAAATCTTGTGCTTGTGTGTTGTTCCTCGTCAAACTAATTCGCTCTTGGTTTACATTCGACTTGCCCAGGACAGTTTTTTTTAAATCAATTTGTTACAAAACATCTAGATTTTTCCATCTGGGATTCTCCAGAATCAGCCACAGAGTGTGGGTCTGTGCCCGGTTGATGGCAATAGGCTCGCCCCGTACTACATGGGACTTAAACATAACTGGTGAAATGTGGGTATACTATTATGTACACCTTAGCCTAACCCTTCGGGGGTTAAAGGAGTCAAATTATTATCAAGCGAGCGTCATTCTGAAATGTCAATGTTCAGTTCCCCGCAGATAACATTGGCTCGATGTTCTGTTACAAGAAAATGTACGAGTGTGTCCTCACCTTTATAAATTCCCTCGCTTGAAACACGCGTCATGCGGTTAATGAAAAATTGTCCGTCTGTCTGTTTGTTTTTAACAAATTTGTGAGCGAATGCCGTATATATCATGTTTGAATGTTTATTTTTCACGTGTAAAAATATTTGTATGAATATTACCTGAAGTTTTGATTTATAATTCTGGTTTTCAGTATACTGTTATGCATGTTTGATTTGCTGATTTCCATATTTTATTTAATGTGGCTTTCTTATTCCGGTGATTAATGCCTAACCTGGTGTCAGAGTTTTTTTTCACTAGTTTTTTTTTAACTAACTATAAGCGGGTTGCAATAATGAAACTGGACGTGATCAGCACATCTAATCCTCGTTCAAGAGCAGTCAGTGTCATTGAGGAGCTCGTGGCTAAATAATGACAGGCTCTCGAGTCAATCTTTAGGTTCAGGCGTGCTTGCCTAGGTTGGTCCGTGGATGGGACACCCATTACCATACCGAGTTTCCTCCGTGCCTCTGAAAGCACATTAAGCCGTTGGTCCCGGCTGTCATTTGTAAATCCATGACAGTCGTTACAGGTAGTCAGTTGCCCGAAAGTCTGACAACTAGTCTTACCAAAGGGTATCGTATTACCCAGTACTAACTGGATTGTGGAGGTCAGAAAGGCAGTCGCTCTATGTAAAATACTGGTATTCAGCTGCGTCGGCTGCATCGGTTAGACAGGAAGCCGACCCCAACATAGTTGGGAATAGGCTAGGCAGATGATGAAGAGCTGTCAGTGTCATAATTGCTATGAGATATTGGCAGCTCAAGCGAAACACAACGAAGCCTTTGGCGTAGACTTGGCTACCTTTTGTTCGTTTTAAACCGTATTTAAAGAGAAAAATCCGAAATCCTTTCACACAAATACACGCTCCCACATTTCCTTTTACTCCAGAATTCTCCAGAAAATATAAATCGCCATCAAATTCCCATCCATGTATCAGCCGCAGACTTCCCTATACCGTTACATTAGGAGCCTTCCATTTGGCGGCCGTCCAGCCAGAGGGGCAGCCGTACGACCTATTTAGATTTTATCGTCACATGGATGGAATTAAAGCGATCTGGCTTTAAAAACGGTATGTTTTCGTCAGTTTTGGAATGGTTTGCAGTATGATAAGGTTTTATATGATTAAAATTGATACATTGAATTTCTTTTGAAGATACTCAACACACACACACACACACACAAACAACTAACACATTTCTTTTTCTTAGCATGTTGATGGCAATTTAATCTGCCCAAGATTTCGCGACCTGTTTGGCATCTTCAGAAACATCCATAAGATACTATAGCGTATTCACACACACTAACCTCGTTGATGAAGTTCTTCAAAAAGGTCAGGTGCGTAACGTGCATAGTATTCGCAACCGGCGTGCGCGTATTACCAGATGCAAGAACGTCGACGAAGCCAAAGTGAATGTATGAATCGTACCAAGTCGCGTTACGCCCCAATACCTCTGCGCGAAAAAGGCGTCACTTTTATGTATGTATCTTTTGTAGATACAAAATTAACAACTTTTTGGGACAATCCCGCCACACTATTCCTTAACCATTGCAACTCCTGAAAGCCAGAATCAACATTGACGACCACCAGAAAAGCCGTGTCACTGAAGCTCCACGAAGTCCCAGAGAAACAATTTAACTGTCTTGGATCCTGCAACGAAATTCATCACTTCCACTTCTAAGACAACAGACAGATAGACAAAAATATTCGTTGTTATGACTAGTAACTAACATTGAAGATTATCGTAATGAAACAATTACAAGATCGACTAGGCCAATCAGTTAATGCCCCACATTAGCCTTAATAACATTACCGTATCAAATCTCACAATGAAAATCAACCCTAATGAGATAACCCGTGAAACCTAACCCCTAAAGCTACTCCGGTGTAATCAATCACCACAGCTTACATTGGCTGTCTAATGAAATCCGATAGCAAGCTATGTGGAGCAAGCTCATGCTCAATAAGTCGGGTCAGATCGAGCAGCCATATTTGTGACATCACTGGTGGTAGATTTAGCTTTACAGCGGTTTTAGATGATCTGTCATTTTATTGGAACTATAAAGAAAACACCTTTGCTTGCTCATACTTTTTATTCGCTCAGCTGCGAACGAGTTAGAAAAAAACAGTTACAATAATTATTTATATTCTGACAGTGATGCCCTCAGTGAAGATTATTAGTCTTTAATAAAATCAAACATTTTTATAATCAAATCAAGGAAATCTGAGAAATGCCTGCGGACGGTGAGTTATGGGCTAGCTCGCCGTCCGGCGGTCTTATGACGACAGGCCGTGTCGACGGCGCGTTCGTGTTCTACGCGCGCCTCAAAGAGATGTCAGCAACCAAGTAGGGGTCCGCATGGGCCGATGCCTGCCAGGGCTGCGGGACTGTTCGAAAGAGATACCGTGGCCCTGGAACACAAAGGGCAAAGAAGGAACATGGATGGGTTTTAGTCAGTACAAGTCTGACACTCCCTTCCGCTCCGCCCAGAGTGGAGGGGGGGGGGCTCATTTGATGATTTCCCATTAGAAAAAAAAAGGCCGGAACATTGATAAGTATACTAAGCCAAAGGTGACAGAGGGTTGGTGTGGAAAGTATCCTGCATAGTACTCATCGATCATGGCTATATTACATGTGACCGACTTAATATGACAGTAGTATTAGTTAAAAAAAAACCAAGTGCGAGTTGGACTCGCGCATGAAGGTACCATCGTAGGACCCTTTCATTTTTAATTTATTTTTATTATTTGTGGTTGTAGCGACAACAGAAATACACATACTGTGAAAATTTCAACTGTCTACCAATTATGGATCATGAGATACAGCCCGCTGACAGACAGACGGACAAATGTTTTGAGTGCGTTACATTGAGCCCTACCGTAAAACGTGATTTTTCACCCCAAAAAAAATTTATTTCCCAGCATTAATTTTTGCGTACAGTTACTTAGCTTGATGTACATAATGCTTGGTTGACGGCTTCGTGAAGGGTCCGTTTGCACCTTGTATAATGCCAATAACACATTTAATTATGTCCTAAATTCTTTGCTAATAAACTATTCTGATACCACGGGCAAATCTAGTAAAAACTTAACCAAAAAAATTGTAATCCTTTTTTTAATATACATCAAACTAAATCAACATCAATTGTCCTCAATATTCCTAATCAAAACCTAATCTCAGGTGATTACACGATGGACTCAAAGGACTAAAACAAAGACACATCGTATCAGCGGCCATCAAGGTGGAACAATAGGTTCTGTTCACAATACCTATAATTGTGATCTGCACAGTTTGGCGGGAGTCCAGGAGTTGACAGCCACTCCTGGGAACCCATTAAGATGTTATCGTCGTGTGGTAAGGATGTGGAGAAGGTTAATTCTAACGAGTTTTGTAAGAGAGGTGGAAATATTATCAGTCAATGGGCAGGCTTTGTAAAAATACCTTTAACGAAGCTGAAAGGCATCGAGTCTTTTCTAAAAAAGTGATTTTTTACCCCAAAAAAGTCGTTTCCCAGCAATGAGTTTTGCGTAGAATTACTTAGTTGGATGTACAGAATGCTGGGTTGACGGCTTCGTGAAGGGTCCGTTTACACCTTGTAGGCTTTTAACAAGTTGCATATCACTAAAAAGTATAATGTAGTATTTTACATAATACTAAGCAGATCATGCATTTTCGTCAATTTTTTTTGTAAGCTAGGGCTAAAATCGAGCACTTTCTATGTTTTCTCCTAATACATTATGATAGTTCTTAAGAACTGCATATATGAATCAATGTGTGAAGAATGATATGGCAAGAAAGGAGGTGTCTGATGAGTAATAAAAAACTAGAGTCGGCGCAGCATGTATTCTTTTTCATACTTCTCTATATTAACCATCGGTTCTTTGATGAAAACCAAAGAAATGGTAGGGTAAGAGTAGGAGAAGCCTTATTCGTTAATTATCATCAACATCGATTTAAGAAGTTTAAGGCATCTGGCATGTCGGTCCAGTACAGGATAAAAGAACCTGCATGTGGCCATGTTTCTTCTGCTGAACCGTTTGCTTTCAAGCATCATTCAGAGCGAAACTTCTTCCTTTACCTCCTAATTGCGTCTGCTATCTCAGACGCGGTTAGATTATTTATCAACCAGATTCCCTGCGGTATTAGAAAATGAATGCCGTAATGAAAGAAAAGCAGTTACATTGCCTTAGAGATGTCGCCATTTGCGCATAGCTTTGAGCTAAACAGATATAATTGGCCATTTGATTTATGTTTTACTAGAGAGAAAAATTAAATAAAGATTTAATATTTGAATGTCGGAGAAACACGTGACTAAAATAAAATAAAGTTAACTTATAAAATAACTTGACTCTTGGTAAAAGAGATCATATACATCTACACAAATAAATAAAATTGAAATGCCTGTTTGTAATTTCAAAATAACAGCTTTTTACTGAATGAATATGAAAGTATAAATACGGTACTTAAAATAAATAAATCGTATTTTTTTTTTTTTATGTGTCTGTCTGTCGCTCTGTCTGTCTTGTCTGTTTGTTCTGGCTAATCTCCAAAACGGCTGGACCGATTTTGACGGGACTTTACTTTACTGGTAGATAGCTGATGTTATAAAGAGTGTCATAGGCTACTTTTATTTTAGAAAAAGTTTTAGGGTTCCGTGCAAAAAAAACCCTTGAAATTATTAACAAAATCCGATTCAAGTAATATTTTTATAATAATTTCTTGCGGTCGAACGTCAAGTTATCTACTTACGATAGTTACATACTTTATTGTATAAACGAATTATTTTACTTATCCAATCTGTATCGTAACTTCGAATCACAGGACCGCTAAGGACCAGAGATGACAGTTCTTAGACATCAGATAAAGATGGTTCATTGGCCTTCACAGAATAGTTCTCATTGCTCATGAAAGCTTATTGATAGGTAATTTAATAGCTCTTATTAAGTCCTTTGTGTATGAAGAGAGCAATGGACGGTCAAGTGCCCTTGAGTAATCTGTGTTGTATGTGTATAGCTTGAAGACGTAGAAAAGAAAACTAAAGGGTATAAGGCTAAAAGTTCTTTCCTCTATAATCTTTGGACTGTGAACAAGAGTTTACTATTCATAATTATTATTCAACGGGAGTGATTTAAAAGTACTTAAGAATGAGTACATTTTTGTAAAAATTTATGCCCGCGGCTTCGTCGCGTGGAGTTCGGGAATTGTCCAAGAAAATTGTCTATGTGCTATTCCAAACTATAATCTATTTCTCTGTGCCAAATTTCATCCAGATCCGTTTAGCCGTTCTTGCGTTATTGAGTAACAAACATCCATCCATCTAAACTTTCGCATTTATAATAGTAATAAAGTAAGATTATGTTCAGATAGTAAGTATATTTTTGAGCATGTTATGATAAATAATGTTTATTGAGTTTAAATTAACTTGCATCCTATAGCTTGATACAAATGTCAAAAGGTACATAAATCATCATCATCTGTCTAGCCTTTTCCCAACTATGTTGGGGTCGGCTTCCAGTCTAACCGGATGCAGCTGAATACCAGTATTTTACATGGAGCGACTGCCTATCTGACCTCCACAACCCAGTTAGTACTGGGTATTACGATACGCCTTGGTAAGACTGGTTGTCAGACTTTTTGGGCCACTGACTACCTAAGGACTGTCAAAGATCTACAAATGACAGCCGGGACCAACGGCTTAACGTGCTTTCCAAACGTCAAAAGGTACATAAATATTGGTTTCAAAAGAAATAGAATGACTGCATAGTGCATTCATCAAACTTTAGCCCATTTCTCACTTTTTCATTGTTAAAGTATTCGGGAAGAAATCGTCTTATGTTGACCATTGCATGTTTGGTTTATACATTATTTCTTTTCCATAATAGTTACTTATAAAGTCAGAATAGCTAAGCGACACTCCGCAGCTCGCTTTTCGCCCTGCGAGAACAATTGACGTGATGCTGGACCCGCGTCTGGGCTCTCCCCTAGCCATGTAGCAGGGGACGCCCTGGAAGGACATAGACCCTATTGGTGAGGTTCTTCAGAAAGGTCAGGTGCGTAGTACTCGCAACTGGCGTGCGTATGACCAGATGTATGAAAGAGGACGGGGCGAAATGAGTAAGGAGCGTAGCAGGTGGCGATTTGTGATTTCTGCCTGGGTAAAGGCGTAAGTTTATGTATACAGGGTGTAAACAGACCCTTCACATATCCGTCAACCAAGCATTCTGTACATCAATAAGTAACTTTACGCAAAAATTATTGCTGGGAATCGACTTTTTTTTTTTGGGGTGACAAATCACGTTTTCGGTAGGACTCGATGGAAAGCAGTCAAAGGATTGTGCTGATGGATGGATTGAATAGTACGGGGGTCGTGGAAGTCTGTAAAGTAAAAATCTTACATTAAAAACATGCTTTCAAAAAAAACTTGTGAAAAAGTTGGAACTTTGACCCCCAATATCTTCGTAACTAGAAGGTTCCCAGGTATGGTCTAGAACAAAAAAATGATCGCAATGACGGGGAGAAAAAGTGCCTTTCGGATATTTTAAGGGTCTATTTTCACCCTTTATTGTTACTTAAACATATTGGTAAACAAAAACATTTAAATAAGGTCTTAAACGCTCATCAAACGAAACGCCCACAGTTCATTGACTCAAAAGATCTTTAAAAAAGATAATCATGAGTCATTGTGAGCAATGTATTGCATTCGGTAACATATTGTCGGCGTCTCTTTCTTTCATTATTTCGTTCTTTTACCAGGAAGTACCGGAACCGGTTGTTTTTGATGATACACGCTTGGAATTGTTTATTAATTGTTATGTTGGTAGGTACTTGCACTTCTTTCTTTCGTATTTCCTTTTGACAATTTGGTAATTTGATTGTGTGTCGAGATTTTCCCTATTGGTTCTATGCCTTCCTGCCTACTCCGTTTGTTGTTTGATGAGTACTACAGACCGACC
Organism: Noctua janthina; assembly: GCA_963576755.1. Classification (NCBI taxonomy): domain Eukaryota; kingdom Metazoa; phylum Arthropoda; class Insecta; order Lepidoptera; family Noctuidae; genus Noctua; species Noctua janthina. Next base: position 9,511,706 of record OY755075.1, on the reverse strand, counting down.
TCTTTAATGAGTCCTCGCCCGCGGGATACAGGGGCGCGGGGGTACGACGACAAAGGGGACCGAGGGAGGTGCGGGCGGCGGGCGCACGTTGCGTGATACACAAGAGGCAAAATGTACACTGGACAGTTTTTAAAATATGTGTCGTCATAGTGGTTAACGGTGAACAAGTGGTGAGGACGAGGACTTATTAAAGCGGTCGGTCTATAACTATGACAGTTTTCATGGATACTTCGAAGACCCGAAAGGCTTAGAGCCTTACTCATATGAAATAACTACAACGACCTCTTCAGTGGTGGAAAACAAAAATTAAGTGGCCCCCCTATTCTATTCAAAACTGTAATACGCTAGGCCAGCTCAAGGGCAGTTTTATCACTGAAGATATCAGATCCTATTGTTAAGTCGATCTAAACATGAGGATTTTTAGCTTTTCGACTACCTTAGAGAAACTTTAGCATTACTAAGACAGTAAATACCACACACACAAAGTTTGTGTTAAGTTTTTTGGACTGATCCTTAACTTTTACGAGGCGGACTTCACACTCTGATTAAAAGGATCCAATGTACTAAGTCCTAACCCAGGTTTAGGCTGCAGTCCCACCAGAGATGAACGAGGATGCGCAGCGAGGGATGCACGTGAACCAATAATATCGTTTCTTTTTCACAGCTTCAGCCATTCTAGCTATGTGACAGTGGTAAAGGTTCCATAGAACTGGATTCCTCCCAAACTCCCTTGGAAAATGGGACAGTCGATGTTCGTATTCGTAGTCGTATTCTATATCATTTTGCAACAAAAAATACCCTCATGTATTAAAAAATTACACTCATTCAATACATTCAAAACTCTGTTAGCGGAATATTTGATCACAAATTCTAAAATCTGAATTCATTGGATGGGTGTATTATAATATAATAAGTGCTACCGTGACGTCTGTGACGAACTTTAAATATAATTCATATTAGGCATTGTTCTCATGTAAGTGACTTTGTGTCTTTTTTGAGAATAAATATCTTTAAACCTTATATACAATGAAAGATATGTACTCCGACTTACTTCTTACAAAAATTTACCCTTCGCTACTGCTATGTGTTTAGTTAGTTTCACACACATCCCTCGCTACGCATCCTCGCTCATCTCTGGTGGAAATGCAGCCTTAACTGTGCGAATTTTATCGAAATAAGGCGTGAAAATTTACTTTCACATTTATATTTGTATTTATTTATTTATTTAACAATTTATGTACACACTAAATACAGGAAAGAAGAAAGGAACAGAAAATAGTATTAAGATGATGCTTATTTCTAAATAAATCTCTTCCAGCATACCTGCGAAAGGAGATACTAAAAAATATATAATATTATATTTTTTAGTATAGATTGGGTCAGGATAATGTTTCCCAATGTAAACAGCAATGCCAGGTGTTAACCCAAATGCATCATGAAACAAACGGTAACTCAAAAAGCGGTTAAAACTGATCACCGCATAGCAATATCAACCATCACAGAGCTACCATATAGCTGGATGTAAACAGTAATTTGCGTACGCCACTCCTGCCAAATGTACTTGGCAATGTGCCAACTAGAACAGTTTCGGCTTTCGGCTTAGCTGGACAAACCTAATAACCGAGAAATTAAAAATTTTGCGCTCATAATGGTCGAGTTTTTTGTTTAAGTTTGCCGTTTCACTTTTGTTTTGTGAATTTATTGGCTTAATTTTATTGTGCCTTTTTGTGGGGTTTTTTTATTTGGTTTTTTTATAGTTCAAGTACTTTAACTGTTTTAGTGATATTTTTTTTTGGATTATTGATGAAATCCCCAGACGGCCATCCACCAAACAAAATCCAAAAAAAAATTGTCCTAGAACCAAAAATTCTAAGACATGTGACATCTACCAACCCGCACTGGGCCCGCGTGCTGGATTATAGCCCATTCCCTCTCATAGGAGGAGGCCTGCGTCCCAGCAGTGGGAACATTAATAGGCTGATTATGCTTATGTTATGATGAAATCGAAGGTAGACTTATTTCTTACTGGAGCAAATAACTGAAGAACTGTTTATTTATAATTAGCTGTTGCCCGCGATCTTCATACGCGCGGAACCCTAATCCTTTTCCTAAAATAAAAGTAGCCTAAGTTACTTCTTTTAATATCAGCTATCTGCCAGTAAAAGTTCCGTCGAAATGAGTCCAGCCGTTTCGGAGATTAGCCTGAACAAACAGACAGACCGACAGACGGACAAAAATTTAAAAAAACGTGTAAGAAGTCGTGAGTATACAGGATGGAATCCCGAACACCGTCGCGAAAACGTTTACCACGAATACATTCTCGTACTGAGTACGTGGTAGCCGTTTTCCCGTCGGTGTTCGGGATTCCATCCTGTAAGTAAGGTAAGTAGAATCCATAGAACAACGCCTGCTGTAATCCTTACTGTATTTATACTGCTTTTGCTTCAAAATGAAATACTGACGACTAAATTATCTAAAATATCTTTCTTAAAAACACACTGACCACTACATAACTACACAAACACATAATACACGTACCTAAATACAAACAATTAATAATATCTGTACCAACTAACATTTTGATCGAACGGGGAACCGAACTCCCTCGACTTTGATCGATCATCGCTTTTGACTTCGCCGTATGGCGCTACCAAGATAAAAATAAACTATTCAAAAATATCTCACTCTAATCTAAACCTTATTTCTTAAAAAATAAGGTTCTTGAATAAAGCAGGTGTAGTTTATAAAATTGTCATTGGATTTTGAATCTTATGTGAATGAAAAAAAGGTTGTCTAATTAGTGCAAGGTGATACAGTAAATGTATAATGTAAGATGGTAAATATGTGAATGTAATCAGTATTGTTAAGAGTGTTTTTTTTTTAAATTCATGCTTGTGTGAATAAGTTATTAAGAGTTTGTTTTTTTTATTAAAGATATAGATTATGTTGTAGGCTTTTTGCAAATGCCTTAAAGGGTGATGAACTCTTATGTTTACAGACTACAGTTTTTTTTCATCTCTAGATTCATCTGTCTGGCAGAAATTTCTGTCGACGGCAAGTATCAAAGCAGTGCTGAAATTATTATATTTAACAATTTTCCATACAACATATAATATATTTAAAGTAAGAAACTGACTGGCTGCCTGATTCACTGACTGATCGATCAACGCACAGCTGAAACCGCTTGGTCTAGATCTAGAAGCATGAAATTAGCACAAACTTTCCTTAATGTGCACTAAGAAGGGATTTTTGAATATTCCATCCCTTAAAGGGGTTAAAACGAGGGTTGAAAGTTTGTATGAAACTTGGTCAATTTTGCGAACTAAGTCTTGGGCAACAGATAAAAAATCCTTTCTTAAGGCCTAAGTGGCCTTAAGAAAATTATATTGTCACTTACGGGAATCTTCCGTGATTGTTATCCCGTATGTGACAATTTAAGTTTAAGATTTTAAACTTTCATTGTCACTAAAATTATTATAACCAGAAGACGGGATATTTACCATGTCAAAAACAATAAACATGGTAAATATCCCGTCTTCTAGTTATAATAATTTAAGTTTAGTTATAAACCGTGAAAGCTTAAAACAGTGTATGAAATTTTGTATTATTTTTACGCAACTTGATATTTAATAAAAATTGGCCGTCGGTACAAGTTAGCAGGTATGCATACGTTCACAGTAGGTACCTACTAACACTACTCGATGACACACAGTCATTTTATTTATCAGAAAATAAAAAATGTCTGGCGGCCCTGGGATCTTTAACTTTATCTATCCAAGGCAACAAGAAAAATAGGCCGCACCATTTTTTTTATAAACGCTTATTTACAGTAGTCCCACAAAACGGCACGGAAGTAACAAACATCAAGCACTCAAGAGTGCGCATCTTCGACGGAGACATCATGGCTTGTCTGCGTGGAATATCGCTACCTCGTGCCTCTAGCATATCTTCGAACAGCAGGTGTAGATCGTAATGCAAGTTTCACTGAACTTCTAAAGTCCCATCTACATATTTTCGCGACCCGATTCTAACCTGCACATTTTTAACAATCGATCAACCTGCTTCTGCCGTTTGACCTAAAACCGATCGTGTGCACGGACCTTTAATCATTTGATTAATTACACTAAGCGTGTGTTTTGACGCGGAGATAAGAACCGGTACTGGATGGGGCACCGCATCTGTGGACTTTGTAATAACATTTAAGTATTGAATATTTTTCAACATATAAATTAGCTAGCGACCCGCCCCGGCTTCGCACGGGTGCAATATATATATATAAACCTTCCTCTTGAATCACTCTATCTATTACTGTAAACCGCATCCGTTGCGGAGTTTTAAAGATCTAAGCAAACATAGGGACAGACATACAGCGGGAAGCGACTTTGTTTTATACTATGTAGTGATAAAGAAAAGCGTACAGTAATTATGTTTTTATTTTAATAGCGTTGGATATCCCATTTCTGGGCAAAGATCTACCTCATATCTTTTCAGGTATACTCTTCTCCTGCGCCTGATTTTTTTTGCTTTTTTTTTTTTACTTTTCTTTCGTTATTTACAAGCTTGTCATGCTCCACAGCAGAGCAAATTCCTCTTAACTCTCATTCGATTACTCTCTTTCTAGGGTTATCATGAACGAATCCATAGCGGAGGAATCCAACTTATTCCACCATCTTCGTCTGGGCCTGTACGATGATGATCATTTATTCTGTTTATAGAGCCTACTGCTCAACATTATTAAGCCTCATTCATTTCCACCCTGCCCCATCTTTTTCCCTAGTTTGATATTGTTATTGACCTACTTAAATCATCGAATAATGACGATGACTTCCGATTCTTCACTAGGCCATAATTCCTAAGAGATAATATTACTTTTCCTTTCCTCATGGCATCTGGCTTACACCAAAAAATCCAATGATTAACGAAGCCGCTTCCAGCAGCATCTTCTAAGCCTCCGTTCCACCTTAGTTGTGCGGTTAGAACTTCGCTAAGTTAAAGTCCGTTAAGGTGAACTTGCAACTTGAAACTAGCATCCTCGCGTTTCGCGTGCTCGCCACTTTTGTTGTGCTGACTTTAAATGAACTTCTAGCAAGTTAATTTTAAGATTAAGTGCGTTTTGGGAGTTGTATACTGCTTGACAGATTAGTCCTATTCTTCTGGGATTTCCTTGGTGAGTTATGTCTAGAGTCTTGAGCAGTGTCTTCCTTTGTGTTTGGTACTTTAAAATGCTGTAAATGACGTCACAAATCTTAGGAAGGACTGAGGACTATCGTATGCCCTTTTTGGGCATAAAATTTGACCAAGATTGAAGCATTAACTCATCATCTGCATAGCCTTTTCCCAACTATATTGGGGTCGGCTTCCAGTCTAACCGGATGCAGCTGAATACCAGTATTTTACATAGAGCGACTGCCTATCTGACCTCCACAACCCAGTTAGTACTGGGTAATACGATACCCCTTGGTAAGACTGGTTGTCAGACTTTTTTTTGGGCCACTGACTACCTAACGACTGTCAAAGATCTACAAATGACACCCGGGACCATCGGCTTAACGTGCTTTCCGAGGCACGGAGGAAACTCCGTATGTAATAGATGGTCACCCATCCACAGACCAACCTAGGCAAGCACGGCTTAACCTAAAGATCGATCCGAGCGGCTGTTATTATTTAGCCACGAGCCCCTCTTTAGCCACGAGCTCCTCTTAACTCCATTAACTGACTGTTTAAATAATATTTAGATAGTCCTGTGCTTGATCAGGCTCTTTATCCAGACAGCTACCATTTGGACAGTTTAAAGCAGCCTTCCTCCAAACACTTTCCTAGACTCCCTCCTTTTTACCCGACTGCCAAGGAAGGATTATGTTTTTCGCACGTATGTAAATTTCTTTAATACTTCGTATGTTCCAAATTATTGGATGGATTTCGACAATTAAGGTATCATTAGATTCGTCTTAAAAACCCAGTGTCCTTAGAAAAGAGTTTAAAAAAAAACAAATGGCAGATTTTTGGCGCTAAATTGTAAGCCGTTAATATTTTTTTTTTCAACCAAACCTATCGAGTAGGGTATCAAAATGAAGGAAATTAAAAGGAGATTACAAATATATAAATATCATACACATATGGTACATAATACAATTTGTAGTCGGGTTTTTTTGATACTTTAAACAAAATGTTACTTGTTTAAAGTCGGTTGACGTCGCGTCGAGACGCACAGTGGGTCTACGCACACCATTGCTTTCAACTGGAGATTCTAGAACTCCTTTTGTACTAACGACAGTCTATTCCAGATTCTGCAAACTGCCTATCTTTGCTTGATATCTCAGCATTCTTCAGCTTTGTTCAGCTGCTTCCCTGACATCAACAGAAACTGACAGGATCTCATTAGCATTCGCAACCACACATCACCATACTCATACCTAAAACATAGCAGAAAGCGTAACACCCAGCTGTCCCCAAAAAAGCCATAACTACCCTCATACAGCCGGGAAGCCTTTCTAAAATTCAGTTAATACCATTTCATATACATAATACAGGGGGAGCCGTCACCAAATCAAAATTCGGTCCGAACCATATCCGATACAGGGTGTGTCTTCTGAATATTTATCAGCCTGTTGGGTCGCAGCTGTGTCCGGACAATTGAAATTGTGACGGATTCTGTTATTTCGATACTTGATATCCCGTTGGTGTTTTGGTCTAATAATCTGGCTCACGGAGCTCGTGGCTAAATAACAACAGCCGCTCGGTTCGATCTTTAGGTTAAGCCGTGCTTGCCTAGGTTGGTCTGTGGATGGGTGACCGCCCATTACATACCGAGTTTCCTCCGTGCCTCGGAAAGCACGTTAAGCCGTTGTCAGTCAGACAGTCGTTAGGCAGTCAGTGGCCCAAAAAGTCTAACACCCGTCTTACCAAGGGGTATCGTATTACCCAGTACTAACTGGGTTGTAGAGGTCAGATAGGCAGTCGCTCCATGTAAAATACTGGTATTCAGCTGCATCCGGTTAGACTGGAAGCCGACCCCAATATAGTTGGGAAAAGGCTAGGCAGATGATGGAGGAAGGGGTGTTGGTTCATAGTTTTGGTAAGACCCAGTGTGGAGGTAGGGTTGCTGCGGAAATCCTTGTTGTTTAATGGTGGTCGTGGTCTGAGTTCAGTCGCGTATCAAAAGACCAGGAAGAAATTCTTTTTACGAACAAAGGAATCGGTACCGGTGCATAGACAGCGTGGCTTCGCAAAAAATACTGGCTTATTATATTTTGTGCTTACTGTATCTATATCAAATGGTTACTGTCTTCTAATTACATAACATAACATCACGCCTGTAATCCCCGAAAGGTAAGACGGAGGTGCACCTAATAGTACACTCCCACTTCGCCAATTATGTTTAAGTCCCATGTAATAGGGGGCGAGTCTATTGCCATCAACCGGACTCAAATCTAGACTCCGTGGCTGCTACTGAGAAATTCCTGATGGAAAAATCCAATAGCAATTTGCTAGAACCGGGAATCGAACCTAGGACCTTATGCTCAGCAGTCGCGCTTTCGACCACTAGAGCAACGACGCTGTCATTCATTGTCTTCTAATTCTTTGTTTATTATTTCGTTCAAAATATCATCTTTTCCATCATGGTTTACTTTCCATATCCACCTTCTACAATTGCAATTTAATTCAATGGCAATTTTTCCCATGGTGTTCTCATATTTACTGAAACCTTTCGATGGTGCTTTCCAAGATCCTAGAAAAGGACTGCAATAGTATAAATGGTCTTGGCATCTATTGATTACTGCTATCCACTGCACTCTCCAGTCTTAAAGTTTCGAGCACCTACAATGTATAGCAGTATCGACTGGACAAATTCGATATTCACTTAAGCGAGTACAATCTCCTTACTGGAAGGTAGCTGGACAAGCCTAGATACTGCAGTAATGGAAGTGTCAGTCACTGTATTCAGTGTGCAGAATGACGGGTCTATAGTGAAGAGATGAAGTTGTAAAGCGTTGTATGCGAAATTTAATTTGGATGTATTTTGCGGTGATGTTTCTGAGAAGATTTTTAGTAGCACAATTTTTGGTGACAATAGTTTGATGTAAAGCTCGCAGCTAAATAATAACAGCCGCTCGGGTTGATATTCAGTTTAAGCCGCGCTTGCTTACGTTGGTCCGTGGGTGGGTGACCACCTATTACATATCGAGTTTCCTCCGTGCCTCGGAGAGCACGTAAAGCTTTCTGTCCCGGCTGTCATTTGTAGATCTTTGGCAGTCGTTGCAGTGGCCCGAAAGTCAAACAACCAGTCTTACCAAGGGGTATCGTATTACCCAGTACTAACTGGGTTGTAGAGGTCAGATAGCCAGTCGCTACATGTTGCTGAGCATGTGGTCCTGGGGTCGATTCCCAGATCGTGTAAACTAACATTGAGTTTTGTCCATCAGGAATTTCTCAGTAGCAGCCACGGAGTCTGCCAAAAGACTCACCACTATTAAATGGGACTTAAAACATAATTGATGAATAGTGTGTGTACTAGATACACCTCTGCTTAACCTTTCGGGATTACAAGCGTGACTTTATGTAACAATTTAAACAAAGGCTAACAAAACAATCAAAAAGAGAAGACCTAGCACTTCCAGCCATCTCCACAATGCTCTAACGTATCTAATTTGTCTGCCGTCTAGGTACTGGAAACTAAAGTTTAGACGACAAATTAAGCCCATGTTTAGCAGCTTTGTACACTAATCTATACTAGAAAATTAGTGGTTCCACCCCCAGACTAGACTCGGCTTAACGACTAGTTAAGTTTGCTTGTAGAATCAGTTTTAGGGTTATCGTATCATGTTTGTGTTATGCCTGGATTCGTGTCAGCCATTTTGGGGAATTGGGTGGTTAGTTTTTAGGGCTTTGGTTATGCTTGCACGATTTTAAGATGGGTATAACAAAATTGGTCCTGAGAGACGAAAAGTCTTCATTTAATTAGCTGTGGGATAGTATATGATACATATAAATGCTACGTTAGGTTCACGTGACATTTGACGATGGATTGAATGTCTCTGCCTCAATGAATCTGCTTATTTCAAAATGGATAGCGATTTCTTCAAATTAGGTTGAGATTCAGCACTTTTGGAACATCAGAACTACATAAGAATGTCCCCCAAACGCCTGCCCTTTATTATGTCTAGAAGTATTTTTTTTTCTTCGGAAATCGTGTCAATCTTATCCAACGAATATTATAAATGTGAAAGTTTGTGAGGATGTATGGATGTCTGGATGTTTTTTACTCTGTCACGCAAAAACTACTGACCGGATTTTGATGAAAATTGACATACAGTTAGTTTTTAACCTGAATTAACACATAGGATACTTTTTAACCTGGATTAACACATAGGATACTTTTTATCCCGGAAGTAGGATCCCATGGGACAATTACCGAACTCCACGCGGACGAAGCCGCGGGCATAAGGTAGCTAATAATAAAATCACTCTGCTTGAGAGCTTTCTTATCGTCAGCATCTTTCTGAACAGCTCCTGATCATATGAGCTACTGATTTGAATTCCAGTAAATAGCTCTGCGGTGTCAAATTTGTTAAGAGTCTACTTTCAAGTGCATCTCTGTAACTAGTACTACTGCAAAACATTCACATCGTAATGACTAACGAACCACTCATTCGCTTCATGGAATCCCTTTACTAAACATAACTAACAAACTCAAAACTACTCACATATATACCAACAAATATTTTGATTTACCCTAACACACGTTGTATGTATGTCAATTGCACACAGCCATATTGAAAACGTTTTAAAGTGGTTTCACGTTCGTTCATATAAAACTGTAACACTCTGTTACGTTTAAACGTTCGTTGGCTATTTCCTGTGGGGCGTCTGTTACACCGTGGTGTAATTGTAGCTACGTGTATGACCTAAATAGTGGTGCGGCCGAATCGGGAAAAGCGGGGTTCTGTTGGAGTTATGCGATCACATAATGAAGCTTTTGTGTTAAAAATAATGAATATTTTTTAAAGTTACCTTAATATGTGGTGCTCCAAGTCAATGCGTAGGTTAGTATAGTGATAACTTATTCATCATCACCATTCCGAACTAGCCCGTGGACCAAAACAACATAAGTTGCATATCCTGTTCTTGATTCCAACGAGTGAAGATTATTTGCTGCCTGTGTCGACAATGCCTCACTTGTAAACTTCATGGCTTGTGCAACCGCACGCCATTCAACTCGATTCCCGGTAACTATCGTCCAGCTAATACCTGACACCCCGCGAAGATCATCGTTCCTTATAAGCTTTTTTTTCAGTTAACCCACCTTTGCCTTAGGTGTTTTCCCAATCCTGGGCGGATTCCTTCTACTTCTTTCTATGGTGTGTTTGGTCACGTCAATTCGCTAGGATGCCATCCAAGGCATCCTACCATCTTCTCGTCGGTCTACGACCCTGTCTAGCTGTCTCTTATAAGCTTAGAATGGTAAAAATGAAAATCGCATCAAAGGACCAGAAACTACACTTCGGTGTAACACACATCCACGTTTACAGTACACAGAGAGGATTAAGAAGTTGCTTTTTCGAGTACCTTGCAAACAGGGGCCCACTTCAATGCAAATGTACCAGCGGCTCGGCTGAATTTGACAGTCAAATCGGGCCCCAAGTGCTTCTGTAATGGAAGTCTACTGTATTTGCTTATCATAAGTGCTTGATTAGATTTAGGGAGTATTGTTACTAGGGGAAGTTTTAATGGCTGGTTGGCTGTGTAGGTAGTTTTTCTCGAAAGTTCTCGAGTGCGGCTTTGTTGGCGTTTTTTTGTCACCCAATTCTTGGTCAGGTATCCTCCAGCAACCAAAGCTTCCTTGCCTAGAATATGATATTGAATAAATTACCTATATGCTTAAAACCCTTGGGTTAAGCATAGGTTATGCCCGCGACTTTGCTCTCGTGAAGGTCTGAAATAATCCCACAGCACAGGTACGTACCACTGCCAGTGGTATGGATTGTTAGTCCATTAGGATTAGTAGTTACGTATTGTTTTGTACCTCTATATTATTTTACCTAGTTTCACAAACAATATTTGAACCGGGGTTAAAAATAAGAATACTTTTCTGAATCCGTTTATTTCGACAACCGAAACAATGAACAGCAGTTGCTCCTAAGTAATTAAAAAACAAAAAAAATAACACGACCATTCTTGTAGAGAACGGTAGCAACATGATAAATCTCAGAATAATCTTGTTTAATTTGAGGTAAATATTTTAGTGCAGATGAGCGATGTTCCATTATCATAACATAACATCACGCCTGTAATCCTCGAAGGGTTAGGCAGAGGTGTACCGAATAGTACACCCACATTTGGCCAGCTATTTTTAAGTCCCATGAAATAGGGGGCGTGCCTATTGCCATCGACCGGAACAAATCCAGACTCAGTGCCTACTACTGAGAAATATCTGCTGGAAAAAGCCAATGACAATTAGCCCGACTCGGGAATCGAACCCAGGACCCCGTCCTTAGCAGTCGCGGTTGCGACCACTAGATCTGCAGTCCCTCTTAATAATGTGATTGAATTAGGAGTGGTCCTCATCTTAAATAAGATTTTATCACCACGTTTTGCAGATGCATCGTCGTGACTCATCATCTTCCCTTCATTACTCCCACCGGCTGTCTCCTACTTCTTCGCGTCGCTGGCACGACAGCATTTCATATTTTGTTGGCCCAAAACTTTACCACTTCCACGTCATCGTAGGATATGAAAGAAACCTATAGCATTACAGCATGCAGAGAGCGCATAATCTAAGCACTTCTACAAACCCCTCCAGTGTTTCCAATCGTAATTATGTCCCCAACAATAGTTAGCAGGTAACAGTTAAACCTATGAAATTGGCAACACGTACAAAATTGCAATATCATGACGTGTAGTTTCCCTCGTACACGGATTACTGGTACTCTATTAAAGTTCGTCGGGTGACCCCAGTTTCGATACCTCAGGGGTGGCACCGGTAGCTAAATTTCGTGGGAAGGTGGCTAAAGTGGCTGTTAGCTGGGGAGCTCGTGGTTAATAGCTGGTTGAGTGATTTTGGAGATAAAGAGGGACGTGGTTTGGTTGAAATAGCTTTCTTAAGATGGTGATCTTTTCCGTGTCTCTCAAGGTATGGAGGTAGTAATTGAATGTTTCAAGCATGACGATTTTTCCACGCCTGTTTTTATACAATTAGCAAGCTCTTAAACTTTAAAGAGTATTGGTGAGCGTTTTCTACATAACATCATGCAGGTCTGCTGGAAGAGATTTCGCATGAAATAAGCAGTACCTTTGTGCTCTTCTATCTTAATGTTAGGTCTTGTTGAGTATTTTGTGTGTACATAAATAAATAAATAAATAATAAATAAATAAATAACATCTTCTAAAGGGTCAAGCAGAGGTTTACCACTCACATTACGCCAGTTATGTTTAAAAACTCTTTGTAACATCCAGAGACTACTACTGAGAAATCTCTGTTAGAAAATCTCAACAACACCGACCTGTGAATCGTTCAGCAGTTGCGCTTGCGATCAATAGACCAAACACCTGTTTTCTTTGAATGGTTGAGCAAAGGCGTACTTATAGTACACCTATGTACGTCATACCACCGGTGTCCATCTCAGATTACTGCATACTCCTCATGTGACCAAGATTATGTCTGAACCTTAAAGGAGACTATGACCTCTGGGTTTGTTTCGGCTGTTTCTTCTCGGAGTAGTCAGGTACGAAAGACCAGCCTTATCTAGTTTTACTAAATTATAACATAATATCACGCCTTAATCCCCGAAGGATTGGGCAGAGGTGTACCTAATAGGACACCCACATTTCGCCAGTTATGTTTAAGTCCCATGTAATAAATAGGGGGCGAGCTAATTGCCATCAACCGGACACAAATCCATACTGAGAATTTCTTGATGGAAAAACCCAATAACACTTTGCCCGACCTGGAAATCGAACCCAGGATATCATACTAGGAAACTCAGTTACTAGGAATCCATGTTCTATTTCATTTATTTAGCCGGTTTAGCTTCTGCCATCCCTGTCAACTTTAGGAATACATTGTTCGTATATTGTTAAGCGAGTTACGGCCATCGTTTTTGCTTGAATTCGGTTAGTTTTGTACTAGCAATTTGTTTATTTGCACATCCATTGTTTGGTGGACCAATCAGTTTCAATTCAGGGTAATAACCTGGTCTATCGGTGACTGGGTTAGGAATTTAAACTGGATTTTGTGGGTTATATGTGGGGTGCCAATTTGTTGATGGTTGAGGTTTAAATCTGTTTTGATATTGATGTGGGTTTAAATTAAACTGAATAGATAACGTTTTGACGGTGTCAGAGCAGCCCAGTGCTTATAGTCTTTATAGTCTCGACTGAAGTGTCGTAATGTTGTGGTTTCGAGCCCTGGTAGACTTTTTTTTTTGTTAAGCCAAGTTATACTGTCCCACTGCTGGGAAAAGGTTTCTTTCCAGAAACCTTTTACATTTGCCAGCCATCTCAGTGCACGTCCAGATGCATCCTCTTTTTGGACAGAATCTTTACTGTGTGTTATCTATTTCATCATCACAGCATCATGAGGAAACCGGGACTGGCCCTGCGTGGTGCAGTTTATGACCCAGCCCCTTTCACATCCAGGAGGCCTGTGTCCCGACTAGGGTGCTGGGAATATAACGTTCCACGCATGGGTTGCCAAAATGTATGAAAAATATAACATGCAAATGTGGACAAAACTACATTATGTTGAGATTATTTTCGATTCTCAATAGATATCAGTGACTTTTTTTTAAGCTTTCACGGTTTACAACTAAACTTATATTATCACTTACGGGATATCTTCCGTGATTGCTCATAATTTTGAGCTCCCGATATTTCGACGCTGTTGCATGCAGCATTACCGCGGGATGACTGGAAAATATCGGGAGCTCAAAATTATGTACATTCACCGAAGAAATCCCGTAAGTGACAGTATAAGTTTAGAAATCAATGATACAAAGAAACAGGAAAGAGGCCTTTCTCAAGAGTTCTTGTTAACTTTGAATACATTTTGCACCTAGGACCAATATTGACAGGACTTTGGTTAACAGATGTATTGGATGCAAAGTCGTTGCGTATACGCAGTTTGCGGTAAACGTTGAAGTCGTGCCAACAGTGGCCATATGTGACCCGTGATCGGCCAGAAACGGTTACAGTCGTAAAACAGACCATTTATTTACTTTAATCGGATAAGATCGGTTTAAAACAAACTTGGTCCTTCTTCCCTGTCGATGTAAATGTAAATTTTACTGCAGTTTTTTCGTATTTTTTTCAATAACAGGACTTATAGTTATCAATAAAGTGAATCATTGGAATTTTGCCCCCAACTGTATTTGTTGATTGATTTCGTAAAAACTGCATAGAAAGGACCTTCTTCGCTCTTTGCAATATCTAACCAAGATACTTTTATCTTCCTACCATTCAATTGTCGACTTTAATAATAGGTGTTAAGGTGTTTAAAGGTATCTTTGTAAAGTTCCCACATATGGGCAACAAAAAAGGGTCCGATCGCAGGTAGAAAATGAATACAAAAGATAGCGCGCGTCGTTCCTTCCACAAACACACATTTTACGTTAAACCAGTCTAATTCCTGCTATGTGTTTCACGAAATAAAGCTGAAATTCCTTTGAATTTTTGTTGTGCGTTTGTGTAATTGCTTCGAAGTCCGAGTTTCCTTTGAAATCGTTTATTGGCGGTCAAATTTTTATGTTCCAATGAACGAGCGAGAGAATTTTAGGTTAGTTTGCTTTAGTTTAGCCCCGACGCGATGCGTTTTACAAGCGTTTTTAATTTAATTAATAGTTTTTAATACAATCTGTAGGGTAATACGCGTATCAAATAAGTGTTTTTTGTTTAATTTTTGGTGATAGTGTTGTGTTTTTTTGTTTGATTGTTTGAAACTAGTGTTGTGGGTACAATATTTGGATTGCACTGTTTTGGATATCGTATTCACTTGTTTGAGGTTGGTATTTCACTATTGAACATTGTTTTAGTATTAATTTGTTCTATAGGCGTATAAACAAATTGAAATAAAAGTAACTTTTGTTAGAAAAATGGTTTTTGAAAACGAATTGGTTTGGCAGTGTTAGTTTTCATTGTATTTTCGACAATGTTTTGACCTAAATAAGTTAATTTCTTCGAACAAGGTTAATCAAGAAAGGTGTAGGCGTCTATATTCTGTGTAAAATGTTTGTTTAGCAAGTTTTATAGGTTAAGTTCAACCGCATGTTGTTAAGTTGTAAGGATAACAAACTTGATATAAACATTGACGGGTATAATAAGTACAGAAATTACTTAGACTTTTGATTAGTTCACCTTGTTCTACAATAAAAATATATATGAAATCATAATACCTACTAGGTAGGATATAAATGTGACAGTAATATAATAACGTCAAATAATAACAGCCGTTCGGATCGATCATTAGGTTAAGCCGTGCTTGCCTAGATTGATCTGTGGATTGGTGACCACCCATTACATACTGAGTTTCGTCTGTTCCTCGGAAAGCACGTCAAGCCGTTGGTCCCGGCTGTCATTTGTAGATCTTAGACAGTCGTTACAGGTAGTCAGTGGTTCAAAGAGTCTGACAACCAGTCTTAACAAGGGGTATCGTATTACCCATTACTAACTGGGTTGTGGAGGTCAGATAGGCAGTCGCTCCATGTAAAATACTGGTATTCAGTTGCATCCGGTTAGACTGGAAGCCGACCCTAGCATAGTTGGGATAAGGCTAGGTAGACGATGATGATGATGACGAAATCCTATTTCTGGAACATTACGCTTTTATTCATAAACCAGCTTATTCCCGTGTAGAGGTCAGAAATTATCTCACAGGAACGTTCTAATAGGATAAAAATTATCGCAGTGGAAAATCCAAACAAAACAAGTCAGATACTCAAGTGCATATATGCCACTCATTTATGATAATACATCATTTATAATTTGCATAAGTACTACATTTTCACCTTTAGCACCACTTAAGCCCTAACCTAGGTAATGGTCTATTCGTTTGCCAAATTGCATCTAAATTCATTCAGCCCCTTAGCTATGAAAAGGTAACTGGCAGACAGAGTTACTTTCACAGTCACCATTCTCTTTCCCCTTATCCCAATTCATTTGTGGTCGGCACAGCATGTCTTCTTCTTCCATACTTCTCTATTACTTGTCATCTCATCAGACATCTCCTTGCTTGCTATGCTCTTATTCGTTATTAACAAACTAATTCAAGCTCCATTAACAACTAGCACTGTTTTCACTACTTTTGCATAACAAAGAATCTTCATAAGCGTGTAAATGATACCAGTACATCATGCGTGATTAACTGAGCCATGTTAATGAGATACGTGTTGAAACATCTGCTTCATTCACTGTGAAAATTTAGGATATTGGTAGGCGCGAATTACACAGAAACGGTGTAAGGTGAAGGCGCGGCGCAGGCATGCTGTCGCTTCAAAACGTTTTCATACAAAATGTACGTAGGCGACGTGTCATGAATTACACTCAAACGGCGCGGCACCTTACGCCGTTTTTTTGTAATTCGCGCCGTAGGTAGGTAGTAATCCACTTCTGTTGAGAACCTGTATCGATTTAAAAATCGGTTTAGAGCTGGTATGGTTGCTGCAAGTACCTCGTGCCCAGTTTTGGTACTGGTTCTGGCATCGGTTCTGCTCCAAGATGGCCAAAGTGATTTGTGTTTTTCCTTCAGAAACTTCTCAGTAGCAACCCGAAGTCTGAATTCGTGCCCGATTGATGGTAATAGGCTCGCCCCGTTCACTAACTGTGGGCCTACACATATGCTTACAAAAAACTTATCAATTTTATCGAATCTCGTAGTAATACAAAAAGTACTGAAGAGCTCATGGCTAAATAATAACAGCCGCTAGGGTCAATCTTCAGGTTAAGCTGCGCTAGCCTATGTTGGTCCGTGGATGGGTGACCACCCATTACATACCGAGTTTCGTCCGTGCCTCGAAAAGCACGTTAAGTCGTTGGTCCCGGCTGTCATTTGTAGATCTTTGACAGTCATTACAGGTAGTCAGTGGCCTGAATGTCTGACAACCAGTCTTACCTAGGGTATCGTATTACCCGGTACTAACTGGGTTGTGGTCGTTGTGGAGGCCAGATAGGCAGTCGCTCCATGTGAAGTACTGGCATTCCACTGCATTCGGTTAGACTGGAAGCTGACCTCAACGTAGTTTGGAA
This sequence comes from Noctua janthina, assembly GCA_963576755.1. Classification (NCBI taxonomy): domain Eukaryota; kingdom Metazoa; phylum Arthropoda; class Insecta; order Lepidoptera; family Noctuidae; genus Noctua; species Noctua janthina. Next base: position 9,494,471 of record OY755075.1, on the reverse strand, counting down.
AAGGCTAGGCAGATGATGATGACAAAGAGTAGTTGTCTAGGGCTTCAGGTTCTTCGCGGCGACGCCGTCTATCGCAGGGCACACATTGCGTCGACACTCTTACTTTCATCGACACACAGTAACAACAGTCTTATTGATGTTTAATGGACGTGCCCTGCATGTCATTGCATAACGATTCGTCATTAAGACGCAAAGTGAAATGGCCTAGATATGTGTCTCGATATTGTCCACACTTCAAATCGAACACACATTGGTCATCAATAGCACAATGTGTTTCTTATATACTGTAGTTTCCAATGTATTCTGGTTGAAAGCTATTGGACTATTGTAGAATAACATAACATCACTCCTGTAATCACTGAAGGGTTTATTCGTCAGAGGTGTACACCCACATTTCGCCAGTTATGTCTAAGTCCTTTAATAGGAAGCGAGCCTATTACCGTCTATGCTACTGAGAAATGCCTGCTGGAAAAACCCAATAACACTTTGCCCGACCCGCGAATCGAATTCAGGACCTCGTGCTCAGCAGTCTTGTAGATTACTTCAAAATAGTTATGCTCGTTTTCAGTACCGTCACGCAAAACTACGTCTGGTTAGGTAATGCGTAAGAGTCAAAGTTTCGGGACAAAGACATCATTCTCTTACCCTTATCCCAATTTATTTAGGGCCGGCGCAGCATGTCTTCTTCTTCCATACTTCTCTATTACTCGTCATCTCAGCAGTCACCTCCTTTCTAACCATATCATCCTTCACACAGTCGCATTCATCGTTTCTTTGGTCTTCCTCTACTCTTATACCCATCCACATTCATACCCAAAACTAAACAAATACAAAGTAAAGTACTGAAATCTAAACAACATATTCGCAGCCTTATAAAATCACTAAACCGTATCGTATAAAATTCATATATTCCAAGAACAATCCTTCTACTTCCCAAGTTCTTCAAAGTACTCTTCAACATAAAAAAGATAACTTTGGTAAAAAGATAGCTACTTGGGAAAAAAGATAGCTTTCATAAAAAAGAAAAAGCTAAGAGATCCGCAACAAAGCGCCGACGTGTGAGAACTTGGCTTTAAAAGTTACGACTTCCGAAGTTTTGAAGTCGGTGCATCCATACGTTGAAGTTTATACATTTATAATGCTGTTTCCAGATTCGAGTTGGTAATCGGGAATTTTTTGAAAGTTTTCACTTGGTAACCGAGAAACGAAGACTGAAAAATTTATTACACCATTTTTTCATAACTGAACATCGATATTTATGATTTTTAGTTTAGGTAGGCTTTCAGTCAAGTCGAATTAAAAAGACCATCAGGTCTGGCCTTCGATTGTTCTATAACTGATAGTTTAGGATAATTAAATCATTCCAAACTACCTCGTTGGTCGAAAGGTCGTAAGAGCGACTGCTGGTCCTGGGTTCGATTCCCCGGGTCGGGCAAACTGTTATTACATAGCTTTTTTTTATCAGTAATTCCTGATATCATATCAAGCTTTAAATCCAGTCTACGGGATTTGCGCCCGGTTGATGGCAACTTATTACAATTACAATTAAACTCTTAACACACTAGTAAAGTTTATATAATAATGAAAAACAATCACGATTCGAAAGACACGTGGCCTCTATCTATTATTATCATAAAAACGTTATTGTTGTTTTCTTCGGGAACTGTACTAAACGTACATATGGTACGTTTTTTCGGGTTGAAACGTATCATATGTCCGTTTCTGTACACCTGACAACGTATATGGAAAATTGCAGGATGATCGGTTCAGTGGTTTAAGCGTGAAAAGGTAACAAATAAACAAACAAACTTACTTTCGCACTTATAGTATTAGTAAGTAAGAATTTCAGTAGACTTGAGCTACTTAAAACTTATTTCTCCTCTAACATAGAATAATCTTAATATATATTCAGGTCTCCAGCTTCCGTACCGCTCGAACAAGCTACTCAAGCTAGACCTCTTATTGAAATCGTTTAAAGTTAAACGTACAACCTGAACGTTACGAAACCCACTAACATACGTTCTAATATCATCTTATTTAAACTTGAATGTAAACTTTCTCTGCATCTCGGTTCTCGATTTTAGAAGCTGCATCTTACGTATTGGGTTGTAGGTTCAGAATCTATAGATTTCTGACTGAGTGTGTAGGTATGTGACACTACGGAGTTACGGTCGGCCTAAAATCACTAACTAACAGGAGTATCTTGATGACCAACATCAAAAGTCATTTTTCCATATAACACTGCTCGTTGCTCTAGTGGTCGCTATCTCGACTGTTGAGCATGAGGTCTCTGGTTTTTCCATCCTGCATAAGTCTCAGAATCTAAGCTAGGCTTGCACAGATATATATACCCACCCCAGGAATTTCTCCTGCATCGTGGTTGCATACACTAAGCCAGATCCGGAACAACTACCAGTGAGCCATACAAATATGTATTCCGTGCAGTAATCGAACACGCTATACACCGCATCCAATAGCTGAGCCACTGCGCCAACCGTGCCGTGTTTGTTCCGACATAGTTATAATTAAAAAGCAAGTGAACTCTTCCGTGCTGTTCTTAATGTTGTAAATATCTTCCATGTGAGTTAGGATAACACGTCCGAACATGTCTCTATCAACAAATCTGTGAGCTCTGTCCCATTCTACTTCTTACAAAGTGAAATAATTATAACAATAGCAAAAATTAACGCCATTGTCATCTACTTAACGTTGACCCACATCACCATCCCCATAGCAACGGGACAAATTGGGTCCTTCTCGTCCCACGACGCAAATAAATAATTAAATCAGAAAACTCAGAAGCGATAATGAAATAAGGATGAAAACGATATCAAAGTAGATTTTGTTAACATTTTCACATTAATAAGTCGTGTTTAGCCGTTTGCGAAATATTTTCGTATTAATTGGATTGTCTAATTAGTTTAATTACCAGATTATGACCGTGTTTTTACGTGTAAATGGATGTTATTATTTTATGGGAGGTGTGTGTTTTTGATAAAGGTGACTTTTGTAATGTGCGAAAGTTGAAACGTTTTGTTTACTATGGGTACGTTGTTTGGGTGTTTCTGTTTTTAACCGATATCAAAAAAGCAGGAGGTTCTCAATTCGGTTTTTTTTTTTTAATATTTGTTTCCTCAAAAATTTGACTTTCAGAAGTCTTTTAATTTTCGAAAGTAAATTTATTGTAGACCTTTTAAGTGTTTTTTTTGGAAGTCTGTTTTTTTTTTTTGCTAAAAGCTTTTTTATTGACTCAAAAAACTATTTTCCTTTTACTATACAGTATGATAGATCCGTAATCCCTTCTTAGAATTGAAATAGATACAAAAGTGCACCTACACGGTCAACATATATGGAACAATTGATTCTTTTTTAAAAAAACGATAAAAAATAAATAATAATGTGGGGGGGGGGGGGGCTCATAATGATGTACTGAATACGTGGTAACCGTTTTCGCGTAGGTGTCTCTTTCATCCCGTATGTAGATTTCTAAACTTACTAGATATTATTATCAACATGTCACTAACTCAAACCATTTGAAACCTTAACTATACCTATATTAATTCCATTATTTTCTCCTTTTTCAGATGTCACAAAACATGTAGCAGCTGAATCCCAACCAAAATCGATGGCATCAAACCACTTCGAGATGGGAAAGCAGGATTCCAGCTGGCGAAGAGTGCAGGGGTTGAGTGCTAGTGTAGTGAGGTGCTTAGTGATCGTGACAGTGTTCGGTCAGTGTGCTGGAGGCAAGCCCATTAGTGAGACGCTGCAGAGGGCGCTGTCGGCGGTCCGGGGCCCAAGTCCTGGGGCCAAGAAGCTGCTTAATATTCCTGAGGATGGAGGTGAGTGGCTTTTAAATTTCTAGATTATTCTTACATAAAATAAAACGTCATTTTGTTAAATTAGCCTGACCATCAGCTCTTTTTGGACGTTAAGAATTACGTAACACCAAAACGATTGAACTTCACCACTTCTTAGTGTGGGGAGTGCAGTCCCCAGCAATTATTAAGCGCTATTAACTAAGCAAGCTTAAGTTTGTAAGCTATAAAGCTGTATATTCAAGATTTGTAGCTAAACGTGTGTTTGTATGTTCTTCTTTAACTATACTAGTTAAGAGGCCTGCGACACATGAATTGCACATACAAAATTAATTTCAAAATCTTTTACGATTCGAGCATATTTTCAACTTAATATACTGTTATTCGGATTTAGACAGTATTTATCTAGGTTCCAGTTTATTATTTTTTTCAAAATACATAAATCGAAATGTTAGCGAAATGGTTTCGCACATTTTTACAGTGTAGATTACATGTTTTCTTCTTATTTGTTCTGTATTAAAAACATTAATATTTGTAATATTAATTGAACAGACACATAGCTTAATGTTGTCTATTTACAGATTATAAAAAAAACATTAAGTTTTCATTCATATTTTTGGAATTACGGCATTGAGATGTTTATGATCCTGAGAGTCAGTTTTATCTAGAAAATAATAATGCGAATTTCTTGCTAAACACGGGCGCTGCGGGTAAAAGCTTACAGACCTTTATAGCACGTTGTCCACGTAAAGTTTATTTTTTGTGAAGCGTCAGCCTTGTTAACAAAGCTACGTGTTCACTCTATCTGGAATATAATTCATAGTTTCAGTTAGACCTTAAAAGGTTTACAGTTTTTAAGAATCCAGCCTGGCTGCTTATACAGGGTTATGTTAATCGCAATAATTTCAGTTTATCCGTGATCGTGCTTGCAACAGCGCCGAAATATCGGAAACTCAAAACAATCAGTAAACATGGTAAAAATCCCGTTTCTAGTGTAAATGATAGTTTAAAAACTTAAACAAAATATGGCTCACTGTACTGGGTGGTCCTAATAGTGACGTCATAAAAAAAAAACAGATTCCGCACGCCCAGCGTTTCCATACAATTTTCAAGAAGCTATAACTCTAAAGAATCTTGGAACGTACATGGGGTATTTTCGGATACCCTGCGTGAGGAATATTCTTTTTTTATGACGTCACTATTTGTACCGCCCGGTACAATGAGCCATATTTTGTTAGTTTTTAAACTATCATGGTCACTAACATTATCATTAACATTAGAAACGGGATATTTACCATGTTTACTGATTGTTTTGAGTTTCCGATATTTCGGCGCTGTTCTGATCTGTGCAAGTATCATGATCACGGATAAACTGAAGTTATTGCTGTTAACATGGTAAATATCCCGTTTCTAGTGTTAATGATCATATTTTGTTTTACCAATCACACTGAAAGTTTAAAAAGACAATATGCTATTTATCATTAAGCTGTGCGATTAATGATCGTAAAGTTCAAATTAACCTGACAAAAGGACGAGTACCTAATAAATTTCAAAAGTAATTATATAACAATTAACTATGTTTGAGAAATTAAATACAATTTAATTAATCATGTAAGATCGCATGACAGGTCAGGCCCATCCATTAACTTAAGTAAACTTGACAATATGTACATTACAGTATTATCTAGTAATATTTAATTTAATATTGATTAAATTTAAGTATATTTGACTTAAGTTTCAATTAGGTAAATGGCTATAACCTAATAGGTATAAGCTCAGCTATTGTGATCACTTTTCCAGTTGACGGGGCTTATATTTCATTAAAGTGTTAAGGGTAAGTTAGGGTCGATATGCTATGCCTACGACTTAATTACATCATATTCTGTTTTAATAACCGGCTTCCAACAGTGGCAAGTTCTAGCGAAGAAGCCAAAATGATTTCAGACACACGACACCCTCGTGTCGCAAAGGCTGAAAAGCCGAAACAGCTTTCTGAAGTGTGTCACCCCACTCACTGGCGAGTGGTCTACGGAAAGACTAAAGCTGTGGCGAGGTAGTGCATCCTTACCTAACCCATTCGTTCCACCTGCTGAAAATCTCCCACCTGGACATGAGTTGCCATGGCTGACCTAGAAGTCTTTAAATAGACTCCGGACACGGGTTGGTGGCAGCAAGGAAAACTTGCTCAGATGGAGATTCATTAATGACTCTGCCCTGCAGTGTAAATGTGGTGCTGCTCTTCAAAGGATGGTGCAATTAATATCGTGTCCAGCGCGTCCTTTTGTTTGTTCACTACAGGAACTGATGGACGCTACCGAAAGCGCCAAACTAGTAGCTCAGTTCTGGGTTGACACAATTTAGATTGCCATCGACACGCTAAGGAGAAGAAGAACCGAAGAAATCTTTAGGTATACCTAAGTATATCTTTAATTTATAAAATAAACGTAACACAAAAGCATTGCTCACGCCTGTTTTAGTCTAGAGGCTTAGTAAATGATGTCCCACCCGAAAAAAAAAAGAGCTTAAAACGAGGGTTCAAAGTTAGTATGAAACTTGGTCTATTTTGCGAACGTAGTCGTGGGCAACAGCTAGTACTACAATAATAAAATGCTTTTCATGTGTTTCATCTACAGAACTTCACAACACTCCTCCAAAAAAGTTTCTTCCATAATTAAGTACTAACCCAATTGTCATTGAAGATTCAAACTGCCGAAAGGGATCAGCGGTAATTACTCAAAAACTTTTGACTTGTACCCCTTACAAAGAGTTTGGCAGCCCTTGTGTTGTAAGCCCTGTCGTCGATGTCCCTCCGTCTTTTGCACAAATTAGGGCTATCAGGAAAAAGTTTTTAAATGAAGAAGACTGGTATGCCTCGCTGGTTTAGTCGTCGCAAGCACTACTGCTTAGCATGAGGTTCGATCCCCAGGTCGGGCAAAATTTTATTGGATTACAGCATCTGGCATCTCAGTAGGAAAAAGTTTTTAGGTGAAGATGACTGGTATGCCTCGTTGGTCTAGTCGTCGCAAGCACTACTGCTTAGCATGAGGTTCGATCCCCAGGTCGGGCAAAATTTTATTGGATTACAGCATCTGGCATCTCAGTAGGAAAAAGTTTTTAGGTGAAGATGACTGGTATGCCTCGCTGGTTTAGTCGTCGCAAGCACTACTGCTTAGCATGAGGTTCGATCCCCAGGTCGGGCAAAATTTTATTGAATTACAACATCTGGCATCTCAGTAGGAAAAAGTCTTTAGATGAAGAAGACTGGTATGCCTCGTTGGTCTAGTCGTCGCAAGCACTACTGCTTAGCATGAGGTTCGATCTCCAGGTCGGGCAAAATTTTATTGGATTACAGCATCTGGCATCTCAGTAGGAAAAAGTTTTTAGGTGAAGATGACTGGTATGCCTCGTTGGTCTAGTCGTCGCAAGCACTACTGCTTAGCATGAGGTTCGATCCCCAGGTCGGGCAAAATTTTATTGGATTACAGCATCTGGCATCTCAGTAGGAAAAAGTTTTTAGGTGAAGATGATTGGTATGCCTCGTTGGTCTAGTCGTCGCAAGCACTACTGCTTAGCATGAGGTTCGATCCCCAGGTCGGGCAAAATTTTATTGGATTACAGCATCTGGCATCTCAGTAGGAAAAAGTTTTTAGGTGAAGATGACTGGTATGCCTCGTTGGTCTAGTCGTCGCAAGCACTACTGCTTAGCATGAGGTTCGATCCCCAGGTCGGGTAAAATTTTATTGGATTACAGCATCTGGCATCTCAGTAGGAAAAAGTTTTTAGGTGAAGATGACTGGTATGCCTCGCTGGTTTAGTCGTCGCAAGCACTACTGCTTAGCATGAAGTTCGATCCCCAGGTCGGGCAAAATGTTATTGGATTACAGCATCTGGCATCTCAGTAGGAAAAAGTTTTTAGATGAAGATGACTGGTATGCCTCGCTGGTTTAGTCGTCGCAAGCACTACTGCTTAGCATGAGGTTCGATCCCCAGGTCGGGCAAAATTTTATTGGATTACAGCATCTGGCATCTCAGTAGGAAAAAGTTTTTAGGTGAAGATGACTGGTATGCCTCGTTGGTCTAGTCGTCGCAAGCACTACTGCTTAGCATGAGGTTCGATCCCCAGGTCGGGTAAATGGTATTGGATTACAGCATCTGGCATTTCTCAGTAGCAGTCCGCAATCTGAATTTTAGGTGCCTGGATGATGTGAATAGACTTGGCCCTTCTAATATGAAACTTAAATATAATTCGCGGATTGTTGGTGTGTTACATAGGATTCAGAGAAGCGTGTCATGGGTTCGAACTCGAGACCTATGACTTGGCAGTCCGACGGTCACACCACTAGGCTATATAGGGTCTAACTATTCATACACGAAATATCATCAGGAGATCATCTAACGGCTATAACAAAGCCATTTCAAGGGATTTTTTTTATCGGAGTATATTTTTTAATAAAAAATAAATAATTTAAAATTACTTGACCCACATAATAAATACTGGCTTCTTATTTTTAAGCATCCATTACGCTAGTTTACTACGTCGTATTTACCTACTGTCATTGTTAGAATTTGGGAGTAAAGGTTTTATGCAAAAGGTCTCAAAAAATTTTTGAATTATTATAATGTTGTAAAAAAAAACACTCAGAAAATTTTTCTTTTTTCGTTTTCTGGCGACTTTACGGCTTATAGAAGTTACTCTTAAAATATTTCGTGTATGAAAAGATAGACCTTATAGGACAAAAAAAGAAAAAAAAACTGAAAGATTTGATCAGATTTTGACATAACGCTCCGAACATGAGGCTATAGACGCTTGTCCAATCAACTCTCCACTTTCAAAACTCATAAGTGATAACCCTACAAAATCTTTGAAGTTTTAAAGTTTGAAGACCTTTATTAATTAACGGTACTGCAATTACAGTCTTCAGGTGGTCTTTTGAAGGCGTAAAAAGGACAAAAAGTTTTGATCGCCGGTGTCCAATTTTCTTTTCTCGTTTTTGATGTAATTCTTTTAAAAAGGGGCCAAACAAAGAGGTTTTCGTGAAAGCGTTGATAATGATGGTGGAATTAAGTTGACCTTTTTGGGGGTGAAGAGGGGTAAATTACTTTTTAAGTTAAGTTTGGGGGTGTTTTTCAAGACGTCGATTTTCGGATGGACATCTTATCGTGTCTGATCATCATCAGGCAGGCAGCTTTGTTCTACCTATTACTTTGAAAGTAAGATAGGCGTTTGGTGCTATGCTGCTCCGATCTGTACGAGTCTCATGTCGTAATGTCCCATGAGCAGTCGTATTTACATCATAAGGTAGGAATGCTTTGCAACATACGGAAAAAATGCTGAAATAATGAATCTGGTGGTGTCATTTTGTCAACCAAGTCTGACAACCAGTCTTACTTACCTAGTATTAACTGGGTTGTGCAGTTCAGATAGGCAGTCGCTCCAAGTAAAATACTGGTCCAGTATTCAGCTGCATCCGGTTAGACTGGAAGCCGACCCCAATATAGTTGGGAAAAGGCTAGACAGATGATGAGTTATATTTACATCATAAGGTAGGAATGCTTTGCAATATACGGAAAAAATACTGAATAATGAATCTGCTGGTGTAATTTTGGCTTCCTTCATGGTACAGTTATTCTTTGGCTATTGAAGAAAGAACAAACCAATCCAATAAAAGCATCCAGTTCATTGGGACTTGACCCAATTCCGCTAATCCTCTCATTTATTCCTCTAATCTATAAACTCCAAAATTAACTGCACCATCATAATTCTAACTCCAAAACTTTGCAGCATCAATCGTTTTATCTTAAACATTAACTAATGCAGTGTACTCAATCTTTAGGACAACGAAAGGAAAAAATCCTCTAGTAATTCTGCGCAATCAGTCTCCGGGCGATAAAAAGGCTTTTATGCCGACTTCCAAAGTCGCTTTGACACGTACCCTAATTAGTCTTTGGAAATGGATGTTCAGACAAAATTATTTTTGGCATCCTGGCAGATGTTTCCCTGGCCCAGTGAAGCTTTGTACGAGTTATGTGATGTAAGATTGTGTGGTTAGATAAATGTTTGTGACAATTTGTGGTATTCTCATACCAAAGAGAACACAAAGTGATTGTTGTTGAAGTGTTTGTGTGGGTGAGAGTTGTGTGTGTGTGTTCGTTACGAATATCAATAGAATTGACTTAAATGATTGTCTTGAAATTATGAAAATATTTTTAATGTTAAAATCGACATCTTTACATTACGTTTACACCGCGTGCTCGTGCTTAGGACCTCTGGATTTATAATTAATGTAAATCTGAAACCAAAAAGTCTGACCCACATCTAACATACGATGAAGGGCTCCACAAGGGCCGATGCCTGCCAGGGCTGCGGGACTGCTCGAAAGAGATACCGCGGCTTGGTCCCGGCTGTCATTTGTAGATCTTTGACAGTCGTCACAGGTAGTCAGTGGCCCGAAAGTCTGACAACCAGTCTTACCAAGGGGTATTGTATTACCCTGTACTAACTGGGCTAAAGAGATCAGATAGGCAGCCGCTCCTTGTAAAATAGTGGTATTCAGCTTCATGCGATTAGCTTGGAAACCGACCCCAACATAGTTGGGAAAAGGCTAGGCAGATGAAGAACTCTGTAATCGCCAAACCATCTTGACCAAGCGTGGTGATCAATGCTCCTGCCTTCTCTGTTTGAGAAGAGGCCTTTGCCCAACAGTGGGACAGTAATAAGCTGGTATTATGTAATTATACCAACTTATTCACCGGGAAGGTGAATTTCTGAGCTCATCAAAGCATTCTTTCCCCAAAATTTGTTTACCCATTTTACGCATTATTAATAACCCAATACTCATTGCAAGTACCAGGACGACATAACACTGCAGTTAGTTGATAATATATGGAGCAGCATGCACGTTATGATGTTACTAACATTTACATATCTTCAAGTTGTCTCACATAAACTGTTAGTGAGATATCTGTTTTGGAGGAAGCTGTTTCGTATTAAAACAATGTGTATTGTAGTGTTCACGAATATACAAGAAACAGTATATTATTCTCATTGATAATTATGAAATGAGAGACTGTTGTACTGACGTAATGTTCCAAAGTCATCTTTTGTTCAGTCAGTTGTCAACTCCTTTGAATTCTTTACACTATGAAATTCAGGAGAAAAACAACACACCTTGAAGAAACTACCGAAAGACTTAGTTAAGATAATGGCCTAAAGTCGTTTATTATTCAAAATAACATAACATCAAACACTGTTTTAAGCTTTCACGGTTTACAACTAAACTTATACTTATCCCTCCCGATATTTCGGCGTTGTTGCAAGCGCCATGATCGCGGGTTGACTAGAGAATGCGGGTGGATGGAAAATAAATTGTTAAGAGCAGACAAATCTAATATCGGCAGCTCAAAATAATGAACAATCACGGAAGATATCCCGTACGTGACAGTATAAGTTTAACTCTTCTTAACTTCAAGTCTTTATTTATACCTGAAAGGTTAGCAGAGGCTTAAACATAACGAAATGGGAATTGTACTACCTACTCATCATCATCACCATCATCATCATCATCATCATCATCATCATCATCACCATCACCATCACCATCATCATCACCATCATCATCATCATCACCATCATCATCATCACCATCATCATCATCACCATCATCATCATCACCATCATCATCATCACCATCATCATCATCACCATCATCATCATCACCATCATCATCATCATCATCATCATCATCATCCTGCCATCGTCCCATGTTGCTTAAACGGCGCAACGTTTTTATTTCTGCAATTCTCCCCTATCAACTGTCACGATGGTACCATTCATCCATCCTGATAAAGCGGCGATTTTAGGCCACCTGTATTCTTGAAGGGTAGAGGATAAACATAACGAAATACGGATGGTACAACTTGGCCTGATTCAAAATGTCAAATTATATCCATTGTTTTCACCTATTCCGAAAGCCAAACTTTAGTAAGTCCTATTTAAATCCTCTACATAACATCACGCCTGTAATGCCCGAATGGTTAGGCAGAGGTGTACCTATAGTACACCCACGATTCGCCAGTTATGTTTAAGTCCCATTCAATAGGGGGCGTGCCTGTTGCCATCAACCGGGCACAAATCAAAGGGATAACCTTACAACATTTTGCCCGACCTGGGAATCAAACCCAGGACTTCGCGCTCAGCAATCGTGCTTGCGACCCCTAGACCAATAACGAGGCAGTCCTCTACACTCAACCAAGAACTACTGAAACTCAGAAAACGCCACAAAACACAGCCAAAAAGCCAAACACTGCTTTTGATAGCACGCTACATAACCAAAACTGTCAACTTACTAAAAAAAGCTTCCATAGCCTACCATTGTAAATTCACACGACCAGTAGAACAAAAGCTAGGTAACTGTAAAATAGGTGGCACAGAGTGAAAGAGACGGCTTTTAAACAATGCGTCCCTCACCGCGCGGCCGAGCGGAATAATTTGCAAGTTATTTAAATGTGCGAGTTGCTAACTATGCCCGGACTTTGGCGGTGCACCGATTTTCGTTGGGACTTACGAGTAGGATGGATGGCGAGCGAAGGGTGTGTGGTGGCGAGCATGTCTGCAAACTTGTTGGCCAATAAAAAAAGTGATTTAAACAAAATGTAATCTTGAAAACAGTTAAATCAAAGCTCACGTTAAGGGAAGATTTCTTACTTCTTCCTTTTGTCGCTGGTACGGTAATATTTTAAGGTATATTATTGTACAAGGATCTTCTGGCGCGTGGCCAAAATTGGAACCAAACGCCACCATCTTGTTTTAGACAAAACTGGTTCATAAGATGTTAAACAAAAATCGCAGTATTTGTATACTTAAAAACCTACTGATTAAACGGTTACCTATCATCGATGGATCAATCTAACAACTCAAAGAAAATAGCACTCTTGGCTTGCGCCAAAATCTACCTTGATATCTGAAGGAAAAATGCACTAAACACCACTGTCACTCATCAAAATCTGGTATCAAAGTCACTCAAAGCTGATTCTCTGAGCCAAGTAAGACCAAACTCGTCCTTTGGTACGTAAAGTGCTCAACTGCCCAGTCCTTTGGAACGCCTTTGAAATGGGGATTATGGTCACAAAAGGATCTGAAACCATATTTATGATGTCTAGCTTGGGGGACCACTTTGTTAATGACTCGCTCTGGTGTTGTGAAGGAGTGTTTTGAAATTGGTGCACTGATTCTGATTGATGATATGTGTAAGTATGGTAATGTGTTCTTATCTAATTTCGGCATTCGTGGTTACAATACTATTAGTTAAAATTAAACCTAGTGATTAATTTACGTGTAATACAAAACCCCATGTGACTTACTCTGACACTTTAATTTTCTCCATATCTTTTTGCACACTCGTTATGAAAACCTACAGTACTTGCCAATATCAGAAGTCAACATTCGAATTTTACACTTAAATATCTACTATCGTTTAACTTTGATATAAGTAGTACAGCTACATACATTTTAACTGTCGAGGCATCGTTTAAATATTTATCATGAATTCCTATCTTCCACTTGCTAACACATAATACATTCACACAGCAAAAACATGTTGTGTGTGTAATAATTTATTCAATAAAATCACCGCTCTTTGAACTCAACGACCGTATGACACACAACTTACAACACCAAACACCTGGATTATAGCTCGTAACTTTAGATCCAACATTATGCATTGCGCGTTTTCTTCGCCATCTCAATTCACGCAGCGAAGTAAACCAGTAATGTATGCCACGCGAATGCGTACGCAAGTGAAATTTACATGCAAAGTCGTAGTTCCATTGCCGCCGTATCGTTCTCGCTCAAAGTTATGCAGATTCGTAGGAAATCCCATGGAAATGAAATCGTCTAAGTTACTGAGAAATGTTAGAAATATTTCCCCCTTCTTAGATTGTGAATGCGTCTGGGTAGTTTGAGTCTAGACTTAAGTTTGTGTTGAGTATAACTGGGCTATTGTTTGGGGTGGCATTTAAATTATTTGGCGTGAATTTTACTTAACTGGGTTCATTAGTCCACATTCAGTCTTAAAATTTTGAGAATGAATATTAGGTTGTACGGCACCTGTATTGTTAAATGTTATTTAAATAACTTGCTGTATCTAAAAATGCCAAAAGCATAGCAAATAAAATCGTAACAAATCAATTTATTAAGCTCTTCTGATTGCAAGAACAAATACGTCAACTGTTACCATATCAAATACTTACATATCAAGTACTTTGACACACGGCTTTAAAGATTTCAATTTTTAAAGCGTTGAAAATCTGCATACTTTTTTGACAGTCTTTAATTTAAATTATACGTGGTTAGAGACCTCTAAAAAGTCTTAAGGCAAATTTCACCGAACCGAACGCGATCAGGACACCTAGGCGGGGTTTAGGAGCTGTCCGTGTCATAAATACTACGTCATACTAACATGTTCTAATGAGTTACACTGGTGACATGGCTATTAAGTATTTTGTTCCACTAACTTCTCGTATTCACATAGATCTTTTCATGAGGTCTATCACAGCGAACAAATCACTCCCAGTCCCCATACTTACTGCCCTCACTCTACCTAGTCCACTATCACGCTAACTATCAGCTAGTGAATTGATTGCGGTAAATACTTGGCACCGCCCGCGTCCGCAATGCAGCCTGACAACTGATGTGGTGGACAGTTGAGTAGATCATTGTCAATTTATGTTTGGTAAATTCAGTGTGTTGTGAGACATTACAACTAATGTCTGATATGTAATCCTGACTGATTATACATGCTAGATTAGATTTTCTATATAACTAAAAGAAATAGGGTATAATAAGGAAAAACAGAGAGCAGAGATTATGTATGAATACTTTTGCTTAGCCCTTTGACTAGCTTGATGAGCGATAATGTTAGGACGATTTAAGGTAGGTAGATTCTGATTTGTTTCTACCATTAGATGCCCGTCTACCTGAGAGAGCTGGTAGCAGATTACCTGCGGGGTCGATTCGTCAGGTACGAGGGACGCGACGGCCCGGTCGTGCGCAGGTTCACCGCGTGCGGTGTTCCGCAGGGGTCGCTTTTGGGTCCGCTCCTGTGGAACATAGGCTCGACTGGCGTTGCGCAGTGTGCTCTTCCCCGGGCAGGGTGTCCTTTGCTACACTGACGACACCCTCGTCAAGGCCCGGGAAGGGAACTTTCAGGAAACGGCAAGCTCTGCCGTCGCGGGCATCCCTCGTTGTGGGACGAATGGAGGCACTGGGCCTCGGGGTGGCGCTTGAAAAGAGAAAGGCCCTGGTATTTCATGCGCCCCGGCGGCCAGCAGCTAACGAACATCTCGCTATCGGTGGTGCAAGAATAGCGGTACGGGCAAGCAAAGCAAAGCGAAATTGCACTCAAAACACACTTCGACACCTATAATGGAAGAAAAACCATCGTAAAACAAATAAGTCTGCATATATTTTTTCGTTCCCACGGGTAGATTGAATGAAAACACTCATTACATTCATTGGCTGGTTCGTTACGGTTGCGGGTTCGATTCCCGTTAGATGCCGTAATCATTCTGTTGTTTTACGATTAGTCATGGTGGGAGATTGTTTGAATGGATCTTTGAGTTTTTTTTTTTGTTTTGGTTGAAAGTCTATTAATCATTTGAAGGTTTACTCTCTAACATGCATAGACAATGTTAGTAGTCATTATCCGTACTAGTATCAGTAATCACACTACTACTGTCTCGTTGGTTTAGTGGTCGCAAGCGCAGCTGCTGAGCCTGAGGTCCTGGGTTCGATTCCTAGGTCGGGCTGAGTGTAATTGGGTTTTTACATCAGGAATTTCTCAGTAACAGCCACGGAGTCTGGATTTTTGCCCTGCTGATGGTAAAAGGCTCGCCCCTTATTACATGGGACTTGAACATAACTGGCAAAATGTGGGTGTACTATTAGATACACGTCTGCCTAACCCTTCGGGTATTACAGGCGTGATGTTATGTTATAGTTATCACACTACTATTATAAGTTTGAAAGTAATTCCATCTGGCGGTCTGTCTCAGGTAGACAGATCGCCTCTGTTACCTTTCCACGCCTCAACGGCCGAAATGTTCGATGAAATTCGGCTACCTGAACCATGTGTTATTCGATTTTATTTCGGTACTACGTGCTGCGCCGACCGCAAATGAATAAGGATAAGGGCAGGAGACTGAAGAATGAGTGCATCCATGCTGGAGGAACTCCTAGAAAAATCCAATAAAACTGCTCGATTTGGGAATCGAATAAATCGGACCTCATGATCGGGAGTTGAGTTTGTGGCCGCTAAAGCAACGAGGCAGTTGTTAGCGCTTATTGCTTCTTCACGTCAACATTCCATTGGTAACTACTGGTTGGTATCTAGAAGCATTAGTGCCGTGCCTAAGGGCTAACAATACGGTAAGCCCATAAGGCGAGCAGACTGTTCAGAAACCCTAAACATCATGAAGAGTAGTGGGTTACAAGGGCTAGCCAAGCTTTTAGACTTGTATGAAAGTATCGCCACTAAGAAGAATGCCCTACCTTTATGCTAAACTAGCTGTGCCGGATCTGGGACATTTGCGCGAAATGCATATGCGCGAAGGACACTTGCGCGAACCCACTTGCGCGAAAAGACATATGCGCGCATGGACTTTTGGGCGATTAGACTTTTGCGCCCATAGACACTTACCTGCAGAGACACATGCGCGCATAGACACTTGTGCGAATGGACACTTGCGCGAATGGACTTTTGCGCGAATGGACACTTGCGCGAATAGACTTTTGCGCGAAAGGACACTTCCGCGACTATACTTACTCGCGACTGGCTACGGTTAATCTGTAGAGTAAACATAACATCATATTATTTCTTATTTTCAATGAAATAGAGAGAGAGAGAACAATATCGATTTTGAACGTATGTTTCAAAATAACTTTACTCTCTGTTCAAGCTTTTGGGTTTCATTAATGTCGATTTTTTAGGTCATTCAGTTGTTTTAATGTCTATTATGACAAATGCATATTGATGTGTAGTACATTCTTGTTACTTTGTACAAAAAAGATTAATTAATCGATTCCGATTTAGAAGAACCTCAGTGTTGTTTACTCTACAGCTAACCTAATCTAACCATTCGCGCATAAGTCCTTTCGCGCATGTGTCTTTGTGCATAAATGTGCGTTCGCGCATAAGTCCATTCGCTCAAGTATCTATGCGCGTAAGTGTCTATGCGCTCAAAAGTCCATGCGCGCATATATCTTTTCGCGCATGTGGATTCGCGCAAGTGTCCTTCGCGCAAATGTCTTTCACGCAAGTGTCCTTCGCGCAAATGTCTTTCGCGCAAGTGTCCTGATACCAGCTGTGCCACGCGACTCGGTCCGCGTGAAATGATTATAAAAATATTACTTCCCTATTTGGACTGGATTTTGTTAACAATTTCAATGGTTTTAATGTTTTTGCACGGAACATTATTTTTTTAAATAATATCTATCTGCCAGTAAAAGTCCCGTCAAAATCGGTCCAGCTGCTTCGGAGATTAGCCGGAACAAACAGACAGACACACAGAGAAAAATTGAAAAAAATGTGTTTTTAATACAAGTGCCGCATAAATTGTAAAAAGCTGTTATTTTGATATTACAAACATACACTTAAATTTTATTTATTTGTATAGATCAGGTTAACAATGACCAATGTCAGCTAACCAACTACCCGACCTGCTCTCTTAAAGTCAAAACAAACCCAAAAGCCTTGACTCCCTTCTTCACATCTCTTAACAGTTAGACATTGAAACATAAATATTTACATCAACTATAGCCGACGAATGATTATAAACATTAAACAGTGTCTTTGAAAAGGAAACGATATAAGGTATTCGCACAACACATCGAATCTACTCCGATTCGTCTTACACGCAGTTATCATCTGCCTAGTCCTTTCCCAACTAAGTTGGGGTCGTCTTCCAGTCTAACCGGATGCTGCTGAATACCAGGATTGCACACGGAGGACTGCCTATGTGACCTCCACAACCCATTTAAGTACTGGGTTATGCGATAGATGATACCCCTTGGGTAGACTGCTTATCAGACTTTCGGGACCTGTAATGACTGTCAAAGATGTACAAAAGACAGCCGAGTCCAACGGCTTAACGTGCTTTCCAAGGCACAGGAGGAAACTCGGTGTGTAATAGATGTCACATAACCAACAGATTCTACACATCGATAGAATTTTCGAAATAGCCATAAATGTACGCCGCTAGGACCGTGTGTGGTCAACGCGCCGTACACTTCTTCAAGTAAATGTTAAAAATTCAACCGTAAGCAACACGATATAAAGCTCACAATTCAATGTTTTACTGTTAGTCGAGTCGACTTTTAGTCTGCGTAGTGTACGCAGTACTTTAAAACAGTGTCTTTGAAAAGGAAACGACGTAAGGATGTAAACAGACTTGCGATTCTGACGCGCGTCTGTCACGGCTGATGTGTTTACCGCATTTAGTTGTTTGATTTCAGCGTTGAAATGTTTTGGCTGTGTGAGTGTATTTTAGGGATTTCATATTGGTACGTTTGTAATTTCTTGTGTGGTTTTTGGCAACTATAGGAGTGCCTACGTTGATTCTTCCTGTGCGAGTCGTAAACGACGTCATCATCATCATTTCAGCCGAAAGACGTCCACTGCTGGACATAGGCCTCCCCCAATTCTCGCATCTTTGACCGGTCGCGTGCGACTCACATCCAGCGGATCCCCGCAACCTTCACCAGGTCGTCAGTCCAGCTAGTAGGAATCCTTCCAACGCAAAGTCTTCCGGTTCGCGGTCGCCACTCCAGAACTTTTTGTAAATGACGTGGTTTACTATTTTTTCATATTAAATTAACTATCTTGTCACGATTATGCTGTTGGATATCATCTTTAGTTCTAGAAAAGACAGATAAATAGATCTCTAGCTCTTTTACTTCTTGTCCTTTATTCAATTTCAGATTATTCTCAGCAAATTCTTAACTTATTTTGGAACTCTATTTGAATAGTCTACTCTATGTAGTTATTAAAAGTGTTCGTTTATATTTATGTTCACGAAAAGGCTGAATCTTGTTAGATAGAAAATGTTTACCCCCAGCTTAACACATCTGAAACCAGCCTATATCGCAGATAAACTTCAAAAGATGTATATGTCCACAAAATTCATATCTTTCTTACATTAAAACTTCAGTTCATTTTCGCTCGGCATTGTAAAAAAAAACCATCTCATTATTATCTCAGCTGCTATGACACACACTATAAAACAGTCCATCTGTCCGTCTATTTGTCATTCTGAACTAGTAACGCGCCCCAGTTTCGTTCCAACAATAACTGTTTTATTATCGTTTCGTAAGAACCGGGCCGACGACGGTTCATTGAGAGAGATGCGTAAATAAATACGAGGTGTTTTAGTGATCGATTTTGTGGAGTTTTTTTTAACTGATGTAGTGTAAAAATTGGGGAAATAGATCAAAATTAGTTCGCACTGTGAACGGCAAATAAGACTACTCAAATAGAGATGGAACGAGCACTATTTATCACTAGAAAAACTTAGTGAACCAAAAACGAACATTGCGTGTAAATTAATTATATTTAGTGATTGTTGGAGCTCGTGGCTAAATAATAGGTATTTAACTATGAAATTGCCGTTTTTTTCTCATATTTTGTTATGTTTGTAACTTTGACGTATAGTTATATTTTTTCCTAATTCCATTTTATTGGTTTATTTGTTAAATGACGTACCTTTTAGAGTTTAAAAACCAGTTTAGGGTAGTTTAGGGGAGTTTAGGGTAGTGTGCCAAAACACCTTGTTCAATGTACCGTCGGTTTCACTACTTCAAGTAGATATATTTTTGTCATAGACTGTTAAAGTGTGTTTTAAGAATTTAACTATAGTTTGCAATTGCATCATAATTGGTTCAGACGTTTCCAAGAAAAAAAAAATGTTATTATGGAAATAGTCACTTTTCACGAAATTGTCCATAAAAATCAGTAATTTCGAACATTAACCCCTAATATTAACTGCTGCTCGATCTTAAGATTTAGCTTCGCTTCCCTAGATTAGTCCGTAGATTGACCACCCATCACATCCGAGTTTCCTCTGTGCCTCGGAAAACATGTTAAGCCGTTGGTCCCGACTGTCATTTGTAGATCTTTGACAGTCGTTACAGGTAGTCAGTGGCCCGAAAATTTGACAACCAGTCTTACCGAGGGGTATTCTATTACCCAGTACTAACTGGGTTGTGGAGGTCAGATAAGCAGTCACTCCATGTAACATACTGGTATTCAGCTGCTTCCGGTTAGACTGGAAGCCGACCCCAACATAGTTGGGAAAAGGCTAGGCAGATGATAATGATGACAAGAAGCTGCAACCCGTCACATGATATTCAACATAATGTAGATAGTACTAGAGTCTACATTCTTATAACCAGCCACCTACTTCCTTCATCTTAAATAGTAATTAAATTAAAACAATAAACAACCCTTTTGACTGTACATAAGTAAATATCACTAAGCTAAAAGCAATTTAACCCTTCAAAGAAGGAAAGGAAATGAGACAACATGACGTCACTCCAGATGCTGAAAGGGATACGCATGCAGAGGTGCCTACATTTAATAATACACCCACATTTCGCCATTTATGTGTGAATAGTTTTTTTTTGACAATCAATTCGAGTTGTACTCTGCTTGTAATAATATAATTCAATAATATCATTCACGTGGCGCCATCTATTGAACGTTAATGTTGTTTTCCTCGGGAAAAGTACTTTTTTTCGGAATGAAAGGTATCCTATGTCCGTTTCTGTACACCTGACAATGTATATGAAAAATTTCAGAATGATCGGTTTTGTGGTTTAGGGGTGAAAAGGTAACAAACAAACAAACTTACTTTCGCATTTATAATTTTAGTTAGGATTCCTATGTAACAGAGCCTGCTACTGAAAATTTCTTAATGGAAAAACCCTATAACAATGCCCGATCAGGAAATCGAACCCAGGGGCTTGTAGTATAGTTCTCATACTCAGCGGTAGAGCTTGGGTCTACTAATCCAACGAAGCAGTAAAATGATAATTCAGAATAAGGGAAAATTAACTCAAATATAACGTTAGAACTTGGTAAAGTTAAAGTCATACATTATGGCTCACTTGCTTCGCCTGAAATTCGCGAAAACATTGTTTTGAACGCGGCTCATGCCAAAAATACAAACGTTTTCGCCTTTCGAGTGGAAACAAACAAGTTTTCAAAGCCGAGCTCCTGGTGCTTAAGGGTGAGGGCATAGGAAGGAATGCATTAGCGGGCTTGAAAAATATGAACGCTGTGCATAACAAGTATTAGATACCTCGGCTTGTTTATGTCGGAGTTACCTTTTGGACGCTCTGCTGCTTGTGTTCATTTATAGGATTCAGATCTTAAAAGAACACATGGAACCGCTATAAGATCACTATCTTGTCCGTTTGTCACAGATTTGAAGAAAACTAAAACTCATTTACCATAAATGTTAGTACCTGGTGATGAGCTACGAATGGGTAGCCAAAACTAAAACAAACTACTACTATTCTCACATACATCATCTGCCTAGCCTTTTCCCAACTATGTCGGGGTCGGCTTTCAGTCTAACCGGATGCAGCTGAATACCAGTATTTTACATGGAGCGACTGCCTATCTGACCTCCACAACCCAGTTTATACTGGGTAATACGTTACCCCTTGGAAAGACTGGTTGTCAGAGTTTTTGGGCCACTGACTACCTAACGACTGTCAAAGATCTACAAATGACACCCGGGACCAACGGCTTAATGTGCTTTCTGAGGCACGGAGGAAACTCGGTACGTAATGGGCGGTCACCCATCCACAGACCAACCTAGGCAAGCACGGCTTAACCTAAAGATAGACCCGAGCGGCTGTTATTATTTAGCCACGAGCTCCTATTACTCCTACTATTCTCACATACATGACTATTTAATCATGTATGTGAGATGGGAGAAGCCTTAAGGTAGAGAGAAGAAGCCAAAATTACAATTTTCTTACTTTTTTCTGATGACTGATACTGATCATCATCATCTGCCTAGCTTTTTCCCAACTATGTTGGGGTCGGCTTCCAGTCTAACCGGATGCAGCTGAATACCATTATTTTACATGGAGCGACTGCCTATGTGACCTCCACAACCCAGTTAGTACTGGGTAATACGATACCCCTTGGTAAGACTATACTATACTGATACTGATATTAAAATCTATTTCGCAATCGTAACAAATATGGTTTTACAGAGTTATAATCATTAAAATTATCATCAATCGAAGTTAATTTAACCCCATTGAAATTTTCATGAAATAATCATTAATTGGAATTCAATGAACTTCGAGAGTTGTATTGATGACTTAATTTATTATAATTCTAACTATACACCGTGACGTTTTAGTCGTCTTACAACGGCAGCCCACTTCATGTATTCAATGAATACTAAACATTCATAATAAAAAATAGGTATTTATGAGAATTTAATAATTTAAAAAAAAAAATATTATTCAGTATTATGACGCATGACATAGTTAAAACACCCTGTTGCGAGCGATGATCTACTGGACTCGAGTGCTGGGTAGGTGTATGTTCTCCCGTTTGACACGTAAACATCATTAACAGGATGTTTCATAATTTTATTCAATTTTTTTTTTTTTTTTTTTCTACCTATCATGGAAGATAAAAAAAAACATCGCGCCTTGAGCTATTTTATGTAGGGTACATTGAGTGAACGACCTTTGTAAGACGACTAAAAAGTCACGGTGTATATATGTTACGGTTGCAAATCATATTCTGTTCAACATGCAGCCTCGCACTGATCTGCAAATTGCAAAAAACGTAAGAAAAATGAAATTTCGCTGGCTGCCCTGGTGCATTTACCTTAATGAAACTTTTAGTTTCGTGGAGGACCAAGAAATGTGTCAGTTTTTTTAGGCAAATCCGATAATATTATTCGAAATTAACAGATTTCGACTCGAAATTATCAAAATGCACACAGTCACACACCACATCTTTCAAACTCTTCCTTCTAAAAAAAATCTATCATTAATCCGCTTTTCTAGCGATACCATATCCTCACCCCTTCAATAAGTTGAGCACTGCCGTCATTTGTCTCATTTAAATACCAGTTTGCGACACCTAATGCGCCGCTACATCACTTGGCTACATTTTTCAGGTCCGTCACAAGCTGAGTTTGATGGTCCTGAGATATTGCTTGGAGTTAGTGGTTCTTAGGAGTGGGAAGATGTGCTGGTTTGGAGATGATGGGTTTATAGGAATTTATGTTTGAATCTAGGTTCAATGAAATTAACGTAGGTTCAAATGTTCGAGTTTTGTCACTTTGAAATACCTATTTGCAGCATCTGACAAGATTGGACCGTTAATGCAATTAGGTTTTTACAAATCAAAACATAACACCTGTAATCCCCGATGGATTAGGCAGAGGTGTACTTAATAGTACACCCACATTTCACCAGTTATGTAAGTCCCATGGAATAGCGGCGAATGCCATCCGACTCCGCGGCTGTTACTGAGAAATTCCTGAGGGAAAAACCCAATAACACTTTGCATGACCTGGGAATCGAACCCAGGACCTCAGGCTCAGCAGCTGCGCTTGCGATTACTAAACCAACACGGCAGTCATATTGGTTTTAGATAATAAATTAAATACTTGGTTGACATTTGGACACAGGGCTGAAACTGCTATTCGTCTATTTGAAAGTCTTAGTTCTAAGTATTATGGTTAATAGATTTATTTTTTATCATCAGGGATAATTCATGCTTGCACTTTGGTTTTTACAAAAAACCAAAGTGCAAGCATGAATTAATTTTACGAATTAAATCGACGTTTTTCAATAAATGGTTCGAAAACTCTCGCTAAAAAGTTTCGTGAACACATGTGTGTCTTATAAATGTCATTACTACCCTTTGTGTCCAGTAAAATTAAATACAAGATTCGTAGAAGCTCTAAAACATCGCGGCAATGCTTTGTCGTAGTTAGACAAAGAGAGAAACTAAAATTAGGTCTCTTTTAACTACATTCCAGCTTGTGAAACAATTTAATTTCAAACTGAAACAGCGAATAATTCAGAACTACCCGAAAAACGTGGAAAAAAATATCGCTTTTGTGTTGTTTAGTAGGTAGAAAGGATTAAAATAGAATAAAATACAATACGCAATGGTATTTGGAATATTCGCTACCATGTATTCCATTTTAGATAGTTGGATTTAAATTCAAAAATATTTACACATTTTAAAATTCACTAAATTCAAAATGTACGTAATATACG
This sequence comes from Noctua janthina, assembly GCA_963576755.1. Taxonomy (NCBI): domain Eukaryota; kingdom Metazoa; phylum Arthropoda; class Insecta; order Lepidoptera; family Noctuidae; genus Noctua; species Noctua janthina. The sequence goes on along the minus strand of OY755075.1, from coordinate 9,470,333 downwards.
AATGAGATTTTTTGAAATTTCTCTACCAATATATTGTTTTTCATTACTCTGGTTAAATAGAGCTAAATAATAACAGCCGCTCGGGTCGATCTTTAGGTTAAGCCGCCCTTGCTATGGTTGGTCCGTGAATGGGTGCGTTGGAAAGCACGTTAAGGAGTTGTTCCCGGCTGTCATTTGTAGATCTTTGACAGTCGTTACAGTGGCCCGAAACCTTGACAACCAGTCTTACCAAGGGGTTTCGTATTACCCAGTGCTAACTGGGTTGTGGAAATCAGATAGGCAGTTGCTCCATGTAAAATACTGGTATTCAGCTGCATCCGATATGACTGGAAGACGACCCCAATAAAGTTAGGTAAAGGCTAGGCAGATGATGATGACTTTGGTTAAATAGAGGCAGACTAAAAAAACAGTAAAGAAGAAGAGGACATACTGCGCCAGCTGTCTCTTTCATCATCGATATTCCTAATAGAATGTTTCTTAGACTCTCTGGTCGCCCTCGTCCTGTTATATTCTTCTAAAAGAACCCTTCTGAAACCAGGTCTACACAAACGCCCATTACACCAAACTCATCAAAAACCACCAAGGTCAATTAATTCCAGAGTAGGTTGCTCTGTCACCCATCCGTCTACCGCGGTCGGGTGTCGACGAAACAACCTGAATAAAGTACCCATCGATAAATCTACGTCGGGCGACCAATCGTCGATATATGAGTGGGTTCCCAGCATTTCTTTTCGGGCGATACAATAGATTTGGGTTAGAATTACGTGTGGGGATGGAATAGCAAGTTTGTAGTCGAATAGTATCAGGAACAGAGAGAGATAGTGGAGATTAGGTGAGTTTAGTAGCCCAGTGGTCCCCACTCACACGAGTTGCAGGTCGTCGGGTTGAAACCAGGCAGGTATTGCATCATCATCAACTTCATTTGATGAGGAGTAACAGAGAAGTATGGAAGAAGAAGACATGCTGCACTGATCCCAAATAAATTGGTATAAGGACAGGAGAATGAACTGATATGAATCGATTTCCAATATCGAAGAACTTCGTATGTGTCTTTTTTCATAATTTCTGTCAGAATAGTGGAAGAAAACTTCATGAAGATACAGCATTTCATGTGACGTGTATAGGACGTTCACTAAACTGCACTGGGTCCACGTCTCTCTCATGGCCCACTGCTGGCCTGTGAGAGGGCGTAAACCATATCCATCGTATTTACCTGTGCACATATGTAGTGTGGGTTACTTCTAGGCAAGTTTGCAAAATCGACGATCGTATTTTAACTTATCTTTGGTAACGTTATGTAGATGTCATACGTAGCCTTAGTACAAAAGCTATATTTTCACTTATTTTAGGTAATTTAGTAGTCAAACGTAGCCTACAAGAGATATAAGAAAAAATCAGCAGACCAAATCATTGTAATTTGCTATCATTTCTGTTACAGCAGGCAATTACAATAAATACTTCTCTGAATTACCATTAAGTTTCCTGTTTCGTATTTGGCTCCTGAGTGCCCTTTTTACAACAGTAATTAGGGAAAAGTCCCGCTAAAAAGTTATGTTTTGGGGTGGAGAATAAATTACAATGAGGGATACCAAAAGAGACTGACTACATATTTTAAACAGGATTTATTAGGTCAGATTACCCAGTACTAACTGTGTTGTGGAGGTCAGATAGGCAGTCGCTCTATGTAAAATACTATTACAGCTGCATCCGGTTAGACTGGAAGTCGACCCCGGGACTTTTCCCGGGGTCTTGATGTTATGTCTTGTTACATCATCATCTGACTAGCCTTTGCTAGTCAGATGATGATGTAACAAGACATAACATCACGCCTGTATATTCCAAAAAGATTAGACAGAGGTGTACAGTACCTACACTCACATTTTGCTAGTTTAGTTTCAAGTCCAAGTTTCAAGTTATAGGGTCGAGCCTAATGCCATCAACCGGGCAGAAATCTAAACTTCGTTCTGTTACTGAGAAATTTCTGAAACACTTTGGTCAGACCTGGGAATCGAACCGAAGACCTCATGCTCAGCGCAACAGTAACGCTTGCGACCACTTGACCAATGAGGTAAGAAGTTGCATGTTACAAAACTAAATCTTGAATAACTTCCAAAAGCCAGCAACAAATCGAGATGTCCTTCTCAATGAACAAATCTCATTTCACACAGAATCTCTATCTGCATCATATTAGCAATAGAAACAATAACAGTAACACGTAATAGAACCTTAAGTTCTGTTCCATTTGACCTCAGACGTGACAAGGAAGCATGGTACCGATTAATTCGCCACCTAAGTGCACGCTGGACTTGAGTTCTGATTACTCCACTGGAGCTAAGTGGCTTGATATTAATTTAGCACCTACTTTTATCAAGGAGTATTTTTCTTTTAGCTATAGTGCTTGGAAATAGTGACGTCGTATCGGATTGGTCTGATTAGTTAAACCAGTTTTTCATTAATTATCTTATAAAGAATAAATGTTTGTCGAAAGTTAGTACTTTCGACCGTATATCTCTGTAGCATCTAGATAAAGTTATCTGGATACTACAATTAATAATAGAGTTATTAATTGCAGTTAGACTATAAGATGTCAATAACCTGCTGCAATTAACATCACACAATGTCCATGGAGTTTCTTGCCCGTTCTCCTCCATAGAGATCTACGGTAGGAAATGGGCAACTACAGTACTGTCACAGTTTTTGTGCCTTCTGACTGGGACTGTAGCTATATTTCATTGTTGTCTTTGTTTCGACAATTCAGTGCCTGTAACTGGCCTACTTGAAATGAATGCTTTGATTTTGATTTTGTACCCATGAGTTAAGGCAGAAAGCATTAAACGCCTTTATTATACTCCTTTTGCCTCGTCCACGTTTACGCACGGCGATTGATATTTATCTAAAAAACCTTTATAAATTCAAACTTTTATCATTAACGGGGTAAGCAGAACACACTTTGACACTTCCCAACGTAATATTTTAGATTTCTCTACATTTTCAGTATTGCACGTTTCGAAACTAATTGCCCGATTTCAATCTAAAGTGCCAATTTAAAATTACAAAACAAATATCCATTTTTATCGTCGCGTAGTCGCTGCGACTACGGGTTCGAAGCCCATAATGATTGGAGTGAGAACAATAGGGTCACCCATTGATGTTATGGAATTCTAAACCTTTTCAATTCTTAGCTCATTTACAATTGCTAATGTTTTTTATTGTGTGTGTATGTGATTTGAGACATTTTCTGTGTATGGTTCGGTATAGATTTGTTCTATGATGATTTTTCTAGTTTGTGTTTGTGTGGTCAAGCTTTAAAATGATAAATGATGTTTATTTTGCAAATAGGTTTTTGCAAACACTTTTACAAGATTTTTTAAAACTAGATGAGGCCGGTATTTTGTACCTGACTACTCTGAGAAAAAAAGCAGACTCAGAGGTTTTTTTTTTTTAAAAAAAGAAAATCGTTGCCCCACACTAGGAATTTCTCCTGTATCGTGGGTGCGTTTACAAACATTTAAATTCACTTACACAAACAGCCAGACCCGGAACAATTATCTATAGGCCATACAAATATTTGTTCCATGCGGGGATCGAACCCGCGACACGAAGCGCAGCAGTCAATCGCTCAGCCATTGCGCCAACCGTGCCGTCGAGAGGTCATAGTCCCTTTTAATCAAATCCGATTAAAACAAGAAATAAGACTTACGAGAAGTAAAATATTGCTCCTCCTTCGATATTAAACGAGAATCTTCAACATATTCCATGAAAACATCAGGAGTACTGCATTGTTTCGTTGCCTGAAAAGCTTTGTAACGTTATTATAACTTAAGAGATATTCAAAGAAACAGTATTAATAGTAACGAGTGTTTCTATTAGAAAGTGCTTGTTATTTCTGCTGACTGAGTGGGAATTCACTGATAAAATACTTTAAGATTTGGTAGGTAGAGAGCAGTAAATAAATAAAATAAATAAATAAAAATAGTCTTTATTTACTCTGACCTTCGTATACACAATATAATAATTTTGAAAAATAAATATAAACTACACTTATTTGTTTTCTACATCTAAACTTAAATTATAACATAACTAACCTTAGATTAAACATATTTCATTTATTTATTCATTTTATCAACTACCAGAGCAGGCTGTCTTGCGACATAGGCCTTCTCAAGTTCCCTCCACATTTGTCTATCCCTCGCTATATTCCTCCTTAGAGAGCAGTACTATTGTTTAAATATCTAGAACTAGCACTTCGCTCGCGACTTTTTCTGCAATACTTGTGATAGCTCGGCTAATATGCATGACATTAATATAATTTATAGCCTATAGCACCCACCAATAATGTAACTTTCTGCCAGTGAAAGAATTACTATGTATTTTTTCTTCTTTTTTAAATTTTTAATTCTTCATTTATTTTTTATTTTGTATCTTTTTATGACGCTTTTTGTTCTGGAGATTACACCATACATACAAACTTACAAACAAATTTTCATCATCATCATCATTACAGCCGAAAGACGCCCACTGCTGGACATAGGCCTCAAGTGTCGCCACATTGACCGAACTAGAAACAAAACAAAAACAAAACCGAAACTAATTTTACCTCTATATAATATTAGTATAGATTACTTCCATAGGATTCCTAGGGCTCCTGAGTGAGTAATGCGAGTAGTTTTGTAAATACTTCAAGCTATATGGAAACCATTGTCAAAAGATATGCCAGGTGTTATGAATGACATTATTTGATTTTAAGATGTCTACTTATCTCTTCCCTCATTGGGAATTTCTTGGTAGCAATTCGAAGTCAGAATTTACGCTCGGTTGATGGCAATAGGCTAGCGAAATGTTGGGGTACTATAGACTCACCTCTGCTTATGATTTCGCAACAGTCTTGATGTAATGTTTTGTCTTCATCTCTATAATCTATATTTATAAAATGGTAAACTGACTGACTGACTGACTGGGTGATATTTCAACACACAGCCCAAACCGCTGATCCTAGAGACATGAAACTTGGAGAGTGTGTTCTTTGTGAAGAGTGAGTATCCACTAAGAAAGGATTTTTGGGCACCCCTAAAGGGGTAAAATAGGCGATGGAAGTTTATATGAAAGTCCGTGGAGAAGTTAGGATCCGTGGAGAAATTTTATGTTTAGGCTGACGATTAAAATGAATTTATACGTGTCTCAGCGATTTTAATAATTCTACCCCCGAAGGGTTTAAAAAGGGGATGAAGGTAAGTAACACGTTTGTTCGGTACGTTCCCGTCGGATAGTTTTCGACATCCACGCGGGCGACGCCGCAGGCAAAAGCTAGTAAATCATAAAGTTAACAAATTCCCAACGACTTCTTAGCCAGTAGTAATTAAAATCATAACATTAAATACCCCTCAACGTAAAATGAAGGCTTATAAATTGTAAAGCGGACCTCTAAAATCTAATTAAGCTCGTATTGCAAGTGTTTATTGCCATACAATTATCGCGGACCATAAATCCGTCTCGAAGGACCAATAAAATGGCGGAAGAAAAACGCGCGAAACGCACGGACGCCATTACAGTAACGCGGGAATTCGCGCGAATTCAATTTGAAATAACTATCAGTTGTTTAATAGTTATTAGGTTTTAATGGAAGTTTTTTTAATTAGTTGCTATTTTAAGGAGTGTTTTATTGCTTGTTGCTTACGTGTAACTCATCTTTATTGGCTTTTAAGATTTAATTTACTTTAAATTATTTTTAATGGACTGTTTTTCCGAGTAAAGATAATCATAGCCTAGCATTTTCCAAACTTTTCCATTCTTGGGTAGTCGGCTTCAAATCTAACCGAATGCAGTGAAACACCCACATTTCGCCAGTTATGTTTAAGTCCCATGTAATAGAGGCCGAGCCTATTGGCATCAACCGGGCACAAATTCAGACACCGTGGCTCCTACTGAGAAATTCCTGACGGATATACCCGATAACAATTTGCCTGACCCGGGAATCGAACCCGGGACCTCATGCTCAGCAATCGCGGTAGCGACAACTAGGTCAACTAGGCAGTGTTACGTAATTTCGATAAGATATCCACATCAATTCAAGGTGAGAACCACATTTAATTCGAGGTTAGAGCCTGGGGATCCGTCACACAGGGTATCCTAGTATGGACGCCAGTCTCTCACAAAGGAACATATATTGTGCAATTTGTGTAAAATGTTATTCTTACAATTATATTTATTATAACTATGTGAACCTTTGTGAAGAGAGAAAATAAAGATATTGTATTGTATATACCCGTGTGGCTGTTATTTTTCAGCAACGGGCCTCTCTTCCTAGTAAATAGCTTGTAAGAAAGTAAACAGGGTGTTCCAGAAGTCGACGTCAATCCGGAATCGGTAGATAAGCCTAGTCGTATAAGTTTTTAAACTATCATGGTCACTAACATTATTATTAACACTAGAAACGGGATATTTACCATGTTTACTGATTGTTAATTTCGGGAACTCAAAACAATCAGTAAACATGGTAAATATCCCGTTTCTAGTGTTAATGATAAGCCAAGTCTTAATAGTTTTCAGAGAAATATCAAGAAATGTACACCCTGTGACGGTCTTTTCACTCCTGTTGCTATAAATCTTTACTTTTCAATTCTGTTATGTAATGTTTAAAATACGTAACCCAGTTTTTTTTAAATATTTTTCTGATAACTATTATAACTTGTCCTATCACCCGATTCCGGTTTGCGAACGACTTCTGGGACGACCTCCATAAAAGAATCACAAATAAAGTTTGCACAATCGACGGTTAGTTACCCAATTATTCTGTCATCATCATCAACATCGTGAGGAAACCGGCATGTCCTAGAACCAAAAATTCGAAGACTACCAACCCGCACTGGGCCCGCCTGGTGGATTATAGCCCATTTCCTCTCATAGAGAGGAGGCCTGTGTCCAAGGGTATCAGAACACTAGCGCGAAAGACATTTGCGCGAAGGACACTTGCGCGAATCCACATGCGCGAAAAGACATATGCGCGCATGGACTTTTGAGCGATTAGACTTTTGCGCGAATGGACCTTTGGGCGCATAGACAGTTGCGCGCATAGACACTTGAGCGAATGGACTTATGCGCGAACGGACATTTACGCACAAAGACACAAGCGCGAAAGGACTTATGCGCGAATGGTTAGGTTAGGTTAGCTGTAGAGTAAACATAACACTGAGGTTCTTCTAAATCGGAATCGATTGATTAATCTTTTTTGTACAAAGTAACAAGAATGTTCTACACATCAATATGCATTTGTCATAATAGACATTAAAACAACTGAATGACCTTAAAAATCGACATTAATGAAACCCAAAAGCTTGAACAGAGAGTAAAATTATTTTGAAACATACGTCCAAAATCGATATTGTAAATCAATTAAACAATAATTATGTCTAGCAACACTATTCATGGTAGACACGAAAAAATAATTTGACATGCCACTCGGGCAGTGTTGCCACTTCTCTCGCTCTATCTCATTGAAAATAAGAAATAATATGATGTTGTTTACTCTGCAGATTAACCGTAGCCAGTCGCGAGTAAATCTAATCGCGGAAGTGTGCTTTTGCGCAAAAGTTCATTCACGCAAGTGTCCATTCGCGCAAGTGTCTCTGCGCGCATGTGTCTATGCTCGTAAGTGTCTATGGGCGCAAAAGTCCATTCGCGCAAAAGTCTAATCGCCCAAAAGTCCATGCGCGCATATGTCTTTTCGCGCATGTGGGTTCGCGGAAGTGTCCTTCGCGCATATGTCTTTCGCGCAAATGTCCCAGATCCGTGTCCCAGCAGTGGGAACATTAATAGGCTGATTATGCTTATGCTTATGCATCATCATCATCATCATCATCATCATCAGCCTAGCCTTTTCCCAACTATGTTGGTGTCGGCTTCCAGTCTAACCGGATGCAGCTGAATACCAGTATTTTACATGGACTGTCTATCTGACCTCCACAACCCAGTTAGTACTGGGTAATACGAAACCCCTTGGTAAGACTGGTTGTCAGACGTTTTGGGCCAATTATTAATTATTCTGTAACTAATGAAAACAGGAAGGCAGTACATGCAATTATATGAAACCTTATCTAAATTATAAATTACGATGGCTCGCGGCTGTGTAACTAATTAACTTTGTGCAATCAATATGATTTTAGTTAATTTAGTTTAGTGTTAAAGGTGGTTTAAATTATTAGATAACATTATTAGTCTATTATAACAATATTATAAATACGATAGTTTGTGAGGATGGATGGATGTGAATGTTTATTACTCTTTCACGCTTTTTTTTAGCATACAGATAGTTTTTAACCTGGATTAACACCTATAAAGGGCGTAACAAGACCATTAACGAAGCCGAAAAGTACTTGTTTTCCCCGTCCTTGCGATATTTATTTTGTTCTATACCATATCTGGGAGCCTTCTAGTTACGGAGATATTGTTGGTCAAAGTTCCAACTTTATCGCAAGTTTTTTTTTTTAAATACATGTTTTGAATGTAAGATTTTTACTTTTAACACCTCCACAACCTCCGTACTATTCAATCCATACAATGTTTTGAGTCCTACCCTACCCCTAAACCGTGATTTTCACCCAAAAAAAAAAAGTCGTTTCCCAGCAATATTTTTTGCGTAAAGTTACTTAGTTTGATGTAAATAATGCCTGGTTGACGACTTCGTGAAGGGTTCGTTTATAGCCTGTATTTATGTCAAATAGTACACACTCGAGAAAATAGCATAGCATAGTATAATCAGCCTATTAATGTTCCCACTGCTGGGACGCAGGTCTCCTCTCTATGAGAGGGAATGGGCTATAATCCACCACGCGGGCCCAGTGCAGGTTGGAAGATGTCAAAAAATATTAAAAATTAATTAATTCCGACACGGTATTTGACGGCACGGTTGGCGCAGTGGCTGAGCGATTGACTGCTGCGCTTCGTGTCGCGGGTTCGATTCCCGCACGGAACAAATATTTGTATGGCCTACAGGTAGTTGTTCCGGGTCTGGCTGTTTGTGTATGTTAGCTTTAATGTTTGTAAACGCACCCACGATACAAGAGAAATTCCTAGTGTGGGGCAAAGTTTTTTCAAAAAAAAAAAAAAAAAAATAACGACGATACAAGCTTGTATAAAATCCGAGAATTCAAGAAATCCCTCTCAATTCCCAAAACGTCCTTTTAAAATCACAACACACCAAAGATACCCGCTTCTCTAAAACGACAGACAGTACTATCATGTGTATTCTTGCGTAAAATCGCTCGCTAGACATAGATAGACACGCGAAATGGAAAATGTTATAAGGATGGGCGCACACGACAACTTTGGATATAAATCACCCAAAGATCGTGACTAGGGTCTTCCCTAATAGATGGATGATACGGAACAGATTCGTGGCCATTGATTTCGAATAATAGAATGAGTGACAATCGATTGTAATTCGAGACATTACAAATAGGTGAATAGCTAATAGGGGTCGTGGAGTTGTTTAATGTAAAAATCTTACATTAAAAACATGTATTTTAAAAAAAAGCAGCGATGAGAGCAGCGGTGGCCCAGTGGTGGAGACCCCGACTTACGAGCAGTAAGTCGTGGGTTCGAACCCAGCCAGGCGCATTACTTTGTGTAAATTATTTCATCACCACTGCTCTCAAAACGGTGAAGGAAAACATCGTGAGGAAACCGGCATGTCCTAGAACCAAAAATTCGAAGACATGTGACATCTACCAACCCGCACTGGGCCCTCGTGGTGGATTATAGCCCATTCCCTCTCATAGAGAGGAGGCCTGCGTCCCAGCAGTGGGAACATTAATAGGCTGATTATGCTATGCTATTTAAAAAAATACTTGTGAAAAAGTTGGAACTTTGACCCCCAATATCTCCGTAACTAGAAGGTTCCCAGGTATGGTCTAAAAGAAAAAAATGATCGCAAAGACGGGGAGAACAAGTGCCTTTCGGCTTCGTTAAGGGTCTATTTACATACTTTATACTTTACTTTTGTGGTGGATGTCACATGTCTTCGAATTGTCTGCTGCCAGATGCTCTAAAAGCATTTCCTACCTAAGTCACATCTTAAGCCATTTTTCTTTGTCTGAAATTTAAACACCAAAACAAATAAAAATATATCACAAGTCCTTAGATGTCCATCCTTAACGTCAAATGAAAGTACCCCCTAAAAACTAAAGCCTATTTCATACACTTGTAGAAATCAAAATGCGAGTTGGCACTGTGAACGAAGTTTTGTCAACATCGTGTCCGCATCTCGAAACTCAGTTACCAAGTTACGTGACACGCGGCTTTAGGGATACGCCAGACAATGCGTCGTCGGTCCTACGTTGCGACGTCTGAGCGGTGACGCTGCATCGTTCTACATATCAACGAAGTGCGGCGACGAAACGCTGGCGTATCAAACAAGAGGCCGGAGGGACGAAGCGGGGGGTAGCGGCAACGCAGTGCATCGCAGTTTTGTTAGTAAAATTGAAGGATATTTAAAACGATAATGCGACGTTTTAGCAGCGTCATTGAGTAGCGAAACCGCACGTGCGTTGCATTGCTCGTGTGACACGCAGTGCGTTGAAATTACAGCGTTGCGTCGACGCAACGCTCCGGCAACGTAGTGTGGGATCCCTCTTAGTGTACGGCAAGCCAATTCGTTGGTGTGGCTATGGGCTGCAGGCCGAGTTGGATATAAGTGGAGTTTTGTCAACTTGTGTCCGGCATCGTGACTTCATTAACGAGTTGGTGACACACTGCCTTTGTGAGTTTATAGCAGATTTGTTGAATTTATAGTGAAAGTTTGATTCAAAATCGAGTTACAAAAGGTCCACTGAAAATCCCTTCGTTTCGTTTCTTACCATTACTTTTATGGTCTACGATAACCCTACAACGCGGAGTACCAATAAGTGAGGTCTACGACAGGTAAAGAAACTGTCTAAATAGCTCTGTTGCTAATATGAGCTGTCGACTATTCCTGTTCCGGCCATAAGCATATCCACCCCACAAGTACTCGCAACCGGCGGCGTGCATGACCGGATATATGAACATTGACGAACCTAACATGCTATTTTATGTAATATGATGGTTCAGGCTGCGTTTCTGCCAACTCCCCATGGAACAATGCGTGAACCTGTCTGTTTCTATTAAAGTGCAGTTTTATTAACCTGGTTGACGAGATTCCGAACGAGTTAACCCTGTATTGCTTTTGTATAGTCTAATAGAACATGTGAAAGCATTAGACCTAACATGACGAATAAAAGTTGATACAAATTAGTTTGTCATCAGCTTTGTCGTAGTGTTGGGCTTTGTCGCAGTAAAAGGGTTAACGAATTGGGCTCACCTGATTTTTTTATTTTGTTAAATGTTTGTGCGAAGTAAATGAAATTGGATGTTGAAACTCGAAATAAAACTAGAGAATTTGCTGAATTATTGGGACATTATGAGACAATTATTTCATTCAAGTTTTAGCTAATAATGTTCAAGCAATTTTTAATCGATTTTAAAAAAAAACAAGCCCTGAGACAACTAGACGGGGACGAGACGACCGAGGCGAAGACAGCGGAACACCTTCGATGGTTTCTTCGTATATTGGCAAAAAGATGCACAAAATCAAGACTTTACTTTATTCCTTACTGTAAGGCATAAAGTAAAGTAAACTCCTACTGTCACTTACGGGATATCTTCCGTGATTGTTCATTATTTTGAGCTCCCGATATTCCGACGCTGTGAGAATGCGGGTGGATGGAAAATAAATTGTTAGGAGCAGACAAATCTGTCTACCATCTTTCTTTAGTATAAGTTTAGTTTTAAACCGTGAAATCTTAAAACAGTGTTTGAAGTAAAGTAAAGTTTATTAATCTTAAAGTAACAACACAAATGTGATATTCGGTGAGCCACAAACTAAGCACAGCTTGTATTATGTGGCTCAAAATAGGCGGAGGTCTTTGCCCAAGACTGTGATATGCCAGGTGCAGAAAAAAAAAATGCAGATTTCATTCATCATCATCATCATAATTTCAGCTGAAAGACGTCCACTGCTGGACATAGGCCTCCCCCAAGTGTCGCCCCGTTGACAGGTCCCGTGCGACTTGCATCCAGCAGATTCCTGCAACCTTCACCAGGTCATCGGTCCATTATTAGATTACATTGATTTATCAAAAAACATAATTATCCATACAAATCAATTGTTGTCGAATCTCACCAACAATAAGTCCCCTGCATTAGTAATGAAAGCTTCCCTAACAGAACAAATCCTTTAAACGAAGCTCAACCCTTTAGATTTCAGTATTAATTAATCAACCAATTACAAGTTAGCAGTTTAAAATCTTTAACGAGCTGAACACAGTTCAATTCAACGGAAACAAGCGATTTTGGGTCCCATTTGTCTGTTGTATTGTGTTCGTCTTTAACTGAAACTAGCTTATCCCCGTGGCTTCGCCCGCGTGGTGTTCGATAATTGTCACACGAGATCATACTATTGGGATAAAAAGTATCCTATGTGTTAATCCAGGTTATAAAGTATCTGTGAGCTAAATTTCATCCAAATCCGTTCAGTAGTTTTCATTCACTTTCGCATTTATAATATTAGTGAGATTTTGCGTGAAAGAGAAAGAAACATCCATCCATCCATCCTCACAATCTTTCGCATTTATAATATTAGTAGGACTGTCGTAGCATACTATTGATGAGCACAGTTAGATCTTTATTGGTAGTCTTTTTAACATGTTTATAAGCTTCACTTGTAATCAATGTAATCAAATCTTGAAAGTCAATTTTAACCTACTTCTAATTGTCGAATCGTAATGAAACTTACTACGTATATATAATTCGAATGACAATACCATAATTTGGTATCTTGGAGCTGATTTGATGACGGAGCCAGGAGGTGGATTGTGGAAATATTCAGTGGCTACTAATAAACCCCTCGAGTTTGGGCTCATTTGATTCGTTTTGACGAGTCAAATATAATTGGGCTTGGTAAGAAGGGCCTGACGATGGAGCCTGGAGGTGGATAGTGGAATTTTTACCCAAGGTGAGAGACGAAACGAAGATCCATAGCTTAATTTTACCCACTGTTGGGTATAGGCATCTCTTTCTTTGTAACCATTTCCACGTACCTGCAACAACCTCATCCAGGTTTTTCTTACCTAAATAATATCTATGTTGGGTTTACCAGACATACGAAAGCCAAGCTAAGAGTAGGTAAATGGAAATAGTATTATAAAGTTAATTCAATATTCTAAGAAATTGAGGAATGAAGTTTACTTAAACGTGACATGAAAGCAAGACAAGTAGGTTACCTACTAAGAAAACTTTATTCTCGATAGCAACACCAAGAATCAAGTTTTCTGATGTAGGAATCTCTGAAAAGGATGTTTTTGTAAAGCGCGATAAGATTACTTCAGTATTGAATGAAGAGAGGCCAATAGATTTATATGTTTTTACGTTAGACTACATAAATGGTCAAAAATTAAACGATGAATGGACTGTGTGAAGGATGATATGTCTAGAAAGGAGGTGTCTGATGAGATGACGAGTAATATAGAAGTATGGAAGAAGAAGACATGCTGCGCCGACCCCAAATGAATTGGGACAAGGGTAAGAGAATGATAATCCGGTTAGACTGGAAACCGACCCCAATAAATTTGGGAAAAGGTTAGGCAGATGATGATGACTTTCTTTTGTTTTATTTTTTATTTGATAGGGCATCATTATCTTACTAGACAAAGTGACAATTACACACGTTTTTAAAGCTTTTCATATTTATACTACGACTTGCAACAAGATGGACAAAAATTTTCGGTAACTGATTATGTCGGTCTCACACATTTTTATCTAAGTAATTTAATAGAGAAGTATGGAAGAAGAAAACATGCTGCGCCGACCCCAAATGAATTGGGATATGGGCAGGAGAATGATGAGTACTTCAATGGTCAGAATCGTGAGATACAGAAATGCTGAGCGAAAATTAAGTGAAACCACGACCAGGCAAAATCTTAAAAATCATTTAAGTAAGTAGCCAACATGAAAATGCTTTAGCGTTTTGCGATTCTAGGATATTTGATTACAAAATCAAAATCAATCAAAATCAAAGCATTTATTTTCAAGTAGGCCAGTTACAGGCACTTTTGAATTGTCGAAACAAAGACAACAGTAACAAATAGCTACAGTTCCAGTCACAAGGCACAAAAACTGTGAAAGTACTGTAGTTGCCCATTCCCTAACGTAGATCTCTATGGAGAAGAACGGACAAGAAACTCCATAGACACTCTTTTAAATCAGAATACTTTTGATCACCGACGAGATGAAAAGAATCAATGCAAAACAACATTCTAATATCACGCCCCTAGCGGTCAAACGCTTAAACAGGGGTGTAACCCTTCTCGTGACAAAGAATGTTAAGTAACGAAATGGACACAAAGGGGTGCATATCACCCCTGTGATTAATTAAAACGATTTATGGCACGGATGTTGAGTGTTAACGTCGAGGTACGCTTTACAAGGACATGTAATTATGTACCAATATTTTCGTGTTAATTTATGTTACACCTACTTTGTTTTGTCTCTGTGTCACCTGTTTACTGGTAGAGAATGTACATGAAATGAAGTGCACGTTTGTACGGTTATTTGTAATTGTACAAAAAAAAATTATAAATATGTCGGATGTCAGGATTTATGGGCACAATGAATCGGATACAGTTGCAGGACGTGTCAACTCCACTGCGATCAGACGCTCAATGTCGCCCTCACTTCGAGCTGAACATCAGGGCTCTGTAGAAGCACGCTGTGGTGTGGGCAGACTTGTAAGTAGGTCGCATGACGTCACCCACAGCGCAATTGCGATTAATTTTATGTCTATACTAACGACCGGATCCGACAAATAAACATTACTTATGTTCTTCACAAAGGACAGGTGTGCAGAAGTTAAATCGCAGGTAGCAAAAGAGTTGTATTGTATTTAAATGGGATTGAGCATCATCATCATCATCTGATGGTAGTTTGGGAATCAGGAGAAAATATCACTATTACGATAATGTGTCGATTGAAAGACTGATTTAGAGTTCAAATTTGGATGGCTGTTGAAAGAGTGTTAGTTTGGTCAAGACAAGCCAAGAAAAGTCGAAAGTATTATTATATCTACACTTAATATTATAAAGCTGCAGAGTTTATTTGGTTGAACGCGCTAATCTCAGGAACTAATGGTTCGAATTGAAAAAAATCTTTTAGTGTTGGATAGCCCTTTAATAGAGGAAGGCTGTAGGCTGTATAACATCACGCTACAACTAATAGGAGCGGAGCATCAGTGAAAAATGTTGCAAACACAGGGAGAGGAACAGTATTTTTTTTAAAAGTCACGCGGACTAAGTTCGCGGGCATCATATAAAAGCTTATCACACGAACCGAGCGATATTATTTTAAGATCGATTCCTACCAGATTATTGATCCCTTTTCATTACACCACAACCCGTAACTACTCAACAAATTGAATTAACGAAATTGTTCCCCGAAATACATAAACAAGCCACTTAAAAACTTTGAAGACAGACTAGACTTGCCTAATTCAATTACGTGATTATCAGAATTAATCAATTAATTCTGATGTAGACCGGTCGAGAAACTTCTACGGGAAAGATTGGTTGAAGTATCCGAATTCCGTGAATGCTTTATTGCAAAGTTTTCAAGTTGATTTTGGAATTGGGGTAAGGCATAATTTAAGAAGTTTGAAATTAATTGTGGAATGAGGGCTGCAGTTGCTTTTTTCGCAGCGGAAGAATATAATATACAATTTTGAGTTAACGATCAGTAGTCGCATAGTACCGTTTCGGCTGACAACAAAGGGACTCATTAGCTGCGAGTCGATCACCTATCAGTTTCCAATACATTATCATATGATTTAAATGTACGTTACCGTGTGGGTAACGTACATTTAAATGCACACACTTGTTGTACATTTTGGTCCTTCGAGCCGGATTAACTAAATTTTTTTGTGTTTTGGATGTTAGATAGGCAGTCGTTTCATGTAAAATACAGCTATTCAGCTGTTTTCAGTTAGACAGGCCGACCCTAACATAGATGGGGGAAGGCTAGGTATTTGATTAAGAAGTCGTAAAGATTGTGGGTTTGCAAAATATAAGAATATGAGGAGAAGAATTTCGTACGATATTTGGCATTAGGCTGGCCCTATCTATTCATAAATATCCTACCTTGAAGTTCGGCCATAAGTTCTTCTAAGGTTACGAGGAGTTAATAATAACTTGTCCTTTATCGAGGATATTACAGACTCTTAAAAATGACACCGCCTGTAATTCCCGAAGGGTTATACAGATTTCGTCAGTTATGTTGGAGAATCCCATGTAATAGGGGGCGAGGATATTACCATCAACCATTATTAAAAAATACCATCAATAAAAGTGCGTAAATGACACTGTTTACATGCAATGTAATCTGTTAAACCTTTATTCAATGAAGTGTTAACTTGCATCAGTTTAATTAAATATCCAAAAGTTACACTGAACTTCACTTAATTGGTTGATTCGACATTCGCCCTTTGCACAGTGCACTGGTTTAAAATAATTTAATTGAAATCTACGGATAACTGAATTGAGCGAGGAAGCCTGAAGAGATAAACTTTTATTGATATTTTAATTGTTTTGTTGATTTTTATCAGATATTTGTTAATTAAATAAAACCGCGGAGGTATTAAGAGTATCTTTTATGACTACAGTTAATTGGTCTTTGCTGACCCTTCTCATATTAAATGTTTGTTAAAACTTGGAAAGGCAAAACGTATTATATTCTTATACCTGCCTTTTATAATCCCACTGCAGGGAACATACACCTTTTCAAACAATGAAGGAATGAGCATTGTTGGTTACTATACTGACCAGTAGCGAAGGGTCATTTTTGTAAGAGGTAAGCCGGGGTACATAATCTTTAATGTGATTATATTATTTCTTTTATTTGTAGAATACTGACTGCCATTTTAATTCATCAAAGGGAAGCCGGTAGGAATCGAGTTGTATGGAACCTTCGCCACTGATACTTACTATGTTTTCTAACTTTTTGGCGATTTCAGAGAATCTCGTTCAAGTTTTCTCACGATGTTTTTCTCTATCTTAAGACAGTGGTCAGAGTGAACAGATTTAGTACGAAAGTATGCATTACACAATTATTCATATAATCCTCTGTAATAAAAAAAGATATCAATACAACCTTCTAAGTTCATTTAACCCCATTGAATGACTTTCATGAAATACCAGCCAAACCAACCAGTCTTACCAAAGGGTATCGTATTACCCAGTACTGACTGGGTTGTGGAGGTCAGATAGGCAGTCGCTCCATGTAAAATACTGGTATTCAGCTGCATCCGGTTAGACTGGAAGCCGACCCCAATATAGTTGGGAAAAGGCTAGGCAGATGATGAATGACTTTCATGAAATAGTTATTGAATAGGGTTAATTGAACTTAGCGGGTTATATTAATGATTTTCATGATTATAATTCTGCAACTACACCATTCTGTTACTTGCGCGACTTATTTATCATCAACATACAACGTGACACTGACCTGCAAATTGAAAAAACAACGTAACAAAATTTGAATTTCGCGGGCTCTCCTGGTGTTTCCACCTTAAGCAAAGGTGTACATTACACCTCAAAGAGATGTCAGCAACCACGTAGGGGTCCGCATGGGAGTGCCTGCCAGGGCTGCGGGACTGTTCGAAAGAGATACCGTTGCCCTGGAACACAAAGGGCAAAGAAGGAACATGGATGGGTTTTAGTCAGTACAAGTCTGACACTCCCTTCCGCTCCGCCCAGAGTATAATATACCCACATCTCGCCAGTTATGTTTAAGTCTCATGTAATAGGGGGTGAGCCTATTGCCAGAAGTCCCGTGCTGCTATTGAACAATTGATGGTGGATGGTTAAACCCACCTGATTATCGAACCGATGGGTTCGATTCTCAGGTTGTTCTCAGCAGTTGCGCTTTACGACCGCTAGACCAACAGGACAGTCTTCGGGCGCGTTCCCACTATGACGTGACGATTAATTTATCACTGGATAATATACGGAAAAAACGTGGACGACGGTGAATCGTGTCGTCCTATATGTGAGCACCTGCATTTAAATACACAAGCCACGACGCTTTAAACGACACGATAATCTGTCGTCACGACATCGCGGGAACGCGCCCTTTAAAAAACCATGGCTTATGAGTGTCGAGAGACCACCCAAAACACTTTTTTTAACCCCCGACGCAAAAAGAGGGGTGTTATAAGTTTGACCGCAATGTGTGTGTGTCTCTGGAACCGTAGCTCTTAAACGAGTGAACCGACTTGGATGCAGTTTTTTTTTTTATTCGTAAGCTAGTTTCTTGGCGACGGTTCTTAGGTACGTTTTATCAAAATCGGTGCAGCCATTTACTAGATATGGGGGATGAAAGTGGTGATGAATAATCGAATATTTTCAAATTTACCCAAGTGTGGTATCAAATGAATGGGCATGATGTGTTTTAATGTAAATTAGACATGTTTTATTAAAACCGGCTCAACCATTTTATTGACTTTTCAAATGTTTGTTCACTTTTCTTTGTTGCGATGGGACTTTTTTAAATTTTAGCTTTATAAAAATCACACTCCGTAGCACCAATGCACCGGATACCCGAAGGACTAAAATTCCAAAACTAATGTCCAAATAAAAGTATCTATCTCCACTATCATGTTAGAAACTTGTATCGTATCACGATACCCGATAGCCATAAGTTTGGCGACATGTTTTGTTCCAGTTTCAATTTGAAGTCAGTCCGAGGCGCAGATGTGCCAAGTCTTGGCAAGTTGGCCATGCTTTTGAAAAAGTCTTCACGTCTTCGAGTTCGGAGACTTGGCCTGGTTTGGGAGTTTTCTGTTGCGTTATTAAATATTTTTTTTATTCTTGATTGTTGGATTTATTGGAGCTTGTGGCTAAATAATAACAGCCGCTCGGGCCGATTTTTAGGTTAAGCCGCGCTTGCCTATGTTGGTCCGTTTATGGGTGACCACCCATTACATATCGAGTTTCTGCCGTTCTTCGGGAAGCACGTTAAGCCATTGGCCCCGGCTGTTATTTGTAGATCTTTTACAGTCATGTAGTAGTCAGTGGCCCGAAAGTCTGACGATCAGTCTTACGGGTATCGTATTACCCAATACTAACTGGGTTATGGAGGTCAGATAGGCAGTCGCTCCATGTAAAATACTGGTATTTAGCTGCATCCGGTTAAAAAAGGCTAGACAGATGATGGTTGGATTTACTGGGTTTGGGCTTTGTGGAGTTCGTACGAGCTTAGCATTATCGTATTTGATATGGTTTGTTAAGAACTTTAATCTTTTTATCAAGATAGTAAAGTGTAAAAGCGGTGCTGTTCCACAAACGATGGGGCACTTAATATCGTGTCTTGCGTGTCCTGTTGTTTGTTCATTACAGGATCTGATGGACGCTACTGAAGGTGCCAAACTAGTGGCTCAGTTCTGGGCAGAGACAATTTAGATTGCCATCGACACGCTAAGAAGAAGAATAAAATAATTCGTGCAGTTCCTTTCTGAAACTGATTTAAAATCCAATAGCATAACTGGATTAGTTGAAAGTTCTTTAAACATGAAATGATAATACTTACCTCAGAAGTAAAATGCATTTTATATTAACAGAAAACTAAATCCCATAGAAAGACAGTCAAAAGATAATTGAACAAAATAACAAAATAAAGCCATAATGTCATCTTTTTATTTTCAACAAAGCAAGCTGAATTCGCATCGCAAACATCATCCAACCAAAAAAAAACTCGCCAATGCAGCACAAATTACATAATCACATCCTCCTTCCATCGTAACCCCATAATATCTCATGGAGGTAATCTGTACCCCATGGCGAGACAACCAGGAATCCGAAACAATGGCCCGTATATCAAATATGTCTAATTTATACGGAATTTCGCCGCTGCTCCCAAATCTCCGGATTATTCGCAACCGGTATTACGGGGGTTGAGTGTATTGTTTCTTCTTGTTTTTCTGGTGACTTAAGGTTTTAAATGTCTTACGGATTTCGTTGATATGCTAGATTATCATTTTCCTGTCCTTACCTCGATTTCTTTGTTGCATGTCTTTGTCTATACTTATCTATTATTCGTCATCCCATATCATCCGTATCATCCGAGAGCCATTATTTATCTTTCTTTCATAGTCTTTTACTCACTTTAATTTATTTTTTAAACTGTTTTACGTCTTTTTTCTGTTTTTTTGGATGGGTGTATGAGTAGATTAAGACCAAAGAAACGATGGATGGACTGTGTAAAGAATGATATGGCAAGCAAGGAGTCTGATGAGATGACGAGTAATAGAGAAGTATGGAAGAAGAAGACATGCTGCGCCGACCCTAAATGAATTGGGATAAGGGCAAGAGAATGATGATGATGTTTTACGTCCGTCACATCAGCATCTCGGGTCCAGTCGAAAACCAGCGTCGGGTACTAGCTGCTCAGTTTGCTGAACTGGGCCTATTTGGCGCCGCCGTGAGACACAATGATCTTTTAGTTTTTTTTTCTGTTTAGATTTAAGTTTATTTATTGTTCTGTGCACTTGTGGTATGTGTCAAATAAATATGTTTTCTTTCTTTCTAGTCCATCCATCGTTTCTTTGGTCTATCTCTACTTTTATGGCCATCTAAATTCATACTCAACATTTTGATTAATCAAGGTTTTGTTTAGGTATTTTATTTTATTTAGAATAGCTTTGATTATCATTTTAAGCCCTCAAAACTTATACTCCAATAACCGCCAAACATTATCTATTTTAATTTCACTCTACCTACCCCTTGAACAACACTTAGTTCCACCACAGTAACGGCCTAGATATACCTGGCCGTAAACACAGCAACAATTCACAGCTACTGGCATGTTCTATACCATAACTTACTCTATGCCCTCTATGGTTATTTATTCCCCTTTCTGGAATTAGGTACTTGAACGGGAAGATATGCAGCTGGCGGTAGTTCTCTTGAAAAAGAACTTGAACTATTGTTTTTGCACTGAAAGTCAGAAGAATGGTGTTAAGTAGATTCTTTGTGAGCTACAAATAACATTGCTTTGATATTACGGTCCGATGACCTGATGAAGGTTGCAGTGATCCGCTGGATGCGAGTCGCACGGGACCGGTCAATGTGGTGACACTTGGGGGAGGCCTATGTCCAGCAGTGGACGTCTTTCGGCTGAAATGATGGTGATGATGAATGATGATATTACGGTCATAGTACTCAGGTCTTTTGGCCTCTGCATCGCATGTGACTAAAAGAGTGATGAATATAAACGTTGATGGATGGAGAGGGAGAGGAAGACCAAAGAAACGATGGATGGATTGTGTGAGGAATGATATGAAAGATAAAGGAGTAAATGATAGCGTGACGGTTGACAGAGGAGAATGGAAGAAAAAAACGTGTTGCGCCGACCCCAGGTAACGTGAGACAAGGTCAGGAAGATGATGACAGGTACGCCTCTGCCGAACACTTCGGCTATTACAGGCATGATGTTATGTTTACACTTAGGCCCGTTTGCACCACAAATCACTGATTACGTTTAACGCTAAACTTATTCAAAACATTGTCCTGTTTTCCCTTATCATTTTAAGATGACGAGGCAGGATGACATTTATCCAACTTCGACAAAGCCCAATAGGAGGTTATATGTTTGACTTGCAAGTTTTAATTAAAATTCGCACCACGGGGTATTGAACGCTTTTGTAGTTTTATGGAGCAAGCGGGCTTCAGAAATACAATAACACTTTAAACCAAGTTAATAGTTTATGCAAAAAAAATAAAAAATAATACTGACTCTGTTTTAAGCTTACACGGTTTACAATTAAACCTATACTGTTACTTACGGGATATCTTCCGTGATTGTTCACTATTTTGAGCTGCCGTGACTTAGTGTCGAGTTCTAGTTGTGAGCGTAGCAAAAGACAAAGAAAGAGGGTAGATAGATTTGTCTGCTCTTAACAATTTATTTTCCATCCACCCGCATTCTCCAGTCAACCCGCGATCATGGCGCTTGCGCGCCGAAATATCGGGAGCTCAAAATAATATGATTGAAATACTAGTTAAAAAGAGAACTACTTTTCTAATAAAAATATGTTTCCATTTTATTTCATCATAATTTTAATCTCGAACTACCGCTCAGTCACGTTTCTAAACAAAACTGATAAAAAAAATACCCATTATTTTCAAGTAAGTCATTTCATATATTTCAAAAAGTACCACTATCAGCAATTAAAACGTCTCCAGTACACTCAAAGTAGCAACAAAACAATTTTGGTGGTACTTGCCACTAAATTATTTAGAAGATAATTCTGTCGGCGCATGAAATATTGGGCTCGAGTTCACCGTGATATATAGGGTGTTGACACAGTATTCTTGGGGATATTTTAGTGACGCTGCTTTTTAGAGTTAAAAGAAAAGAGAAAGTATTTTATGAAGTAAGTATTTGGTAGAGTAATTTTAAAAAGTGAACTCGTTACTAAATTATTTTACTCGCCCGTGACTGCCTCGTTGGTGTAGTGGTCGCAGCGCGACTGCTGAGCAAGAGGTACTGGATTCGATTCCCGGGTCGGGCAAAATGTTATTGGGTTTTTTCCATCTGGAATTTCGCGGCAGCTGCCATGGATTCTGGATTTATGCCCGGCTGATGGCAAAAGGCTCGCCCCCAATTACATGGGACTTAAACATATTTAGCGAAATGTGGGTGTACTTGTTAAGTACACCTCTGCCTAACTCTTCGGGAATTACAAGTCGTGATGTTATTGTTTTATTCGCTTTACCAATCGACAATCAACATTATTGGTCATAATACATATTCTTGTTCATCCCACTTCGGAGTACTTACTTAAGCCTCCTCTATTTTGAACCACTCAGCCCTGGTCTGCGAGAGATTCTATCTTTTCTTACCCGCGAAATTTTCAATGTCATCCACCCATCTTACTGTTGGTCTGCCAACACAGGAAGTGTCGTCTCTCTAGGGCCCCCGGACCTCGACCGCAGTTATCGACTTGGAATCGGCTTAACCCGATGACTTACCACGTTTGTCGCTTTAGTTCAGCGTGATGCGAACGAGGCGAATTAAGTATTTTTCGCTTTTATCGCATAACTAACTATTAACATATCTCGACGTCAGAAATACAAAACTGGATGGCTAGTATCGAACAGAGCCTGAAGGAAGTGTGCGCTATTGCAGCTGAGGGAAAGCTGAATGTGGAGCAGAAAACGCGCATCACTAACCTATGCCGGAGGGTTAGTCACGGGACCTCGCAGATGGCCGTCATGTACCAGTCCGTCAAAGCTAAAGCCCTCCAATCGCACCACACCGTCAGAACTTTCGAAAACCAACTCGATCTTTCGCAGCAGCTACAGAACCTTAAGCTGAGTATCGAAGATTCGACGAAACCTGCCCAGGCATCTTCCTTTGCTGACATGGTAAAGAAAGGTGCCAACAGTTTTATCCAGCCAAGTTTTGTAAGTTCTGTGGCCATCTATCCGAGTGACAAATTGAAGACCAGCGATGAGACTAAAACTCTTGTCCAAAAAATTATCAGCCCCGAACAAATGAAGCTCCACGTGAGAGGCCTGCGCAAGACGAAGAACGGCGGTGTTATCATCAGCATCGAGACGAAGGACGACATCGAGAAGCTGAGACAATCGGTACAGCTTACCAAATCAGGCCTAACAGTTGACGAGCCCCATAAAAGGAAGCCTAGGGTTGTAATTATAGGAGTGCCGACTTCCATGCAGGAAAATGAGGTTTTTACCTGTGTTTACAACCAGAACCTAGCCGAAAAACTTCAGGATTGCAGCCTTGAGACGTTTTTGAGCTTAATTAAATTAAGTCATAAGTCAGGGAAGAAAGACTCGGAGACATGTAATTACATTGTTGAAGTATCTGCAGTCATACGCAAAGCCCTGATATCGCAAGACCGAGTTTTTGTAAATTGGTCATCATGCCCTGTGAGAGACTTTACTTTGGTCACACGATGCTATAAGTGTCAGCAGTATGGACATGCGGCCAAGTCATGTCGACAGACATCGTATACCTGCAGCCACTGTGGTGATCAAGGTCACTCTGTAAAAGAATGTCCAAAGAAGGCTGACGAACCAAAATGCGCTACTTGCTTGCATTTCAAAAAGCCAGATAAGCATAACACAGGTGCTGCTGACTGCCCGGCGAAAATAATGGCTGAAAAAAGGTACATCAATTCTGTAGATTATGGAGGCGCCTAAGAGCGCCGTTAATTAGTTATTTTTCTGACCTTTTATTTTTTGTAGTTTATATTTTTATTTAAACTACCATTATGATAAATAGTTTAATTAATGATTTAGATAATTTCTCTGTATCCGAGTCCAAAGTTTGTGAAGCGGAAAACTGCAAACAATATCTATCTGGCTACAAATCTCCACTAACAGTATTGACACAAAATATTCGCAGTGTTTTTAAGAATTTTGATAGCTTTAGTACATTTCAGCAACGGCTAAACATAAATTGTGACGTTATTGTTTTAACTGAATGCTGGCTTGCCAAACATTATAACATACCACTCATCCCGGGATATCATATGTATAGGAGTACCATAAATTACAACCAAAATGATGGTGTGATAGTTTATGCAAGAAATCATCTGAACGTCTCTGTTGAGGAACCTGATATGCACGACTGTAACAGGTTGTTAGTTAAAATTGGATCGGAATTTGCGGTATTAGCATTATATCGACCTCCGTCTTTTAAAAATACTAGCAATTTTACTGACTCTCTGAATGAGACCTAGCAGAACCTGTCATCTATCAAAAACACGATTGTAATTGGAGATATTAATATGAATATTCTTCCAGGAAGTGCTGATGCTTCTGCTCAGGACTACCTCAACCTATGCGCTTTTCATGGTCTGCTCCCAGCACATAGCTTTCCTACACATCACAGTGGCTCCTGTCTAGATCATATTATGCTTAAATCGAATTTCCCTTCTCTTGCACTTGTTGTTAACTCAACAATAACCGATCATAATGCTGCCCTACTAACCTTAAATTGTAAATTACCTAAACAAGGCACTCGCAAAATTTCAAAACTGAATATAAATAGACTTAAAGAAGATTTACGCGTCATCGATTTTGATCCAGTCTATAATTCCGCTGACCCGCAGTTTTGCATGTTGTTTGTAATTGAAAACTTACGAAATGCAATTCAAAAAAACACAGTCGTATCGCAGTTGAGCAACAGAAATTACAATATAAAACCATGGATAACAACAGGTCTTATTCGCTGTATGAAACATAGGGATAAACTGCATATGAAAGCAAAATCTAATCCAGAAAATGTAGTATTGCAACTTTCGTATAAAAGATATCGAAATTTCTGTAATGATCTCCTTAAAAAAATTAAAAACAACTACGACAAAATGGCATTGGAAAAGGCTGGAACAAATAGTAAAAAAATTTGGAAATATATTAAAGACGCAACTTATACCGCAAAACAATATGAGTCATCTTCAAGTTTATTACAAGCACACTCGTCACCGGTGGAATCCGTTAACATAGCAAATAATTTCTTTGTTAATGTGGGTAAGTGTCTGGCAGAAAAAAATCTGGGACAATCCCAAAACCTAACGAGCACTCCTTTACCATCTAACACTGCTTTAACATCCTTCGCGCTGCTAGATACTGACGAGACTGAGGTAGAAAGTATAATAATGACCTTGAAAGAAGACTGTGCAGTTGGCTGGGACAACATATCGAATAAAATTATTAAAAAATTCAAGGACATTTTGGTACCACCACTGACTTATATTTTCCGCATTTGTTTATCTTCAGGTCATTTTCCAGAGTGTCTTAAAAAAGCTGTAATTGTCCTTGTCTATAAATCAGGCAGAAAAGAGCAAGTGACAAATTACAGACCTATTTCTTTACTACCTTCTATGTCAAAAATATTGGAGAAAATAATAAATAAAAGGTTGTTGAAATATTTGGAAGATAAATCGATTCTGTCTGAACGGCAGTTTGGATTTAGACCTAAAGTTTCAACTGCCGATGCGGTACATCATCTGACTGACTATCTAGCGCAAGAACTTGACAAGGGTAACCACACAGTTGGAATTTTCCTAGACCTTGCCAAAGCTTTTGACACAGTTTGTATTCCAATTCTGTTGCGCAAGCTTGAGATCATGGGTGTGAGAGGCACCCAGCTGAAACTATTCCAAAGTTTTTTAGAAGACCGTTCCCAATGCGTAAAGATTGGTGATGTTGTCAGCTCTGTTAAAAAAAACACATTTTTTGGTGTTCCCCAAGGAAGTATTCTAGGGCCTACTCTGTTTTTGATCTACATAAATGACCTTTGCAATCTAAAGCTAGAGCATGGCACTATTATAACTTACGCCGACGACACTGCTTTACTTTTTTCGGCTGATTCAGAAAATGAAGTCTACAATTTTGCGCAACACGGTTTTAATATTGTAAATAAATGGCTTCAAAATAACTCACTAACTCTAAATGCAGGGAAGACAAATTATATTAAGTTTTCGATGCACAAGCATACATCGAATGTCCCTTCAACGTTGCGTGCTCATTGTTGTCCAATTCCTGCAGATAGCCAGTGTAAGTGTCCCAATATTAAGAAGACTGATAAAATAAAATACCTGGGTATTATAATAGATGAAATCCTTTCCTTCAAACAACATATGGAAGCTCTAAATAGTAGAATTCGTAAGCTGATATTCGTATTCAAAAAGCTACGATTTATTACAGATCCAAAAGTTCTTAGACAAGTATATTTTGCTCTTTGTCAGTCAATTCTGACCTACTGTATTTCTTCATGGGGTGGCACGAGTAAAACTCTGTTATTGCCCATTGAAAGAGCTCAAAGAGCTATCCTCAAGGTGGCTACTTGCCGCCCTTTCCTTTTCTCTACCAACCTCCTGTATAAATCTTGTGAAGTACTAACAGTTCGACAGTTATTTATTATGAGCACTGTACTTAAACAACACGCAGCACTTCCATACAGCACTGAATTTACTAAAAAAAGACGGAAAGATATAGTTTGCCCTCAAAAAAGTACAAAACATGCTTTCACAGCGAAGTTTCATATGTACCTCGGACCGCTGCTATATAACAGGCTAAATGAAAAAATAAACATCTACTCTTTAAATATCAGTAACTGCAAGAAAACCCTCAAGGAGGCTCTTCAAACTATGTCCTATGAAGATACAGAGAAGTTATTACTAGTGCTTAAGTAAATATTGTTCGAATTATTGTTATTTTTTTATTAGTTATCTAAGTTAAGATAATATATTTTATATGCCTTTTTTACATAGGTATAATACATACTACATAGTTACCAATAAGATTAATAAGAAAATGTGATTATTTTATCAATTAATGTTACCTCCAATCGCCTGAAACACAGGATTACCTAGTTCAGGCACAAATCATGGGTGAACTTGACATAGATTTAAGAAAAACTGTAAAAGTTGTACTTTATATTTTTGAATAAATTTATTTATTATTTATTTATTTTATTGCCCGCGGCTTCACCCGCGTGTAGTTCGGTAGCTGTCCCACGGGATCATGCTACCGGGATAAAAAGTATCCTATATGTTAATCTAGGTTATAAACTATATATGTGCCAAATTTCATCCAAATCTGTTCAGTAGTTATCGCCGGAAAGAGTAACAAATAATGAGCCATCCTCACAAACTTTCGCATTTATAATATTAGTAAGAAGTTTCTTCCTGACCGACTTATGCCAGTTCCGCATCAATAAGCAGAAAGATAATGGTCTTTTTAGTCTCAAAATGTTAACCCAATGTACGGAAGGACCAACAACATTGCCTTCCAGATAAGCCTTATTGAATTTAAGCCTAACTTTACATCGAGATACGAGTAATAGATTATTAGGATAAAAGCTTTCAATTTTGTATCAAAAGTTCAGAACAAAGCT
Source organism: Noctua janthina (assembly GCA_963576755.1). Classification (NCBI taxonomy): domain Eukaryota; kingdom Metazoa; phylum Arthropoda; class Insecta; order Lepidoptera; family Noctuidae; genus Noctua; species Noctua janthina. The sequence continues at coordinate 9,442,349 of OY755075.1, read as the reverse complement.
TATTGAACACTGCCAAAATAATCCACGCTAGAGTAGCTCTTTTCAACTTTATAATGTATTTCCCCGATCCATATTTACTCAGTTATCTTTAACTTTCTCAATACGTCAATAGTCGGTGATCTATTTTATTAGCATGGTTCTTTCTTAGATGATGAGGGAATCCATGTGTGAAGGAACAAAATTTAGTGATTCATCATCTGGCTAGCCGTTTCCCAACTATGTTAGGGTCGGCTTCCTTTGTAACCAGATGCAGTATGAATACCAGTATTTTACATGGAGCGACTGCCTATCTGACCTCCACAACACTGTTAGTACTGGTTAATACGATAGTCCTTGGTAAGACTGGTTGTCAGACTTTCAGGCCACTGACTACCTGTAACGACTGTCAAAGATCTACAAATGACAGCCGGGACCAACGGCCTAAGGTACTTTCCGAGGCTCGTAGGAAGCTCAGGGACTAACCTAGGCAAACACAGCTGAACCTAAAGATCGACCCGACCAGCTGATATTATTTACCTACGAGCTCAAAACTCCATTTCTAGGACTCAGGTCTCTTCTTTGTCAAGGAGTTGACCATAATCCATCATGCTGGCCCAGTCCGGGTTGGGTGATGTCACATGTCTTCGAATTTTTGGTTGCAGAACATTCCGGTTTCCTCACAATACCTTCCTTTCCATGTTGAGACCAGTAGTGATAAAATAAATACCACGTGCGTAATTGGGTTCAGATTCGGGGCCGTTACCTAGATTGTCACATGACTGCTTGGTATTACAAATTCCTTTCATTTATATTTATTTATTTTTTACATTTTAGGAAAGCTTACAGACTAATAACGTTATAATAACAAAATGTATACCTAAATTGCTAATAACAAACCTCCACAGATAAATACAAAAAATATTAGTTCCTTATTGAATAAGTTACTTCCTAAATTATATAGGGTGACTGGTAATTAGTGACCGATACTCAAACACGTGATTGTACTCATGATAACAAACAACTTTTACTAACTCTAACAGCTGATAGGTCACAAGCACGCGCGTGTGGATTTTATACGGCTGTTGTGTTATTGGGATAAAAGTCTGTGTATAAAAATAAAATGTTTGTTTGGGAAAGTTGTCTGTTATCATGATTACAATCACGTGTTTAAGTATCGGTCACTGATTACCAGTCACCCTATATATTTTATTGTATCACAAACTTAGAACAAAAAAAAACAAAAATCTAACACTGTGGCAGGTACTCTCGAGTATTTATCATTTAGTTTAATGGTAACTCTTAAATTTTTCTCCCATCTAAGTCAACAAGGCAATCCCAAAAATCGTCACAAAATGAAAATTTACCTACCAACACAAAAAAATCTACAAAACGAGTAATTTTTGAACATTCAGAGCACTTAAGGCTCTTTCAGACCTTTTCGATTCCCCTACAAAAGACCCCCGGTCTCGGGACGAACAGAAATTATTTCCCCAATAGAATTTTCTCACACTGAATGAAAGAAAGCGTTAAGGGATTCATAGCCACTGGTTTTTCTGAAAAAGCAACTCAAACGGGTGGTATTCAACATGGGCCAACGTGGGCCAGCGTGGACACGCTTGGTCGAACATCGCTTGTTACCGACTTATGTGACATATTTGCATTTAGTTTGAGATAAATTCTGTGTGTTGCATAATTTTGGGGTTGATTGTCTACTATTTTCGTTGAAAATGTGAACAAGATTTTTATTTGTACTTATTCATTTTAAAAACCAATCCTCTCAATAGAAAATAAAGATAGCATAAGCTTTTAAATTCACTTTACCTGTAACGTAACTTAATTAAGGCCCGGTCGCACCACAATTAATTAAATAAAGTCTAGCGCTTCACGTATTTGAACATCATTTTAAGAGACAGAATTATGTTTTAAATATGTTAGCGTTTAACATATTAAAGAGATGTTTTGGAATCGTCCGTGTTTATTAATCAAGTTATTTTAAATAGCTGAAAAATATTAAGCATTCTTAAATATTTTAAAACCTAGATGTGGAGAGGTACCTACAGTTATGCATTTATTTCAAAGCCAACATAAAAAATCCCAAAAACTTATAGTGTCACTTACGGGATATCTTCCGTGATTGTTCATTATTTTGAGCTCCCGATATTATCCCGTAAGTGACAGTATAAGTAAGTAAAGCTTAAAACAGTGGATAAAAAATCGGAGGAGCTCGTGGCTAAATAATAACAGCCGCTCGGATCGATCTTTAGGTTAAGCCGTGCTTGCCTAGGTTGGTCTGTGGATGGGTGACCACCCATTACATACCGAGTTTCCTCCGTGCCTCGGAAAGCACGTTAAGCCGTTGGTCCCGGGTGTCATTTGTAGATCTTTGACAGTCGTTAGGTAGTCAGTGGCCTAAAAAGTCTGACAACCAGTCTTACCAAGGGGTATCGTATTACCCAGTACTGACTGGGTTGTGGAGGTCAGATAGGCAGTCGCTCCATGTAAAATACTGGTATTCAGCTGCATCCGGTTAGACTGGAAGCCGACCCCAACATAATTGGGAAAAGGCAGATGATGATGAGTGGATAAAAAATCCCTTTGTAAAAAAACCTAAAATCGCCAATGAAATTACCGTTCCCGACCATCCTTTTAACCGCTGTGTCACCAAAAGGGTTTAAGATATCCTTTTTTGTGAAAATTAGATTCCACCCTTCCCCATGTCGAGACCCTTTACTTTTATACCATTTCATCCCCATTCATCCCTAAATAGTGTCGCTGGTCTTATTTTGCCAGTAATTAAGTTTCGCATTTGCCAAACAATGTAAATTTATTATCTCCCGGGAATTTCGAGGCTATTTGAAGGCTATTTCGGTGCAATTTTGCTTGGAGTCTTACCCCGATGTGTTGATCTGGGTTCGATGGAAAAAGAGCTGTCGTGAGCAATTTTGTGTTTAAATAGCGTTTAATTTAATTTTCTATGTATAACAGAATTTTAATGGAGAATGAAAGGACCACTGAGAGAGCAGCGGTGGCTCAGTGGTGGAGACCCCGACTTACGAGCAGTAAGTCGTGGGTTCGAACCCAGCCAGGCGCATTACTTTGTGTAAGTTATTTCATCACCACTGCTCTCAAAAACGGTGAAGGAAAACATCGTGAGGAAACCGGCATGTTCTAGAACCAAAAATTTGAAGACATGTGACATCTACCAACCCGCACTGGGCCCGCGTAGTGGATTATAGCCCATTCACTCTCATAGAGAGGAGGCCTGCGTCCCAGCAGTGGGGACAATAATAGGATGATTATGCTTATGCTACGAAAGGACCACTACTTACTGGCTGAAAATTATCATAAAGGACACACTTAAAAAATAAACGTATTGATAATAATTCATCGTTCTTCTACATCCCTCATCATCATTATCCTGCCCTCATCCCAATTTATTTGGGGTCGGCACATCATGTCTTCTTCGTACTTCTCTATTACTCGTCATCTCATCAGACACCTTCTTTCTTGCCATATCATCCTTCCATCCATCGTTGTTCTGCCCCTGTCCCAATTTATTTGGGGTTGGCGCAGCAATTTGTCTTCTACCATCTTGACAGGGCCATCCATAGGTCTTAAAAATAAAAGTGTTGTCAGATATCAAAGCAAAACAAATTAATACGTTGTCATCATAATTCTCTTGCCCTTGTCTCAATACATGAAGGTTCGGCGCAGCATATCTAATTCTTTCATACTTCTCTATTACTCGTCATCCCATCCGACACCTCCTTTCGTGCCATATCATCCTTCACACAGTCCATCCATCGTTTCTTTGGCCTTCCTCTACTCTTATATTATGATTGTACATCGTTAATTATAAAGTGAAATAATTTTTTGCGCCAATTTCTCTTATCAGTCAATTGGTATAAAATAAAGTCTGTAAATATGAATTCCAGATTTACAAAAATAATCCGTTAAGTACAGGCATAATTCGAAAAGGACTGAAAGGGTTCCTGTATCGTGTTTTCACCAGCAGATGTTTGAGATCTGTCGGTTTATTAATTATCATCGTACGTAAGCCAACTGGCCGATCAACCGTTCGTAATTAAAAGCTTCATTTATGTGTATACGATGCAAAAATATATGTACAGAAGTTTTTAACTATAATCAATCTCGTTGTTTGACAAATCGTTGTATTTAGTGATTTTTTGGTCTCCAAAAACGGTCTATTTTAATAAAGTTAAATGTTTTCAAGAACGAATGCTTTCTAGATTACCTGACGATCCAGGCTAGTAAAGACCTGGCACCTGGCAATAATTTATATTAACATAATTTACGTGGTATTCTAAGTAAAACAGTCTTTAGAGCCTTAATCTTAGTTTATGCTTAAGCTATCCCAGAACATACACGTGACAGAAACGTGAATATATTCCACGAAAAATGTGTACAATTTAAGTTGAACAACATGATGCAACCTTTCTAAATAACATCAATTTGCACAGCATCCCCTCACAAATGGACCCTGATCTCACCATCCGCTCCTAGGAATAGCTAGTTTATCTCACAATAGACTGCCAGCAATATGATACTTCCTTAAATGATTCTTATTCACAAAACGTGCTGCAGATCCAATATATTGGAGATAGGGGTACTAGGATTTAGAGACTGGTATTCGGGACAGATTTTAGATGGATTTAGGTTCAGTTGACTGCATCGTTGGTCTACTGGACGACTGCTGAGCATGAGGGCCTGGGTTCGATTCTCGGGTTGGGCAGTGTTGTTGAGTTTTATTTAATTTCTCAGTAGCAGCCACGGAGTCTGTATGTGTGCCCGGTTGATGGCAATAGGCTCGCCCCCTATTACATGGGTCTTAAACATAACTGGCGAAATGTGGGTGTACTATTAGATACAACTCTGCCTAACCCTTCGGTGATTACAGGCGTGATGTTATGTTATGTTAAGTTCAGTATTAAGGTTGGCTGAACTTTTGATACTGTAGGGACACGTCTGCCTAACTCTTTGCGGATTGCAGGAGTGATGTTATGTGTGTAAAAATATACATAATAAAAAGTATAGATTATGTCTGTGTATTCAATTTGGAGTGTAGTAGTAGAAATAATTTCATTATCACAAAAATAAAGATTAGTTAAATTTCTGCTGAGCTTAAGGGCCTGGGTTCGATTTCCAGGTCGTGAAAAGTTTAATTGGGGTTTTCTATCAGGGGTTTCTCAGTAGTAGCTTGGAGCCTAGATTCGGGCCCGGTTGATGGCAATAGGCTCGCCCCCTATTACATGGGACTTATAATAACTGGCGAAATATGGGTATTCTAAAGTACACATCGTGATGTTATATTTCCTTTTAGTACATTTCCACAAAACCTAGCTCAAAAGGACGGGTCCTACATTCCGCGCTGACAGGCCCACAGTAGTGGCAGCTATTTCATTGCAAATTCAAGTCTTTTCTAGATATAAGGGGTAAGGGGCATTCCGCTGGGACGCTAGTGTCGGCCCGATTCAGAGCTCTGTGCTTTGTGAACTTGTGATACAATTGTGGGGGTGGTGGTTATTCGTTTACACCCTATATATACCATATAGGGTGTAAACGGACCCTCCACGAAGCCGTCAACCAAGCATTCTGCACATCAAACTAAGTAACTCTGCGCAAAAATTATTGCTGGGAAACGACTTTTTTTGGGGTGTAAGATCATGTTTTACGGTAGGACTCAATGCACTCAAAACATTGTGCTGATGGATGCATTGAGTAGTACGGGAGTCGTGGAGGTGTTTAAAGTAAAAATCTTATATTAAAAAGGTGGTTTAAAAAAAAAGAAAACTTGTCAAAAGGTTGGATCTTGAACCCCCAATATCTCTGTAACTAGAAGGTTCCCAGGTATGGTGTAGAACAAAAAAATGAAGGGGAGAACAAGTGACCTTCGGCTTCGTTAAGGGTCTTATTACACCCTTTGTACCTATGGGCGAAAGTTGCCTGACAATAAATTAATGTTGTTAAGTTTTTTTTTTTTACAAAAAACTCATTCTTGTTTTTGTTTCGTTTCAGGTAAGACACGTTTTTGAATAACTCTTCGCAAATATCAGTAGGTATCCTGTAAAAGATATACTTAAAAAGTAAGTACATCAAAATTATATTTGATTTATAAAAACTTTATTCAACATTTCCAACTCAGTCACGCGATAACCAATCTAAAACGTTCACTCATTCATTCATTCATCTCTATTTACTCTTAAAATTTATTGGCACTGCGAACAACTGACCTATTTCTTTTATTCAAAGTAAATAACTCATAAAAATTAGCGAAACTAGAAATAATATTAGGTCCACGGGACCTTTATGACTTGTAATAATTGCTTCACTGTCTTATCAGCCCATGGCTTAATTGCCATGAGCCTCGATCAATATCTGAGGAGGCTCTCGTTAGGCAGCTGGATCAAGGTCTTGATTCAGAAAGCGGTACTCCTGGACACGGCTCGTATTGTTATGAGGTTCCTCTCTCTGGAGCCCTGACCGCCGCCGCCGGTAGCTTGGACCCTGTTCGCGATACCGGTGGGCTACATTTTTTTTATACTTTTAAATGTTGAGGAGCTCGTGGCTAAATAATAATAGCTGCTCGGGTCTATCTTTAGGTTAAGCCGTGCTTGCCTAGGTTGGTCTGTTGATGGCTGAAAGCCCATTACATACCGAGTTTCCTACGTGCCTCGGAAAGCACGTTAAGTCGTTGGTCCCGGCTGTCATTTGTACATCTTTGACAGTCGTTAGGTAGTCAGTGGCCCAAAAAGTCTGACAACCAGTCTTACCTTAGGGGTATCGTATTACCCAGTATTAACTGGGTTGTGGAGGTCAGATAGGCAGTCGCTCCATGTAAAATACTGGTATTCAGCTGCATCCGGTTATACTGGAAGCCGACCCCAACATTGTTGGGAAAAGTCTAGGCAAATAAATAAATGTTTTTACATTGTTTTTCTAAGCAATATTTAAAAATGTAATTGTTTTGTAAAGATATAAACAAAGGATTAATATAATTTAAATTAGCCAGATATTTTAGAAATGGGACATTTAATGTTCGACAAGTAACCTTAAAAAGCATGCATTGGAGATTCCCCATTGATATTCTTCCGAATCAAAGTTCACCCCGACCTAGTTTTCTGCACACCCCTCGAGGCCTATGCATTACGATCCTGTATGCAACAACTTTACAAGCCAAAAAAAGTAACTTTTCTCCCTCTTAAGTAGATGTGTTAAAAATCTTAAAAAGATCTGTTAGCCTTGAGTTTGTAACCGATAAGGTATCGAAGTTCAATTAAACCTGTCAACAGGGTTGAAAGGGGGGTGTTCGGGGGTGTTCCGCCGAGGGAATTGGTTGAAAGGCAAACTTTTTGGAAGTAATGTTAAGCGATTTTGGGGGTGAACGGCGATAATATGAGATGGGTTAATAGATTGTTGTGATTAAATTAAATTATTTTGTTAATCCGAGATTCATCATCGGCCTAACCTTTTTCCAACTATGTTGAATACCAGTATTTTACATGGAGCGACTGCCTATCTGATCTCCACAACCCAGTTAGTACTGGGTAATACAATACTCCTTGGTAAGACTGGTTGTCAAACTCAAACTCGTAAGCATTTATTTCAATTAGATTATTACAGGCACTTTTGAAGGCCAAAAAAAATATAAAAAAGCGAAGCTACAGTCACAGTCACAAGGCATAAGAACTTGAGAAAGTACTGTAGTTGCAAACATCTCTATGGAGAAGAATGAGCAAGAAACTCCATGGACATTCTTATAAAATTTAAATGTCAGACTTTCGGACCACTGACTACCTGTAACGACTTTCAAAGATTGACAAATGACAGCCGGGACCAACGGCTTAGCGTGCTTTCCGAGGCACGGAGGAAACAAGATATGTATGTGTTAAAAAAAAAACAAACTACAGTTGTATCGAGAACCCACTGACAACTTCAATATAGAACTACCCCAAAAAATAGGCTTTATATAAACTTGTCGTTTTAGGAACAGCCCAACCGCCCGCGTACAAGGCTTTATTGCAAACAAATACACTAGAGCGACAGTTAGTTATTTCTGTACCGCAAACATCGACGCCCGTTGATTGCGAAACTTTTCCATATGGAATAAAAAAAAAATCTTTAGCACGTATACTGGAAGCGGGTTCAAGGTTCCGTATACAGGGTGTAAACTTCCAACTTTACACATATCAAAAGTATCTAGAAAACATTTCATTTTTTTTTAAATTAAAACCTAACTATATTATTATTCTTATTTAAAAAAAAAAGCTTTTTGAAATTTTTTACTTTTTTAGTACTTAAACCTGGGTGGGTCCGATAGAAGTTTTTGATCTGTATTAGAAACAGAATCGATTAGCATCAATAAAATGTGTTGTGTAAAATGGCCATTTTCTTGCTAACTGTACATTTTTTTGAAAATCTGTGAATGGGAATTAACATTACACGAAAAATTATGGACAGTCTCCTAAGTTCATTTTCGTGTAGCTGCAACGGTTAAGGTAATTCCTCTTACTACCCCTCTGAAAGTTTCAACCCTGAAGTGTATTTTTTATTTCTCTGTGGGTACGTACGACGGCCAATCAAGCTTTACAAAACCAGTTTATGCAGATCTCTTATTGTTTAGGAAATATATACAAAGCGAGGTCAAGTTATACTGGAAATTTACAGCTTTATGTGCCGCCGTGTGTAGAAGCTGAAGTATTCTAGCTTTGATGATACTTCGGTGTAAAAGTCGTTTTTTAAGTGACTTTTTTTCTTAAAATAATGGATTCATTTTATAGGTTTGTGTATATTGTTCAACTATCATAGCTAGGATTTAAAGATAAAGACGTAAGGGCTGCGGGACTGTTCGAAAGAGACACCGTGGCCCTGGAACACAAAGGGCAAAGAAGGAACATGGATGGGTTTTAGTCAGTACAAGTCTGACACTCCCTTCCGCTCCGCCCAGAGTGGGGGGGGGGTCATTTGATGATTTCCCATCCGGAAAAAAAAAAGAAAAAAAAAAAAAGATAAAGACGTAAAGATACGCACTGAAGCTACATTGTCTGCAATGTCACTTATAATACACCATCTTCCTTGACAGGAGAAGGGCCAATAAATCAACATATTTGAACATATACCATAGTTTGAAATTAATAGACGTCTATTCTTGGGCCATCCTGTATATGGACTTCACCAATTTTAACTAAAACTCATAGTGTTCGTTTTATCCTAGACTTTGATTTAGTTGCCATAGCACGCAACTGAAACCGCCAGCTACTATTAAAACATAAATAAAAATATATCTACCCCACATGTGGGTCCCCAAAACCACCGGAACCACATTTCTGTCGCCAAAAACGAGTTCTATTTGTGGCGACTTCACACAAACGCGGGTTTTTTTAGTCGCACCGCGGTTCTGCAGAATGGCTGACTAATATGAATGTGGGACTCGGATAGAGAAATTGTCCGTATTACTTCTACAAGTCATGTTAATGAGGGCTTTCATATGAAGTAAGGTGGCTGAGATAAGGCTAACCCTATTTTCGGTGGATGCTGTGAGGGAATTCTGGTATCTATTGATGTGGAAGGGAGATAGCTTTTTGCGAGACTTGGGAGAAATCTTTTCATTGAACTGAGATTAGATTATTTCAACGTTTCACGGATTAATGTAACCCAGTGAGGCATTTAATTTTTTTTGTATTGATTTTCATCACCATTGCTATTAATACGGTGGAATAAATTATCCTGAGAGAACCGGCGTGTCCTAGAATAAAAAAATCGTAGATATATGGCATCCAGCAACTCTTTCCTTCCAAAAAGTAATTTGAACCTTCGTAAAAAAATCTGTTTGGTTTTTTTAAGTTTTGTTCAATGAAGTGGTTTCTTTTTTCGTTTCAACCATCTCATCTTAACCACCATTGTTCTGAGCCACATATAGAAATTATTCATCGGTAATATAAAATAGGCCTATGTCCAGCAGTGGACGTCTTTCGGTTGAAATGATGATGATGAATATAAAAAAAAATCAGCTGTTCCATACATTTTGACGTGTAGGTTTTGTAAGAAAACAGCAGATTTTTTAATTACAGATGCAAAATGTATATGTGGTGTTCAAAATGATGTACTGGATACGCGGTAACGGTTTGTACGTCGATGCCTCTTCTACCCTGTATAATCCTAAAAAAAAAACAATCAATGAAAATAATCTCTACATCACTTCCGGAGATTAATCTCCAAACGTCACACACAGACTTTCTCTCATCCCGGCGATCCCGGTATAGGTAATTCACCCCCATTCGCCCTCTGCTTATGACAGACGCTTTGACTAAAACTTCAACAATAGTTCCTCAGAGGGGTGAGTGGCTCGTCAATTTCAACGTGTTTCATCCCTTTCATCCCCATTTACTGGGAATCCTTGTTTTGATTATTACAGATGTTATGTTGTTAACGATGTTATCAATTAATCAAATCTGCTTATCAAAGGCCTTCAATCAATCTATATATTCTGCATTCTCTATTAAGTTTCTAAAAATAATTGGTGTAAAAATACCCTGAATGAAGCCGAAAGGTGTTTGTTCTCCCCTTCATAGCGGTAATTGTTTTGTTCTATACCATACCTGGGAAACTGCTAGTTACGGATATATTGGGGGTCAAAGTTCCAACTTTTTCAACAGTTTTTTTATGATATAACTTGACTATACATACCTCCTGTGTAGTACAGGGCAGTCAATGCATCCAACAACACAAAGTTTTGAGTGCGTTTTACTGAGTCCGACCGTAAAACGTGAATTATCACCCCAAAAAAAGTCGTTTCCCAGAAATAATTTTTGCGTAGAGTTATTTAGTTTGATTTAATAAGTAACTCTAAATGAATGCTTCGTTGCCGGCTCCGTGAAGGAGTCCGTTTACACGTTGTCTATGTGTATTTGAAAAAAATAACTTTGAAAACTTTGTGTTTAGTTTCCTCTGCAACTCCAACAAATGTGTAGATTTTTTTCAATATAACTTCTCATTCTAATAACAACTTAAATAACACCCACATAAAGAATAGTTTCAATTGTAAATGAAATCAACTCGAAACAAAGATATGAATAGACTCTAGCTAGATTGGCCTTTTCCTCAAAGCTTGATTTCTGGTTATCTCATTTGAGTGATTGACCAGAACAGTAACGTCAAATCATGTTGACGTAAGATTTTGACAGCAGATAGGTAATATGGAATAGGCTTCCCAGAAACTGTAAGTTGATCTCCATATAACATAACATAATCCTGTAATCCCCGAAGGGTTAGGCAGAGGTGGAACTAATACTACAGCCACATTTCGCCAGTAACGTTTAATTACTATGTAATAGAGGGCGATCCTGTTGCCATCAACCGCTCCGTAGCTGCTACTGAGAAATTCCTAATGGAAAAACCCAATTGCACTTTGCCAGACCCGGGAATCGAACCCAGGACCGAATTGAATTATAGACTAATTAAATTCCTAAAAGACTTGCAAGCGCGTAGGGCCTAGACATATTTATGATAATTGCCATAATTGCACGGCTGCTACTGAGAAATTTAATAATGCTTTTCCCGACCCGAAAATCCAACCTCGGACCTCTTGTTCAACTGACTTGCTTGCGACCACTAAACGAACGATGCAGTCTGAGTGAGCTGGGTCTAGATTGATCTCTAGTCTCTCTAAAATGAACGTTGCTACATGCAACAAAGTTCTGAGTGGTCTGCAGCTTTAGGGGATGTCAGATCAGAACCCTTGATCATTTTGTTGCCCGTCCTACTATTTTATTTGTTCATATTTATAAGTATGTTGTGTATGGACTGTGTGAAGTATGATATGGCAAGAAAGGAGGTGTCTGGTCAGATGACGAGTAATAGAGAATTATAGAAGAAGAAGACATGCTGCGCCGACCGCAAATGAATTGGGATAATGGCTAGAGAATTATGAAGTTTTATAAGCATGTTTCTGGTTTCATTTCGGTCTCAATCCTATGCTCAACACTTGAATTGACGCTGCTCCGCGTTTCAAATCGCTTTTACGATTTTATTTGTACCTTTACAATATATTTACATATTTTCTTATACCTAGAGTATCTAACCACCCATCAACTATCGAACAGTACACAACCAAACGCCCAGTTATCGGAACACAAACATTTACTAAACGATAAGTGTGTGTTGTGTTTGTCCGTCAGTCCTCGCCCACGTTCTCGGAAACTTATTTTGTTATGTAAATAAAGACAGCTGTCAAACATGTTATCATATATTGGTAAACATGCGATATTGGGACGGATCGAACGTTTTGAATTTTGTTGTAGGTATGTTTGCTGTTTTTTGGTTTGTTTTTTGATAAGTGTCAATGACTCGTGCGGTTCATTCCTAGTGTCTGTTCCCTGTTGAATTATTATGTATTTTCTCAGTAACGGAAATTAGCTACACACTGGTAAATTAAGATGGTTTCTGCTTTTAAATCTCACTGCTTTATCAAATTTTTAAATTAACCATAATTTTCATAGTTAAAATCTTACATGGTTTCTTGTAAGTGGAGCCACAAATTGGCATTATAAATTACGTTTTCTGATCAACAAATACAATCGCAATCCGCTTACATCTCATTGCGCTCAGAAAGATTGTAATAAATCAATGTACACGACAACCTCCTACACCACACTGCAACCACACACACCTAAGCACGCACAACAAAAAAAAAAACAAAAAGCAACATGGCGGCTTCTCCCGCTTTCCCGCCAAAACCTGCAACACTTACACGTTACCCTAACATAACGCGACGTCGATCTATACGTAATGAAGTCGGCCTGTCTGTCTGCTCGTCACAATAGGCCCTTCAGGGGGGCCCCTAGTCACTTCCAGGTGGAAGATGGCTGAATACTTAAACGACCCTCGTGCTGAGTAGGTTGTGGTGCAAGTTGAAGGGGATTGCCCTTTACCTTTTTATTGACTTGCACAGTGCAAACGAAATTTTTACTAGTGTTAGAATATGGAATCTTTTTCGGCAATAGAAGATCTGTCATTAGTACCTCGATATGTAATGTTTAGTTCCATTTTAAATTAGTAAGTATGTTGATATCTGTAAGCTGAGTATTAGACAGTTTTAGTTGATAAAACTCACAGCAGGGATGCTGTGAAACTATAGACTTGCTGCAAGGTGGTGGTATGAATGCAACACCATATTCATGACACAAAAAAATCAGATTGTTACAATGTTTTGCTTGTTCTTATTTAAGTTAGTAAATGAAAGAAGTGTTATAACTATTACAAATAAATTAAACCTACTTTTTAAATTTTGTTAAAAAGATAAATTCTTAGTTGTCATTTTAAACTAAATGTCACGCGAAACTTTTAAAAAGCCTCTTAATTAATTAATCGAGGCGACACCCTCCATCTTCTTTTAACTTGGACCACTCCCTAAAAGGACCCCAGTACAGCACACGCAGTATGGTGAAAGGAGTTGTTGACGTCCTGAAAGATTAATCTTACATTGAAATTGTTTTCTATATTTTTTTACTTACTCTTGTGTCTGACACTGGCGGTGACATTAAAAGCAAGTTTTAAATATTTAAAAAGTTTAACAGAAATGTCTCTTCTGCGGGGTTGACAACGTTACGTTATTTTTTTTATAAGTGTTTTGTTGTTGGTAAAAAAAATTGTTTGTTTTTAACACTACGGCATTTGCTTTAACATGCACTAGATTTTGCCCGCGGCTTTGCGTAGTTATAGGTCAGAAATTATCCCACTGTAACGTACTACTGAGAAAAAAAAAGAATCATACGTTCTGGCGTTGATATGTGAAGACTTTACAAACAAATAAACAAACTCACTTTTGCATTATAATATTAGCTAGGATAAGGACAGTGATTGCTATAAGTCCCTTTTAGAACCTTTTAGTCCCTTTTGGATAAAATAGAAGCTGCCGTCTTCCAAAAATAAAAATACAAACATATATATACTCGTAAATAGACTGCTGAAATAAATATAATTTATAAATAAAACCACAAACACACAGACCACAGAAATCAGTAGCATTGTAATATAATAATGACGAATTAAGAAGTACATTTAAATGAATAAATTAACGAGCTTCGTTAATTATTCATGTGTCAGTTTTAAATTAACCGAAAGTGGGTCAATCATAATCTTGTTTTTTATATTAAAATCAATATCAAATTAACGCCATTCATTAAACTTTAAAGTAATTCATTTATGTGAGCGATAATTATTAATTTTATTTAACTTTTTATTTGGAGTCTGAAATATTATACCTTAATATTAACCTCCAAAGGTTTAGTAAGAAATAGTGTTTTATTTTAATAGTTTGGATCGTTACAGAACTGCAAAGGTTTTTGTAAGGTGGTGAGTTGGAGAGATGAAATGAAAAAAATGATAAGGCTTTTATTTGTGGTGACATCCTAAACAACGCAACGAAAGACACGACACACGACACACGACACATAGGTGAAAGAAACGCGCATGTACCTCAATACATGATTTATAACAAGACTAAAATATATGGGTTCGATTACACACACAGATAAATCACACACAGTTTTAGTACTCCCACTACATTGTTTTTGCGTCTACCCAATACCCAATGTAGCAGGAAAATATTCTGTAATGAAGTTAAATGATAATACATATTTTGAATCCGGATCGAAGGACCAAAAAAAGTGTAGTTGTGCACGCATCTTTTGATGCGTGGCTAAAATCAGAACTTACGCCGTCATCTTGCGTTTTAAATGCTTACCAACAGCGCACCCAGTCAACGTTATTCGAGCGTCAAAAGATCTATGTAGCAGTCAGTGTACGCACCTATACATATAAAACGTTACAAAATTTAGTTCAATACCCCTGACTTTCATTCAATTAAGATTGCTAAGCCGTATGCAACCGTTCCAAAATATTCAATAAACTTTTAAAGCCACGCTTTTTTTCATAATATTTTAACTGGGAATAAAATGTTCTGGACCAAACTGCGCACTATTATCCCGCAAGGGGAAATAACTCGAGCGATACATGCAATTTATTGATGCAACAGCAATTAACCCAAATACCACAGAACTTGAATATATCCCACTTTTTTAGGGTTCCCTAGGCAAATGGTACAAATTGAACCCTTATTTTTCGGTCATGACCGTCAGATTCCGTTTTACTTGAAGCAAACCTTTGCTGTTCCACAGCTGGACAAAGGCTTTTCGCTGTATTCTGTGCACAACTGATATTATAATAAAATCAATATTATGAATGCGACTTCATTCATCCCGACTTAACTAACCCAACCAAGTAGCTGGGTTGTGGAGGTCAGATAAGCCGTCGCTTAATAAAAAGTACTGATATTTAGCTGCCGACTGTTAAACTGGAAGGCGATCCAAGAATAGTTGCGGAAAAGATTAGGTTGATGATGATGACGGAACCCTTCACCGTGCGAGTGCTTCACCCACACGCTCTTGGCCGTTTTTCAAAACTCAATTCCATGATATTTTCGTGGTGATCTCGTAAATTTGTTGTTGTAACGCGTCGGTCTGAGCCATAACTGCATCCGATCGTCGTTTGCAAGCCGCCCTTATAATTGTGAACCGATTTATGTGGGTAGTTTGTCATTGAGTATTGAATTTCTGTGTTTTTAGTCCATGTTTAATGTGCAGGCAATGTTGTTGTTTCACGAATTTGCACTGTTTTTCATGTTCGTTATATAAACGTCCACGTATTAGCAAGTAGTGTGTTTAAAAAATCTCATTTATAAAAATAAATTAAATTAAACGTGATAGATGTTGCTAGGCAAGACCTTTTGACCCAGAGTAAGACATTACAGATTAATAAAATAAATTAACTTCAAAGGAAGAAACGAAGAAACAATGGTATGCACACAAACAGCAAAAAAAATTGTTGTGTTTTTTAAAACACATTTAGATACAAGAGATTGTTTCCATTTTTACCTATTTCGAAATAAACGATATTTCTCGCTTCTAAAATAAAAATAACAGAAAAAGAAAAACAACTAAAACCCATTAGTTATTTTTAAAACAATGTTCCGTACAGTCAGCAACTATTTAATTATATCCCTGAAAAAATCCATCCAAAAACCAACTAAATTTCCAAGAAAATAAGGATCAAAATCATTGGTAACTAAAAGATAGGGTTGGCACGTTTCCAATTTTCGGGAGTGAGTTTTAATTGATTTCGTCTTTGTTTGGGAAATATTCCGAATAGGTACCTATTATTCTAACGGAACTTCTTCGTAGGTCTAGTGGTCTAGTGGTGATGTCCTGGGTTAGATTTCCAGGTCAGGCAAAGTGTTATTGGGGTTTTCCATCACTAATATCTCAGTAGCAATTTTTGCCCAGTTGGCTCGCCTATTGTCATCATCATCATCTGCCTAGCCTTTTCCCAACTATTTTGGGGTCGGCTTCTAGTCTTACCGGACGTAGCTAGATACCAGTATCTTACATGGAGCGACTGCCTATCTGAACCCCACAACGAGTTAGTACTGGGTTATACCATACCCCTTGGTAAGAATGGTTGTCAGACTTTCGGCTCGCCCCTATTGTATGGGACTTAAACATAACTGGCGAAATGTGAGTGTACTATTAGGTACACCTCTGTCTAACCTATCGGGGCCTTACAGGCGTGATGTGCTGCTATAGTGTTCAGTCGGGACAATTAGTACAAGATGTGTTTGTTTACTTGATAAGTAACAAATTTACATTTTGATATATGCGTTTAATTAGTGCTGTTTTGTTTACTTAAGTCAATGGGAGAGATATGAAGATCTTGAGTTATGTCCTCTTGGTATCAATAACAATATTACTTATTTATTTGCAATCATGTAAAACACTGGTTAGTAGGCATGCATTAAAATTTCATGTTTTTTTTTTTTTTTTCAATTTTGTTTTAATTTCATTTAATTTTTTTTTTTAATTTCATTTTTTTTTTTGAATAGTTTATTAAGTAATTTATAATATTTTTATACGAAAACCCTGCGTAGGGAACTACAGCTGTTTTGATATGGAAAGAAAAATTCGAGTACGAGCAGGGTTTGAACCTGCGACCTTCCCTTTCCTTTTTTTCCTTCCTTCCTTTTTGGTTAAGACGTCCGGTGTACTGAATCGGAAGGTCGCAGGTTCAAACCCTGCTCGCACTCGAATTTTTCTTTCCATATCAAAACAGCTGTAGTTTATTAACTGTCTACCATTAATTTATGAATGCATATAACGCAACAGAAGATGGATGATGGATTGCATGTAGCGGAAATGAGAATGTTGAGATGGATGTGTGGAGTGTGAATGTATAAAGTAAGGAATGAGTATAGTAAAGGAAGCAGAGAATGAAAGAGAGTCCTTTGTCTTGGCATGGACAAGTGTTGAGGAGGGATGAAACGCATGTGACTAAAAGAGTGATGATGGATGGAGAGGCGAGAAAGGCCAAAGAAAATATGAATGGACAATCCATTCATATTTTTGTGAGGAATGATATGAAAGAGAAACATGTAACTGATTCCGTGAAGTCAGGGAAGAATGGAAGAAGAAAACGTGCTGCGCCGACCCCTAGTAGAACGGAACAGGCGAGATGATGATGGTCTCACTGATGGGAAACAGACCTCTCTATGAGAGGGAGGGGCTGTAATCAGCCACGCGTTCCCAGTGCGGTTTGATTGGACATTACACAGACAAATCTGCTATTTGTTACTTAACAGGCTTTAAGTCTGATTTTGACGAGCAAGGTTATCAAACTAAAAAATACAAGACACGCACCTCTGATTTTTCGGTTTCATGTGCGTATTGTTTTATTTTATCACTTGGAAACCAGCATGCCTGAGAGATATTTCTCGACGGCATGTAAAGCTAAGTCAGAGGCCCATGGGCGGCATTAGAACTCTGACACCAGGTTAGGCACTAACCACACGGTAAAGAAGAAGAAGACTGAAAATTACATCTCTTTTTCTCCTATGAAATAAAGTTCCCAATTTCCATTTAATACAAAAATACCTCAACAACATAATTCAAAAAAGCGCTACAAATACCTAAAGCCTAACCCTCACTCAAGTATCGAGAATACCCGTCTACCACAAAGAGATTTTAATTTTTCTCCAACAATGACTTATAATAAGAACAGTGATCACAATAGGGTCCATCTACAAAGTCTATTAGTCGGCCAAATGGGAAATTTTCTAACAATAAAACTAGGAAATTGCATTTTGTTGAAAGCTTCGGTGGCCATGTTGGTAATTCGTTTAAGTATTTTGTTGCTTGATGTTCGTAAGCGGTTTTGGTACTAATTATTTAGTTAATGCAATAGGTTTTAGTCGACTAGTTGATAAGTGCTACGTATTAGAATATAATGGGTTCTTAAACAATGTTGGATTCGGTATTCCGGTTTCCAGAATGAGGTAATTCAGTACTATTGTGAAACATTTAATCACCCCTAATTTCAGATTAAACCCCCATATCCTACACCTAAACATACCTAAAAAACGTCGCAATTTCTCCCCTAACACCCCACACATCGGCCATTCCCGCCCACTGACGCGTGTCGGGCGCGGTCGCAAATCATTCCGTGTGCAACGGCCCGATAAATTAGATACGCCTAAGTACTGAAAATGCTTGCTATCGCAAAACAATAATCACGTTTTGTGACTGTGACCCGGTTTTGTGGTCGGAAGTGTATGAGGTGTGTTTTGAAAAGATACTGGAGCAAAAGGGTGTTTACCACGTGTTTTTTGCTCTCAATACGGCGCAGGAAAACCTTATGTTCCCACTTCTGGGGAGAGGAATCCGGCTCGAAGGACCAAAGAGAGACAGAGACGTACTCTAATTACGGGCACATGAGGCATTTCACTAGTAGAGCTCGTGGCTAAATAATAACAGCCGCTCGTGTCGATCTTCAGGTTAAGCCGCGCTTGCCAAAGTTGGTCCGTGGATGGCTAACCACCCATTACATACCGAGTTTACTTCGTGCCTCGGAAAGCGCATTAAGGTGTTTTTCCCGGCTGTCAATTGTAAATCTTTGACAGTCGTTACAGGTAATCAGTGGCCGGAAAGTCTGACAACCAGTCTTACCCAGGGGTATCATATTACCCAGTACTAACTGGTTGGTGGAGGTTAGATAGGCAATCGCTCCATGTAAAATATTGGTATTCAGCTGCAAGCCGACCCCAACATAGTTGGGAAAAGGCCCAGTGCGGGTTGGTAGATGTCACGTGTCTTCGAATTTTTAGTTCTTGAACATACCGGGTTCTTCAGAATGTATTTCTTCACCGTTTTGAGAGCAGTGGTGATGAAATAAGTTACATAGACAAAATGCCTGCCTAGGTTCGAACCTAGGACGCAAGTCGTGGCCGTTACCATTGGTCCACGACCACCTCAGCACTCCGATCCGATCATCCTAATAACTGTTATCAACCTAAAATGACCCACTTTTCGCCTTTAAGACGCCGTCTAAGACTACGATAAAAAAGTTCTACCTGTACTTATTTATACTATGACCTCACATTTTTCACGGCCTACCCCCAATTTGTTACGATTGCCCTGTATATATTTCGAGATTATACCTGTGCCCGCGTATACGCTTGCGTTGGAAGTTTTGTTTTTGGTTTTCTGGGTAGTGACAACACTAGTTACTGAGGTACCTACCAGTAGTTTAAGCCGTGTGTGAAAACTTGGCTAAAGGACCTTGTTAAATGTAGCAGTAGTGTTTTCTTACATAACGCGATATTATAATCTGGTTTGAGGAGAGGTATACAGGAGGGTGGAGTGAAAAAAAAATAGTTTTCAAGTTTTAAGATTCCTGTATGATCAATCGATGATACGTAGTATTAGATGTGTTCATGCAAAATATTGGCTATTTAATTCAATATCTTAAGGTAGAGCATTAGGTTTGAATTTAAAAAAAAAAAAATTATTGGCTATCAAACAAAATTTTATTTACGACTATATAACTATCTTTACTACGATATTTATACGTAAAATTACTAAAAGAATGAATAACTATGCAAAATACATACAAAAACATCACAAAAATACATATTATATCATGTATAAAAGTATGCGCAGAGACGCCAAAAACCACCAAATGAATTGCCACTTCGCTATTTGGTCTCCAGTCTCGTAGGTACAGGGACATATATACAGGGACTTCTACATTTTGCCAGTTATTTTTGGCCGAACCATCAACCGAGTAAAGCAAGTTAAGACTCCTCGGTTCAGAATCTTTCAGCAGCATCATCATCATCATCATATCAGCCCGGAATCACCCACTGCTGGGTACGGGCCTCCCCTTTATTTCTGCCACACTTCCCGGTTCTGAGCGTCCCTCATTCACGTGTTTCCCGCGACTTTGACGATATCGACACAACGAGGTTTAGGACGGCCCTGGTTTCTTTGGCCTAACCTTGGCCCCACTCAGTCAAAGCCTTGCTCCATCGACCATTTCAGCATATTTTATGAAAAATTATTCACTCTTTTTCTTTGCTTTGCCACCCGACTTTATAATTTTAAGTCCTGTACCAATCAACTCAAGCTGAATGATGTAACACATCATCATCATCTAACCTAACCGGATACAGCTGTTTACCAGTATTTTATATGGAGCGACTGCCTATCTGACCTCCACAACCCAGTTAGTACTGGGTAATACGATACCTCTTGGTAAGACTGGTTGTCAAGACTTTTTGGGCCAGTGACTTCCTAACGACTGTCAAAGATCTACAAATGACAGCCGGGACCAACGGCTTAACGTGCTTACCGAGGCACGAAGGAAACTCGGTATGTAATGGGTGGTCACCCATCCACAGGCCAACCTAGGCAAGCACCACTTAACCTAAAAATCGACCCGAGCGGCTGTTATTATGTAGCTACGAGCTCCTCGAATGATGTAACACATATAAAAGCATATATACAATCATCAAATATTTCGTTATGAATCCTTAATCCAATTGAAATCATAAGCGGCCAAAGATGAGACGACATTGTACTTTGTTTTATCGTTGCACATTAATTGGGGAAATCTTGTCGAATATTAATTGATTAAATCATAAATATATTATTTGCAAAAAACGTGGTATACAATGGTGTTAAATAAAATTAAAATAGTTCAAACACGTTCAGCTAAGTTAGAAAAAAAAAGAATAAAAAAATGCAACATTTTAGGGTTAGGCAAAATGATGGTTGTGTCGGTCTACCAGATAGAAGACCATTTGCCTTTGATCTTGTAGCAACCCGTTGAACTGTCATGAATTTATTGTAAAAATGCCTCTATATCGTGTCTAAATGGTAGAAGATGATAATCATGGGATATGGTAAGATAAGGCAAACGCTAGCATGGTATATTCATCATGTAAAATCCCATACAAAATAAAACAATCACCAAAAACCAGGTAATGTACTTTCGATTAAAAATTACCATCCAAAAGAAGGCTAAACGGCTAAACCAGAATCCTGTTACAAACACAATTGATGTCAGAATTGGCTATTAGGGATGCGTAGTAAATCAGTGGAGGCCTCGACGGAACCCATCTAAGCGTTTAAAGCGATGTTGCACGCAAGACTAGTATCAAATTTTCGTTCACACGTCATAATAAAACGCATTAGAGGGACCGTGTGTTACACCGAAGTGTAGCAAATTGATTTGAAGTGTAACAGAATTTTTCTTTATAAAAATTGTTTGTGAAAGGTAGAATGTTTTCTTTAACGGGAATTCATTATCTGCTTCGTTTGAGTGGAGAGAATTTCCGCGTAAACAGGGGTTGTGAATGAAAGGTAAAATGCAGGTTTTAAAGAGTTTTTCTTTAGAACTTTATCCTGTTATGATCGCAAAGGCTGCAAGATAGTGTAGAGTTATATGAACGGTAAATTATAAGGCTCTTGTTTGATAAATAAGCGGTTCAACTCAGTGGTTTAGTTAAGAAATATTAAAATCGGAAAGTTTTTCTAGAACTTAATACTAAACTTTGTACAGTTAATGTGGCCGACATTGTGTTGTTATTCGTTTTTGGGTAGATGCCTTATCAGGTTATTTTCTTTCAAGACATTTTTGGTTTTGTTTTGTGGAGGTAACTATTCCACCTAAATATTGAACAAAATATGAGATTTAATTTTTTACCCTGGCTTGTTGAAATAAACCTTTGATACCACAGAAACAGTTCAGCAGTACCTAAACACTTGTATTTCTGGAATAAGAATCAGTGAGTATTGCTTTAAAACATATTTCACATCTGTCTTTACTCCATCTTCTTCTTTCTTCTGGTTCCTCTCCAATTACTGAAGGTTGGCCATCAACTAGAGTATTTCTTTCTTGACCTTTGCGAGATGGAACAGCTCAGCAGTACTCCTCAACCTTTTTCTGCAGCTCATCGACTTACGCGACCCTTCTTTGCCTATCGTTATTTGTTGCACACCCTTATGGATAGAAATCAATAAATAAGCAGTCACATTCGTTCCCCCAAATCTGTTACACCATGTTGTAATAAACGGCCGCCTCACAAACCGCGATACACACATATCAGTCTTTCAAAGCAATCTCTCTTCAATTTTACACGCGTTTGCACGTAATACGATCGCTTGATGGAATCTTGGGAGACCTTGCATCACAATCTTGTACATTGCTCGTTCACTACTAACAATTTCATGAGCATTTCATGTGTTGAACGCAATGAATGATGTAGAATGTGAATGATAGTTTCCTAAGTTAAGTGCGTATTAGAAATTGGTGGTAGATTTATATGAGGCGTTCTCTTGGAATTTGTAATAATTCTAATGATATCATTTGTCGGTGTAATGTATTGGAGCTGACGACTTTGACTGTCCTCGATTTTCTGAGCAGAAACATAACATGGCTCCTGTTTTGCCTAGTAGAGTTATGCAAAGGTCTGTGGTTACTTATGGCACACCCATATTTCGCCAGTTATGTTAAGTTCGATGTATATAGGGCGAGCCTTATGCCAACAACTGAGCACAAATTTCGATTTAGGGCTGCTACTGAGAAATTCCTAGAATAAAAACCTAATATTTTTTGCCCAATCCTTAGCTCATAGCGCTCGTAGTCTCTGCCAGTCCCCATTGAAAATTAATGGCGTGATTTTTTGATTCCCTGAACCAGAGACGTCAGTTCAGCAGTAGTGAGCAACGATCCTGACTTAGTTTATGAAGTCCTAAACTGAACTTTAAATGACCACATTTTAAAACAATGCCTACAGACTCAAGCGCAGTTTATTCCATTATCTAACATCACATTCATCTGCCACTATCAGTTACCCGGCTGCGGGTCAAAATGGCGACATTCTGGTGTTGATGCTATCATATAATTACAATAAACCCGGAGAATTTAATTACTGCGCGGACCGAATAGTTTGTGTTCCAGTGGAAGCTATAATATTAACCATTATAACCATGGAAATAGCTCGGCTTAGATTATACACCGTGACTCCAACAGTGACCTGCTAAAAACATCTTAGAACAATTATAAAGGGTAAAAAAAAAATCGTGGGACCAAGAATGAGTTATTGGGGCTGAAGAGACAGCAAATGACCCCTTCTTTCATCCCGTTCAATTGGTAAACGATGCTCCAAACACCCTGTATAACTTGGAATCTGAAATCATAGACTAATTAAAATATTCTTCCTGACATGATAATGAGATACAAGCTTTTGTGTCTTGTGGAGATCGGAAGTTATCTCACGGGATCATACTACCGAAATAAAGATTATTGTATGACATGGTTTAACCGTATGCAAAATTCGTTCAGCATTCACGGCGTGTAAAGGTAGCAGACGGACAGACAGAGTTACTTTCGCATTTTAATATTAGTCTGAATTAATAAATCAGGTATTACTTCTTTAGAGTAATTCTGAAAGCTAACTTTTTTGAAAGAAGAGATCATTGATATATTATTCAGAGTTGATAGACATTTCCAAAAGCATTATTAAACATTGAAACTGCCACAGCCGTATTAAGCATCCAATCCATCGACCCGTAAGCACGGCAACATCCCGCCACATCCGGAAATAGAAAAACCAGAGAGAAAAAACAAACCTCCAATCAGAATCGTTTGAATTTTAAATTCTGCTAAAATATTTCTACAAAAACGTTGACGGGAAGTATTCCTGCCAGTTCTATTTTCAAATATTTAATCGCTTTCGTCCGTTAGTCTAGAAGTTGCATGCTCGACTGCTGAGCATGAGGTCCTGGGTTCGATTCCCAATCCGGCAAAGTGTTATCGGGAATTCCTCATTTGCAGAATTAGAGTCTGGATTTGTACCCGGTAGATGGCAAAAGGCTCGTCCCTCCAACATAAGACTTGCACATAACTGGCGAAATGTGGGTGTACTACTATTAGACACACTTCTGCCTAACCCTCCTGAGATTACAGGCATGATGTTGCGTTATATTATATTTAATCGCTTTCGACTATCGCTCGCATAGCTATAGATGTGCACATAGCTTACTATAAAGCTAGCGTATCATGAATTTAGGATGTCATCAATTAATTAAATTGAATTTCAGCCAAAAATTAATGCACAGTTGATTAATTTGAAATAGTAAGTAAGGCTGTGATCATATTGTGGTTCAATTGGACTGCTCAATTATAAGAACCTTATTTCGTGCATATTGCACCTCATTTTACACGTGCAGCCTGTGGGTAGATTACACTCAAAAATCGTACAGCGCCCTTCGCGTTCAATATAATAACGCGTTCCGGGTATTGATGGGGCTGTTCCGCTTCTGTAGCGCATCAGGGATGTTTGCTGATGCGCGTGTCGATTGTTTCTACACCACGATGCGAAAAAGATGCGCTTCCCTGGTGCGCCGGGTGCGGGCCAGTCCCAACATTATACTGCAGTGTGTGGCGAGCAGACTGGACTGTTTGTGTGTGAATCGTTGCTGCAAGCTTTCTACTTCGGTGTTAAGCTTGTAGCAGGGATTCGCATAAATCTATAATGTGAGACAGTGTTAGGTTAAGTGTGTAGGTTAAGTTTACTAACATAGTTGTAAGGAAATATTGTTACTAACTTTGTGAGTCCTGTTACTTGAATTAAATATAATAATAATAATTATGAACCAGTAATTACTATGTCTTGATTATCTTTGATGACTATTAAATAATTGATGATAGTTTTTTTATTATATGTGCATCCATTGATCATCATCATATATCTCACTCAGATCCAGTCTGACCATTTCCTGTCCTCTCCAGCGACGCCCTAAGCCGAGTCTCGTACCTCACATGGGGTGCCCTTAGCGCGCTGTCGCTTAAGCATAAGCATAATCAGCCTATAATGTTCCCACTGTTGGGACACAGACCTCCTCTCTATGAGAGGGAATGGGCTGTCGCTTAGTTTATAAGTTTTTTTTCCCCTGGCCTTACACTCAAGGCACCCATAGGGTAGCCTGGGTAAACAGAAGCCAGCCTCATAGGTAGACCTGCTAGATGCCATTACGAAAAAAATAATTATCATCATAATCATGTTCCTACTTTTGTCGCATGTGACTTGGGGGCCGGTACAGCACGTTTTTTCTTCCATTCCCGCCTGTCAGACGTCACGCCATCATTCACTCCTATCAACTGAATTCGATATGATTAGCAAATATTTATTGATCTTATCAAATATGCCAAAAAAAAAAAAACTGAATTATTAAAGTCGAAACTGTGCAAAAATCATGGTAATTTTATCTAAAGTTTGTTTTTTTTCTCTGTCTGTAAAAATATTTTGTTTATCACCAAAAAACATTACGGAATTTTCTTTTTTAATTTAATCTTTTCGGTCAAAGATCGCCAACATTTTCTCAAAAAGAATAAACAAATTCGCTCTTTCACTACTCTTAAATTTCTAAAGCCGCTGAATTTTAACACATAGTACCAAAGTGCGGTGTTAACAACATTCGGAGTTAAAGTTCAGAAATAATTTAATTTGTAAGTGTACTTGTTTATTTCGAATGTACTTTACGACTGCGGTTGGGAACGGCGCTGATCGTAAAATGCGGTTTTTTTCGTAAATCCAGGCTTGAGTCACACCGTTGGGTATCGTGCGAATGTTCAAAGGCTGTCGTTAAAGATTTTAGGATCCCTAAGGAATGTTTATAGCCCTTACTCACATTTGATTAAGTATGTGAATGATTTTATTTAGATATAAGCACTATTATATAGACGTGCCCCTTCAATGCCACGACTAACTATTAAAGAAAACTATTCCTCTAAAGAAAACTTAAACAGTCAAAACTCTTTATGGAATAATCTGTCTCCAATCTCATTAGTAAAATAAATTTTCGTAATTTAATTTCATCGTACTTACTTGCACGCTGTGTCCCACTGCACAGCAATGCTTATCTTTTCTTCCACCTTAAAAATAGCTTAGTATAGAGAAAAAAATATGTTAAAAGTCAAGAAGCATAATTACATTAATCTTTTCACAACTTCCCGTACCTATTTTGTATAATTACAAACCCCCATTTCGCCATTAAACCAACTACAAATTAGCATTGTCCTCCACCTAAGACATAAATTATAACACAAACACAGTTGTCGCAAACGGGTGACATTTGTTTGACAGCTGTCACATCTGTCAGACTACACTACTAGCTTGTCAGTTGCTCGGGAGTACGCTTAATCAACGTAGTTTCATTAACAGTTACGTTTGCTTGACGTTTTGGTATGTAATCTATGTTTGTCGTTCGTCAAATCGCGTAACTTGGGGGGACTTGTTAATTTAATGTGTTACAGTATTTGGTCTTTTGATCCATGTGATTAATAGGATCAAGCATCAAGCAGTTTAATTGGTAGTGGTGTGAAAAAAATACTTATATTTTGTTTTACAATTTCATGTCTTCTTCATGTCGAAATCGATATTCACTTGTGTTTGTGTTATTTTCTAGTCCTATCTAATCACCCTAGGACACGGGGTGGATTAGCGCCTTATCTCTCACAAAGAGATGGCTTAATATAGGGGTATCACATCAAGTTACTACAAACACTGTTTTAAGCTTTCACGGTTTACAACTAAACTTATACTGTCACTTACGAGAGCTCAAAATAATGAACAATCACGAAAGATATCCCGTAAGTGACTGTATAAGTTTAAATAATCACAAACTGTAAAATTTCTCGAAATTATTTTAAACAACAAATTGTTGATGGTTAAGTTCAAAATCGAATGAGAAAATTTGTCAGTTTCTTGTAACTTGATGCGCTGGCGACTGTACAACAAAATTAAAAAAAAAAACTCGATTTTATCCTTTACTGCATACGCAAAACTCAGGATGATTAGAGAATTCTCGTTACGCTTCGGTGTAACAGAATTCTTTAATAGCTGTTGCAGTCATTCAAGTTTTATATTTTTATAATTAGGTTTATTAGCACAGTTGACTCTGTTTAAAAAAAAACTTTACGTGCGGTTCTATTTTCTTAACGATCAACGTTTTTTTACGAAACGCTGTAAAAATAAATGTTTTAGCAAATGGCATGATAAAAAACGGTCATCTGGTTTATGTTGTGGAGTAAGCGACCAGCCGCCATTGGTGTTTGTGAATGAAATGAGTTTTTTTTTACACTACAGTCGTTTGACAATGGTATTTAACGTTCGGCCTTGTCGCGGAAAGTTTTATTGTTCTGCTAGTTAACCTCTTTTTATTTTGTAATGTTTACACTGAATTGTTCAGGTACCTACTACCGGCATTACATTAGAAATTCATACCTACACAATGGAAAGAGAACCAAAATGTGAGATGAATCATTATGAAAAAACCTGGGTGAAATACGCACTCGTTCTCGCTTTCTGTCATTGTCAGGTATTGTTACCGCCTTGTGCCTGTGATATGCATCAAGTACCTATGCATCATTATGGAGAGAGTCCAATTACTTACACACATCTATAGAGCATTGGCTAAGAGGTATGCAACCATCATAAGAATGAAAGAGAAGTTAAAAATATGTAGCGGACAGTTATACAAAATTAATACAGCGCCATCTATTACACAAAGCAAGAACTAACATAAAATTCTGAATCGGGCTATTAAAGTTATCCGCGACCTAAGAATATATAGAAAACCGGGCAGTAGCCAGACACAACAACCGTCTGGACGGAGGATCTTCCCTTTCCTATAGGGGATGAAGAACTTTACACCATACCCCTATTGTATGGGCCTGACAAGCTACCTTTTTGGTAGCTTATCAGGCCCTTGCTTCCTCAGGTGCAACTAAGGTCTTTGGGCCCATGTTTTGTACACACATATTGAGGAGCTCGTGGCTAAATAATAACAGCCGCTCGGGTCGATCTTTAGGTTAAGCCGTGCTTGCCTAGGTTGGTCTGTGGATGGGTGACCGCCCATTACATACCGAGTTTCCTCCGTGCCTCGGAAAGCACGTTAAGCCGTTGGTCCCGGCTGTCATTTGTAAATCTTTGACAGTCGTTAGGCAGTCAGTGGCCCAAAAAGTCTGACAACCAGTCTTACCAAGGGGTATCGTATTACCCAGTACTGACTGGGTTGTGGAGGTCAGATAGGCAGTCGCTCCATGTAAAATACTGGTATTCAGCTGCATCCGGTTAGACTGGAAGCCGACCCCAATATAGTTGGGAAAAGGCTAGGCAGATGATGATCAGGCCCTTGCTTATGTTAATTTTGTTCAAAATCATTGTAGAAATACAAAACCCTTTGGAAGTGATTGTCACTTGGGTTACACCCACAGGATTACCCCAATTCATAACAAATAAATGCTTTAAGCTGTCCAAATTCTTTCTAATACAGAACTGGTAAATAAAACTGTAAAGTATCAGATAAAACATCTACAAAAAGAAACGGTTGGTCGGATGCCACATTTTCTTTAACTCCGATTTTACTACAACCGACATCGACAGTACCAATATAACTCCGGTCGACACTGGTCAATTTTAATCCAGTGGATATATTTAGTGAAGGCCGAACGTTGATGATAAATAACATTTTATTACATTGTCGTTGACACAATTCGTACATACGACGAAAACAGGCTGTACTCTCCAGTGTAAACTGGCCTCGCTTTTTACTGGGTGTAAAAAGACGCGTCATGTTGTTCCTATCGCATTTTGGACATCAAACTAAGTTAGTCAGCTAAAGGTGCGATCAGATCGACCGGACCGAACTTAGACAGATAATGTACTGCAAAATATCTGACCAAGTTGTGTGTCCGCAGTCAGGTCCAGTCGGTTTAAACACACCAAGTTTTTGCTAGAAATCAATTTATATTTTGAATTGAGAAAATTTCTGGGGTTCAAAAGCTTACAACATTTAAAACTCGCACATATTAAAAAAACTTAAAAAAATCCGACCGAATTGAGGAACTTCTCTTTTTTTTAAGGTCGGAATATTCAAAATCTCTCAATAACGAAAAAGTATGGTCGTGTACAAAAATTATCGCAATATATGTGACCTTCGGCATCGTTAAGTGTTTTATATCCATTATAGGCTTTTCATAAAATGAAAGGTCAGAATACACTGGTCATGTATAGTCGATACGTTGTCATGTAAACAGCTACCGAATGTTGACAACCACTGATGATATCGGGCGATTCCAATAATGGCCACTCTTTTGTTTTCTTTTATATCGCATGGCCGTTTTATTTTATAGGTAGAGGAAGTGGCGGGAAATTATAGCCGTTAATAGCTCGTTTTGAGTGTGATGTCTTGAACGGAGTAGTTTTAGATTAATGCGGACTTCGCTAGTCAATGTACTGAAATATCTGTCAGTCTGGTGTCCGCAGCCGATCCTACCAATACCTATGTGGTCCTCCGGACCGAATTTCGGCCATAGTATAGTATATAGTGCACAAGTGTATTCGCAGACACAGGTGCACTCTCTCATTCTTCGTTCTCGTAGTCCGATGTGACGGCAATCCGACACCACAGGATCAACGAACTGGACTTAACGTGCTCTCCGAGGCACAGAGTACCACACCGTCCACTTCCAAACTCCGGGGCTACTACTAAGAAATTCTTAATGGAAAAACCCCAATAACACTTTGCTCGTCCTGGAAAATAGTGCACAAGTACTGAATGGGTAGTGGAGGTCAGATAGGTAGGTGCAGGTGCAGCTGCATCCGGTTAGACTGAAAGCTGACCCCAACATAGTAGTAAAAAGGCTAGGCAGATAATGAAATAATGTCTCCTGCATACTTGACTAGTATCCGTTGAGATATTCCTAGTACGCAGGAAATATTATTACTAACATAACATAACATCACGCCTGTTATCCCTGAAGGGTTAGGCAGAAGTGTATCTAATAGTACACCCACATTTCGCCTGTAAAGTTTCAAGTCCCGCGGGCGCAAATCCAGACTCCAAGGCAAATTAGAGAAATTCCTGATGGAAAAACCCAATAACACTTTGCCCGACCCGGGAATCGAACCCAGGGTCTCATGCTGAGCAGTCGTGCTTGCGACCACTAGACCAGTGAGGCATTATTACTATTTGCAGCCATTTATAAGAACCCGGTAACACTTAAATGGGAACACTGTTAAAATAACGATAACAGGGAATGTGTACCGTAATATATTTTCACCTTTACTTTTTCAGTTTGTTGCAAACAGTACAAATTGTAGAACAGGCTAATAAGGAGCTCCAAGAAGATGGTGGAAATGAAATATTGCTTCAAGTTACGCGATTCTTGTTCTTGTTATGACTGGAAACATTATGATGTTACACTTTCTGTTTACTTTTATAAAGGGTGTGAAGAACCAATCTTTCGGCTTCGTTAAGGGTCTATTTGACCCTTAACGAAGCCGAAAGATTGGTTCTTCTTGTCTTTGCGATCATTTTTTTCTTTTAGACCATACCTGGGAACCTTCTAGTTACGGAGATATTGGGGGTCCAAGTTCCAACTTTTGCACAAGTTTTTTAAAATACATGTTTTATTTATTTAACTATTTATGTACACAGAAGACAACACAGGAAAAGTAATGAAAAATAAAAAGATGATGATGATGATGTAATGTAAGATTTTTACTTTAAACACCTCCACGACCCTCGTACTATTCAATCGATCCATCAGCACAATGCTTTTTTTTTTTTTTTTTTTGGATGGGAAATCATCAAATGACCCCCCCCACTCTGGGCGGAGCGGAAGGGAGTGTCAGACTTGTACTGATTAAAACCCATCCATGTTCCTTCTTTGCCCTTTGTGTTCCAGGGCCACGGTGTCTCTTTCGAACAGTCCCGCAATCAGCACAATGCTTTGAGTGCGTTCCATCGAGTCCTACCGTGAAACATGATCTTTCACCCCAAAAAAAAAAGTTATTTAGTTTGATGTACAGAATGCTTGTTTGACGGCTTCGTGAAGGGTCGGTTTACACCCTGTATACAAAAATAATAGTATTTATACCTCGTAGTCGCTTTATCACTCTGAAGTTTGTAAGTCATTTACTCTTCAGGAGAGACAAAACTTAAATAATATGTCCGGGGCACTCTTGGCAGTTTATCTAATCTGTTTTGACAACTAAAATTAGTCGTCCTCGTATTTAAGGACTAAATATGGGGTAATCCTCAAAGCGCAACTATTTTTAAGCGCAACTAACTAACCGCAACTAAATTATTACTATTTATTTTTGATGAAAAATAGAGAGGGGTATGATGGATTCATATTTTTTTTTAATCATGGTTGCGCTTAGAGAAATAATTTAGTTGCGCTTAGTTGGTTGCGCTTTGAGGAATACCCCCTAAATATTCATAAAACATTCAATTAATCATGTGTTTTTTCTTTTGTTTCAGGTATGTTTTCTTTTACGCCAAAAGTCTTAGGTCAGGTCAAACTGACGCGAATAGTCCTGAGATCCCATGATTATTAAAACAATCAAATGCGCGCAGTTGATTACGCTTCAGTATGACCAGAGCTTAAACTTAGAAGACAGTTGGTGCTGAAGCCAAGACTACACCAAGTCATCGCAGTGAGTAATCAAAAAGATATGTAACCATTGAATGATTTGAAAGAATGTTATTGTCATTGATATGAATTGATGATTATTATGATTGAATGATTCATCTGTGAATTATTTTAATAGTGGGATATATGTAGTCAGCTGTTAAAAGGTCGTTTTGAATGATCATGTTTATGTTAATTCTAGGTTCAGGTTTGTGACTGGGTGTGGTGTAAATAATTAGTTATGTTGATGTTGCGGATATTCGAATTATTTTGCATTGAGTATGAGACTGCTTCGTCGGTTGAGTGGTCGCAAACATGACTGCTGAGCATAAGGTCCTGGGTTCGATTCCCGGATCGGGCAAAGGGTCATTGGGTTTTTCTATTACGGTTTAAGACATTTATTTCTCAAAAAGAATACAATTCACTTAATATGAGAAATACAAGGTAATCTTAAAACTAAATACAAGAATTACTTTTATAGAAGGTAGGTACTCGTAAATAAGTTTAGTAGTAGACACACAATTTTTACAGTGATTATTAGTAATTTCTCAGTAGCTGCCATTTTGCGCCGGGTGGATGGCAATAGGCTTGCCCCCTATTACATGGGACTTAAACATAATTGGCGAAATATGGTTGTTCTATTAGGTACAGCTTTGCCTAACGCTTTGGCGATTACAGGCGTGATGTTATGTTATGTGTATGAAATCATCGCAGTCCACTGCTGGTTGTAGGCATCTCCTAAGCTGCCCCACAGCACCCTATCTTTTAACATCCTCATCCAGTCTGCCCCAGTCAGTTTTCTCGTCACCAGTCGGCGTTCCACACTATGCTTGCCGATGCGCGGCTTTTTCTGCAGGACTCATTTACCAATGAGCCATCAGTCCTTTGATAAACACGACCGGCCCATTGCTACTCTATCTTAATACATTTACCATTATTCGACCATATTTTGGCCTCTCTATAATCTAGGTATTTTGTGCAGACAATCAAGAAAAAAAAAGATCTAGAATTATGTTTCTTGTACTAAAAAACAAATCAATCAAATTATGCCTTCAAAAATCAAAATAGCACACATCAGTCACTCATCTTAAAAATACATTCCATAACTTTCTTTTGACGTAAGTACGTAACACATAAAAGTGACCAACATCATCCATACAAAGTTCTCTTCGGCCATAAAAATAAATAATAAAAATGAGTTAAAAATGAGTTGGTAATAAAAATGTTTCGACCACAGGGAGTCGTTGCGGGTAGTCCAGTATTTTTAAAGGCCAAACTTGGACTCAGGCGCGGCATATTGCATGTCATCATTTGTCCTGGGACGTGAAATTTTTGGTGTGGGCTCAGTTACAAGCGATAGCGAGTTTGTTAATGACGTATTTTTTGTGTATAGTTAACTAGGCTATAGTCTGCGGCTTCGTTCGCTTTGTGATCGGAAATCATCCACGAGATCGTTATAAACACACAACATATATGTATACAACATTATTTTTAGTATATGCGAAACCTGAATAAAGTTTGTTTAGAATAAGTAACTGAATCGATTCCAATAATTTTTAAACCATGTTATATTTTGTCCGAAAAATATTTTTTAAAAGTTACAAGTTGGACACCGAGCGACATTAACTACCTATCGCGCGCTCGCGCTGCGTGGTGACCACACTTTTGTGCGGACAACCATATAACACAACAAGCTTATAACTTTGTGATTTTTCATGATACAGTTTTGAAATTTTGTACATAGATTCTTTACATAAAAATACTAGACCCGTGTTTCGGGTTTCGCATATATTAAAAGTAATGTTGTATAGCTTATGGGACTTGAGGATAATGTAGCTTCCCATTAGTGAAGGAATTATCGGAATCGGATCGGTAGTTCCGAAAATTACCCCCTATACTCAAACTTACAAACATTTTTTCTTTATAACAAGTATGGATTTAAGTTCTTAAACTGACATGGTCATCAAAACTAAAATCAGGAATTCAAAAATAAATTGTAAACATGTTAAATAGCCCGTTTTAATATAGATAGATTTGTTTTTGTTTTTCCAAATAAAATCAGCAACCTTTTAGATTCCACTGAAGGCAATCTACTGGGAAAATCTCTCTCAAAGTGTCACCCAACATAATTGAGCTTGAAAAATCCTGTTGCACTCTTCAGCCGCTGTTAAATGAGCTTAGGGCTGCAAAGTTCACCGCCTCTAAGCTAATGACAGCTGTAACAAGCTTTAGGGTGAAAAATAAACCTTTTGAAGAGGTAAACTGAAATGCGAGAGCTATGGGAATCTTTTTGGAGTTATTTTTAGTTAACAGGTAATAAAGGTTTTTTTAAACCTGAATGCCTCTGCTCTTGACTTCGATGTCGCTTGATGGAAAGCTATACAGTCCACTATTAAACTAGTTTGCCCAGACGGCATTTGTATACTTTTTTAAGTACTCGATAGTTAAAAGATTTACCAAAATCTAACCATTTCAGACTGATTTTTAGTCATGCTTGTGTGCCTATAATTGCATTACAACAACTTACTAAATGATAACTATTAATAGAGACTCAGAAAGTTCAGCTTTTGGAAAAATATCTACAAAAACGTTACACTCCTTCTGACGCAGTCGGGTCAAAATTTCATCAAAAATACGTTTAATACATATGTATACGTTTTATACATGTTTATTATTTTTCATGTCTGTATGTATTAGTAATAACATTATAACATCACGCCTTGTAATCCCTGAATGGTTAAGCCGAGGTGTACCTAACCCTTACACACACATTTCGCCAGTTATGTTTAAGTCCCATGTAATAGGGGGTGAGTCAATAAATAATAGCCATCAACCGTGCGCAAATCCAGACTCCGTGGCTGCCACAGAATAATGAAATTCCCGATGTGGCCGACCCGGGCATTGAACCGGGTCCACAATTTTAGTTACCAGGACCTCATCCATGTATTAGTAATTGTATTTTAATATATAAAAAAAAAAATTGTTTACATTTTTATACTAAAACGCTCACCGCTCATCCCATACACCAGCTCTTGTGCGTAGATGTTGATTAATGGGCATGCCGCCTCTCAGTAACTCGACTAATGCGATTATCTTGTTACTAAAACAATGAATGGCAGGCTTATGATTTTTATTTCATGACACACGACATGATCATGACGGAACCTGTCTCATACTCTTTGAACTTATTAGAAGGTGGAAAAGAACCGATTACTTCATACTAGCTTTTGGTCGCGACTTCGCTCTCATTATGTGTGGTAATTAACCCTTGGGAATGTTTTAAATGTAGCCTATGACACTCGGGGATAATGTAGCTTCCCGTTAGTATAAGAATTTCAGAATCGGAGCAGTGGTTCCGAAGATTACCCCCTACATACAAACATTACCTCTTTATAATATGAGTATAGATAACATCATCTGCCTAGCCTTTTCCCAACTGTGTTAGGGTCGGCTTCCAGTCTAACAGGATGCAGCTGAATACCAGTATTTTACATGGAGCGACTGCCTATCTGACATCCACAACCCAGTTAGTACTCGGTAATACGATACTTCTTGATAAAACTGGTTGTCAGGCTTTTTGGGCCACTGACTACCTAACGTCTGTCAAAGATCTACAAATGACACCTGGGAGCAACGGCTAAACGTGCTGGCCGAGGCACGGAGGTATGTAATGGGTGGTCACCCATCCACAGACCAACCTAGGCAAGCACGGCTTAAACTAAAAATCGACCCGAGCGGCTGTTATTATTTAGCCACGAGCTCCTCAATATGTGTATACAAAACATGGGCCCAAAGACATCTTAGTTGCACCTGAGGATCCCAATGACTGTTTAAAAGGCAAATTGCTTTATCTACCACGCTGTGTACGTAAATTCATCACCATCATCCTCATGTCCTTATCCCAACTTAATTGGGGTCTTCGCAGCATATCTCTTACTTCCATACATCTCTGATAGCCTAGTACAGTCTCAAGATCTCAAGTACAGTGATGACACCTTTAGCCAAATGAAATAAGTTTATTTGTGCACATAGGTAAAAGATGGGGTTTCCTCTTTATCATGTGGTTAGTGCCTAACCTGGTGACAGAGTTTTTATGCCGCCCATGGGCCTCTGACTTGGCTTTACATGCCGTTGAGAAATATCTCTGAGGCCTGTTGGTTTCCTCACGATGTTTTCCTTCACCGAAGCAAGTGATAATTATCCAATACGCACATGAATCCAAAAAATCAGAGGTGCGTATTTGGGGTTCGAACTTGAGACCTGATGCCTTGGCAGTCCGACGGCCACACCACTAGACTATCAGTGCTTATCATACTTACATCAGGTGATGAAATACTTTACGCGAGGGCAGCATGGGTTTAAGCCTAGGACAGGCCGTGTCGACGGCGCGTTCGTATTCCTCAAAGAGATGTCAGCAACGATGTAGGGGTCCGCATGGGCCGATGGCTGCCAGGGCTGCGGGACTTATCGAAAGAGATACCGTGGCTCTGGAACACCAAGGGCAAAGAAGGAACATGGATGGGTTTTAGTCAGTACAAGTCTGACACTCCCTTCCGCTCCGCCCAGAGTGGGATAATTTGTTGATTTCCCATTCGAAAAAAAATCCTGTGACTTACTTTTTGTAATCATCAGCAGGTAACATTTCATCACCAAATTAAAGAGATATCTTCACTGACAAGAATATAAAACTTAATCGCTTTCCCGACAGGTAGGTAATCAACTTGTCAGAACTAGTATGTGTTGTACCTTTTTTGCTCCAATGCCATAGTGAAGGGAAAAGCGTGACCAATATATAAACATTATGTGGTACATTATATGAAGAAATCGATTTCTTGCGTTATGTGTTCACACGTTGAAGTTTGTTGGCATAGAAATTATAGTTGTGGCATGTAGTAATGGTTTTGACAGTATTTAACGCTGGCTCAATGCACATTGATCACCGAAAAATGCATGTTTAACATGTGATGGTTTTATTTTTAAAGACTTGGATTACAGCCTAACAGATTAGTTACCCGACCCCCATTCTATTTAGAAAGTTTTATCCAAAAAATCAAGTGCTTTGTTTTCAAAGATTTTTTAAGTTAAGAATTGAGTTCATGTCACAACAATTGCTACACACTTCAGCACTCAGTCACGACACCTCGACAACTGACACTGACGTTTCTAACTGTCACTTTGACAGCTGCGAACCTGTTAGCCTTATCTATCCATCTGTGGAGGCTGTGATCTCAGGAACTTAGTCGTTAATCAGTCGTGTTGTCTGTCTGCGTATCATGGGACTGTAGACCATTAGTCATACGCGTTTTGTAACTTTTGTGTGCTTTTTTTTTGAGGAACGGTATCTTTGCGGTTGAGTTGCGAATGATTGTGTTAGAATCTTTTCGGTGTTACCGTATTCATCTTAATAAATGATGTGTTTGGTAAACAGGGTGTAAGGGACACCGACGCTAAAATGGTTACCACGTATACAGTCCATCATACTGCTGAACCACAAATGAATTTTTCGAAGGTTATCAAAAACAAACACAGCTGTTTTCTATAAAATTGTAATACCTACACGGTCAACATGTATGGTTTTTTATTAAATAACCGATGAAAAAATCAAGTTTATTTATTTAATTAACACTTTAAGCACAAAGTACAGAGACGGACTTAATGCCATAGGCATTTTCTACCAGTCAACCTTAGGGTGATGCAGAGACAAACAGTGGTAGGTGTATATATCTGCAAAATTTTCGCTTGCAAATTTTGCAAGTTCGAATTTGCCAGTAGGAAACTCATGTTCATAAGTACCCATCAGTCAGTAGACAAACGAGCTAATAAGTACATGAAATGGTTTAGTATTTTTAAACAATTTTATCTACCTAAATAACAAACAAAACACATAAAAGAAGTTCTCAGTATTGAGCAGTTAATCTTCAACGGTGTAGATTAAGATAACAGTCATACTTCCTGTCAAACAGACCATTGACACTTTGTAGGCCATAAAAATATCAAATATAACGATGTAGACCACATAAATGAGGAACGTAACATACCGATGTGACAAAACCAACAAAATACTTTCCTCGATCTAGGAATCGTATTCAGGACCTCATGCTCAGCAGTAGAGCTTGCTCTAAACCAAGACTGCTCGACTTATTTTGAAGATCGGCCAAAATTTTGATTCCATTTGACAACAAGCAGGCCATGTAATAATAAAACTTGCCTATAACAACGGTAGATTAGCTGTTAACATTAATTAAACTTTCAGTTAGTTGTTCATTGTTTGCTAGATATTGGATAACTGAGGACGGGTTCATAAGGAGCAACAATTTTTTTTCGATATGTTTTTACGATGCTGAAATCGGTTTTCGTCCGTTGACCACTTTAGGCGGGCCAATTCAAATGCGTTGGTGGGCCACAAGCCTGCGGTTGAGCAGCCTTGCTTTAGAGTCTAGCTAGACCAACGAGGCATTCTAATCCATTCTCATACATTCAAAAATACCAAAATTGGTCCTTGAATATCTATAAAGAAAAACAAACATTCCCGATCGTCTATCAGCAACGAGCATCACTTACTTACAAAAGGGTATTTGGGCTACGTACACGTGTGTACGTAGCCCAAATCGACAAATAACTATAAAACCGCACACACTCCGCCGCCCTTAGGTCACGTACCGACCGTTTTTTCCTTGCATAACCGACTATATACGGTTCCAATTAATTAAAGTTTGAGTGTAGACCGTGCCTTATCTTTAGTGTGGCGTGTGCTTTAGTTTTCGCTAGTGTGGGGACTTCAATAAAAATTGATACATATTTTAGCGGGATACATTGGGATGGGCCGTGATGTGTTATCGATTTTAGTGTTGAATAGTTTTCGTCATAATGTTTATTCAATCGAAGACAGCGAATCTTTGATTGGATAGATAGACACCAATAGACATTATGACTATTTGTGTGCATTGTGATGTGTATAAATTCAATAAGTTTTGCATCTTTGCCAAAGTCTGATTTTATTGAGAATTGAGACAGATTGATTTGAATTTCTATTTAAGATGAAAATGTCTTCAACGTGGCTTCGTTCGACTGTGTTTATCTATCAAGGTGAATGTCCTATTGTACAATACAATTTATTGTTCAGCACGAAATCCTTTCATTTTATTGCTGTATATTTTTGCTTTTTTTCACTTTATATCTTTCTCAGATTTTCACACAATACTTTAGACCTTATTTACGAGTCCCAAGTCTCTACTACTAAAAAAACGTCCTTCCATTTTTAATGCCCTCAAAATAAAAAACAGTCATAATTCTATGAAAATAGTTTTCAAAGTGTCTTGAAATTGAAACTGAATAACAAAAAGTTTATTGCATTTTCAAAGGCAAACTAAATTTGTTTCTTCATAAACACATTTGGGTAGTTTGCGAGACACGAGCGAAACTCCGGCGGGACGTGTGCATTCTGTGGTCTAGGAGACGGCTTGCGCACCTAATTTATTTATTTATTTATTGGTGTGATTTTTGGTACATTTTACATGAGATCTTAATAATAAATAATAAGT
Source organism: Noctua janthina (assembly GCA_963576755.1). Classification (NCBI taxonomy): domain Eukaryota; kingdom Metazoa; phylum Arthropoda; class Insecta; order Lepidoptera; family Noctuidae; genus Noctua; species Noctua janthina. The sequence continues at coordinate 9,402,939 of OY755075.1, read as the reverse complement.
TCCTCGAAAATCTACCTTAAAGGTGTACACTCTTTCACATAATTAGGCATTATTATAAAAAAGAAGAATAATCAACATTTTAAATTAAAATAATTGCAAACAAAACATAACTTAAAACAGAAAAAAGCAAGCAAAACATTAACAATTGAGTATACTTTAATAATGAATGGAATAAAGATAATGTCAAAATTGAATAAATATCAATGTCAATTCTTACAATTTATTATTACGGAATCAAATAAAAAAGAATCAGATCAGATACCTCATCCTAAAATCTGAGTAGATGTTTTCATGAAAATTATTTTGTTGATATTTTTTTTAATTCAAATTATTCATGTATTTGCCACGTGTAACATATGGATTGACAAATATAACAAACGTTTTTTAAACCATATCCTACCTTGACACGTGTGCAAATAATATGCCTTATAATAATTCAAATGTTTATATCACAAGGCATTTATTAATTTATTATAAAGTAAATTATAAATATTATAATTTACCAAGTATAATTTTATGAATGTGGATGGGTATATGAGTAGAGGAAGACCAAAGAAACGATGGGTGGACTGTGTAAAGAATGATATGGCAAGAAAAGAGGTGTATGATGAGATGACGAGTAATAGAGAAGTTCCATACTTCTCTATTACTCGTCATCAGAAGAAGACATGCTGCGCCGACCCCAAATGAATTGGGATAAGGGCAAGAGAATGATGAATTTAGTGTTATAATTACTATAAAACATAATTATCCAGTGTGACAGATAGGTACCGACAGTCTCTATAAAAAAGCAATAAAAAACCAAGCTACTTATTTATTTTGTTAAGCTTATTACAACAAAAAACAATCACTCTTAGACAGACTTTATTACATGTAATAGCAGTAGCGTCTTAAGTTCAAGAGTTCAAATCGTGCGTAACGATTTGCCTTCTGTCTGCTTGCAATAATAAAATTAATTTATATCAGAGGATTTAACATGGGAAACGACGTAATATTTATTTAGATAAATCACTTCATAGTTAACTTAAGTTAAACATGTAATGCCAAATAAGGAACCAGAAAAGACATATTATGTTATGTAGGTTAACTTAGTTAACTATAAGATAAAAAGAGAATATTAGCAGTAGGAGGTGAGACACTAAAGGGCATTACATATAGGAATAATCTGTGCAAACAAAAAGTCAACTCTGCATTTGTCTACTGCTGAACATAGGTTTGTCTCAAGTTGCGTCAAAATATCCTGTCCTCCGTTATCCGTATTCAGTAACCCAGCCACCATTAAATAAAAAGTAGCTGCGAGAAAATATCGTTCGCTAGCTCCTAGCCTACCCGCTAGGGATGTTTGTCAGATTGTCAGCGCGCGTGTAAGCGCCACTTGCTCCCACCTGCAAGTTGCCGAACTCTGTCGAACCGATAGTTTCCGTGACGTCATCCGGCACATCTGAGACCGTTCCTATTGTTTCGGTAATGATCGCTTGCTCCCGTTAATTGTAGTTAGCTTTGTTAGTGCTGCGCTAATGTGCGCTGGACTTTCTCGAAGTTTCTGTGTGCTGGGTGGTAGGTGTTATTATTTTGAGGTTATTGAAATTATTGTTGAACTCATTGAACATAGACAAGTTGTGTTTAATGAGTTGTTTAATAATTACGCAAACAAATGTAGGTGAATACGTTACGTACGTCTTCAAAAATACCTACAGTTATCACAAAAACAGTTAGTTGGTAATAATAATTTATTCTTTACAAGTAGTCTGTGTACCGATGATATTTCCCAATGGCTGAAATGATGAACTTCCATAATGATTGTCACCCTATTTTATTCTATTAGGAGACAAATTAAAAAAAGTCTTAGTCACTTTCGAATCAAAGGAGACTCTTGGGGAAAATTCAAGGCGTTTCTGGTTTAGTTTGTGCTTTGTCAGTGAGCGAATTGAATAGTTTTTTTGTTACCGTACATATGATTTTTGTTCTGTAACAAATTAAGTAAGAGAAGTTAAATAACGTCCATGTGCAACTATAAACAAAACACTAAATGACTATTATTAGCCAGATCCTCTTCGTTGAAACCCAAACAAAGTTTACTTTAAAAACACTAAATTAAATCCGCGACAGCCGGCTAGACTTTAAATGAAGTCATTCGACAATGTAACAATTTGGAACTCCATTCTCATCCAACTGTCAGGCCCCGAAAAATAAAAATAGATGTCCAACATCACATCCCCATTTCCGGAGCATTTCCACACCAACATTGTATTTTAAAAACCGCATAAAAGTACTGTTGTCCATTTTGAAATACATTTTTTAATTTGCAGCTTAAAATGTATTTAAATATTCAACGCGTCTACTGATGACTAAATTTATTCGAAAGCTAAATTTAGTTTTGGAATAACCCGGGAGTTTGAATAAATTATTGCACCTCACTATTTAGCGTTGACAGTGTAAGGCTGTGGGCACATTAGCTCTCTAGTGGGATTTAGTGTCTATGATAGATAGCTTTTGAATTAGTCTATGGGAAGGTAATTCAGAGTGAAAATTAGTCTTTGCAACATGAACAGTGAAATAAAAGTGAAAATTCAAAATCACAGATACCTATAAAATAATATTAAACGCATTCTAAGAGGAGTCAGTACATCTTGATTCATTTCTTGTTTTTACGAATTTACATTTTAATAGATTTCCTAAGCCTTAACATTTCCTCACAAACATAAGTTACAGCAGTAGCATTTTTTTTTATGTAAGACTGCCCACACTAGGGATTATTCCTCCTGTATCGTAGGTGCGTTTACAAACATTTAAAACTCACATACACAAACAGCTAGACCTGGAACAACTACCTGTAGATTATACAAATATTTGTTCCGTGTGGGGATCGAACCCACGACGCGCAGCGCCGCAGCCAATCGCTCAGACACTGCGCCAACCGTACCGTCAATTCAGCATTAGTTCATTGATATCAAAAATGTATTCCAAATTCCAACATAGGTTATTCCCATTTATCAAAGGAAACATGTACCCACTCTAGACAATTCCAATAATAACTCGTCTCTCAATATTCTACAGGGATATCAAATACGTGTACATCTCAAACTTGAAACCAACAAGAATTCTCCCGAGTCTATTTTCCATTTATAAACCATTTCGCGCTCGCCACAAAATAATTCAATTTAGTCACGTCCACTAAAATAGAGACATTGCCATTCATGTACACTGCCCTTTAATGCATTTATAGACCCGTATAGGGTTGTCATACGTCCTTTATCCGGACCTGTCCGCCTCCCCCCCCAACCTCCGGTCTTTTCAAGACAAGGGGTTTTTTTTTTAAAAGTCCCCTACCTGAATACTGAAAAAAGCTTAATTTAAAATTAAAATGGTTCTTGTCAGGAATTTTTGACGGTGATGCTAATATTGGTAGGCCTGCGTCCAGAAGTGGACGTCTTTCGGCTGAAATGATGATGTATAGCTGGATGTAGCTCATCATTGGATAGCTCTTTTTGAATTGAAAAATAGTTACTGTGGCACCAAGTCCGAAATCTTTGTCAAAGTGGAAGATATCAATTTTAGAAATACCGTATTCCCTTTTATCCTTTGTAAACGGCAGCCCTAGTCGCGTACATCCGCGCACGAAAGCGCTAAATACGTATTTAGCGGTAAAGCGCGAAATCTACCTTTTTGTTGTTGTCTGTACTGCGTAATGAGTCGCAAGTTCGCAACAGTATCGGATTCGGATGGAAATTAACTGAAATAAACGGACTGAGGAATAAATGTGTACGGACTACAGTTATAATGTTCCGTGTACACTTGATACTTTTCGAGAAATGTTCCCACTGCTGGGACACATGCCTCGTCTCTATAGGCTGTGAGAGGCCGGAATCCACCTCAAGGGCGCAGTGCGTGTTGGTAGATGTCACATGTCTTTGCATTTGTGGTGGGCATGCCGGCTTCCTCACGATATTTTCTTTCACCATTTTGAGAGCAGCGGTGATGAAATAAATTGGGATACTTTTAGCATCGAATACTAACATTGGCTAGTGCGTCGCGTGTTATCAAAACACGGTGGTAAAATCGCGCATTTTCGAAAGTTAAAACTGATCATAAAATTAAAGAGTTAAAGGTAAATCGACTTAGTGAAATCCATGGCTATGCTGTCATTATTATCGTGTTAAAATCGCGTGGTCGTTAAATGATAGATAAATAAAACGTACTTAACGCTTGGTTTTAATGGCTTGAAATTAATATGGAAAAGAAATTTTACTATTTTTTTTAATTTTACGGATAGAAGTTAACTGGCGGTTTTACAATCGCCAGTTAACTTCTATCCGGCGAATAAGTTTGTTATTTTGACAGAGACTCTGTTCGTATGCACATTCTGTTAAAATGTTACATTTACTCTTCAGGTAAAAGTTTTCTAATTATTGAAAAATCAGCCCTAAGATTTACTAACTGCTAATGAGGGGCTAATAAATCATCAATCTTATTCAAATTGAACGAATAAATAGTGTGATCTCTGACCTTTCCTTTTATCTTATCAGCTTTGAGGGCCTCAGAAATAAGTCACCTGTTCAAAACTACAACGGACTGCGCTATGACGATTCTGATCGCGCCAAGTCGCATCATCAGTGCTTAAAGTATTAAGTCTGCGCCCACCGTTAGCCACGTGTGCACGCGAATGTACTCGACAGAATTATTTATGCGTTTTATTACAGAGTAATTTGTAAATGATTGTACAATGTTGATGTTGCATGTGGATGGAGCTTTCAGTAGGTGTATCATTATTTACGATAATAATGTGATATGTGTTTTTGTGTGTATGTATAGGTATATATTATGTGAGGAGCTCGTGGCTAAATAATAACAGCCACACGGGTCGACCTTTTGGTTAAGCTGCGCTTGACTAGACCATTACATACCGAGTTTTCCCCGTGCTTCGGAAAGCACGTTAATACCGAACCGTCTATATTTTTTTAATTATGGGGTAAAGGCCTCTGCACATACGAAGTAGGAATGACCATAGATGATCACTAAGTCCTGTCCTGTTAAGTGTGTTCTTGATTTCCGAACATAAAGCCGTCCGTCCGATTGCCTTTATGATCCGATCGTCATGTCCAAGATTAACTTCAAAAGTACCAAGTTACCTTTTGTTTGACCTTTCAATGCCATAATAGTACAATATATTTAGATACACACCAGTAAATTCATGCTTTAGAATGTTACTTATTCGTAATAATGCAACCAAGACCACATTTGAAACCCTTTTGTTAACATCATTGTCACTGGTCATGACTTGAACCGCAGCTTTCTCTAACCCATTCGAATACAACCTCTTATTTTGTGAGTCACTCCTGAAAAACCAGTTCTCAGGTTTGACAACAGGCCCGTTTAAAAGTATTTATCATGAATCACTCTACTAACTTAAATATTTGTACAAAACGAATCATTTTAGAAGGTTTTTTGCGCATTACGGGAATCGATCATTACTCATTTTTGAAATGTCGTCACGTTAATAAGGAAAACGAGTGTTTTGTTGTAATTTCAGTGATTCAGAGGTCAGTCAATGTTTTGGTTTATTAAGAATTTCGAGTGTTTAAGTTTTTTCTTAAGAACTTTAAACTTAGTGTTTGTGTTATAAAGTTAGTCATTCCAAGTCCGTCTCGGGTAGGGGCACTGTCATTTCGCGTTTTTTGTGGATTCGTCCTGTTTCTTATTTATTACGAAGTGTTGAAGATTGATGGAAAACGCTAGAGCAGCTTAAACGCGGCGTTTTAAAAACATCATAAGTCATAAAGGCATAATGCCTTTTTTGGATTTCTGTTTTACTGTTAATATTTTCATTGAATTAAACGAGTACTTCTTACTTTAGTTCTTAACAAATCAGTATTAGTATGACGGACTTCAAACTGTACTTAAATATTTTGCACAGTTCTTCCGATTTTAACTCCAAAAATCTACCAATCATATCCACCCTACATTGCGGTCAACAGTTTATTATGAACATTTACAGTGAATTATGCAAAAATATGCATTGTAGTCAATGTTTGCATAAAACATCAGTCGGATAGCTGGCAGTTCATACTAATGCAATGATATCATCAGTTTCGTAGATTATTCACACAGAGACACGGATAAGTAATAAATGGAGTGTCAATTTGCAAGCGAATAGCACTATCGATCGGCGATAGGTTACTCCGGTTATGATGGCAGGTAATCTATGGCATGGGTGTAGCATGTTAAGTGCTATTTCCAGCACATAAAGAATCTACACGCATACTGCCTTCATTCATAAATGTAACTTTGCATTTTGCCATCAATTCGGAACGCAGTAATGTAGTTGGTCGTTTCCTATGGAGAAGAACTGGCAAGAAACTCTATGGTCACTCTTTTAAAAATATTTGTTTTCAACATTGTCTTAAAGGTTTCTGTGTTAATACTCTTACTTAAGTATAGGAGGACAGCGACAGCCTGACAAAAAATTGGTTCTTTATTAGCGTTCACTATTCAAGACTTTCTCAGTGTTCCATTCAATAATTACTCCGTGTACAATCGTGATCTTAAATTAACATGCTGTTTAACTTTTAGGTTGAAACTATTTATTTTAGAAGTGTAAGCGCATGATGAATCGTGATGAGTTGCGCGTGATTTTACTTTCATTTTCGTTTTTTTTTTGCTTAATTTTATAATGTTTATTGTTTAGTCTAGGAATGGGGTTTCTGTCGACTTATGTTTTACGTGGGCTTTATCCTAGTAATAACATAACATGATCACTCTTATTTTCACCGAAGAATTCAGCAGAGGTGATCTACCTTTCGCCAATTATGTTTAAATAGTATTTCTTTAGACTTATAGTCACAACAACCTCTATACAAGTCCCCCCGGCATACTGTTACGCAGTTTAGTGGGCGTATAAAATAGTTGGTCCAGAATAAATGATTTATTATTTCAAATACATAACATGAGCACTTCTAATTTTCCCTGATGAGCTTGGCAGAGGTGGTCGTGTTGTAGGGTCCTCATAATCACTTGTGCGCAAAATTGATGTTCTAAAACTCCTATTACTTTTCTCCTCATCATCTGCCTAACCATTTCTCAAATACATTGGGGTTGACCTTCAATCTAACCGGCAGCTGCATATCAGTATTTTACATGGAGCGACTGCCTATCTGATCTCCAAAACCCAGTTATGTACTTACTAGGATAGTGTGTCTGGTTAAAAATAAACTCCTATTTTCTATAAAACAATAAATGCCACCAAATCAGCCGCACACAAGACAAAACACCAATACCGATTGAAAAAGGAAATCAAGTCACTTCCATAATTTTTCAAATCAAGAACCATAAAATTGGATACGTCGTACGAACCAGCACGAAGGCGCGACACCGTTCGGCCAGATTTTTATTACGAACACACGTATTCGGGACACGTCGCGGGACCCGAGTGGAGCCGAAGCCACGCGAAGGCAATCCAATAGGGCTGGCTCTGGCTGGTTGTGATTCCGAACTTCGAACGCTCAGATTTTTTTTTTATTGCTTTCCAGAATTCTGATCGACATTTGAAATCGTGTGGGAAGTTTTGATTTTGAATGTGGATGGCTATAAGAGTAGAGGAAGACCAAAGGAATGATGCATGGAATGTGTGCAGGATGCTAATTATGGCTAAAAAGGAGGTGACTGCTAAGATGATGAGTAATAGATACGTATGGAAGAAGAAAACATGCTGTGCCGACCCCAAATAAATTATCGTCATGATGTTTTGAAATCTTTTACGGTATTCTTGGTTTAAAGTGCTGCACTAGTTGAAGTTTAACCGAGAGAAGCGGTTTATTATAGTGTTTGCAGATAATGGCGGCGTCTGCGGAACATTACCCATTTAAACGTGAACGTTAGTGTTGTATGTCGGTCGTGCATCACTCCAAGGTTTCTTATTAAGTTTCCTCTCTGATTCTAACGAGTAACCTACATACTGTAACACTAATTATATGTAGTTAGTTACTCATCAAATACCTTAGTACATAAAAAACAACGCAGGGAGCAATCGTGGTGATAATCACTCGCACCTGGTTTTTTTTTACATAGCAGTCACTGTCCTACTGCCGGGTAAAGGGCTCTCCACCTCCAGGTATCCTTTTCACCCATGTCCTGAGTCACCGTAGGATATTTACGGTCCACAATTACTATATTCATGAAGCCATACCATTTCCGGTAGACCAAAATACCAACAATCCAGCCACAAAATTGCCAACAAAATACGAATATCATTTCCCCATATTGAAAGCCCATGCAAAAATATTTCTGGGAAAAATAAATTGCCAATATAGCAACCCTACACCGAACGCACCACAATTTTTTTTCTAAATTCGAAATTTGAACCGCGATTCCTTTTAGCTGTCATGATTTATAGGAGGTGCTCATTTGAGCGGGAATTTTTGAATCTTATTTAAAATTCGATATGTCTGTCGCTTGAGGCTGCATGAATATGATTCGTGGTGTGCATGCATATTAAAAAATATTTTTGCGGTAGATGATGTGTTTGGTAAAAAGGTTATTCCTTGTGGTTGATTTTTGATAAAGAAAAAACGCGTTATGGCCAAGAGTGACGAATATCTATACTAATAGTATTATAAAGAGGTAAAATTTGAATGTAGGGGGTAATCTCCGGAACTAATGGTCCAATTCAAAAAAATCTTTCACTGACAGAACTTTACATTATTCGTGAGTGCTACAGGCTATAAATTACATTTATATCATGCATATTAACCGAGCTTTCACCATTTTAGCCGACGAAGTCGCGGGCGATGTGCTAGTTAGTCATAAAACAACAAAACACAATGTATTTCGTTAAGCAATAAGTGACTTTTAACTTAACAGTAAAACTCTGACCAAACCGAAGCGAATCCCGCTCGGGATTAACTTGTATGGAGTTGTTCAAACTGGCGCGAATAGTGGCGTGACTTCCTAATCAATCAAGCAAATAAAAGCTTCAATATTACTAGAGCTTTAAGGAGCAATATAGCGAAGGAATAGAGCAAATGGAGGCTCATGAAAACCACAGTAATGAAAAACAGCAAACTGTTTTCGGAAATAAAAAACCAACTTCGATCGTCGTTTGTCTTGGTATGGACATGTAATGAGGAGGGATGAAACATACGTAAAGGACTTGAATGTTGATGGATGGAAAGAGAGGAAGATCAAAAAAAAGATGGATGAAAATGATGGCGTGATGTCTGACAGGGGAGAATGGAAGAAGAAAACGTGTTGGGCCGACCCCAAGTAGAATGTGACAAAGGCGGCAGAATGGGTGATCGTTAATTAATTTTAAAAAGGTTTGTAAATACACATTACTTTCTAACATCCATGCTTTATTTCAAGGTCCATAAAATGTAACGATGTTTTTTTAACACAGAAAATAAAACAATACATTTCTAATGTTACCAGTTTCAAGTCAACAAGCACATCTTTTACTTGTACTCGGAATGAACGGTATTTCGTCGTTTTGATAAAATTGTGGGACGAATTTAACGTTACAAGATAACTGTGTATGTAAGTATGTACGTGTCAAGATTTCTCGAAAACAAACTCTTTGTATGCACCGCTGGACGCGTAGGCAGTTAATATCTAGTCTGGTTTTCTTATCTATGTAGAACGATTTTTGGATGGAATAATAAAAATGTGTGAATCATACGGTTTTGTGAAGTTTTTTCGCGCATTCGTCACCTTATAGTTGGCAATGCTTGTCATGTAATAAGGTCATGCATAGAAGTAATACCAGGATACGTACCTAATTGCTTATGCATAGTGGAATTCTGTAAAATACTTAGATCAGCATCTTTCCTTGAATAGCGCGTGTTACCAGGTAATAAGTTTATTATTTGAGGCAGACTGAATGCCATAGGCATTTTCTACCAGTCAACCTGGTGAAGCAACACAACAAACTACCCAGCAACACATCTATCTCATAATAAAGAATCTAGAAGAATTGTTATCAAAACCAATATTTCATCAACACGAACCTTATGGTTCAAGTTTCCCACATAGTCCTAAGGCCAGTCCATCAGTGACTTGCGTATGCGCCGGCGCCGATGTTATCGGCGACCTCCAACTATGAAGTTGAGTTGCGTTATTAAAAGGTCAGATGCATTAACGGAATGGGTAGTGAGACTGTGGACTTGGGACATATTTTAAGAAATGCGTTTTGAATTACGGTTTTGCATTTCTTGCGACTAAATTGATAATGAAATTAAATTTTGTTATTTATTTCTGTACTGGGATCTGTATTAAAGTTTTCTATCTGACTGAATTCGGACAAGAAATGGCGACACAATTTCAGAGGCCATGGTCTCTTTTAAATTAGATAAAACTTATAACGATTGTTTGTCGAGACGAAGAAAACAGAAAATTGCAGATAAAAATAATACACACGGCGACACATCTAAATTTCCAGTATAAGCTGGCCTCGCTTTTTATAAGGTCCCCGTACATAAACTGGTTCTGTATAGCTTGATTGGTGCGTACAATATATGGAACAAGATATTAGGTCACGATATCCGTTGCGTGACGATTAAACAATGTATTCTTATTTAGGAATGGCATAATCTATGGTGACCCGAAATAGCTCGATGGTGAAGAATTAACGTTAAGAAACATTAAATTATTTGGGACAACCATTTGCTAGGCGTAAATTAAATACAAACTTTTAAGAGGAACACCCATTTTATCAAATTTTTCAAGCACAAATGCATGCATTTGGCGCATCTTATGTTGCCTTTTCAATAGCCAGGACTAATATGTCGGGGTTATTTCGCAGTTCCCGGATAGTTTTGACTAGCCTTTTAGCCTAGCTAAGAAATAAGGCCATAAGTCCATTAAGTTATTAGTACCTTGAACAAAATTCTCCAAGTCCACAGTCTACCCACTCATTCCTTACAGCTCGTAACATTCATAACACAAAACAATACACGATTGATTGTGCGCAAGCGCAAGTGAAACGCAAGGTCTACGCCCAAACCAAAGATAATATAATACAGTATGTATCAGAAAATTATGGTTATACTAGCTTATAACCGCGGATTCGTCCGCACGGAGTTCGGCAATTGTCCTAAGGGATCGGACTAGCGGGAGTAAAAGTCCAATGTGTTAATCTAGGTCATAAACTATCTGTTTGCCAAAAGCCTCCTTCACGAAGCCGTCAAGCATTCTGTTCATCAAACTAAGTAACTCTACGCAAAAATTATTACTATGACTTTTATTTTGGGGTGAAAAGTACTTACGGTAGGATTTATTATGTTGATGAATGCAATGCATTGAATAGAATTAATCTTGAATTTAAATTTAAAAAAGTTGGAACTTTGGCCTCCCATATCTCCGTAACTAAAAGGTTTCCAGACATGGTGCAGAACAAAAAAATGATCGCAGTAACAGGGAGAACAAATGCTTTTCGGCTTCATAAAGGTTTTTTTTCAACCATTATTAGTACACCATTCTGAAGCATGCTGTATAATATCACGCCCAAGCATGTCTGGAGGCTTGCATCATATGTGTAGTCACTGTCAATTGGCGATTGTTGGATAAACATGTCTGTTTTGTTTGTCTGTCAGTGTCAGGGAGTATGGATGGATTGATGTTTAGTCTCAACGTACATAGCATCTTGCCTGTCCTGACCAATACCAGGCAAGTTGTTCAAGACAAAGATGTATATTATTCTTAATTCGATAGATATGTTATAAAATAAAATAAATAATATTTTTTTTTTACTTTAGGCAAAAAACCCATATACTTACAACAAAAATAAAAAATGAGACATAAAATAGTTAAAGCAGTAAAGAAATCTTTAAAAATATCATTAAATTCATTAAAAATTAAAAAAAAAGCATTAAATTGTTATGAAATGTCCTATGATATAGGAGGAATGCCTATTACCATTAACCGGCAAAATTGCAAGTCTATCTCTTTGGTCTAGTGAGCAAGCCTTACTGCCGAATATGAGATCTTAAGATTCATTGCCAGGTCAGGCATTGTGTTATTGGGTTTTACAATAAGACATTTCTCAGTAGCAACCACAGAGTTTTGATATATGCCTAGTTGATGGCAACAAACTCGCTCGACTGTGAGCGAGTCTTTTGCCATCAACGTCATTTTGCCAGTTATGTCTTAGTTCCCCGTAATTGTATTGGAAACTAAATTACAACTGGCAAATGAGGGTGTACTGTAAGTACTCCTCTGGATATTCTTTCGGAGATTACAGGCGAAATGTGCTATATAAAGGGTGTAAATAGGGTTAACGAAGCCGAAAGGCACTTGTTCTCCCCGTCATTGCGATATTTTTTTGTTCTAGACCATACCTTCGAACCTTCTAGTTACGGAGATATTGGGGATCGAAGTTCCAACTTTTTGACAAGTTTTTTTTTTAAATGCATGTTTTAATGTAAGATTTTTACTTTAAATACCTCCACCTCTGTACTATTCACTCCAGCCATCAGCACAATGTCTTGAGTGCGTTACTTAGTTTGGCGTACATAATGCTTAGTTGACGACTTCGTGAAGAGACCTTTAACACCCTGTATTAATGTGAAAAAACAAACAAGAAAAGTATACAAGTCCTAAATAATGATAGCGACTAATACTAGGTAGGTACACACAAACCAATGAATATTTCCAAATATGTAGTTACAATATCGTGATGATAGAATAGAATAGAATAGAATAGAATAATTTATTTGTGTAAAAACATGGTACATTAAGGTCTTATAAATAGGTTTGTGAACTTACATGTTTCGCCATAAAATGGCATACAAATTTTTGAACATCTTAAACATAGAATTTTATTACAACAACAATTATTATATTTATATTTTTATATGTCTAGTTAATAAAAATAACAATAATAGACTCATTTAATAAAAGAAAAATTAAATCAACTTAAAGAACTCAGAAGCCATATCTATCGGATACTTTTTTATCAAGAAATTCTTTCAAACTATAAAAACAATAATTGTCAACAAGCCATTTATGCAATTTCGATTTAAAATATTTTAAAGGGAGTACTCTTAACTCTTTTGGTAAGTTGTTAAAATTTTTTATTGCAGTGATTAAACTATTTTTTTGACATAATGTGCTTTGATGTGAAGGTATTCGCAATCTTGTGGGGTCTCGACGAGTGTATTTCGAATGCAGGTCACATGCTATAAAAAATTTAGAGTGTTCCTTCACAAATATACCAGCCTGCATTATGATTGGAAGATGTATGGTGACAACGATGCTGTATATCTCTTGTCACTCATCAATAGCATACCATTTATTGACAATTTGCATGCGCAGTGTCGTTACATGTGTTGTAATATATTTTGTTATTGTATCTTTTGAGGACTTGAATGACGCAGCTCATTAGCTAAGCTTTTTACCCAACTGCGGTGAAGCCCAAAGGTAGGATAATGTGTTAACGTTTCTAGTTGAATTACTATAGGAAACTAAAGTATCGCTTTTCTGGCCTTGTACGATTCAAGAACTGTGCTACTTCATAATTAGAAAAACATTGTTGTGTGGTTGTCGTGGTATGGGCTTGTGATGCTGAGGAATGAGGTAAATGTCGTGAGGAAAGTTTTGAGTATGAATGTGGATGGGTATAAGAGTAGAGGAAGACCAAAGAAACGATGGATGGACTGTGTGAAGAATGATATGGCTAGAAAGGAGGTGTTTGATGAGATGATGAGTGTGTTGCGCCGACCCCAAATGAATTGGGATAAGGGCAAGAGAATGATGATAGTCAGAAATCTTACTATACAGGTCAGCAGTTTTCTTGCATGAATTATTTTTATGCAACATGAGAAAATTCCTTGTAATACGTAATGGCAGCTTTTTATTTCATAAAGTTCTTAGACGGCTAGAAAAAGAAGAAAAATAGTCTTAAGCTCCTGTTACTGACAGCTTCAATAGCTTGTACTAGAGTTTTCATAAGTTAACTAGGAATATTTAAGAAAAAAATTGTTAGATGACAAATATTCCGATTTTCTTCGTTCGGGACCTTAAACTTACATATACTATTATTTATACTGCCGTTGGTCTAGTGGTCGCAAGCGCGACTGCTGAGCATGAGGTCCCGGGTTGGATTCCCAGATCAGGAAAAGTGTTATTGGGTTTTTCCGTCAGGAATTTCTCAGTAGCCAGAGTCTGGATTTGTGTCCGGTTGATGCCAATAGACTCGCCCCCTATTACATGGGACTTAAACACAACTGGCGAAATGTGGGTGTACCATTAGGTACACCTCTGCTTAACCCTTCGGGGATAACAGGCGTGATGTTATATTACTATTATTTATTTAGGTGACGGAACTATAATTGATTTCGAAGATTTCACTTTACTGTCACATCTAATTGTTTGATGGAACTAGGGGTCTTCCAATCCTGATGACGCTACCACAAGACACCGTTTCGAGACGATAATATGCGACATGTAGGTGATGTCGAACGTGAATTTAATTACTGAGGACATGGCGGATTACTCCGAGATTAATATAGACGGTACACGAGCTTACAATATCCTTGTGATCGGTTTCGGAGGTATTAATATGGTGGATGAGGTATTTTTATACTTTAGACATTCTTCTGGGGATCGTGAATTACATGTTTAACTAGCTGTTGTCCCCGACCTTTGTCCGCGTGAAATAATTAAGCCGTGCTTGCCTAGGTTGGTCTGTGGATGGATGATCACCCATTACATACCGAGTTTCCTCCGTGCCTCGGAAAGCACGTTAAGCCGTTGGTCTCGGCTGTCATTTTAGATGTTTGACAGTCGTTACAGGTAGTCAGTGGCCCAAAAAGTCTGACAACCAGTCTTACCAAGGGATATTGTATTACCTAGTACTAACTGGGTTGTGGAGGTCAGATAGGCAGTCGCATTCAGCTGCTTCAGGTTAGACTGGAAGCCGACCCCAACATAGTTGGGAAAAGGCTAGGCAGATGATGACTTCCCTGTTTGAATCGGATTTTGTTAACAATTTCAAGGGTTTTATTTTTGGACGGAACCCTAATTCTTTTTCTAAATTAAAGGTAGCCTAAGCCCTTTTAGCATCATGTGCAGTAACATGTCAGAGTTCTACAAATGACAGCCGGTAGCAACGGCTTAAAGTGCTTTCCGAAGCACGGAGGAAACTCGGTAAGTAATTACTGGTCACCTATCCACGGACCAACCTAGGCAAGCGTGGCTTAACCTAATGTCGACCCGAGCGGCTGTTATTATTTAGCCACGACCTCCTCCTGGAGTGTTCCAATTTCAAAAATTCAAAAACTAATCCAATGCCGCATCCACCGATTATCCTCCACCTACATTCCGTCATCCCGTCACCCGAGCATCAGTAACGCTTTGTCATACCACCGTAGATATTAAATTTCTTAGACGACATATTGGTGCACCTTTTGTGGACTATATAATGGGTGCATTATGGGAAATAGGTGGTCCCTATGACAATGAAGAGGGATGAAGCTCGTGTATAACACAAAGGATATATATACATATATGTATATAGGTAAAGCTACGTGTCTATGTTCCTGCTTTGATGTTCTAAACTAATCAAAGGAATTTAATGGGATTTATAAGTGTAAAAAGACCCCTAACGAAACATAAAGGCACTTGTTCTCCCCGTCATTGTGATCAATTTTTTGTTCTAGAGATATTGGGGGTCAAAGTTCTAACTTTTTCACAAGTTATTTTTTAATACATGTTTTTAATGTAATTTAACTATTTCTTTAAAAAACATTATTTCGCGGATATTGGTGTGGGTTACACGTTTATTTAGTTTAAAACGTATTCTGTCATACTTTTTGTAATGTGTAACTGTTAAATGTCCCAATCCAGTAAAATAAAGAAATAAAGGAATTTTATCACTTTTTGAAGGGATCATTAACATCACAGTAAGACATCATGATGTCATCAGTTCGTGTATACTATTACATTCGAAAGTGTTAAGCAATTTCAAATCGAACTTATATGAGGTAATCGTGAAAGCACGAAGTAGTAATACATAGCTTTAAGTACATAAAGCTATATGTAGTAACTTGAAGAAGGGAAAGTGAGCTTTTGAAGTAGATTCTTGCGTAATGTATAGGGAGATAATAATCTAATACTTAGATTTTTGGTAAAGACTTTTCGTAAATAAAAGCCGTAAGATTTTTATCACCAGTAGACTATTGTCAATTCATACTTTATGTAATTTTAAACTGGCTACGTTTTATAATAATATAATGACCTAAAATATATATAACAGATACTCATTGCAATATTATTATGGCCATGTACTCACTAGTTTTAAGCCTAACGTTTAACTATGGTCGTGTACATTGAGCATTAAATAGGTAAATAAATAATGTGACACCTATGTTATCTTACTATCTATCAAAGAACAATTTATTATCAAGTAACTTGTCATTGTTACTGAGATAGAACCTTATGACATACAGACGTACTTGGTAGGGTATTATTTTATTGACCCCTGAACTACTGAACCGTAAAATATTTATCGTATAGTGCAAAATTTATCACCATCATCATCTGCCTAGCCTTTTCCCAACTATGTTGGGGTCGGCTTCCAGTCTAACCGGATGCAGCTGAATACCAGTATTTTACATGGAGCGACTGCCTATCTGACCTCCACAACCCAGTTAGTACTGGGTAATACGATACCCCTTGGTAAGACTGGTTGTCAGACTTTTTGGGCCACTGACTACCTATAACGACTGTCAAAGATCTACAAATGACACCCGGGACCAACGGCTTAACGTGCTTTCCGAGGCACGGAGGAAACTCGGTATGTAATGGGTGGTCACCCATCCACAGACCAACCTAGGCAAGCGCGGCTTAACCTAAATATCGATCCGAGCGGCTGTTATTACTTAGCCACGAGCTCCTCTGCAAAATTTATCACCATGATACATTAATAAACAGATTCCAATCTCTTCTTAACACTCAGATGCACAAATTGATAGCCCAGCTAATATTAATAAACGTACCAAAAAGCTTTTATATGCAATAAACAAATCTTTCAATCAATCACGATAACCTTTGCTAATACTTCTTAATAATAAACTAAAAGAATTCATTCGTTTAATAAGTCGAGAATATTGTTAAGTATTGCGTATTTTGTGTTACCGTGGGTTAGTGACATCGGTTTATTTGAAAAGTGACTGTTAATGCGATTAATCAAATCAAATCATATTTATTTCTGTAAATTGGTTTTACGAAACACTTTTACATGGGCCGGTCTTTCGTACCTGAAGAAACATCCGAAACAAACTCAGAGGTCACTGTCTCTTTTAAAGACCAGACATTGGTCAAGTCATATGAGGACCATGCAGATTAATGTCTGAGATGGTCTTCTTCTGACCACCTTAGCTAGTAGAAAAATATGTAAGTATTTAAGGATTTTAAGGATCTTCCCAATCCGAGCTTTCATTAGTAACTTTGCGACTCTCCCAAATTCGCACACGACCAGTAACTGATACAAATCGCTAAGCTTCATTGCGAGATTGACCCTCTGAACTCGACGTATCGATTGCGTAAGTTTTCGTGAGAAACATGGCCGGCTGGCTATTGCACTGTCTTCTCAACATATTGGACATACGTGTCTGGGATTTCATGTCACAGTTCAATACATGAAACTTGGAGTAATTACATACAGTGTGTAAACGGACCCTTCACGAAGCCGTCACCAAGTAACTTTACGCAAAAATTATTGCTGGGAAATTACTTTTTTTTTTGGGGTGAAAAATCACGTTTTACGGTAGGACTCAATGTAATACATTCAAAGCATTGTGCTGATGGATGGATTTAATAGTACGGGGGTCGTGGAGGTGTTTAAAGTAAAAAACATTAAAAATGACATTTGTCAAAAAAATTGAAACTTTGACCCCCAATATCTAGGTAACTAGAAGGTTCCCAGGTATTTATTTATTTATTTATTTGTTTAACACTTCAAGCACAGAAGTACAGAGGCGGACTTAATGCCATAGGCATTTTCTACCAGTCAACCTTTGGGTGATGCAAAGACAAGCAGTGGTAGGTGTAAATCTGAAAATAATTTTAAATAATAATAAGATTAACTACAAGGATATATAGGTATGGTCTAGAACAAAAAAAATATCACAATGACGGGGAGAATAAGTGACCTTCGGCTTCGTTAAAGATCTTGTTACACCCTTTATACTCGTCCAAAGTAAGAGATGAGGCCTCTCCCCCAGCACTGGTATCTTTATAAGTCGATAATGGTAAAATATTAAGTTTTGACTGCTTCGTTGGTTTAGTGGCAAAAAGTGAGACTGCTGAAAATGAGGTTCTGGGTTCGATTCTCAGGTCCGGCAAAGTGTTCTTGGGTTTTTCCATCAGGAATTTCTCATAAGCAGCCACGGAGTGTTCAGCCCGGTTGATGGCAATAGCCTCGCCCCCTATTACATGGCATTTAAACATAACTGGCGAAATGTGGGTGTACTATTAAGTAAACCTCTGCCTAACCCTTCTGGGATTACAGGCGTGATGTTATGTTAGTTTAATTTTGGTTTCATATAACTTTTAAATAAGTTGTTAAGTTACAGCACATTATTTTGCAAAAATAACACTAAGTTTGCAAGTTATCCTTTGATGAACTTTGAAAAATATTTTAACTAAACTTTTGTAAGCAGAGAGAAAAAATAAGTCATCAAAAGTCAAACTAAGTTAAACCTTTGTAGCTCTGAATGGTTATTTTTGTAAACAAGTTTTTTAATTAAGTAGCTTCGTGTGTGAATATACAAAGAGAATTAATTTATGCTCTGTTGATGGCAATAGAATAGCTACTGAGAAATTCCTGACGGAAAAACCCAATAACACTTTGCCCGACCCGGGGATCGAACCCAGGACCTTATGCTCAGCAGTCGCGCTTCCGACCACCAGACCAGCGAAGGCTATCAAAAATTATACAAAAATAAAAACATTTGCTATAATTCGCGGTGAACAACAAAAGATGAAACGTGTCGTTCGCACAGACTGGCAGGCACTGATTGTACATAATTGGACAAGCATGAAGAATGCCTGTACCTATGTGGTTACGTCGTAATTATAGGCATTGTTGGCTTAATGTGCTGGGAGAGGCTGTTATTTTGATGTTAATATATCGATGGTATATGAGTTATGAGAGGTTTTGTTCGATAGTTATGATTGTTAAGAGCTTTTTGTTCTTACTGTGACGTCAGAGTTTTTATTGTGCATCTTTATCTATCTACTAGCACTCCTCCCGTGACTTCGGTCGCAAAAATTGTGGTAGCTCGGCTAATATGCATGATTTAAATATATTTTTTAGCGTATAGTACACACGAATAAAGTAGTTTTCTGCCAGTGAAAGAATTTTTAGATTTGGTTCATTAGTTCCGGAGTTTACCCCCTACATATAAACTTTTTTTTTTTTTTTTCGGATGGGAAATCATCAAATGACCACTCTGGGCGGAGCGGAAAGGAGTGTCAGACTTGTACTGACTAAAACCCATCCATGTTCCTTATTTGCCCTTTGTGTTCCAGGGCCATGGTATCTCTTTCGAACAGTCCCGCAACACCTACATATAAACTTACAAACAAATTTTATCTCTTATTAATATTGGTAATAAGTATAGACTAAACAGAATCAAGAATTTTGTTAATACTACTAAAAAGCATAGCGAGGTAGTTTTACCAACTTCTTTCAACCCTTGGCCACCAAATGCTGAGTGTAGGTCTCTTCCAAATCTCTCTACTTTTGGCGGTTTTGTGTCATGGCTATCCAGTTTCTTCCGGCCACTTTAATGAGATCGTCTGCCCACCTAGTCGGTTGTCTTCCCACATTCCTCCGTCTTGTCCGTGGTCTACACTCCAGCACTTTCTTCCCTATCTTCCTTCCAGTCTACGGCATATATGACCTGCCCACCTGTCAAATTGACAGGTGACACTTAAACAGCTTTTTTGTCTTCATTTTTCTTTTCAAAGTTTTTTTCAAGTTGTTTAATTATTCGTCCCTTTGTTCTTTCGTCTCTGCCTTGTTTTTTTTTCAGAACTAACTACTGATAGGCTTTGTACTATAGGATGATAATAAAATTACACCCATACATACATACATAGAATTAATATAACCCTATGCAGAACTTGATACAACTTTCACTGAATAACCGGCGAAGGCGCTTTGTTCGTTATGCGTAGCGGAGATAGATCTCACTCGCCTTAGAACAATAATATTAAAAGCATCTCAAAGCAGGTATAACGTGATAGGATTTTTTTTCCAATTAAAATCCCCGAAATTACAAGTTGATCATCAACATTCTCTTGCCCTTATCCCAATTTATTTGGTGTCGACGCAGCATGTCTTCTTCTTCCATACTTCTCTATTACTCGTCATCTTATCAGACACCTCCTTTCTTGACATATTATTATTCTTCACACAGTCCATCCATCGTTTCTTTGGTGTGAAAATGCAAGTTCAAATTTGAGCTAATTCCAATACCATCATCTGTCTAGCCTTTTCCCAACTATGTTGGGGTCGGCTTCCAGTCTAACCGGATTCAGCTGAATACCAGTATTTTACATGGAGCGACTGCCTATCTGACCTCCACAACCCAGTTAGTACTGGGTATTACGATATCCCTTGGTAAGACTGGTTGTCAGACTTTTTGGGCCACTGACTACCTGTAACGACTGTCAAAGATCTACAGATAACAGCCGGGACCAACGGCTTAACGTGCTTTCCGAGGCACGGAGGAAACTCGGTATGTAATGGGCGGTCACCCATAAACAGACCAACCTAGGTAAGCACGGCTTAACCTAAAGATGGACCCGAGCGGCTGATATTATTTAGCCACGAGCTCCTCGCTGCTAATTCCAATACCAAAAACTTATAAATCGCCTTCGAAAATCGGAAATAATAAAAATGGGACATTCCTTTTAGAAAGATCTTTCGCAGGTCACTTTCCGTAGAATTTATTAATATTATGGCATTTCTTTGGTTGTACTGTGCCTAGTACAACCAAAGAAATGCCATAATTAGTTGTTGCCCACGACCTTCATCCACGTGAAATTATTATAAGAACATTAGGTACTTCCCTATTTGAATCGGATTTTGTTAACAATTTCAAGGGTTTTAATATTTTTGCACGGAACCCTAATCCGTTTTCTAAAATAAAGTAATGTCGCATAAGTTACTCTATATACTGTCAGCTATCTGCCAGTAAAGCTCTCGTCAGAATAGATCCAGCCAGAACAAACAGACAGACAGACAGACAACAATAGGTTTTTTTTTTATAAGTATCCTTTCACATATTAAGAAGATGTTATTTTGAAAATACAAACAGACTTCAATTTTAGGTATTTGTATAGATAACAAGATAAAAAACAAAATGTATTAAAGAGCCTTGATTTTGTAATTGTTATCTGCTTTCTGCGGTGAAAATTATGAACGAATTATGTATCTAGTCAACCAAATTACTAACCTACTACACTCTTGCAAATCATGCTTAACTTAACATCTTTCAAGACTTCACAAATCGCCACATCCATTCTTCTGTAATCTGTCCTACTCTTAGTGTTGAGTACTCGGTGATGAAGTGCGCGAGGTCGCAGGGTCGAGTCCCGACCCGGTCCTTTCACTTCTCTTATGTAAGCGGCCATGTTATAACGCTAATGTTTTGTGTTTGTATGTGCATTTGTGTTCATAGTTGTTCGTTGCTCCTTTGGTATTTGATTAATTAAATTTAGGTATATTTTACATGAGCACTCTTAGTGAGAATTGAAATTAGATAAAAAATATATAGTTGTCTAGGTATTTTATGTGAATTTATGTCCTTGTACTTGCAGATTAAACTGAATAGAATTTCTTTCAGCACGGGGATAGAAACGTTAATTGTTACCTAATTCAATTTTGCACCTTTTTTCTAGGTAATCCTTATCATGTGTCTAGAGCAGGATATTCTCGTCATGAAACCTGAATTGAAAACGGATGGCCGATGGAGCCGAAAAGTTCTGGAGTGGCGACCGCGAACCGGAAGACGTTGCGTTGGAAGGCTTCCCACTAGGTGGACCGATAACCTGGTGAAGGTTTCGGGGATCCGAGTCGTACGGGACCGGTCAATGTGGTGGCACTTGGGGGAGGCCTATGTCCAGTAGAGGACGTCTTTCGGCTGAAACCATGATGATGATAATAATGAAACCTGAATTTAACTTTCATCTGCCTAGCCTATTACCAACTATATCGGGGTCGGCATCCACCGGATACACCTGAATACTAGCATTTTAAATTAAGAAATTGGAGACTGCCTGTCAGACTTACGGGTTTGCGACTACCTTAATGAAGATCTACGGATGACCAGTGGCTTAGACGTGCTATCCGAGGCACAGAAACTGAAATTATAGACCGACCGCTTTAATGAGCCCTCGCCCGCGGGGTACAGGGTATAACGACAAAGGTGACCGAGCCCGCACCTCCATTCGGGCGAGGACTCATTGAAGCGGTCGATTTATAGTGTGGTGTGACATTTCTAATCATACATTATTAAAGCGTGGTAATTAATGCTCATGGCTTCTCTATAATTGAGAAGAGATCTTTGCCCAGCATTCAAACAGTTTGGTATAATTAAATCAAGTGCAGAAATATAAGACACAATATTACATACATCACGCCTGTAACCCAAAAAGGGCTATGCAGAGGTGCACCTAATAGTACACCCACATTTCGCCAGTTATATTTAAGTCCCATGTAATAGGGTTGCTATTGCCATCAACCGGACACAAATCCAGACTCTGTGGGTGCTACTGAAATTCCCGATGGAAAAACCCAATAACACTTTGCCCGACCTGGGAATCGAAGCCACGACCTCATGATCAGCAGTCGCGCTTGCGAACACTCAACCAATGAGGCAGCCCCATACAAAATAAAATATTCTCAATTATAAATTCAATTACAAGGCATAAATTCAATTCACAAACTTAGTATTTCCAATTTAGTGACTATTATGTCAGACTCTAATCAAATAAACTCGTATAACAACGACAAGTTCATGATTTATTATCTTCGATCTACGAATGATGTATTGGACTGTTAGTAGTTTTATTATCATTCAATTTGTCTGAATATTTTGTCCGATATAACGAATGAGTTTATTATACTGGGCTTCTCTAAGGTTATTGAACCTTTTCAGTAAGTTGATTGCTAGTATCTTTATTTTTCTTCAAGACCCTTACAAAATTAATACAGGGTGTAACAAGACCCTTAACGAAGCCGAAAGGCACTTATTCTCCCCGTCATTGCGATATTTTTTTTGTTCTAGACCATACCTGGAAAACTTCTAGTTACGGAGATATTGGGGGTCAAAAATTAAACTTTTTTTTTTTAGATACATGTTTTTAATGTCAGATTTTTACTTAAGACACCTCCACGACCCCCGTACTATTAAATCAATACATCAGCACAATGTTTTGGGTGCATTACACTGAGTCCTACTGTTAAACGTGATTTTTCACCCCAAAAAAAAAAAGTCATTTCGCAGCTATAATTTTTGCGTTAAGTTGTGTAAGTGACGGCTTCGTGCTGGGTCCGTTTACACTGTACAATAACGAGAGAACCTGAAGGAGTATCCTGAGATAGGCCACAATGTCTTAGTCATAGTCAAAACATTTATTTCAATTAGATCATCAAAAACGAATCAGCCTAAAATGTTCCCACTTCTGATATTCAGGATTGGTCTCTAATCCTTTATTCACCACGCTCGCCCTGTGCGGGTTTCGTGGATATCGTCACATAGATTTTCTTGTTCTAGGAATCCAGGAATTCCTTTATTGTTGGTGATGAAAAACAAATACAAAAAGTTATCTGCCTGGATTTGAACCCACGACTCTTAGGTCGCGGCCGTTACCACGACGCCACCACTGGTCTTCGGACCTTTAGAAGACTGTTAATGTCAATATCTACAAAAAAAGTGTTCTTCCTAAACTAGTTCCGTTTGGAGAAAAATGAAGAATGAGGTTTGAGCCAGTACCTTGGTAGAGGAACTGATAGCCCAGGGTGTGCCGTACTTACATACCTGCACGAATATAATGAATTTCGCAATAAAGACGTCATTCCTATGTACTTGCTAACATAATTAGCGAACGTTAACCTTACTGACATCACCTAGGTGTGTCTGCTAATTAATATTTATCACATTAGGCTTGTGGTCGTAAATCTAAGAAGCAGGTTGACAATAGGTCACCGAATCCCGTAGGTGTGTTTAATTAAATGCCAGAATGCTTAGTAGTTATCTTATGCAGAAATACTCTATTAAAAAGACCCATGAAACTGCAGAGCATACCTGTTCCTGTGACCTGTGTCATCCCACTGCTGGACAAAGGCCTCTCCTCATGATTTCCAAATCCTTCGATCCAGGACCACTAGTCGTTGGTTTTGTCCAGCTCGTCCCGCTATCTTCTGCGAGGTCTACGGCGTCGCCTTCTGGCTGAGTCAGGGTTCCACATCGTGGCTTTTTGAGTAACGTCAGTAATTTGTGTTTTGGAGTACAGTGTAGTGTTGCGTACATGGTGGGTAGTTTTGACGCCTAGGATACTGCGCTCCATTGCACGTTGGCAAACCTTGAGCTTGGACTTTTGAATGTTTGTCAAAGACCAAGTCTGGGATCCATATGTCAAAATGGGAAGAATGCACTTGTCCATGATTTTTCGCTTGAGTGACAATCCTTTCATAAGCTCTGAGCATACCTAGCCGAATCAATCGTAATCAGCCGCCATCATGTCTTGGCAGATAGATTTGCGATCGAAGTAATATCTTGAATTATTGTTAATTGCTACTGTCTACGCTGTCCTAACGTCATTAAGGCATCATAACCTTATCCTAATTTATCTACTACTCGTCATCTCAGCAGTCACCTCCTTTCTAGCGATTTCATCCTTCACACAGTCAATCCATTTTCCTTTACTCTTATAGCCATCTACACTCATCCTAAAAATGTTCCTTACTACATTTTCCTCATTCCACATTGTTCTAGCAAAACACGAAATTGGAAAGAGGCCTTATTTCTTGCTAAAACGTTTAGGTTGGTAATCGACGCATCTGCAGAAGGCTTGATTGGTAAGTTCACATTAGGTAAGTACCACTAACACATCGGTTATGCTTGTTCTAAGTCCTAAGTATTTAAGTCAGTGACCAGTAGCTTCCCATTAGCTGGTCTATCGCGGTTAATCTATTTATCACCCTATCTTCTTCTCAGCGTGTCGATGACAATTCAAATTGAGCCAGCCCAAAATTTGGCAACGAGTCTGGCTTTTTCAGTAGCGTCCATTAGCTCCTGTGATGTGCAAACAACAGGACAGGCAGGACACTATATCAAGTGTCCCATCGTTTGTGGGGCAACACCACATTTACACTCCCGGGCAGAGTCATCAATGAATCTCCACCTGAAGAGTTTTCCTTGCTTCGGCCAACCTGTGTCCGGAGTCTATTCAAAGACTTCCAGGTCAGCCATGGCAACTCGTGTCCAGGTGAAAGATTTTCTGCAGTGGCACAAATTCGTTGAGTAGGGAATTACGTTCACGCCACAGCTTCAGTCTTTCCTTAGAGCCTCAACTTTCCACCATCCTATTACATCACAAATAATTATGTCCCAGAATTTACGAGTTTAAAGTCTACTAAAGTCAGGAATCCTGACATAATTAAAGACTATTCACCTCAGTGACATCACTGAGGAGCGGCTTCCTAGTTAATATAACTAACAGATAAGTCTGCATCGGCTAGCTTATGTGACTGGCTTGCGAAATAAGTTGCAGTACCTGCTTACCAGCCAGTTAACTTGAGCCACGGGGTAATAGGAAACTTAACTCAAAACTTGGATAACACTGTAGTAGTTGCTCCACCATAATGGGCCAAGATTATACTGGACACCATGTTTTGAATTCATGGTTGATATTTAGGCGAGTGTACAGTCATAATTATCAGGAATGCTTGTGGGATATTTACCATGATTATTGTAACAATAATATACAGCCTCGTTGGCCTAGTGCTCGCAAGCACGACTGCTGAGCATGAGGTCTTGGGTTCGATTCCCAGGTCGATCTAAGAATTAAAGGGTTTTCAATCAGGCATTTCTCAGTAGCAGCTACGGAGTCTGGATTTGTCCCCGGTTTATGGCCATATAGGCTCACCCCGAATTACTTGGGACTTAAAAAACAAAACTGGCGAAATATGGGTGTAAAATTAGGTACCCCTCTGCCTAACACTTCGGGGATTACAGGTGTTATGTTTATGGATGTAATATGGTGGGTTAACTTATGGCGAGACGAGCTGAACAAAACCAACAACCAGTGATTCACAAAAGCGCTGGATCGAAAGAACTGTACACCAGTTATGTACACCTCTGTCCTACCCCTTTATGAGTATTAGGCGCTATGCTAAGTGCCATTTGATTGTTTTGACCAACCATTGATTTATTTATTTGCAACACTGCTGTAGCCTCTGAACATAACTCCTTTATGCGACTCTTGCGACATCGATGGCAAAATGGCAGATGCCACGATACACCAAGCCTATGGGCGTGGCAACTGGCACACAATGTTTATTTGTAGTTATTGCACGACGGTGTTGTATGAATCTAGCGTGAGAAAAACGTTTGTTTAATTAATAAAACTTCAGTGGCTTTTAGGTTCTCAGTTTTTCAGAAACAAACAGAAAATTCAAACCCTCATTTCACCCTCTTAGGAGTGGAATTTCGAAAAACTCGAAGAATACACCCTTCGAATTTCATGTCTTAAGACCAGCGTTTTAGGTTGTGCGTTGATATATCAGTCAGTCAGGGCTTTGAATTTTATATGTAGGTATAGATTATTTTATAAATAAACTCAACACTCGCATACCTATATTCCCTTTTTTAATAATTCCACACGTGTTTTTTACAGGAATTTTCCGACAAAAAATTTGTATCCATCATTCCGAAACATGGTTTCAGTATTATATTGTTGTCGTATGGCTGAACAATTCAAGATGTTTGAAGTGAAAATTGCTGGAATAAGAGCAGTACCTTTGTGCTCTTCTATGTTAATAAAGGGTGTAACAGGACCCTTAACGAAACCCAAAAGGCACTTGTTCTCCCCGTCATTGCGATAATTTTTTGTTCTAGGCTATACCTGAGAACCTTTTAGTTACGGAGATATTGGGGGTCAAAGTTCCAACTTTTTCACAAGTTTTTTTTAATACAAGATTTTAAAAGACGCAAAAATGTAATATTAGAATCCGTAAAGTCCACCTCCAAGTTAAATTGAATTTGTATGGAATGAGGAAAATGTCGTGAATAAAGTTTTGAGTATGAATGTGGATGGGTATTATGAGTAGAGGAAGACCAAAGAAACGATGGATGGACTGTGTAAAGAATGATATGGCAAGAAAGGAGATGTATGATGAGATGACGAGTAATAGAGAAGTATGGAAGAAGAAGACATGCTGCGCCGACCCCAAATGAATTGGGATAAGGGCAAGAAAATGATAATGAATTGCTTTCACTTATGGCAAAAAAAATCAGTGCACTACACCAAGATTGAAACTAAATCTAAATGCCATAAATAGTCCTTTTTGCTTTATGACATGCTAGTACCCATGAATTAATTGACAGCTATAGAAATTACGCTTGGCCAAAGTATAACGTTTATAGATTTCGGCCTAAGTCTCGCTTTTCCCTAGCTTTCATTCAAGATTCTAGCTAGGTACTAATCAATTCAATAGCTTTTCATTCAAAAGCAAAATTACTAATTTGATTAATTTCTCAAAGGCCCGGTCCCAGTAATTTCCAATTTAATCATAACGACCCGTAGTCCAATTTTCCAGTTTCTTCAATTCTATTCAAAGTTAGCATTCTCATAACTGATCTTTTAACATTTCTCTAATTTTCCTACTGTTTCAGTAAACACTCCAGTTAGCTATTTGTCTGACAAGTAATTTACACTGATTTTGTGTAATGAAAGGAAAAGTGACTTTGCGTTTGTAATTTTAAAGCATATTTTGCTTTGTCTAAAGTGAATCCCCATTGATGAATTCTTGGCCCCATCTGTGTCGTGCAATTAACAATGCTAAGTCGTGGGGCTTATTCTTGGAGTTAGGAGATAAAATAAATTCTGTGTATGAAAAATCTCGATATCATCTTTGCTGGCGATAGGCCTCCCCTAAGCGTCGCATGTGTTTTACTTAATTTGTGGTAATATATGTTTCTGTCAAATTATAGTAAAATCGAATCTTATTATAAAAGTAACAGAACAAAAATAATATAGTTTACCCACTTAGCAATGAAGGCATAATTATATCTGATTTGATTTTAAAATTTTTTTGACGACATTTAGGCATAAAAACGAAGATATTACGAGAACTTTTATTAATTACTGACTATGCAAGAAAATTAAATTAATTGGAATGAATTACTACAAATAATACTGACTGTTTATTCATAACTTAATATATACCTTAATTCACTAAACCAAATTCTAAATTCAGTCAACTACATAATGTCTTAGCCAATGTCTTTAAAACCATTCGATAAAACGCCACCGGATACATTATCGAGTCCCACCTCCATAGGGTCCCAAGAAGTAACGCCGGTACAATAGTGCGTAATTTTTCGATCCATTTGCTCCTCCGGCCATTGTTGTTCGGAACTGCAATTAGGGGACAGAAGGGGGAACTTAATGCTTCTCTGATCTACTATTAATAATTATTATTCTCCTTATTATTTACGGTTTGTTACCATACTCTTGTTTAGGTTACGAAATCACTTTTGGTCTTTTTCGCGCAATCTACAGGGCATGGGTGTTTTGGCGTTTGAGTGACATTGACAGGAGAGAGTTGTTGGTTAAATTAAAACTTGTGAAAGTGTTTCATGAAATTGTATTGATGTATCAAGGAGATAGTAATAGGCGTTTGGCCACATGTCCCAAAAGATAGTAGTAAAACAGCCGTACTCGACAATTTTCCGTTCGGCAAGTTCTCGAACGGTTTCGAGAATAGGACCCGCCATTTTTTGGCAAAATAATGGTTTGTTTGTTGTCAGTCTTATTTTAAAAGGGTTTTAAAATATTTTGAGTGGGAGTTAAGTGGTACTTAACTCTCCAGAAAAAGACGGGTTTGGTCGAAAGCTAAAATTATTATACTTTTTTAAAAACTGTCAAAATATTTTAGAAAGCTGTTGTTTTTTTTTCGAGTGGTCTATCCTGACAACGGGTCTCAATATTAAGCGAAGTTTCTCATCGAAAAAGTATATTCAAAAATGTAAGCCTACTTTCCGCAATCGGGAATAAGAAGGTAGGTAAAATAACAAGAAAATTATGTGAAATTGCCCACAAAAGTACTCACAAAACTTTAAAACAGCCCCTCTTTGGTCCATAAAACACATTCTGACAAATATTACGACCGATCCGATGCGGTATGTCAGTATGAATAAAGATAGACCTCATATCTCATTCCTTAAGACATTTTACTTATGACGGTAGTTGTAAATTTGGTATTCAACGACCCCACTACACCCAAAGCAAATTGAACTTTGTGTCTTTGACTTTAAGTTAATTTTCGTGTGACGGTTTTAGGTAATAAATTGGAATTAATACCTAAGGTTATATCTCCAATATCTCAGATTTTGAAAAGTGGTTCAATGATTTTCAATGTTTCAGCCTGTTTTATGGTATTTGTGCGTTCCGCTTCGATGAGATAACAGGATTACGTCCTTCCCTGTATCCTGTGATTCTGTAAATTCTGTGATCCTTCTCGTTTAATAAGGATTTTCTTGCTTTAAGGGACTGATTGGCGCTCATTATCGAGTTAATTTGAGCTCACGGTGCCTAGGTAAGGATTTACGGGAATACAAATGATTTTATCGATCGTAAATCTCTTTGAGGTACAAGCTTAGGTATTATTAAGATATCCGTGCTGTAGAATTCTACTTTTTATTTGATCATTTCTGACATAGGTATGTTTATTGTGATCTGCAAAAGTAATTGGAGGCTTATCGTAATTTTCTTTTTGGCTAACTGTTCCCGGCCTATTTAAATGTTAAATCAATCTAGATATATGGCTTATTTGACAACACTAGTGTTGGATGATTACTACAAAGGACTTCAAATGCATTTTCTTAAACTCCAATCAGTGATGGCCGTAGAACCGTCATCGATTTGGACGGAAGATGACTACTTCTGTACATATTCTTCGGTCAAGCCTAAATTAATTAATAAATAACAAGGCTGTGTACTTGAATTTTGAGATATTTTTAAGTCGCCTCGTTGGTCGAGTAGTTGCAAACGCGACGGCTCAGCATGAGATCTTTGGTACGATTCCCGGACCGGGCAAAGTGTTATTGAGTTTTTCCATCAGGATTTTTTTAGTCGCAGCTATGGACTCTGGATTTGTGCCCGGTTGATGGCAATAGGCTCGCCCCCTATTACATTGGACTTAAAAAAACTGGTGAATTGTGGGTGTACTATTAGGTACACCTCTGCCTAACCCTTTAGGGATTACAGGCGTGATGTTATGTAATGGCACGACAACTGCTGGACATATTCTTCGTCCATGTCCAAATGAATAAATAACAACGCTGTATACTCGAATTTTAAGATACATCGCATCCTGTTTTAAAATCTAGAATTTCAATTGTAGCGACAAAAAGGCTTTTCAGAACATCTTCATTCGAAGGTCATTCTCCTTTTAAAGATTTCCCAATAACTTGAAAACTAAATAAACCATAGCTAATAGAATTACGACATCACCTACGTAGCTTTTAGAAGACAAACAGCTAACTTCGCTGTCATATAACATCAAAAACTTAGTTCGCGCTAGTTCTCTATTTGAGTTATAAATCCTCTGCAGATCCCGGATTGGTCTGTTTATTGGGTTTGAAATCTGATCTATTGGGGTTACATTTGTTTTGCTTATGTAATACTTTTGTTGGGAATCGGGAAGTTTGTTTTTTTTTTTTTTTTATGTACTTTCATGGTATAAACTCTCCCGGTATTCTCTTTCCACGATGGCCCCACACTACGTCACGATATCTGTAACCATTGATTGTCTTTTTCAGTAAATTTGGGGATTATCATTTAGTGAATGAAAATAAAATAAATTACTAACTAGCTTACAGACAGCTGCGCCACGTGATTGGCCGAAGAATACGTCATCAGTCGCGATGCGGTCGATGTGTTGCCACGGTGTGTGATTGATTTCCCGAGCAAGTTGCATTTTTTAACTTAACAAAGCAATTATGAACTAATATTCAATACGAAAATTAATTTAAAACTAAATAGATGAATCACACGAGTAACTAAATAGTTAAGCTAGTTAGTAATTTATTTTATTTTTATTCACTTAGTGAGAGGCCCTAAATTTACTGAAAAGGACAGTCAATGGTGGTTTTGATAATTATTAATAAATAAACTAAACTAAACTAACACTTATCGTGACGTAGTGTTAGGCCATCGTGGGAAGAGAATACCAGGCGAAGTATATTATTATACCATGAGTACGTTACACTAGGAATTTCTCCTGTATCGTGGGTGCGTTTACAAACATTTAAACTGACATACACAAACAGCTAGACCCGGTACCTGTAGGCCATGCAAATGTTTGCTCCGTGCAGGAATCGTACCCGCGACACGCAGCGCAGCAATGTGTGTGTGTGTAATTAACAGCCCCCCTGACTTTAAATGGTACCCTATACTTCAGTGGTAACAACGTCGATTTCCGAGTAATTCGTGGGTTTGGGGACCAGGCTGGCATTTTGAGCGCCTGCCTGGCTTTTTTATGCTAAAATTTTCTCACCACGGTTTATCACCATCTGCCTAGCCTTTACCCAACTGTGTTAGGTTCGGCTTCCAGTCTAACCGGATGCAGCTGAATACCAGTATTTTAAACGGAGCGACTGCCTGTCTGACCTCCACAACCTAGTTAGTACTGGGTAATACGATACCCCTTGGTAAGATTGGTTGTTCACGGAATATGTAGGTCATTTTTGTTAAAAGCCTGTACATTCAGGTCAGCCATTTAATATTTTACAGAAATTTTAGAACTGTCTAAGCGCCGGTCAGTTAGTTATAAAGTTAAAACTAGTTACCATATCCGACCTTCGACCCACTCTCATCAAATTTCAAAACACATCCTCAATTGGGGTAAGTTAAGGTAAGGTCAACAACCCCCTGTTACCCTAACCTACCTGAAACTAAGAAGAGATATATTAAAGTGTGTTTGTTTGCGACTAAACAAATATGGCTAAAAGCCGTGTGTCAATACTTACTACAGGGAAATGCGTTTTACCCGCGTATTTGTTTGTTTTGGAGTGGTCGTGGATGTTAAAAAGATGATGGAGGGAAAGAATGCGAGGAGGAGTATATTTAGCTTGGTAGTAAGATACTGCTTCGTTGGTCTTGTGGGCCCAATCACTACTGCTGAGCATGAGGTCCTGGGTTCGATTCCTGGGTCAGGCAAATTGTTATTTGGTTTTTTCATCAGGAATTTCTCAGTAGCAGCTACGTCGTCTGGATTTGTGCCCGGTTGGTGGCAATAGGCTCCCTATTAGGTACAATCGCCAGCACATCAAGTTACCACAAACTATCAAATTTTCTCATTCGATTTTGAACTTAATCAACAATATTTAATGGTTTAAAATCATTTGGAGAAATTTGACAGTTTGTGGTCACTTGATGTGCTGGCGACTGTACACATGGGACTTAATACGACGTAAAGTTCTGGCAAGATGTCGATGCACTATTAGGTACACCTCTGCCTAACCCGTCGGGGATTACAGGCGTGATGTTATGTTATGAAGTAAAAATTAGGGCATTATGTTTTTTGGAGTATTTGTAGCAGTAGTTTGATGTAAGTACAGAATGCTTGGTTGACGGCTTCGTTGAAGGGTCCGTTTACAACCTGTAGATAGTATGTACAAAAGTCAGCTGTTTACAGCCAAATTCTAAATTCAACAAAGCCCTACCTTTATCGAACAAAATTAACCTACATCTATATAATAACAAAACCCACATTTCTATTCCCTCAAACCAAAAAACCTC
Organism: Noctua janthina; assembly: GCA_963576755.1. NCBI lineage: Eukaryota > Metazoa > Arthropoda > Insecta > Lepidoptera > Noctuidae > Noctua > Noctua janthina. The sequence goes on along the minus strand of OY755075.1, from coordinate 9,369,909 downwards.
GCGATCTTTTCTATCTAATATAATATTCGCAACTTCATAACATAACGCAAGAATCGAATATAAGAAAAAACAGTCGGCGAAACGAACGAACGAATTCGTATGCGTACTTCGTAGGCTCTCGGGAGCGTTCGGGTGTTTCCGTGGCCTTAGGGGATAGATGGGGGTGTTGGCGGGGGTGGTGGTTATCCAATCCAGCAACATTGTATTGTTTCATATCAGTTGGTTTTTCAAAGAAGGATTGACATGACTTTTTAGTTTCGTTTTAGAAAAAAACTTGACTGTAAAGCCTCCTGGCTGGTTTGTGATTTTTAGTCCTGTAGTAGTGGTAGGTTTCATAGAAAAATAGAAAATTCTTCATCATGTACGGACGACGGTCAATCAAGCTATATAAAACCAGTTTATGCGGATCTCTCATTGTATAGGAAATCTGTACACAGCGAGGCCAAGTTATACTGGAAACGTACAGCTTCATGTGCCGCCGTGTGTACAGTCACGAGCACCAATATGTATACACTTTCTTAAATTTAAAAGCAATTTACGCGAGATATAACGATTGTAACTCGGAGATAGGATCTTTTTCATAAAAATAATATGAGTTCCAAAATACTATTTTCGTAACCACATGAAATTTTAATCAGAGCAGTAGGAGAAAAACACTTTTAAAAGTTGTCAAGTGTTAACATAATGGCGCTCGTGACTGTACGACCAACATCACCATTTTCACATAACATAACATCACAACTGTAATCCCTGAAGGGTTAGGCAGAGGTGTACTCTATGGAAACTATATTTTCTATCACCAAAATTTATATTTGTCATCAAGTTGTATCACCTAATAAATAGATCTATCGCCACGAAATATTTTCGTTCTCAGATAAACAAAAATTGTTCCCAGGTATGAATTATCAAATTAATGTTAATATATGTGTAAAATAAGAGATCGATAACCAATAAAATTATATTGCATTACATGAATCAAATTTCCCAATGGGGTATCATTTAAGCTATCACCAATTTAATTAGTTTTGTGTTTCTTAAATAATAGGGTTTGTCCTCAAAATAGTAGATCTGTCACCAAAATGTAGTCACCAAACAGGTTAGGTTAGGTTAGGTTAGGTTAGGTTAGTTTATTTGGTACTAGACCTTATATCTCAGGATTTTAGGTGATTTATTGTGGAACTGATTTTGCATTGTTTGGTGACTACATTTTGGTGACAGATCTACTATTTTGAGGACAAACCCTATTATTTAAGAAACACAAAACTAATTAAATTGGTGATAGCTTAAATGATACCCGTACTCTATTGTACACCCACCCACATATTTTCGCCAGTTATGTTTTAAGTCTCATAAAATAGGGCCCTACTGGCCATCTACTGGGCACAAATTCAGACTCCGTAGCTCCTACTGAGAAATTCGTGATGGAAAAACCCAATAACAATTTGCCCGACCTAGGAATCGAAACCAGGACCTCATGCTCAGCAGTCGCGCTTGGGACCACTATATCAATGAAGCAGTCACCATTTTCCTTCGCAAAATATGTCGATTAATGCGTTTTATTTTAAGAGCAGAGCCATAACAACAGTACATTATTTTACTATTTTACAGGAAATAACTCTACAAACTGATTATTGTGATTGTCTTAATTTAATGGAGAAATACGAACTGATAAAACTATGTGACAACGTTTGTAAAGACGTGGCCACACTGCTAACAATCAAAAGGAAGTCCAAGGGCTACAGAACTTCACCGCTAGTTCTAATGTAAAACCGATAGCAGACGCTTCACTTTCTGTTCATTATTGTCTTTCATCCTGCATTTTACACTCGAAAGTGAAACAAAAAATGACCAATGGTGGATTTCGGAACGCGCCATGTTCCATTCGCCTTCAAAATGTACGAAAAATGAAATGAAAGAAGCCGATGAACGTCCATCCTATCATTTTGATGGTGTTGTGTGAATCGAGTGAGGCACGTACCTCTGATCTTTCGGATTCATGTGCGTATTGTATAATTATCACTTGTTTCGGTGAAGGAAAAGAACGTGAGGAAACCAGCATGCCTGAGAGATGTTTCTCGACGGCATGTAAAGCTAAGTCCGAGGCCCATGTGCGGCATATAACCTCTGACACCAGGTCATCCAGGAATTACATACAATAGTTTTCATAATTCTAAGAATTAATTCATATCTATGAATGATACAGATTATGCTTGTTGCAAACAATTTAACTTAAATGCTGTAAGATAATTGTATTTTAAATTATAAAATCGACGTATTTACATTACATTTACACCGCGAGCTCGTGCTAGGGCCTCAAAGAAACTATATGCTTGAGTAATAATCTTCAGTTAAACTTACCTTTTACTCCGATGCCCGTAACCAAAATTGCCACACGACGGCTCGTATAAACGCACCTTTAAACCAATTCAAGTTTCTTATCTAGATTCCGAGAAACACAACTCGCTGTCAACATGTCGCCGAGATATCTCTCGTTCGTGCAAATTGTACGAAATGTAAGCTCTAATTGAACGAGACTTATCGGGAACTGTGGGCACTGAAAGACTTATTAGTTCTGCATTTAGACGTGAGTAGTTGGCTAATTCATTATTAAGAAGGAGGTACGTATTCAAATTACAAGAAACTTTTAGTAATACAGCGTGTACTTGAACGGTGTGGTCATATTTCAGAGTGTAATTCAGACCATTAAACTGAACAACTTTCTCTATGGAACCACCATCACAATCGCGATAAAAAATCAGCTATTCCATACATTTGGGTTGGTTAGGTATTGAAGTTTTGTATCGCACAGCTGATTTATATTTTCTTTTTTTTTTTTGAGGTTCAGTTTGAGTGGTGTGATGGCCGGAAATATGACACACGGTTTTTGAGAGAAACCTCTGTGACTGACGACCGGAAAAATGTGACCTTATAAAGGTTCAGATATGATGAGATGAGATATGTCCCAGAGCTATTTGTTTGGTTGTTTTCCACCAACGATGGGGCACTTAATACCGTGTCCTCCATATCCACCATCATCTGCCTAGCCTTTTCCCAATTATATTGGGGTCGGCTTCCAGTCTAACCGGATGCAGCTGAATACCAGTATTTTACATGGAGCGACTGCCTATCTGACCTCCACAACCCAGTGTGTACTGGGTAATACGATACCCCTTGGTAAGACTGGTTGTCAGACTTTTTGGACCACTGACTGCCTAACGACTGTCAAAGATCTACAAATGACAGCCGGGACCAACGGCTTAACGTGCTTTCCGAGGCACGGAGGAAACTCGGTATGTAATGGGCGGTCACCCATCCACAGACCAACCTAGGCAAGCACGGCTTAACCTAAAGATCGACCCGAGCGGCTGTTATTATTTAGCCACGAGCTCCTCCGTAACCGTGTCCTCCATATCCAGTTGTCTATAAGTTACAGAATATTATTACCTATTTATTCTTGAATGAGGTAACCAAGGTTTTGTTAAAGTATTCTGATTTAAAAGAGTGTCCATGGAGTTTCTTACCCGTTCTTCTCTTCATAGAGATCTACGTTAGGGAATGGGCAACTACAGTACTTTCACAGTTGTTGTGCCTTGTGACTGGGACTGTAGCTATATTTTACTGTTATCTTTGTTTCGACAATTCAAAAGTGCCTGTAACTGGCCTACTTGAAATAAATACTTTGATTTTGATTTTGATTTTGTGGTGTTCTTTCTTTATCGCCCATGGGCCTGTGACTTGGCTTTACATGCTGTCAAGAAATGACTCTCGGGCATATTCTGTGGTTACAGCCACTAATGGATGTCACTGAAGATGCTAAACTCTTAAAGCCAAATTCTAAGCTGACTCATTGTAGATTGCCATCGACACTAATCAGGATTCAAAAAGGTCAGGTGCGTAGTACTCGCAACCGGCGTGCGTGTGTGACCAGATGTATGAACGTGGACGAGGTGAAAGGAGTATGTAAGGATCGTAGCAGGTGGCGTGCTGTGGCTTCTGTTAATCAGGATAAGTACTCTGGCTGGTCAAACGTAAAAAGCCTGCCAAAGTACCTAATACCAGGCTCCAGTAAAATCTGCAATTAATGACGTTATGAAAATAACCTTATTAAGCCGACAGCCGACAGAAAATGTTTTTGCCGATACATTGATGATTTAATTATTAAAATCACGAGCTCAAATCCGCATTAATGGCCAGGAGGGATAAATTATAAACCCACGCATTAACCGGTTTAGGGTTCCGTAGGATAAATAAATTACCAGTGTGATTTTTTTCCATCATTCTCGTCAATTTGGAAACCTTCTGATTCAATCATGTTTGTTGAAAGAAATACCTATTTATATCTGTTACATTATGAAGTGTATTCTCTCCATCAAACTAAACTATGGTTCAGGGTTAGTGGATCAAAGTAGCCGCCTAGGTACTTGTTTAAGTCTAGTGCGCCGCATACCGTGCTGACTGGCTTATATTCTTACCACGACATTAAACTGTAGTAGAAAATTTACCAAAAGTTCCCGTAGTAATTATTGTCAAGTAATGATTATCAAATAATTTATTATTGTCAAATGATTACTATCAATAATTTATTATTGTCAAATAATTACTATTAAATAATTACTATCAAATAATTTATTATTGTCAAATAATTACTATCAAATATTTTATTATTGTCAAATAATTACGATCAAATAATTTATAATTGTCTACAACCAATACAAAAAAATAGTGTAAATTACTACGGAACTAATTTTTGTTTTTTTTTTATCCGTCGCAGCCTTCGTATTTAGTGTTATTTTTGTTGCACTTATATCGCGATTCGCGATTAAAAATAATTGTGGTGCGTGCTAGACCGTACCAGACTGAGGGGCTGTATAAAGGGGTCTGTCTGAAGGGTGGCTGTCGAAGGAAAGTGAGTGCTTTTGAGTGTATTAGTGCAAGTGCGTGGTATAAGGATGGGTTTGTTTATGAACAAATAGGATGCTTTCAAGTCCTTGGTTTTAAGATTTTTCGACAGAAATGTCATAATAATTAGGAGGTAATCTCAAGTGCGTATGCGTCTTCCACAAACAATGGCCCACCATCCATCTTGCGCCACCGCCGCATGCCGTGTCACCTGTGCACTTGATGACCTTATGACTAAGTGAGCGGAGTTGGGGTGGTGTGATTGTGGAACAGATAAGTTATAATACCCGCTTCTAACTGTTCCACTGCAAAGCAAATACCTTTTCTCATGCGGAGAAGGCACTAGTATTGATCATCTTTTTTGTTCAAGGCGCATCTGAGATAACATAACGTCACGCCTGTAATCTCCGAAGGGTTAGGCAGAGGTGTTAGTCCCATTAGTGCTTACGCCCACATGTAATAGGGGGCGAGCGGTATTGCCATCTACCGGGCACGAATCCAGTCTCCGTGGCTGCTACTGAGAAAGTTCCTGATGGAAAAGCCCAATAACACTTTTCCCGATCCGGGGTTCGTACCCAGGACCTTATAGTCAACAGCCGCGCTCGCGACCACTCAACTAACGAGGCCAACAAAGAATAGATGCCACCAACGAACTTAAAAATCTTATCAAATCGGTCAATTATCATACATTTCCAATGACACACATTCACATTATCACATCTACATGAGCCTGAAAACCCCATTTAATATAAATCCGACCTTTGAATCCATTCACCTTGACCTTTCACCCTTCATTCACCGAAATCCTCCTTATTTTCCAAGAACTAAGGTTTATTTTCGACTGGTGAAAAGAATGTTAGAGATTCGAATTTCAATATCAATATCAGAAAGTTATTGAAGAACTGTCAGGTATTGGATTCAATTTGATTTTTTTTATATTAGGAAGGCAAAGGAAACGCGGAAATGTCGGAATGGCCCATAGGTTTAGGGATCGACTTCTTAACTGCGAGATTACAGGTTCAAAATCCGACAAAGTAGGAACCTAATGATGTGCTTTAATGAATAATAACATTACCATTGTATTTCCTAAGGGTAAAGCAGAGGGGTTTCCCAGAACTGCGGGACTGTTCGAAAGAGATGCCGTGGTCCTGGAACACAAAGGGCAAAGAAGGAACATGGCATGACACTCCCTTCCGCTCCGCCCAGAGTGGGGGGGGGGGGGGTCATTTGATGATTTCCCATCCGAAAAAAAAAACAGAGGGGTTTAGAATACACATTACGCAAGTTATTACACATTACCTAGTCCAGTGTTGGGAATTTTAAGAGGAGCCTATACCCATCAATCGGGTACATACACTGGCTGCGACTTAAAAACTAATACATAACCTCACCAATAACTTACCTTTGTTATGTGCTATCTAAGTTTCAAATATAGTGTCTAACTCCTAAATAAAACTGAAAGAAAAAAATGTCGTGGATATCTAAACTGAAATAGTCTGAAATCACCAACAAACAAAACTTTCGTAGTTACAAGCTTGTCTTATAAACCACAACAGGATTACTACTATCACAAAACATAATCCTATCTAAACGCACTTTTTATGGCCCCACTAAACCGTCCCACACTCCTCGTGTTTAATTCTCCTATTTTATTACAGCGAGTGCTTGATTCCGTTCACTCATTCGTTCATTCTGCTCACTCACTCGATCTCAATCACGAACGAGAATCGTGCCGCTGTGATGCAGTTTCTTTTGAAGGTAGTGAGTTTTATTGACTCGTAAGCCTTATTCGATTTAATTAAAACACGATGTTAATGTTTTATTTTAAGAGTTACGCTGATCTTTATTTTATCAGATAAAATATACCTAGGTGTTTTGCGCCATATCGCACCTGGGGAATACGTCGAAAATAAAACTATTCGTAAGCATTTGTTATTTTTTATATCTTACTGCGGGACAATGAAAGGATGAGTCATGTTTTACTTATTGTTCAGTTTTATCGTCCCATAAATGAACTTCTTCATCAGCTCTTGGTGCCCCACAGCTGGATAAAGTCTTTTCACCATCATTTTGTTTTTTCTTGACTGATCGCTGCCGTGGTCGTTTTCCTAGGCGTGTTCTATGAAACGTAGATCAGATACTTAGAATTTTTCTTCTTTTAAATTCTTACGATTATTCGGCACAGATAGCCAAAAAAACATCTTTAAACCTGCACCAACAGCTACCGTTTCCGTCAACTCAATCAATTAAATCATTAAGTTATAACAGGGGTACCTTGGTTATTAAAAAACACCCATTCAGTTCAATTATTGTTAATTTATTACTTGTAATAAATTAATTAACCTTTACCATAAATCGCTGATTCCCTAGCCCGACCCAACCCTCCAACGCCGCGGGCAGTTCATTCTTCGACGTTGCTCACTTTCTTGCCCCACATAGAACTGTTTGCTGAACACACATGGTGAGTTTTTGCACCTTTTTTGCCCACTGTACCCGCGACACTAGTTTTTGTACCACACTGCCCCTGCTACGGGCAAATTGAGACGTACGCTTTGTAGGGTTCATTTGAGTTTGTTTGCTGTTGAGTTATTTGTTATTATTTGTACTGTTTTTATCTATGACACTGTAACTGTGACTAACTGTGACTGTCTGTGTGTGTGTTTTGTGTAATTATTACACAGAATTCCCTCTCATAGAGAGGAGGCCTGCGTCCCAGCAGTGGGAACATTAATAGGCTGATTATGCTATGCTTATGTTATGCTTATTACACAAAATCGGAGCTTGACAGTTAGAATCTAAGAATAAGAAACTTATTTGGATTAGTTTCTGTAGTTTCTTAGATTTTTCACAGGAAGAGAATTAAGGGGAAAAATGGATCGAATGGACTTATCCTTGGTTAAGATTTGCCTTTCATTCTTATTCTTTATCGTGTGTTTAGTACCTAACCTGGTGTCAGAGTTTTTATGCTGCCCATGGGCCTCTGACTTGACTTCACATGCCGTCGAGAAATATCTCTAAGGCATGCTGGTTTCCTCACGATGTTTTCCCTCACCGAAGCAAGTGATGATTGTACAATACGCACATGAATCCGAAAAATCAGAGGTGACTTGAGTTCGAACTCGAGACCAGTGACTTGGCAGTCCGATGGTGAAACCACTAGGATATCACTGCTATACGTTTCGTTAAAAATATTTGAGCTTTTGATAAGTCAAGCTTCCCTTTAGTTTGACGTCATAACCTTATACTGTCAAAAACCCTGTTAGCACAGTAAATCAACCGCTTTTACAAAATACGTTGAAGAGAAGTCGTTTCACAGGACTTTGACTCGAAGCCTTGCGTGGGCACACCACGTTTATACCATGTTCAGATAACTTAAACTAAGTGTAACTTGATTTTTAGTATTATTGTCATGTTGCACGATTATCAGGCTTGTAAAGTCTGGGTTTTTATAGACCGACCGCTTTAATAAGTCCTCAAACCTCCACAAAGTCCTAACAATATCCCACAGGCTATTTGCTTTAAAATAACCATAATCCACGTAGCTAGTACGATACTAATTGAACCAATGCGTGATCAACCTTCAGAATATTCCATTTATACTGATACCTTCGCGAGGACTCATTAAAGCGGTCGGTCTATAGTCTTGATTACTACTAAGTACTTCTGTCGGTAAATAGTAATGATATCTGCTGTATTCTGATATTTAGGATATAGACGGTGGGCTGGTACATTATTTATTTTATTGCTAGCTCATATTGTCCCACTGCTGGATAAAGGCCTCCCTCCATCCATTATTTCCAACAGCATTGTGTACTTATCTAAAATATGTGATGATAATTTATGATGATGACCCCCCCCACTCTGGGCGGAGCGGATGGGAGTGTCAGACTTGTGCTGACTAAAACCCATCCATGTTCCTTCTTTGCCCTCTGTGTTCCAGGGCCGCGGTATCTCTTTCAAACAGTCCCGCAGTCCTGGCAGGCATCGCCCCATGCGGACCCCTACTTGGTTGCTGACATCTCTTTGAGGCGCGCGTGTAACACGAACGCGCCATCGACGCGGCCTGTCGTCATAAGACGGCCAGACGGCGAGCTAGCCCATAACTCGCCGTCCAAGATATAAAAATTCTTAGCTCTAAGGATCTTACTTTTATTAAATTACTAATGTTTTTTTTTATTTGTTTCAGGTAAATACATGCCATGATAGTCTTCTTTCTACATTAAGTGGTTCTGGACATTTTAGTTTTAAATAATTCGGTAAGTCCTTAAAATAGTTTTAATTTTATATCACAGTAAGTCGTGGGTTCGAACCTAGGCAGGCGCGTTACTTTGTGTAATCTATTTCATCACCACTGCTCTCAAAACGGTGAAGGAGATCAACTTAAGGAAACCGGCATGTCCTAGAACCAAAATTTCGAAGACATGTGACATCTAGCAACCCGCACTGGGCCCGCGTGGTGGATTATAACCCATTCCCTCTCATAGGGAGGAGGCCGAGTGTCCCAGCAGTGGGAACATTACAGACTGATTATGCTTATGCTTTATATCCTAGCTAGAATAAATTCTTGACTATCTTAGAATTTCTGAAAAGATAAAATTCTCTAATTGATTAGTCCCAAAAAGCATAGAGATCAGAAAAGGATAATAATTAATTCATGTGAATATTTAATAACAAAGCTAATTTAAAACAGCAGCATTGGATACACAATAAAATAAAACCGTCTGGAAGTATTACTTTCAAACCAAATCAAATCTATTGGAAACAACACATTTAATCAAAATCCGCTCCATAGCCCCAATATTACATATCAAAATAACAATAAGTTAAAATGAAAAATGGCAACATTCATACATACACACGTCACTAAACACAATTTAGGGGAAACTGGGCCAATATAGGACACAACGCTCACTCGACTAAAGTAATAAATCAATAAGACGATATTAAATAAAATTCTCCACCGTATATCATAGGGCGTTCGCATTGTGTACAAAAACGACCATTCTGTCTTGATACGTCTGTTCCAAGTGACAGAACACATTTGAAGTGAAAGTTGTAGGCCTAAGAGGTCTTGTTATGTTGGTCGGTCTATCTGTCAAAGACTAACGCTTATTTCATGCGGGAACTTATTGCTCTTATTAGGCGTCGATTGTAAACGATTTAGCATGGTTATTTATTGGTTTGATAGTTCATTTTATGTTCTATTATTATGTGCTTAGTTTTATTGAAGGTTTAGGGAATTTTTTTACATCATTACAATGTTAGGAACAAAAATAGTCAAAACTTAAATATACAACAGTTTATTTTGTAAATAACATTGTGTTATCTATGAATACTTTCTGTCTAAAATACAATACAAACATAATAGATTTTCTTTGTATCTCCATATATTTTTACATAACCAAAATAAACATTTACCCGAACACGAAATACTAAAAATATTTTAACAATTCCGAGCAATATCGAAGACGACATAAATAAACAAGTTGACGAATCGACATCTCAACATGTTTGCGAACCGTTTTCAGTCAACAAACAAAATATGCCCCCGTTTTTAAGTAATATAAGCAATATATGTAATCTCGATCTTTTGAGAAAAGGTGGGAAAATTTGGCCCTATTGAGGGCTTCCCGACCTAATACGACGACAAAGGGACACGTTTGTAACCCAATATTGTTGTAAAGGCGTGCTATTTATCAAGTGCTCCGTTTTGACCCGACCTCCCTTATATTTGTGATACACAACTCTCATTTGGCTCATTGGTACTTCTATTTACTATTTATTGAAGATGAATCCTGGAGTGAATCTGTTTTTAAAACAAGATGATTATGAAATCTGTCAGATTTTTATCAAGATTTATGCTTGAATATATTTCTGCAAAAAAAGTTTTTTTCAAAGCATTAGCTAGGGCCTAATCAGCCTATAACATTCCCACTGCTGGAACAAACGGCCTCCTCTCTATAGACACACGGCCTCCTCTCTATGTAATCCACCACACGGGCCCAGTGCGGGTTGGTAGATGTCTTATGTCTTCGAATTTTCGGTTCTAAAACATGCTGGTTTCTTCATAATTATTCCTTCACCTTTTAAACCTAGCTATGGGCAATTAAATTAAATCTAAATACATAGTAATCGAAAATAGGCGCACACTTTATTTTAATTACTTTTCATAATATTAACAACACATACAGCAATTAGGATGCCTATAACATAATGCCCTTGACCCAGCAGAGCTCAATGGACGGTAATAGGAGCGTGGGGCGCCCAACTGCGCGATGGATCGCCGATATTAGGACAAAACGATATTAGGTCAATATATTATGTGTGGAGACCAACTTTTTGGTGTTGGTTCGGGATGTAACCTTCGTTTTCTTCCAAAGTGAGGCTGTGGAGGTTACCAGTTGTGTGTTGAGACAGTGACTATACTTCATTGTTTGGTTTTTTTAATTTTTTACTTCATCTTAAGAAACGAATAAGTTAATACACATAACAACACGGCTGTGTACCCCAAATGAGAAGGCAGAAGTTATTAATTGCACGGCTGGCGCAGTGGCTGAGCGATTGGCTGCTGCGCTGCGTGCCGCGGGTTCGATTCCCGCACGGAACAAATACGGCCTACAGGTAGGTGTTCTGAAGCTGGCTGTTTGTGTGCGTGAGTTTAAACCTTTGTAAACACACTCACGATACAGGAGATATTCCTATTTCTCCTGTATCGTGGGTGAGTTTGGTTTTTTTTCTTAAAAAAAATGTTAAATATATATAACACATATTTCGCAGTTATGGGTTACTTCCATGTAATAGGGGCTGACCTACAAACCATTAGGTACCTTGGATGAAATAACTTGGCCCGTTCCGGGACTCAAACTTAGGACCTTCGTTAGGAATACTATTGTTAAATTCATTTATCACATGATAAATTAAACGAACTAAGGAAGCCTGAGAGAAGACTTCACTAAACAGCACTAAACTTCGAGAAAACGCATAAGCATAATAGCATAATCAGCCTACTAATGTTCCCACTGCTGGGATGCAGGCCTCCTCTCTATGAAAGGGAATGGGCTATAATCCACCACGCGGGCCCAGTGCGGGTTAGTAGATGTCACATGTCTTCGAATTTTAGGTTCTAGGACATGCCAGTTTCCTCACGATGTTTTCCTTCACCGTTTTGAGAGCAGTGGTGATGAAATAACTTACACAAAGTAATCCGCCTGGCTGGGTTCGAACCCACGACTTACTGCTCGTAAGTCGGGGTCTCCACCACTCGGCCACCGCTGCTGAGAAAACGCAATTAAATCTAATCATTGCATATTAATTAACACACCTGACGGAGGAACAGCCTACTGCCAAGTATTCACATAGCTGACCTTCTTTTTGCTTCATTGTCGAGTTTCTCTGGAAGGACGCCAGGATCCTTATTCTTTAAGAACTCGTCATTGACTTAGAAATAAGCATCATTAATTTTATTTCTTAATCTTTGAAAACAACTTATCTGCATAGTCCTCATGAGAGTTGACCAAGATTATGTCTGGACCTTAAAAGAGACAGTGACCTCTGAGTTTGTTTCGGCTGTTTCTGCTCAGAGTAGTCAGGTACGTAACACCGACCTCATTTACAGTTTAAAAAAATTACGTGTAAAAGTGTTTGTAAAAACCTATTTGCAAAATAAATATCATTAATCATTTAACTATTAATTTACATACATTTAAACACACTTGCTCAATGGTTAAATTACAAAAGTGGCCGTGTCTGGCATACCGTATGTTGATGTTTATAACATAATGTTTTTAAATAATAAACATTTTTTTTTTTTTATAACGTGGGCAACGTTATAAAAAAAAAAAATGTTCACTAGAAATTTCTCCTGTATCGTGGGTGCGTTTACAAACATTTAAACTCACATACACAAACAGCCAGACCCGGAATAACTACCTGTAGATCATACAAATATCGGTTCCGTGCGGGGATCGAACCCGCAACACGCAGCGCAGGAGCCAATCACTCAGCCACTGCGCCAACCGTGCCGTCAAAAAACATAGACAATTTTCGTTGTGTTAAATTGTTTAAGACACAGACAGCCGATTTCTGATCTACATATAATTGTTAGCATACATAATATATATGGGTGGAAGGGAGACATCGACGCACAAATTACCACATGTTCAGCACATCATTCCGAACCCCATAGAAATTTTTCATCGGTTCATTATAGTCGTTGAGGATTCCGACATTTCACTATTCTGGGTCCGAGTGCTCATAGCCTGTTTAAGGAAATTTTGAAATGCCTAGCTGACGCTTCCCGTAACCCATGGGCTGCCTTTTACTTTGGCCAGAGGCTAAAGTTTTGCCATACAACTTCAACGTCTCTTGGGCACATTACCAGCTGGCAGCGTTAAGGAGGAGTTTTTCGATGCCCTTTTACAGTTTGTTGTTAGTTTATTTATTTTATAATGTATTCTGGGTGTTTTTTTTAAACGTGGGGCGTGTGTGGATCGACCATGAAAAAGCGAAATAAATATCAGCTGCTCCACACATTATTGATCGCGTAACTCGAAAAAATTTAGGCAACAGCTGATTTTTTAAATCATATTTCATAGTTAGCCCCATAGTAAGAATTGCTCATATTTATGAGAACTTCACTCCCTTAAAGTATTGCCCACGTTTAACCAAACACCCTGTATAGTTAGATTACTCTGAACTACATTGTCGAGTATATTTTCCACCGACCAAAATCGACCACAAACACCCGTCTGTCTCCCAACCTTATTCTGAGAGAACATAATTAAATTTACAAACTTAATAAAAGCTTGGAAGTCTATTAAAATAAAACGTCACCGAGCAATGTTTGGTCCGTCTTATGTCGGCGATGTTCCAATTACGTTTTGTGAAGTGGATCCTGGGATAAATTGGTTTTTGATTCTTTTTGACGGAATTTAATAAGTTTTAATTGTTCTAGTTTCGACTGAGACTTCAAAGTTGTAAGTCGTGGGTTCGAAATTTGTGATATTTATTTCATCACCACTGCTCTCAAAACGGTGATGGAAAACATCGTGTGGAAACCGGCATGTACTTAAACTGATGAGTGCGAACGAGTCTGGGAGTAACTGTTGGTGGAAATTAGGAATTCCTGTGTGGTGGCTCTGAAAAGTGACTTTGTCGAGGGTCCTGGGAGGGACCGTGGGGAATCATCGTGGTGAGAAGATTATCCAGCTGGACTCTGCTTTACCGAGTGCCAGCTATTACCAGGGTGCACCGAGCGTTTTATTATGGTCTGAACGCCGCTCGGGGAGGCTCTTCGATACATATCTGTTTATGCTTATGCTAATGAGACCTCAAGAAGTAAAGGTTTTTGACATCCATATGCCTTGAACCATGGGTCAACCCCAGGCTAAAGTTCATATAGAGAGAATCCCGACAGGGTGAGACAGAAGTGTACCTATTAGCTATTAGTACACCCAAATTTCGACAGTTATATTTAGGTCTCATGCAAAAGGGGTTGAGTCTAGTTTCCATCAATCGCCTACAAATCCAGACTACGGGCTGCCTTTGAGAAATTCCTGATCTAAAAGCCCAGTAACACTTTAACCTGGGAATCGAACCCAGGACCTCATGCTCAGCAATACGACCACTAGACTAACGATGCAGTCAGTGTTCGTGAACGTGAAGAAATATTGACATAATTACCATGTTTTTGCAAACCTACGAAAACCTCATCATTCATAACTATTTTAGATATTTCTAAGCCTTGACATTTGCTTATTTATTTCTTGTAGTGTCTGGGTTTTCAATCAAAAAGATTTCAAAATCCAATAAACGCTTGCTACGCCTAATAACTTTTCTTTCTCGGAATCTGTATTCGCACAAAAACCTCACACTTACTACTATCTAGACACACACACACACACACAGTTGTGTAAAATTACACACACAGATGTGTAAGTTTACACGCACTTGTGTAAGTATACACACAGACACAATAAAAGATGTGTCTCACAAAAGTAGAAGATACCCGCTGGTCTGTTACAAGATTTATTAGAAATTCTGTTAAAGGGCGTGAATTGTGTGGCGCTAAGAGATCAGCGATTCTTTACCTATTTTTATTAGTTACTGTAGTTTTATTTTGTTCATTGAGGAGCTCGTGGCTAAATAATAACAGCCGCTCGGATCGATCTTTAGGTTAAGCCGTGCTTGCCTAGGTTGGTCTGTGGATGGGTGACCACCCATTACATACCGAGTTTCCTCCGTGCCTCGGAAAGCACGTTAAGCCGTTGGTCCCGGCTGTCATTTGTAGATCTTTGACAGTCGTTAGGTAGTCAGTGACCCAGAAAGTCTGACAACCAGTCTTACCAAGGGGTATCGTATTACCCAGTACTAACTGGGTTGTGGAGGTCAGATAGGCAGTCGCTCCATGTAAAATACTGGTATTCAGCTACATCCGGTTAGACTGGAAGCCAACCCCAACATAGTTGGGAAAAGGCTAGGCAGATGATGATGATGATGTAGTTTTATTTTGTTGTACAAGTGTTTACAGTAAAAGATAATTATCCTAGGGGTCATTATGATGGTGGTTTGGAGTAAGTCATGCGTCGAGAACTAATGCTTGGTTAATGAGGCTCAATGCCAATGCTTGTTCCTTTTTTGTTAAAAAAAGTTGGATTTGACTACCGTTGGTTGTGACTGCTGAACAGCTGAACAGCTGAGGTGCATGGGTTCGATCCCCAGGTCGAGCAAAGTGTTGTATTGTATAACGGGCTGGTGTCCGCATCTCCACGTTCAAAGCGCGTATTTTGCGTAAAGAGCGAAGTGTTACTGGGGTTGCCATCCATCAGGAATTTCCCAGTAGCAGCTCCGAAGTTTGGATTTGTGCCCGGTAGATGGCAATAGGCTTGTATTACATGGGACTTAAACAAATCTGGCGAAATGTGGGTGTACTATAAGGTGGGTACACCTCTGCCGTTTTTTATTATTGGTACGCACAAGATTTACGACTCACGGCATTTCATACAAACTTTCAAGTCCTTTTTTGAAATGATTAAACCCTTTAATGAAACTTCATACGCGTAAGCCTTTAAACTTTTTATACCTATGTATCCTACATAGTTCTAAAAAGTTATCAGAGAACATTTTCGAAAACTCTTTTTTAAAAAAAAAAAGATAATTTCTGTTTCTATGGAAAATTTTAAGCTGTAACACTATTTTTCGAAAATATTGTTACAGTTGTGTATGTGCAGGTAGCTATTTGAGTCAATTGACACGCTAAGAAGGTAGTGCCATCAAAGCTAATGTTTTATTTGTTTTGTTTTTTTAAAAAAAACGTTGCCCCACACTAGGAATTTCTCCTGTATCGTGGGTGCGTTTACAAACATTTAAACTCACATACACAAACAGCCAGACCCGGAACAACTACCTGTACGCCTTACAAATATTTGTTCCGTGCGGGAATCGAACCCGCGACACGAAGCGCAGCAGTCAATCGCTTAGCCACTGCGCCAACCGTGCCGTCAATTTTGATTTGTAGATAGACATTAAAATCGTGATCCTTCTTTGTTAAAATCGAACAAATTCTATATACCTAACTACTTCAAAATCAAAATCAAATGTACTTAAACAACATTTATAACCGATCAATACAATTTATACCTCCAACCCACGTACAGTCAGCTGTAAATATTAATGTACAATTAGACCTCCCGGTACACTCAGTTGCATATTCATACCAGCTATTTAGTTTGTAATAACTCTTCTTACATCGATGTTAGAATTGTGCGTCAGTAATTTAATGTCAAACGGATTTATGTTCACTTCATTCATTCATTCGTTCAATCAGTCTTTGGTTAATTTATATTTCCTTGTGTGGTCTTGTTGTGGAATTGTTGATGGTTTGTTACAAATATAAACTATGTAGTTGAATTTACTATTGGCTAAAGTTAGGTTAGTTAGGATTTGTGTAAAAAACATAAATAAAACTTAAAAACATAACATCACGCTTGTAAATTTTCGGGAGTATGGCCGATTTGTTCCTATAGTATAGGCCTATGTAATCTTCTTCTTCGTCGTGTTGATGGAGATAGGGGGACCCTATTGCCATTAACAGGACATAAATCCAAACCCCAGGCCGCTACTGACAATTTCCTGATGAAAAAACCCAAAAACACTTTGCCCGACCTGGGAATCGAACCCAGCATCTCTCGTTCATCAGTAGTGCTTGCGACCACTAGATCATCGAGACATTAGGTATAGTCACTGATAATAATGCTCGGAAACCAGGCACGATTTAGTATTTTATTAAAAATTTCAAATGCATATGAAAACAGAGATCCAAGCTTGTTCAAGCTTCTAAATACTAAAAATAAAAAATATTCAGATACTGTTGAGAAAATGATATCTTATCACACTATTAAACATACATAATTCATACCCCGACGTTACTTCCACAAACATTGCTACAATTGTAACCAAATCATAATTAATTCTATGATTTATATGGTTCAAAGGGACTCCCTGTGCTATTGTTGGGACCCGGGATCCGTTTTGGTCCGGGATCTGTTTGGTCCGGGATCCGTTTTGGCCTTAAGGTCGGTATTAAAACAATTAGTAACGTTTACGTTTGAAATTGAGGTGTAATGTTTTGAGAGTATTTGAGTGGGAAGTGTATTTAATAGTAGGTAGGTTGTATCGATTTCGAGTAGTTTAAGCCAGTTAGAGAGAAAATTCATACTTCCAGTTTAGTTATAAAGGAGTCTGCCCACCTTACCGTATCATACCTCGATATGTATGGGATTTACGATACTTTAAATCCCGTTAGTACGTTGGCGTGGGATATATTCTAGCCTCACCGGGGCCAAGAGCGTGTAGTATCTAGGATATTAATGATTTACATTTAAAAGACTAGATGTCTCTTACAGAGAATAAACTAGGATTTATTCTCTGATCACTCACGAATTCCAACTCCAAAATTCTTTTTTTTTTAACACAAGAACGTGAATCTTGGTACATGCAAATAGAGGTTTATACCAAGCTGTGGGTGAAGTCGGGATGTGGATGATTATGATGATGAACACAAGAAATAAATTATTACACACGTTTCCACCTCAAACTTACTGTGTCTTCTTCTTCTTAGTGTATCGATGGCACACTAAGAAGAACCCACGAGTTTGGCGCCTTTGGGTCATCAGTTCCTGTAACTGTTAGCCTACCAACTGCCTCTCCCCAAAATTTCCAGATCTTTCGATCCAGAGCTAATGTGGGCCACTGGTCGTTGGCTTTGTCTTGCTCGTCTTCTACGAGGTCTGCCACGTCACCTGAAAACTAAATCAACAAATTAAGCTCAACACAATCCACGATGATAAACGCGAAATCCAAGTCCTTATCAGTTTAATGCTTAAACCCTGTTTTGAAGCAATGCGATAAGGCAGCGATAACACACTCTTTAGTCCTTGTAGCGATGAGATTATCTCAATTTATTGTAACGTTATCTCGAAAGAATAAACTTAAATAATAACGTTTTATCTTTGAGATCAAAAGAAGGAAAAAAACCGTATAAGTAATGAAGTTTCTCTATGTATGTTAAATATAGGAGGTAAATTGTTCTGGGGATGTTGGCTCTGCTATAAATAGCTTGTTTTTTTGTGCTTTTTTTGTTCATTTTTTGTAGGGATTCCGTAGATGGTAATGAAGGAATAATGTATGGTATTTTATATATAGGTTTTAGTGGTACACAATCTTTAGTTTTGGAGCCAGAGTCACATTTGGCCGGTTGTCATTCTTTCTTTATCGTGTGGTGAGTTCCTAACCTGGTGTCAGAGTTTTTATGCCGCCCATTAGTCTCTGACTTGGCCTTACATGCCGTCGAGAAATATCTCTCTGGTATGCTGGTTTCCTTCACCGAAGCAAGTGATAATAATACACAATACGCACATGAATTCGTAAAATCAGAGGCGCGTGTCTTGGGTTCGAACTTGAGAGCTGACTTGGCAGTTCGACGGTCAGACCTCTAGGCTATCACTACTTTTTAAGCAAAGATACTTTGCAAGTGCCACTGTACCGTGTAGTCCTGGGTTCGATTCCCGGGTTGGGGAAAGGATTATTAGATTTCTCGGTATAGCCCGATCTGTGCTCGGTAGATGACAATAATATGCTCGTCTTTTTACTTGGGACTTGAAAGTAACTTGCAAATTGTGGAAAAACTATTGTGTAAGTATTTATTTATTCAAATACCTAGATTAACAAATATTCAAACAAATCTAAGGTAACTGCACTACTTTTAAGTAAATGTTATTACTCAGTGACAGACTTTCTAAATGAAACGAATTTATCCAGATTATGATTGTTATAATTACCTGCAAATTTGACCATGTAAGACAAACAAATGTACCTGACTATAATATTATTAATTGACTTCACTTTAATTTCTTTGTTTTGTTGACATTATTTGGTTTGTTTAATTTGCACGCCGTAAGGTAGACTGTAGCCGATCTGATTAATTTATGTACAACACCTAACCTGTACCTACTTTCATAGCAAATAAAATTCTGATTCTGATTCATTGTCAAAATATTCACTGACTTTAAGTTTTAAGGACATGTTTAGAAGCCAAATATTTTCTGTTAAACAATATCAGATCATCACGGAATCACAATATCAATAAATATTTTGAATTTTAACGTTAACTTTATTTACATTATATACAGACTACAAATAGAACTAAACTAATGATAAAATATTTTAACAATAAAACTAAAGAACCAGACCTCACGCATAGTGATTTATTTTAATTAATGGACAATAACAATAATTGCCTGACAGTAGATTTGTTTCATGCAAATCAATCGGGCCTTATTAGCATAGTAGAGAGGATGGTAGGGATGTGACAGTGTCGCTGTTAGATATCGATAAAAAAACATATTTGTTACGTAACAAAAACATGTCAAAAAGAGTAAAAGAAATTATGATTGACGGATCACCAATCTGTCATCTATCATAATTTCGCAAATTAAATCGCTTGTTGATGTTAAAACAGTTGACAGGAAAAGACTTTTGCTAATCTTTTTGATGAAATCCTTTAGGCGACTTTGTCTTTTTTTTTCCGGATACAAAAATAAACAGTTACTGAACTTATACTTCAAGAAAGATAAGAAAATCTTCATTACTTACTAACTGTTGAATTTCTTTAAGTTTAAAAATATGGTATCTTTTATTCAGAGGACAGATAGATAGATTTATTTATTTCTGAGTATATGATACAATACATTAAGATCTTAATATTAAACAGTTTCACATACAATACCGTTGCCGGTGTAGAAATATTAAAATTAACTAACAAATTCAAAGTAGCCGAGTTCTTGACCGCAACAATCGAATATATTTTTTTATAGAAAAGACGAAGAAGTGTAGTCATCAGTAGGACAATAATTAGTCTTTCTAGCTTTTACCCAGATTCAGTTTCGAGTCACTGTTAGCTATATCAATTAGTACATAAATTACATTAATTAATAATACAGCGAGTAAATCAACCATGAGCGGTTGACATGTATAATTAACTAAATTAATTTGTTATTAAAATTAATTAATCTTAACATATTAATCACGCAGTGTAACATAGACACAGAATGGATATGTACAAAATGTCAGGTACATACAAAGAACGAAAACAGGCACACCCACAAATAGACACGCATGTGTATGGACATTGGCGGTTGATTTTTACCCTTATTACTTAAGGAATATGACTGAAAAGTGGTCAACCGCCAGTTTCCGCGAAGATTCGTCAAACTATCTCAAACAAGTGACAGGCAGGGTATACGTGAAGCATCTGTGTGCGTGCGTTTTCGCTCTTTGTATGTAATCGAAAATCTACCTTTTACTAAATACAGTTAATAATATAACATCACGGCTGTAGTCCCTGAAGGCTTAGGCAGAGGTGTACCTAATAGTAAACACACATTTCGCCAGTTATGTTTAAGTCCCAAGTAATAGGGGGCGAGCTTATTGCCATGAACCGGGCTCAAATCCAGGCTCCGTGGCTGCTATTGAGAAATTTCTGATGAAATAACCCAATATCATTTTGCCGGAAATCGAACTCAGGATCTCATGCTCAGCACTTGCCACTAGACCAAAGAGGCCGTCCAAAGTTAATTATTTGATAATTAACTGTCATTTTAATAATTGATAAAGTGGTCTCTATGTGGTTAAGTTATTTTGTTTCTGAATTTTGTGGCAGTCCAGTACGCTTACACACTTTTATGGATATTTTCAATAATAAACTAAAACATGCCAACTAATTATAGGTAAAAGCAAAATTGCGTTGTTAAAGCAATGTGGAAACGTTTTGTTAGCCCAATTGCTGGCTAAATGGGTCAAGAGTCGACATCCAAAAACAAAAAATTAACTTTCCCAACGCATTTAGTAGGTACTACATTTTTAATTTCACTTTTGAATAGAAGAATAATTATATTTACGGAACCCGAGTCTGTTCGTATGTTGACATCCCACTTTAATTTGAATGTCAAATTCCCGCATAATTTTAAAACTGCTTGAAAATTTTTGCATATTTTTGTATGCGTAACGCGTATATCCCCAAAACTGATTTTTTTTTTGTTCCGTATTCGCGAAACCTTTTCGGTTTTAATTGAATAAAATATACTGGACCTCTCGACTTAACACGTTTTGGCACTTTTTGTTTATTTTTTTAAACAATTTTAATTAAAAAACGCTTCTCTGTAGGTCCCAACCGGGAGGTCCTTTAGTGAGCAAACTGCCTACAATTTGGCGCACGTGAATTTATTCAATTATCTTCGATAAATTAAATGAAACAGTAAATTTTCGTAGGTAGGTTTATTTAGTCATTATAAATGATTACTTTTTTATCCATATTATAAGGCTACTAAAAATATAGATACATAGAAAAATCTGTGTTTAGAAACAGTACATTCCATTAAAAACAAACAATATTTCCGTCACATCTTATTTCAACAACGAAACAATACCAGCAAAACTTACCGACTCACAAAAAATATCGACATCGATAAAAATAGTTTCCACCTATGAATATTAATTATCGATTACTTATTAAAATACAATCGACAGATGTATCCCAGCCCAAGAAATGAGACGTCGAAGCAACTCATATTTCATTACCTTTTTTATTTTATTTTATATGAAAATTATTATGTTTTTTTAAAAGTGGTTTTTCCATTGTGACATTTGAGTATAAAATTGATTGCAGTATAACTTATTGACAGGTTTTTTTGTAAAATCGATTGATTTTTTTTTGTTTAGTAAGTTATTATGGAGTTGCTGTGGAAAGACGGATGTGAATTTATTTTGTTTTAAGACTGATCATCAGTGATAATAATGTGATCTTCAAAAGATTGGGTTCAGAATTTTTCTAACAAATTATGTGTTTTTTGGGAAGACTAAAGTTTATGTCGAAATCAAACGCCATTGGAATTTTTGCTTGCCATAGAGTCAAGGACGCATGGGAAAAGAGCACATTGAAGGAATTGGGGGAGGCCTTTGCCCAACAGTGGGACAATAAAAGTTATTAAAAAATATATATAATGGTCGGTTTTATTGTACTTATTAAATTTTCTATCTAAAACCAAATGAAGGTGAAATTTTATCCATACTAAAACAAAATTAATAGAATTTCAAATAGTTGCGCAATTAACACCGCTTTCAAAACCATTGTCAAGAAAAAAAACAATAATCTTGATATTTCAAGAAAACTACACTTAACGAAAAAAACTCCATGTCATCAATAACGAATACCATAATAATACAGGTCACTAACCCCTCCTACGCAATAGAAAGCCATAATCCATGGCTTTTAATGTCCCATAAACTATGTCTAATATTAATTATAGTACTCAGTATTAATGGCATGTGATTAGAAAAATAACAATACAGGGGACTTGATTTGGTACTGTCGTGGTGGTATTTTTGTTGGAATTACTTTCTTTTGTTAAGCCGTTGGTCCCGGATGTCATTTGTAGATATTCGACAGTCGTTACAGGTAGTCAGTGGCCTGAAAGTCTGACAACCAGTCTTAGCAAGGGGTATCGTATCACCTAGTACTAACTAGTTTGTGGAGGTCAGATAAGCAGTCGCTCCATGTAAAATACTGATATTTATCTGCATCCGGTTAGACTGAATGCGGCATGGGATGCGGAGGAATATGGAAAATGTCGTTTGGAAAGTTTTGAGTTTGACTGTGGATGGGTATAAGAGTAGAGAAAGACAAAGAAACGATGGATGGACTGTGTGAAGAATGATATGGCAAGAAAGGAGGTGAATGATGAGATGACGAGTAATAGAGAAGTATGGAAGAAGAAGACATTCTGCGCCGATCACAAATGAGTTGGGACAAGGGTATGAGAATGATGATCCGGTTAGACTGGAAACCGACCCCAATAAATTTGGGAAAACTTTAGACTTTAATTATTTATTTATGTACACACAAAATACTCAACAAGAAGAGCACAAAGGTACTGCTTATTTCATGCGAAATCTCTTCCAGCAAACCTGCGAGAGAAAAGTAGGATACATAGGAATAGGGTAGGATAGGTGGGGTGTAGGTAGGGTTGGATAGGAGGGTAGTAGGGTAGTGGGACTTTCTTTTGTTTTGTTTTATTTTTTATTTAATAGGGCATCATTATCTTACTAGACAAAGTGACAATTACACACGTTTTTAAAGCTTTTCATATTTATACTACGACTTGCAACAAGATGGACAAAAATTTTCGGTAACTGATTATGTCGGTCTCACACATTTTTGTTTTAATTTAAGTCACTTTTTCTAAGCTCTCCGTTGGTGAAAGCAATGATGTCAGTAATGGTATTCACTCTAGATTTAAATCTAGAATCACTGTTTTTGGCAGGTGAACTCCGCCCCCATCTAAAAATAAGACAATTTAATATAATATAATTTAGTCCTATTTTTTGTTACTGAATATTATGCTTAGTTATTAGTTTGTGCAACGATAGTTTACAGCTAACTGTTGAGGCTTTTAAATGACTTGTCGTTGATTGCCTTACTATAATTTTTTGTACTGTTCGCTGTAAGCCACCCAAACACAATAATAAAATAATATCGACAGCTTAATTAGATGTCTTGATATCTGTGGGCTTCATTGAAAGAATCACCTGAACCCAAAGTAGTCCCACGGTAAAGGCATTGATTGTCATAGGCATTTTTAAGATTCGTAGTATAATAATTCATGTTAAAAGTATCTATAGGCATCCTTGCTACCCAGAGGCCTAAACCAAGAACTAGTTTCAACTATGATCTAACCTGTTTGTTATAGCCGACTGTTGAACTAGATTTCGCCCACGGCTTTGATGCCAGATTTTTTAAATTCCCAGAACAATGGATCCTAATAAATATTCAGTTGCCACCAAAATGTAAATGCCATTTAAAGCACAAAAAACTGTCAACCAATAGAATGTTAGATTAGTTGATGAACTAAATGTACGACGACCATCAATATAATATAGATTTACTTAAAATCTGCAATATCTTCGTCAGATTGCCTGGTGTCTTCGTCAGTTGTTACCCCGTAAGATGAAATGAAAACGAGACGTTATTTCTGATCCTTTTTTGAGTGGCCCCTGGAGAGAGTTCTGCGGACTCTCTGAAACTTTTCAAATATAGTTTTGGCATCCTCTCATCACACCCTATCTAGTCATCTAGTCTGGGCTCCCCTACGAACATGCATAAACCCTCGCATTTGGCCCAAGGGGTAGATGGAAACGAAACGCCTTCGTCCACATCCATACATGTGGTCATAGCTACACGTATGACAAAAGCCATTGAATGAGACCAAACCTTCATGGTTAAAACAGCACTGAAATTTTTCGCACTTCATATCACATACCGCAGACCAGTGAAGTGGAAACCACATTTAATTCAATTATTTCTATTAATTTAAGCAAATGCACGTGTTTTCCAAAGGTTTATAGAACACTTACATCACGCCAGTTATGGACGAGCCTACTGCTATTAACTGAGAATTTTCTAAAGGAAAACCTGGTTATTTACCAGAACCCAGGTCCTCATAGACACTTGCAACCACTAGTCTAACGAAGCCAGTCACAGTATGCAACTTAAAAATAAATTAACAACATTATACATGTCATCATTTGCCTAGCCTTTTCCCAACTATGTTAGGGTTGGCTTTCAGTCTAGCTGGATGCAGCTGAATACCAGTATTTTACATGGAGCTTCTGCCTATCTGACGTTCACAACCCGCTTAGTACTGGGTCATACGATACCCCTTGGTAAGACTGATTGTTAGAGTTTCAAGCCACTGACTACCTACAACGACGTCAAAGACAAATGATGGCCGGGACCAACGGCTTAACGTGCTTTCCGAGGCACGGATAGGAAACTCGGTAAGCAATGGGTGGTCCTGGTCACTCATCCACGGATCACCTTAGGCTAGCGCAGTTTTACCTGAAAATCGACCCGAGCGGCTGTTATTATTTAGCCACGAGCTCCTCTACGCAACATCCATTATACAACATGTATATCACCACAAATAAGTGCCACATTTATCAATATCCCCACAGCAGGCACACGAACTCTTAGATTAGTTGTGACGAGGCGACGTCGCGTCAATTCTGTCCAATCACGGCGCCTACACCGTTTGAGGCCTACAGAGTGGTGCTCAAAGATCTTGAATATATTATTAGTTCATTGGAATATATCATTGGCTCGCAATATATGTTTTGACTTTGACTTTGGTGATTTGTTTAGTACTGTTGCACTTAATATTATTATAATTATCTTACTCCTATGACACAATCTTTTACACAGAACACACACACAATTATGAAGGGGCGGTTTAGAACAGCCCTGCCCCTGAACTCTGTCTTACTTTGTAGACACGGACTCCCAAAGGGAGTCAAATCTTCTACATCAGTGGTGTAGGAGGAACAGATTCCTCCAATTACAAGTCTCGACTTACTGACTACTAAGACTTAAATCATAGAATGAATAGTCTTAAATGGTCTAAGGTTAGGCTTTGTCTGGTATAGGTTACGCTTATTAATATCAGTCAACACTTTCTTATCAAGTACACATTATAAAGCTTTAATATTAAATGCTCATTTATGGCCTTTTTTTTTGCGTGCCAGGGCTGCGGGACTGTTCGAAAGAGATACCGTGGCCCTGGAACACAAAGGGCAAAGAAGGAACATGGATGGCTTTTAGTCAGTACAAGTCTGACACTCCCTTCCTCTCCGCCCAGAGTGAGGGGGTCATTTGATGATTACACATCCGAAAAAAAAAAAAAAAAAATGCAAGACTGTCTACTATTCTTGCTGTCAAGCTAATATTATATTTTTCCCATGACATGAGTTATTATGAAATCTATGTCTTTTTTATGGACGTTCATTAACTCGATATCCGTGAATTATAGCGATAGCCAATAATGTCGATATTCAGTGTGTCGCACAAGCATGCATTCGAACTATGGTGAGTCGCAGTACAGTTTTGTCGCATAAGCGTTAATCGCACATCCATTTGTGGAGCTCACGTAATACACTCAAATTTTATATATTCTCTTTAAAATTCAATCATCGAGGACGTTAAATAAAACCTATTTGTTATCAACAAAAACGCCCAATTGTGTGAATGGAAATGTAGTCCAAGGCTCTTTGATAATACCGACACATGAAATTACTGTACTACAATGAATAGGTAAGCACATACCTTTATTTACTTATTAGTCGTAGGCTTTGCTCTAGTTAACGTGGCCTATATACATTGATCGTACATCATCCATCAATCGTTTCAGTATTTATTGAATTCTATTGAAGGTACGGGTACGTGGTGAATAAGTCAAGATTTATGAATATATGAAAGTATATACTGTACTTGTAATTTTTTTCTTTGTCTGTCTGTCTTTGTTTTGGCTAATTTCCGAAACAACTGGACCAATTTTGACGGGACTTTAACTGGCAGATAGCTGATGTTATAAGGCTGACTTAGGCTACGATTATTTGAGAAAAATAGTTAGGGTTCCTTGCAAAACAATTAACCTATGAAATTGTCAAAGTCCAATTCAAATGGGGAAGTAATTTTTTTTGTAATAATTTCATATTTTTGTAATAATTTCACGTGGACGAAGGTCACAGGCACAGTTATGTAAAAATACATTTGTAAAACTTTGACATCCACACCAAGACGTCCAATTGCCAAGCGCATTCTGTCGCATCAATTCAACAATTGTCACTTACGACTCCTATTGGCTGAGCGACGGTATTATGAGCAGTCGATTGATTTGAATCGTTGTCCTTATCATTTCCGATTGATCGGGGTTGATTGATTGTCGTTGGTTCGTTTTTGAATGTTTGTTAGTGGTAGCGTAGCTGTGATTGTAGATATATTAGTTTAAAAATAAAAGCTGCAGTTGAAAAACATAAATAAAATATGCTTAGATGATACATTTCTTGGGACAAGCCAACCACACTACTCCCAAACCACTGCAACTCCTGAAAGCCAGAATAAACAGTGGCAACTACTTACCAGAAAAGCACCGAGACAATGGTGCTTGAAGAAGTCCCAGAGAAACAATTTAACTGTCTTGGATCCCGCAACGGAATTGCTTAGATGGAATGGTTATGTTGAGAGGTCATAAATAAATGGCAATTGACAGATGTATTTACAAACAATATTTAAGTAGAAACACCGCCCTAGAAGAAAATACACTGACTTTTTTGGTCTTGCGAAAGGTCCTGAGTGCAGAGTATTCGCAACTGATGTGCGTGTATGACCAGATGTATGACCGATGACGAAGTAAAAGGAGAATGTATGGATGTGACGTTCTTAAGTTTATCGTTAATCCTATTGCTAGAAATGCAGACCACAGTCAGCCACTAAAAAACTTCTTCTTAACGTGTCGATGGCAAACTAAATTGTGTCAGCCCAGAACTGAGCCACTAGTTTGGCGCGTTCAGTAGCGTCCGTCAGTTTCTGTAATTAACAAATGACAGGACACGCAGGACACAATATTAAGTGCCCCATCGTTTGTGGAACAGCACCACGTTTACACTCCAGGGCAGAGTCATTAATGAATCTCCACCTGAGCAGGTTTTTCTTGCTGCGACCAACCTGGGTCCGGAATCTATTTAAAGAATTCCACTTCCACTAGGAAAATAAACTGGTTGGTCCTAAGAAACTTGTGGACAGAGTTTCAATAAGGAGCCATCGTTTCTCTTAAGAGCGTTAACGTCTTACGGCATTTCATACAAACTTTCAAGTGATTTTTTTTCGAAATGACTGAACCGATTTTAATGCAACTTTGTACGCATAAGCAGGATGACAGAGAAAATTTTCGAAAAATAGTGTTACAGCTAAATTAGACCGATTTTAGATTTTCCCTAGAAACAGAAATTTCCAATTATCTTTTTTGTTAAAAGATATTTCAAAAGTTCTCTGTCATGTTTTTAGATTATGTATCCTGCTGCGTACGAAGTTTCATTAAAATCGGTTCAGTCATTTCGAAAAAAAATCACTTGAAAGTTTGTAACGCTCTTAACATTTTGATTTAGAGAACAAAACATTAATAAGTATCACTTAACTCTAACTTCATCGCAAAACATCAAAACTTACGAATACTTACGATAACTTATCCCTAAAATCCCAGTTCCCCAAAACTTAAAACTATAGGCATATCTCAACTTAGACATTTTACTCCAACTTAAAACACTTAAGTTAAAGTTTCCTTCATCTTAAATTGTCAACATCTTTAGAAGGGCGTTTTAAGCGCTTAGTTATTAACTTAAACTTGGGTAAGTAGAAGTAAGTAATAACTTAACTAAGTTGCTGTTATCGGGTGTTGTCAGAGGCGATTATTTTATGGTTAAGCTTTTGTAAGTCGGTTAAGGGTTTAAGGTGGTGGATATGGACTTTGAGGCAGTATGTCTGACCGTTAAAGTAATGGAGGAAATGGTTTTCCGATCACATTTATATTTAAAACTTCTCATCATCATCTGCCTAGCCTTTTCCCAACTATGTTAGGGTCGGCTTCCAGTCTAACCGGATGCAGCTCAATAACCGTATTTTACATGGAGCGACTGCCTTTCTGACCTCCACAACCCAATTAGTACTAGGTAATACGATACCCCTTGATAAGACTGGTTGTCAGACTTTTTGGGCCACTGACTACCTGTAACGACTGTCAAAGATCTACAAATGACAGCCGGGACCAACGGCATAACGTGCTTTTCGAGACACGGAGGAAACTTGGTATGTAATGAGTGGTCTGCCATCCACAGACCAACCTAGGCAAGCACAGCTTAACCTAAAAATCAACCCGAGCGGTTGTTATTATTTAGCCACGAGCTCCTTATATTTAAAACTTCTCTTCTTTGTTATTACGTGGTTAGTGCCTAACCTGGTGTCAGAGTTTTTATGCCGTCCATGGGCCTCTGACTTGCCTTAATATGTCGTCGATAAATATCTATCAGGCATGCTGGTTTCCCCACGATATTTTTCCTTCACCGAAGCAAGTGATAATTATATAATACGCACATGGATCCGAAAAATCAGAGGTTCGTGTCTTGGGTTCGAGCTTGAGACCTTATGACTTGATCTTCTAAACTAAACCATTAACTTTTCAATTGTCAAGGACTGACTGACTGTCAGTTAGTCAGAATCTTGCCCTTTCCAAAATGTAGCTCGATGGAGGAGGAAGAGCAAGGAAATCCATGGACACTGGTTGTCTGGTTGTTTGATATTTTACTATTTTCACGGTATGTTTCTAACTTTTATAGCGAACTAATTATTCCGGTACAAATAAAACAATTAGGTAGCTGTTGGAGGTACCATTCTATATTGTAAGGATGCCTCAATAAAGGACTTTTTAACCCAGTAAGCATGAAACGGGAGTTGTCAGTTTATACGCAAACAAAGTCGCAGGTAGCTACTAGTATACCACAAAACCTACTCAATTATTCACCTAACAGTTGTACAGTACCCACTTTAAACATTAATTTACACAGAATATTTAATTATTAATTCCCAACGCACATTCATTGGAAACCAAATGAATTTTAACACAGGACAAATTAAAATTCATCACAATTAAATATCAAACAGTATATTTTACATATGAATTTATCATTATGATGTATGTTTGTGACGTTTTATGCAATTGTTATTTCGAACGTTAAATTCTAATATACATAGAATTTTCATTTGTTTTGCAATATTATATTTAAAGCCTGAATTTCCTACTGCGAGACTGTTCGAAAGAGATACCGTGGCCCTGGAACACAAAGGGCAAAGAAGGAACATGGATGGGTTTTAGTCAGTACAAGTCGGACACTCCCTTCCGCTCCGCCCAGAGTGGGGGGGGGGGTCATTTGATGATTTCTATGATTAAACTTAATTTACTTAGTCTTTTTTTATATGGTCGACACCTGTATGTGATGTTATGTTATTATGAGGCACCTTATAACAACAAAATACACTCAACATCCCATTTCCCAAGATCTAACCCAATTTCAGAACGGTAACTTCGCCGACTAACAACAACGGTTACGGCCACGGTTAAATGAAACAATCTCACATATACAATAACATTTGATCGCTCTACTATGGGATCGGTAACGCTTGTTACTTCTAAAGGAGATTAGTCCCAAATCCCATAAAGATTGCTGGAGATGCCTCCGGATCAAAATCTCTTGTTGAGTGTGGTACAAGTCTTAAGCAGAGCTTTAAGCTTTTTTTGTAACTACTTGCACCCTCCAGGACTTGAATGAGGCGAATGACAGAGCTGTTGCTACGAACTGGTCGGACAAAATCTGAGTCATCTATTCAAGTAGAAGAAGATGAAGTTTTTTTCGTGAAAGTAGAGGAATTTTGATTTCAGGATTTTGAAATCTTGGGGACATTGGTCACCAATAAACAATAAATCCTGAGTATCATTGAAATTCATATTTTTTGGGGTGAAAAATCACGTTTTACGGTAGGAGTCGATGGAAAGCACTCAAATCATTGTGTTGATGGATGGATTGAATAGTACGGAGGTCGTGGAGGTGTTTAAAAATCTTAAATTAAAAACATGTTTTTAAAAAAAAAAACTTGTTAGAAGGATGAAACTTTGAACCCCAACATCTCCGTAACTAGAAGGTTCCCAGGCATGGTCTACAATAAAAAAAAATATCGCAAAGACGGGGAGAAGAAGTGCCTTTCGTCTTCGTTAAGGGTCTATTTATACCCTTAATTCAGGCCAGCCTACCTTCAGCTTAAACCCAGAAATACTGTTTACTGTTCCTTTTTGGACAAATAATATCCACTCCTGCTTCTAAACAAAAAGGATTACATTCCTGGATGAGCATAAATCATGAATGATTGGATGTGTCGCAAAAACAACGTATTTTTTATTGCTAAGGTCGTTTTTTTTGTTAAGGCTACTGTAGTATCCTCTTGTAGCTGAGCTAATAGGTTGACAACACAATTTACTAACTATATCACAGGCTCACCACACCACCAAGCCCCCAGTCCAGTGTACGCTTCACCTTCCAACTTCCCGCCATTCGTCGTGACTGACAGTTGTCATTAGTGACAGCTGCCTGACTACTTGTGGCTGTGAGACACTGTTTCCATATCTATTAAATAGATACACAACAGCCACTGTTATGGAACCAATAGATTTCAAGTTGCATGACGGAGCTAATCATCACCATATATAATACCATTTTTTTTTCGCCAACAGCCAATCTTTAGTTTTTCGCATTGAAATCTACAACAAATGATAAGTTTACGTATTGAAGTTTATGTCCATCATGAATACCCGCTTTCGTCATTAATTTAAACCACCAAAACTCAGCGACATTCTACATTTAGTTGACAATAATCCAATTTATCTGAGGACTTGGAAGACTCGTAAATTCGCTTCAGAACTTTGTTCGAAGGCCCTAGAACTTGACTGACCTCGTTATAGTAACTACCGTTATAGCGTGGTTCCGCCCATTTTTGGTGGAGAAAACTTAGTAATGGGGTGCTTAGGTGATGGTCAAAAAGAAAAGATCATAGTGACGTCGACGCCATCTTGTTTTCTCAAAGTTAGTTTGAATTTGGAACGATGTCGAGTTCTAAATTCGCGGTGATTTTGTTTTTAAAGCAAATGAGTTCGCTTTCAAACTGCGTGAGGTTCGAAGTGAAGTTTACTAAATAGTTTAAGTAGACTTTATTATTAATTATTAATTGAATTAAGTAAATTAAATTGAATTGAATTAGTTGAATTGAAATGTTGTGTATGTAATGTGGCTGTATCTGTGTGTAATTATTTCTTTTATGAGTCAGTGATGGTCGAATTAAAATGTTTTTTTTTCATTTTTTTATCCCGAATTATTATACTTGCAAGGTCTGGAGTTTATGATCTATGAGGATTCGAGTCTAGACACACAAGCACAGCGAAGAGTACAGCACTATACTTGATCACGCCTGTAATCCCCGACGGGTTAGGCAGAGGTGTACTCTATAGTACACCCACCCACATTGCGCCAGTTATGTTAAAGTCCCATGTAATAGGGGACGACCCTATTGCCATCAACAGGGCACAAACCCAGACCACATGGCTGCTACTGTGAAAATTCGCATTGCAATGCAATTTGTAATATTTCCGGCATAGAAGAAT
Source organism: Noctua janthina (assembly GCA_963576755.1). NCBI lineage: Eukaryota > Metazoa > Arthropoda > Insecta > Lepidoptera > Noctuidae > Noctua > Noctua janthina. Next base: position 9,337,366 of record OY755075.1, on the reverse strand, counting down.
GAGCCTTAATTACGAAATCGGATAAAATGACTACTACCAAAGAAATCTTTTTGTCTCTCATTAAGCTTTTTTTCCGAGAAAATAATACTTTATTAATTAATTCAGAATGAAACTTTTATACAACGGATAAAAATAATAAGAAACAAGAACAAAAAAAAGTTCGGGGAAAAATGCAAATCATTCTATGTTCATTCGTTAAAAGCTCACACTGTGTAATTAGATTAAGTGAGTGAATGAATGAACGGGTCGAATCGGCAAGTCATTCATTTGTTCGAACGATTTATTAATAAAAATTGTTCTTTGTTCTGCATTTTAAAGAGACGTGATTTTGTTATTTTATTTTGTCATTAATTTTACTTTGGTTTGTTAGCGAATGAAATGCATTAGAAAAACTCGTTACTATCCTATGCAAGTTCTTAGTTTTACAAAAGAAAAATGCATCCGTATAATACAAAAAACTTGTATACAATTAGCGATAGTTAGATGTTTCTAGATCATCATCATCTACCTAGCATTTTCCAAACTATGTTGGGGTCGACTTCCAGTATAACCGAATACAGCTGAATACCAGTATTTTACATGGAGCCTATCTGTCCTCCACAACCCAGTTAGTACTGGGTAATACGATACTCCTTGGTAAGACTGGTTGACAGACTTTCCGGCCACTGACTACCTGTAATGACTGTCAAAGATCTACGAATGACAGCCGGAATCAACGGCTTAAAGTCTTTTCCGAGGCACGGAGGAAATTCGATATGTATTGGGTAGTCGCCCATCCATAGACCAACCTATGCGAGCGCGGCTTAACCTGAAGATTGATCCGAGCGGCTGTTATTATTAAGCCACAAGCTCCTAGAAGTTCCTAGATAATGTATGTATATATCTTTGTAATGTTTTTCGCATAGCTCAGGTGTGTAGAACTCGCAATCGGCGTGCGAGTATAAACAGTCATATGAAAGTGGACGAATCAAAAGGAGTAGCTAAAGTTCTCAGCAGTTGATGATCAGTAATGTCTGCCTAGCCCCATGGGGAAAGGCAGCGTGGGTTTTATATGTTTTTATTATCACATTATCCACTTACTATGGATGCTGACTGGATCAGTTAACTGTCTTCCAAAGATAAGGAAATAAGATAAAATCGTAGATACTAATAGGATGTCAAATACAGTTTTTTATGTTTAGTTTCCTGATATAACAAGAATCATTTAAATGGGTTGCTTGAGGTGCTGGCCTGTTGCCAAAGGCCAGTTTGATAGACTAGGGAGTGAGGGATGACGTGGAGGTCGTAAGATATCCTACGTGAACATACTATTGAGATAGATCATGTTCTATCATTGTGTCAAAAATACCGACAGTTTTTTTTTCTATATTTTGCGGGATTTTTTAAAATAATCATGCTTTTTTTTATATCATCTCAGGGTTTTCAACTAGAGCAACAATTTCTTTCCCGAGAAGTTTTTCGGCCGAGCTACCACTTTGCTGCATTTTGCTAGAAATATACCTCATTTTCGAGAGCAGCGGTGGCCCAGTGGTGGAGACCCCGACTTACGAGCCGTAAGTCGTGGGTTCGAACCTAGCCAGGCGCATTACTTTGTGTAAGTTGTTTCATCACCACTGCTTTCGAAACGGTGAAGGAAAACATCGTGACGAAACTGGCATGTCCTAGAACCTAAAATTCGAAGACATGTGACATCTACCAACCCGCACTGGGCCCGCGTGGTGGATTATAGCCCAATCCCTCTTATAAAGAGGAGGCCTGCGTCCCAGCAGTGGGAACATTAATAGGCTGATTATGCTATGCTTATGCTTACATAGAAAAAACGAAAAAAAAATAAGAAGGCCCATAATTCTGAAACGGTGCTTCGTAGGGCCATGCTTCTCAGACCCTAAATAGTTTCTATGGACAAGGTCAACCCGATACTGCAATAAAATTGGAATGTTTCTGATCTCCGTATCTGATCCGAGATGTTGTGTCCGAGAGTGTGTCAGATGGAAATAAAATCACAACTTTGGATTTTTTTGAGATACCGCTTTTTGGCTTACGATGGCAGCACTGTTGTCTAAAAACAGGATTTAACGAAATGAATCCCTGGAAGTCGTTGCAATTTTCATGCCTTCGGCGTTTCAAAGATAGTTCTTGTAACAATCGATTATAAGTCGTCCCACCTCACTATTAAAATCGAATAACTCAACCAATTTACATACGCAATCAAAGTACCAACCTACTTTTAACCCTTCCACTGCTATCGGCCGTCATCAACATTTCCTGCTATATTACATCAGGCCACATCAGGCCGCGTTTGGGCCTATTTAGATAACATAACGTTTATTTTGCGTCGCTTCCACGTGAACACTTCGGTCGAAAAGGCCTCGGTTACTGCGTGTTACGTGTGTGTATGAGGATGGGTGAATTTAGACTGAATTTCTCGGCCTGGAATGTAAGTTTTGTATAATATTTTGTTGTCGGTTAATTTAATAGGAAACTAACGGTTAGCCAGTAACTTTTCAATATAATTACTGTTTGTTGTCCCTAAGAAATAAAAAAGAAACTGTCGGTTAAAATAGGCAGTCGCTAAATGTGAAATACTGGTACTCAGTTACACCCGGGCAGCGTAGCAACGTAGTTAGGAAGTTTTTTAATGGTCTTCTTCTCTCAATAACACAAGTAAACAGCATAGTTCAATAAAAGAAAATACTAGATGAATCAAGGAAGATGACACTTAAACTTCTCAACATTTACACAAGAACTTCTAATGAGGTAAAAATCGAGCTTGTTCTGAAAAAATAGGCCTCATTTTTCGAAATAGATCCTGAAAAGGTCAGGTGATCAGGTTGTTTTGTGTGCTTGTTTTTAACAAAGAAAAACTAAGGGTTTTGTGCTTTCAGACTGAATCCTATTGTGCTATAGTAGACAGGTTTTATTTTCCTTTTATTGCTGGTTGACCTTGTGTAATTACTTAAATAGTATTTTTGAGGTTTGTTTCATTTTTATCAAAGCTTGCTTGTTTATTGAGGTATGATAAATGTCTAGACTTTTGAGGACGTCTAGTTACTCGGTCCATTGAATGTTTATTCCGCAATAGGGGTACTTGTTAGAATCGACCTAAATTATCTGAAGTAATGTACACAATCAACCAAAACTTGGCCTGAGAATTGTTTAAGCGGCCTCTAATTTAAGGCTCAAGGCTGCCCAAAGGCCTCAACTTCTTCCTCGAATTTGTGTATAAAACTTTGCTATTTAAATAACCCACCACTGTGACGAAGTGAACCAGCACTCATTAATGTTGTTTGCAAAAAGTAATAAGAAAACAAGGCAATACGTACAAACTCCGAACTCGAAAACTTAATTAAACTGTTATCGCGACTCAAGGCGGGGTCTTGAGGACCCCGGTGGGGTTAAAAGCCGGATGGCCGAAATAACCGGGCTATTTAACACTGTCTCCGACAGTCGCAATCTTCAGTGAAAAAGCTTCAGTTTAATTTGTGCTAATATTGTATGTCATCAGTGTAACTGACGGGGTCGGAGAGATCCCCATTTATGTTTCGACGCGCGTGGTTTTTTGTGCGGCAATTGAGGGTTGAATGTTTAAGCTGCGTAAGCTTGGGTGTGTAGCTAGATTTTTTAAATAAATGCATGGGTTTTTTCTCCCTTGGTAATTGGCGGAATTATGTGGAAATACCTTTTCTATTCACGTTGATTACCTTTTCTATACCGAACGAACGGTATGTATTCTGTGATTCTATCTGGCAAAATATGTAGGTATTAGGGACCGTTTCAGCAAATATGAAGAAAAATAGCATCGTTTTGTTTAAACACTGTTTTAAGCTTTTACGGTTTAAAACCCAACGTTACCGTACCGTTACCGTTTACGGATATCCCGTAAGTGACAGTATAAGTTTATCGTTTTTTTTTGTTTATTTATTTATGTTTTTTACTAAAATAACAGAAAGAGGAGCTCGTGGCTAAATAATAACAGCCGCTCGGGTCGATCCTCAGGTTAAGCGGCGCTTGCCTAGGTTGGTCCGTCGATGGGTAACCACCCATTCTAGTTTCCTCCGTGCCTCGGAAAGCACGTTAAACCGTTGGTCCCAGGTGTCTTTTGTAGATCTTTGACAGTTGTTACAGGTAGTCAGTGACCCGAAAGTCTGGCAATCAGTCTTAGCAAGGGGTATCGTATTACCTAGTACTAACTGGGTTGTGAGATTAATAAATATTTTATCAAGAAATCAGCAAGAATATTTTTCTTCCATCGAAACTTACCAAATGTGCAAGCAAGGGCTCGTATAACATCTATTCTTTATAAAGAGGTAAAATTTGTTTGTGAGTTTGTATGTAGGGGGTAATCTCCGGAACCAATGATCCAATTCTAAAAATTATTTCACTGGCAGAAAGCTACATTATTCGTGGGTACTATAGGTTATAAATTATATTAATATCATGCATATTAGCCGAGCTATCACAATTTTTACGGTCAAAGTCGCGGGCAAAGTTCTAGTCGTGAATATTTTAGTGCATGAGCGAACAACCTCATTAGTAAACCAAACAATTATTTTATTCCACTCTCATTATATAATGCCCGCTTTAAACATGACCTTTTCCCATATTTCCCCTACATTCCAACAAAGAAAATAAAACTAATTTTACATACTTAACACACAAACTAGGGTTAGCGGGGAAATGCCATTGAAGTCTTTTCAAGCTTACCTACATATATGTGGGCCCAGCACAAACGCGCGGAGTAAATGTAACTTTGAACGTTATTAAAAATTTTAAGCGCTCGATTCACACATCATATTTACTTATTCATACCAAGAAACGATGGATGGACTTCTACTGACTAAAACCCATCCATGTTCCTTCTTTGCCCCTTTGTGTTCCAGGGCTGCGGTATCTATTTCGAACAGCCCCGCAGCCCCGGCAGGCATCGGCTCTTGCGGACCCCTTCCTTGTTGCTGGCATCTCTTTGAGGCGCGCGTGGAACACGAACGCGCCGTGTACAGACCGCTTATAAATGAATTTTGTTTTGTGTGCCGCAAAAACTGTGTTCAACAAAAGTGGATGTTTTTAAATGAATGTTCTGCTTAAGTTTTCTGTTGTTTTGCGGCCATCTTGTAACCATAGTCAGGGAGTTGGAGCGCTTAATTTTGAGTGAACTATTTAGAATCGCAATCAGAAAGTTTACGTGGGATAACATAACATCACGCATGTAATCCTCGCAGGGTTAGGTAGTGGTGTGCCTATAGTGCACCCACATTTAATAGAGGATGAGCCTATTGCCATCAACATGGCATAGACCCAGACTCCACCTACTGCTATTGAGAAATTCGTAATGGAAACACCCAATAACATTTTACCAGACGTGGGAATCGAACACGGGACCCCATACTCAGCAGTGTCGCCCTTTCGCCACTAGACCAACGATACAGTAAAAAATTCTTGACACGCGGCATAGTTACTACGCAATAATTAAATTGCTATTTCTAATAGAATTTCAACTATAAACATTTAATTAAGTTACTCATATTTCAAATCATTTTGCTAATGAAGTAATTTTATCTCTGCTCCTACGAAACTGAATAAATGTAGAGCAATTTTGTAATCTATTAGTTAAATAGCGAGGTGCTTCACTTACTAAGAGAGGGGGAGAGGGGTTGTAATTAAAAATATCTTGGGTAGTAACAAAAAACAACGCAACGCAAATGTTCGAGGGTCGTTTGCGGGCAATCTGACGCATGGACTGTCATTGCATAGAACTACAGTACTTTCACAAGTTGTCATGCCTTGTGTCTGTGACTGTAGCTTCGCTTTCTTTGTTTTTCTGACATTCAGAAGTGCCTATATCATCTGCCTAGCCTTTTCCCAACTATGTTTGGGTCGGCTTCCAGTTTAACCGGATGCAGCTGAATACCAGTATTTTACATGGAGCGACTGCCTATCTGACCTCCACAACCCAGTTAGTACTGGGTAATATGATACTCCTTGGTAAGACTGGTTGTCAGATTTTTGAGCCACTGACTACCTAACGACTGTCAAAGGTCTACAAATGACAGCCGGGACCAACGGCTTAGCGTGCTTTCCGAGGCACGGAGGAAACACGGTATGTTATGAGCGGTCGCCCATCCACAGAACAACTCCTCTCAGAAGTGCCTATAATGGTAAAATTTAAATAAATGCTTTAAGTTTGAACAAAGAGCCTACGGCTCCTGGCTTAAGATTGGCGGTCAACCGGCATGGACAAACGCAACTCCGGACTCGGATACCTCCATTCCAATACTTACTGAAGTAAATTTGGTGTTTCTAGCTAGTCCGCAGTTTGTCCTTTATTGCACCGTTGCGCTGAAATAACTCCAGAATACACTTATAATGTTGAGACAGACTGGTGCTGGTATAACCACATCACAGAAACATTGTACTTAATTTTGACGACACGGTTGGCGCAGTGGCTAAGCGATTGCTTGCTGCGCTGCGTGTCGCGGGTTCGATCCCCGCACGGAACAAATATTTGTCGGATCTACAGGTAGTAGTTCCGGGTCTAGCTGTTTGTGTATATGAGTTTGAATGTTTGTAAAAGCACCCACGTTACAGGAGAAATTCCTAGTGTGTGCCAACGTTTTACATAAAAGAAGAAAAAAAAAAAGATTATGTCTTATGACAGTAACGCAACGCAAGACTTGCGTTTTTCCGCACGGCATCGTTGCGTTTTCACAAAACAAGCTCAATTTACAACCATATCTCTCGGCCTAAACCAAGAGTAGCTCATAAAAGTTTATGTTTAAATGCTATAAAAATGTTCCTTATGTAAATTCTTATTTCGCTGTTATACCATTTCGTCTTAGCTGTAATTTTTTCGCGGATCTGCGTACCCCTAATGTAATGCAATCTGTGCGTTCGTTTACTTAATGATTATTATGAAAATTCTGCGGTTGTAAGCTTGGTTATATATGAGGTTTGCTTATAAGCTGATTCTTCATAAGGAATGCTGGATTTTAGGTAGACTAAATCGGATTAGAGATAGAATTCTGATGAATGAGTTCTTACTTCTAACTATTGAGCAGAATAGTGTCACATAGACTGTAGACTACAGCGAATTGTGTCCAATAAAGCATTGCTAGACACAATTCTTTCATGTTTAAGGTGAAATCGCTAGGGTAGGCCACGAAGTTTTTTTTCTATTTGCTGGTCAGTGTCGGGTTTTATGTTGATTAAAATATGATTCGCAGTCGTTTCAAATATGACTACAGAATTTATAATCATTACAATCATTAATACAAACCTCTAAGTTCATTGAATCCCACTGGGCGACTTTTTCATAAAATAGTCCTGTTAATTGCAAGAAAATGTGAGTTTCACAGGGTACCCTGGTACTACCCCCCTTTTTTTAATAAGCCTATTCTGTCCTACTGTCCAGCAGTAAAGGCCTCTTTAGGCCATTCCTTCCCAACTCTCCCGGTGTTTCGCCTTTTTTTTTTCTTCCCCCTTAAGGCTTTGTATTTTTTAATGTAATTTAAATGACGCTAATCTAAAACCACCTTAAAACTAACAAATGTGACACCGCTTATGTTATATGGATGACTAGCACTAGAACTACCGGAGATTACCCTCTTAATGCAAACTGACAAACAAATTCTACCTCTTTAAAATATTAGTATAGATGTGTGAACATACCTAAAGAAAGAGAAATTAAAAAGAAATATTTACCACGATTGATTTGGAATGCAGTGACAGCCTAGTGGTGTGACCGTCGGACTGCCAAGTCATAGGTCTCGAGTCGAGTTCGAACCCAAGGCACGCACCTCACGGCGAGTTATGGGCCAGCTCGCCGTCCGGCCGTCTTATGACGACAGGCCGTGTCGACGGCGCGTTCGTGTTCCACGCGCGCCTCAAAGAGATGTCAGCAACCACGTAGGGGTTCGCATGGGCTGATGCCTGCCAGGGCTGCGGGACTGTTCGAAAGAGATACCGTGGCCCTGGAACACAAAGGGCAAAGAAGGAACATGGATGGGTTTTAGTCAGTACAAGTCTGACACTCCCTTCCGCTCCGCCCAGAGTGGGAGGGGGGGGGGGGTCATTTGATGATTTCCCATCCGAAAAAAAAAAAAGGCACGCACCTCTGATTTTTCGGATTCATGTGCGTATTGTATAATCATCACTTGCTTCGGTGAAGGAAAACATCGTGAGGAAACCAGCATGCCTGAGAGATATTTCTTGACGGCATGTTAAGCCAAGTCAGAGGCCCATGGGCGGCATAAAAACTCTGACACTAGGTTAGGAACTAACCACACGATAAAGAATGATTTCGAATATTTTCATTCACAACTAGACGTATTTTCACTGACATTGAAGACGACAGCCACAAATACATATTTATTTTCCGGAACAAAACAATTGATTTTCCTCATCGTCTCTTTTATACATCTGACAGTACCAAATCGAGATATCGTCATCCTTTTTTAAGAAGTCGTTCGGGTTCCGGATAAAGGACTAATCAGTTCTTTTAGCCACTTCTGTCGTGCCACAGGGACGTAGAGAGGCTTGAAGAGGCATTTGGGTAGGAAGTAATGTCAAATTTGAAAGTAAGTTAAATATAACTAATATAACCGCCAAAAAAATTGACAAACCACTTTCCATATTTGGAAAGTGGTTTGTCAATTTTTTTGACGGTTTATCGATTAATTATCATTAACACTAACACACACATTTACAAACACGCGCACACGCACTCACAAACACACACACACACACACTTGCATACACAATGAAAATGTTAGCTGCAGTTTAATTTGAACTTTGCCCATATTATAGCGGTTATGAAATACAGGATAGAATGCTTTACTAAAAATTCCAAGTTTGTTTTTATTAAGAGCATTACTTACGCCGTTTCTTACAAACTTTCAAGTTCTTTGTTTTCGAAATGACTGAACCGATTTTAATGAAACTTCATTCGAATAAGCAGGATACATAAGTCTAAAAAGTTAAATGAGAACTTTTCGAAATGTCTTTTAAAAAAAAAAGATAATTGGAAATTACTGTTTATATGAAATCTAAAATCGGTCTAATTTTGCTGTAACACTATTTTTCGAAAATGTTCTCTGATAACTTAATACTAATTCCATCCATTGGTGGAAAATGACTTATCTCTTTTACAAAAAAGAATACATACATTTTGCTTTATCAGTATCCCTTCCAGTCACCACTAAATCAATAAGTATTTAAACCAGGGGTTTACCAGACAGGCAACATAAAAATCTTGGCAAAAAACTCCGCAAATAAATCACGCTGCCCTCTCAAGGCCTGATGAGGGAAAGAGAAGGAAGATTAATGATGTTTTGTCTCGAGCTCTTTTAGATTTACGTGTAATTAATTTTAGATATGCTTTCTTTGGAGTTCGATGGTCGGCTAAGTGCTTTTTGGAGGGGGAGTTTCAGTGTTTCTATTGTTTTTTTTTTTGTTTTGTGACGGCAGTTGAAGCTGTTTTGTACATAGCAGTGCGGTCATAGATTTATATTGAAATTGATTTTACATACATATATAAAGTCACGCCTTTTTGTTACGGGGTTAAGCAGAAACTACAGGACGCCACATGCAATCTTTATACAGGGTGTAACAGAAAGGGTACAGTCATATGAAAGGATATGCTGCAGACCATCAAACTGAACAACTTCGTCTATGGGTCCAATATCGTAAATGCGAAGAAATTATCAGCTGTCCCATACATTTGGGTCGAGTATGGAGCAAGTTGTTCAATTTGATGGTCTACAGCATATCCTTTCATGTTACTATACTCTTTCTGTTACACCCTGTATACTGCTTTTGCTTCGTCTACGTTCATTCATCTAATTTTATTTCTCTCTTTTATGTTCTATTACGGGTCGGAGGGAACACCGACGTGAAAACGGTTACCACGTATTCTATACATCATTTTGAGCCCCACAGAGACTAGAAATTTTCACCGGTTATTTAAAAAAAAAAACCCGCTGTTCTATACATTTTGACCATTTTGTAGGAAACACCTGATTTTTTTTTAATAAATCATCATCATCTGCCTAGCCTTTTCCCAATTATATTGGGGTCGGCTTCCAGTCTAACCGGATGCAACTGAATACCAGTATTTTACATGGAGCGACTGCCTATCTGACCTCCACAACCCAGTTAGTACTGGGTAATACGATACCCCTTGGTAAGACTGGTTGTCAGACTTTTTGGGCCACTGACTGCCTAACGACTGTCAAAGATCTACAAATGACAGCCGGGACCAACGGCTTAACGTGCTTTCCGAGGCACGGAGGAAACTCGGTATGTAATGGGCGGTCACCCATCCACAGACCAACCTAGGCAAGCACGGCTTAACCTTAAGATCGACCCGAGCGGCTGTTATTATTTAGCCACGAGCTCCTCGATTTTTTTTTAATAACCGATGAGAAATTTCTATGTGGGGCGCTCAGTATGATGTACTGTATACGTGGTAACCGTTTTCGCGTCGGTGTTCCTTCCAACCCGTATAAAATGATTGGTTTATAATCATTATATCAGTAAACAGTTCCGTCGTAATTTGACAACAATAATTAATTATAATTTCGGAAAAATATCATCTCGAAAGTTTATTTTTAACCAAAATCATCTTACTTTATTTTCCCTAATAAAAAGTCGAGTTTCCACAATTTCCGGAGTTTTCCTACAACTTTCCTGTAAAAATAAATTAACATGCTTAGATTGGATTGTCAAGGAGTCCATTGAAAGTCCGACTTCCCGACTTATTCTAATTTGGTAGCCCGAAGTTTTTTCTGAGCTTGTTAATAAAACAACATTTACTTTGCGTATATTTTTCAGCACACTTTGCAAACTCAAATTAGGCTAAAATTAAGTTCTCTTAATTATTTACGTGGTCATTAATACAGAAATAATATTTTAAAATGAAATCCTATAGATGAAAGAAACAGTATCTATCAGACGTTGATCATGAGGAATTGGGATTCGACTCTCGATTTAGGCAAAACAACATTTAACCCTCCAAACGGCGTGTTCATTTAACGAAGGTGGTAGAAAAACTATTTTGTGTTGCTACCAAATGGACGTAGGGTTCGTAGGGGGATCTGTTCGTTAAGGACAGTTATACAGCAAGAGCAAAACTTTTTGGATTTTTTTCATGTCGTGTTTTGGTAAGTGATTTTTTAATAGATTTTCGGAAATGTCTCTTATGGTAACATCCTACATATTTTTATTGTTCCCATTCGATATATCGAAGTCCTCTATTGACACTAGGTTTTTTAACCGCTGTTGACTTCTTTACTCGATTTTTATAATCCGGGTTTGATATTTGTCATAGCAGCGCTTCATAATATGAAATCAAAGATTTTATTTCCTCTGCAATCCACGCGCGTGACGCCATGTTGGTCAAGCTTTAATTTTCGCATAGTTTCAAAAATCGGGACACTTGCGTCGGACACTGCACACGCCCTGTCTCCACGGCTGTGACACAGATACTAGACACAATGTTGTCGTTATAATTTCGCCTATTAAAATACAAAAATCAGTGATCATTAGGTACCTAAGCATGGCAAGTCACAGGTCTCGACTTCGAACCCAAGGCTTCGTGCCTTGGGTTCTCCTCGGCATCAGAATTTTCGGATTCATGTGCGTATTGTATAATTATCACCTGCTTCGGTGAAGGAAAACATCGTGACTAAACCAGCATGGCTGAGAGATATTTCTTGTCGGCATGTAAAGCCAAGTCATGGGTCACACAGGTCCATGGGCGGCATAACAACTCTGACACCAGGTTAGGCACTAACCACACGATAAAGAAGAAAAAGACCTGAGCATGATTTTTTTGAAGTATTTAAACTTCCCGCGTTGCAAGTTTAAGTCACAGGAAGCTGTGTCAAGACAACTTAGAAACTCTAATTTAACTCGATTATCAAAGCTACTATTCAAAAAGTCAATAAAAGTCAAAAGCATTTATTTCAATTAGACCATCACAGGCACTTTTGAATGTCAAAAAAAAACAAAAAGAAGCGAAGCTACAGTCACAGTCACAAGACATAATAACTTGAGAAAGTACTGTAGTTGCACATTCCAAAACATAGATCTCTATGGAGAAGAATGGGTAAGAAACTCCGTGGACACTCTTTTAAATCAAAATATTTTAAGAAAATCTTGGTTACACCATTCATGTTGAGATTATACATATATGTGAGAACGATGTAGAAAGACTTGCACATTAAGAGCGTTCAGAGTAAAAGAATAAATCAAGACACGACAAAATGACAGATTAAGAAAAGAATTCTGTTATTATATCGATTCTTCCGTCGACAAAACCTGTTTCTACGGTGGTCATACTACGCGTACTGGATGACAGTTGCTGAGAATTGCGTTTAGTGGCGTGCGATTGAGGAGGCCTATGTCCAGCAGTGGACTGCTGTGGGCTGATGATAATGAGACTCTAATAAAAATAGACTTTAATAAAAATCCATAAGCATTCACAAGAAATCATTAGGAAAGGTCTACTTATCAAAACCCTCAAAATATAACAAAATGCTAATAGCCACCGTTGTACACTCAACCCGTTCGGAGCAGCCGTGCCAAGATTGAGGTTTGCAATTCTATCGGTGATCGGTAACCCTAAATTACGGTACGGAACCCATTATCGTGTTCCGTTTGTACGCTGCCGATTGATATTGGAGGGTTAGAGGCATTTGTGTTCGCTAACATGGCTAATAAAGTATGTTTATGGTAAATTTGGGGTAGGCTGGTCCGAGAGACCGGCGTTAGGGGTGGAAGGGCGGTCCAAGGTGCTGTGAGGGTGATGGTGTGTCCCTGTCTTTAATATGGCGAGACTGACGATGTCTTAGTAGGTATATTTAGGGAGAATTATTTAACCATTGAAACTGAACGCGATCCAATTAATGACCGGAGGTCTAAAATGGCCACGGGGTCTAAAATGGCCGCTTTAGCAGAATTATACTAGGATAATAATATGAAACACGTTCAATTTCTTAAAATGGTCGCAGACGCAGGAAAGGAATTGTCACTTTTACGATAATATGACAATTTTGCGAATTTCTGTCAATTTTACGAATTGTAAAGTAATTCATATTGTTGTCCTATTATGATTCTACTAAAGCGGGCATTTCAGGCCCCCAGAACAATGTTCACCATTCCGCTCTTTGTAAGTATATTGTTTTCTTATAATTTAATCAATAATTATGCTTGAAGATAAAGATGGACCCGTTGAATGAATGACGTCAGTCCTAAATTTAATACCCGGGTCAGAATAGTGTTATTGGATTTTTCTTGTTGGAGCTTCTTAGTAACCGCCTGGAGGTTGGATTTCTACCTGGCTTGGCAAAAACCTGGTCCCCCTATAACAACAAACTTAAAAATCAGTTATCTTAATAGTTTTACAGTTCTATTACACTAGAAACATATGACGTGTAAGATACCTTGGCTTTTGGTCCTGTAATGGTGTTTCAGCATCATCATATTACATACTTTATGTAAATGCAAAGTCCCTTGCTTTGAAACACCTGGAACACCAAGAGAGGTAAAAGTTTCAAGTGCCTATCGCATAATGGCAAGGGTTTCTAGGTCGATCATAAGGAATACATACAGCTAAGAGGCCGTTTTTCATCATCATCATTTCAGCCGAAAGACGTCCACTGCTGGACATAGGCCTCCCCCAAGTGTCGCCACATTGACCGATCCCGTGCGTCTCGCATCCAGCGGTTCCCCGCAACCTTTACCAGGTCATCGGTCCGTCTAGTGGGAGGCCTTCCAACGCAACGTCTTCCAGTTCGCGGTCGCCACTCCAGAACTTTCCGGCCCCATCGGCCATCCGTTCTGCGAGCAATGTGCCCTGCCCACTGCCACTTAAGTTTGGCTATTCTTCGGGCTACGTCGGTAACCTTGGTTCTCTTACGGATTTCCTCATTTCTGATTTGATCACGCAAGGAAACTGCGAGCATAGCCCTCTCCATTGCCCTTTGGGTGACTTTAAGCCTTCCCATTGTGAGCGACCACGTTTCGCAATAGTTCTTTTACGAAAAATCTTGGAAAAAACCGTAAGAATAAAAATATAACTTTACGCCTTAATCCCCGAAGGGTTAGGCAGTGGTGTACCTAATAGTACACCCACATTTCGCTAGTTATGTTCAAGTCCCATGTAATAGGGGGCGAGCCTTTTGCCATCAGCCAGACACACATCCAGACTACATGGCTGCTATACTGAGGAATTTCTGATGAAAAAACAATAAGTAAAGAAGTAAGAATAATTTATAATAATACAGTAGAATTAATTTCTACCTCTTCCAAGTCTTCTTAAATCTCTTTTTTTACGGGTGACCACTGAAAACCAGCGCTGTGCTGTGGCCTCCCATATCACAGCGTCATGCTGGGTGGTAACCTGCTTGTCGCAGTCACGACGTGCAAGCTATTAACTTTTTTTTTCTGTCCTGTTGTATTTATTATATTTTTTTATGCGTTGTATGATTATTGTTAATGTATTTTTTTGTTTGCACGTCAAGTCCCTGCGACAAAAAAAAAAAAATTCTTTCTTAAAAATGAAAACGTAGCACTACGTAAATATATCAACGTTTTAAATACTAATTTAAATGTCTCTTTTTGTTACAGGTATGTATCGACTAATACAGTTCTACAGAGTCTTCAAATACTATAAAGTTATGTTGTAAAGTAAGTTAGTTATAAGTACCTATGCTGCTTATATGTTCGACGCCCGTACTTAAATGACGATTAACTATTTACTACAATACAAAGCCGACTATCTCTCTCTCTATCTATTAAATAGCATTATTCTCAATTAATTCGCTACTGAAGCCAACCACTAAAGCCAGTGAATCTAATCCGTCAATCAATATCGACTGTTCATTGAAATCTATAACTGGACATTACATGCTAACGCCAAATTTTTAATTAATTGACACGGGCATCATTAGCAGCCTGTAGTCTAGATTTGTGCTCGGTGGTTGGCAATAGGCTATATGAAGACATGCTGCGCCGACCCCAAATGATGGGATGATAGTCTCAAAACTGGCGTACTTTAATACTGGCTATACTTAATGACTGATGATAAGCCGACCCCAACATAGTTGGGAAAAGGCTAGGCAAATGATGATAATGACTTAAAGACTGATGATACTCTCAATTAACAGATTAAAATATTATTACACAGCAATAAAAGAGATGAGAGCTAGTCGGGACTCACATAATTATGGTTTCGTACCGATTCGCAGGCTGCTCGGTGTTAATTGCTGTATCGCGCGTAACTGACATCCTAAATACATTTAAAAATCTATATTTTTTGGTCTTTAACTGAAGATTTGGAAATATAAAATCCATCATTGCGTTTATCTTAACAATCTTGGACAAGAAAGAATATAAAGGTACCGATTTTGCTTTGTTCAGAACCTCGGCACTTTAAAAATAGCCAAAAACAAAAAAAATAACTATAGTTCCTCCACCCCTAGCCGTCCATTATAACTTACAACAGGGTCCCGAAGTATCTTCCCGAATCGCACAAGACATAGGTACCGTAAACAGGGCCCGTCAAAGCCTTTCAAATCAGGCCTCGGCAGTACTCCCGGCCCTTACGCACGAATTGCTGAAGACCCTCCAGCTAGTGATGTGCGCTGTCCCAGGATTGGTCCCGGACTTAATGGGTTAATTTGGGGAGGAAAAAGTTGGGTGGGATAACTTGGTTAGCAGGTTGTGGAAATGATTAGGTGTTATTTAGGGATGTTAAGTTTGATTCATGTGCTTGGTATTTTTTAAATTATCCACATTCATAATTGCAAAGGCAAAAAAAAAAACAAATAACGGACAATATCTCGCCTGTATTCCCAAGGGTTATGATGTTACGAAGATCAACCAATCAATGGCTCCTCCAATAAACCTGTTACATACATAACTACACTATATACTTAGTCTCTATCAGTAACTCTCTTAGTCTTAGTCTATAGTTAGCCTTTCTTACTGAGACAAGAATTTATCAAAATTATGTTATTCACATCATCATTATCGTCTTTTCCTTCTTCTTCATATTTTTTTCCCATTTTTGTTGTGAAATAAAAAACAATCTATATATAATCAAAAATGCTACCCATATTCACCGACCCCGCAAAAAGTCCCGCAAAAAATCCCGGAACACTCCCCTCACTAGTTCACCTTTCCCCATCCAATACACCAGCACTATTCCTCTGATCGGGAGGGCTTGGAGTGCCCTCAACACGTCTGAGGAGGTTCGCATTGTGTCAAATGTAACACATGTAGCGTCTTCAGGGTTACAAATGGGCACTTTTGGCTATATTGTTCATGGTACACTTGTTTTTCGGCTGTGTATTGCAATTTTGTATGTTTGAAGGGAGATGTGTTGGGTAGCAGATTTTTTGTGTAGTTATACCCTGGGTACTATAGTCAAGTTAAAGTAATTACTTGACTTTAAGTATAACATTTTTATGCAAAAGATAAAAATTTCAACGAACTAAGAACCGAATAGTTAGAATTATTAGTTTTGCTTTATTTGGATAAAGCAAAACTAATAATTCTAAGAATTCTAACTTTTGACAGTTCTAACTTCAAGCAATTACTAAGTACAGAATAAAAATCGTATCTGAAACAATGACTTTTACAAAAGTTATCACTTTGACTTGTTTATAAATACGGGTGATAGACTTGTATGTACAGTCAGGGTATGAAAACTATGACCAATTGACCATACAGAACATTATGGCGTAAATAGAGTGATATACAATCAGCAATAACGACGATCAAATAATGAAATTGTAAGCTTTGCAAAAGCTTATGATAATCCTGTTAAAGCCAATTTAGAGATTTGAAACGCTTTGGAAGCGTATTGTCCCTTGTCTAAGATACATAGGTCTAAAAAGTCATCAGAGAACATTTTCGAAAAATAGTGTTACAGCTAAATTAGACCGGTTTTATATTTTCCATAGAAACAGAAATAAGACATTTCGAAAATGTTCTCTGAAAACTTTTTAGACTTCTGTATCCTACTTATGCGTATGAAGTTTCAGTAAAATCGGTTTAGACATTTCGAAAAAAATAACTACTCCGACACGAGCAGGACAACTACGTATATCAATAATTGAAAAAATGCAAGATTAATGTGTTAAGTTAAATCATAATTAATTAATTATTGTTTTCGGAAGATAATTGCAGGTAACACAATATAATTTTACTGCATTAAGTGAATCTGACTGTACTTCACATTGTAAAAAGACAAGCTGATCAAGCAACTTTTGTATAAGCTGACTACCCAGGATGCACCGGATGTACTTAACCATGCACTGAAGTATCATCTACTCGTGATATCTCTTGCAATTTGCACTCCATTCGAGGGTGTGTTTCCTCTTATGAGAGACAGGGGGTTCTGCTACACTAGTGATTAACTCACTAAAGAATTTTAACAGAAATTTCTGACTTATTTATCTCTAAATACAGGGTGCTTATTTATCTCTAAATACAGGGTGCAAACGCACCCTTCACAAAGCATTCTACCAAGCATTCTGTACATCAAACTTAGTAACCCTACCCAAAAATTATTGCTAGGAAACGACTTTTTTTTTGGGGTGAAAAATCACGTTTTACCGTAGAACGAATGTAAGCCATTAAAACATTGTGCTGATGGATGCTTTGAATAGTAAACAGAGGTAATTAAAGTCAATTTATAACCTTAAAAACTAGAATTAAAAAAAAAAAACTTATGAATTTTTTTTAAATTTGACTGGAAGGTTTCCAGGTATGGTCCCGAACGAAAAAAATGATCGCAATGACGGGGAGAACAAGTGCCTTTCGGCTTCGTTAAGGTTCTTTTTACACCCTTTATTATTGACAGAGAATCCTGACTCATTTCATTTGTATATCAAACTTGGAACCTTGACATAAACAACCACACTCGGTGCCACTGACCCATGAGAACTTTTCAATTAAATAAATTTTAACTCCAGTCATTTCTGTTATCTACACTAATATCAAGGCTAACCATGTTATCGAAAGCTTATCTCCTATTGCATATCGTTCAATGATAATAGAAAAGCATTAAAATACTATGGACCATTGTCAGCAGGTCTAAGGCCATACGAAGGCCACCCGACCACTACGTAAACTAATTTGTTAATGGTTTAAAAGGTTTGGAAGTGATTTTGAGCTGATTTTATCTTTTACTTATCGTCTGTTTCGGTCAAGAATTAGTCAGAGAATAGTGGCAAAAGGTATGCAGTGTGGTTTTGATTCTCTTAAACCATACATTGTTTCATTTACATTGACCGATGACCTAGTGAAGGTTGCAGGGCTCCGCTGGATGCGAGTCGCACGGGACCGGTCAATGTGGCGACACTTGGGGGAGGCCTATGTCCAGCAGTGGACGTCTTTCGGCTGAAATGATGATGATGATGATAAATTGTATTCATTTCTTGTGTCAATGATAGAAGCATAAAACAGTCATGTACTTTCATTTTATTTACTAGTGACGTCGCGATTAACGTAGCCCCATTCTATGTGCAACTGTTCTAGTCTGGCAAAGCATAACATAGGTACGAAAGAAGATGAAGAAGATAGTCTTGCAATCATCTAGGCAGACAAAATGATGATCGTGGTGATAATAATACCAGCTGGTTATTGTATAATAAGTTTTGTTTTGTTGTCTCGTTGCAGGACAAGGCTTCATCTCGAGGAGATAAGGAACTAGGATTCCTGCATGTTGATATGAAATTCATTGCATTCATTTTTCGTGTTCTAATATCTTTTATTATTCCACCTTTTTTTTTGTTTTATTTTTTAAAAATTGTAATCTTAATTTAACCTTATGTAATTTAATTTTGTATTGTATTGCTATTTTTTCTTTTTTGTTGTTTAATTGGAAATATCTGGCATTAGTCCGTTCGCATTTATACAAATATCCCAGTTATACAAGGAAACCTATAATAGGCGATATTATATTAAATTAAATTCATTTATTTCAGGTCTTTAACCCATATAAAATTAAAAAAGAATTTATGACTATCCATGCTTGCACTATAAATGTTACATACTTTTACAATTAATATAAACTGTAACACGTATATTTTGTAAAACAATTTTATGGATCGCTGTTGGTTACCTAAATAAATAAATTAAAAACAAAATGCATGTTGTGCAAATAAAAATATAAGTATAACGCAGATTTCAGACTTTTATATTATTATTTTTATTTCATATATTGAGGGATAATAAACAACTACAACATTAATAACACATAAGATTAACAAAACTAGCTAGTAATGTTGCAGTCCACTGCATTATCCGCAGATAACACATATCTAAGGATCAGTGGATGCCACTAGATGGGCATTACCAAAATTAACAAATATTTTGAAATTAATAAATAAGTTAGAAGATACTATAAAGCCAGCTATAACTACAAAATCAAATCAGATCAAAAACAACGACTTTTGACATGCAAATCATAGCATAGGGTAGGCGAATGATGATGAAGTAGATTTTAGACCAGATTTTTTATAAAAAACAGGTTTTCCTATAGTATTATGAACTCTATGTTGCTTGAAACTTAATTCCAATCTACAGTGTCTACAACCTATACGTTCTCAGTCTGACTCATTCCAATACAACTTGACTCAGATCAACAGAGCATTTGCCACTATTCGAACGATCCAAAAACTGTCTATTAACACTACATAAATCACGCTGCTCCGCCTACTCTAACGATCGTTAAACTAAACTAAAGTATTGAATTAATCTGACGCTAGAAACACATGAGTAGATAGTGAGACAGAGGCATAACTTTTGACAAGCAAGGAGGCACAAAAGAAAAAGTATTGTTTAGAAAGATCAAAATGTTTGTTGTCATAATCATCATTTCAGCCCAGGATCATCGAATACTGTGCTGGGAGAGGCT
Source organism: Noctua janthina (assembly GCA_963576755.1). NCBI lineage: Eukaryota > Metazoa > Arthropoda > Insecta > Lepidoptera > Noctuidae > Noctua > Noctua janthina. Next base: position 9,317,442 of record OY755075.1, on the reverse strand, counting down.
CCTGGCTAAGCAATAACAGGGTTGATTGTCAAGGATATGAAAAGCTTGCCGATGTCTACCCGTGCGTGGGTGAGCTTCCATTAAATAATGTTACCCTGCCATGCCTAGGAAAGCGGTGTTAATCCGTTGGTACCGGCTGGCATCTGTAAATATTTCACAGCCCATATAGGTAATCTGAGGCCTGAAAGTCTGACGACCAGTCTTGCTGGCTACCGCTGTAACTGGGTAGTGGAGGTCGGATAGATCGTTGCACGTAAAAAACTGGTATTCAGCTGCATCCGATGAGACTGGAAGCCGACCCTAACACAGTTGGGAAAAGGCTAGGCAGATGATGGTAATTGACTTCTTTTTGCTTCTTTTTTTGACTGCTTCGTTAGTCTCGTGGTCGCAATCATGACTGCTGAGCATGAGGTCCTGGGTTCGATTCCCGGGTCTAACAAATTGTAATTGGGTTTTTCCATTAGGAATTCATCAGTTGCAGCCACGGAGTCTGGATTTGTAATCGGTTGATGGCAAAAGGCTCGCCCCCTATAATATGGGACTTAAATATAACTGGCGAAATGTGGGTGTACTATTAGGTACACCTCTGCCGAACCCATCTGGGATTATAGGCGTGATGTTATGTTTTTTTTTAAACGCAGTTGTGTAAACTTCCGTCTCTGTTCGCTTACTTACTCTATGTTACATTTAACAAAGGAGGTATTCGCACTAGTCTAAAAAGAGGCACGCGATTCTTACATTACTCTGTAGTGTGTAGATTAGATCGAAGATTGTATTTCTGAGAATATGCTTATTGTTTCACTTGTACTTTGATGTTTGTGATTATTGGTTTAAGGAGAATTTTGTCGTAGTAGCAAAAATTTAAAAGTTCTTTGGTGATTGCTTACAAAGAAGTGTTGAGGCAATTATGACTAGAAAGGATTTCGTGAAATATCAATATATTATAAGCATACTGGATATTTCTTCATAGTATTTGTAGGGACACATGTAAGCGTGTAGAGTGCAAGGCAAGCAAAATGTATATGTGAGCGTGACGTATGTACGGCGGACAGTTACTGCGCACTAATTCACTCGGAAGGTTCTCCCTGGTTTTAATCGAAATAAAACTCCTTCGATATTAACCAGCGGCCCAGCGCCAGCCAGCGGCCAGCGGCCTCATAACCAGGTGGCGCAGTACAGTGAGTGATCACGTCGGAGTCACCACTTTAGGGTCAGCGCAGACAGAACGGAGCGCAGCGGAGAGGATTTTATTAACGCACTTGAAAATAAACTTTATAATTATTACAATAAAGTGCATGAATGCTTGAACCTGACAAAAAATGCTCGCGCGTCCTCGAAGATATGCGGGATCCGTAAAGAAAATGCCCGAGACCGCGCGGGGATTATTCCTCTCTGTCTGCGCTGACCCTTAGGGATTGTACTGTAACCGGATGTGTCCCCACATATTTTTTTAAAACAAGAATATTTAGATAAAGATCCAATCGTATGGAGTCTGTCTGATATCAAAATCTCTGTAAGCTCCACTAAAATCTAAGCACTTCTTATCAAATCGTACTTTATGAAGAGAAACCTAAATAAAAAACGGTTTAGTGCAACATAATAATAAAATAAAGCAAATCGATAAAAATTGAAGATCAAAATCAAATCAAAATCAAAATATTTTATTCCACATAGCCTCGATGGGCACTTATAAAACGTCGACAAAAAGGTGCACGGTTCGGGTTGGTCGTTTCCCATGGAGAAGAACCGGCAAGGAAATCCATGGTTACTCTTTGCAAATCATTTGGTATTACAATAATATCCTGCAACGATTATATCGATGATTACATTGAAAATCAGTCTGTAGTCTGTCTTCTGTTATCATTTTAGTCACAACCCGATCAAAACCAGTATACACCAAAAGAAACAAAAATATCCATTTAACACCACAAGTTAAAATCGAACCAAAAATACAAAACATTCTCTTTTACAACTTTATTCCGCATAAAAGTCTCTGTTTCAACAAATTACTCTGCACAATCGGTCGTGTACACCGAAAATAGGCGGTTGACGTGTGGCGACCGCGACATTTGCGACTATAAATCGCATAGTCGCGCAGTCGCGCTCCGTCGTTCATTATTTATGCGATTCTGTCGTTTTATTTATTGCCTCTCTTATGTTTTGTTTTATATGAAGATGAGGACTGATATCTATAGGTAATCATGTGACGTTGATTCATAAGGACTTTTGAACTATCGATGAACTTCTGAGCATAGCTTAATTAGCCATTTTTGTTCCCTTTGCTGGGACGACACAGACTCCGATCTATGAGGATTGGGCCGGATGTCACAAATTTCTTCGATTTTTTGGTTATAGGGCATGCATGATGTTCTCCTTTTAAAACAGTGGTGGTATATTATTTAGCCAATAGCGCTGCTCCCCCCAGATCTGCATGTAATCTGAATCACACCAGGACGGCTGACCGGATCTGGATGAAATTTGGCACAGAAATTATAGTCTGAGTCGAATAGCATATTTTTTTTGTAGCCTGTACTGTCCCACTGCTGGGCAAAGGCGTCTCCCAATTCGTTCCATGTGCTCTTTTCCCGTGCATCCTCGAACCAGCTACACATGGGCTACTTTTTTTTCTCACACGTACTCTTCAAAATTTCACTGTTGCATTTACAACAACAGCTACTAATAAATATAGCTACTGTTCAACTCTTTTGAAGACATCATCTAAATCACGTGAGATATCATCAATATCAAGCATAAGCAGAAGCATAATCAGCCTATTAATGTTCCCTCTGCTGGGACGCAGGCCTCCTCTCTATGAGAGGGATTGGGCTATAATCGACCACGCGGGCCCAGTGCGGGTTGGTAGATGTCACATGTCTTCGAATTTTTGGTTCTAGGACATGCCGGTTTCCTCACGATGTTTTCCTTCACCGTTTTGAGAGCAGTGGTGATGAAATAACTTACACAAAGTAATGCGCCTGGCTGGGTTCGAACCCACGACTTACGGCTCGTAAGTCGGGGTCTCCACCACTGGCCATCTCCAGCTGCTCTGCTCAATATCAATATTGCAATGTATTTTCAATCACCCCAATATCAATTCAACAATTACAGCGTCTAGAAACGAGCTAACTTTAGCTCCAGCTCATCAATCGAAGCGGAAGCTACCGTCTTCGGCAAACCGCACTCGATCTGTTATGCGGAACCCTATTCACGTTTCATTGAGTTCCGTACAGTTAAACTAATAGTATCTAAATATATTGGACAGGGTTTAGAACGTGTATTTAGTAAGTATTTGTCAATGTCTTTAGGTAGATAATTTATAGGAACCATCTTGCTGTATTGTTTTCTTTCAAGGTATAGGCAGAAAAGTTTAGTACACCCACATTTCGCCTAAAAACTGCCTAAGCATCATCATCATCATCATCATCATCATTTCAGCCGAAAGACGTCCACTGCTGGACATATGCCTCCCCCAAGTGTCGCCACATTGACTATCTATTGCCAGGCACATAATCCAGAAGTCTTCTAACTGATAATTATGGAAAAACTCAGTTACCCTCTATGGCCCAGGAGTCGAACCCAGGACCTCAATCCTCTTCTATCGTATTAGTGTGAGAATATCTCATGCCGTGGCAAAAATACAAAACTATTTCTTGAAACTATTTTGAAGACTTCTTACTACACTCTTCAATCAATCAAATTAGCGTATCAAAGTCCACAGCTGGACATAGGGGTCTCCCTAGCTGGACTACAACACTCTTTTCTTCGCCTTTTGCATCCAGTCTGATCCAGCAACCTTTTGGAAGGTCATCGGCTTAATCCTATCTTCAGTCTCCTGTTTTATCCCAATAAAGCATGCAGCATATCTTCTTCTTCCATACTTCTCTATTGTCATCTCAGCAGTCACCTCCTTTCGTGCCATATCATCCTTCACACAGTCCATCCATCGTTTCTTTAGTTTTCCTCTACTCTTATAACCATCTACATTCATACTCAACGGTCTCCTTTCTACATTTTCCTCATACCTCCGCATCATACGTCCATACCACGATAACCGATTACTACACAACTTTTCAGTCAACGGCGCGGCGCTGTCCTTTCTAGCCATATCGTCCTTCACACAGTCCATCCATCGTTTGTTTGGTCTTCCTCTACTCTTATAGCCACATTCACACTCCAAATTTTCCTCAATCCTATCTATCCCGAAATAACATTTAAGAAGTACGAAACACACTTACAGAAATATTTCTAAAGATCATTTTACACATTTCATCGTATGTCCTTCAAGGGCGTCCTTTTCCCGTGTTTCCAAGGTCAGCGTATGTCCTTCAAGGGCGTCCTTTTCCAGTGTTTCCAAGGTCAGCGTATGTCCTTCAAGGGCGTCCTTTTCCCGTGTTTCCAAGGTCAGCGTATGTCCTTCAAGGGCGTCCTTTTCCCGTGTTTCCACTTACATACGTCTTTTGTTTGATGATGAGCCTTTCATTCATACTCTCCATTTGATCAAAGTAAAGTGTGATCATCTGCCTAGTCTTTAGGTGAGGTTCTAGTCTTACCAGATACAGCAGTATTTTAAATGGAGCGACTGCCTATCTGATCTGCACAACTCAGATCTTTTAAAAATTTTGTCACTACAAACTTCAATATTTTCCCCACAATCCGAAAATATATTTCACAACAGGACTCCACCGATTACAAAGCTATACGTTATTTTTATGTATTTTTCACACCATTCGGAAAAGCGGGTTTATTCGATACAAATGTGCTCTATAAGTTAAAAGCACAATAACAAGTAGTACCCCGTTCTTTATTTACGAGAAAACCCGATACAAACTAGTGTACGGGATATTTTTATTTATTTTAAAGGCTTGAATAATGTTCGCCGTATCAGCACGTGAAACTGGGCTAGTGGTGGGAATGAGTTTCGTTTCAGTAAAGAAGTTTGAGAAAAGAAATAAAGATGGAGGGAAATAAAGAAGGTTTTCTGCCGCACGGTTTGTTGAGGTGTATATTCATTTTCGCATCGATATAGTTGCAGTTACAATTAGTTGGCAATACGTTATATCGTGGATGTGGAAATATGGTTCGTAGCCAACATAAAGTCTGACAACCAGTCTTACCAATGGATATAGTATTACCCAGTACTCACTGGTTTGTGGCTCAGATAGCTGCCTATCTGAGCTCCTATCCTAAAATACACATATTCATCTGCACTCGTCCGGACCCCAACATATGTAGTTGGGAAAAGGTTAGGCAGATGATGACCCAACATGGTGTTTCGCGTATCTGCATTTAGAGCGAAACATATTAATTGAACTTTTTGCCACCGATACACTAAGAAAACATGGTGTTGTAACGAAAGGAAGCTTAAGTGGCCAGGGTGAGTAGCAATAAGAAAACGGTCACACACAACAGACAAAGCTTTCCCGTCTAGTTTTTAGTTGGTGTCTTCTCCAAGATGGCTGGCGTTCATTTTATTCCACTGAAGTTTTGGACGTCAGACATCCTAGAAAATCTAAAATGATTTCACTTTGACAGGAATCAAAGATCTAGATAGCGTATTAATTAGACATACAGCAATCTGGCTACTGTTAGCCTATGTCATCCCACTGCTGGGCAAATGCCTCTCCCCATGACTTCCAAATCTTTCGATCTAGGACTAATGTGGACCACTGGTCGTTGGTTCTGTCCAGCTCGTCCCTCCCATCTCCTGCGAGGTCTACCGCGTCGCTTTCTGATATGACTTACTTTTTCACAACAGTGTGCATGTCTTGTCCTCTGTGCACTATTGAAATAAAACCAGCTGCATTGTCAGCAGAAATAAGGCGTCTTTTTCAAAAACAGACCCCAGGAAAATCGGAACAAAACAAGAACATCTCTAGTTGTAAATTGCTTACCAATGTTTCAGAGCGAAACGATATTTGTTACGACTGCTGTTAAAACGTATTCCGAGGGCTTGGCTGCGGTGCCCCGGGTTTCAGTCATGAAGGTTGATAATTAGAGGTTCTATAACGATTGCTGGTTGTTTTTGGGTCAGCAGGGATGTTTGTAAACAGTAACCTAATTGATTTTATACGAAATGTTATGTTGGTGGTCATAATTTTGTGTAGGATTTAAGATGTACATAGGTCTCGCAAATCCTTACTTATTGCCGACCAATCTGACCTTTTTGAAAAACCTTTTTATTTACGAATTTTTTTTTTTTTAAAAATTGTATAAAAAGTCTCTCATTCTCAGACATTTACACTACTTCGGACCCTAATGAGGCTTATGTTTATTTTTTGGATTTATTTCAATGCTTTTACGACCTCTGTTTTCCGTACGAAACTATTACCAAGTCATTAACTAAAAAATCTAAGTGGATCTCAAAGGGAATACAAAAATGCAGTAAAAGGAAACGTGTGCTTCTGTGGCAATATAGAGCTAATCCCACTCACAAGAACAAAAATGCATTCAAAACATATTCAAGTAGACTTAAAAAAATTATATCTTTAACCCAAAAATCTCAAAATAATTATTTTATCAAAACAGCACAAAATAAATCTAAAGTGACATGGACCGTAATTAACAAGAATAAAGCCTACTTTCCTAAAGAACCTATAACTGAAATAAAAACTGACACAAAGATCGTCACGAATCCTACTGAAATAGCAAACTCCTTCAACGAATATTTTATAAACCAAGTATCTAATTCCAATCATAGCATAACGCAAGAAATCCCCATTCATTCAAACACTTTGAACTCTTTATTTATGGAACCAACTTTGCCGCATGACATCATGAATCATATTAGGGCTCTTAGAAATACAAACAGTGTAGGCAGTGATGGAATATGCACAAAAGTCATAAAAACAGTCTCTGAATATATAGCCCCACACCTAAGTTATATAATTAATTTAAGTATTGAGAATGGTATCTTCCCGGAGAATCTCAAAACCTCCATAGTTACTCCACTATATAAAAAGCAAGACAAATGTCTAATGAAAAATTACAGACCTATTGCTTTGATACCCATATTTGCAAAAATATTTGAAAAAGTCATATATAAAGCACTTTATAATTACTTAGAGAAATCAAACATTCTACTCGATGAACAGAAAGGATTTCGCAAGAATAGGACAATTAACATGGCTATCCATGATCTGATACGCCCTATCTTATCAAATGTAGACGAAAGAAATGCCGTATGTGCTATATATATGGACCTTACAAAGGCTTTTGACTACGTAGATTATAAAATACTATTAAATAAATTAGAGAAATATGGTATAAGAGGCAACATTCTGAATCTTATTAAATCTTACTTACACAACAGAAAGCAGATTTTGGAAATAAAACGTATATGCCCATGCACTGGTTTCGAAAGAAGATACAGATCTAGTAGTAGGATTATTAAGTACGGAGTCCCACAAGGTAGTGTGTTGGGACCTCCACTATTCTTAACTTATATAAATGATCTGCCTAGAGAAATAAAGCATCCGATGGTATTATTTGCTGACGACAGCACGGTAGTAGTAAAATGTGACGATCCTAATACATACGAAACAGAGATAAATTTGACATTGAATAAAATAATTACTTGGCTAAATAATAATAATCTTGTCATAAATCTAGAAAAAACTAAAATAATGCACTTTTATCAAAGGATTCCTAATATAAACCTTGACATTAACTACCTGGGCACTAAAATAGAGTCGGTAACTATGACTAGATTTCTTGGTGTTGTTTTAGATAATAATTTGACCTGGAAACCTCAAACGGAAGACATCTGTAAAAAAGTCAATAAATTTGCATATGCCCTCTATAAACTGGCTAAAATTGTTAGCCTAGAATCTCTTTTAATGGCTTACCATGGCTATGTGGCATCCACACTAAGATTTGGCATAATATATTGGGGCAATTCAGTAAATAAGGACTATGTCTTCAAAGCCCAAAAAAGATGCATCAGAGCTATGTGTGGTTTACAAAGTACCGACAGCTGTCAACCTCTATTTAAAAGTCTCAATATCTTAACCTTGCCTTCTCTGTATATTTATGAGGTAAATGTATTTGTGAAAACAAACATGCACCTATATGAAATAGCTTTTAAAAGTCAATATAGGAAACTACGGGACAGAAATAAGTTAGAGCTTAAAGTACCAAATGCAGGCACGGCTTTAATGAGGAAAAGCTTTTTTTGTATGGCCCAAAGGATATTTAATAAGTTACCTTGCTCAATGAAAAATCTAAATTTAGTCAATTTCAAGCATAAATTGTGTACTATTTTAATACAGAAATGTTACTACTCTCTCAGCGACTACTTTGATGACATCTCTTTGACATAAAATATTTGTATGCTCGTAACATGACTGTAAAAGCATGACAACTCTCACATTTCTGTGGACAATATCAATTTTAGATATTTTTCTTAGCAGTAACTTATTGACATCATAACCATTTAATATTGACATTATCTTATTTCATTAAAGATTGACATTACCTGTCATTACCTAATGCATTATATTAAAATTGATATTGATATTATGAATTAAACTTTTAACTCTTTATAATACTAGTACCACCTATAGATTAATTTACCCAACTGGCAAAAGCCTCCTTTAAATGTATATTTGTACGCCAAATGGCAAAACATAGAGAAACTATATAATGTATAACAATTATTGTAACATCTTGCACACTGTTATAACCGTTTATATATAAATGTTTACAAATAAAGACTATTGATTGATTGATTGATACGAAAATAGAAAAGTGAGAATACTTACCTAGGAGTTAAGATGTAATATTGAATAACAGTCGTTTGTCTTGGTATGGACATGTAATGTGGAGGTGAGAAACGCATGTGACTAAAAGAGTGTTAGACATGAATGTTGATGGATGTAGAGGGAGAGGAAGGCCATAGAAAAGATGGATGGGTTGAGTGAGGAACGATATGAAAGAGAAAGGAGTAAATGATGCCGTGACGTCTGACAGGGGAGAATGGAAGAAGAAAACGTGTTACACCGACCCCAAGTAGAATGGGACGAGATCAGGAAGATGATGATGACGGACGGAATAGTCAGAAATATTCATGAACCACGGAAGTTATAGGTTAAAAACGGGCAACCTCCTTCAACTTTTTGTCTTAGCGGCCGATCTTTTCACATTTAAAAGGTACTCAAAAAAAAAAAAAATAAGGAAAAAAAATCAATAAAACCCATTTAACCAATTAGCTAGTTTCACGGTTACCGCGCAATTCCTAACGTATCTCATTCACTACACTATTGACAGAGTCGAGAGAACAATAAAGCTCGCCATTCACATCGCTACTAACTTTACGAAAGTGGGACTGTCGCATATCGCACGCCTTTTGTTTTATAGTATCGTTCTGGTGTGAATTATGGTTATGTTTTGCCTTTAATGGGGTATTATTGTGTATTGATGAAACTGTGTGGATGTTTGTTTGTGTCTGATAAATGGTGCGGACTTTTCAGAATGTTGAATTTTAAAATGGAGTGTTTAAACAAGGATTTACCAAAAGTTTTTGTGTTAGTGCTCCTGCTGAGCTTAAGGTTCTGGGTTTGATTCCTAAGTTAGGTAAAGTGTTACTTGTTATTCCTTGAGGAACTTTTCAACAGCAGCCCACGACCGATTAATGGAAATAGGCTCGTCCCAAAATACATGAGACATAAATGTAACTTGTGGAATGTGGATGTACTATAGGATCACCTCTACCGAACCCTTCGGGGAAATACTGGCGTAATGTTTTATTATGAACTGAAACTAATTGAAAAATCAACTTGAGATAACGATCTTGTCACTCACGATTTCACTCACGTCCATCAGTGGAATCAGTGCATACTGCCACTTAACGTCGCCGTCGTTCATTTAACGTCGTCAAAATTTTCAGCAAAGTTCTTCGAGGCTGTTATGAAGTTAGATTAGCGTAGATGTTACGAAGAACTTCATAGTTGCGATTTTATCCATTTCAAAAATAAATCGCAGCGATTTTAATCGCCCCGAGAGCAGCAGACCTTACCTCAAGAAGACTCCTAAGTCTCAGGTAGAATGCTCCACGTTCCCACTTCAGGTATAATCCGATCTTTCAAGTACCTGCCCGCTGGACTGTATAAGTTTCAGTCGCTGAAAATTCTCTAAGATATATTCTTTGTCGTTTCCTTCTGAAGTTCAATTAGAAGTCGATTTTTAATGAAGATGTAACAGTCTTTGTGTGTGGGATATTGTGTTGTGTGTCTTTTGTTTTACAATTTGCTTTGTTATTGCATTGAAAGCTTTTTGTACCTGGCTTCTAATTGTTAGTGTGAATTTTTAATGGGAAATTATTATTCGGGCGAATAAAAATTTAACTAGCAACAATATACTAAATGGGCGACCATTGTACCTAGTAAGTAACTATTTATCCGATCATTGCGGTAAGGAGAATATAGGAAGCAAGAGCGAGCGAAGGCTGTGGCACCCCGACTCGGACAGATTAGGTTCGCAGGGGATGGCGGGGTCTAGTCAGCGAGCGAAGTGAGCGAACTAAGACCCTTACCACCTTTAATTTGAATTTATTTACGCTCGTTTAAATACTACCCATTTTTAATTATGTAAGTAAATAGATGATTGCAACTATATATAAATCACAGCTGTAACATATACTAGTATATACAGGATGGAGCAAAAAAAATGCTGCTCCACACACACAAATGTGTAATACCTACATATTGCACTTTTGTAGGAAACAGCTATTTTATTTTTAAATTACCCTAGGAAATTATGGAAAATAGACAGATCTTCTTCTTAGCGTGTTGATGACAAATTTTCATTATACATATATATTTGGTCTAAAATTCAGCTATGCGAACTCCGCTCGCTGATGCAGTCATAAGACCGTCAAGTGCGCAGGTGTCAGGGCAGATATATAGATAGATGATGCAGCAGTACCTACTCAATGTTATCAGACATAACGTACCTACGCATACCTGGCACCAGCAGTAATCTTATTTACAAAAGCTACGAGTGTAAACCCCATTCTGAGCAAAATCTTTGCCAAAGCCCAAGAATACCCCTGACCGATGCGTTTCAGAACGTTTCCAATATTCCAAATGCCTTGCTTTCACCTTTGAGCTGACCTATATAGTTACGACGCGAACGAGATGCCTAAGGCCTAGGTCGTAGTCTTCGATCTGGAAGTAAGTTCAACCATTGCGATCTAGCTCCTTTCAAGAGCTCAAAGGGGTCAGTCCTTTGACAGGTACACGACAGGTACTCATACATTAAGCTTCGTTAAAGCTAATTTCCTTATTTCTAATGGATGACCAAGGCTTTTGGGCTCTCTCAATCAGCCATTAAACCACTTTTGCACTCATATCAGGTTTTAAACTTCGTGTTGTAGTCCGCAAACCGTTTAAGTTATCATCTGCCTAGCCTTTTCCCAGCTATTTTGGGGTCGGCTTCCAGTTTAATCGGATACAGCTTACTACCAGTATTTGATATGGAGTGACTGTCTATTTGAACTCCACTACTGTGTAATACGGTACCTCTTGCTGTCAAACTTTGGGTCTTCTGACTATTCGTAACGACTGTCAAAGATCTGCGAGTGACAGTGTCAAAGATCTACGACAGTCCGCACCAACGCCTTAAGATGGTTATCGAGGCAAGCAGTCGAGCTTGTGATCAGTACACCAAATTTTATTTTTTGAATAAAATTTAGTGTACTGTTGTACACCAAATTTTATTTTTTTCTTCATCGTGTGGTTAGTGCTTAACCTAGTGTCAGAGTTTTTATGCCGCTCATGGGCCTCTGAATTGGCTTTACATGCCGTTAAGAAATATCTCTCAGGCATGCTGGTTTCCTCACGATGTTTTCCTTCACCGAAGCAAGTGATATTTATACAATACGCACATGAATCCGAAAAACTCAAGACCTATGACTTGGCACCACTACGCTGTCATTGTTACACCAAATTTTAATGTGGCAGACAATTACTCATTTAGTACCATAAAATACCTTCATATATCCATATATTCCTATCTCAGTTGCCCCTAGGGTGGTAAGCGTAGTTACAGTCTATTATAAATTGTGTACCCAAGCATGAAATATGCACGTGAACAACGGTTTGCTGAAGCATTTAACTTTGTATTTTCACCTTCGCAAATAAACGTTTCGTCTTTTCATTAGCAGACTATGTATTTACCTGAAATACTATGTTATATATTGTTGAAATGTTGAATATGTTTATTTTGCAGAATACAGATGATGGATAATATGCTTACTGCAGTGTGGATGGGTAGGGTTGCTAGAATATTTATGGAATTTGCAAGTGAATTTCGCTTTTATTCAGTTCTAGTTGTTTGTTTTAAATATTTTATCGTTGTTATAATAATTTAGTAACGAAGAATGTTTTGTTTTTCTCGCGCTTTTATTGTAATACCAACGACATTTTACTCTTGTGTAATGCAGAATTTTAAATCTTCATGATCTTCCTGTCTCACACAAACCGCCCATCTTATCTATGGTTTTTCTTTTCCTAAAATTTTTATCCATCTTTTAGTTACATGCGTTTTATTACTCCTCATCGCAATGTCCATAATGTTATAAAGCAAAATCTATACAAACAAATAAATAAAATTGAAGTGTCTGTTTGACGTATCAAAATAACAGCTTTTTACTGAATGCCCTTATAACAAAAACACTTTTTTTTCAATTTTTGTCTGTCTGTCTGTTAGTTCCGGTTAATCTCCGAAACGGCTGGACCAATTTTGACGGGACTTTTACTGGCAGATAGCTAATGTTATAAGGTCCAGCATAGGCTACTTTTATTTTAGAAAAATAATGAGGGTTCGGTGAACAAAAATTAAAACTAATTAAAATTAATAGGGAAGTGCCTATGATAATAGGGATTTTTTATAATAATTTCATGCGAACGAAGGTCGCGGGCAACTGTTAGTAGTAAATATGGACAAAAATAGTTAAATAACTATTTTTTTAGTCTGGCCATCTGTTTTTAAATATTGGCAACCCTGTCTAAGCGTACCTATACCTACCCACATTTCATGGACTCACTGGAGAGACTTCCAACGAAAGTTGCAAGCAATTGTCGAATTTTATGCTTAATTTAACACAAGCCATACTTCACACGAGTGCAGGTTCGTGAAAAATGTCTGTGCATTCGAGAATTGGAGTGGAGTAATGGAAAAATTAGTTCAGAAGGACCACCATCGCCTTTGAAGCCTATGAATTGAATGATGGGGGTATTGAACGTCTCATTTGCTAAGGGTGTTACCACAGCAATCGATCGATCGTCGATCGAGGCCATCGAACGATGATAGAATGGATAATTCGACGTCGATCGACAGTTTCTACTACACCAATTGATCGATCGTCGTCATTTCTACCATCGATCGAATAGTGATCGGCGATCAATCGATTAGTGTGGTAATACCCTAAGAGCTTTACCACTGTAACATTAACAGAACAAAGAAAAATGGTCTGATTATTGTTAATCTCTCTCCTCGTCGTGACTGCCTCGTTGGTCTAGTAGTTACAAGCGCGACTGCTGAGCCTGAGGTCCTGGGTTCGATTCCCTGGTCGCATAGCGTTATTGGGTTATTCCATCAGGAATTTCTCAGTAGCAGCCACGGAGTCTGGATTTGTGTCCGGTTGATGGCAATAGACTCGCCCCTTTTAAATGGAAGTTAAAAAAAAGTGGCGAAATGTGAGTGTTCTATTAGAGAGACCACTGCCATAACCCTTCGAGGTATATGTGACTCCTTTTTACATAAAAAAAGCCTGTCAGTCAGTGGTAACATTATAAGCTGGTTATGCTTATGTTAATATGCTTAGGACCGTTTAGAATCGCTACACTAAACGGTCCGGCAGTTGTCATTAGAATGGAAACCTTAGGCTCAGCAGTTTAAAGTACGAATTCATTTTAAGTTGCTTTTAAAGTCGGTATAGGACTACTCAATGGTTGTCTTTTAAAATATGGAGAAAATTCTGGTTATTGCGGTCTTAAAAAAAAACATTACTTTTTAATAATAGGTCTTTACCTATGTAATTGGAGATTTAATAACCAGCATTTTCAGATTAAATTATCTGTGGATTGGCGCGCAATTCGAAATTCAAATATGTTTTATTCGAAAGCCGTGTTCTTTTAATTTTAAATTCAGTCATTTGTTTTTAGATAGTTTTTTGTTTTTGTGAAATTGTGGTAGTTTTTGGCGCCATGGATAAACTGAAAATTCGTACAATTTTCGAATATGAGTTCCTACGTGGACATACCGCTTCGCAAACAACACGAAACATTAACGACGTGTACGGGCCTAACACTGCTTGCATAAATACGGTCCATTATTAGTTCAATCGTTTTAAATTTGGAAATTTTGAGTTGAAGAATGAGCCTCGTGGTCGGCCGGTAACCATTGTCGACAACGGCGAATTGAAGGCGGTAGTGGAAACGGATAAAAAAAAATACAAAAAATTTTGTTTTTAAAATTTCCATACAAATCTCCAATTTCATAGGTAAAGACCTAATATATTTGATCCACAGATAACTATTGTAAACTTTAACTGAGAGCTGCACTCAAATTTTTTCCTTAATCAAAATTGTACAGAGTAGCTTTTCTATATTCTCTGTGGTGTGCCAAAGACAAGCTAAAACATGTCTCTGTGAATACTTTACTACTGCGTCTAGTAGAAACGTGTAAGTTTGAACATGTCGGAGTATTTCGCTTTAAAGACAGACAATGAGTCGCTTTATACCTTGACGGCTTTAGCTATTAATCGGCTGTTGACATTTTGAATACCCTAGCACGTTTGGCTGTAGAGTTTTTGAATGTTAAAGGTTAAATTTCTATCCTCGACATAATTGAGTAGGTTCTTCTTGAGGTTTCTGAAATCTGGACTACTCCAGGGTACTTAACCAGGTTATCGAACCCAGGACCTCATGCTCAACAGTTGCGCTTGCGACCACTGCCCACGAATAGATTTAATAGTTAAGTCCAATTACTCCTCCCTTGTTCTTTTTGGCATATCATACAAATAATATTATTATCTTGATCGTCCAGATAGATGTCGCAGCTGGAGAATACTTTAAACGCATTCTACGTAAAAAAAACCGGCCAAGTGCGAGTTGGGTTCCGTATAAACTTGTAGATGTTTTGTTATTAAACTACATATTTACGGTTTTTAGATTTTTTTCTTTACAAGTTCTGTAAGATATTGCTTCTTGCCAAATTTCATGATTCTAGGTCAGCGGGAAGTACTCTATAGGTTTTGATTTTCTTGTGTAATCGCAAAATATGCGACATAAACGGTCACATCTTTTGATCGCTCTGATTGATTTACAAGTTTGATTTTTTCACTGCTCCAAGGGGTTGCAGACCTGAGTATATTATATTAATTTCAACTTGGAACCTCTACGCGATCCTGAGAAAAAGGGTCTTGAAAGCAGGACGGATGGACAACAATGTGATCTTATAAGGGTTCCGTTTTTGCCGGCTGAAGTACGGAACCCTAAAAATGAGTACTATTTGTAGTTATCCCAAAAAACCTAGACTTCTTTTTGATCAGCCACCGTGCAGTGTGCATAGAAAGTTAATTTTCACGCGACCAGTGAAGCGGGTAAACTGAAAATGCTGGAATATTCAGCTCAATGATTAATACCTGAGCAAACTTTGAGAGGGGTCACTTGAAATGCAGTAATACTGAAACAGAAGTGACTGAAGTGCCATGAATATTTGAGGTGGGGACAAAGAGACGTGGAATTTCCTAGTTTTCGGTCGAGACCATAGAGTAATAGGTACAGAAGTGCAAGTCCTAACGAGCAAAAACACACACACACACACGCTTCACGTGCAGCTAGGGTTAGCAACTCTCGGAATGACCAACATGGGAGAATTTTAAGAATTCGGGTGGGGGGAAGCCAGAGAATTTTTTGCATCACGGGAGGTCGGGAGGTTAACCATTATTACCGGAGTCTCCCGGGCAATCCGGGATGGTTGGGAACCCTACGTGCAGCGAGTGCAAGCACTCTCGCTTCTGTTATTTATTTTAGAAGAGCTTATACCCGCGGCTTTACCCGCGTGGAGTGCGATAATTGTCCCACGGGATCGTACTACCGAGATAAAATGTATCCTATGAATTAATCCAAGTTATAAATTATCTGTGTGCCAAATTTCATTCAAATCTGGTCAGGAGTTTTTGCGTGAAAGAGTAACAAACATCCAGATATCCATCCTCACAAACTTTCACATTTAAAATATTAAAAAGTAGGACCTCAGTGCCCACGGAGAGGTCTGTGTATAGAGTTGCCGTGCGTCATCGATTCAAAAATGTATAAATTCACAGGAAAACCTAAGTAACCGAGATGGTACGAAGAATTGATAAACTTAAGCCAGTGGGCTATATATTGCTCGCTAAACGGGTGTCGAGGTGGAAAGTTTATGAAAATGACTATCACGTATCGAAAAGCTCAGGGTTGGAAGCTCACTGACTTTGTGAAGGTGAATCCGCTGCATGAGGGAGGGATGGCTCAGGACTGGTCGATATAACAACAACTAATCATGTTACTTTCAACCTATATAATTATTTAATTTTTGAACAGTCTAGATAATAAGTATGTATACTTTTTATAACTGTACAACTACCGTAATTAGTTTTTAGTTTTAATTTGTTCATGCATGCTATGACTATCGCATCATATTGTACACTTGGTGTGTTTTTTTTAGCTTGTATTATTAGAGTAAAAATCACAACAACAACAATAACAACTGTAATAATATAATAAATAACGAGCTAAGGCCTATGTCCAGCAGTAGTCTTTCGGATGAAATGATTATGATGATGATGTTTTCAGGCATTGTGAAGTCTTAGCACTCACCACAGACTCGTCGAATCAACTCACAATAAAGCATTGAAATATGAGCTTTATATCGCTGTTCTTACGGTAGAATTTTTGATATAAAAATTCGTCGAAGACCTGTATGGAGCTGGTCTTCTGTATCTATCTGTTTTATGCCAAGAGTGTTTGACTGGAAACGTGTACATACATAAATTATACCGGCTTGAATTGAAATCGTTGGCAAAATGAGATGTTTGGAGGGCTTTAGTGTGTGGAATCGTGTGGTGTTTATGTGTAATATCTTGAAGGTGTGACCTTGATTTTACGCTGTTATTTTAAACATCAATTGACACCTTATATATCCAGTCAGTCTTAACTGACGGATATTGTATAATTGAGTTGTGGACGTCATCATATACGTCAGCTATGCATCGGCTCCATGTAAAATACTGGCCGCATCCGGTTAGACTGGAAGTCGTCCCAGCTAAGTTCAGAAAACGCTAGAAAGGTGATGCTTGTGGTAAATGGACTGGACACTCCCTAAATTTTAACCAAAAGTCAACTGGTGGACAGTCTTCTTAGCATTCGCAGTCACAACAGCTTACAAATCGCAATAGAGTATTGACAAATTATTATTTGTGGACAAAAAGTTCTGATTTCATTTGCTTTGATCACCTAAACTATTGTATACAAAAACTGCAGGTGAAGACCTTCTTCTTCGTAAACTTAACCAACTCATAGCACATCGTCTGCACTTTTATTCCAGTTTGTCCTTTAAACTTCAAAATCTCCTTCAAGCTATTTTCTCCTCCTCCAAAAGCAGCAACTTACAACACCATAACTTCGACTTCCAACTTTATAATAGAAAATATTCGAAGTTGAAACAACAATAGAAAGATTTAAAGAAAACTGCAGTCAGTTGGTGCCAAGTCGAATTGTCAGTTATTTACACTTAACCATGCCCGCCGCCCGGCCGGTGGATGGAATATGAATAGTAAGTAATTCTTTGTCGCGAATGCAGTTGAGGATTGGTGATACAGGAGTGAGCAGAAGGACTGGTCGGTTCTTGAGGTGGATAATATTTAGGTGGATGATCTCAAACAAATTGAAGATCTCGTGGCTAAATAATTACAGCCGCTCGGGTCGATCTTTAGGTTATGCCGTGCTTGCCTAGGTTGGTCTGTGGATGGGTGATCACTTATTACATACCAAGTCTCCTCCGTGCCTCGGAAAGCACGTTAAACCGCTGGTCCCGGATGTCATTTGTAGATCTTTGTCAGTCGTTAGGTAGTCAGTGGCCCAAAAAGTCAGACAGTCTTGCTAAAGGGTATCGTATTACGCAGTACTAACTGGGTTGTTGAGGTCAGATAGGCATTCGCTCCATGTTAAATACTGGTATTCAGCTTCATCCGGTTAGACTGGAAGCCGACCCTAACATAGTTGGAAAAAGGCTAGGCAGATGATGAGTGGAGAACAAACATAATGAACCAGATTTTTGGGCTAGGTTGAGAATATCGCCGCTCACAAAAGTTGCGGTGTATCTCTAAATATGGCTAAGATTCTAAAATACCAAGGCTTTACGAGGCGTAGTGAGATTGATTTCGATAATCCAATCCCAATCTAAGTTAATGAATATTGCTTTGTGAAGAATGCGTTTTCTGACCGGTGGGACTCTCCCCTCTGACGAAGGTGGGTAAGTGTTCATACACACTTATTCAAATAAACTAGGTTCCATGGTACATTAGTTGTATGTTGTTATTATATTAATTTAATACTAACATTAGGCTAAGTTATACTGCTACTAACATTATATTTGATCTGAAATAAAATATTTGAATTAAATTGAATTGAAGAAACAGTAACACTATCTTATGTATCAACAGAGTATTCTGGAATATTCCGTTCCACTATTTCACACCACCCAATCCTACCCTATATTTTAAGTTACACCAAACTGAGAGACCTTTTCAAAAGTTCAACAAATTCAAACACAAATTCTAAACTAATCATATTCTATTAAAACTCACGGAAAACCAGCAAACATAACTAAATAAACTACCAATACTTAACTAATAGATACAATCCCTACTAAAATTGGCGCTGATAATAACACCAGTATAAAAGTACGTGGCATGTTATCTTATAGATCTAATGAGAAGCTCACAATGAGCTTGTGTTGTGTTGCAACCTCCATTACTGGTCGTATCGAATTCACTTCTTAGATTGAGATGTGGGAGGTGAATGGAGGAGGTATTTTCATTTGTCGATCTCGTATCATTAACATTTTTCTCGGTTAATTTAAAGCACCACGCAGGTTGGAACTACCCTAATTTAGGGTCTTCTCATGTCGATCCGAATCATACAAGAGAAGTGCATATTATGGTGAAAAGATTCACCAGTAATTAATATTGCTAGCTAACTAACAACACAAGTTACGCCTGACCAACGCATCTGTTAATTCGATGCTAGTCATCATTTCAGCCGAAAGACGTCCACTGCTAGACATAGGCCTCTCCCAAGTGTCCACATTGTCCGGTCCCGTGCGACTCGCATTCAGTGGAGCCCTGCAACCTTCACCAGGTAATCGATCCACCTAGAGGGAGGCCTTCCAAGGCAACGTCTTTCGGTTCGCGGTCGCCACTCCAGAACTTTCCGGCCCCATCGGCCATCCATTCTGCGAGCAATGTGCCCTGCTCACTGCCACTTAAGTTTGGCTATTCTTCGGGCTACGTCGGAACCCTTGGTTCTCTTGCGGATGTCCTCATTTCTGATTTGATCACGCAAGGAAACTCGGAGCATAGCCTTCTCCATCGCCTTTTGGGCTTTCGATGCTTGTATTCCAACCCAATTCCGTTCAATAGATGTCGAAAGCATATTCACCACTCCTTTTATAATGACTTTGTAACCATGTTTATTACGGCAAAACCAGAAAAGGCTGTTACTCTCTCACAAGACATGGTATCCAGAAATTATTCTATCTCCTTTGTGCTCACTAAATACCGCATCCACGACCAGCTGCCCAGTCTTCCCTCCACGTGAACACCCATTAAGGTGCACCTTTTGATGTGCTTAGCCCCATTGAGTAAGATCGTGATAAACCCTGATTGAATCTACGATACATATCGCATTGTTCTCTTTTATAATTAGTTTTGTATCAGTGTTGAAAAATTATACGAATTATTAAAGTTGCGTGGAGCAGTCAGGTGGCCAGTGGATTAGATAATCGCTTCGACTTATTTGTCCTAGGTTCGAACCTAAAAAGGCACAGTGATTTGTGTTACTTATTTCTTCACCATCATCTGCTTAGCTTTCCCAACTATATTGGGATCGGCTTCCAGTCTAACCGGATGCAACTGAATACCAGTATTTTACATGGAGCGACTGCCAATCTGACCTCCACAACCCAGTTAGTACTGGGTAATATGCTAACGATATCCCATGGTTAGACTGGTTGTTAGACTTCCGGGCCACTGACTATTCTCTACGGCCTAATGTGCTTTCGTGCTTTTGTAATCGGCTGGAGTTGATGCGATGCTGAGCCAGTGATTATGCAGTAATTAAGGCCATCACACGGGTATAAGCACTGTAACGGCATCACCTCAGATCGAGATCAGCCAGCAAAAACCGGCCAAGTGCGTCAATCTTCTTGAATAAATTCTAAACTTTTTATTTGCAGTCGGTGCGGTACTATCAGCTTTAAACGTAAGCTTTATCGTGTGGTTAGTGTCTAACCTGGTGTCAGAGTTTTATGCCACCCATGGGCCTCTGACTTGGCTTTACATACAGTCGAGAAATATCACTAAGGCATGCTGGATTCCTCACGATGTTTTCCTTCACCGAAGCAAGTGATAATTATACAATTCGCACATGAATCCGGAAAATCAGAGGTGCGTGTCTTGAGTTCGAACTCGAGACCTATGACTTGGCAGTCCGACGGTCCCACCACTTGGCTATCAGTGATATAACGTGGGCTTTTAGGCGATAGAAAAGCCATTGAAACAATCAACAATCGCCAGCCAACACTAAAACCCATAATTTCATCGCAGCAACAATCTAATACGCAAATAGACGTCTGCTATAACGATTGTGCCCTAATTATATTGCGTATGATGGAGAAAATCCCAGTGGTTCGTCACAATATACTCTATTTTCTGATGGTTATTATGTACCACGCAGCAGTGAGATTGGACCGGCCAATTGCCTGTGTAGAGGGACCATGAGTGCTGGGGATTATTTTGGGACGAGATTTTAGTTAGCTATTTTTTTATGCTCAAAAGTCTGTTACGTTCTTTGTTTTTTGTTGATGTACTAGCTGTAGGGCAGAGTAAACCCGTATATGGAATAAGCTCATACCCGTATATGGAATGGTCAGGGCTGTGGTGGCGATTCTTCCACAGGTATCTACAAATAAAAGTAATAACTCAATCAAATATGGTTTGTAGTTCAACCACATGCTTATCGTTGTGTAAACAAACCCTGATTAATAAATAAAGATTAAAAAAACATACTTAAATGTCAGCCTTCAGTATGTATGAATGTGCGACACTACTGAAAAAACATAATTATATACAAAAACAGCACTTGAACTTGACAGAAAAATATCTGAATATTCTGACAGACAGTCCCCAAAATTCTCTTTCATTTTGGAGAAAAAACAGTCACCAAAATTTTCCTTCAGTTTTGTAAACAAGTCAAAACTACAGCCCAAAAGAGTACCTGAAACTATCCTACTCTATTCCTAACCCATGGTCAACCCTACGTACAGTCACGCGCGGCGCGGTCACGGCTCCGCTTCATTACCGCGATGTTATTTTCAATCATAACTATAAACAGGTATTGTTCACCTAACTGTACTTTGAGTTCGGACGCACTTGCGATTGCGATTGAACTGCGACTGAACTGTCGTTTGTTGTTCGTTGGAGAAGTTAGAGCGAGCGCACGTTTGAGGATAGTTTTAAACTTCTAGGACATTTATATCAGAAATACTTCTTCGTTTATCAATTATTGAAGGTATAGTAGTACAAATTATTTGACGAAAAGTAGATACAGTCTGACCAGTGGGGGGTGGGGGAGGCAAGTCAGACTGCTGAATGGACTTTTACCCGATCGTAAAAATATAAATTTTTGTACTAATAAGTCTTAATGAAAAGAGTTGAATATGATTTTTAAAGCATAAATACTCAGGTATTGTACTCAGGGCCTCCAATTGGTTAAAGATGGCCCTGGTCACGTGTTGCTACAACCAGGCGTTTAGAAATTAACAGTAGCGTGCCTAGGAGCTAACAATACGGCAAGCCTATAAGGCAAGACACCCTAACATCATGAAGCATAAGCATAAGCATAATCAGCCTATAATGTTCCCACTGCTGGGACACAGGCCTCCTCTGTATGAGAGGGAATGGGCTATAATCCACCAAGCGGGCCCAGTGCGGGTTGGTAGATGTCACATGTCTTTGAATGTTTGGTTCTAGGACATGCCGGTTTCCTCACGATGTTTTCCTTCACCGTTTTGAGAGCAGTGGTGATAAAATAAATTACACAAAGTAATGCGCCAGCCTGGGTTCGAACCCACGACTTACTGTTCGTAAGTCGGGGCCGCCACCACTGGGCCACCGCTGCTCCTGACATCATGAGGAGTAGTAGGTTATAAGGGCAAGCCAAGCTAGCTTCTATGAAAGTACCGACATAACCAGGTTGATAGGTAATTTTGTGATTGCTGTACGTTGACCCATAATTATTTTCAGAGTTCTCTATTACAGCAAGTTAAGTTCAGAACTGTGTACATGTTGTGTTTAGACGTAAAAATAAAGCTACACATAAAACAAACGCGGTCAAGAGCAATCGTGAGTGCGCGCCTCATCTTAAAATGGTAGCAAATAACGGGGTTTTTGATTAGACATACCATCGCTGATCTATTTTACCTACTGTGCTCAGAATGAACATGATTTGTGGAGCTATTTCGTGTTTCGTGATAAGGAAAGTCAAGAGGTTGAGCTTGGTTTGGGAAATAACATAACATCGCGCTTGTAATCTTTGAAGGGTTAGGCAGAAGCGCACCTAATAGTACACCCACATTTCGCCAGTTATGTTTAATTCCCATGCGGACGAGCCTACTCCCATCAACAGGACACAAATCCAGACTCCGTAGCCGCTACTGATAAATTCCTAACGGAAAAACCCAATAACAATTTACTCGACCCGGGAATCGAACCCAGTACCTCATGCTGTAGATTTTTAACCACAGCATTTTTTTTTTCTTTATCTCACCTATATCATCCTCTTTAAAAATATACACGCACTATGCCACTCAAAATTATAACCTCAACTATAACAATACTCCTCATTGCTCAACCCACCATCTTGAATACCCTCACGTTAACAAGAAATACTGAAATACTAAATACCTCTTGTACAAATCTAGAATTTATACTGTAAAACGTTATTCTCCGTGTTTTATAGTTAAATACCTGGCACAATTGCACCGAGAGTGCACCTAAGCTGGGAAGAAATCACACTTTACCTACGTGCTTTACAATGGTTGAGTTGGGGAGCGGTTTTGGTGATGAGCGGAGCGGAAATGGAATATATTTATGAAGAGAAAAAATAAAGACTCAGCTTTGCGTGTCGTGTATAAATTGAGAGTTCGGCTATGAGTTTAAATTACCATCTTCAGTCTATCAGTTCCTAAACGTGCAACAAAAGCATACGCAGTACACGATAAACTGAATTTAGTACTTTCAAGTCACGATTCGGACCTACTTATAAGTCTCTGGTAATAATAAGGTTTTTTTTATGTATTTTTGTTTTGGGTTTGAAATATTTAAAAATGTAATTTATATGTATGGCCCTTTACCTCCCACAACCATGACACATAAATATGGACATTACAAAGTAAAAAAATTAAAAAACGACAACCATGTTCGTAATCCAGCACAGAGCAGGAAATTAAGTTTTTGATGTGCACTCCATTCTCCAATCTACCTGGCAACTCGGCTTTTAGCAGTCGACCAGACACAGACGTCTCTAAAGTTGGACCGCAGCATCCGGGTTGCGGTATTCACATGCAGTCTATCCTAAAGATAATGGTATAGAACCTGTAATGTTGTGATAGGTGTAACAGG
Source organism: Noctua janthina (assembly GCA_963576755.1). Taxonomy (NCBI): domain Eukaryota; kingdom Metazoa; phylum Arthropoda; class Insecta; order Lepidoptera; family Noctuidae; genus Noctua; species Noctua janthina. The sequence continues at coordinate 9,293,501 of OY755075.1, read as the reverse complement.
TGTGAGGTATAAGGGAACGCCTCCCCCGGCTAGCATTTTCTGTAATACCTGTTTTGATTTTCAAAATGATTTTTGCATTTTGTTTTTTTTGTTAGCTTGAACTGTTCCACTCCTGGGCAAAGGCCTACCCCCATTCCTTCCACTTATCTCGATGTTACGCCTATTTTCGCCATCTTCTCCTGGGTCTGCCGCGACCCCGCCTAGCTGTCTCATGGATCAGTTTTGTGATATGCGGGCCCACAGCATCCGGCAGAAATGGCCTGATCAGTTCCATTTTAGTTGACATTAAGTATGCTGCACTCCATTGCCCGTTGATTTTTGCATGGATATTGATTATTTTGGATGCCAGAGAAGAACCGTGATGATTTTGATCGCAAATGTGTGAGCGTGGGGTCCTGTGTTTGTTTACTGGGTTTGTCAATGTGCTACTAGGTAACCAGTCCAGTAACTTTCAGTAGCAGCCCTGACTCTCTGGAATTACTAGATAAGATTCCTGGTTAGTTCTGGAAATAGTATCGCCCTTTAACTACTTTGCGCGTCTGCATACCCCTTCCGAGAATCCTAGCAAATGCGAGAAATAGAATAACTAATTCTCGCATTTCGGACACGACGCGAAGCCATCTTCTGTGGACGCTCATTCCATAATAGAACTTATTCGTCGCTTTCCGTCAAGCGTCATTTAGTAAAAGAACCTTCTCATCATCATCAGCCTACAGCAGTCTACTGCTGGACATAGGCCTCTCGACTCTCGATAAGTCTCATCCAGCTGCTACCAGCCACCCTGCAAAGATCGTCGCTCCGTGTCCATCCAATCTTAAAACGTTCAAAAAAATATTCGCTATCCGCTCCGCTCATGCACCCCTCATCACGACACGACATCTCCAAGTTTCTGCGTCTGCTTGTTTACCTCCTGCATAAGCCGAGATGCTCAAAGATGCTCCAGTTTAACACAAAACTTAATTTCAGTAATTCACGTGTGCATGAGGTCTCTGATTTAGTAGGATAGATGGGGAAATAGATGGAGTATTGTTGATGCGTGTACGAGAAGATTTGAGAACTTGGGTGTAACCAAAAGAACATTTTCGTCATCATCTGTCTAGACTTTTCCTATCTTGGGGTTTGCTGTGTATCGTATTACCCAGTACTAACTGGGTTGTGGCGGATAATAGGCAGTCACTCCATGTAAAATACTAGTATTTAGCTGCATCCGGTTAGACTGGAAGCCGACTCCACCAAAGTTGGGAAAAGACTAGGCAGATGACAGGTTTGCTGTGTGAAAGTCGACCCTCACACAGTTGCGAAAAGGCAGATGATAATGTAAGGGGCGAATTCCAGTCAAACCGGATGCAACTGAATACTAGCATTTTACATGGAGCGACTGCCTATCTGACCTCCACAACCCAGTAACGAAACCCGTTGTTAAGATGCAGCATAAAGAACTATCAGGAAATAAGCATGAGCTGTTCTACAGCTTCTGCCTTACTCAAATCAGCCCATCACAGTCCACTGCTGGACATGTCCTCTCCCAAGCTGGTCTACAACACCCTGTCTTCCGCTTTCCACATTCAGAATTACCCGGATACCTTTTTCAGGTGTCGGTCCATCTGGCGGGCGTAGTTTCTGCCTAGTCCAAGCAAGTTGTGAGTTTATGAACAATATGATAATAAAATCGAACACATGACTTCATGCTCATCAGAAATGCTTGCGACCGCTGGACCAGCGTTGCCTTTTGATATAATTTTAGTTGTCTTGATATCATAACATAACATCACGTCTGTAATCCCCGAAGGGTTAGGCGAAGGTGTGCCTAATAGTACACCCACATTTCGCTGGTTATGTTTCAGTCCCATGTAATAGGGGACGAGCCTATTGCCATCAACCGTGTGCAAATCCAGACTCCGTGGTTACTACTGAGAAATTCCTGATGGAAAACCCAATAACACTTTGTCTGACCCGGGAATCGAACCCAGGACCTCAAGCTCAGCAGTCGCGCTTGCGACCACTACACCAACGAGGCAGCCTCGTCTTTTCAATATCATGATTATTCGTTTCACATCATAATCCTGATGGTATTGTATGCTTAATTAAATTAAGATAACACATGGAAAACCCCGAAGTTAGCAGAGCCCTCCTTTTTAACAAAACATCTTCAAAGAAGCACATAGATTCAATTAAGATATATTTTTAATGAATAAAAGACTTGAGGCGAGTTTGGTTAGTGAAGGAAAACGCTTTGATATTGTAGACTTAAAAAAATCTACAGATTTTTTGATAGGCCTTATTTCAATCTACTTTATTTAAGTATTTTTTTAGGCTCGAGGCCTTTAAGCTCTGAATTTTTTATCCCAAAGTAAGTAGTAGAGAGAAACAGATACCTATCTATGAAAATTTTCAAGTTATTAATTATTTGTACGCGTCTGAGACCAGCCCAGTCCAATTATTGTGTAAGAGCAATATCGATATTCTAATTTAAGAGCTATTTCCAGATTTTCTCACATTCTGTGTAGGTACTAAAGTAAACTCCAAACAATTTGAATTATGCTCAGATTCAGCACTTCAAAGCGTGCCAAACCTCATAAGTTTGCTTAAGAAAATCTAGTAAAATATTTAATTGTGTGTTGTCACAAGAACCACAACTGATCATAATTTTTTTGGCAAAGACCTCTCCCAGTTCCTTCCATGTGCTCTAATTAGTATAATAATTAATAAATTCAATAAATATATAGTGAAAATAAAAGTTTATTCTGAAAAAATAATTTTGACTGTGCATATTACGCTTTTTTAAAGTATATTTCGCTTTATTTGTGCATATTTCGCCTTTTTAGTTCATATTTTGGGCATTTTGATAGTGCTTATAATTCGATGGCTAGTAATGTATCTTCCCATAAGTTAACGATCTTCTAAACCGGATCAGTTGTTCCAATTTTCCAAATATACTACAAACTTCCTCTTTATTTAACTATTGCGGAAAAGCAAGTATTCCATAATCAAGTATCTTCAAATCTTTAACTCCCCTTCCTCCAGACTGTATCTCAGAAAACACGTCCCATTATATCCTTCTAAAAAGAAAACTTATAAAACAAATAATAGTTCATAATCTTGGGCCTACACTTTGCCGTGCACGTTTGGCAGGGGGCGTGGGCTCCATAACTCAGCACCCTCCGCCCTGAACATGTGTTCGAAGATATATGACACAATATGGATACAGAAGATATAAATATATGATACAGTGTAGAGGTATAAATATTTTGGCTGAAGAGATTATGGGAGGTAATATTGTGAAAAGAGAAAAAAGGTGGTTTTGATGATAATAGTTTTATGATGATTACTGGGACCTATTAAATTTAAGAAGGAGCTCGTGGCTAAATAATAACAGCCACTCGGATTGATCTTTAGGTTAAGCCGTGCTTGCCTAGGTTGGTCTGTGGATCGGTGACCTACCATTACGTATCGAGTTTCCTCCGTGCTTCGGAAAGCACGTTAAGCCGTAAGTCCCGGCTGTCATTTGTAGATCTTTGACAGTCGTTACAGGTAGTCAGTGGCTCAAAAAGTCTGACAAACAGTCTTACTAAGAGGTATCGTATTACCTAGTACTAACTGGGTTGTAGAGATCAGCTAGGCAGTCGATCCATGTAAAATACTGGTATTCAGCTGCATCCGGTTAGACTGGAAGCCGACCCTAACATAGTTGGGAAAAGGCTAGGCAGATGATGATACTTAAAAACTGCTCTAACAAAAATAATTAGCACAAAAAACGAATTCCCTTGCACCAAATCCGTTTACGCCTTGACTGCACTCTGTGATAAACGCGAAAAATGAGGCGAAAAACTTTCATGCCCTTTTTTTTTTATTTTCTTCATAAATATTGGTTTGGGAGCGGATTTTTAAAAGTATAGCAGTAAAGTATTGCCTGCAAGCGAGTGGTGCAGTAAGATTGCAGTGTAGGGGCAGTATTACTGTGTAGTGTCGGTTTCTGAAAGGATTTTGTTTAGGAGATTGTATTTTTTTGGTAAAATTTTGTTTGAGAGGAAAATGCGAAAATTAAAAGCTTTCTTTTTTAGTACTACATTGTATGTTGATCACCAATTACGTAAAGAGGTACTGTTATTTTAGAGTACGCTCTGTGTCTAAATTTAAGTAGTTTCTATTGCCAGTAATTCTGCAGACGTTTATTTAGTTGACTGCCTCGCGGTCGAGTGGTTCAAGCGCGACTGCTGAGCATGAGGTTTTGGGTTCGATTCCGGGGGTCGGGCAAAATGCTATTGGGTTTTTCCATGAGGAATTTCTCAGTAGCAGCCACGGTCCCTGGGTTCGTTCTCGGTTGATGACAATAGGCTTGCCCCTAACATCACGCCTGTAATCCCCATAGAGTTAGGCAGAAGTGTACCTAATAGTACATCCACATTTTCGCCAGTAATGTTTTAATTCCCATGTAATAGGGGGCGAGCCTATTGCCATCAACTAGGCACAAATCGACACTCCGTGGCCAATACTGAGAAATTCCCGATGGAAAAACCTAATAATGAAATGCGAAATTCCTCAAATTCAACATCTAATAATTTCTAAGCTTACATTCTTTCCTTACAAAATCACCCTCATTTCACCCCCATCTTACAAAAACACCCTCCTACAGTTATCACGTAACACCACTACTTTTGCAATAACGAAACGCGAATGAATCCGGACGGCAAACTTGTATGTAATGAAAAATGTTAGCCCGCCTTGTGTGATGTATGTCGTTTGGTTGGTGTTTGGTAGTTCGGGGGAACTTGCAATATCTTGATGTTGGTATACTTCGTAACTTTATTACGTGGTGTTGTCATATGAAAAAATTGGTTTAGAGTTTTTGAGTTTTTTGTGATGTTAGATGATGGCTTAGTAGGTGCTGAACACATGTGTGGATTGATTATGTACCTTATGACGACAGGCCGTGTCGACGGCGCGTTCGTGTTCCACGCGCGCCTCAAAGAGATGTCAGCAACCACGTAGGGGTTCGCATGGGCTGATGCCTGCCAGGGCTGCGGGACTGTTCGAAAGAGATACCGTGGCCCTGTAACACAAAGGGCAAAGAAGGAACATGGATGGGTTTTAGTCAGTACAAGTCTGACACTCCCTTCCGCTCCGCCCAGAGTGGGGGGGGTCATTTGATGATTTCCCATCCAAAAAAAAAAAAAAAAGGGCGGGGAAATCTTACTATTACTTATTACTTATCTATTATGATCTATTATAAATGCGAAAGTTTGTGCGGATGGATGAATGGATGTTTATTACTCTTTCACGCAAAAACTACTGACCAGATTTGGATGAAATTTGGCACACTGGTAGGTAATAACCTGGATTAACACATAGGATCCTTTTACTCCCGGCAAAAACAAATCAAAATTTCCACGCAAAAAAGTTACGGGCAAAAGCTGTAGTATACATGTAGAAATATGTTATGTCCGTTAAAAGCCAGTCAGCTTGGCACGAATTGTGTCGTACCGATCCGAACATAATTTAGCGGTTGTAGAATCCGAACGGAGTTTGATCGACACGATGCGAATAAAAACCGACTTCCATAATGAAAGCCGACTAGGTATATAAAAAATTCATGTGAATTTAGTAATTTCTTCGGTTCAGCTTTGTTGTTAGTACTTTTCCGTGGGATAATTTCTCACCTCCACACAAGCAAAACAGCGGGCAAAAACCAGTTCTTTTCGAAATACAAATTCTCATTTTGAACCTAATCTTAACCACACTTTTTCACGCTTCGAAACATCATACTAAGAAATAAGTTATATTCTATACAATATTACTGAAATAGCTCCTACGCCTATCTGCCTCCTGTTTGACGAAGCGTGATGATATAACGAGACGCCGACGCGCGTCGCATTCAATACGATACGTTTATTAGGTTTTAAATTGAAATTGGAAAATATATCGTTGAAAGTTTATTTTTACATTGATATGCTTTTTTTGAAGAGGAACTCATGGCTAAATAATAACAGCCGCTTGCCTAGGTTGATCCTTGGATGAGCGACTACCCATTACATGCCGAGTTTCCTCCGTGCCTCGGAAAGCCGTTGGTCCCGGCCGTCATTTGTAGATCTTTGACAGTCGTTACAAGTAGTCAGTGGCCCGAAAGTCAACCTTCGTGAAGAAGTGGACCGTCATCCAGCAACTGGTCTAGTGAAGGTTGGTGGATGTCATATGTCTCTGAATTTAAGGTTCTGGGACAAGCCGGTTTCCTCACGTTGTTTTCCTTCGCCGTCTTGTGAGAATTGGTGCTGAAAAATAAATAAATGCAAAGTGTAGTTTCTGTCCGACTTATTCATGATTTACGACCTGACAATTAGCTGTTTATTTTGTAAGATACCTAAAACTAGAACTCAATACGTAGGTTAATCAGTTAGGTGTTCAGTAGTTTCTTAATTTCCCCGTACGATAAACAAAAAAACAAAAACAACACGTGGCTAAATAATAACAGCCGCTCGGGTCGATCTTTAGGTTAAGCCGTTCTTGCCTATGTTGGTCTGTGGATGGGTGACCGCCCATTACATACCGAGTTTCCTCCGTGCCTCGGAAAGCACGTTAAGCCGTTGGTCCCGGCTGTCATTTGTAGATCTTTGACAATCGTTAGACAGTCAGTGACCCAAAAAGTCTGCCAACCAGTCTTACCAAGGGGTATCGTATTACCCAGTACTAACTGGGTTGTGGACGTCAGATAGGCAGTCGCTCCATGTAAAATACTGGTATTCAGCTGCATCCGGTTAGGCTGGAAGCCGACCGCAATATAGTTGGGAAAAGGCTAGGCAGATGATGATGATGATGAACGTGTTAGCAATATGTAATATTATAATGGATGTATGTATGTAATACTCAGATAACATGTGCCCACTAACATCAGCTCATTTCAAAGCTTACTTCATAAAACATTGCAACACAAAAATCCTTGTCCACTCACTCAAGTGTCCAAGTATTGCAACCATGAATGATGATCTTACGAACGACGGCGACGTGCCGACACCTGACACTGATGTCGGAGTGTCAGATCGGAGTGTCAGATTGTGTCCGCCATGATGGAATATCGGGGCGATACGTGAATATATTAGCGTTCGCTACGAGCTTTATTTCCGTGCTCGAGTTTCAAGCTAGGGGAGAAAATCGTCGATTTTTGAGGTTTTTATTGGAATTTTTTGTTGTATTTGGTGGATGGTGAGTTTTTTTAATAGTGACTCAGTGGTAGGTCGTGGGCTTGAACTTAAGCAGGGATTTGTGCTATCAGCACTGCTTTCAAAACGGTGAAGAAAAATATCGCGAGGAAATCGGCGTGTACTAGAAACAAAAATCGAAGAAATGTAACATCTACCGACCGGCACTGGACCCGCGTCGGTGATTATGGCTCAATCCTTCTTGCAGGATGTAGGCCTCTGTCCCAGCAGTGGGAATAAAATAGACACATTAATTACGCTGTTGGTCGTGTATTGTCAGCCAGGATGAAATGGAGTTTATTGAAAATTACAGAGCTCCATTTTTTTTTAATATGCGGCAACAACCAAAACGGTTTACTCCACTGCACCATTCCGACCATCAAAACAAGAAGTGACTGGTCTGACCTCAAAAGACCCACTAAATAACTACCAGTTATTTACTAGGTACTTATTTTATACCTAACATTCCATTTAGATGAACCATCAGCAACAAGCACGATCGTAATTTTAAAGCAAATTATTTGCAAAGCATTTGATTGTTTACCAAAGTAACTTCGAAATTGGTACAAGCGAAATATGTTGTTTAATTTTATCTCGCCGAATAGGCAGAATTCTTAGTTATTACTTATTTGTTCTTACTTATATTGTTAAGAGATTTTAATAGGTAGTTGTGAAAACCATCTTCATTGTTGACAGCCTTGTTGCCTCCTCCCTTTTATTCGATTGGGAGGCGCTCGTGGCTAAATAATAACAGCCGCTCGGGTCGATCTTCAACTTAAACCGCGCTTGCTTAGGTTGGTCCGTGGATGGGTGACCATCCATTACATACCGAGTTTCCTCCGTGCCTCGGAAAGCACGTTAACCGTATGGCGTCTTCTGTCATTTGTAGATCTTTGGCAGTCGTTATAGTCAGTGGCTGAAAGTCTGACAACCAGTCTTACCAAGGGGTATCGTATTACCCAGTACTAACTGGGTTGTGGAGGTCAGATAGGCAGTCGCTCCATGTAAAATACTGGTATTCAGCTGTATCTGGTTAGACTGGAAGCCGACCCCAACACAGTTGAGAAAAGGCTAGGCAGATCATGACCGAAGAATAGCCAAACTTAAGTGGCAGGGGGCAGGGCACATTGCTCGCAGAACGGATGGCCGATGGGGCCGGAAAGTTCTGGAGTGGCGACCGCGAACTGGAAGACGTTGATTTGGAAGGCCTCCCACTAGGTGGACCGATGACCTGGTGAAGGTTGCTGGGATTCGCTGGATGCGAGACGCACGAGACCACTTGGGGGAAGATTATGTCCAGCAGTGGACGTCTTTCGGCTGTAATGATGATGGTGATGAGATGATGACCGTTGGAATGAATGACTATCTTTGCATTTACCTACCCACTCATTATTACGGCCCGTTTCTCTAAAAGAGAGTAATCCTGAGCCCCATTAGTGGGAACATTCATAAAAATACGTTATGTGTCCATCTATAGGGAATATTATAAAAAGGTAACATTTGTTTGTAAGTTTGTATGTAGGGGGTAATCTCCGGAAATATAGATCCAATTCTAAAAATTCGTTCACTGGCAAAAAGCTACATTATTCGTGGAAGCTATAGGCTATAAATTACATTTATATCATACATATAAGCCGAGTTATCACAATTTTCCGGACGAAATGCTTGTCGGTTATGTAATAGATATCATTGCTCACAGGTGCACTTACTAAATAGCCAATAATAATCACTTAATCATACACCACTACTAATGTTAAGTTAATTTAGCTAATCCCCGTCGTTATATACCTGTTTGAACTACATTATGTACTCGGAACGAACCGGACTTTGACTAATTACTGACGTAGTCAACAAAGGATCGGTTGTCATGGCAACCAATTATTCCTTGCTACGTGAAGTACTGTTTGAAGATGGGTTCCTGTAACTAAGGCACCTCTCCGACTTTACCAAGTACATAAATATGTAATAGGTTTACACAACATCTCGCTTGTATTCACTATAGGGGTAGGCTGAGGCACCACCATTTCGCCAGTTATGTGTTATGGTGATATCAGTCTATCCATAGATAAATTAGCCTATGATTGTCCTGTTGTGTTATTCTGAAAAGGCATGAGCATTATTCACCACCACGTTTGCTGAAGGCGGATGTTTTCCTTCACCATCATCATCATCTGCCCAGCCTTTTCCTAACTATGTTGGGGTCGGCTTCCAGTCTAACCGGATGCAGCTGAATACCAGTATTTTACATGGAGCGACTGCCTACCTGACCTCCATAACCCAGTTAGTACTGGGAAATACGATACCCCTTGGTAAGACTGGTTGTCAGACTTTTTGGGCCACTGACTACCTAACGATTCACCAATGTGATTGAATTCACTCCCAGCTCCTTTGTTCCTTGATCATTATAATCTGGATCTATTCAAAGTTCGAGTGGATCGGTTTCTTCTAGGCAAGCGTGCTCCACCCTAGGCCGCGTCATCACTACGCATTAGGCGAGTTGTGGCCAAACGGAAGCCTCGGTATTTTGTAGTTTCTTTTTCTTGGTCTGTCATGACAATTGTGTCCCACTGTTGGGCAATATCTTGTGAGATATCTGACCATGTTCGCCCCGCAATCAAGATCAGATGTGACACTATACAAAAAAAAAATCGGTATTTAGTAGTTTCTTTTTCTTGGTCTGTCATGACAATTGTGTCCCACTGTTCGGCAATATCTTGAGCGATATCTGGCCATGTTCGCCCTGCAATCAAGATCAGATGATACACTATACAAAAAAATATATAAGTAATATCTGCGGTAAACTTGGAAATTACTTGTGAATTGAAATAGGCTTATTCAAGTAGGTAAGCACAATTGCTTTATTTTTGTCTCGTAACGTTTCGTCGTTTCCTAAAACTAACCCTATTCCTGCCGTGGTATACAACTCTCAAATTATTCAAACACTATCATTAACACAATAAACGTGATGAGTATGTTTACTGATTTCTTTGAGTTCCCGATATTTCGGCGCTGTTGCAAGCACTATGATCACAAATAAACTGAAGTTATTGCGGGTGGGTGTTTAACACACACCCCCAATCCCGTTTCTTGTGTTAATGGTAATGTAAAACCATGATAGTTTTTAAATCTTATATTCAAACACTGTTTAAGCTTTCACGGTTTAAAACTAAACTTATACTGTCACTTACGGGATGTCTTCCGTGATTATTAAATATTTTGAGCTCCCTATATTTCGACGCCTGTTGCAAGCGGCATAAATAATCACGAAACATATTCCTTAAGTCTCAAAATATTGTTTTACTAAAATCATTTTTTTCAAATTTTTTGACTGATTTTTAAGCTATCCTCCTATCTCAAACACTGCTTACTCCCTCAGTTCAGCATGAACATAAAGCTGTAATATGAACCGTTAAAATCAGTGAGTGTGTACGTCTGGAGTCCGCGTTATCTCGTAACAAATGATTATGGAATTTATGGAAGATGAACGACTGCGGTGCGGCTTACCGCGGGTAGGTGGGAGGTACGGTCCACAGAGACAGTTTGAGGTGTTAGCGAATTTTTTTAAATAGATTGAAACAAAAAATGTGTCAAGAATATTTTTTTGTGTCTATTTCATTTTCAAATGCCTTTATTTACTATAAAAAAAAATAACAACAAAATGCACTTACCCTAAGCTACATTAAGACACTAAAATTAAGACAGTTTATTAGGCTAGCAATAATGTGTGTCAATTAAAGTGTATCGTAAGGTGAAAGAAATGGGCTGCGGGACTGTTCGAAAGAGATACCGTGGCCCTGGAACACAAAGGGCAAAGAAGGAACATGGATGGGTTTTAGTCAGTACAAGTCTGACACTCCCTTCTGCTCCGCCCAGAGTGGGGGGGGTCATTTGATGATTTCCCATCCGGAAAAAAAAAAAAAAAAAAAAAAGGTGAAAGAAATAGAAATGCAATTTTTTTATTAATTATATTTATAATGTGTGTTTTATTTATGCAGAATAAACAATTTTTCTTACTTTTCTTTGTTAATGACTTGATAATTAAAGATCGAATTTAATAGCATTTACTAGGCAACAAGACACTTCTTATCAACGAAAACAATACCTACATAGGCATCAAATATCTATCTCAAATAAACTAAACTCTCGTTAAAAAATGCATCACAAATCGATACACAATCTTCACACACACTATATCAATTAAAACTACAAACATTCTTTCAAGTACAAAAAGTACTTGGTATTTTTTTTATTTTTCTGCTAACCCTCCACCCAGCATAGAACGCGGAAATCCGTTGAAAACCCGACTTGAACTCGCAGTCTTTGATACAAAAAGAAAAAAAAATATTTTTATGCGACGCCCCTTTCCTTCGCCTTTGGAATGGCTTTAAACCTATTTATCATCACGACCTCTCCTTTCGGGGGTAAAAAATTGACTGAATGGAGTGATGCGCTCGGAGTGATTCGGAATAATTCGGATATTTTTCCTGTTTTTCCGAGTGTGGCTTTGATAGGGTTAAGAAAGAAAAGACGTCAGTTAAGTTACTCTGTTGAAAGCATGTTGTTAACGTTGTTTTTATTTCGTGAATATGTTGTCTGTACTTTTGATTAGGTTATGGAGGTTTATGCGAGAATATGGGTAGATAAATTATTCGAATAATTCTTGGGATATTGTACATACAGGGTGTAAACAGGCCCTTCACATAGCCGTCAACCAAGCATTCTGTACATCAAACTAAGTAACTTTACGCAAAAATTATTGCTGGAAATCGATTTTTTTTTTTTGGGGTGAAAAATCACGTTTTACGGTAGAACTCGATGGCACTCAAAGCATTGTGCTGATGGATGGATTGAATATTACGGGGGTCGTGGAGGTGTGCAAAGTTAAAATCTTAGATTAAAAACATGTATTTAAAAGAACTTGTGAAAAAGTTGAAACTTTGTCCCCCAATAACTCCGTAACTAGAAGGTTCCCAGATATGGTCTAGAACAAAAAAATGATCGCAAAGACAAGAAGAACAAGTACCTTTCGGCTTTGTCAACGGTCTATTTACCCTGTATACATGGTGTTTTATTTATTTATTTAATTAAGGTTCTCCAACAATAGTTACAGATATACAGATAGGAGCACAAAAGTAATTGTGTCTTAAATCTAACTGCACAACCAATTACAGGCAAACACCACATGCAAAATGCTCTTTTAATTATGAATTTAATTTTAGAGACTTAATGTATTTAAATTCTAGATAATTATAAAGAAAAAATAAAACTAATACTAATAAAGGAAACAAAGAACAAAAAATTAAATACTAATACTAATAACGTACACGTTTTAGGTGGGTCCACCCGCCCGCACCCATATTACAAATTATTGCAATGTGATTTGATGATTTATGTTTTCTTGTTTGTGTATTGAATTCGAAATTTTAAACATTTATAATGTTTTTTTTTTTTTTGTTTCAGGTAAAATATATTTTCATCTTTTTTTCGTCAAAGCTCGGAAGGGGTAATGATTAATAATACTTATGGTATTAAAATAAGCTCAGGCGTACTACATCGCTCACTGACGGTCGACCATTTTTTTACCACACTTTTCACCCTTGAGTAGTTGGGGAAGACCAAAGAAATGATGGATGGGCTGTGTGAATAAAGATATGGCTATAAGGATCTCATGTGACCACGAGACAAGTATGGAAGAAGAAGACATACTGCGCCAAACCTAAATAAATTGGGATAAGGGCAAGGAATGGATGCTCTATTTTGGTATTTATACCTTTAAATCTGAATTTAGACAAACTAGTCAATCTCATATACAAAAGCAATCTCAACATCCTTAATTAAATATTATGAGATAAAATCAGCATCCTATTTCGTCATGAACACAAAAATAAATAAACACCCTAACAAAAAACCAAGATCTCTTATTCCGTTCACTTAAGAACCAAATTACGAATTATTCGTTGTTATAAAACGTATGAATAATTTTGTCTTCCTGTTAATGTCAGGTACAATTTTCCTTTGACAATGACATCTGGTTTTGATGTCTTAATAAAACCCTTCGCATGCTATCTAGGGTTATGAAATACCCCAAACGGGGTATCAAAGTACCCCAAACGTTTCGGTTCGGTTGCGATAGGGTTAATTAGTGGCATTGTTGGTCATAATCAATGATGCGGATTATCCTGAGTCAATAGTTGGATTAGAGTTATTAGTGTAACTTGGGTTGTTAGCAAGATATTTTGAAGATATTACGTAATAGTTTCGGATTTGATATCAATTTGTAAAGAAATTCTTTGACTAAAGGTTGATTTACACCAAACGGCTCGCATCGCATCGGATCGGAAAGGATACGGACGGATGCGACGACAGCCGATCGCGTCCGGTAAGATTTCGGCTCCGTACCGTCGCTTGCGAACGTGTTAGTTTCTGCGCCTAGTGAAATAGTTTTATTCCTAGCGTGTTGACGTGTTCTAATTTTTGATTTTATCCGATCGGATACGACGACAGGCGGACGTAGCCGATCGCGCGTCGCAGCATACTTTCGGCTACAATCGCGTGTCGTAGAAGACGCCCATGGTCAAGCTGCTGTGCGCGGCTTGGTAATATAGACATTGAATACTGTGTACACGATTTAATATTGTTTAAAGATTATCAAATGCGTTCCGATCCAATACGATGCGATCGGTTTGGTGGAAATCATTCTTTAGTTTAAATAATAAACAAGGCAGCTTGTTATTTTATAATATACAAGTTTCATTAACCTGTCGTAAGGTTTTAGGAATTATTAGAAACATGATTAATGCACTGAGGTTCTGTGTTTGATTCCTGGGTCGGGCAAAGTGTTATTGGGTTTTCCATCAGGACTTTCTCAGTAGCAGCCACGGAGTCTGGATTTGTGCCCGATTGATGGCAATAGGCGAGCCTCCTATTACATGGGACTTAAACATTATGGGTCTACTTATTAGGTACACCTCTGCCTAACCCTTCGGGGATTACAGGCGTGATAATGTTATGTTATGAATAATGCAACGTTTTTTTAACAAAACTCCATTTGCTAATGGTTATCTGTCAGGTAGACTCCGATAACAGGCTGCTGTAAATATTTAAACGGTGTATTTACGGAGCAAAATCAAAGACAAAAAATACACGGAAATAGAATAAAATAAAGAGATAAAATTTTTGTAAATGTGTAAGTTTTTATGCAGGAGGTAATTCCGGAACTAATGATACAATTCTAAAAAATCTTTCACTGGCAGAAAGCTACATTATTCGTGGATGCTACAAGCTAAATTATATTTTTATCATGCATATTAGCCGAGCTATCAAAAATGTTACGGACGAAGTCGCGGGCCATGTGCTAGTATAATATATAGGGTCTAACTATTTATACACAAAATATTTTCAAGGAATCATCTAACGGCTATAACAAAGCCTTTTCAAGGGATTTTTTTTTATCTGAGTATATTTTGTTATAAAAATAAATAATTTAAAATAACTTAACCCACAAAATAAATACTGGCTTCTTATTTTTAAGCATCCATTACGGTAGTTTACTACGTCGTATTTACCTACTGTCATTGTTAGAATATGGGAGTAAAGGTTTTATGCGAAAGTCTCAAAAAATTTTATATTTATAATGATTTCGTAAAAAAAAAAATCAGGTAATTTTTTTTTTCGTTGCTATGGCGACTTTACGACTTATAGAAGTTACTCTTAAAATATTTCGTGTATGAAAAGATAGACCTTATGTAGCACGGAATAGACTTAAACAAAAACCGACCTCAAAAAAAAAATGTTTTAAATGAACCCGTGTCGTATTTTTTTTTCTTACATACACGGCAATTAAAATACAATTCTATCCAACACAATTTTTTTTGCGCAACTAAAAGCGGCATCTCTTTCTATAACGTCACTGTCTAAGACAGATATTATCGGCGACAATGATAAGAGTTTTCAGGGTACTGTTTATTTGCCGTCAAGGGAAATAGAGCAGGGAGCAGAGGGCGGATGTTACACCGATGCGAGCGGATGATCCGACAGGGGACGAATCTCCGCTTTGTTCTTCCTGTATTTCTTGTTTGTAGGTTGCAATCTAGACTGCAAATAGTGAACTCAAAAGACGTGTGCCGATAGTACATCCTTATCTAGCCAGTTATATTTAAACAAATAGCTGTTATACTATACTTGTGAATTACACTTAAATTGATGGATAAGTTTTAGCTTCAATTGCAGAAGTGCCTCGTACAGTCACGAGCACCAATATGTATACACTTTCCTAAATTTAAAAGCAATTTTCGCGAGAAATAACGATTGTAACTTGGAGATAGGATTTTTATCATAAAAATATGAGTTTCAGAATACTATGTTCGTAACAACATGACATATTAATCAGAACAGTGGGAGAAAAATAGTTTTGAAACTTGTTATGTGTTTACATATTGGTGCTCGTGACTGTACTGCATACTAGTTAAGGGAACGAGGCTTCTTTCCTGTAGTCGTAAAGTTAAGAATATGCTTTAATTTGCCCAGTTATCTAGTAGTTAGTTAAATACAATTAAAGTCTGAATAAATAAGTCAGGCATCCACTGCTGGACAAACGCTTACCTTAAGCGTCGCCACATCGCCCGGTCTTGTGTTTTTCACGGCCAAAGAAGATGACTTAAAATGTTTCATAACTTTTTTTTTTTTTTCTTATTTACCTATATATCTATAACCAAACTTTAAATAATAATAAAAATATGTACATATTGAAAAGAAGAAAAGCATTAATGGTCGACAAAAAATTCGTCCACGTAGCTGTCAACAAGAATAGTGCCCAGAAGGCTGGTAGCATTGCCATGTTGTTTTGCAATACTGATTCTTTGCCCAAAAAACCAGCTACCTAGACCACCCCTCTGGTCACGGGAAGAAAAAACCATATAACATGGTATTGTTCAGTCTTATTTTGCTCAAAAGTTCTCAGTAGTCACATCAAAAATGTAATAAGTTTGGATACGTCAATCACCAAAAAAGAAAAAAAACTTCGCTTTCCAAATTCCCACGTCGGTGTAATAGTCGGTCCGGTGGATCGGACAGAAGTGGCCATGACAAAAGGAGAAAAACTTTGTTTTTCCACAAACGAATATCTAGAGTCTATTGATTTATTTTTCAAGCGTCCGCTCTATATTTTATCTTTGAAGATACCCGAATGTTTTCGTCATAAAAATAGAAAACATTATTTTATTTGACTTGAGAAAAGAAGTTTTCTTTTCATAAATGTGTGAACGATCGTGTTGCTACGTTGAGTGACTGCGTCGCTCTGTGTCAGTAACAAAGAAATTTTAATGGCTTTAAGTACCTATTGTTTCAAAGATATTATAGCTCGCCCTGTTTAAAGGCAATCAATGTAAACTAAAGTGTATTTTGTATTTGGGACATATTTTATTTATTATTATTTCATCATCATCAGCCTAGCCTTTTCCCAACTATGTTGAGGTTGGCTTACAGTCTAACCGTATGCAGCTGAATTTTACATGGAGCGACTGCCTATCTGACCTCCACAACCCAGTTAGCACTGGGTAATACGGGTAATCGCTTGGTAAGACTGGTTGTCAGACTTTTTGGGCCACTGACTACCTAACGACTGTCAAAGATCTACAAATGAAACCCGGGACCAACGGCTTAACATGCTTTCCGAGGCACGGAGGAAACTCGGTATGTAATAGGTGGTCACCCATCCACAGACCAACCTAGGCAAGCACGGCTTAACCTAAAGATCGATCCGAGCGGCTGTTATTATTTAGCCACGAGCTCCTCTTTATTTATTATTATTTAAAATTATGTAAATAACACCTCCGTACACCTCTGTCTCCTTTTGTACGCACGTCGGCCAATCAAGCTATGCAAAACCAGTTTATGCGGATCTCTCATTGTATAGGAAATCTATACAAAGCGAGGCCAAGTTATACTGGAAATGTACAGCTTCATGTGACGCCGTGGGTACTAGCTGTTGCCCGCTAGCTTCATCCAAGTGAAATTATTATAAAAATACTATTTCTCTCTTTGAATCGGATTTTGTAAAAAAAAAACTTATTTTTTTGGTGGCCCATCGTCTACCAGTAGACTTTCTCTGGCTGATAACACGATTTTCTTATTTTTCTGTATCCCATTCTATAGTTCTAGAATCAAAACAACAAATGAATTCGATCTTTCTTCTGTTTTTACTTCGATCTTCAGATCTATGTAAATGAGTTTTTCTTTTATGATGGCTACAGCCCAAAATTAACTCATTCATCCGTCTTTCTGTTTCGAATATTTTATTCTTGGTATTTTACGACGAAAGTTTACTCAATAGAGTAGAACTCAAAAATATTGACACGAAAACTTTGTACAAGGATAATAAGCCAATATCCCTAGACTAAAATCCAGTAGCTTGCTGTCCTGCTTACCCCGTTTTTAGACCGTGAATGGGACACAATGTATAACAAGCAAGGTGTCAGATAACACAGCCATATCTCTCCATTTTCAGTCCAATGTAATTACTAATCCGACACATTTTTAGTCTTTAATTTCGGGGGTACAAAAGACCCCCATTTGCTGGTTGGCGTCCCGTGAAATTCAGATTTCAGTTTCGCCCTGTTACCTCGGCGTGTAACGGGTTAATAAACTGAGAGCTTAGCTGAATGTTAATTTATATTTTTTTTTACTTTTATATGAAGTTATAAATGGCCCTCAGAGCTGGCTGGGTAAATGATATCTGTATTTCGCTAAAAAGTACGTTTGAGATTTAAAATATTTTTGAAATAATGAAGGATTGAGGTCGAATTTACAAAGTAGGTTGGACCTAGCTAACCTACTTCGTGGTTTCCAGAAAATGCTAAAATATGGGAATCGCATTAAAAGGTTTTTTGTTTGTCTCTTATTTGCGGCTTGAAAAACGTTTTTTTGGACGACAGCAATACTTGGGTGTATTTATTACACTCCTGTATTAGGTAGTCGCTATTTTACAGTAGATAATGAGTGAGACTGCCTCGTTCGTCTAGTAGTCGCAAGCGCGACTGCTGAGCATGAGGTCCTGGGTTCGATTCCCAGGTCGGGCAAACTGTTATTGGGTTTTTCCATCAGGAATTTCTCAGTAGCAGCCACGGAATCTGGATTTGTGCCCGATTCCTGAAAAAAAAAGAAAAAGTGTTTTGTGGTGACCTACAGCATTACAAAAAATGTTACTTCTGCCAAACTGATGGCAATAGGCTCGCCCCCTATTACATGGGACTTAAACACAATTGGCGAATAGTGGGTGTACTATTAAGTACACCTCTGCCTAACCCTGCGGGAATTGTTACAATGAGTGAGTTATTAACGTTCTTTCTCTCGTCCAAGTCCCCTCGAAATTCTACACAAAGAAAACATTTATCATCTCAAAAAAAAACAACAATATAAAATCGTTTTCACAGAATCGAACAAAGAATCTAAAGATAACTCAATCGGGAATTGTCTAGAATTTATCACACAGATATAAATTCCGGCTAAGTACAGGAAAAACGCGAACAGTGTAGTTTTTACCGTGTCTTACAAAAAGATTCTATGTCCGAACACCTAGCCATTCCTCTTTCTAGTAAAGAGTAGGAATTTCCAGGAGTTTCCTAGGAATTCCTACTAGATGTGTGAAAGTTTCAGGTATATTTTATTTTCGTTCATCGCTTTGGTGTTTTTAGTTTATCTTTCTTTGGTAGTTTTTTTTTTACCATTGGTAGTGTTAAACTGCTAAATTGTTGTATGATCTTTCTTCTTTAGTTATCGAGTGGTAAGTCACCTGGTGTCAGTTTTTATGCCGCCCATGGACCTCTGCCTTGGCTTTACATGCCGTCGAGAAATATCTCTCAGGCATGCTGGTTTCCTCACGATGTTTTCCTTCACCGAAGCAAGTGATAATTATACAATACGCACATGAATCCGAAAAATCAGAGGTGCGTGTCTTGGGTTCGAACTCGTAACCTGTGACTTGGCAGTTGTACGGTTATTAGTGAATTTTGTTTCTTCATCTATTTTGTGGTTATTTTTAAGTTGTATGCGTATGTAGATTGGTTTATACCTATTTTATTTATTTAATCTTCATGTACAATAGTGGTACATAGGCGGACTTAATGCCACAAGGCATTCTCTACCAGTCAACCTTTGGGTTAAATAAGAAAACATTGTGATAGGGTACAAAATAAGTATATAAAAATAACTTCCTACTTTCGAAAATTTATATAGTTTAGTAGTGTAGTGTAGTTTAGTATTTTTATAATTTATTTATATATTTTTTTTTAATTTATTTATATTTTATTGTTTCATGTATCATATCGTGTAGACTGCTCGTTGACTTTTAGTAAATAAACTAACCAAATTTCTATATAATTCAGTTTTTTTTTAAGACTTTGCCCCACACAAGGAATTTCTCTTGTATCGTGGGTGCGTTTACAAACATTTAAACTCGCATACACAAACAGCCAACAGCATTCTGACAACGAATTTGAAATTTCCCTAATCACGAAGGTTTAAACAAAATTTGTTAGGCAGTGAAACTCTGCCTCGTTGGTCGAATGCAAGTCGCAAGCACGACTGCTGAGCATGAAGTCCTGGGTTTGATTCCCAGGTCGGGCAACGTGTTATTTGGTTTTTTCATAATTTCTCAGTAGAAGCCACGGAGTCTGGACTTGTGCCGGATTGGTGGCAATAGGCTCGCCCCTCATTACATGGGACTTAAACATAACTGGCGAAATGTGGGTGTACTATTAGGTACATATTGTCTAACCATTCTCCTAAAAAAAAATGACGGCACACCTATATTTAAAAGGTTTTTTTTTAATGATTTTTTACTATCAGCTTGTCTCTCGGTAGGTTGTCCCCGTAGGATAATTTCGGACCTCCAAGCAGGCGAAGCCACGCCAAAAGCTAGTACATAACATAAACATGTTTTGCGCATATTGTTTCGACGTTAGTTATCGATGCGAATGCGATGCTTCGGTTATTATCTAAAAAGAATTAACAATATCACACTTGCGATGAAAAACGCTCGGTTGAAACGCTTCAGGAGACGGTTATGTTGTAATGTTTGTTCCTACCAAGTTACTTCTTTGGGATCCTTTCGACCTTTACTGACAACTACGATATTGTATTAAAGGATTAATATGAGCCATTTTTTAACATTGAATACATCTTTTGAATATTTTTTGTTATGAGTGGTCTTATCATTGTAAAGTTTACCTACAAACTCTGATCATAAGTTTTGAATTCACGCTCGCTTTTCGTAATAGATGAGCTCATTTTCATATAAAGGTGTTTAAATTAAAACAAAACTAAAATATCAAACTAAATTCCCAACCATTTTTTATAACGATCGGTATAATTTTCATATTCAAAGCCCTTATCTGCGACAGCAAAAAGCTGAAAAAACGCCGAAAATATAAAAGTCTCGAGCGCTTTAAAGCGCAACTGTAAAGCGACGTATGGTTTTGATTTATGCGAACGAACTTACGATGAAAAACAGCGTTAGCAGCACAGCTAAATTGTTATTGCTTTTTGCTGAATTAGCGGAAAAGCGCTTTCCGCTGGGTGGTTTCACATGCCCCATTTTCGTACACAAATACAAACTGGCGAAGCACTGAAGTTTTAAAAACTCTTATTGTTATTGCGTTAAAGGTCATAATGGCTTGTTTCAAATGTTGTGGGTGCAATTATTAGGCTTCAATAAATCTAGTTTTGAGACAATTTCGGATCGGAAACTTGGACAGATTTGGGAAGTGTTAAGCTTTGGTCATGGTCCATGGAGGGTAGCGATACCGAATAACCAATATTGGTGACTAAGAAAATTGGCAAAGTGGTTTTGTAGCTGAAGTTTGTAAATAATATAGTGAACTAGACTGCCACAGATATGCTAATATACTATATTTTGCGTTAACACGGGTTTCAAGCGTGAGGTACTGATGTAATTCCTTGGTAGGCACAGTATTTTTGGATTTCTACATCGATTGAAGAAATCTCAAATTTCAAAAAAATATTTTATTCGCTTATTTAGTCACCCATGTACACTCAAAGTCTATCTCGCTCTCTCACACACTCACAAACGTACACACACACACACACAAACATAGATGCACACACGCACATACAATTGATCGTATTTTCTTTATCTTTTTTTTATTTCTCTTTATGTTATTCACCTATTTGTAAGTTTATAATGTAAGGGAAGAGCGGAGCCTTCAACTACAGGCATTTTCTATGCCTAAATGGACACTCCTCGACATGCAATGTAAGCCAAAATGATATGAAATAAACTTATTTTATTTTTATTAAAACACAAAAGCTAATCAAGTTTAAACCTTGATACAATTTCAATAGGTTTGTTTTTCCAAAAACGACAACGCGACAATATGAATGCCCTTAGTAGTGTGATATAGTATAGTTGTAACAGTATACGGACAGACAATCCTTGAACGTAGGAACACCGTATGACCTTATTACTTCTTCATTTTCGCGGTGTCGATGACACCCATCATCATCTGCTTAGCCTTTTCTCAACTATGTTAGGGACCGCTCCCAATCTAACTGGATGCAGCTGAGTACCAGTATTTTACTTAGAGCGACTGCTTATCTGACCTCAACACGAATGGCTTAACGTGCTTTCTGAGTTACGGAGGAAACTCGGTATGTTTCGGTGGTCATCCATCCACTGATCAACCTAAACAAATGCGGCTTTAGCTGAAGATGGACCCGAGCGGCTGTTATTATTTGACCAACGAGCTCCTAGGTGTCGATGACACCCATGTTGAAGTTAAACGAACTCCGCCACCTCGACAGCGTTAGACGCTTCAGACAGGTCCCTCATCAACTACAGCTAGACCTGGGTCTTCAAACAATTAAACAAAACTAACAAAATTTTAGAAAACCAACATCATGCAACAATAACACCTAAAAATAAAGTCTAGAGTACAACTGACGTACAAATATTGTTTACAAGATAGATTGGAGATACAGTAAGAGGGCGATTTCCCTCGGGACACAACGATACGGTATCGCAGCTGGAAATAAATGAATTTCGTCGATCGTGTGAACGTGGCCTTTTTATTTAGGTAACCTACTGTCAGGTGGGATGATGTTTTTTTTAAAGTGGTTTTTATTTCATAGATTTTTTAAAGGGTTTTTATTTCATAAGTTTTAAACTCAAGATTTGCCAGCGAGCAATGGAGCGCAGCATAATAGGTGTTAAGCGGACAGATCGCGTAAGAAACACTACCCTGCGCTCCATTACTCAAGTAGCAGATGTTGGAGAAAAAACAGCCAAGCTGAAGTGGGAGTGGACTGACCACGTAGCACGAAAGCATCCGGAGAGATGGGCAACGATCGTCTCCCACTGGACGCCTGTCGGAGGAAATCGCCGTGGAGGTAGACCGCCGCGAAGGTGATGTGACGATCTGATCTCGTTTGCAGGGCGAACATGGCCAGATATCGTACAGGTCAGAGAGGTTTGTAAGGAGAAAGGGGAGGCCTTTGCCCAGCAGTGGGACACTCAAACAGGCTTAAAAAAAAAACATTTTTTTTCAGGTTTTTTTATCTCGTTGGTCAGTGCGAGTTGTGTTAGTTTGATAATGATGAAAAGTTTAGCCGGGCAAGCCTCTTAAAACTAACGAGCTATTTCAGTAAGTTTGTTATGGAAGGACGGCCTCGTTAGATGAGTGGTTGCAAGCGCTACAGCTGCTGAGCTGCTGAGGTCGTGGCTTCGATTCCCATGACAAGAAAAATGTTATTGGTGTTTTCCATCAGAAAATCTCCTGATGTAGTAGCCTGGAGTCAGGATTTTTGTCCGGTTGATAAATTGCCGCTAACCGTGGCACATGGGATTTAAAACATAACTAGAGAAATCTGGATGTACTAGTTACTACACACACACTACATGCACAGCTGGGCCTCACTCTTCGAAGATATTAGGCCTGATGTTATCATCTATGTACCAGGGTGGAATTTTGAGATGCGGCAGTAAGGGTAGCCACCGTAACTGTTGTAGTGAAAGGAAAACAGTTTTAGAAAAGAAAGAAAGAAAAAATATTTATTTGTCGCAGGGACAAGACGTGCATCATACAAAATTACAAAAAATAAACAATAAACTATAAATTCAACAGGACGGAACAAAAAAAAAGAAAAAAAGATAAATTTTAACTATTCGAAAACAACAGTAGTTACAACGGTTAAGGTACCCACATCCCACTCACATTATTGCCACATCTCAAAATTCCACCCTGTATAAATAATTTTTATTTCTGTAACTTAGGTTTAAAAAAAAAACTTTTGCACGTCATAATAAATTAACCTTTAAAACTAGATGAGATCGGTGTTTCCTCACTTTTGATTTAGAATATAAAAGGCCCCATTAAATTAGATGGACAAATTTTAACACAGCGTTCAGTACGTCTAACCAAAGATATCCAAGCAAAAAAAAACACTGAATAAAGTGATTTTATTTTGACCTAAAATCATTGGGTAACCAACATTTTTAGTGTATTTTCGTTAGCTGATTTTTTTTTTTGTAAGTCACCATCATCTGCCTAGCCTTTTCCCAACTATGTTGGGGTCGGCTTCCAGTCTAACCGGATGCAGCTGAATACCAGTATTTAACACGGAGCGACTGCCTATCTAACCTCCACAATCCAGTTAGTACTGGGTAATACGATACCCCTTGGTAAGACTGGTTGTCAGAGTTTTTGGGCCACTGACTACCTAACGACTGTCAAAGATCTACAAATGACACGCGGGACCAACGGCTTAACGTGCTTTCCGAGGCACGGAGGTAACTCGGTATGTAATGGGCGGTCACCCATCCACGGACCAACCCTGGCAAGCACGGCTTAACCTGAAGATCGACCCGAGCGGCTGTTATTATTTAGCCACGAGCTCTCTTTTTTTTTCTTGTAAGTATCAAATGAAAATTTTTCTTATTTTTTTTTTCACCATGGTCCTTATTTTGGTTGTCTAAATGATTTCTAAAAGTTTGTCCATGTTTTTTAATGGGACCTTCTATACCTAGAAATAGGATCTAGGTGACTGAGTACCAGCTACCATTCATCGTAAAATCCTCTTGTTAGACGTCAATATTTCATGTTACGATGTTACGGTAAGAGCAATTAATGCCATTTGGGCCAAAGCCTAGCCTTGTTCAGAATTTCCTGGAAACCGAAACTAGGATTACGGCTATTGGTAGGATACTGCTGAATTCCTACCAGTAACCAATGGAGTATTGTTCAAATGTTCTCTATTTGCTATCTCTCCACTGTATTTACACACGTTTCTGAATGGAAAACGATTCAAACTAGTATATTCAAACTAGTAAGACTGCCTTGATCACTTGACCAGCGAGGCAGTCAATCATTGAATAAATCAGTGTTCTGACTACGTCTGATGATGATTGTAAAATGTTCTATGTTTTACTTAATGTTCATCAGTGACTGTGATCACTTCACAAAGGACATTGCATAAAATGGCCTATGCACCGACACGTATGAAACCTTTGCAATAATTAC
The DNA here is from genome assembly GCA_963576755.1 of Noctua janthina. Taxonomy (NCBI): domain Eukaryota; kingdom Metazoa; phylum Arthropoda; class Insecta; order Lepidoptera; family Noctuidae; genus Noctua; species Noctua janthina. Next base: position 9,268,780 of record OY755075.1, on the reverse strand, counting down.
TAGTTCTTTTTATAATTTACATTACAACTATTACAATAGAATTGACACTTCATAATTTCGAAAACATTTTAAAAAGTAATTTACTTTATATCTGTCTTACTACTCGGCGCGCGTGCCATTACTTTTTTTTAATAGATTAATTGAATAAGGTCTTTACTTACAAATAGAATGAAACGAGCAATATCGACACTGACAGTCGATTTCGAGAATTGACAGATGACACTTTGACATTCGATTGTAATGGCAGACTCGTCATTTTGTCACGCACTATGGGCCTAATTAAAACCTCAAATACCGAATATGTTTTGTTTTTTTTTTACAATTCTCAAAAATGTCTGTGATTTTAATTTAGTTTCAATCGAATTAAAGCATTATTTAGAACATAGAGAAATTAAATTCACGTCTCTGTTGGTTCTTAGGTGAACGATGTATGGACACCGAAAAATTTCCTTTATGGAATTATAGATACACATGGTTTGTAGTTACTTTAATTGATACATCGTCAGATAAAAAAAGGTATTTTTAGTTAGTATAAAGTAGATTTATTTTATTCATAACCAAACCTACTAACTAGCCAGGGATTAGACACATTCATATAAGACCAAACTGTTGGTATAACACACGAATCAAATAGTTTGTCATGGTGGGACTACACTTGACAGATCTGGTTAAATATTCGCCTTCTATCATTAAAACAAAGTGAACTATGTCGCAGTAGGCATAAAAAACATTTTGTTTTGATTCAATTTCGCGAAAATTTTGACAAATAAGCCAAGTGAAGTGCCAGCAAAATATTATATTTAAAAATAGTCCAAACATCAAAGGTCTGCACTCGTTTCGCCGAGATTCCGATATAAAAAACCAACTCCGATTTATTGTACAATTTCCTTTGCCTTACCTTTATCGAGTCCAATCATAGATACGTCAATATGTCATAATAACGCGTCAAATTGACGCCAAATTGGGCGTTCGTTCACGTCAGTCGGCCATTGACGTTGGAACGCGTCAGACGCCTATTGACGCTCCTCAAAGAGCTGAGGAAATAGGGGATATCCGGCAGTATGCTTTTGTGAAGGTTATGCGATGGGGAATGGAGGCTTTGGAGCACAAGGAAACTGTGATGGATTTTATGAGGTATAAAGGTCAAGAGTATTGTATTTGCAACCGTTGCGCATTTTATAAAAATGTAAGAACGTCGTCCACGTTCTTATATTTTTGCGTGCTTGTCTAGGTTGGTCTGTGGATGGGACCACCCATTACATACCGAGTTTCCTCCGTGCCTCAGAAAGCACGTTAAGCCGTTGGTCCCGGCTGTCATCAGTAGATCTTTGACAGTCGTTACAGGTAGTCAGTGGCCCACAAAAGTCTGACAACCAGTCTTAACAAGGGGTATCGTATTACCTAGTACTAACTGGGTTGTGGAGGTCAGTTAGGCAGTCGCTTCATGTAAAGTACTGGTATTCAGCTGCATCCAGTTAGACTGGAAGCTGACCCCCAACATAGTTGGGAAAAGGCTAGGCAGATGATGAAAGGTCAAGAGTATTGTATTTGCAACCGTTGCGCATTTTATAAAAATGTAAGAACGTGGACGATCCTGGATTGTGGAGGTCAGATAGACAGTCGCTCCATGTAAAATACTGGTATTCAGTTGCATCCAGTTAAACTAGAAGCCGACCGCTTTAATGAATCCTCGCGAAGGTATCAATTTGAGTGGAATATAGTGAAGGTTGGTCACGTATTGCTTCAATTAGTATCGTAATACCTACGTGGATTATGATTATTTTAAAGCAAATAACCTTTGTGATATTGTTAGGACTTTGTGGACGCTTAATGTGCCTTTGATGGGGCAACGCGGGGGACTCATTAAAGCGGTCAGTCTAAACATAACCGTCGATAGCTGGTCTCCGCTGAAATTGGCTGCTAGGAACAAAAATCGGTCATGGCGTAAAGTCAATGTATTTGCGGTGCGAATCGGACAACAAAATGTCAGAGTGAAAGAGGAAAATACAGGATTATAATCGAATTTTCTGTACTATGTATCAAGAACCACCAACAATCATGCACCCCACGGAACCCTATTGCCCGATCCCATCATCCCTTTTTCCTTGATCACAAGTATTCACCTAATGTATCCCTTTATGGTTCCACTATACGGAACCCTATCGCAAAGCGTGATATCACGGCAGTTACAACACAGGTACAGTCAGGCCCGTAGCTCGTAATCTAGTTAGCCGAGCGCGGCCTATTTTGCCGACTGTACACGTGACACTATCATACACGCCTCCCCGGATAAGTTATTGTGTTACGTTTTTTTTTTTGTAGAGGATTAGTTTGTTTTTTTTTTTGTTGACCGTACAGATTTTTTGAATAATGACTTTTTGGTGGAGTGTTTATTTGAATGATGAAAGTTTTAAATGTGACTGGATTTATTGATTTTAACTTAGGGCGATATCTATTATAACTATACAAATAAATAAAATTGCAAGTGTCTGTTTGTAATATCAAAATAACAGATTTATACAGAATGCATATGAAAGTATAAATATTTATAACAAAACAAAACAATATTTTTAATTTTTGTCTGTCTGTCTGTTTGTTCCGGCTGATCTCCGAAACGGCGGGACCGATTTTGACGGGACTTTTACTGGCAGATAGCTGATATTGTGAGGAGTAACTATGCTCCTTATATTTATATCTACTTATACTTATTAAAAAAGTATTAGGGTTCCTTACAAACAAATTAAAACCGTTGAGATTGGTAACAAAATCCGATTCAAAAAGGAAAGTAATATTTGTTTTACTAAACATTTTACGCGGACGAAGGGCAATATCCAGTTCAGTAATAAAACTGAACGCGATCAGCACATCTAAACCGCGTTCAAGAGTTGTCCTTGCCATAATTACTATCGAAATGGATACTTTTGAAATTAAATTTTCATAGTTAAACAGAGTTTATGGATACTTTCACCGCGTCTGACCGGCAGGTGGGACGTGCTAGACTCCTGTTAGCTCTGGTAAGTAGTGGTAACTGTCCTGCATAAACAATGTACCTAGAGAAGTTTTAAAAAAAGGGTAAGAGTGGTCATTGTCCTCGGGGAGACCAGGCTAGAATGCTAGAAACTTAGATAGAGTAACATTGTAGTGTTTATCGTGTAATCTTATTTAGAACAAAAAGACGTTTTTTTTTTCTTAAAGAAAGAAACAAAAGGAAAAAGTAGAAAAAAACAAAAACAACTGTAACAAAAAAATATATACATAAAACTGCCTCTTTGGTCTGGTGTTCACAAGCGCGACTGCTGAGCATGAGGTCCTGGGTTCGATTCCCAGGTCGGCAAAAGTGTTATTGGGTTTTTCCATCAGGAATTTTTCAGTAGCAGCCACGGGGTCTGGATTTGCGCCCGGTTGATGGCAATAGACTCGCCCCCTATTATATGGGACTTAAACATAACTGGCGAAATGTGGGTGCATCTCTGTCTAACCCTTCAGAGATTACAGGCGTGATGTTATGTTATGTTTAAAACCACATCCCTACCCAAAACATAACCCTCTCACTGCAGTTACATTTTTTACCCGTTCTTTTTGCCCCACTTCGAAACTTAGAGGAATTCCCTGATATATTCACGACCTAACCGTTTGAGACATGGTCCGAAACACCGTTATACTTATTTGAAACCCCGGATTGCGTGCCAGTAAGGCAGGGTTACAACCAACGCGTCCTCAACACACTAGTTTTTGGCGTTTCGCCAGACTATCTGAGATATGACCACACATACAAAGTTTTGCGGGATTGTCGCTCGCCGCCGCCATCTTTTTTTTTCTTCAACAAGGCAGGATTTATCTTCACGCTTTGCAGTTTTGGAGTTAACTTGAAACTGGTTGTTTCAAACGGTTCTGAAGATCTTGACAATGATTTGTGGTGTTTTTGAGGAGTTGAACCCAGTTTTTGGTTGATTTTTACCCAATTTTACTGAGAAATAAATATGTGTATTCTCGCAAGTTTTCCGTCGAGAACATAAATGTCATAGCGAAGTGACGAAATATTCACAAAAAGAAAAGAAAGATATCTCTTTTTTTCTCCTCTCTCTTCTCTCAGCTGATATCTTTTATCTCACCAGCCATTTGGATGACTTTAGTGATAGGTACTTTATATAATTTATGTACTCTGTGACTAGTAATTAATGCCTTTGAAAGATGACTTATTTTTGATGTGAAACATCTATAGCCGCACGTAAAACCGATTTCTGGTGTGGCGACGCATGCCGTGGCGACGCGTCGCCACGCTATATGATGATATATATATACAGTCTATATGCAGTAGTGTCTACGATGCGTCACCTGCTGGATGTATTAATTAATTAATTAATTACGTTTCTCCAAGAAGAATTTAAATTGCAAATTAATAACAATCCAAGAGAACTTACCACCAGATACGGAACAACAATAGATGCTGTATTTATTAGATATCTTGATAATGTTATGTCCAATACTTTTGTAACATACTTCAGTTACCATCGACCAATTGCCACAGTAATACCGTCCTCAGAGGCAACATCGAATATAACTATTACCGAAGTCACTGATTAAACGAATTAAGTAGTCACGATCTGAAATAAATTCGGAAATTTTTGTATTTAATGAAAATAAATGTTTATTCAATTCAATAAATAGTCATCGTTATCTGGAAAAAAAATCGTAATATTTTATTTTATCATTATGACATATTTAGTTCCAATCACAATCTGTTCTTTTCTGCATATTACTTTTACAAAATAATATCGATGTTTCACATCTGCCAGGCGTCCCGTGACGGCTTACATTTTTTTTTCAATGACAGTTTAGTATAAGACATCAATGGACTTAGGCCAACTAGAAAGTTCAGGGAAAAGAAATTGAAGAATTTGGAAGAAGTCTTACAATTAGGTACACCATACTGTATCGGATCTAAGCTATTGCCTTTTCCAGAAAATACCTTACAAGACCCTTAACGAAGCCAAAAGGCACTTGTTCTCCCCGTCATTGCTATAATTTTTTATTCTAGACCATACCTGGGAACCATCTAGTTACGGAGGTATTAGGGGTCAAAGTTCCAACTTTTTGAAATTTTTTTTTTAAAGACATGATTTTATTGTAAGATTTTTACTTTAAACACCTCTACAACCCCTGTACTATTCAATCCATCCATCAGCACAATGTTTTAATTTACCCTAAAACGTGATTTTACACCCAAAAAAAAGTCGTTTCCCAGCAAAAATGTTTGCGTAGAGTTACATAGTTTGATGTACAGAATGCTTGGTTGACGGCTTCGTCAAGGGTCCGTTTTTACACCCTGTATAACATTTAGAATCCTATATATAAGACTTTATTAGAAGTAAGAATACAAACAACATTTCAGAACATTTTCAGTTCAGAAATTGAATGTTTTCTCACACATCCGAATCAACGAGCACATCGCCAAGTTCCGAACAAACCCGAAATCAAATATGTATATATATTATGTACTAAAAACAATGTTTTATGTATAACAAGACAAACAAACTTGAATTATGCCACGATTTATTGAATAAACTTGAATTTATTGGCTGCTACTTTAAAACATAAGGGCGAAGTGATTTATTTAGATAATTTTAGATTTAACCCGTTGGATGCGGGCTGTCTTTGAAAGTCCATTTTTTATCCGTTTTTATTTTTATTTTGTGTCATACAAGATGAGAACTGCTTTCTTTGTGTGTGCTGATTATGTGGAAAGGTGATCGTTGATATTTTTTTATTAAATAAACTAACGTTTATTTGTGAAATCAATGAAAGCTTATGTCTTAAAGCTTCGTTATAATTTAAAATATTATAAAAACCCATCCTATGTCCTGTAGTTCTTAAAGAAGGACTTCTGCTCTTTGAACTGAGCTGCTTTAATGCCAAGTTTTTTGAAAACCTTTATTTCGACGGAATAAAGGCCCAGACAGATATAAAAATAATCCACATATGTATGTTATCTAGAAAGCGATTTTCATGGAAAGAATAATACTATGGCTTATCTCTTTTCTTCAAATTACAAAGATAACCAAAAGATACAATTTTAAACGTAATAAGAAAAACAAATTGTTTCTTAATTTGATTCACCAAAAAAAAAAGCATTTGAAAACACTGATCGTTATCAAAAAAGTACCTTTACCAAACGTAATTGAAAACAAACAACCAATTTATTGCCGTTTTATCTTTTAACAGATCCTTGTACATGATTTTTAGAGAAACAAAAAAGAAAAAATATCGTCCATGTGAAACCACCATTACGGATCTTTTTTTAACCCGTTCGCAGCGACCGGGTGTTTTTGACGTCCGCATGACCCAACCGGGTACTGGTAACCTACATTTGTCATAGGGCTGTGTAGCTATCGGTCGCTCTTTTTTAATTTTTTCGGCCGGCTTAGCGGTCAAAGAGAACATTCGCGTCCGATCGCGTTCCGCGGTTTTTGTTCAACGTAATTGGACAATTTCAACGTGTTATAACGCATTTTTTGCGGGTTTTTTTTTTGTGTTGGTGCGGGAATTCGGGATTGAATTTTTCGCTGTGATTTTTGTTCGGGAAATGTTTAATAATATTGTGTGGAATAGACTTTTTTTATTCTTTTTCTAGCTGTGAAACGTTAGACTGAATTTTTCCTAACAAAATCTCGCTCCATGATTATTCTTTTAATGAAAGGACAGAGTTAGCATTATTATGTAAATAAGTTTGTTTGATTTCACCTGCCCACAAAATATACGTTGAATATTTGAAACTCAATTTATTCTTCAATCTACCACCCCTCCAATAAATATGCATGTCGAGGGTGTGTACATTGAAATAATTTGAGAAAAAAGCAAACCCTGAGAACGAATAGTTGGTACAGACGTTAGAATATTTTGCATACGTATGCAAATTATTAGAATTACTTTTAGAATGTTTTTTCTGCAGAAACATTAGAGGTAGCAAGATTTTTTTGTAAAAAAAGCTTTAAATACTGCTAAATTAATTATTTTTGGCTTCTGGAAGGTCCAAAATTATAGCATCTATTATATATTTTTACATTGACCTCTTTGAAATAAATTACAGGGAAAACTATACTACTCTCTACTCTACTCTTCTCTCTCTCTCTCTCTGCTCTCTACTCAATACTTTATCTCTCTGTGGTGGGTTATTGTTCCATCAATTTTAAAACAAAAATATAATATTTAACAGCTCATATAATTAACAAAGCCAAGCGCAAAAGGTTGATGCCGCAATTTATTAATTATGCAAGCAAACAGACTATAATAAAAATTTCATGCCCCCACTTATAAAGGGGCAAATATGTTAATAAACGTATTAACCCTTAAATGCTGGTGTAAGTTTCGCAAAAGAGAAAAATAAAAGTATATTTTAAAATTTTCGTCGCTCTATTTTGCTTTCGCAAATAAAAAGAGTAATAAACAATCAATTTTGTTTTAACTCGGGGTAGAACGGACGCGTGTGATATTTTTAATAGTCCCTGTAATGTTGAAGACGTAAGTCACGAGTGATAAGCGGGAAATAAGGAAGTCGTAATGTTGTAAAAGAAGAGGTTCTGCATTCCATGATTTGATTAAAAGAGACAAATGCTAGAAAGTTGACATAACTACTATTAAGACAGAAGTCATCAGAATCGAGCTCTCACCGTCTCAAACTGACATTTGACAAATGCCCTATGTAACACAAATGACAATTACACTTTAATTTTTCATAAAAATGACTTGAATAAAAAATTGCAATCACTAGAAAGTGGTTTAGATACTGTATTATATATGACACCAAAACACACCTTATTTGACACCAAAATTGAACCACAGCTCTCGTATCTTAATAACCCTCTCTGTTCTGTCGTATCTCTGTTCGTATAAAAATCGCTGTCATCTCATGCCTTGCACAGTTTTTAATAGCGTATAATATAAATCGCTCTATTTGTCTCGCCCGGACAATCTGTGTCGGCTTATTAATACAGCTGGAGGCTCCAGGCGTTGCCTGTTGTTCGTTGTATCTCTGATTGCTTGTTGTTTCTTTGTGAATTGTTGTTGTCGATGGCTTCATTGCAGGGTTGATTTTACCTGGAGCAAGAAAATATTGAAGTTTTGGTTGATTGCGATGAAAGTGTGATTGAAACTATTTTTTTTTTGTAGAAATTTTTGAAATAGTTTTTTTTTTTTTGTTATTAACTAAGTATAAAATTTTTAATATTTTTATACGCAAAACCTGCGTAGGGAACTGCAGCTGTTTTGATATGTATTAAATATTTTAGTTAGTATAAATGCATATATAAATATACTGCCGTGAGTAATTGTATGTAACTTACATGAACACAAATCAGATTATCTTCTTTTAAATAAATTCCAATTGCGATATTATACGACAATAATAATTCAAATTAATAATAGCTGAGTAATGATTTCACGATATATTTTACAAAGCACATGCTTAACTAGAAATATCAAATATTTTAACTTCAATAAAATATAGCCAATTTCAAGTAGGTAAAGCTTCTGCAATGAAATTAAAACCGTAACTTACATTAACGTAAATAGTGTTTAAATGAATAATGAAATAAAAACAATTACTTTAATTTTCTCGCAATTTCGTCTGTTGGTTTTGCATTGTATTACTGTTATGTAGTATGCATTTAAACTCGATCGTTGTAATGCTGGTGGAATGTAAAGTAATTACATATGTATCAGTCATGCTAGTGAAGGAGGTGGCGGGACGTGAGAGGAAAAGAACCTCACGTTCCAGCCGCCGCGGGAGACGTCCTGGGCTTCGGGGGTCACGTGGTGGCTCGTGGCCACCGTACGGTGGCTGCGGGACTGTTTGAAAGAGATACCGTGGCCCTGGAACACAAAGGGCAAAGAAGGAACATGGATGGGTTTTAGTCAGTACAAGTCTGACACTCCCTTCCGCTCCGCCCAGAGTGGGGGGGGGGGGGGGCTTTTGATGATTTCCAATCCGAAAAAAAAAAATTACATATCTATAAAAATAAATAGTTAAAGATATTCTGCCGTAATTTGTGAATGGAGCGTTATATTTTATAGGTTCAGTTATAATAATATTAATTATAAAATAAAAATGACGAATAAAAACATTGGAAAATTTTGCAGTTGCATTTTAGGGTTGGGCTTTTCAAAGCGTTAAAAACAAACTAAAGAGTTAAAAAAAACCACTATAGAAGTTTTATAATGAAAAAATATAATCCTTACTTACAGCGATACCTACAATATGATTATATTCACCAGCCAATTAGAATTAAAACAATAACTTTAAACAGCATAATAACAAAGCACACAAACTCACAAACAAAAACAATTCTTTAACTTCTGAACGCGAAAAAGTACTTACACTAAAACGAAATTACACATTCTCCGCATAAAATTAAACCGTATTACGTTGATTACGCATATGGCCGCAACGCAACGGAGCCGCAACTCCGCAACATGAAGTAAATTGACCCGCAAACCGCAACGGCCAACACTAGCCAGACAAATGTTGCTGCAATTAAGGCGCTTCCCCTTAAGAATTTAATTTTAAGTTATTTTTATATGCATTATGTTTTCAAAAAAAATGTATTTAATTTTAAATTAGCTTAAGAACATAATTGTTATATTTCACTAAAATACGCATTCAATTATGATGTAACGTTAAAATAACATACATAACATCACGCCTGTAGTCCCCGAAGGGTTAGACAGAGGTGTACCTAATCATTTACCCAAATTTCAATAGGGGGCGAGCCTATTGCCATCAATCGAGCACAATGCCAGACACCGTGACTGCTACTCAGACATTCCTCATGAAAAAACCCAGAAACACTTTGCCCAACCTGGGAATCGAACCCAGGACTTTATGCTCAGTAGTCACGCTGGCGACCACTAGACCAACGAGGTAGTCCGAGATGTATCATTATGTTTATTTATTTTAGTTTTCTCCGGCAAAATATGGTTTGTGCTTAAACCACCTGTATTTTAAGCATGATAATGACGGTTCTGAGCGACAGAAACGGACAGAAGAGCATGGAAAAGTGCGATTTCGTGCTGCTAGATGAGGTACAACCCTTAAGCTAGCTAGCACTTTATCTTCACTATAGCAAATTGCTATCTTTGGGGACTGCGCCTTATTGCTGTGTTTGATTGGGATAGTTACTGGCGCTAGTAAAAGTTTGAGTGAGTGGTTTTACGAGCTCAATATTGATTTATAGATTAAGTGTTGGTACTGATTAGCTGGTTAAGTTAACATGGGGTTTCAGAAAATACATTCCTCAGAACAGTGGCCTTAAGAATTAAATTAAAGGTTATTTGAGATTTTATTTACAAAGAAAACATTTAAGAAATCTTTTTAGAGATTCTGTAAAGACTCGTGAAGACCACTAGCGTATCTACTTACCGCTCTATTGCTTGTAAGCTCGAAAATGTATTTCTAGACAAGTAGTCTCTTGCGCTTTCCCACTTGCCAGTATGGAAACGAAATTACCTTAATTCATACGATAAATCAACATACAAACCAGACTTACGTTATCAGAGACGAATTGGCACGTTACGCCACTATTTAGCGCCAACTACAATCACCATCCATTACTTGTCCGCCATATATTACGGCTAAAGTAGCAGCCGGGCGAGTGGCTGGCGCGAGTACATCCGTCCAGAGCAACGGGACGTATGTTTTGTTCTCAACTTAAATTACGATGGTATAATGAAGAATATGTTTACTGTTATTAAGTTTTATTTATGTTTTCGTGTTAATTACGAAGATTTATTTGCTTGTGCATCGCAGTGCCAGTAAATTAGCAGTGGCAGCAGCGTGGAAGCTTCACTTTCAAGTATTTTGTTGGGGAGTTTGTTCCGCTACTTCTTTTTCTCGGCGAAGGACGAACTCTTCGGGGGCTGTACCTCATATCATTTTTTACCTTCAAAAAATGCTGATTACCAGCCTAACACACAAATAACACAGTTCGGTTTTGAGTGAGTAAGCTAATAATGACGTAAACCTTGAGTTTAGCTTTTTTGAACTGTATTAAAAACGAAACGTCTGTAGTTATCTTCGTAGCTTATAAACACGTACCTACCTATTTTTAAACAAAGGTAATAACTGCTATCTACCCAAACTAAACAAAGACAAATCAGCGCATCTCACTCCTATCTTATTAACTCCAACAATGCCCATTCATCGCTCCCCATACATTAGCTCTAAACTACTGGCAGGCAAGTCACTGGCGCGAGTGTGTCAGTCCAGCGGGACTGCACGCTCGGCTGTCTACTTAAATTACTCTGTTATGCTCGACTCGTCCTTAACTGTGGGTTGCGAGCGTCCCGTGTGTAACTGCCTTTACCTGTGATTTTTATTTTTAAATAAACTAGCTTTTACCTGCGGTTCCGACCGCATTTAGGTGAAAGTTATCCCACGGAACGTACTACCGAGATAAAAGGTATCCCATGTCCTTAACCTTGGGACCTTCTGGATAGGTGGAGCGACGATCTCTACAGGGTGCAGCTGGGTGAGGTTGCCGAGAATCGAACCAAGTAGCGTGCAAGTGGCTGTAGGCTGATGATGATGACCTGATCCAGGTCATGGTCTACTTATGTCCCCATTGGATGGAAATCTGTGCAGCTGTTAAGACGTGAAAACGTAACATGTAGACCGACAGACAGAGTTAATTTGGCCAATTTAATATTAGTATGGATACGCCGTCATGCATCCTTTGGGCATACAAATTAGGGCTGTCCATAATAGCTATTTAACAGCCTACTATTAGACGCAATTAGTAATGCTAAAGAATGCGAAAATTAGTAGCCCTAGAGCTTTCAACTTTCAAGGCTGGTGTTTTCTCGGCGTTCTTTTATTTTTTTGCTTACAAAACTGGGTTTCAAGTGTGTAGGTTTTTGCTGAGTGGAGAGCTGGATCAATCTATATTTGCTGTTCAATGCGGGTTGAACTTAGCCCTAGTCTTCATTCTAGGGTTAATAACTGAGGAGGTCGTGGCTAGATAATAACAGCCGCTCAGGTCGATCTTCGCGCTTGTCTAGGTTAATCCTTGAATGGGTGACCACCCAATAATACTGCGTACTCCGTGCCTCGGAAAGCACTTTAAGCCGTTGGTCCCCGCTGTCATTTGTAGATCTTTGACAGTCGTTACAGGTAATCAAGTAAGGCCCGAAATTCTGATAACCAGCCTTGCCAACGGGTATTGTATTACCCAGTACTAACTGAGTTGTGGAGGTCAGATAGGCAGTAGCTCCATGTAAAATACTTGTATTCTGGTGCATCCGGTTTGATTGGAAGCCGACCCCAACATAGTTGGGAAAAGGCTAGGCAGATGAATTGATAATCGATAAGTTTGAACTTCAAGAATATTCCTTTTTAGACAGTCAAAATGATGTACATAAATTACATGTATGTAAGTAACAATATTTGTAATTCCAGACTGTATTGTAAGGTTTTTTCAACTGATAACAAACTTTTATAATGTGATAGCCTAAAGAATAATTTTCTTTGTGCTTTGTAAGTAATTTGTGTTTGTGACATTTTTGTAAGTAGATAATTTGGATACGAAATTAAATTATGTAACTAAAGGTATTACAAATAATAAAAGACGATTCGATGTGTGGGGTGGTTAAATTATTCGATTCCTCTCCCCACACAGATGACCCTTTTATCCATTTCTTCGATGCGACTTACAAATTAGATCCTTTCTTTAATTTTTATACGCAAACCCTGCGTAGGGAACTATAGCTGTTTTGACATGGAAAGAAAAATTCTAGTGCGAGCAGGGTTTGAACCTGCGACCTGATATTTCGAGAGCTGTGAGCAGGGTGCGATGGTCTAATTGGTTAAGACGTCCGGTGTACTAAATCGGAAGGTCGCAGGTTCAAACCCTGCTCTCACTAGAATTTTTCTTTCCATGTCAAAACAGCTAGATCTCGTCTTCCTATTTTAACACATTTAAACATATTTACATAGGATGTTTTTAAATTTTGATCTGTTAAAACTATGTTTGTAGCAGTAGCGAAGGGTTCATTTTTGTAAGAGGTAACCTGGAGTACATATGTTTAATGTGATTATATTATTTGTCTATAGAATACTGACTGTGCCATTTGTCAAAGGGAATCCGGTAGGAATCGAGTTGTGTGGAACCTTCGCCACTGGTATGTAGGTCGTTTTCTAATTGCAAAATGGGCCTGCTCTTGACCTTGATTACGTCTGATGGAAAGCGATAGATGAGGTCTATGATTGGACGAGCGTGCCCAGAAGATGCCTGTTCACTTGCTTTTAAGGCAGACGGGTTACATGTGGGAGGTAACACAGATCGGCCGGCAGAGAGTTACACTCTTTCCACATTTTGTCATAATTTTATAATAAATATGTATGTTGGTACGTCGCTTCACCAGGATGAAAATAGATAGATTGAATTTTCTTATTATGTTCTACACCATGCCAATTACAGGTATAAAAGATTAGACGTTTTACTTTGGGCGGTCTGATAATAGAAACTTACATAACATCACGCCTGCTATCTCCGAAGGGTTAGGCAGAGGTGTATCTAATAGTACTATGGGGCGAGCTTATTGCCATCTACCGGGCAGAAATACAGGCTCCGAGGCTGCTACTGAAAAAAATCTGATAAAAAAAACCCAATAACGATTTGCCCGACCTGGGATTCGAACCCACTAGACCAACGCGGTAGTCCACACGGCGTGAGCAGTTTTCTTAGATTGTTCAAGGTTTTTCAACTCTTAATTCTACAATTAGATTTCTCTTTCACCAGTGCCATCTTTTACATCAACATTATTACCGGTCCGGTGTTCCAGCCGGCGTTATTGCCGTAACGGTGTAGTCTTCCAGTTAGTGCACCCGGGCCGGTCATTGTAACCCAGCTAGCGAGTCGTAAGTCACGGGTTGTATATCGTACGGGTATAATGTAACCCATTGGCATTAGCAGGGTTATTTGAGGAAATTTCGAGTGATTCTATTACAGAAGCTGTCTGCACCGTCAATGATACTTTCAAATACTGAAATTTATTAATATCATTTAAACCAACATTGTTATGAATAAGCGAGTTGAATGTATCATGAAATTCTAACCACTTATTGTAATTGCCGTCAAAGATGGGTTGCTTTACAGTAGGCAACTTAACACTCTTGAAATTATTTCCGCAGCTGTGAGTTGATGCCTGACTATTATGAGATTTAACACTCTCATAGGGATCTTTACTTTGAGGAGCTCGTGGCTAAATAATAACAGCCGCTCGGATCGATCTTTAGGTTAAGCCGTGCTTGCCTAGGTTGGTCTGTGGATGGGTGACCACCCATTACATACCGAGTTTCCTCCGTGCCTCGGAAAGCACGTCAAGCCGTTGGTCCCGGGTGTCATTTGTAGATCTTTGACAGTCGTTAGGTAGTGGCCCAAAAAGTCTGACTACCAGTCTTACCAAGGGGTATCGTATTACCCAGTACTAACTGGGTTGTGGAGGTCAGATAGGCAGTCGCTCCATGTAAAATACTGGTATTCAGCTGCATCCGGTTAGACTGGAAGCCGACCCCAACATAGTTGGGAAAAGGCTAGGCAGATGATGAGGGATCTTTACTTTCCTGAATTTAAGCAGGGTTAACGTTGGATGGAGATAAAAAAATGTAGAATAAAAAAAACATTATAATTTCGAGATGTTCCTCTTCTTCTGCTTCTTTGCGAGTCGATGGACTCAAATAATAGCCTACCAGTATATAGCCACCTGCACAGCTATTTCCTTAGCTTCGTTTAAATCCTGGAAAGTGCAAGTGGCTGGTAACGGTGAAGGAAAACATCGTGAGGAAACCGGCATGTCCTAGAACCAAAAATTCGAAGACATGTGACATCTACCAACCCGCACTGGGCCCGCGTGGTGGATTATAGCCCATTTCCTCTCATAGAGAGGAGGCCTGCGTCCCAGCAGTGGTAACAATTAATAGGCTGATTATGTTTATGCTATATGCTATGCAAGTGGCCGTGCCGGATGGGCAAGAAAGTAGGTGAGGCATATCCTGCAGAAGGGCTCCACACTGGCATTTGGGACGGTTCGATGATACCCTATTTGGCCAGATTATTTCTACAGCACCCAATATCTATGGTATGGATAAAATCTGAAATGCAAAAACGCGGAATCCGGAATGATCTATATCATAATCTCATCTACATGATCATCATCATCATACAAGTATGTGGTTTGTTTCGTTTAAGTATCATACTCACGTCCCATAGCGCAGAAGAAGCTTAGCCATTACACCAACCATTCTATAAAGTTAGTCTGATACAGCCCCTCTATAGGGCAACAGCCTCTTTACATACAGAGAAGGAATGAGTCCGAATAGTAACCACATCAATTGATTATATATGGATTTCCTCAAGTCTTATTCCTTTGACTTTTTTTTAAATACACTACGACCTTGGTAACCTTACAACATTAGCGTAGTAAAGTATTTGTTACACGAGGAGGCATTTCCAATTATAATTATTTCAGTACCTGCTTAAATATTTAGGCGAAACGTAGCTTCACCAGTTTTTTATTTAGATTTGCCTTGTTTTTTTCTATTAGGTACATTTTCTTTATTCTTACGTCTTCACTGTTGTTTTAAAGACTAGCGTAAGGCATCATTTTGACAGTCTTCCTTACAGGCAAGGTGTAAACGGATCCTTCACGAAGCCGTCAACCAAGCATTTTGTACATCAAACTAAGTAACTTTACGCAAACATTATTGCTGAGAAACGACTTTTTTTTTGGGGTGAAAAATAACGTTTTACTTTAGGGCTCAATGTTACACTCTCAAAAAATTGTACTGATGGATGCATTGAATAGCACACGGGCCATGGAGGTATGTAAAGTAAAGTTATAACATTAAAAACGTGTGTTTAAAACAAAAGTTGGATGGAACTTTGAATTTTAATATCTCCGTAACTAGAAGGTTCCCAGGTATGTCCAAAACAAAAAAAAATCGCAATGACGAGGAAAACAAGCGCCTTTTGGTTTCAATAAGGGTCACCCATTAGGTAGGTACTTTCTGCATTCCAAATTTCTCTAAAAACAAATCTCACCTGCCTAATTAGCACGGCCATATTTTTTTATCTTACCACATCAAACGTCTCCATTTATCGCTTTGAAACCTTCATAGTTGCAAACGTTCGCCTTACCCCACGTACACACAATATCTTAATGCATAAAAAGCCAAGACGGGAATACAAATGGTACCATCAAGGTATAACTTCTGGGGGGTGGGTAGTAAAATAAAGGAGACAGGAGACCAGCGGTAGTATAAAAGTGAACATTTTTATGCTTCGGTACTGCAATTTGTTGTGCCAAAATGATGTTGGTTGTCATCGTGGAAAACTTTGTTGGGTTAGGAACAATGGGTATATGTACGAAGTTGTATGGAAGACGATGTATGTCCTTAGGGGATGATGCAGCAAGTTCAGTCGATTTGATTTACTTTTGAAGAGAGTAACTATGAAGTTTCCATGCCTGTTCTTCTTCATCGGAAACTTAGCTTAGGAATGAACACCTTCAGCTTTCTAGCCGACTCCTACATAATTAAAATAATTCTAAAAATGATTTTACTCATTTGACTGCAAAAAGTTACTTTCAAAACTCATAATACATGCTTTCAGTTTGACCTTATTCACCGACATAACATTATAAAACACGTAATATTTATATATAAATGATTTTTATTGTTGTTTATTTGAGATTATTATATATTTATTTAAATAATAATTATTAATCATTTTTTTTTTTGTATATATATTATTTATAACTAAATAACTTAACTTAAATTAATTTTAATGTTTCTTTTGTATTATCAGTACAACACTGACTACAACCGTTTAAACTTTATGTTCGTACAGTCTATCCAAAGATTGTCTGGAAGATATCGCTATCAGCGATAAGTCAGCCATTGTAACCTCAGCAATATTGTATAGTAATATAGTTGTGTTTCAATTTTAGTGTACAATAGAGTATATTCTATTCTTACGCAGTTATACCAATGATTTTCTATAATATTGACTGCAAAAAGTTACTTTCAAAACCATTTCGTGTGAGACCCGCCCTCAGTACTTAGATGTCGTAAAAGAATGAGTGAAGAGATATTGCAAGGAGATGAAATTCAGGGATCCTGTTTGGTTCTAATAAAACCAAGAAGTAATCACCAATAGTATACAAAATGCGGTATTTATAATAACTTTCTGACTACTGCATTCAGCAGTTTACTGCCTACCTAATCACTACATAGTATAAAACAAATTCGCTTCCCGCTGTCTGTCTGTCCCTATGTATGCTTAGATCTTTTAAACTCCGCAACGGATTTTGTAGCGGTTTTCAGTAATAGACAGAGTGATTCAAGAGGAAAGTTTATATATATATTGCACCCGTGCGGAGCCGGGGCGGGTCGCTAGTCTATTATAATGATAATGATTATATTCAAAAGCATTCAAGATGAAATTGCAAGTCTGTCTATACTTTACACTTTTCTCGGAGCCAGCCATAAAAATAACTGCCTACAAAATAGAAAACTATCTTCCTGAGAACTCCTTTAAAATTAAACTACAAATCTTTCCACTATATTGTTCATTGCAGAATAGTTAAAGGCCTAAGATAATAACGATGTGATATTCATTACGTAGCAGTTTCTTTACGTAATCAAGGATCGGGCAATAACTTGGCAAGTTTACTGCATTCATGTAATATTAGCTTGGGGTAAGGGTGGGTCCAGACATGCAACTTTTTTGTTACAAAGATACTACAAAATTGTGGTTTGAGAAAAATTACATTTAGTGTTTTGGTGATCATGACATTGATCTTTAGGTTAAGCCGTGCTTGCCTAGGTTGGTCTGTGGATGGGTGACCGAGTTTCCTCCGTGCCTCGGAAAGCACGTTAAGCCATTGGTCCCGGATGTCATTTGTAGATCTTTGACAGTCGTTAGGTAGTCAGTGGCCCAAAAAGTCTGACAACCAGTCTTACCAAGGGGTATCGTATTACCCAGTACTAACTGGGTTGTGGAGGTCAGATAGGCAGTCGCTCCATGTAAAATACTGGTATTCAGCTGCATCCGGTTAGACCCGCAGGGTTGGGCAGAGGTGTACCTAATACCACACCCACATTTCGCCAATTATGTTTAAGGCTCATGTAACAGGTAAATGTAATACCTAACCGGACACGGATCCAGACTCCGTGGCTAAGAAAATCCTGATGGAAAAACCCAATAATACGGGCTGTATTGTTTGGAGTTTCCATCAGGAATTTCTCAAGGAATCGAACCCAAGAGCTCATGCTCAGTAGCCGCGGTAGCGACCACTATACTAAAGAGGCAGTTTATTTTTATCATTTTACGTAAAGCTCTCAGAACGGATGGCCGATGGCGCCGAAAAGTTCGAAAGTGGCGACCGCGAACCGGAAGACCACGGCCTCCCACTAGGTGGACCGATGAGCTGGCAAAGGTTGCAGGAATCCGCTGGATGCGAGACGCACGGGACCGGTCAATGTGGCAACACTTGGGAGAGGCCTATGTCCAGCATTGGACGTCTTTCGGCTGAAATGATGATGATGATGACGTAAAGCTCACAGATTTCTAGACCTCTGAAGTTATATTCAACTTCGTTTTGAAACATGCAACAGTTCGGACTATTACCCTGCCTGTGTGCGAAGTACTATAACCACAAAACAGCAGTTCCACCGTAGACGTTTGTGGTGACATGGACCACATGTGTGGTTGTGTAGTGACAAAACAGGCGAAGATACCATTGTACAGACTGTGGTTTCGTGTAGTGGACATCAATGATACTGTGTTCAGAAATGGCGATAGTCGTCAGCCTGAAAGCCTTGAACTCCGAACCACTTGTGGGGCCGTGATGTGGTATAGGAGTATTCAGAAGCGCGAAAGTCTGACAACCTGTCTTTCTCAAATATATCGTTCGAGTTGAACTTATCAGACAAGGAATCACGTCATGTAAAATACTCGTTAGCTGCTTTCGAGTAGAGTGTCAACAGTCTCAGAGTAAAGTGGCGCCCGAACACAGACAGGACGAATCTAAAAAGTTTCTGTTTTAGCCATTTGTTTACGGAACCCTAAAAATTGTAAAGACAGGCTAGGTTTTATTGGTGATAAAGTGGTCCATCTGAACAAATCCTTACGCTGTTTCAGCTTATTTTCAGGCAATCTCTTACGGCACAACAGCGATATCAAATTTTCAGTGTTTCTGCACTGAAAGTCTTGGTAGTCATTTCCCAGTTGACTCTCGTTTTCAGCTGAATTTTAAATTGTTAGTTTTAATGGTTTTTAATGGTTAATGGTTTAGCTTTATAATTTTACATTAAAAATCATAGAACATGGGTATTCTTTCTGGTTGGGTAAGGGAAGTCTTGGCTAGTCCTGGAGAAAACAAAGTTTGTTTCAAAACGTCGTAAGCGCATGCAATAAATACTTCGGTAAGCAGTGATATAATAACAATGCATTTAGGATGCTGCTGGGGCTGCCACGTTTTTGTAGTGCGTCGGGGATGTTTGCTGCACGCACTGATGGCTTCTTAGCTATCAGACGTAAGCATATCGCGTCGCTGCTGCAGAGGGTCCGGGGCAGCTCGAACAGTCTCCTGATTGATATTGCGGGGAAATTTCATTACCCGTTTATGAATCGTCTATCAAACCTACATGTTTTACTAACATAGTTTTTAATTTCATGTTTACTAACATTTTATATGGATGGAAAATGATATCGGAAATAAAGGATTATTATTTTTATTTTTATAATATATCACTGCTTATTGAAGTTTAATAGACTACCAACTCAAAAAGTCTCATGTTCGGACCCAATTCACGCACCTCTGATTTTTCGAAATCATGTGCGTATTGTTTAATTATCGCTTGGTTCGCTAGAGGACATAACACAACACAACAAACAAGTAATAAAATTATTTATCCCTAACGACGAATTACAAAGCACAGCAAATTCAATTTTTTTAATCATCAAAATGGTTTCCCAATTTTTTGTCTCAAAATGGCGCCCGCCTCCAAATTAATGAGGAATCTCACAATCCGATTTTAACAATGAATCTTATTTTTTCCCAATTACAGAGATTTTTGGCTCACAATGGAACAATAGTAATTAATATTAATTATTAACAGATTATCCCGTCTGTCGTATTAATCATGGTGTGGTTGGTAAGACGTTTTTTTAGGTAAGTGGTATTATAGAAGTGTGATAGATTATTTGTTTATCTAATTTTTTTTTTTGTTTTTGGGATGAAATTTGTTTTAACAAAGAAGTAATTTTGGATTAATAGTTGTGAGTTATGAAACTATTGTCTGGAAGATAACGGACACTTATTCAACACTATTATTGATGTAATTTACACCACAAAATTTTGAAGTAAATTACGTGGATGTCTGAGATTTATTTATTTATTAAACTTGATCAAGTAAAAAATAGGCGCAGGTATATAGAGGGACTCAATCTTGAGCATTTTCTACCAGTCTACCTTAGGGTGACGCAAAAACAAAACATAGCTAGTGATTCTTTTTACGAATGATAGTTAATTACACACTTTTCACACACTATTGACACCTTATTCTCTTCACACACAATCGTCTACATTTCTTTTTCATTTCTCCTTTTACAGGTCTGCTAGCAGTAATTTCTTAAAAAATAAGCAGATCCTGTGGACTCAAATATTATACTTATGTTATTTTCCTGTGTGTACAAAAATACATAGAAAAATAAATAAATAATTTAGTCAGCCTATCGTTTTACAAGAATTCTTCGAGAGAAAGAAACTTATAGGTAGTAATACTTATCTGTAGTAACATAATCTTCTTACTTAATTTCTCTAAACCAGTCTCTTTAGATAAAACTCAAGTTTTAAGAGAGACCAGTTTCTTTAGATAGTCAAGTTGAAAAACAAGACAAGTTAAGTACACAATGATTGGTGAGTTTAGTCCGTTTAGTCCGTCAGTATGTCCTTGAGCTTCCAATCGTCGGTGTTTTGGTCGATCCCAAATGTTAGTCTAGGTCCACGGAAAAACAGGCTTTGGTTATGTGTTCGTCATGATAGCGGGGACACGACGTATTTATTCATTTATACTGGTATCTAACTTAAACATCTTTACATAGTATAAAACAAAGTCGCTCCCACTGTTTGTACGCTTAGATCTTTTAAAGTGCGCAACGGATTTTAATGCAGTTTTCAGCTATAGATAGAGTGATTCAAGCGGAAGGTTTAAATTTATAGCACCCGTGCGAAGCCGGGGCGGGTCGGTAGTGTATTTATAAAATTAGATCTACCACCCTATTAGGGGATATTAAAAAAACCGGTGAAATCGTTCAACGGCAACTGAAAATTATGACTTTGTGTTAGTGTTTTGGTTCAGAGCACAACAAATAAATGTAGAAAAAACAAAGAGGCTATTCGCATTCTATTCTCTGTTTTAATCTGTCAAAAATACAATTAAGTGTGATTCTGACATTGATTGTCGCTGAGATAACAGTGCGATTTGAATGTTTTATACATAAAGAATTGACCGATTCGACAATTATGATCGGATTTTTACTCGCCTTATCGCAAATACTTACCAATGAAAACGCGCCTATTAGACCTAGCAAGCCACAGCACGTGTGAATATAATAATTTGCACGGTATCAAAGCTGCTTCTCCAGAAAATCAAACAAAAGTTTATTTAATCACACACAACCAAAAAATATTCACCAAATCAGAAACACCGAACTGGTCCCGCCATACTAACGCACACAAAAATGGAGACGGCTCAAAAAAACGCTGGATCACAGCCTGAATAATTCATTACTGGCTCAAGAAGCGATGAGGGGGCGAAAGAAATGATAATAAAGACTTACCGACTACCTTTTGTCCCAAGGTTTGGGCCGACAAAACAACTGAGTAGGTATTTCAAGTATTTTTATCGGTACTTCCGATATGGGGAAAGTTATGAATAGATTTATTTTTAGTAGACCGGGAAGGTCGCAGGTAGTAAAGGCATCTATGTACTTATACAGGGTGACTGGTAATATGTTGGCAATCCGTTAAGGGGATGTAGGTGAGATCATTTGCAACCAAATGATCCCCTATGACCCCTGTGGAAATGTCAACCATTTTCGAGTAATTTGATATTTTATATTTTTTTCAACACATCTGCGGTATACAACTTTAAAAATTTATAAAAAAAAAAACAATGCGTAAAATATTTTTTATTAGTCTTATCTGCTTGCTTATACTTTAGTACATAGTAATCGATCATAAAATTACAATTATCTACAATAGTTTTTTTTGAATCAGAGCTGCAAATTGTTACGACTTTCATAATTGTGAGCACATTTTTTTAATCAAATGGTTGATTTCTGCAAAAAAACAGTAGTACCTAAAGGTCTTAGGGGGTAATTTGGTTGCAAAAGATCTCACCCAGATCCCCTTAACGGACTGCCTTCATATTACCAGTAACCCTGTGTACCTGCTGACATTGGTCTTCGGATACCTTCAACTTCTTTTTTAATGCTCGCCTTCGGTCCTTGAAACATAACAAAACGAGAACAAACACCCGGTGATGGACACCTGGTGATGGACCACACTAATACGGTAATTAAAAATTAAAAACTACTTTTCGTATGGTACAAATTCATTATCATATCAGCGGAAAACGTTCTTTGGACTGGATATAGGAGTCCCCAAACATCGTCTCCACGTCGACCGGTACCGGTGCAGTACTTCTCTCACCCAGCAGATACACCAGGTCATCGGTCCATCTAGTCACCTTGCCTTATCGAACTCTATGAGTATTAAAATAAGAGCTTATTTCATTTCCTGATTGTTATTTGCGAAATCCCAGTTCTCCCGTTCGTTTCTTTTATAGGATAGGTGGATGAGTTTATAGGATTTAAATGCTTAATGAGGATTACAGAAATTATTATTATATCACAGCCTCTCTCATTTTTAGTACAAGTTTGTTTCATAATGTCCCTGTGTTATTACCGTGTTAATATGCATAAAACATAAAATGCATCACAAATACGCCAGTGGTGACATCACGCGACCTTACAAGTCTATCCACACCACAACGTGCTTCTACAGAGCCGTGATGTTTACAGTTTAAATCCTAAATTTAAATCCTATCCTATTCAGAAATTTGAAGATAAGGAAAAAAGCAGAGACATAACTACTCAAATCTTATATTAACCTCTTTCTACTCCACTGGCCGTCACCAAAGGCTCATCCGCATTACCAACTATAGAAGCCCATATTCATGGTCATTGCTCGTCCACCGAAACATAAGTGGGCTAACCTAATAAATCAAATCACGCACTTCATTGACGGTCACTTTGCGAGCCGGCCAACCTGACCCTGGCCGGGATGGTAACATTCGCCAAGACATGTCAGACGAGAATTAATTGCGTTAGATCTACAGACTGTACTCTAGTACAGTCTGTACTCTAGTACAGTCTGTAGATGGTATAAACATGGAGTAGATGGGTACAGAAGGCTCAAAGAACGAGCGAAAACGCACGCACACTTTGACACGCTTCACGTACAGCGAGTGCAAGCGTACTTGCGACTGGTATTCGAATGTTTTCGCCGTTCGCGTCTGTTCCATATTCAAAATTGTTGTTTTTTTTTTCAAATCATGTCATTTCAACTTCAGAAATATCAACAATCAACTGATTAAAAAGTTTAAGTTAATTTCAGGATGAAATAACTGAAAGAGTACAAAAAAAAACTAAGTAATGCATACTGAACCTAACCTAATATTTAGGTTTTCAAGTATTTTTTCGGAAAGCACCAAGCTGTTTATTTACTGTGTGACATCATTCAAAGATTCACACAGTCCATAAACAGCATGGTGCTATGGCTAGAAAAGGGGAAATACAGACTTGAATTGACGACTAATAGAGAAATATGGAAGAAAAAGACATGCTGCACAGACATCAAATAAATTGGGATAAGAGCAGAAGAATGTTTAGAAACTAACTTTCAAACGTAGAATGTGTGCAACTGATTTCGCTCGTCATATGGATCTGACATTCTGTATCTATTCTATTCTGTGGTCGGTATACATTTGGTCTCAAGGAGCTCAGTTTCTGTATCACTTTGATATTCTCTCGAACCATTGGGTTAGTAATCGGTAAAGGGAAGAAATTGAACCGATTGCCTCTCTGTTTTAAGACTTTTTTATTAACTTCTTTTCCAACGCTTGAGTTTAAGTTACCGATATGGTGCCCAAAGGTGTTCCGTGATGCGAGGAATTCCGGAGGCTTTTAAATCTTGGAAGTTATTTTTAGTGGAGGGCTGGTTTAATACATGTATTTCACTGACGCGTTCTAGTTTCATCAAACCATCTTGATTTCTGGACAATTTCGGACTTGTTCCGGGGGGGAGGGGGGGGTGAACTTTGTTATTATTCTTCTTTTTTCATTATCAAGTGCTGTGTGTCGTGTCAGAGTTTTGATGCCCATGACTTGGTTTAACATGAAATATCTCTCAGGCATGCTGATTTCCTCACGATGTTTTTTTTTCTTTTCACCGAGCCAAGTGATAATTATACAACACGCACATGAATCCGAAAAATCAGAGGTGCGTGTCTTGGGTACGAACTTGAGGCCTATGACTTCGCAGTCCGACGGTCACACCACTAGGCTATCACTGCTATACTTTGTCATTTACTGAGTGCAAGATTTACATAGACAATCTAGATAGATTCTAGGAACAACATCCGAGACCAAGATATTTGCTAACTGCTGCGTGCTGCCAATT
Organism: Noctua janthina; assembly: GCA_963576755.1. Taxonomy (NCBI): domain Eukaryota; kingdom Metazoa; phylum Arthropoda; class Insecta; order Lepidoptera; family Noctuidae; genus Noctua; species Noctua janthina. Next base: position 9,243,979 of record OY755075.1, on the reverse strand, counting down.
CTAGTCTTATTCTTAAACCAACAGGACCGCAGGACATAATTATGAAAAACAATAGTAAATGCAAGATTCTGTAAAAGCTTAACCTACAATCAGTGGCATAGGTAAGTGATGGGTCTAAAAACCCTTCAGGCTAACGCAACATTGTCACAGAAAATACCAAACTACATGTACAAAACATCCCGCCTGTAATTCCTCGAAGGGCTAGGCACAGTTGTACCTCATCTCTAGAACATCCCCATTTCGCTAGTTATTTTTAAAGTAGGTGGTGAGCCAGAAATCTGGAATCCTGGCTGCTACTGATGGAAAAACCCAATAACAATAAATTTGTTGTTTTATAAATTAAGAGTTGCAAAATTTTGTTTTAGCTGGTACCTATTTGTGCAAAATATTTTATCCTTATACGGGGTGGAATTCCCATTGACGAGAAAACCGTTACAACGTATTCAGTACATCATTATGAGCTCCATAAATACATTTTGACCGTGTAGGTATTGCACTTTTGTAGGAACAGGCTGTTTTTTTTTTTAATAACCGATGAATTATTTCTGTGTGGCTCAGAATGATGTTCTGAACGTGGTAACCGTTTTCGCGTCAGTGTCCTTTCCACCCCGCATATGTGTTTGTTTATGTTTTCGAGCGTATGGCACTCGTGGGCTGCAACTGAAAATCAGCGTCAGGTGGAACACCCTGTGTTGCCATCTGGCATTATGCTGAGCTTGAGGCCCTTTTGGCATTATTAGTTTTGTTTGTTTATTTATTTTGTATAATTTTTAAGGATTTTTGTTTTTAATGCCAAATAAACGAAAATACCATATTATCTGCATCATATAATATCTACTGATCCGTATACAACATAGAACTCCTAAAATACACCTCCACCTTTGACATTATGAGACACAAACAAAATGGCGGACCAGGTACATCCGTTACCCGAAAGCTGGTAGATTATAAAGCTAGGGTACACGGCGGTATGTTGGGGGAATGCGCCGAAATGCCAGGCCGACCTAATAGGGCACCTTCCTCCCCATCACACGGAGGGATATTAAAAAGGGTGCTAATGTTAGGGATGTGGGAAGTTTTTTGGGGGATTTGATGTGGTATTTTAGTAGGGATAAGTGGGTAGTGCTAAATAATAACAGCCGCTCGGATCGATCTTTAGGTTAAGCCGTACTTGCCTAGGTTGGTTTGTGGATGGGTGACCACCCATTACTGATTTTTCTCCGTGCCTCGGAAAGCACGTTAAGCCGTTGGTCCCGGCTGTCATTTGTAGATATTTGACAATCGTTACAGGTAGTCAATGGCCCAAATAGTCTGACAACCAGCCTTACCAAGGGGTATCGTATTACCTAGTACGAACTGGATTGTGGAGGTCAGATAGGCAGTCGCTCCATGTAAAATACTGATATTCAGCTGCATCCGGTTAGACTGGAACCCGACCCTAACATAGTTGGGAAAAGGCTAGGCAGATGATGAATTGGGTAGTTTATTAATTTGCTGCTATGACAGTTTTGAATGCTATCAAATGAAGAGCATTTAGGTCTGAACATGCCACTAATAAGCAACCAAGATAATTTATGAGGTGAACTTAATAGATTCAGAAATGCGTGGTCTACGAAGATAATAATAGTATACGAAATTATTAAGAGACTCAAAACATTATAATTTTATCATTGATCGTTAAAATTCCCTCAAGATTTTAAGTCGGCTTCCTATTGGCGAATCACGAACGCGCGGAGATAATAATCGAGAATACTCGTTTCCTAAGTATTTTTTTAATGAGTTTTTAGACTTGATTCATATGTATGGGTAATACTTATTGTGCTTGAAGCAAAAAAGATAACCTAATTCCTATAGGATAGTTGTACTTTCGATTCTTGCTTGGACCCTGAATCATGATCATGTCCTTATCCCAACTTATTTGGGGTCGGCGCAGCATATCTTCTTCTTCCATACTTCTCTATTACTCGTCATCTCAGCAGTCACCTCCTCTCTAGCCATATCATCCTAGGCCCTAGTATGGCCTTTAATGCTGAATCAAAGCATCCTGAAACAAAACACTCAAATGGCTCATCCACCTTTCATAAATCCGAAGCATCTCCGAAGTCCCCTAGTCAGTCGCTAGTAATAAACCGGTTCACTCGTCCAAAAAACAGACTTAACTATTCAAACATTCCGTTTTCATCCAAAAAAAACTGCGCAAAACGAAGTATTTTTCATTTGTCCCTAATTTTCACATCAAAGCTTGGATCTCCCTTGTTAGTAATTTCACCTGTTCAAGTAATCTTTTTGATTGTAATGCTGTTTGTACGCGAGCTAAATAATTATGCATTTTTCATGGATGCACGAATTATGTAGTTCTTAATTGTTTTGGCTGCCTCGTTGGTGGAGTGGTCGCAAGCGCGACTGCTGAGCATGAGATCCTTGGTTTGACTTCCGTGTCGGGCAAAGTGTTATTGGGGTTTTTCATCAGGAATTTTCTCAGTAGCAGTCGCAGAGTCTGGATTTGTGACCAGTTGATGGCAGTAGGCTCACCTTCTATTACATGGTACTTAAACATAACTGGTGAAGTGGGTGTACTATGATTGGGTACCACTGCCTAAACCTTCAGGAATTACGGGCGTGATGTTATGTTATTGTTTTGGCGGAGTAAGCTTGCTAATTGAGATATTAGGCCCGCGCCTTTGTACAGTTACAGCTAAACCGAGTTCTTGTCCAAGTTGGTCCAAAATGTCCCCTATTCTTCGGTTATCTTATTATATTTATTTTAGTAAATTGGTTGTTATAAGCCCAAAATTTGGCGATTTTTGGCACTATCAGTAGCTTCCATCAGCTCCCGTGATGTGCAAACAACATGACAGGCAAGACACGATATCAAGTATCCCATCGTTTGTGTGGCAACACCACATTTACACTCCAGGGCAGAGTCATCAATGAATCTCCACCTGAAGAGTTTTCCTTGCTTCGGCCAACCTGTGTCCGGAGTCTATTCAAAGACTTCCAGGTCAGCAATGCAACTCGTGTCCTGGGGGCCTACCATGACGTCTAGAAGCAGGAGTAATTCCAGTGCGGGAAAGAGATGTACAATTCTGCCTCTTTCCTACACTTTAATTGCTCCTGTTTTAAGACGTCATAGTAACCTCCCAGGTGGGAGATTTTCAGCAAGTCCCAGCTGGAGAACTGCTGGCTGATTATACTGGTCTAAAAACTCCTCTATTCTTGAATTACGATTAATTGACGGCACGGTTGGCGCAGTGGCTGAGCGATTGACTGCTACACTTCGAGTTGCGGAATCGATTTCCGCACGGAACAAATATTTGTATGGCCTACAGGTAGTTGTTCCGGTTCCGGAAAAGTTTGTAAACGCACCCACGATACAGGAGAAATTCCTAGTGAGGGGCAACATTTAAAAATAAAAGAGTAAAAAAAATAAACAAAAAAAATCATGGGTTTTTCTCGACCTCTTCTCATAGTTCGCACATAAAGGCTGTACCATACATCACACTGTACCTTACGATGCCCGCACCGCTCGTTAATGCCCGAAACGTTTTTCTTTTCAATTTACGATTCCACCACAGTTTAGTAGCGAACGAAATTCTTCAATTAATGGCTGTCTGGTTTGTAAGGGTTTGTTTTCGTAGGTTTCCGTTTTTTCTTTGTTACGTATTTTATTTGTATCTTTGGGCTGTGTTTTCTGAAAGTTGGCAACGTCGCGAATGTCTGTCAATTGTTTCGCTGTTTTGAGTTTACACTCACATTTTTAGAGCTTAAACTGTTACAACACCTAATCCTGTGTTATCTTTGCTATTCATTATCAATATTTTAGGACACAGTGATATTTCATAATTTAGTTAAGTAATATTCATTATATTTGATCACAAAAGAGAAATATTTTACAGTTATTGGCGAACTTGCCAAATTTCTAAATGCACACCTATAGTGTGTTCGAATAAGCAAAGATAGTCGATGTTATGGGCTAAATACCAATAAATGAGTGCATTTCATTGACAGCTAGTGTTTTGCCAAAATGCAGCTTGTGTTAACATAGTTGAAGGCATATTTCAGATTCAGATGTGATAAAATTCAAGATTGAGGTCAATAGTAGGCCCATATAACATTAAAACAAACAAAAGGCGACAAATAAAATAAAACTTTCTAAGACTATACACATTTTTTTTTTTTTTACCCATATTCACCACATTTTAAACAAGTCTCATCTTTATAATTTCCTCTTCCAAATTACCCCTTTATAGATACCAATTTCAAACAGATATTTCAAAACGTTTCTGAAACATAGACACGAAAACCACCCCAATTTAGGGGACAAATACGCATCCGGGGGTAATAATCCACTTCATTTGACAAGGGAACTTATGGACTACAGGTGCAACCAATAGAACACGGAACCCTAAAATTAGAAGACGACACGAACCTTCAAGGCGAGGTTTATTAACTACCGAGAGTATCACTAGCCCTTATCTGCCCTCTCTTTCTCACCTACGGTAGAATATATCTCGGTCTCTGTCCCCCATTTAGGGTCCGTTGTCATTAGATGCTAAGCTCTCAATATGGTACTTAAGCTCCCCCCTCCTAATTGGGGGTGCATTAAACGCTTATGCTCATATAAAATGATTTATAGAGAGTCCGGTGTCGACTTATAATGAGAACCCGAGGGTTTTTGATGTAAAACTAGATCTTGTGGACTTATGGCCTGTGTATTTTACCGTCTGACGTGTACTTTGGGACAAAAATATTAGGTCACCTTTTTGTGCAGAAAACATATTTTTCAAATCATCTCATCAAATTAAATATTTATTTCGAACAAGAGTACATTGGGTTAGTAGTGACTGCTTAAGAAACTATGTTAGTAAAACTTTTAGAAAAACAGTTATTATTAACATCAATTCAAAACAAAACTAAATTAACAATCCAAATTAATACAATTCAATATAATTTTATCTAATAACTTTTATTTTCATTTTTTTGTTATAATTAGGTACGTCAGCACTTTTAACTCGCTAACATTATTTAGAGTTTTTAAAACAAATAGGACATTTATAGAATCCTATAACCAAACTTTAAATTTAAAGAAAGCATACCTATTCAAAATGACGATAGTTATTGTCACTGAGCGTTAGACACTTTCAATTTTTTTAAACCAAAATGATAGTTGGATAAAATCATTAAAGTTCAAAACCTGACAACTCAAATATCTGTTGACATACCAGCAAAAAAACAAAATTAATCAACCAAAAACTTTTACAAGACCACAGACTAAAAAAAAAGCTACCTATGACAAATGACCCCTATTAAGCTCGGTATCCATTGACCCCCTAGTTATTTTTAAACACCCCTAATAGCTTATAACGATGTTAATTAATCGTTCTAAGCGTTGCGTGACGGTAACAAATATGGCCAGGTTACGGAGATGAGAGTGAAAAATTAACCTTTTTCATGGTATTAACTATATTTTTTTCGCGGTGAGATAAAATGTGGCGTCTATCAGCTGTGCGGGGGTGTTTTTTGCTGGGGAATCAATTTAGAGGGTAGAAAAATTGTGGATGAAGTTGAAGACGTCTTATGATGATATTACGGATTTTATACGATCTTGTTTTTGTATTGACTTTGGATTTCTGATAACTTTCTTTTGGAAAGGTTCATATTATTGCAGATTATGAAGTGATATTTTTTTTTTCTAAAATTAATATTGTATATCAGTTTATAGAAAGAATGTATGTCATGATGTATCTTTTTCAGAGTTCATGAGACTAACTTATTCTTGCAGGTGCATTGTGAACTATAATACTAATAATACTTTTCTTTGTTTTCAGGTAAGAAATCCCTACCTACTTTTGAACGTCTCTCCAAGAATACGGTAACGTAACATATAAATGCAAAGAAAACGACCCACTTATAAAGATCTATAAAAAAAAAACTTCAATCAGTATGGAAATTACAGCACCATTTTTCTCATAAGTACATAAAAGAGGCGCGCACTTATCTAAGATCTACGCCACACAACACCCCGCGGCGTCGCCCGCTGTATTCCTGTTAAACACTGTCATTTGACTCAACACCTTCGCTTGAATTTTTATTGGTAACTTTTCGCTCTCAAGTTGGATGTTTTGGATGTGGTACTTTCAATAAAAATATTTAAAAAAACAGAATTGGAATAATGCGTAATTTTTTTAAGAAAAACTTTTAGAATTCAAATTATTTCTGTCTTTATCTGTGAATTTCTCTAAAACTGAAGAATTTAGGTCAGTAGAGATTTTTCTTTACGACTTGGCGCATGAGACAAGCCACCACAATTAATTTTGCTAGTGAAAAAAGCTTATAACATTCAGACTAGTGTTTATAAGATGAATTCGATGTATAGTCTCTCTATATTTCACTTGCAACATCCAAATCGAGACCCCGGAAAGGCCCATAACGTGGTGTTTTAGTATATCTATTTCCGACCCCCTTGGACTACGTGTACCTTCCCAAATTGAGACCCCGGGGAGACTCAATTGCTGGACAGACGATGTGTAAGCTGACTCGATATTCGAGCCAACTATCTGATCCAGGATGCAAGGCCAACCGAAATAGAGAACATTTCAGTATAACATTCTGTAGAAGAGAAACATTTTCGATTTCGAAAATGGTTTTCACTAGTTCAGCTATTACTTAGTTTACTTAACTGTGAAACTAAGGTACTACTATAGGTTCAGCAAGACTTCGATGCATCCTTGTTGGTTTCATGAAGCTTGTCGTTATGAAGGATTATTTTAAACAGTTTCAAAAATTATCAGCGAGTTAATCACGGTAGTTTCTGAATTTTCGTATATTTCAGCTGTTATGGCAGGTTTTATATCACATTCATCTGCAGATTATACCAGTCCAGTGCTGAACCTGGCTTCTGCAATCATTCATCATTTTATCCTATCCTCGGCTACCATATTGTTTATCCTAATCCTAACTAATATTATAAATGCGAAAGTAAGTTTGTTTGTTTGTTACCTTTTCACGCCTAAACCACTGAACCGATTATCCTGAATCTTTGCATATATTTTGTCAGGTGTACAGAAACGGACATAAGGTACCTTCCATCCTGAAAAAAAATAAAGTTCCTGAGAAAAACAACAATAACGTTTTAATGATAATAGATGGCGCCACGTGTCTCTCGAATCATGCTTGAATTATATAACTTTAGTAGTGTGTTGAGTTTAATTGTCAAATACTACATTAACGCGAGTGAAGCCGCGGGAAAAAGCTAGTCATTTATAAATGAAATGTTGCCCAAGCAATAAAGAAAATAACACCAAACACCTTCCTATTAAATAACCACAGGTAACATACCACATCCACATCTTACGCTCACACCCCCTCAAGAAAGGGGGTGTGTGCGCAATTTAAAAGATAAGATCAACCGAGCTCGCTCGAGACGATGCCTCTTAAATTATTCAAATAAAATCCCACTACGATATCTGTGATTGTAAATTTTGGTGTGCAGATGTGTATGTACACTTGGGGCCGAGAAAAGTATGCAGTATTTACAGGTGGGGGTGTAAATTGAACGGTGAAGTGAACTGATTTGATATTTATTTGTTTAGATTTTGTTAAATGTGTGGTGTTTTTGGTGATGTATTCTTTTCAGTCTATTTAAGGATTGTCTGGAAGATATTGCTACTATCGATAAGATCGCTATTGAATCCATAGATTTAAGAATATCCTAAAAGAGATGTCTTATAATTTTGGTGTACAATAAAGTATACCTTTTCTATCTATCTATTACATACAGTGAAAACTTATAAAGTCCAAAGCGTTCTAAAACATTTTTTTTTTTACAAATAACATGTGTGAATCTTCTCAAGACTTCTTATAGCCCAGTTATCAGCTTACGATAATGCTATCTAAAAGAAACTGACACGTAATAGATGTTTATCTCAAAACATTTATAAACAAAATTGGATTCTCGTAACACCCACTTGATAAAAACATTTTTACATTTTTTTTCCGCAAAAACACGAACAAGTTTATTCCCGTGTAGCCCAAATAACTGAATAAATTTTCATTAATAAACCATCAGAATGTTCTGATAGTTACAAGGGCAACAGTTACGTACTTGTGCTGTAATGTAATAAAACATGCCTTTTTATGTCCGTCTATCTTTATGCCGTTTTCTACGGAACATGTGCAGATCTTTAAATTAGATTGTATTTCTAGAATTATAGATACTATTCACCATGTGGTTGTTATTTAGAGTAGATGAAAATAAACTCATATAGAATAGAATTTTTCTTTAATCGAGTTTCCATGACTCAAAAACTGTTAGTAAAACTTACGACTATGTTAATAAACACTGATAAAAAAACAAAACAACAAATGAATGAAATTCCTATGAATAAAATTCTAAGCGAAATTAATGACGAAACTTAAAACGCTGAATATAAAATCCAGTTCCCATTAGCCAAACAATTTCACAAACAACCAGCTTAAAACATTTAAAACCCGCATCATAACAAAACACAACACACTCATCACATGGCGAAACAAAATGCGGAAAAAATATAACATTTTTAACATTGGTACTTTTTTATGTCCGCGAGTGTAAGTGGGGCTGCAAGACAAAGGGCATGCGCTTGACATCGCCTGTTTTTTTACCTACAGTGTACAGTTATAACGGCATGTAGGTACTTTTTAAGGTTCCGTATCTAGAGAGTGCCAACGAGATCATATTACTAAGGCTCTTATGATGTATGTCTGTCTGTCACAGGGCCTCATACACTTGAAATTTTCACAGATTATGTACTGATTAGTAGTGTCTAGCTGCTAACACAATAAAACAATGAACTTGAAAATTAAAGGGAACAAGACAAGGCTCGTGAATTTTTCGGCATATTTGTTTAATAATTAATAAAAAAATAATGTGTTAAATATTGTACGGTGGTACGGAACTCTTCGTGTGTAAGTCCGACTCGCACTTGGGCGATTTTATCTATGTGTGTACCGGTATGTGCTATCACTTATGAAGAATCTCAGGTAAAAATGTGGCCGTATTTTTTTCGTGGTGTAATATAATATGCGTAGTGGTAATGGTGGTGAATTTGCTCTATTTTTGAGGGGTGAATATGTTTGGCAGACAGTGTATGGGATGTAGGTAATGGGCTCCTGCGAAAAAGGGGAAAAGCTTATCAAATCTTGTTTGTTTTATGGTGGAATATTGTTACCACAGAACCAAAAATACTCTTTGTGATCATACATATATCTCTAGATTCATTAGTATATGATTTTAACCTGAATAGTATTTTTATTTCATGGAAACTCAATTGGACTGAATCGTTGGCCTAGTGGTCGCAACTGCTAAGCATGAGGTCCTGGGTTCGATTCCCGGGTCGGGCAAAGCTTTTTTGGGTTTTTCCACCAGGAATTTCTCAGTGGCAGCCACGGAGTCTGGATTCTTGCCCGGTTGATGGCAATAGGCTTGCCCCCTATTACATGGGACTTAAAATAACTGGCGAAATTTGGGTGTACTAGTATTTTCGTCGCTGCTTAATCCTTCGGGGATTGGAGGCGTGATGTTATGTTATGCCCAGAAGTCACTTTCGTAAGTCAAAAACAAGAAAACAGAATTCATTTTAGTTGCAAAGTAATACCTAGCTTATTTGTTAAACAAACCAAATAAATAAAACTACACTAACTTTGTTTTTACCTATCAAGTAGCTCCTATATCTTCCAGACACCTATCTCCAACAGTGGCAATCGGTCAATCAATAGGATTATACGTATTAGGGACCTCGATGTCTTGCTGTGTAACTTGCTAAATTACCAAGCGTTGTGTTAGATTAGAGTGGAGCTTTAGATATGAAGTAGTTATCCTTGTTTGTGTTGTGATTGTGGTATTACCAGCTTCCGGTAATCATTGCCGTCACCAGCACGTTCAAGGCAGAATACCAAGAAAATACATAACATCACGCCTGTAATCGCCGAAGGGTTAGGCAGATGTGTAAGGAATAGCACACCCTTATTTAGCCAGTTATGTTTAAGTCCTATGTAACAGGGGGCGAGCCTATTGCCATCAACTGGGCACAAATCCAGACTTCGTGGCTGCTTATTAATAATGAAATTCCTGATGGAAAAACACTGCCCGACCCGCAGACGCAGACAGGCGCAGTTAATATCATGAACTGTCACTTTGTGATCATTTTACGAATTGTAACATAATTCAAGTTATTATCCTATTAACTGTTGCCCGCGACATTCGTTCGCGTCAAATTTTATAGCCTATAACCTTTCTCGATAAATGGACTATCCATCACTAAAAGAATTTTTCAAATCGAACCAGTAGTTCCTGAGATTATCGCGTTCCACCAAACAAACAAACTCTTCAGCTTTATAATATTAGTACAGATTATGGTTCTGCTAAAGTGTCCATTTTAGGCCCCCAAAACATGTACAAACATTCACTGGAAACCTTCCCTCACTCAAACACACTAGACTAACATAGCCTACCTTCCCCAACCGAAATCTCATCAGAAACCTAACTCAATAGCAGCCTGCTGTACCGACAAACACTTAAATTGTGTGCGGACAGGTCCATGTTAGTCCAGCGTCCGGCAGTCGCCTAAATGGGGCTAACTTGGTTCCGTACAGTCCAATAGGCAACCGCCTAGGTGTACGATGAACGTCATAATTTTGTAGACGAATACGTACTAGAGATATTATGGCCTATGGAAGTGAATATTTTGCTGGATTTTACCGAAAAAAGGACTTATTTATCCATATTAGTATGTCGAATCCGGTCATTAGTACGGATATAAGCCTGCATGATGTACGAGCTTTACGAAATAAATCATGACATTTTCGACAAGTATATTTATTAAATATCTTATACATAGTTGACAAAATCAAAAAAAAAAGCACGAAACAGATACACAGGTGGTTTTTTCGCTATTTCAGAGTTTCCGAAGTCTTTATTTTCATATGTATGGATAATATTAAGTATGTTCTCTGTTTTAGCTAATAAGTTTAACAGGCATACCTGCTTGTAATGTTGATTGAACCAATATAAATTCGACATTAGAATTAGTCCGATAATATTTTTCTCTAATCCAATAATGATAACTACCAATCAACCCCAAAATCTGCCATCTTACCGAAAAAAATCCTCGCAACTCCCTAACCTAATTTACTTGTCTCATAATTAGCCCAAAAATAAATAAGTTATCTTACTAACTTGAAGACACGTCTTGCCAGTTAACATGTGGTCCCAGCTGAACGTCTTCTGCCGTGATTAAGTTACAAATTACAGCTCCTAATACCAGCTTAGGTCCCTGGTGAGGGAACATTACTATTGGTACGGCATTGGGCGTTGTTGAGGCGTGTTTTCGGTACTTATTTGATTGTTTTCGTAGTTTTTGGGGCGAGAATAAAAAGAAGGTTCTTTTTTATGAATACTGGTATGTATGTGTTGTGCATAATCATGCATAATCAGTCTATAATGTTCCCACTGCCAGGACACGGGCCTCCCCTCTAATCCATCACGCGGGCCCAGTGCGGGTTGGTAGATGTCACATGTCTTAGAATTTTTGGTTCTAGGACATGCCGGTTTCCTCAAAATGTTTTCCTTCACCGTTTTGAGAGCAGTGATCGCCTCGCCTCCGATTACATGGGACTTAAACAGAACTAGCGAAATGTTGTAAGGTATTATAAGGTATACCTCTGCCTAACCCTTCGAGGATTACAGGCGTGATGTTATGTTATGTTAATTTAGATTGTCATCGACACGCTTAGAAAAAATAGTCACCCTGTTTCTAGCCATACCATCTTTCACACAGTCCATCTGTCATGTCTTTAGTCTTCCCCTCCTTTTATCCACATCCACATGATCTAAATAGGAATAAGATTGTCCTTTCAAGAAGTATTGTCGTATTAAGAAACATTCATTTATTAGGATCTTAGGACGCCGAAAAGGTCAGTCATATCATTCATTCACTTCATTGTTCACCTAGATTTTTCATGCCTTCCAACTTACGTCTTAGGAAGACCTTATTGTATTGTTTGCTTCCTAACTTAGACATTCAGGACACCAGTACGAAGCAAGTTATGACAGGAGAGGTGTCCACCACCTCTCGACTTCTTGAAGCGCCAAGAACACCTGGCAGTAAAATACATTGGCCTATTTGGGAAGCTCTGAATCGATTGCGTCCCCAAGTAGGCCGCTGCAAACGTAATCTGGCTAAATGAGGTATTTTTGGTTCCTCCAACACCAAGTGCGACCGTGGCGCTCCGGATCAAACTATGCCCCACCTCCTCATCATCATAACATGACGCCTGTAATCCCCGTAGGATTAGGCAGAGGTGTACCTAATAGTGCACTTAAATTTCGCCAGTCCCCATGAAATAGGGGGCCGAGCCTATTGCCATCAACCACGAATCCAGATTCCGTGACTGCTAAAAATTCCCGATAGAAAAACCCAATATCACTTTGCCCGACCCCGGAATCGAAACCAAGACCTCACGCTCAGCATTCGCGCTTGCGACCACTCGACCAACGAGGCAGTCCTCGTATGACCTCGTTTAGTGACAATTTCATTTGGGCAGCAGTAAAAATAAAACACTCTTTAGGGTGAAATCCAAGGGACTTGCATACATATTATATGAAGCATTTCACAGCTCCAAGGTAACTGCGGATCAAATGGGGATCAGTATTGTAGGGATACAAGATGTAAGGAAATAGGGTTTGGGCGGAGCGATGTCCCTTATAAAGGTCAGGCGCGTAAATAAGTGAGGAAAACCACTTGACCTAGAACCAAAAATTCGAAGACATGGTCCACTCTGAATTCCACAACCCAGTTAGTACTGGGTAATACGATACCTCTTGGTAAGACTGGTTGTCAGGCTTTGGAGCCACTACCTGTCAAATATCTACAAATGACAGCCGAGACCAACGGCTTAACGTGCTTTTCTAGACATGCTGGAAACTCATGGGTGATCACCCATCCACGGCCCAACGTAGACAAACGCGGCTTAACCTGAAGATCGACCCAAGCAGCTGTTATTATTTCGTTACGAGCTCTTCTTACAGTAGTCTTAATTGCAACGACATAAAGGCGCTGTCAATGTCAAATTGTTACCACTGATGAGCGATTTACTATTCAATACGATGAATGAAAGTGGACTAATGGAAAAGAAGCTTGCTTTCTTGCTAGTGGTATGCTGTTAATATCAGAAACAAACCAGAAACTACCAGAGTTCCTAAACCCACTGGCATTTATTGCTCCGGCTGAAACTGATTCCGCGTCTAAAAAAGTGTGGTCCCTCTCATTTGAAACTTTGAAAGTAGTTGTGGTCTCCGGTGAAACTTTAAAAGTACATTTCATCCCGGAAAATTAAAAACTCTTGAAACAAAAGCAGCGGTCATACTTTATAATGACATTACGCAGCCACGTAAACTGTCATTACTCCTAACGATGCCATCTGACCAAGATTATCCGAGGTTCAGACGGTAACCATAGATTAGGATTGTGTAGAAACGACACTTTCGCTCTGAACGCATTCTACCTTAATGGCTACCTACAGGGCATAAGAAGCGTTCAAAAGTCTGGCCATTTAACCCGTTTGCCTTCAAAGCAAGAGTGAACAGGCATCTTCTGGGTGTTTGTTCCATCATAAACCTCATCCATCGCTTTCCATCAGGCGTGATCGAGATCAAGAGAAAGATCATATTGGAATTTAAAAAAAAAATTGAGGCAATGCTTGAGCTGCTCAATAAACCATAGTTCGTAGCAGGTTTGGTTTAACTCACAGCAAAGTTATCTATTCTTCTCCAGAAGAGATAATTGCGAGTTTTCCGTCCGTCTTCCTCGCCGTCAATCACAATTTGACTATGTAAGTAACAGTCGTTACACGCGACGTTCACGTTTCAGTCCACTACGATTAAATGTTGGGATCACACATCAATGTCTCACTTTTCATTTAGGAATTATAGTTTAAACTTAACTAGTTGTAGACGATTATGTCTACCTGAGACAAACGGTCCAGTTAGGTAGGTCTAACTTCGAGAAAGAGGTCAATCGTCGAATCCGACTCGGGTAGGCAGCGTTCAGGAAGTTGCGTGGTATCTTCTCGTCCAACTTACCGCAGTGTCTCAAGACGAAAGTCTATGACCAGTGTGTGTTGCCAGTGATTACATACGGGACTGAAACGAGGTCGACCGATGACCTGGTGAAGGTTGCAGGGATCCGCTGGATGCGAGTCGCACGGAACCGGTCAATGTGGCGACACTTGGGGGAGGCCTATGTCCAGCAGTGGACGTCTTTCGGCTGAAATGATGATGATAATGAAACTTAATGACGAATCGGAAGTTAGCTGAAAGTGACTGCTCTGCGCAGCTTTACGTTAGATGTTCCGAGCCGGCATAAAGTTTAAACAGAACTAAACGTTTACGTACAAATGCAAATTGTGGATTGCCGTGTGATCCCAAAACTATACAATACAATATTGTAGAAACTACTCGTCGCTGTGTGAAAACGTGGAATTACAATCTTTTTCTAAAACGCGAGGATACTAACACCCGGGTTCTAAAAACAAGTTTCGCTTCTTCGTTTATTTTACTCTATGCAGTGACACATCCAATTGTGGTAGGTGCCGTCACACGATGGGTTAGACGAGTTCTGATAACTTTGAGGGAGTTAAGTAAACGTGTTATGGGAGTCAGAAAAGTTAGACCTTGGACTTTGTTGATGGGAAAGTAATGGGATTTAGGGAATATTCGATGGGATGTCATGGCAATAAAATGAGTTTTTTGCGATTTGTAAACCAATTAAATTGCTCGGTTATTTTCCACACGTTAAACCATTGGTCCCAGCTGTTTGTAGATCTTGGACAGTCGTTACAGGTAGTCAGTGGCCCGAAAGTCTGACAACCAGTCTTATAAAGGCGTATCGTATTACACAGTACTAACTGGGTTGTGGAGATCAGATAGGCAGTCTCTCAATGTAAAATACTGGTATTCAGCTGCATCCGGTTAGACTGGAAGCCGACCCCAACATAGTTGGGAAAAAGGCTAGGCAGATGATGATGATGATGATGATGATTTTCCACCAATTCCACCGTATATTACATTTTCTTGCACCTGTTACAGAAAAATTTAAAGAAAGTCGTTTGTCTTGGTATGGACATGCAATGAGGAGGGACGAAACGCATGTGACTAAAAGAGTGATGGACATAAATGTTGATGGATGGACAGGGAGAGGAAGACCAAAGAAAAGGTGGATGGATTGTGTGAGGAATGATATGAAAGAGAAAGGAGCAAATGATGCCGTGTCGTCTGACAGTGGAGAATGGAAGAAGAAAACGTGTTTCGCCGACCCCGAGTAGAGAAGACAGGATGATGATTACATTTTTTAACAGAGTTAAAGTCAAAGGATTTATTTTGAACCCGTACTCCTATCAATGATAAATAATACACTACGGTTGTTTTGAAGAACGCATTGAGTTTGATTCCCGTCTAAACCAGGCGTTTCTAAAAGTATGACAACTTATTGCTCGTTTTCATTAACACTAAGCTATACCTAAATGTGTTTTTGCCTAAATTTTATAAGTACCTATTATTGGATTTTTAAATCTCGATGCTTGCGGCGGTAAATATAAGTGTTTATTTTGGTGTCCATTGTTCAAATCTCGCCCAAATATGTTTCTTTTTAACAGTTTTCAAAATAATTATACTTACTTTATGTTTTTTTTTTTGTTTCGGATGGGTAATCATCAAATGAACCCTCCCCGCTCTGGGCGGAGCGAAAAAGAAGGAAGATAAGTCTGGAAGGGAGTGTCAGACTTGTACTGACTAAAACCCATCCATGTTCCTTCTTTGCCTTTGTGTTCCAGGGCTACGGTATCTCTTTCGAACAGTCCCGCAGCCCTGGCAGAAATAATTATATTTAAGAATAAGATTGAGAATGAGTTGAGGTTTTCTCAAAACCTCAACTCATACGAGTATTAGCTCGCTCCCCACACAGAATTATTGCCGCCATTAATTAAACCATATATGAATAACATAATATTTAAAATGACATCTTAACGTCACATCAAATGGCATTATCATGGAAATAAGAAGTTAAATCCACATTCCTGAAGCAAATGGGCCAGGCCTCCCCTTGGAAAAATATCCTTATGAATAGTGTGACCAGGATTTTGGATAAATCCAAGGACATTTTTTTATTAGAGACACGGGAAATCATAACTAGTAAAACACATAATAATGCTGGCCTGTTTCAGAAGAATAAGTGGCTTTTGTCATACAAAGAAGAAAAACATTCCATGATTTCTTACTGCCCTTTCAGCCCATTGAAATCTTCATGCTCTTCCATTATTCACGCTGTTTTCCTAATTTTTCAAAAGCTGTAATTTTCTCAGACATCACTGATGTCAGGGAAAATAACAATGCTTACGACGCTACATTAAGAATTAAAAAGGTCACATGATCTGTTTTATTTAAGCGAGAAGGACAATTCCCAGGCCGAGTAGTGTCGCATAAAAAGGAAATTCTCAGTCAAAACTCTTTGTGCTTAGTTTAAAGGCAATAAGCGTATTGTCGTACGTTGGTGGCCCTGCTTATCCCTTCGCGGAATAAAATCGTGACATAATACCATGTTATTTCCTAAAAAAAACATTCAACCCCCAAAATATAAGAACGTCCCAACACCCCCCAAGCAACATGGCCACCCCACTCATAACCCAACCCTTACATTTAATAACCCGGGGACTAACCAAGATTTATTTAGTCTAATATCGCCAATGTGGCATATATTACATATATAATGCAATATTGACACGTGTGGGTGAAATCTCGGCTTTTTTCACTGATTTACATAGTAATCTTAGAAGAGATATGGTTTATATTAAATGTTTGTTGTCTTATTCAAATATGGGTAAAATGGAAAGTATATTGTGAGGTTGCCAGTAAAGAAAAACGTGTTACGATTTTCATACCTTCCTTATTCATTTATTTATTATTTTTCTGAACCCCCGGCCCTAATAAATTTTTTATCGGTAATTAAAAAAAAAATCAGCTGTTCCATTCATTTTGACCGTGTAGGTATTGTACTTTTGTGGGATGTGGGAACAGCAGATTTTTTTTTTAATTACTGATGAAACATTTCTGTGTTCAGAATGATGTTCCGAATACGTGGTAACCGTTTGTGCGTCGGTATCTCTTCCAATCCTGTATTGTGAGGTTTCCAGTAAAGAAATACCACGATTTTTTTTTTTTCTTTTAATTTTATTCTGTTTGATAATTAATTTTAATCAGCATCATGTGTGTAAAATAATATTTATACGCCGATGACGTCTAGACATAGCGTTCATTAATAATTGTAACATCTGTACCTACCTATGTTCAACAAGTAAAAGTACCTATTTGTAAAGTATTTGTATTTGAGAAGGAAAACCTCTCCAGGTGCCTCGGAAAGCACGTTGACAGGCATTATAGGTGGTCAGTGGCCCGAAAGCCTGATAAGTGACAACCAGTCTTCTCAACTATTCCATCCTCCACACGAGCAAAGCCGAAGGCAAAAGTTAGTCGTTATTATGTAGATAAATGAATTAAGTAGGTATCAAAATCGTCATCTACCCACCTGTTTATAACTATGTTTTGGTCGGCTTCCAGTCTAACCAGATGCAGCTGAATACCAGTATTTTACATTAAGCTACTGCCAATCTGACCTCCGCAACCCAGTTAGTACTGGGTAATACGATACCCCTTGGTAAGACTGGTTGTCAGACTTTCAGGCCAATGACTACCTGTAACGACTGTCCTACAAATGACAACCGGGACTAACGACTTAACGTGCTTTCCTGGGCACGGAGGAAACTCGGTATGTAATGAATGCAAACCAATCCACAGACCAACCCAGGCAAGCGCGGCTTAACATGAAGCTCGAGCGGCTATTATTATTTAGCCACGAGCCCAATATTAATTTCTAATTTTATAAGTTAACAGTCAGACAGACAGGCTAAGTTAAGCGACTGGCTCCGTTGAAATAAGTAGGTATTTGTATGGATGAGCATTCAGCTGATATCAACAAACATGGCCGCCCCTACAAACCTAACCAACCAAAGGCCAACATTCTCAAATCGCGAAATCTCATCATTAAAACATTATTCCATTATTCAAGTACTAATTAAAACAACGCCACGTTAGGCAGCTACCTAGTTCAGAGACGATCGATTGTGTTTTACATTAACCGGGAATCGAACCCGATACACAATCTTGTGCCTTCGGTTAATTAAAAACCAAGAACTGGCGAGCCTCTAAACCACAATCGAGATTCAGACATCTGTTTGTAAATACAAAGAAAATTGTGCCTTATGTCTGGTCGCGAAGGTTTGAATTAGATTGTTGTTAAGATAATGTTGTTTTCATGTTAAAGATGTAATGTTTAGGGTCTAAAACAAAATTGTTTTGTGTTCAAGTGTTAGTTGGTATGCTATTGTTATTATTTGAGGTAAAAAAATAAAAGGATTTACTTAATAAAGGTCATTGACCTTTGCCGTGTGTTTCCGAAGGTCTTATTAACTAATACCGTACTACAAAGAGGAAAGATTTGTATTTTTGTATGTTTGTACCGAATATACTCAAAAACTACTGGACCGATATTAAAAATTTTTTCACCATTAGAATGCTACATTATTTCCGAATAACATAGGCTAATTATTACAACCATGCAAAGCCGGGACGCGCCGCTAGTTGTAAATATAAGTGGGACAAGAAGGTGAATAAAAATCAGACATTGGTACGAATGATACTACAAATTAGACTGTCTTGAAGAAAAAATAATATTAGTTGATTGGATACGTTCATCTACGGTTCGGATAAGTCTGTGTGTTTATTTAGGTGTTAATGTAGGTATCTAGTCTTTTCATAGTTAGTTTATCTCTGGTAGCAGCAAGCCAATATCAACATTAATAACAAAGAAAATAAAGAACACTTTGATTCAGTGGCCAACTGTAATTTAAAAAAAAAACTAAAAATTTACGTGATATATGCATAGATAGGTAATAATAATAAATCATTAGAATTCATGTCAATAGTGTCATTTACTTACTTACCTTACACTTTTCTTTCATTCTTATTACCTACTAGCCTTCGTCCGAGTGAAATTATTATAAAAATAAAATAAATAGGTAGGTACTTCTCTATTTGAATCGGATTTTGGTAACAATTTCATGAGTTTCAATTTATTTGCACGTAATCCAAATCCTTTTTCTATAATAAAAGTCCCACCAAAATCAGTCCAGCCGTTTCGGAGATTAGCCGGAACAAATAGACAGACAGAAAGACTAAAATTTTAAAAAAAAATATAGCTACTTTCATAAAATATGCATTCAGTAAAAAAGGTGTTATTTTAAAACTACAAACAGACACTTCATTTTTATTTATTTGTAAGTATAAACATTTTATTCAAAACTAGTTGCTACCTACCTACCTACTTAGATAACAAACTGAATGAGCAAGCGCACCGCTGCTCGTAATCGGTCGACCCGAAGATAACCGAACGCATGTTTACCGGTCGCGATCGGGCCACGGCGCACGAAGTTAGCCGAAGCTACACGAACACGGTCGAGTCCTGTGTTCTCCGCCCCTCCCGTACCCCGTACACCGCCAGGTCACGGACGTTAAAATAGTTCGCGAAATTAATGTGCAGACTTTGATGTCTTTGACAGTAAAACATAATTCCAATATTTATTGTTTTTTTGCCTTAATTTTCGATTGATTGTCAAAGGATTATGTCTAAAATGTGGATATCTTGAATTGTCGATGTTGTAAAAATGGATATTTTATTGACTGTTGAGAGAACTAAATAAATTGCGGTCTCTTATGAGCTGTCAAACAAATGATGACAGATGTGTCATTTGGAAAAAAAAAAGATTTATGCTTGCTTGATTATGCGTAAAACTAAAAGCAATATAAATATGTTTTTATTGATATTATAATGTTAATAGGTTTTACCTTATGAAATGTTATTTATATCAAAATTTGTCAGTTGCCTACACATACATCACGCCTGTTTTATCCAAAGAGTTAAGTAGAGGTGAGATGAGGTGAGGGGGTTACTATCACGTCTTTCAGTGTGGGAAAGAGACAGAGCTGTACAGGAAAGGTACTTCCGGGATATCGAATATCCCAGGTTATCGACTATCTGTATGCCAAATTTCTTCCAAATCCGTACAGCCAGTAAAGCTTAAAGACGTGACAAACAAACTTACTGTCACATTTACAATATTAGTTAGAATTTGTCAATTGTCGAGACCGTGTCTTGTAAACAACAAATTATTAATAATTATTATGGTTATCTAAGTATTTTTACGCCGCTGCTGAATCTCAGCTGCCCCAAGGCATAGCAATTATTAATTGAAGTAATCTATAATCTATTATCTCTAAGCTCTTATTACGTTTAACAAATGCGAGCCATTTACTCCGTGGCCCGAGGCCTATCGCTTTAGAACAATATTTCTACTAAACAAACAAACAGAAATGATAATTTTGTGTAGTCTTAGTGAAATGTTGGTATTGTGATTTACTGTGAATTCGCTGTTGGTTTTAATTGGCTTTGTTTTTAATTATTGATTTTTTTTACCAAGTAAATAATGCATAATAATAGCCTCGATAATTTTTGCTATTTGTAATGTGTTTTTTTTTCTTCATTTTACATACTAAGTTAAAGTATTTCACATTTAAATAGACAAAATAACAGCGCGCACACATACGGTGCACGTTCCGTTCGAAGTTCGAGCGTTCGGAATCAGGGAATCACGCTATTTCTAGCTCTTTCACACAATAGGTCGCGCGCGCTAAGCGCAAGCCATACCGCCAGTCCTGACAGTGGGCCTCCCCCCTCCGTCCCTCACCACCGCGCACCTCCGCGCGGGCGGCGCGGCGCGTCGCGTCTCGTCGCGTCTCGTCCAGTTACACCGCGTGTCTTTCCATAGACAGATGTGTATTTCGTTTTCGCGCGTTCGAGTGACGTTAAAACAAAATGGCGGATCCCACTCCCGGTCCAAGCAGACCTGTCAAAAAAATTGGTGCTTACGCACCGAAAACTTCTCCACAAAAGTTACGTATATTACGCCGTGTTGCAACGAAAGTAAAAGAAGAAATGAAAGGTGCAGTTGGGAGGAAAGATAAAGTTATCGAGTTCACTGGTTTGCAGCCTTCCCTGGTTGATGAAATGGTAAACGGGGACGAAGATGAAATTGAAATAAAGATCAGGGAGGTAGATCGATCCGTAATTTACTATCAATTAATGGATATGTACCTAAAAAAGAAAATAATGCCCACTACCTACCATCTATTCGTACAACTATATCAGAAAATACCAGCTCATATGGATTTGGGGGAGTTCAGGAATTTCCTTTTTAAACACGGCTTCATGTGGAAACAAATTTTAAAAGGCAAATGTGTCATTATTGAGAATCCTAAAGTTGTTTTCGAAAGATATTCGTATTTGAAAAGCATTCGACGCTACAGAAAAGAAGAAAACACAATTTATTTCATCGACGAAGTTGCTTTTGATATGAAAGGTGATATTTTAACAATGAAACAGAGCATATCTCGTAAAATGGAGCCACAAATAAGGCTTATTTATGCTGTGACGCAAGAGGGCGTTCAATTCAAGCGATTTATAGATGAGTTTAGTAAGGAAGCCATCTTGAAATGGGCAAAAGAGACTTTGTTCAAGTCTTTATCAAAGCCTAGTGTTATTGTTTTAAATAACTTTAAGCATCACAATGAAGAAGTTCTGCTGGTACCAAATGAGGACAGTTTAAAAAAGGAAATGTGTCAATGGCTGGAATATTTTGATGTGCCCCACGACCCTGAGTTATCAAAATGTTTGTTATTCGATCTCTTACAGAGATACACTGATACATCTAAGAAAATCTATGAAATAGACAATATGTTGAGGCAAAATGGCCACACAGTTTTGAGGTTGCCAGACTGCTTAATCAAGCTGACTCCTGCGACTTATTATTTCGATATGTTACGAGCGAATATGCCTGACCTTCTGAACAAGTACAATGATGTAGATCCCGAGGCAATTACGACGTCAATTAACTATATAATTGATACTTTAAATGAAGACCATGCCAGTGAATACTCTGACGTCATCGTAGATGAAGAAAAGGACATTCTTTTGCAGGATGAGGCTCTTGACAAAATAATGGATGAATTAGAAGAAGTCAACAAAGTTGCTTTGTCAGAAAATAATGGACAGGATTCGGATCTCGCGTCGAATGAATCGGATTCGAATTCGGATTAGTTCGACTAATAATTTTAGTTTTTTGAAGATTCTTGTTTAATGTTTTGTTTTAAGTTAAGTGTTATTCTTTAATTAACATGGGGGGTTACTATGACATCTTATAGCGGGAGTAATTCCAGTGTGGGAAAGAGACAGAGCTATACAGGTCATCTAGCGCCATCTCTTTCCCACACTGGAATTACTCCAGCTTTAAGACGTCATGGTAGGCCCCCTGTTCAGTTTGTTGATAAAATTAAACTATTGAAGTAATTTAAATACATGATTTTTAATGATAATTACCCCCTGATGTGTTCTAATACCAACAGTCCAACACTTTAAGTAGGTAAATACAAAGTTTATCCTACGCAAGAAAAATACTTATCGAGAAACAGAAAAACTCAAAAGTTTCTTGTAACATAAATATCAAAAACTAATACATGCGGGACGTCTTGGATGGCTTCCTCGCGAATTGGCGAGAAGAAGCACACCATCGTGAGAAGTTGAAGGAATGGGGGGAGGCCTTTGCTCAGCAGTGGAACAACAAACAAAAAAAGCAAATACATGCTTAAGTGGATACACAACAATCTTACTATAGACCGACCGCTTTAATGAGTCCTCCGCCTTGCCCCATCAAAGGCACATTAAGCGTCCACAAAGTCCTAACAAAATCCCACAGGTTATTTGCTTTAAAATAACCATAATTCAAGTAGGTATTACGATACTAGTTGAACCATTACGTGATCAACCTTCAGAATATTCCATTTAAATCGATACCTTCGCGAGGACTCATTAAAGCGGTCGCTCTATAACTGTCCCTATTCCTGTTCGAACAGAGGCCGCGCACCACCGCGATGAAACCAATCACTTTGACCACTGCGCCATCAAAACTACAAAATGGACTAAAGATATAAGATAAATACAGTGTGGAAGGGATACCGAAGCTAAAACTGTTACCACGTATTCAGAAACATCATTCTGAAGAAACCCCACTTAGAAATTTTTCATCGGTAGGTAATTGAAAAAAAGTCAGCTGTTCCAAACATTTTGACCGTGTAGGTACCTATTGCAGTTTTGTAGGAAACAGCTTGTTTTTTATGTGGATGGTATTTTTTGGTGGGCATTAAAATTTTAATTTCCATAAAAATATAATAGAGCATTCAATAGTCTTCTTAAATATTCCTGAAGTTCTCCGATATGTTCTCTCGGAGAAAAATTAATAGAAATATTAGTTCTAAAAAAAGATAATCGTGATTTCCCAAAAACTACATTTATTGTGTTGTGACACTCGCTGCTGGTGTGCGAAATGATTTTATACCGTTGTTGATGGTTAATTTAAAAATCGAATGAGAAAATTTGACAGTTTGCGGTAACTTGATGCGCTGGCGACTGTACACAAGTGTACAGAGGCGGACTTAATGCCATAGGTATTTTCTGCAATCTTTGGGTGACACGGAGACAAACTGTGGTAGTTATTTATCAATCAATTATTCTATCCCTGCCACAGGTCAAAAACGCCAGTTCCTCCAAAAAGAAAAAAGAATACTTTTAGGAAACCTTTATATTTAATTACTTTCCGAACTTAATAATGAGTAGTCCCTTCTGAAGTTAACGTGCTGCTGATCAAAGGTTTCAATTAGCAAGTAACTTAGTTTAGTCACAGAATAGATAGATACAGAAGGTTACCTTTACACGAAGAGCGAAAACAAATGCACCCACGCTTTGATGAGTAGGTATTTATAAAGGTACTACTTGGCAGGACAGACGCTGTCCTGTCTTTTTCTAGAAGTTGTCATCAATGCTATCTGTAGCTATCTAACTATAGCTAAGAACCATCCAGGTGACCCCAAAAGCACATAAAAAGCAAACATCAAAATTCGCCAGGCACCGGAATTTTATACCGGTCTATCGGTCTGCATTTTAAGTAGGTACCTATATGCCAGATAAAAATCGAAGAGTTAATGATGTTTTTAACATAACTGCAATTTACAGCTAGGGATGTATTTATTATGGCTGATTAAACTTTTGACCGCCATAGTCATGTATACGTAACACGCAAGCGCGTGCCCTGTACGCCAAACGACACAAGTATCTGAAAAATGGTAGATGAAATTGTGGCTTGGTGTGAAGGGCACGCGCTTGCGTTTATGCTCTGGCGGTCAAAAGGCTAAAGTGAAAGATGTTAAAACGTCGAAAATGGTATGGTTAAGCACACGTTAATGATTAATTACTTAACTTATAGCAGCGTTTGTGAACCACCTAGTACCTACGAAGTTTATCTTTAACTATCAAAAAACGAGTGCCGCTTGCATTTGCTGTAGCTGCCAAAGCTGGCCTTCTGTATATATTTATTATGTGACTCCGTAGAAATTTCCCGTGTGTTTCATATTTGATGAGGGTAGTTCGTTTAGTCCTCAAGGACCTGAGTACCCTTGACCGTACCTTTGATTAAAGAGAAAAATAAATGGTTAATGTGGCTGATCTTTAATATGGGGGAAGAAGGTATGTAACTATGTAGGTCTTTGGATTAAGGAATATTTTATCTATGCGAGTTCTTGATAAACTTTAAAAAGATTCTTTAACACGTGTTATGCGAATCTTTTCCGTGGGCGATAAACATCTTTATCTAACTATAACAAGATATGCATAATTACCTACCACAAAAACAGCTGTTTCCTACAAAAGTGCAATACCTACACGGTCAAAATGTATGGAACAGCTGTTTTTTTTTCAAAATAATCGATGAAATATTTCTATGTGTGGGGGGTAACCATCTTCGCGTCGGTATCCGTTCCACCCTGTAATGCCATTACTTGCTGTAAATAAGTAAGTTAATACCTACACAAGTAAATGTGTCTTAAAAAATACCACAAAGTTATTAAATTGGAGCATCTTTTGTCTTTTGAGACATTATAAGATTGTTCTTTAGATTATTATAATCATTAAACTAACGTTCGATATAGAGGAGACTGTATTTTATGTAAACAGTAACAGACTGTCTCGTTGGTTATTAGGTAGGTAGGTATTTCCATCAGGAATTTCTCAGTAATAGCCACGGAGCCAGGATGGGGATGCGGGCATCCTATTACATGGCACTTTAACATAACTGGTGAAATGTGTGTGTACTGTTGTACAGTGTTATGTGCGTTGCGCAGAAGGATCAATTTTGATCCTTCCGTTTCGGTAACTGATAATACGCAACTACCTGTTTATGATGTTTTTCATGGCGTTTTGAGAAGCTACGCTTATGTAGACGTTCCTGAGACTCGCAACAGTCGCAGCTTATAACGGAAACCTTTTAGAAAGTCGACAGTTACTTCAACTAAAGTTGCTGCGTATGCGCATAATCATGCCCATTTTCACTAACACTAAGCGACACCTAAAATATCTACCTTAAATCATGAACATTATACATAGTATTACTAAAAACTCCTTTAAGTAATTGTAAAATAACAATTTTTAAAATAGTTATGAAGTGGATAGGTATTTACTCAATTAATTATCGAATACCCCTGTTTTTTTTTTCGACACGACTAAAATTATTAGGTAGGTACCTACCTTTCGAACGCTTCTTTCTCCCCGCCCGCGCCTATACCCGCGCGTCCCATAACCGCGAGCGAGGGGCGCGCGCGGGCCGGGCGGGGAGGGCACGTTGCGTTCCTCAGTAATCAATACAACACAGTGTAGAGTGCACGTCAAGTTTTTGGAAATTCAGTCAGGTAAATATTTGTTTGATTTTACTATTATTTTGTGAAATACGCGTTTCTGATTACTATCATAAGCTATTTCGTACAATAATAATAACGCTGAATGTTTTATTGTCGCTTTATAAACAAGACTTTGTGGTCAGTTTTATCCGCTTTGAAAACTGGATTTAACCGGTTTGCACTGGCGCATTGTTGTCGGATTATCTTGAATGAATGGAGTTCTCTGTCTGTATAAAGTGGTGTGCTACTTGGGAAGAATGTCCCTCCCTCACCCCTTCCCCGCCGGCTTTCATCGGCCCCTGTAGACGTAAAGTTGTACTTGTTCTTTATTGTGAACATGTCTAATAAATTATATGTATGTTTTAAGTTAAACACAACTGTATAGGAAATTGCGACAGTTGTTCAGAAATTGTTTTTAGGGTTCCGTAGAATACTAAACAAAACTCTTTTAAAATGTCGAAACTTCCCTTCTCTAATTTTCTTAAAATCAAGAGAAAAGGTTGTAAATTATTTGTTACCGAGCTTTTATTTGTTAAAAAATATTTTTAAGAAAACTCTGCAGTGTAACTTCTTTCTTTTACAGATTTATCTACCCAAGATGAATTCTAAATCGGACCTGGAGGTTTACAATCGAATACAAGACACACTTCAAATTGCTAAACACATTTTTACAAAGTGCGATACACCTCCCGACAGGAATTTGACTTATACTAGCCGTCAAAATTATCTTGCCCGAAAAATATGTCACTACACCGGAGTCGACAGGAAAAATGTGGAACAATTATTGATGAACTTAAAAGAAAAGAAAACATTCCTTGACTGGTTGAAATATAAAGAGGACAAATATGAAACCTCTCTAATATCCTACGAACGCATAAGAAACGTTATCATTGATCAATACGTGAACAAACTGAAGATACCCACAAAAGCTTCAATATTTAGAGCTATGGAAATCGATAAAAACAATCAATCATATACACTTTCGTTGCTAAAACAAGATTTGAACAATCTAGGATTCGTATGGAAACGACTGCCTAAATCTGATAAATACGTGGTTGTTGAAAACACGGAGCAAATTTCAAACAGGATGAAGTATTTGCAACAAATGAAGGAGTACAGAAAGAGTAACAGAGTGTTGATTCACATAGATCGTACGGGTCCTTATTATCCTACGCAACGTTTAATGAGCACGGAAATCATAGCTGTCGCGTCTCCGCAGCTAGGATTCATCGACGCCTACTTCCCTCCAAAACTGCAACCACTAGATTTTTGGATTGGAAATAAACTGCACACACTACCCCCGAATTCGGTATTTGTAATACAACAGTCGTATCTATCGCGATTCGACTTCAAACAGACCCTCGAATTGCCTACAATCCACAGCAAGAAGGCAGATATGATTTCATGGCTTGACACCTACAACATTCCCTACGACTCCACGTTGCACCGAGGAGAACTGTTTGCTCTCATTGAAAAACATAAAGCGCACTGCCCACCGCTGTACAGAATCTGCGAAATTTTAAAAGCTGCAGGCCATGATGTTGTACTTCGTCCCTCTGAACTAAGTCACGTAGGATACTTCAAACGGATAATAAAGCTCATTGTCGTAAAGCAAAAGATGACTTTACAATCGTTTAGGACGTATGTAACCTCTACAATGAATGATACCCTTCCTGGTTTCTGGTTGGGGGAAGAGGGGAGAATGGCGGCAGATGAGCAGAACATATACGATGAAGACCAGAAACTGGAATTGATCCTCGATAATGTAATGGAAGCTATAAAAAATAAGCGTTTGAGTGTTTCTGATTTGGATCAGTGCGAGGATGGTGAGCTGGACAGTGAGTTCTTTAATAATGTTATATTTGATGCGGTACCGCTGGTTCCAAAGAAGCGACAGCCCGCCCCTGAGGCAGTAGAACCGGGAGCGTCATTATCAGAGTCTTTATCACCTGGAACATCAGCTCAGCCAGGCCCATCAAAGAGAAACGTATGAAGTCTTCTGTTTAATCTTTTTCTTTTTATTTTTACGGTTCCTATCCATATTGATTTTTAATAAACTTCCTTTTATTGTATTTGTCTTGTTTTACTTTATCAAAAAATCTGGTGCGTTTAGTATCATAGTAGTCCTTTCTTTCAGTTAATTCACCTCTGACAGCTGTAGAACAACAGTAACCTTATTGTTACGAAAATAAAGAACACTATAATTTTGGCAGACTTTGCAGTGATAGTATCCTTATTGCTACGTGCATAAAGATGTGAATTTGACAGCGATACAAAGATGGAGGTGAAATAACTGCGAAAGGACTATGATATGTAAAAACATATTATACAAGGTAAAGGTTATTTTTAAAAAAAGCAGCTGTTTCCTGCGAAACTGCAATACCTACGCGGTCAAAATACAACTAATTTACAAAAAAAATACCAACGAAAAATTTATGTGTAACCGTTTTTTTGCACCGTGTATATTTATAAATGCGAAAGTTTGTGAGGATGTTTGTTACTCTTTCACGCAAAAACTACTGAACGGATTTGAATGAAATTTGGCACACAGATTGTTTATAACCTGGATTAACACATAGTACACTTTTTATCCCGGTAGTAAGATCCCATGGAACAATAACCGGACTCCACGCGGGCATAAGCTAATAATGAATATTACTGTTTGGCCACGAACTACTTACTCTAGCGACATGCGTTTTGAGACACCTCCTACGAAAAAAGCAAATGAAAGAATATTGAGAGCATACTACGAGTCATCGATGGTAGGTATTCACGCGATGGAAATACACGACTAGGTACCAGTAGCGACGCGTCAATTTTTGTAAAAGGTAAGCCAGATCTTTAATGTGATTATATTATTAATTGTCTATAGAATACTGACTGTGCCATTTTCAAAGGGAAGCCGGTAGGACTCGAGTTGAATAGAACCTTCGCCACTGCTAGGTACAGACGCCAGCAAACCAAGCTACTAAAATCTGATAAATTTCTTTAATAAATTTTCAACTTTATCACTAAAGCATTAGGTTCAAGGTTGATTGCGAAAATGTGACAGTTTTGGGTAGCCTGATGTGCTGGCGTCTGTACATGTGTCGGTTCACTCAATTCGGGTCGCAAGTTGCATTGCCTGAGGACGCGAACTAGCCCTTAGAAAGTTAGACGATACTAAACAAGAAGTTTTAATGTAATACCTACAGTAAACGATAACATTCAAATAGATTGCACCAATCGTTATAATAATTGTTTTATTGCGAGAAAGAGACGGCGGTATGCATTCTATAGAGCCCCATCTCTTTCTAGCATCATATTCCACACTTCATTGCAGACCAGGTGTCTGGCCGGTCCAATCGAGCGATATGGTCGTAATGGTTGGAGTTATCATCGGTACTGATATTGTAAGTTGCAGTTTGCAATGTAGAGGGATACTTATAGGTAGGTAACTATTGTAATACATAGTAGGTACCAGTGGCGAAGGTTGCATACAAGTCGATTCCTACTGAATTCCATTTGACAAATGGCACAGTCAGTAGTCTATAGACAAATAATATAATCAGATTAAAGATATGTACTCGGGCTTACCTCTTACAAAAATTGTCCCTTCGCTACTGGTAGGTACCCAACTTGCTAATGCAAAAGAATACGGTACTTCCCTAGAAACTATTCAAATCCTTGTATACAATGATTGATGTTGTTTTTACTTTAAACATATATAAACTCTGTGGCAGTATAAATTAAGTAGATTTTAGAATCTATTATTTAAAAAAAAAACGTAGAATGGGTTGAGCGACGCAAGCTGTCAAGTTCAATTTTTCCGAATAGGCACATATTTAATACTCACAATTTTTTTAAACAAAATGCGAATGCATAATTCATTGTTCACGAATGAGTTAGATCGCTCTAATTCTGTGGTTGTCTATCAACTCAGTGTTTAGATATCTATTGTATTTGTTAGCACAACTTGAATAAAGCCACGATTCTGTTGCTCTCGAAAATAACGCCTAACATAGTCATCATTCTCCTGACCTTATCCCAATTTATTTGGTGAACCCAAGCACGTCTTCTTCTTCATACTACGAGTCCTCTTCTTCCATACTTCTCTTTTACTCGTCATCTCAGCAGTCACCTTCGTTCACCTGATATCATCCTTCACACAGTCCATCCATCGTTTTTAAATCTTTCTTTACTCTTATTGCCATCCACATTTATACTCAAAAAATTCCTCTCTCGCTTAATATACTGTCTCAATTTAAGAAAAACAACGCGTACACTATGTACATAGCTAGGTACACATACATAACACCTATTTATCCCATCCCCATCTGTTAATATGGTATAACATCACCCATTTGCATGTGACATGTTCACCGTACCCCGGTTACATATTTTTTCATAAATTTTCAGTTCCCGCCATGATGTCGTATTCAATTTTATCTCCTTTATGAAAAGATTTACTGAGGCATTATGGGTACACGTTTTGTGTATGAAAATTGTGCTGGGTAGTGTGTAAACCGCCAGATTTTCTTAAGTGGGTATTGTAAACCTGACTGTACAGTCTTGCAATATTTCAATAAACTACGGGAATTATGTCCAATGATTAATGAAACACTTACACTAATAACAGCCGTTTGGATCGATCTTTAGGTAAAACCGTGCTTGCCTAGGTTAGTCTGGACTACCCATTACATACCGAGTTTCTTCCATGCCTCGGAAAGCACGTTAAGCTGTTGGTCCCGGCTGTCATTTGGAGATCTTTGACAGTCGTTACAGGTAGTCAGTGGCCCAAAAAGTCTGACAACCAGTCTTACCAAGTTGTATCGTATTACCCAGTACTGGGTTGTGGAGGTCAGATAGGCAGTTGCTCCATGTAAAATACTGGTATTCAGCTGCATCCGGTTAGACTGGAAGCCGACCCCAACATAGTTAGGAAAAGGCTAGGCAGATGATGACGGTGATGATTAATGAAACTCTTATCTGTTACCAATGCCCTAATAGTAAAAATAAGATACTGAAGGGAATATTATTATAATCGGTACTTGTTATCCATCCATGGGAGTAGAACCTGCGTCCCATCGCGCATCAGCCAATATCTGAGGCATTGCACCAAAGCTCTCTTCAAATTAAATCTAGCGAAGAAGTTCATCGAATGTCTAAGGATACTTGCATACAATTTAATGTTATGGATTTCCGAAAAGTAACGCCTGATTCTATAACTTATTTAAGTTAATTACATAAAAACAAAATTCACTGAAGTTTTCTTTGTAATTATAAAATAACAAGCACTTTCGTTGTTTGTTTTTCATTACGTTCAACCTCTTTTGTTTGTTTGTTACAGGTAAGGCTGGCTATTTATGAAAACGTGTGTGAAATAGAACGACGTAAGTAAAATAATAAAAAAATCAGGTTTATATTTAAAAGTATACTGTAGAAGTAAGCCTGATCAGTGATCATAAATACGTAATATATTACCCCATTGCTGAGCAAAGAAGTCTTCTTAATCTTCTCATACAGAGAAGGTACGAGGATGTATCACCAGGCTTGCTCGAGATGGGTTGGCGCTTTTACACTTTAATTAACTTAAAATCCAGGTTTCCTCACGATGTTTCCCTTCATCGATATTTATGGTGTCCAAGATAAAAGAAAGTACATAATTAATTAAAAACATCACATTGGTACTTGCCCAAATTTGAAACCAGTGATCGGTGATCGTGCATTCGGAAACTTATGTTAATTATAAATGTAACAAACATAGCATTCTGAAGAAACCGTTTTACATCTACACCCTGATAAAAAAAAGAACTGTTGTCTTTCATAACTACAAAGATAAATATTCAAACACCATTCGAAGTACCATTCTCCTTTACAACATAAATAATGGACAATAAGTACCAATTATTTTCAGTATTGTAAAAAATCTTTTTAGTGTCAAGAAGCTAGAACAAATAATAAAATTAATTTCATAACTAGAGAGAGACAGTACAAAACAAACAGACATAGTCGTTGGTTTTTAATTCACTTTTAATTGGAAAACGTGTTCCTATGAGCAAGTCAGTAAAATAAAAATACCTCTTATTGCTGTTTTCAGAAGCTACTATGAGAAATAAACTCGAATTATTAAAAAGAAAGATTGAAAAAATAAGTTAATTTAGGATAAAACAATTGCCAGCTGCAGTGAAAATGTATTTGACAGCTGTCACTGTCAAAAAGCTGCCCGAAAAGCAACTGGAGTAACCTGAAAAAATTGGTATCCACGGGTGATCGGGTATCTGTGGTATCGATAATAATTATGTTAAATGACATTCCTGATAGTGCTTAAAAGCTTAGGTTATTGTTATTTATCTGACTAACTAAAATAAAGTTTGTAATGAGGTGAGTTTTAGTCGAGTTATAATGGTAACAATAAAATATTTCTGTGTACATAAACAAAGACAAAGGGAGAATACAAAAAAATGTACAACGTATTTTTATTTCATTGTTCGCATTTTTTCAGAATTTGCAAGAATCTCATTTTTTCATTGTTTTAATAGATCATGTTCTCATTTGCAATGAATGTAGACCTATTCTTATTCGGAGTTAATATTAGCATAATCAGCGTAAAAAGTTCCCGCTGCTGGGACACAGGTCTCCTCTCTAAGGATGGGCAGTAATCAACCACGCGGGCCCAGTACGGGTTGGTAGATGCCACACTTATTCGAATTTTTTGGTCCTAGGATATGCCGGTTTCCTCACGATGTTTTCTTTCACCGTTTTGTTTACTATGCAACAATCACCATGAAGGGTGGCCTGTAGCAGGTGGATGGGAATTGCCCAGTTAAGAGAGAATTGGAGAGGCCTGTGTCCAACATTGGACTACTGTAGGCTGATGATGATGATGAATCACCATGCTTCATGCTTCACAGATGTATGATGATTGAGGAAATCTGATACGTAAAAGGAACGGCCAAAAGTCGTGACCAGAATTCCTGTAATTTCCTTAATAATCTTAATTATTAATTATGGAGTTAGGTACTTATCTTCAAGAAAATTAGTAGGTAATTAGCACCAAAACTTTCGGAACTTAATTAATTTAGCCTGTCAATTTCAACGTAAGCGAATATCCATCGAATACCTAAAGTAGATCTAAAATTAATAATACTTCTCAAAGAGATTGCGTGCGTACATCTCGTTTAATATAACAAATACCACAAAATATTATATACCTAACGATGCCCTTAGGTACAACTTGCGTACTTCATTATTTATATTGTCGAGTATAAATTAGTTATTTATGGTAGGTGTATGAAGAGAAAAAAATACACGTTTTGTTCAAGGACGAAGGTATTCGTACAGGTAAATGAAAACCTTCATATGTTTGTTTTGTTTAAGGCATGTTTTCGTGCCTCTCATAAAAAAATAAATAAAATGTTTTTTTCAATTACAATAGGCATTTAGATAGATATTATTGGAGGTCACCTTTTAAGCAAGGAATTGCTTGTGTTAGGAGACTCCGCACTTCCACTTATCATTTTTTTATGTAATTGAAATGTAGACAATGTAAACATGCAAGACTAAAAATAAAAGGGTAACTTAAAATTATACAAACAGCTCTGCAAATGAATGAGCGTTATGCTGAAAAAGGCCAGATCGCGCGTGAACGTGTGGTATGTGTGTCAAGAGTGAGTGTGTGAGTCTCATAGAAAAGATGGCGTAATTTCTAGTCCCAGCAGAGGGAACATAATTCCAAGGTATTTCTTAAAGTGACTTTCAGTAATCCATAGAAAGAAAATACATTTATATTTATATACGAGTCTCACCGAACCGGTCAATGTGGCGGCACTTGGGAGAGGCCTATGTCCATCAGTGGACGTCTTTCGGCTGAAATGATGATGATGATGAGCTACATACTTTTCGAGCATCAGACATTGATTATAAAAAGACACTCCCAAAAACGAATTTACAGACACGCATTACAGTATAAAAATTTGTTAATTGTTAGTGGTTCCGATACCGCCCTATTAAAGAAAAGTATTTTATGTATGGGTCCGAAAATTTTTAACAAAATACCCGATGTAATAAAAAATGAGACAATTCCACTTTTTAAAAAGAAATTGACAGAACTATTAATTAATAAATGTTATTACTCAATTGACGATTTTTTGACTGATAAGAATTTAAATTGATAATATGACATCTCTGTATCCCTGACTGAAATGATAAATGTAATTAACTTAAATTTTGACGTCATAATGTAAATGTTTTCATTTTTGACATTCCAAATTTATTAAATTTTAATTTTAATTATAATATGTACTAGTTTTGCACACCTGTTAGGGTAGGATATGGTCCTGAGCTATATTTGTTGTATTTCATCCTTATGTGTACCCATATTCAAGCAAAATAAATGATTTGATTTGATTTGATTTGCTTTTCAATTTTGTCTTAATAGATATTTAATCATTATTTTCAGTGGACATAATTTTAAATTTAGTCTAGAATTGCAGGACGTATCCATTCAAAACAAAGTCTCCAATTTTCAAAATTACTTTAATGATTCGGTGAAAATGCCCCATTTTTGTAACTGTTACTGTTAGCCTGCATCACCCCACTGCTGGAGGTTGTCCCCCTGTCTTCTAGTTCTTTCTGCCCTGCGCCAGCGCTGCGAACCGCTGGTTGTTTTTGTCCATGTGTTTGTGACAGACTAAGTTATCTCACTACGGAATTACGAAACTCTAAAAACCTTCACATAAATCACGGCGGCAGAACAAAACTGCCACAACCACAAAAACTTACTTTTCAAAAGTTCGGAAGTCGAATGTACTGCGAGGTTCGAGATCCGACCAATCCCAGGGGATCATTTCATTAGTCGAACATTTAAATATCAAAAGAATACATTTGGGTCTGATTCACCTCGACATTCATTATGTATACCGGTTTTATTATATTTTTATTGCTTTCCCGCTAAAGATCGCTTTTTCTAGCATTTTGTTTTACGTTTTTTTTTTTAGTTTTTGACTTGGGTAGTTTGTGATTGCGGATTCAAAAATGTGTTTTACCCGATTGCACAGCAAAGGAAGGGTAATGTATTAAAGAGAAAACAATGTTTTTCTGCTAACTTGTTTTACGATACTTACATAACATTACACTTGCTATCCCCGAAGGGTCTGGCAGAGGTGTTTGTTATAGTCTACTTACATATCCAGATATGTTTAAGTCCTATGTAAGGCGAGCGTATTGCTATCAACCGTACACAAATACAGACTCAGTAGTTGCTTCTGAGAAATTTCGGATTTTTTTTAATCACCCAGTAGCGCCTTGCTCGACTTGGGAATCGAACCCAGGACCAGTAGATTTTGCGCTAGATCAACCAGACAGTTGTTTTACGATTACTATTAAAACAGTGTTTAGTTCTAGTGTTACCACAATAAATAATAAGCATTCCAACGCAATGGTGTTAGACAATCCCACGATCATTATGGCTACGTGATTTGACTTCACAACTTATCCTATTAATCCGTACAAAACTTCAACATTATAACACAATCAACATTTAACCTTATGTACTAGAACATAAGTGTCACATAAACTGACAGCTAACTTTGTTGCCGGCTGATATATATCGTGTAACGTGCTAGATGATTTTAAACCTTTATTTAACTAAGGTTAAGGTTGATTTTGAGATGTGATGTTGTTGGAGGAACAAAGTTTTTATGACACACTGTAAATATGGTTGGTATTAAATGTAATTCGGACTGTGTCTGTAATAATTGTTGTAATAAATATTCAATGACGTCACAGGAGGAAGAGCCTTTTGTGAGATATAGCATTCTCGATCATTTCCTAGGTCCAAATAGTATTACTACTTTAAGTAGGAGTGTATCTGTAAGTTTTTGGCCAGTGGTAACTGAACAGCTTCGACTCACAGAGTCGCAAGCGCATTTCTTTGTGTAATTTATTTCAACACCATTGCTCTCAAAACTGTAACAACTCATATGACTTGAGCAATGTCTGGACTTTAAAAGAGACGGTGACCTCTGAGTTTGTTTCGGATCTTTCGTTTCAGAGTAGTCAGGTACGAAACACCGGCCCCATCTAGTTTTAAAACATAACATGTTGACATGTAAAAGAATTTTGTAAACCAATTTACAGAAATAAATATGATTTATGATTTAACAAAAAACCATTGTGAGGAAACCTACTGAACTACTATCTGACCTCCACAACACAGTTAGTACTAGGTAACTAGGTGACTTTCGAGACATTGACTACCAGTAACAACTGTCAAAGATCTACAAATGACAGCCGGGACCATCGGTTTATCGTGTCTTCCGAGGCACGAAGGAAACGGTATGTAATGGGTGGTCACCCATCCAACGCACAACCTAGGCAAACGCAGCTTAACCTCAAGATCGAGCTCAGCGGCTGTTATTATTTAGCCACGAGCTCCTCCGCTTTTAGACCTAATACGGACATATTTAGAGTCTGAAAATGGCGCCGGTCACTGAAAAGTTGTGTGGTAATAGGTATGGGCCATGTGATGCGGAGGAATGAGAAAAATGTCGTGAGGAAAGTTTTGAGTATGAGTGTGGATGGGTATATGAGTAGAGAAAAATCAAAGAAACGATGGATGGACTGTGTGAAGGATGATATGGCACGAAGGGAGGTGTCTGATGAGATGACGAGTAATAGAGAAGTATGGAAGGAGAACACATCCTGCGCCGACCCCAAATGAATTGGGATATATTTAGACCTGTTAGAACGGACGTATTTGAGAGCTGAAAAAACCTATTACAATAACGACACCTCAGAAAAAAATTAAACTCACCTCCAACAAGTAAAACACCCTAAGTAAAATAAAGTCCATTAAAGTTATGTTGCTCTATTTTTTACTTGTAACAACACCTTAGTAATTTCAACCAGACTTTCCAAAGGGGTTGAAACTTTACTTAAAGTTACTTCCAAGTTACTGCTTTGTTAACAAACAAGTTTTGTAACAAGTAATGTAGTATCTAAAAGGTGGATACTTAAGAAAATAGGCTACTGGTTTTAAGTTACCCTGTTTGTTTACGGGCTTAATTACTGGAGGTTTATAATGTTGGTTTTTATGCACTAGGTTGCGGGTTCGAAACCTGTACCTAGTTCTTTAATAGTCATTTTAACTGTGACAGCAATCGAATCACAACAACGTTATTTTCACAATAATGATGAATGTCCGTATTGTATAATTATCACTTGCTTCGGTGAAGGACAACATAGTGAGCAAACCAGCATGCGTGACAGATATTTCTCGACGGCATGTAAAGCCAAGTCAGAGGCCCATTGGCGGTATAAAAATTCTGACACCAGGTTAGGCACTAACCACACGATAAAGAAAGAAAGGGATAGTAATATTGAAATGAAAACCAGAAAACAAAATCTGTGAAAGGCTTGTATACTCTTTAGAAAGTGCCTACCCCACACAACTTCAAAGCTAGCGAGCTTCATTAGTTTTTTAAAGGAAATCGAGGATTTACACCTTGAAAACATTGTATAGAAATATGGACTGAAATAGCCAAATGTGGTCATTCATTTTCATACAATTGAATTACTATCTAGAAAAGATGCTTTCGTCCTTGGTGTTACCATTTACATTGGTTTCATCATCATCTGCCTAGCCTTTTCCAACTTTGTTGGGGTCGGCTTCCAGTCTGAATGGTTGCAGCTGAATACCAGTATTTTACATGGAGCCACTGCCTATCTGACCTCCACAACCCAGTCACGGTTATATATTTATACTGTGACCCAGTTAATAGGTGATACGATAGAATACTGGTAATGTTACGAGATTTATATCTCGAATAATTCTCCGAGGTACTGAAGTTCTTCGGGTGTGACAGTAAACAAACTGAAAGAAATATTAGTTTCTATATTTAGCCTCGTCTTGTTAGACTGTAAGCTGACTGCCGACCCTCTTGGGAAAATGCTAGGCTAATTAATTTTGTTCGTAAATATGGGGTAGCCTACGTAGGGTAGTTTCGTAAAAGGCGATCTTCTGAATAACCTATTATTACTAATGCGTGTTTTATTTTAAATCATGCTGTTATGTTTTCTGCGGGTTAGCACCAAAAGTAAAATATTCAACAGGCTTTTATTTAGGCGTTAGAGACATCGGCTATATTATAAAAATGCGAACTTATTGCTATGATATCATTAGGAGCAGTAGGACACCCTCATATATAATTATTTTCATATTTTCTTTGGTGGCTCATGGCTAAATAATAACAGCCGCTCGGGTCGATCTTCAGGTTAAGCCGCGCTTGGTCTAGGTTGGTCCGTGAATGGGTGACCATCCATTAAATACGGAGTACAGGTCAGTCAGTGGCCCAAAAGTTTGCCAACCAGTCGTACCAAGTCGTATCGTATTACCCAGTACTAACTGGGTTGTGGAGGTCAGATAGGCAGTCACTCCATGTAAAATACTGGTATTCAGCTGCATCTGGTTAGACTAGAAGCTGACCCCACTATTGTTGGGAAAAGACAAGGTAGATGATGATTTTGATCATCTTTGGTTGCAAATTCGCACTCATTCATTCAGCCGCCAGTAAATATACAAGCAGAAAAAACCTTTAATTCCTGACCTAATCCACAACCCTAGACATCTTGCCTAAAATCTGGCCTAGTTCCTAACAAAATCCGTCCTATCTGATCTGATTCAGCACATTTTTAAAACCTTCAGATTTCTTTTAAAACGGTCACGTTTACTCTCGTCCCCTTCGTCAGATGTCCATTAGTGAATGACTGTGCTAAACGCCTTTGCCAAATCAACTGGAAACGGGGTACCCCAAGGGTCTGTATGATGTCCTGTCCTGCCTGAAGCTATGGGGTCTTTGATTTTTATGGCGTAAACATGTCTTTTGAAATGTCGTGTGAGGTATGAAGGGTGTGTTAATGGAGTGAGGGTATGGAACAGTTCAGTGGGTAGTTTATATAGGGATGGTTTTGAAGCGATATTATTATACATCTTGCTGTCATGTCCAAGTGTACTACAATTATGAATATTTCATTGCATTTACTAAATAAGTCAGCGATTTATTAAGTGTTAAGATTTGATCAATCAATGTAATTAATAATAGGATAAGTTTGGAATGACTTCTTTTTTGGAATTCTCGCTGCTTTCATGTTGAGTATTAAATTTATAATTTCTAATAATTTATATGATATTATTGAATTGCTGCTTAGCCCTCTTCCTCTCTCCTAATGTGCCCGACAGGGTCCATAATGATCTTTTACCTTGTTACACCATCTATGTAATACTTATGGAATTAAATAAAAATTTGAGTATTGAGTATTATGTTGAATACTGATATAATAGACTAGTTTTTTTAAAGTCATGTGAATGACAACGCATAATACCTGCCAAACCAAACTACCAAATGACGCCATCCCACAAAAAAGCTAATTAAAGTTAATTAAAAATAAAATATTTAAATCATAATAATCAAACCGTAGCAAATGAGATACAGAAATATGTCTAGCGGCATAAATAATCGCGACTAATGTAAAACTGACAAGATTATGACTGTAATAGACATTAGAGCGCCTTGCGAAGTTATTATCTCGTGTCCTTTAAATAACTTAGCTCGACTTAGACTCATTAAAGTGAGATATCACAATGCTAGGTGTCAAGGCTGGATGGACAGGTTGCGAAATGAGGTGGAGATGGAAACATACGATAGTATTATTGGGATGTAGCTGTTAGAAAATAAAATTATAGCGAATGTTGATGTTTTTTTTGATTTGCAAAATGATATTAGGTACAGGTACATAAATTGCGAAGAGATAAGAACTCCTGGATAGACGTAAATAAATTGATTTAAAAGTCATACTATAGTTTTCTTACCAACTGTACTTTTTGACACTCAAATTTATACTGATGACGAATCGGGAACATCAAAATTAAATAAAAATTCATTTGTTTTCTTATGATGACCAATCAACACTTCATCAATGGAAAAAAAAATAACGTCGGACATAAGTCACGTGGAAGATGTCTTTGCCCAGAAATAGGACCCGATAGGATATTAAAAAAATGCTACACAGGGCGAATACGTAGGCAGTGCTTGGGCTAGATCAGTAAATCGAATGGAACGACGATTTCGCTGGGTAGCTGTTACGAGATGGACTAGAGTAGCTAACGTTGTAGCTAAATGACATATGATAGGACTGATTGGAGACACCTATGTCCAGAAATAGCTTTGGAGGCCGAACTATTCTTACAATATACAGACTGGAAACTTTCAGCAGGGCAGTAAGCGGAACTACTGTAACCGTTGCAGCACACGGAAATAGACTTAGGAGACTATCCATAAAATTTCGTGAAATTTTGACCCCCATTCACAGATTTTCAAAAAACTGTACAGTTAACAAGAAAATGGTCATTTTACACAATACGTTATATTGATGCCTAGCGATCCTGTTTCTAATACTGATCAAAAACTTCTATGGGACCAACCCAGGTTGGAGTACTAAAAAAGTCAGAAATTGCAAAAATCTTTTATATAACATTAGTTTTAGTATATGCGAAACCTGAAACACGTGTCTAGTATTTTATGTAAACAATCTACATACAAAATTTCAAAACTGTTTTATGAAAAATCACAAAGTTATAAGCTTGTTCTGTTAGCTGGTTGTCCGCGCAAAAACGTGGTCACCACGCAGCGGGCCCGCACGCGCGCCTCCAGCGTCATCTGGAGCTCATTGATAATAATAATTTGGCAGTAGGTACCTAAATTATTGCGATAGGTATTTAATATCGCTCAGTATCCAACTTGTAACTTTTTTTAAATATTTTTGGGACAAAATATAACATGGTCTAAAAATGATTGGAATCGATTCAGTTATTTATTCTAAACAAACTATATTCAGGTTTCGCATATACTAAAAATAATGTTATATATGTACCTCCTTGAAGACTGTGGATCATTAGTACATTTATATTGCAAAGAACTTCATCCATAGACAATGAAGTGACATGTAGAAACTGTTAATTCTATCAACAACATAGCAAAACTTCTCGATAATGTTAAATAAGTAGGTACTTTCTCGAACAAACTTTCAGAAGTAGCTCCATAAATTAATAATGTTGAACGCAAAAAGGGAACCAGATCCAGCTGGAAGCCTTATAAACGTTGGGGCTAGTTGGCAGGATGTTGTGAAAGCTGATACTGTAACAGGATGTGCGGGCCGGACTGCGGATGCCTTATATGCGTTTCCGATGGTTTATAACGATAACTTTATTTTAACGCTTCGTTGGTCTAGTGGCTGCAAGAGCCTCTGCTGTACATGAAGTCCTGGGTTCATTCTCGTCGTTTATTCCATCATGCATTTCTCACTTGTGTGTAATCTTTCAGGGAAAACAGCGGTACTTTTATGTTATGATAAATTATATAAATAGGCTTTTTGTTACTTCGATTTGTTAGACTAGAAAATTAAATACGAATGACTCTTTTTTCGTAAAGAAAATCTTTTAAGTAACATACATATGAGTCAAAAGATACAAATAGTTAATTAATGGGAAAAAAGAGAATTTAAAAGTAACGTGAACATAGATTGAATAACCTAAAGACACCTGCGCACTTGACGGTCTTATGACTGCATCAGCGAGCGGAGTTCGCATAGCTGAATTTTGAGCAAAATATATTTAAAGAAAATTTGCCATCGACATCCTAAGAAGATATAACGTAAAGAATAGATCCCAACATGGAAATAAAAAACAAAGTCCGCATGAAAACAATCAATCAGCAAGCCAGATTTTTACTTCAGACATAAGACCACCCTACCAAAACAAAGGTATCAATTCGACACCGAATGGACCAGAAATAATTTCGTTACATCTATTCCGTGCCCACGATCTGTCGATTCGACAGTTCCGTCGACACGATTGCGAGTAAATTATGTCGGTCGTGTTCGGGCATTGAAACTTAAATTAATTGGTGATTTTGAAACATTATCATCATCACCCTAGCCTTGGGTGTGATTCACGTCTGTAGCTGTCGTGCTACGGGTGGGATTCGAATTCATGACTATCAACACTAATAAACGCATTAGATTACGACCCTGTGGTAACGTTATAGCCTGATTACTTATTTACTGTTGAGATATTTCGCGTATCGCTGATTGTTTTGATCTAAGTGAATGTCTTAACAAAACCCTAGCACCGAGAGCAGAAAATTGGTTGTGCAAAAATATTAAGGCATTGAGGGATCTGTGCTCCAGAACTCAAATTGCTGACGTAGCTCATAAAATGGGGCCGAGCAGACCGAGGAGGAGATGGCGGGACGCCTTGGATGGCTTCCTCGTTAATTGGCGATATGTTCTAACATAACATCACGCCTGTAATCCCGAAGAGATGGGTAGAGGTGTGCCTAGTAGTAAACCCACATCGCCAGTTATGTTTAATTCCCTTGTAATAGGGAGCGAGCCTAATGCTATCAACCGGGCACACATCCAGGCTCCGTGGCTGCTAGTGAGAAATTCCTGATTTAAAAACTCAATAACACTTTGCCCGAACTGGGAATCGAAACCAGGACGTCATGCTCAGCAGTCGCGCTTGCGACCACAAGAGCAAAGAAGCAGTCTTACATATTCTAAACCTAGACATTCTCACGTCTAAAACCCAAACTCATCACCGTATATTCCAAGAACCTCAATCTATCCACGCGTCCACTATATCTAGGCCCCCCACATCACTCTCTGCCTGCCGATTCCCACGGAGACCTCTCCTCCGAGGGGCCTACCTAGCCTGGTGGCGGATTCTGCTGAAAGATATTACCTGAATGCCGAGAAGACGCCCTTAATGTCCTACTAATGTAAGCGAACATGCTCAAGGGCTGTTATGTGTATACAGGCTGCTCTCTAGTTGATTATTTCGGGATTTTTGTGAATTATTGATAACTTAGTTTCGTTTTTTAGGGTTCTAGGTACTAACGGGATCTTGATACTGTGACTCCGCTGTCTGTCCTTCAGTCACAGGGCTGTATATTTTGAATCGTAATAGTAGCTTGAAATTTTCACAGTAAATTATTATAATAAGAAAAAGTTGAAAATTAAAGGTAGATTCCATTTAAGATACGTGTTTTTTGAGCCTTTTTTTTCTTGATCTAATCTATTAAAAAAA
Source organism: Noctua janthina (assembly GCA_963576755.1). Taxonomy (NCBI): domain Eukaryota; kingdom Metazoa; phylum Arthropoda; class Insecta; order Lepidoptera; family Noctuidae; genus Noctua; species Noctua janthina. The sequence continues at coordinate 9,200,873 of OY755075.1, read as the reverse complement.
GATGTAACTACTGTTAAATATTGTTCGGTGCTACGGAACTCTCGCAAGCGGGCATGACTCGTACTTGGCCGTTTTTTTTTGGCTTATAATAATGTAACAGGTTCAGTACCTACTAAGAATGGCAAAAAGAGAGAGCACTTTTTTGAGGATGTTTTCAATCACAGTATGTTCAATTAATTCATGCAATTCTATGAATGTCGAATATTGGAAAATAATTGCTTGCATGTAGCGGCTTTCAATAGTTTCTAAACTGAATGGTGGTCTTCAATGTATGGATTTTCAACATAAAACTTATCTAGCCTATTCAAAATGAGCTACACAAAATGGATACGACCAAATTCAATGAGTATATCTATAATATTATATGACAATTGTATTATATTAAAATTATATGAATGGATTAATTATGTGCGTTTGTGTGTTATGTTAATTATGTTTAGATTATTTTATGGATTTGTGACCGGTTGATGGCAAAATAGGCTCGCCCTCTATGACATGGGACTTAAAACATAACTGGCGAAATGTGGATGCACTATTAGGTACACCTCTGCCTAACCCTTCGAGGATTACAAGCTGCTTTATGATGTAAAATCATATGAACATAGATGATTTGGAGACTGGTTAAATGGTAAGAATCAAAACCACTTGCTATTAATACCATGTGCATTTAATGCCGTGGTAATAATGATCAGCCTGTACATAAGAGAATGTGATACAAACAGTGGTGAGGATAAGGATGGCATTGCAGCGTTATCTTAACATTAGGCTGTTGCTATATTGCAAGTTTGCAACCCCGTGTTGCTCTTATCATTTCCTACTGTTTTATGTTTATGTATGTTGACATTACTTTAATTCATACCTCGTGGGCTTTTTATTGTTATTAATCGCCGTTTGTTCCCCCCCCCCAACCCCCCCCCCACCCCCCGGGGAAAAAGGCGTGAATTTATGTATTTGTATTTAACAAGACACTATGTTTCGTAGATGTAAAAGTTTGTTTTCCAAATATTGTTAATTGGAGAGGGCTATGCTCGGAGTTTCCTTGCGTGATCAAATCAGAAATGAGCGCATCCGCAGGAGAACTAAGGTTACCGACGTAGCCCGAAGAATAGCCAAAGTTAAGTGGCAGCGGGCAGGGCATATTGCTCGCAGAACGGATGGCCGATGGGGCCGAAAAGTTCTGGAGTGGCGACCGCGAACCAGAAGACTTTGCGTTGGTAGGCCTCCCACTAGGTGGTCCGATGACCTGGTGAAGGTTGCAGGGATCTGCTGGATGTGAGTCGCACGGGACCGGTCAATGTGGCGATACTTGGGGGAGGCCTATGTCCAGCAGTGGACGTCTTTCAGCTGAAATTATGATGATGATGAATTAAAAAACAAGAAGAAAAAGGCCAGACGAATGATGTAAGTACTATAAGATCTTTATGAATAAAGATCTAAAATTGAAGTAAGTATAATGAAAGGAATTTTTATAAATGTGGGTTGATTCGTATAAGAGATAATTTAAACCATATCAATCGGTGCCACATGGTTCATTTTAGATTAGATTAGTGTAAAGGTTACTTGCAGATAATTAAGTTCCAAAATAGACTACTTTTTATAAACCTCAGTAGATATGGCTATTGATACTGAATCATTCAAATGTATTAGTTTATTTTATTTGTATATAAGTATTAGTATCATTATAAGTGCCTATATAAATTTTCGATAGCAAGAAGTTATTTTTTATATATTTATTTTGTACCCTATCACAATGTTTTCTTATTTAACCCAAAGGTTGACTGGCAGAGAATGCCTTGTGGCATTAAGTCCGCCTATGTACCACTATTGTACATCATCTGCCTAGCCTTTTCCCAACTATATTGGGGTCGGCTTCCAGTCTAACCGGAAGCAGCTGAATACCAGTATTTTACATGGAGCGACTGCCTATCTGACCTCCACAACCCAGTTAGTACTGGGTAATACGATACCCCTTGGTAAGACTGGTTGTCAGACTTTTTGGGCCACTGACTACCTAACGACTGTCAAAGATCTACAAATGACACCCGGGACCAACGGCTTAACGTGCTTTCCGAGGCACGGAGGAAACTCGGTATGTGATAGGTGGTCACCCATCCACAGACCAACCTAGGCAAGCACTGCTTAACCTAAAGATCGATCCGAGCGGCTGTTATTATTTAGCCACGAGCTCCTCCGTATCACTATTGTACATGAAGTTTAAATAAATAAATAAATAAAATTCAACCCACTTTAATAGTTTGTTGAATGATTCAGTATCAATCAATATCAGTGCTTTGACTCTTTTCAATCTAAACCACACGTATATTTTTTACCTAAAAAAAGTAACGTCAACAAAAAACCCGGCCGTCAACCTCACTTGTTTACAATTTCAGAGCCCGTCACAACGAAATAGGTTCCAAAAAGTTACCGCTGGTCGCTGGAAGCTACTCTTTTAAAAATCGAAAAACCGTGCCAGCACGGTGTTGATCGGAGATAGCTACCGATATCCAGATGTTTTGATTCTGTGTGGACGTTGGGCGTTGGTAGACAGAATTTCAGTGAAAAACTAATGATTGTTGAACGAATTTTACATCTATATATACCTGGTGTTATCGCTTATTTTGTCTAGATCTTCATTGAGGATCGAGTGCATCAAAAATATTGTCCACAAGCTTATGCCGGCTTCGCCCGCGTGGAGTTCGATAATTGTCCCACGAAATCATACTTACGGGATAAAAAGTATCCTATGTGTTAATCCAGGTTATAAACTATCTGTGTGCTAAATTTCATCCAAATCTGTTGCGTAGCTTTTGCGCGAAAGAGTAACAAACATCCATCCATCCATCCTCACAAACTTTCGCATTTATAAAATTAGTAAGAAGTAAGACGGATGACGATCCCTAAATGGGCCACTAACCTGTTAGCCGTTATACTACCTTGATGTCTGGCACAGCTTGAGCTACCTAAAGAGGACACGAGTTTTCAAATGAGTTGATAATCTTTATTTTTTTATAGCCTTTTTGTGTCCCACTGCTGGGCAAAGGCCTCCTTTTTGTCCCTCCAAACCTCTCTGTTCTGTGATAATCTTTAAAATATTTTTTGTGCCAAGAAACATTGAGGTAGCAATAAAATCACACTCAATTGTAAACTATCAATATAAATCTAAAACAAAAATAATCTCACAAAAGAGTTGTAATCAAAATAAATTTCTATAATATCTTCTTTTCCCTGAAACGTCCATATCAAACAGTCAAAGCTAGACTTACAAATATTCCGAAATAAGATGACGAACTCCTTCACCACAATCTCAAACAACCGAAATAATTAATAAAGAAACTACCCAAGAAAGCCAAAACCATAATTAAACCCACAAAGAAATATTCCAACTAGGATACTCACGCAATAATAAATACCTAAACACATTTCCTTTCATTCGGCAAACGCTAACTTAGCCAAACAATACTCCAGACAGTAAACCGAGATGAAACATAAGTACCGTCCGAACTAAAATATAATAACAGATAGAAAGTGCTAAACAAGAAAGGAAGACCATAGGCGCTTGTGGCCAATAAAGGGCTATGGTGGGCCGCGCGCTGGAGACGAGGAGGTAAAGAGACCTGGATACGGCTGGAGCGGACCTAGTAAAGTATAGGAGTGACTATAAATTTGTGGCTAATGTGGGCCGATTGAAAGTTAGAAAGAATCACAACTCTATAACTGACGCGGAGTGATGTGCTCTGCGTCAGAAAATTCTCCCTCTTGTTGATTTTGGCAACATTAATGTCAATATCATACATTCCACATCGTAAAAAGAGGGGCAGTGGTGGCCCAGTGGTGACGGTCCCGACTTACGAGCAGTTAGTCGTGGGTTCGAACCCAGGCAGGCGCATTATTTTGTGTAATTTATTTCATCACCACTGCTCTCAAAACGGTGAAGGAAAACATCGTGAGGAAACGTCCTAGAACCTAAAATTCGAAGTCCTGTGACATCTACCAATCCGCACTGGGCCCGCGTGGTGGATTATAGCCCATTCCCTCTCATAGAGAGGAGGCCTGTGTCCCAGCAGTGGGAACATTATAGGCTGCTGCTATGCTATGCTAAAAAGAGGGATGGCCACGGTAATCTAAGGTGGATGAATATAGTGTTACTCATCGGTGCTGTCTATGAATCGTAGAAAATGGTCGTTTAGTTGAGAATAATTCATCAATGTTAGCACTATCCATGAAGCAATGGACAGGACTGCCAATCGGTAAAGAAGCGAATCGGTATAAAGTCGGTTCTCTCCTCTGCTTGTCCTTTTGAAGAGGTGAGAGGTTACTACCCTGAAAGAGATGGCTATTCTTCGTTTTGACTTTAACGGTAAACTAAATACGAGTATCATTCATGAATGACTTCACACCTCATACAAATATGAAAGAAAAGCCGAATAATTTCCTCCTTGCCACATCCAGCCCACCTAAGTCCTCACCACTACGAGTGAGGTTGTTATTAAAAAAGCCCAGAACAATCAGAGCGCGGCCCAGTTGGCTCATTTTATCCACGTATCCAATTATGTGGCGCGAACTGTACGCCCTCTTGAACAGTGTACTTGTATTGAGTGCCATGAGTACTATCTGCAGGTGTACATGTGTGAGAATTTTTTTGTATCTTCGAGAGGGTTTAAAGATTTCCTGCTATTTGTGTGGGATTCTAATACATATTTGGTGACGGTAGGATAGTTTGGAGTGAAAGAATTTGTCTTAGTCTTGGAAGTTTGACTTTACTGATAATATTTTTAATTTTTTATTACTTTGAACATGTTGGCATTTTTTTATATTTTTTTATTTTATGTAATTCCAATGACATGCCACTTATTTTAAATTTATAATAATTATAAACCAATTATGTGACGGCAAAATGTGGAGAACCTTATTATAAAATAACATTTATGTACCACAGAGTCTGGATTTGTGCCCGGTTGATGGCAATAAGCTCCCCCTGTATTACATGGGACTTAAACATAACTGGAGAAATGTGGGTGTACTAGTGGAAACACCTCTGCCTCTCTGATGTTATGTTATCTTAGAACTGATGACCGAAGACACGTCTACCGTGTCTTTGATTGAAGACAGCTAGAACTAGTAGCACACTGCTGGACATAGTCATCTTTAATATCACATCATCACATTAGCTTCATGCCAAAATCTTCGAAACAGACGCGATCGTGGTGAAATAACAGGGATAATAATATGCGTGTCGTTCATTGTTGTTGAAGTTTGCGAATCGGAAATTCTACACGTGTGATTTTGGCGACAATAACCTGTTTACGTGAGATAGGTCATTGCCTTCTTTGAGGAGCTCGTGGCTACTTTATAAAAGCCGCTCTGGTCGATCTTCAGGTTAAGCCGCGCTTGCCTAGGTTGGTCCGTGGATGGGTGACCATTACATACCGATTTTCCTCCGCACCTCGGAAACCACGTTAAACCGTTGGTCCCGGCTTTCATTTATAGATCTTTGTCGGTCGTAACAGGTAGTCAGTGGCCCGAAAATCTTATAACCAGTCTTTACCAAGGGGTATACCCAGTACCCGTATTACCCAGTACTAACTGGGTTGTGGAGGTCAGATAGACAATCGCTCTATGTAAAATACTGGAATTCAGCTGCATCCGGTAAGACTGGAAGCCGACCTCAACATGGTTGGGAAAAGTCTAGGCAGATGATGAGGTCATTGCTTTTTTGCTAACCTATATAAACAACATCTTCAAAGATGTGACTTAAAGAGCCCTTGTGGATCCAAACTGGAACGGACAGGGGCTGCCTTCAAGAGGCTCTTGCCCAACCTGAGAGGTCCAAACGCCTCCTGCCGGAGGCTCTACGCAGGGGTCGTGCGGTCCATGGCCCTTTACGGGGCCCCGGTGTGGGCGCGTTCTTTGAGGCGGCAAGCCGCCCACTACCTGAACGCGCCCCAAAAGGTGATAGCCATAAGGCTAATCCGGGGGTACCGCACGATCTCCGGCGAGGCGGCTAGCCTCCTTGCCGGATTGCCGCCATGGGATCTGGAGGCGATAGTCCTCGCGCGCCTGCATGAATGGCGCGCGGAAGCACTATGTCGGGGGGAAACTCCGCTGCCGCGACAAATTGCCGCTCAGCGGACAGACCTCCGGCGTGATCTCATGGCGACATGGAGAGAGCGACTGTCGCAACCCCGTGCAGGGCACGCCATCATAGTGGCGATAAGTCCCCTCTTTGAGGAGTGGCTAGAGAGGCGCCACGGCGCCTTCACCTACCGCCTGACGCAGGTCTTCACCGGACACGGTTGTTTCGGGAGGTTCCTGCACCGAATCGGGCGGGAGGAAACGCCCGGGTGTTTCCACTGCGAGGATCGTCCGGAGGACACGGTGGAGCACACCGTAGAGGTCTGCCCCGCTTGGGCGGAGCACCGCCGTGTCCTTGTAGCGGCGATTGGCGGCGGCGATCTCTCACGTCAGGCCCTGGTTCAAGCCATGGTCCGGAGCGAGAGGGAATGGGAAGCCGTCACCACCTTCTGCGAAGCAGTCATGCTAGTGAAGGAGGTGGCGGGACGTGAGAGGGAAAGAACCTCACGTCCCAGCTGCCTCGGGAGACGCCCTGCGCGTCGGGGGTCACGTGGTGGCTCCCGGCCACCGTAGGCGCGGGCCTGTGGTCGGCGAGTTATGGGCTAGCTCGCCGTCCGGCCGTCTTATGACGACAGGCCGTGTCGACGGCGCGTTCGTGTTCCACGCGCGCCTCAAAGAGATGTCAGCAACCACGTAGGGGTCCGCATGGGCCGATGCCTGCCAGGGCTGCGGGACTGTTCGAAAGAGATACCGTGGCCCTGGAACACAAAGGGCAAAGAAGGAACATGGATGGGTTTTAGTCAGTACAAGTCTGACACTCCCTTCCGCTCCGGTCAGAGTGGGGGGGGTCATTTGATGATTTCCCATCCAAAAAAAAGAGCCCTTGTGGATAAAATAGATTATTTTCATACGTGCTATTGAAGAATAATGCCTGTTCTGTTGGTATGTATTCCTGTGGAATTGGTGTTTTTGCTTGTAACTTTGTCGTTCCGTGTTTTAACACTATTAAGAAAATCTTGTCACGAAACAAATTGTGTATTCAATAGAATATGTTGTTTTTCTACGGTTGTAGATTTTAGCATTTTAAACAGTTTTTTTATTTTGTTTTGCACTTTTGTTTCGTTTTTTTTTTTTAAATTTGATCTGGCTATGAAATATACCTAAATAGTTCAGCGTAAAATCTGTCAGCATTTCGTGAATATGAGCCATAAAAACAACATTTAAACTAGAAATTTTATAGGTTAGCAAAAAAATATTAGCTGATTATTTCTTCTTTTTTTCAAAGAATTTCATTACAAAATTTTTGAAACATGATTTTTAATTTAGAAATGTGGTGTTTTGTACTAGTATTGAATGTTTGAAATTTTGGGGAATAGGAAAATTTTGGAAGGGGTGTGGTTTTATTAGCCAAAAAGGTTTATTTGTTTTTTTCTATTTTAACCGACTTAAAAAAAGAGGTTTTCGGCGAACTTCTTTTTCTTCTGTGTACGTAGTTTTTTATATTACGTAGGGAAATTACAAAAAAGAAACTAGATAACTACCACTTGTAAAGATATCATTGTATAACATTTTATATATATAAAAATGCACAATGCCGACATCAGTAACCATCGAGACTTGATTGAATCTATGAGAAAAACTACTATCGCAGAAATATCTTAATTTAGCCCCGAGTATTTATATGAAATCTATGTTATATCAAGTTATATGAAACCTATATATGTGATATGTTCGCCATTTTGATTTCATATCTAATTTTCTGTTCTGTCTCCTGGGATGACATAATATTTTCCGCTCAAAATAAGGCTCGTTTTTATTACTGGCAACTTGATCGCTATTATCTGATAAAGTTCGATGACTGTTGTTTATTATAATGGCAAAACAAATTGCTGTTCGGAGTTAACTGAATCGATTAGCTATTTTTTATTCTTATTTGTTGTAAGTTAGCGATACCTGGTTTTAAGAATTCGATTAAAATCTTTGGGTTTTACCATTGCTGTTTATTTGGTACTTAATATAACTTATCTTTACGATCGGTAGATCTGCCTAGCCTTTTCCCAACTATGTTGGGATCGACTTCAAGTCTAATCCAATTCAACTGATTATCAGAATTTTACATGGAGATGCTGCTCCACAACACAGTAACTGGGTAATACGACACCCCTTGGTAAGACTGGTTGTCATACTTTCGGGCTGCTGACTACTCGTCAAGACTGTGAAAGATCTACAAATGGCAGCCGGGACCAACGTGCTTTCCGAAACACGGAGGAAACTTGGTAAGTATGTAATGATGGTCACCCATGCAAGGATTGATCTAGGAAACCACTGCTTAACTATGGAGATTGACGCATGCGGCTTTTATTTTATTATTCAGCCAAGATTTACACGTTGAAGTCGTATCTGTTTTAGTCGTTTTATATTTATTAGGATATTTTAAAATGGCCATTCAAAACAGGAAATTTTTGTACAATTTAATTTATTTTCCATCAAAACAGACATCAATTTAACCGGTATTCCGGTAACTATTTCCGTACAACGTTAATTACGAGCACTTTACAACGTAAACATCTAAACTACGTCAAAAACAGTAAAATGATTAGACAATTTGGGGAGGTGTAAATAACTTGAGTTCCTACACTGTGGCACACTGGCTATGGGAACAAGGAGGTGGGATTATAAATGTCGACATAGTTCGAACCTTTAACATGCTCAAAATAACCATAGTAATATTCGCAGAACTTGTACGCTTAAAAACGCCAAAAACCTGGCTAGTATAACCTTAAAACATAAACATAACATCACGCCTGTAATCTCCGAAAGGTTAGGCTGAGGTGTACTTAATAGTACAACCACATTTCGCCAGTTATGTTTAAGTCCCATGTAATAGGGGGCGAGCCTATCGCCATCATCCGGGTATGAATCCAGACTCCGTGGCTGTTACTGAGGAATTCCTGATGGAAAAACCCAGAAACAATTTGCCCGACCTGGGAATCTAACTTAGGACCTCATGCTAAGTAGTCGCGCTTGCGACAACTAGACCAACAAGGCAGTATAACATATACGTGACAGCCAAATGTCTTCAGAAAGGTTCTTTTAGATCTAAAATTAATCACCAGCTTTTCTTACAATTTTATTTTTTGCTGTTCAGTAACACTATCTGCTGCTATTGACTGATTACATGGTCCTCTCAAAAAATCATCATCATTAGCCTTACTCGGTCTAGATTCAGTCGGCTTCCAGTCTTACAGGATGTAGTCTTCTTCTTTATCGTGTGGTTAGTGCCTAACCTGGTGTCAGGGTTTTTATGCCCTGACTTGGCTTTACATGCCGTCAAGACATATCTCTCAGGCCTGCTGGTTTCCTCACGATGTCTTCCTTCACCGAAGCAAGTGATAAATAATAAATATACAATACGCACATGAATTCGAAAAATTAGCGGTGCGTGTCTTGGGTTCGAACTGGAGACCTATGACTTGGCAGTCCGACGGTCACACCACTGGCTATCACTGACTACTGGCTCTCACAAAGTTGATTATTTGAACAACATATCCAAACTAACACATCCCTTTCTCTTCTCACCTCCGCCCCACCTTATTTAATTAAAACCCCCGTATAGTTTACAGAGAGCCTATAAAACTATATAGCTTTGTCGCCCGGAGGTGTTCGTTGTCACAAATACCTTTAACCCACAAACCATAGCGAGAATGGGCCCTTGAGCGTTCGCGAAAATTAAGATTTGGAGCCCCTTTGAAACTAAAGGTAAGGTGGGTTTCTAAGAGCGTTACCACACTGACGATTTGCCAGCGTGATTCCAGCGATTTGTTCTTCTTAGCGTGTCGTTGACAATTTAAATTGAGTCTGCCCAAAATTTGACGAAGAGTTTGGCAATTTCAGTAGCGTCCAATCAGCCTTCGGATAGACTACGGACACAGGTTGGCCGCAGCAAGGAAAACCTGTTCAGGTGGAGATTCATAGAAATCTCTGCCCTGGAGTGTAAATGTGGAGTTGCCTCAGTAACGATGGGACACTTGAAATCGTGTCCTGCCAGTTCTGTTGCTTGCACGTCACAGGAGCGATTTGTTGAAAGCAAACTAGCCTCAACTCATCGTCGGCTTACAGCAGTCCACTGCTGGACATATGCTTCTTCAATCGTACGCCCTTCAACTGGATTCTGGGATACTGTCATCCGGCTGCTACCATCCACCTTGCAAAGATCGTCGATCCACCAAGCCAGAAGGCGTCCCACATTACGCTTTCACAATACTGTACACTCACTTGTCTCGCTCTCCCTTGTGCTTTCCCGTCAATCGCACAAACGCAGCGAAGACGTTGCTCACACATGGAGTACTCGCTACGCACACGCAGTGAGTGCGTTAAACAATCGCCTCGCTGACAAATCGCCAGTGTGTTAAGACTCTTATGTAGAACACCCTGTATTTTCTGGGAAGAAAGGTATTACTTTACATTATTAGGTTGTTTTGGGAATAATAATTGGAATATGAGCTTATTGTTTTCTTATTACCAAAGGTGGGATTTTTTTTTGGTTTGAAGGCCATTTCTTGCTTTAATTTGCTATATTGCAATGGTGTACCACACACACCACACCATACCACCACACCACACCACCACATTGTACGCTTAGTTCCCAATAAACGTTTTGACTTTGACTTTGAAATGTGGGTGTACAATGGGTCGAAATATGTATAGGCGTGATGTTACTACACTACTGTGATGTGTTGTTATACTTATGGAATGCAATAAAAATTTGAGTATTGAGTATTGTTATGTTATTTATTTGCAATTTGTGAAAGTGATGAACTTGAGTCTTAGTTTCACGGTGACTGTACCTACCTTTTAAGTATAGTTAGCATTTTTATTATAGATTTGTAAGTACTTAATTAAGGATGTATGTAGACCTGCCAGGGCTGCGGGACTGTTCGAAAGAGATACCGTGGCCCTGGAACACAAAGGGCAAAGAAGGAACATGGATGGGTTTTAGTCAGTACAAGCCTGACACTTCCTTCCGCTCCGCCCAGAGTGGGGCAATAATCTTAATCAAAGCTAAATCCCAATCAACTACTTATCGAAAGCTGGTGTAAATACCTCTGTAAACGTACCTTCAGCACCTAAATCTTCTAACGATCGTGTCCATATATTTCTCGCAAGATTAATGAATGTACGACACCAAAATGCATGGGCAGAGCGAAATTTCACCCAGAATACCACTCTATTCCATTCCAGAGATTCCATTCTTACCCATAAAGTCTCGTCGACACAATACGTTAAGCAAAAAATCTGTGTTCTTTCACGTACAAACAAGATATATAATTTAATGTAGATACTAGTTATTCGCGCGAGTTTGCTTGCTTAGAATTACATTTTTCAGTTGTTGTTGATGACTGACTGCGGACACTGACACCGACAGATAGTTCAGTACAGTCGCCAGAACATCAAGTTACCACAACTGTCAAAATTCTCCAAATGATTTTAAACCATAAAATGTTGATGGTTAAGTTCAAAATCGAATGACAAAATTTAACAGATTGTGGTAACTTAATGCGCTGGCGACTGTTTACTAGCTGTCAAAGTCCGTGGTCCACTCTGCTTGGCCGCACCTATAATCTTTCTAGAATATCAGTGGCGAAGGTTTCATACAACTCGATTCCCACCCGGATTCCCTTTGAAAAATGGCACAGTCAGTATCCTACAGACAAATAATATAATCACATTAAAGATATGTACTCCAGCTTACTTCTTATAAAAATTGACCCCCTGTAGAATATACTGTTATTATTAAAACATCGTCTTTTTAAACCAATCGAAACGCCTAAGAAAACTTCTGAAAAGTACCTTCAACTTTTGTAGACAGCTGATTTGAGTGGACCGATCCAGCTTCCTCCAACCCAGTCATCATGTAGGTCAGCTCTAACAGCTTAAGTTATGTTACCAAACACACATCCTTGTGCCGGTATGTTAGGAATTAAGCATATGTTAGCATATGTCTAAGATACGAAGCTCGCAGACTGCGTGATTGCTTCCTCGCTGCATTGCAGTGCATTGTGTTCTACATTGTGTAGCCCTACTATCTTTTACTAATAGTTATAAGTGGGAACGGATCTTTGTCCGTCTGTCTGCTTGTCTTTGTGTTCGTTACCTTAATACGCCTCTTCCATGCCGCTTTTTCTCGTGGCTTCGTTTTCTTTGGGCTCGGAATTTACTACCGAGATAAAAATCATTTCAAAATACGTTCAGCGATTTAGGCGTGGGGGATAAAAGACAGACTGACAGATTCAGTTACTTTGGCAATATAGATTTTTTTCAACACGCTCGGACAGACAACCCAAATATTATTCACACTGTATGTCATAAACCAGGCAGACGTACTTATTCAGTTATAGTACATAAACTGAATTAAGGTTTCAGTGTGACAAGGTTACAAATTGTCACCTTTAGGCCCCACTCGTAATTTTCAGGAGATTTGACCAAATTGCCTGAGAGGGAATTACCATATAATGTCGTGCCCCGTAGGCTGGGAACTGATAATATTTTCATGGTTTATTCATCATGGTGTTATGGGTCCTTGGAGCCGGATTGCGAATGGTCCTTCGGTAGATGAAGATTTGGTTTTAAAATGATTTGCTTGATTGCAGTTTACCGCACAGAAACTTGAAGAGACCCTCATGTTACCTTACAGGCAGCCAAGCTAACATCCTAATTGAGCTTTGGAAATTAGCTTACAAATATTCCATTTAATATCCTGTTGGATTGGAGTTAGGGAAAATAACATTTAATCAAATTAGCTACTACCTTTGTTTGAACAGGCTATAACACGGCAAATTGACGTAGTTTGTCAATTTGAAAATGAGTTTATTTACCTGACACTACGTAAAGAACTAAGTTTTTCTTCCGTTTATGGCGGGCAGGTTAATGTCCGTAAAAAAAAACCTGTCCTTTATATAAAACCTCGCACATCAAACTGTAACAGCATCATATTAACAAATCCATGTCATGTCCAATGTACCAGGGGAACAGTAAAACAAAGCGACGCTATATAAAGACACATACACACACGCGGACGCTTTAATTCCTTCACAGGTTAATGGGAAAACGTTTTAATGTGGGCTGCTGTTATACCGTATTGTAACAACGATCTAAATTATGCGTGAATTAGTTCAGCAATCGCTGTCGGTAATAAATATGCTTTAACTGGGGGACTATAGAATTTGGAGCCAAACTGATAAGGCGCGAGCATTTGTTGCTGTTGGCTGCAGGTAGGTATATTTATTAACCTGCTATCTGCCTCCACGGAGTTTCAGCATAATGTTTAATCTATACGTTCTATTAAATCAAGTCTTTGATGATATTTGCTCTTATCGCATCTTTGTTAATCGCAGCGTCATCGTCAGCGTTTTTAAAGTGTAGACAGGGTACACGTTGGACACTCCAGCAAGTGGAAGACTGGTACTCAGGAATCTCCAAAAATACGCGAAAATACGTGAATACGAAAATCCATCGTGTATCCGATAACGATTCGGGTCGAATCCGCCTCAAAAGAACAAAACAAAGCACCGATTTCTCTAATCCACAGCACAAAACGAGCTCGCCTTTCACATCTCTAAACCTTTTAACATTACACTGCGGTGTAACACGCGCCCCACTAAAATCGTTTCACCTAGTGTTTTATTCGGTGTCTATTAAATAGCTCGTAATAGCCCGAGCGTACACTGGCCGTTTTAACAGAGCTATTATTGCCTACTGGACCCGTATTAGAGAATTGATTTTTAATTTACTGACAATCGCTTTGTTATTGGTCGGTTTTAGGATTATTTCAGTGTAGCTTCATATATTGATATCGGAAAAGCTCTTAGACTGGATTAATAATGCTCGTTTTGGGAGCTTTTGGTGTTCATGATACCCTGATAAAACGTGAACTTACGGGGGTTTTACCCATGAGGTAGCCAGAGACTATAGAACGCCACTTGCTTCGATTTTGTCTAGGTTGAGTTATTGTGAAGTAGATGAAAGTATGTCTGTAGAATGCATCAGGACCGAACGGCCAGAGTCGGCACGCAGTGGGTGCCAAAAGACGGGCGTCGTTGCCGAGGGAAGACTAGAAGACGCTGGCGTGAGGACTTAGAGGCGTTTGTGAGAGATTTGCCGAAGAATACCGCACGGAGGGAAAGTCGGAAGGAGTGGAAGTCTATGGTGGTGGTCTTTGCCCAGCTATGGGACAAAAAGGCTAAAAGAAAAGATGGAAGTATTGGTACTGGTATTCAGCTGCATCCGGTTAGACTGGAAGCCGACCCCAATATAGCTGGGAAAAGGCTAGGCAGATGATGATGATGGAAGTATTGGTAACAAGAAGGCGTTATAAATCACTACTTAATAAGCCATTATATGTGTAGATTACGTCTTTGTTTCCTCAGTATGATTGTCTTCCAGAAAATACCTAATTATGGCATTGAGAAAGAAAGTAATATCGATTTGTTTTGATCTTAAAACATATTACTTAACAATAACAGCCGCTCGGACAATCTTCAGGTTAAGCCGCGTTTGGCTAGGTTGGTTTGTTGATGGGTGACCACGCATTACGTACAGTTTCCGCCGTGCCTGGCCGTTGGGTACGGCTGTCATTTGTAGATATTTGACAGTCGTTACAGGTAGTCAGTGGCCCAAAATCGTATTACCCTGTACTAACATGGCAGTGGAGGTCAGATAGGCAGTCGCTCCATGTAAAATACTGGTATTCAGCTGCATCCGGTTAGACTGGAAGCCGACTCCAACATAGTTGGGAAAAGGCTAGACAGATGATGATCTTAACACATATTACTTTTTTTACAAAGCAGTTCAATAATCCTCCGGACTAAAGTTTAAAAAACTCAGATAAAAGCTTCAACGTATCAATATCTGTCTCACGTGAAATAAATATTTACCGTACTTTTATAATTTCCTTTTCATTCGCAAATCGCAAACATTTTCCATTCAGTTCCATTCAATATTTTTTAAACCGGATCTGTATTCGAAGCACTCAATAGTTTTTCATGACAGTCATTTATTAAATTGGAAAGAGAAAAATATCTCATTAAAACTGTAGCGGGAAGAAGTGCAAAACAGAACGCTAAGTGAGAGCCCCTGATGCGACTGTGAAGTTCTAAGTTGGATTAAGGCTGGGTTTAAAGTGTCGATTAGTCGCTGCGATTATTTTGTCGGAAGTTTAGTATTTCATTTGGTGAAACTATGCTTCTGCTATGGTCAACATTATCTTGATTTCATTTTTATTTGTCGGATTTTATGTATGGCGACCGCGAACCGGAAGACGTTGCGTTGGAAGGCCTCCAACTAGGTGGACCGATGACCTGGTGAAGGTTGCAGGGATCCGCTGGATGCGAGACGCACGGGACCGGTCAATGTGGCGACACTTGGGGGAGCCCTATGTCCAGCAGTAAACGTCTTTCGGCTGAAATGATGATGATGATGCTTCTGCTGCAATGATGTTTCATTATTAAAACTTTTTTACGCGCAGTTAATTAAGTAAGATCTTCTTTCTTTACCGTGTGGTTAGTGCCTAACCTGGTGTCAGAGTTTTTATGCCGCCCATGGGCCTCTGACTTGGCTTTACATGCCGTCGAGAAATATTTCTCAGGCATGCATCGACCAATCATTGCCTTATAATGACCGATCTTTCTAGAAATCATTACTAGAGATCGGATATTCGGATGCATATTTACCTAAAGTTCTTTTTTTCCCGGCATAGGGTACAAAGGTAAGGAAGTGGCTTCTAAAAATGCCATTTTTTTTCCCAAGATCGCAGTATTCCATAAATAATACAGTGTGTATACAATGTAGTACTCATAAGCATGATCAATATTTTAAATATATTTAAAACAAGGCAAGAAATTTGTTGAAAATAACACGAAAATTTACAATTATTTTATAATAATATCAATAATAGAATTATTTGATTTTAAATTTTGCTGTTGAATATTCGAATGACAAAATGGTAAATATAACAATTTATTTTGAGTAAAATAATAAAATAAACCGGGTCTTTTTCCGTACTGACGCGCGCTCCATACTAGTCAAACTTTTGGTAAATATGCATCCGACTATCCGATCACTAGTCATTACACTCAATGAATATCAGTATGAGTTTCTTTATTAAAAAAAAATACAAAAGTCTTTAATTAACTACGGCCCTTTTAGAAAGATAACCAAGAAAAAACAGATAGGCAGTCGCTCCATGTAAAATACTGGTACTCAGCTGCATCTAGTTGAACTGGAAGCCGACCCCAACATAGCACACATAATTATGAACATATAAATAAATAAATAGTAGGGAGAAGGATAGGCAGATGATGATCAACCAGGAAAAACCACAAACCTCCAAACACAATTTTATTTTTGATCAAACAGTAATAATTTTTAACATCACAGCAGACTTTGGGCCCTAACAGAGAAACTCACCCAAGATCTCACCTTTTTTTTTTCTGTTTGGAAATCATCAAATGACCCCCCCCCCCACTCTGGGCGGAGCGGAGGGGACAGACTTGTACTGACTAAAACCCATCCATGTTCCTTCTTTGCCCTTTGTGTTCAAGGGCCACGGTATCTCAAGATACTCACCTTGCTTTGTTAGACTCACAATCTGATACAACATACTTTTCGTAGCTTTAGAAATACATAATCATGTCCATCTGTGGCCTCCGATATACTAGAATGATTGATTGACAAAGTTAACCAAGCTCACTACCCACATATTTGACTCAAAAGATACTTCAGCTAGGTGAAATATCACCAAAATTCACTGAGTTAGGCCGAAAACTAGGCTTATTCCTGATTGATTGATGAATGTGGCTAGGTTCTGACATGTTAAATATTTACCGGCGAATGTTCGTAATAAATCATGTTCTGGTTTAAACCTGGATGAAAAATGATAGTTTGAGTCTTGATTTTAGGTGTGAAAAAATTTGCTGAAGTGAATAGTCGCTGTATTAGAAGATATGAGAGAGATTTATGGCTTGGAATAGATTTAATTAGTAGTCTAAATAAGTATTCGAAAGCCTGTCTGCATATTAATTATGATTTTGGTCCTTACGACCGGATGGTTTGTTTTCTTTGACAGTTTATTAAATTGGAGATCTACTTTTGTTTTGGTTGTCAAATACAGATATTTGGACAATTGTTTTCCTGCATTTTCCTAACTAACTTAAGTGGCAGTGAGCAGGCCACATAGCTCGCAGAACGGATGGCCGATGGGGCCGAAAAGTTCTGGAGTGGCGACCGCGAACCGAAAAACGTTACGTTGGAAGGCCTCCAACTAGGTGGACCGATGACCTGGTGAAGGTTGCAGGGATCCGCTGGATGCGAGTCGCACGGGACCGGTCAATGTGGCGACACTTGGGGGAGGCCTATGTCCAGCAGTGGACGTCTTTTGGCTGAAATGATGATGATGATTTTTTAACAACCACTTTTAGTAGCTCTCATGTCTTTCGTTCGATATAACTCAGATTGTTTTCTGAACCGTACATTTATTGGCTTCGTGATATTTATTGAATTCCAGCTTTGCATTTTAGGACTGATTTTTTTTTGCGATATGGGTCTTATGAATTTTGGTCCTACGTGTCAAAGCTTTGAACAATATCACAATATCATCTATGTATTTGTAGGTTCTTTTACAACTTTAGATGAAAAGTCACATTTAAGAATGTGTAGTAAACCATCAAACTACTCAGTTTGAGCTTTCATAACCTAGCCGTTGAGCGTGACCTTCGGCCGCGTAAAATTATTATAAAAATATCAATTCTCTTTTTGAATCGGATGTCGTTAACAATTTCAAAGATTATAATTATTTGCACGGAGTCCTTCTTCTAAAATAAAAATAAAAAATAAGATCATCTGCTAACTGCCAGTAAAAGTCCCGTCAAAATCGGTCTATCCGTTTCGGAGATTAGCCGAAACAAACAGACAGACAAACAAAAATAGTTTTTTTTTTTTTTTGTTATTAAGTATCGTATGCACTTAAATATGCATTCAGTAAAAAGCTGTTTATATAGTATAATATAGTTTTATTTTGAACTTACAAAAAGACATCAATTTTATTTATTTGTATGTATATATATGTCTCAATACAATTATTTTCTTAAATTAAAACAACGTTAAACTCAAGCAGAAAACACAATCTTTGTACCCAAGGACCATTCCAACGTTATTTTCTTCCATCTTTTGTTGAGCGGTGTCCTAAAATCCGATGGGAAGCTGTAGCGGGTTTGCAAGCCGCTTTATAGTTTTATAATGGTATTGTGCTTCCACAATATCATTTGTTGCACTCAAACTGTGCTGGATAATATTGTCCGTTACAAAGATCTAGTGGGTTCTGGATAGGATATAGCGAACACAACATCACGCCTGTAATCCCGAAGGGTTATGCAGAAGTGTACCTAATAGTGCACCCACATTTCGCCAGTTATGTTTAAGTCCCAAGTAATAGGGGGCGAGCCTATTGCCATCAACCGGGCTCCGTGGCTGCTACTGAGAAATTCCCGAAAGAAAAACCCAATATCACTTTGCTCGACCTGGGAATCGAACCCAGGACTTTATGCTCAGCAGTCGCGTATACGACCACTAAATCTACGAGGCAGTATAGCGAATGGGGTAATATCTGTGGCAATGAATTTTGTTGAACTAGGATCTAAGACATTTGTGAAATCAGTTAAAATAATACCGTAAAACATGTTTGATTTTCTAGATGCAAAAGAAAACAGTGAGGGTCATAAATGACTGCGTAGTGGAGGCGTATTTTCTTAGAATTAGAAGCCACACAGCCAGAAGGCGACGCGGTAGACCTCGCAGAAGATAGCGGGACGAGCTTGACTAAGCCAACGACCAGTGGTCCGTATTGGCCCTGGATCGAAGGGTTTGGAAGTCATGAGGAGAGGCGTATGCCCAGCAGTGGGATGACACAGGCTAACAGTAACAGAATTTGAACTATATTTGAATGTACTGTACGTCAAATGTAACGAAGAGATTGCCTTGACTGGGCTGTCATTTATTTATTAATTCATATCAGCCGTTAAAGATCTGTTGAAAATAAAGGAAGTTTTTTATTTATTTAAAACACAAACTACTATCATCACAGGCTTACCTAATAATATAGTGTGGTTATAGTTAAGTTTAAATTGCTTAATAAATTAGACTTACAATTATATTATTTTATCAACCAAGAGTAATATTACAGAAGTTCATATTTTTATTCAATGACTGCCTTTTTTCTTTTCTAATTTGAATAGTCATGTTTTTGAATTCAGTAACTAGGTGATACAAAAACCAAATCTATATTTTAGCAGGCTTGCCAACTATCAAGGATCTATGCTAAAATAATATCTTACTTAAGTCGTCAAAATCTAGACATAAAGTTAGGTCAGAGTGTTAAGAAAACAAGCTAGAAAATAGACGCCCCGAAAAGGAATTTGAATTCTCGACTCCAGAAATCTTTCAATTATTCTTCCATTGTTGTTTTCATCAAAGCCTAAAGAAGTAGTCAGGCGTAAAAAGCTATTTTAACGCCTAGTGGAAAAAAGACGAAATCCGAATCACGGTGTTAAGTTCGCTTTAAGTAATCCTTAATGGAACGAATTCTTTTATAAAAGTTCTGGAAAACCTTTGGAAACCTGATCTGTATTACGTTCTGGAGAATTCTTTCTTCGGGATTACCGCTCTGATGTTTTTTTTTAGGTTAAAGATCAGGTGCGTGTAGACAAACGCCATGCATGAATGATTAGGTGCTTCCATATGGAAAAATGAAAAGAGATTTTTGTGTCATGTGTTTGGTTTCTCTTCGAGAACATTCGATTGGAAGATGTTATTTATGTATGTGTGTGTGTATCCTACATGACTCAATTTTCGCTTTTTTAGGGTTCCGTTTCCGAAGGGTAACCAACGGGACCCTATTTACTAAGCCTCCGGTGTTCGTCCGTCTGTCAGCGGGCTGTATCTCATGATCCGTAACAGGTAGACAGTTGAAATTTTCACAGAATGTGTATTTCTGTTGCCGCTTTAACAACAAAATAATAAAAATAAATATAAATTAAAATTAAAGGGGGCTCCCCTACTACGATGGTACGGAACCCTTCATGCGCGAGTCCGACTCGCTCTTAGCCGATTTTTTGCTTTTTTTTCCCGATACGCACATTTTTGCTTTTTACTGCTCTGTTTTCGTAAAATGGCTGCGAATTCTTTCTATATAACTCCATTTTATATGCACTGCAATATGATCAAACCTCGCATTTCAGTAACTCAATATTCATGGTTTCGACAGGTTTTTAGGCTACTGTCTGATTTTTCGACCTGGATTGCCTTGGCAATGGTCACTTTAGACCAACCACCAGATAGGTAAATATTTTTTATTTATAAACCATTCAAAAAACAGGTATAAAAAAAGCTGATATTTTGCGTAGTGTGCGGTCCCTCACTAAATGACAATCTTTGGACGGATAGTCTGTGGTGTAGCATACCAAGTAGACTGAGTTCATTTCGTATATCGATCAACGACCTTCCCCTAACCGGCCACAGCGAGTGACATTTTTACGACCATGTACTCTCATACATGTATTAACATCGATTTCCGAATTATTGTATTCATTTATGTTAACTGTTATATCGTCAAATATTATTGCCGTATTATAACGTACTGGCACAATGCCGAATAGTCTGCCATTTCGTGTCGCATTTCCATATCCCATTTAAGCCCGTACTGTTTTGTAAATAGATAATTACTTTTTAACTGCGGCAACATTATTATTTTGAACTGTCAAAAAATGTAAGCGATGCTTCTGACGGTAGAGTCTTTCCACAGTTGTTTTGCCTCCGTTTTCGTATCGCTGTCAAAATTACAGTTGTAACAATGAGGTTGCTGTGAGGTTAATATCACTGACAAGTCTGTCAAAACTATAACATAATATCACGCCTGCCATCCCCGAAGGGTTAGGCAGAAGTATGCCTATTAGTTCACTCACATTTCGCCAGTTGTTTTTAAGTCCCATGAAATAGGGGGCGAGCCTATTACCATCAACCGGACACAGATCTAGGCTCCGTGGCTACTACAAAGAAATTCCTTATGGAAAAACCCAATAACACTTTGCCCGGCCTGGGAATCTAACCCAGGGCCTCATGCTCAGGAGTCGCGCTTGCGACCACTAGACCAACGAGGCAGTCATGTCGAGGCAGGTAGTCGTGATCGAACGAAGTATCACTGACCAGTCTGTAAAAATTACTGTGAACTTTAATTTCATGAGAATAGGGTTGCTATTGGTATGCAGCTGTCAAAGGTAAAATTACTTCGAAGGAACTGTAGGTCGAGTAAAGGTAGGTAATCCTTCGATTGGAAATTTCGATTTTGTGAAAGGAGTGACCTTGCCGGTCAGGTGAACCGAATATTTGACGAAGGTATTTAGGGTATTCAATCTCTTTTTTTTTTGCTGGGAATCAGTTAGTCGTTGCTCGAATTGATTTATCCTAAGATAATCCCGTTCAAGACTTAGTTTGTCGACATCATACTTTTTCCATATTCAAATTGACTTAACAAGGAAATGATACTGCTGAGAATGAGTAGCTGGATATATTGATTCCCATGTCGGAGTGTTATTGGGTTTTTCCTTTTTTTTATCTTTTCCGCACTCTAGGATATTCTCCTGTATCGTGGGTGCTTTTACAAACTCACATACACAAACAACCAGACTTGGAACAATTACCTGTAGGCCATACAAATATTTGTGCCGTGCGGGGATCGTACCCGCGACACGCAGCGCAGCAGTCAATCGCTCAGCCACTGCGCCAACCGTGCCGTCATTTATATGGAATTTAAACAAAACTGCCTATTGTGAGTTCACTATAGGCACACTTCTGTATAACCCTTCGGGGAATTGCTGGCGTGATGTTATTATATCTATCTCAAATAAGCAGTGAAAAGGTATATTTCTATCTCAAACCCGCATAGATTCAACTGTCGCTTCCAGTAAAGCCAGCTTCTACATCCCTAGTCTTTGTTGTTTTTAACGATTCCACAAGCGACCGTATTCAGTTCTTATACAATACAGTTTCACAGTTTCCGTGCAAAATTTTGAATGAAAATTAAGATTATTTTGTCTGGCAACATTTATCATAGAGCTTATCTAGGTTTTGTGTAGTTTTTGCTCCGAGGGCTATGGGACTGGGAGTAATTTATATCTTTTCTAGGGCCGTCTCCGTTGTTAGTTTTTGCAGGGGAGTGCCGTAAGGGAGGGCGTGAGGAGTGGAGTGACGTTCGCTATGAACTTTATGGCTCGGATTTCCCGTGGCCTACTTTTTTGGCGTTTGTGTCACCTGTCGGGTTTGATGTGACTTTGTTTTTAAGTTTCTGTTGTGGCTGAGTTATGTTGCTTGCCTGCATTTTGAACTACGAGAGTGAGGGAAGGGAGAGTGTACCTGTGTTTGAGCACACACTTTTGCGCTTTATTTTTTCGCGCGTCGAATCTAATCAAAATATTTTCTTGCGCATAATCGAAATGGGGTCTTCTAGATTGGTCCGTGGATGGACCACCCTTTACATACCGAGTTTCCTCCGTGCCTCAGAAAGTAGGTTAAGCTGTTGGTCCCTGCTGTCAAATGTAGATCTTTGACATTCGTTATAGGTAGTAAGTAGCTCGAAAGTCTGACAGCCAGTCTAACCAAGGGGTATTGTATTACCCAGTACTAAATGGGTTGTGGTCAGATAGGCAGTCGCTCCATGTAAAATACTGATATTCAGCTGCATCCGGTGAGTCTGGAAGCCGACCCCAACATAGTTGCGAAAATACTAGGAAAATGAATGAGTCTACATGGGCAGTTATGAAACGTCAAACCATTTTTTTATTTATTTAGCTTAGATTTCGAGTATCATGGTGAAAATAAGATGCGCAGTTCGAGTTGTTTTGGTATGGAGAAGAACTAACAAGAAACTCTATGGCTATTCTTTTAAATGGTTGTAAGGGACAGTCCTCCACAAACTGATGAGGTGAATTCAGTATATCATACTAAGATGACCGGTACAAGAAATTATTTCAGGAATGTTATGGGAATCCAATATATTTGATTTGTTTTATTTCCTCATACGCAATGTATCGTTACCGTGGCAAAACGTACGTAGCGAACGGCACGCACGACGACGAGTTCGATGAACTCTGTAGCTAGGCAAGAAGTGAACAGCTGATTTCACGCGTCGTTCGTTAGAGTATTTCAATATCCATTGTTGGATTTTTGATTTTAGCCGTATTATTTACATAAATGGAGTGCTGCGTACAGGGAATGTAATTATACATTGAAATAAAGGAATAGTAACTGAATAAAAAATATAAAAAAAAGAAAATTCCGGTAGAATATGATTCAAAATAAGGAGCTGAATGCACACAGGGTGCATTCAGCTCCTTAGTAGTTTGTGGAGGGCTGTCTCTTACACCCTGTTTAGTCGATGGCTAGACTCCGCTGAGTTTAGCCGCCACAACCAAACGCTCAGGTCGACGTTACTTACTTTACTTTTTCACAAGAGAAGATTCTAGAAACACAGTAAACCTTATTCTAGTTTTTATTAAAAATCTTCCTGCTGTTTGCACTAGTGATTTATTGTACTGAAAATGTAATTTCTCGCTTGCTCGCATCCGGTGTACTTGCATGAAAATATGCATGAACAACACGCTGCGAAGCTATTGTAGTGTCTACGATCAGAACGGGTTGCCAGTGAGTATAGAATAATTCAATTTCTTGGTAACTTCAGCAGAAAGGGGCTCGGGGCTTAATGGGAGCAGCTGCATGACTCGCAGGAAGGTTTTGTTTTGAACTATGCTTGCCATCGTTTCATGAAAAGGTGTCCGTCCATCACATATCGTCTGGGATAGTGCAAATCCGCGGAACTAGCATTGGATAATTCCGCGTATCTGACAAAAGTAGCCAATTTCAATTACGCATTGTCATAGCGACTAAATTAATGAATTTATTTATTTATTAAAACTTTATGCACAAGTAAAAAAACTGTACAAAGGCGGACTTAATGCCATAGGCATTTTCTACCAGTCTACCTTAGGGTGATGCAGAGACAATATACAGTAGGTGCAATAACAGAAAAAAAAGACTAGAAAATATTTATAACTAAAATATATAAGAATAAATACTTAATAATTAATATATTTAAATTGAATTATTATTTTTTTATTGTATTTGAATTTAATATATTTCTACTGTTAACAATACATAGAACACATGAATTGTTACTATTCTTGTAAAAATGAGGTCAAAAATATAAACTATAAGTTTATATTTTTGACCTCATTTTTACAAGAATAATAAAAACCTTCCCCTGTAAACCCTACACGTAGTGCAGATACGCGCACTTTACGTATGGTAGATTCGCGGATTTGCTCTATCTCCGACGATATCGAGATTCCTTCGTGCCTCGCCAGCACGTTGAAGCGTTGGTCCCGACTGTCATTTGTAGATCTTCAATAGTCGTGAGAAGTAGTCAGAAGCCTGAAAGTCTACCTGTCTTATCAAAGGGTTTACCCAGTAATTGGGTAATTTATTTAATTTTTTTGGTCCACCAACAATTGTCCACACTTGTTTTATGGTAACATGCAAAAATTAACATACATCAGTGCAGCAATCACGTTTAGGTAAACACCGCATGCATAAGGGTTGTTGAGGACATATATACAGTCACTCCGTGTAAATACTGATTATAAGGCTAAGAGTAAGAATAATTTATTGTTTAAGAAATTACATTCAATGCATTGATTCCTGATACTCACACTAGGATTGTGAGTTCCAGGCTCCTTCGTTCCGTTGTCATCTGGTCAGACTGGGAGCTGACCCCAAATAGTAAAAGGTAAGCTAAGCAGATGATGAAAAACGCAATAATCAAAAGCTACCAAGTTGTTCTCATACGTATTTTACGCTGTCTACATAAATAATAAAACAAAAGACGAGTAACTTCATTAGATCAGATTTCTCTCTTCCACAAAATGAACAAGACTCCCTAATGAGTTTATGATCCAACTAATAAAATCAAAGCGTCAACACCGAACATTTCTCCTAACTAACTTAGTGTTGCCTCATATAAGTAAATTAATCTTACGCCCTGGCGAGCCGAAAACCAATTTTTGGGGCACATCCTGGGCCTTGCGGTCTTCCCCTGACACGTGACGAGGGGCGAACGTTACTTAGTTGGGGACATAGGGACCCAAAGTTTGGCCAATGCTCTGTCCAACTTTGAGAAGTCTTCTTGAACAAGTTCTTACGCAATTTGCATGTAAATTAATAGGATTTGGCGTAAGTCATTGAATTTGTTTTTGGACTTTGTTTGGGAGAGACTGTCATTTGTTTTTGCTGTTTTCGTCTTTAGTAACTTTTGCCTGTTTAAATCCAGCCAAGTGCGAGTCGAACTCGCGCGTGAAGGGTTCCGTACCATAGTAGCCCCCTTTTATTTTAATTTATTTTTATTATTTGTTGTTATAGCGGCAACAGAAATATACACATTCTGTGAAAGTTTCAGCTGTCTCCCTATTACGGATCGTGAGATACAGCCCGCTGACAGACGGACGGACGGATGGATGGACGGACGGACGGACGGACGGACAGCGAAGACTTAGTAATAGGGTCCCGTTGGCTACCCTTCGGATACAGAACCCTAAAAAAAGTTTTTAAATCACTGAGCGGTCAAAATATAAAGAGAATCGGCTGATGGTCTACCCTATTGTAGACTGCCTCGTTGGTCTAGCGCTCGCAAGATCTACTGCTGAACCCATGCCCAGCAGTGGTGGCTGGCGCAGGAGCACCCATGTCCTCCTGGGTTCAATTCTCAGGTCAGGCAAAGTGATTACGGGTTTTTCCATTAGGATTTTCTAATAAGCAGTTAGCACGCAAACTGGATTTATGCCCGAATTTATGACGCCAGTCACGACAGACCCGCCTACTTCATGGGACTTCAACATAACTGACGAAATGTGGAAATACTGAACACCTTTGACTCTGTGAAAAATACAGACATTGTATTGTATTGTATGTGTCGGATCCGGTCATTAGTAGGCACTGGTGACATGACGCGACCTACTTACCAGTCTACCCACAACACAGCGTGCTTCTACAGAGCCCTGATGTTCAAGTCGAGGGAGGGCGACAGTCAATGTCTGATCGCGGCGGAGTTAAGACGTCTTGGAACTGTACCCGATTCGTTGTGCCCCGTGTTATTGTGTTAAGTTGTAATCACAAGTAATTCTTAGTTTTGCTAGAAACAGTGTATCACACCCAGTGTGTTTTCATAGCACGAAACCCATCGTCTGCCCACATGATGTACGAGCCTAACGGAATAAATCCTGTCATATCCGACATATGTATTTATTCGATATCAATTTTTGGTTCAGCTCTCCTAAAATAAGCTGCTATATCTCCCGTCCGTATGTCTCCATGTAAGTTGAACTCCTAGCCGCAGCTCGCAGTTTTTGCGAGCGATATAATAAATTATGTTAGGTTGTTATTGTCCTACTATGGTATCTTAACTTCGTGGTACCATTTGCTCAAGTTGGTCCTTGTGCTGTTATTTATAAATGCTCTTTGGTCCTATTGTTCGCGGTGTCAGTCTCTGCTCTTCTAGCGTGAGATACACCATCGCTTAGATGTTTTAATTACTTGTTCTCTGAGAGTTAATGAAAATCTTCTGTCGTTGATGCTGTGGGAGTGGATTTCGAGGTTGCTTGAGTGTGTTTGTTTTTTTTTATTGTGGTTTTAGCATCATTTTCTTCGTCTATGTCTTGTATTATTGTTGACCACAGTTCTTTCTGGAAATCTGTAGTATGCTGTAGATTTTCTCTGTAGTACTCTGGATTAGTGCCCTGTTGATGGCAATAGGCTCGTCGCGTATGCGACTTAAACATAACTGACGAAAAGTCGGTATACCATAGTAGGTACCACCTCTGTCTGCATTGAGATTTTATAGTGTGATGTTATGTTAATATTTTTATATCTTACTCTCAGTATTCGCTTTCAACTTCACTACTTCTTTTTTTTTTTTATTATGAGCCATAAATACACAACAAACTGTTACTAACACACATCTATTTTTTAAATGTTGCAGCTGCTGACATAGGGGCCTTTTGGCCTCATACAGGACCTATATAAGGTCTAACTATTCATACACGAAATATTGTCAGGGAATCATCTAACGGCTATAAACAAAGCCATTTCAAGGGATTTTTTTTAATCTGAGTATATTTTTTTATAAAAATAAATAATTTAAAATTACTTGACGCAAAATAAATACTGGCTCCTTATTTTTAAGCATCCATTACGGTAGTTTACTACGTCGTATTTACCTACTGGCATTATTAGAATATGGGAGTAAAGGTTATACGCAAAAAGTGTCAAAAAATTTTAGAATTATAATAATTTCGTAAAAAAAAACTCAGATATTTTTTTTTTCGTTGCTATGGCGACTTTACGACTTATAGAAGTTACTCTTAAGATATTTCGTGTATGAAAAGATAGACCTTATATAGAGTGGAACGGACACCGATGCGAAATTGGTTACCGCGTATTCACTAAGGAACATCATTCTGAGGCGATAGTCCTCGCGCGCCTGCATGAATGGGGCGCGGAGGCACTACGTCGGGGGGAAACTCCGGTGCCGCGGCAAATTGCCGCTCAGCGGACAGACCTCCGGTGTGATCTCATTGCGACATGGAGAGAGCGACTGTTGCAACCCCGTGCAGGGCACGATACCATAGTGGCGATAAGTCCCCTCTTTGAGAAGTGGCTAGAGAGGCGCCACGGTGCCCTCACCTACCGCTTGACGCAGATCCTCACCGGGCACGGTTGTTTCGGGAGGTTCCTGCACCGAATCGGGCGGGAGGAAACGCCCGGGTGTTTCCACTGCGAGGATCGTCCGGAGGACACGGTGGAGCACACCGTAGAGGTCTGCCCCGCTTGGGCGGAGCACCGCCGTGTCCTTGTAGCGGCGATTGGCGGCGGCGATCTCTCGCGTCAGGCCCTGGTTCAAGCCATGGTCCGGAGCGAGAGGGAATGGGAAGCCGTCACCACCTTCTGTGAAGCAGTCATGCTAGTAAAGGAGGTGGCGGGACGTGAGAGGGAAAGAACCTCACGTCCCAGCCGCCGTGGGAGACGCCCTGGGCGTCGGGGGTCACGTGGTGGCTCCCGGCCACCGTAGGCGCGGGCCTGTGGACGGCGAGTTATGGGCTAGCTCGCCGTCCGGCCGTCTTATGACGACAGGCCGTGTCGACGGCGCGTTCGAGTTCCACGCGCACCTCAAAGAGATGTCAGCAACCGAGTAGGAGTCCGCATGGGCCGATGCCTGCCAGAGCTGCGGGAGTGTTCAAAAGAGACACCGTGGCCCTGGAACACAAAGGGCAAAGAAGGAACATGGATGGGTTTTAGTCAGTACAAGTCTGACACTCCCTTCCGCTCCGCCCAGAGTGGAGGGGGTCATTTGATGATTTCCAATCCAAAAAACACGTAGATATTTATCATCGGTTATAATAAAAAACAGCTGTTTCCTACAAAACTGTAATACCTACATGGCTAAATGTAAGGAACAGCTGTTTTTTTCTTATAATTACCGAAGAAAAGTTTCTATGTGGCCCGGCTCCAAATGATGTACAATGACTGAATGTAACCGTTTTCGCGTCGGTGTTCCCTTCCACCAAGTATTAGTTAATTATTTTTAGTAAGCCTCAATTTTTTAAATTTAGTTTTCGTATTTCCTTTATTTTCTTTTTCATATTTTGTTGTTGGTCCTCTGTCAATCCATTAAATACGTTTTCTTTATTTCTTAAAGTACACAATATTACAATTCCATAGTTACTTGAGTACAACCGCACGCACCGCTAACTTTTCGATTCAACTTTTTCCATTGTCACGTCTTTGTGTACACCTTCAAACTATTATAATTCTGTGATGAATTCGAGGTAATGTATTCTTTGATGCTCTGCATATTGCTAACTACATTGTTGTAATTCTTGGATTTAAAGTAATTGGTTGGAGATAGTGTAATATTTGAATGTAAGCTTGTAAGTATGTCAATTTTGAGCTTACTGGTTAAACTATGTGGCTTTAAACCCTTTTGGCGACTTTGAAAATTACGCGATTGTTGTAATTCTGGGACTTAAAGTATTTGGTTGGAGATTTTTAGTACTTAGTAGTAAAACTATGTGACTTTTAAAACTATTAGCGACTTTGAAAATATAACATCACGCCTGTAATCCCCAAAGGGTTAGGCAGAGGTGTACCTAATAGTACACCCACGTTTCGCAAATTATATTTAAATCCCATGTAATAGGGGATGAGCCGATTGTCATCAACCGGGCACAAATCCAGATTCCGTGGCTGCTACTGAGAAATTCCTGATGGAAAAACCCAAACACTGCACGAGCCAGGAATCGAACCCTCATGCTCAGCAGTCGCGGTTGCGACCACTCGACGAACGAGGCAGCAGTGGCGAAGGTTCCATACAACTCGATTCCTACCGGCTTCCCTTTGAAAATGGCACAGTCAGTATTCTATAGACAAATAATATAATCACATTAAAGATATGTACTCCGGCTTTCTTCTTCTAAAAATTGACCCTTCGCTACTGCGAGGCAGTCAATTGTTTTTTTTTATACCCTCAAATTGAACGCAACCGATTATTTGTTTTTTCTTTTGGGTATTCAAACCGTCAAGGTATATTTTACCAACTCGGTAGCTATTTTGAATTTTAAGAGGCAGAGCCCTAGTTTCAAATGCCTTACCTAGTCCCTGTCAATTGGGACTTAATATTGTGTTCCACTAAATATAGTATCACTGGCTGTCTTGTATCACCTTTCCAAGAAAACAGGTGTGATATTAACACGAGTTCTAGTCTATAACATAATAGAATCTTCATAAAGGACCAAAAGTTCTTCAGAATTCACTTGAAATTCTAAACGTAATATTTGTGTATTATGTTTTGGAACTCAACTGGATATCTGTGTTCTCATATAACATAGATAGGTTCTAGAGAATATAAGGAGTACTACATACTAGTTCGAGTCGGCACTTTTAATAAAGGGTGGTTCATTGTTATGTAAAAGAGCGCATCTCGCCATCAAACCTAAAAGTTTGCCGAGTTTAGAATTAAGCAACACCTCTGTACTCTCTCATTAAATAAATAATTTTAAAATTAAATGGTTTTTTTAAGCAGTGTTAGCTTAGTGCTGTGACCGTCGGACTGGTCACAAGTTCAAACCCAAGACACGAATCTCTGATTTTTCGGATTCATGTGCGTATTGTATGATTATCACTCCACTCACTTCGGTGATTGGAAAACATCGCGGGAAACCAGCATGCCTGAGAGATATTTCTCGACGGCATGTAAAGCCAAGTCAGAGGCGGCATAAAAACTCTGACACCAGGTTAGGCACTAAACACACGATAAAGAATTGATTAATTGATGAATAAACTGCTTTGTCGGTCTATTAGTCGACTGCTGAGCACGAGGTCCTGGGTTCAGCTGAGTGGGAAGGTCGGGCAAAGTGTTATTGGGTTTTTCCTTTAGAAATTTTTCAGTAGCAGCCACGGAGTTAAGGTTCCTATTAGGTACACCTTTGCCTAAACTTTCGGAGGTTACGGTCGTGATGTTATGTTGATGAGTAAAAAAGCCGACCCGAAGGATAGATAACTCATGTAAGACTTTGATTCAGTGCCGGTCGGCAAACTTATTGCGGCATTTACCATTGCTGAATTATGTGCAGGTAGGCTCGGCACAATTCGACCTAGCGGCTTTTAAATTTCAATAATGCCGCCCGGCATCACATACTGCAATCGACCGAATCGTGGCGAGCCGAATATATTGTGTGTAGTGCCCCTAAGTTATAATGATTATTCTCTTCGATATTTTGAGTGGAAAATGGAAATACGTTTCTTACGTGTTACTGTAAGGGCATTTGCTCTGCCAGGGCTGCGGGACTCTGCCAGGGCTGCGGGACTGTTCGAAAGAGATACCGTGGCCCTGGAACACAAAGGGCAAAGAAGGAACATGGATGGGTTTTAGTCAGTACAAGTCTGACACTCCCTTCCGCTCCGCCCAGAGTGGGGGGGGTCATTTGATGATTTCCCATCCAAAAAAAAAGAAAAAAAGAAAGGGCATTTGCTTGAGATTAATATAGAGAATCGTCACGTTTCAGAGATATGAGCTATAAATGTTAAAGTCCATTCACTGGTGGCATCATCAACACAGCTTTGATAGCCTATATCTCGGAAAAGTGACACTTTACAACTTTTTGTTTTATAAAAACTGATTTGTATTGATATCAGCTATCGATTAATATAGGTTTTAAGCGTGGCCGCAACTTTAAAAAAAAATTTAAATGGCGCTAGTTAGGCCGGCCAGGCTTCAAACAATAATCTTCCAAGTCCTTTGCATAAGCATAATTAGCCTATAATGTTTCCACTGCTGGGACGCAGGCCTCCTCTCTGTGTGAAGGAATGGGCTATAATCCACCACGTGGGCCCAGTGCGGGTTGGTAGATGTCACATGTCTTCGAATTTTTGGTTCTAGGACATGCCGGTTTCCTCACGATGTTTTCCTTCACCGTTTTGAGAGCAGTGGTGATGAAATAAATTACACAAAGTAATGCGCCTGGCTGGGTTCGAACCCACGACTTACTGCTCGTAAGTCGGGGCCGCCACCACTGGGCCACCGCTGCTCTTCCACCACCAAGTCCTTTGAAAAAGCTTAAAGTTTAAAGCGTAGCATAATCATCGCGAATCATCAATCACGAGAATGGAACCCCAGCCCCCTACATATACAGTAGCAGTCCTACCTACCACACGCCGATTACCTAATTCGCTGCCCATCGAGCTCGTGGATGTGTTTTAATTGTAAATGTGTTGTTTATGGTAGTCTATGTTTATTAAGTGATTTATATGTGTATTCATGGAAAGTTGTATGTGGATTTATATCTGGAAAATAAAGATTTCATTCCATAATCAGCATCCCATCCATTCCAAATAAATAAAAATAAATAAATAAATAAATTCTGTTTCCATCTCCATGCTGAGAAACAGGCTTTACCTCCGTGAGAGGTCCAAGAGCCCACTTTTATCGGATGTTACCATGTCTTCTAAGTTTTGGTTTCAGAACGCGTGGCATGACCACCGTAGAAACGCGTTTTCACAGATCAACAAAAGAAATCTGTAATTTTGTCGATTCTTCCGTCGACAAAACCCGTTGCTACGGTGGTAATCCTACGCGCGTAGGACATGATTCAGTTATAAGTACGATCTTCAAAAAACAACAATAGTTAAGCAGGGTTCCAATACACTACTGTTAATTAAAATCAATTTCATAACTATGTTATCCAATCAAAGACTTGAATTATATCACCTACTTCGGTCATGAACTATAAACAATTTACATAACATAACACAACATCACGCCTGCAATCCCCGAAGGGTTAGGCAGAGGTGTACCTAATAGTACACCTACATTCCGCCAGTTATGTTTGCAAGCCCATGTAATAGGGGGCGAGCCTATTGCCATCGAACGGGCTCAAATCCAGACTCCGTGGCTACTACTTAGAAATTCCTGATGGTTAAACCCAATAATACTTTGCTCGACCTGGGAAAGGAACTCAACACCTCATGCTCAGCAGTCGCGCTTGCGATTACTGGACCAACGACGCAGTCCAGGCAGTGAAAACAATTTACAACCAAGAAATTATCATCTCCCAACTTCCTTCAGCAATTCAAATGACAATTAACTTAGATTTCTATTCCTTGCTTTATTTACATGAGTTCAAATTATCACACGAAGGCAGGAAGCCGTGTTCTCTGTTCAGGCAATTATCAGGATAATTTAGGGCTACGCGTCGCATAGCCGACCCGTCCTACGCGGGCGCATAAACCTGCGACTTTATCGCGTCTCGCGACTTTACGATTATGCGCAGCTCTAAAAATAACGACAGTCGCGCGATCTACACGGAATTTTAATTATTTTGCACGTTAGGTCCGAACGGTGTCGAATATACAGTTGATTTTTGCATAGGGTTGCCGATTTCAAATTAGAAAAATCCTGACAAAAAGCCGGACATTGGCAGAAAACTCTTCTTTATAATCATTGTTTTATTCTATTGTCATTTGTTTTTTTTTATGTACCCTAAGAATTTTCTGTCGTTGTTAAGTCCGGACAAAGTCTGGATACTGCTATATACTATACTGTTAGCCTGCATCGTCCCACTGCTGGGCAAAGGCCTTTCTCCCAATTACTTCCAGTTGTTTCGATCCAAGGCCTATGTGGACCACTGATGGCTTGTCTTGTCCAGCTCGGCCCACCATCTTCTACGAGGTCTGCCACGAGGCATGCCCAATGAGCTGTGGGCTAAAATAGCCACTTTCTGGAGCCCTGACACACCCAGAAGTCTGGATAGAGGGCTAAAAAGCCGGACGGATGGTGACCCTGTTTTTGCATCTTATTTGGTATTTTGATTTCCATATATGCGTTTCGCGTTTTATGGAGTTCGTTGTGGGCATTGATTTCATGTGAAGTGTTTTTTTTTAATGTCAATCGATAACTTTGCCGTTTAGAATACAGATGATATTAAGATGTTATCTTTGGCATAAAACTGAGGATTCTTGTGATCGGATTACTGTGATTGTCTGTACGCACGACGGCCGATCAAGCTATACAAAACCAGTTTATGCGGATCTCTCATTATATAGGAAATCTATACAAAGCGAGGCCAAGTTACACTGAAAATGTACAGCTTCATGTGCCGCCGTGTGTACGTATATTCTGATTATTTTCCTGTTCTTTATTGGGCCCATAAACATATTATTTACAAACATTTTGACCAGCACTACTGATCAAGCCTTGCTTTGTAAATACTGGTTTTCAACTGGATCCAAATGTACGAGATGTCGCAACATACTTGGGAATAGGCAAGTCAGATGACGATATGTAATGAGCTACCCTCAGTTTTGATGCGATGTCACACACCCGACTGCCTTTCACGTCAGCCCGATGGATACCCGAAGTAGCCCGAAGTACTCCACTGTTCGGGGTTCAAGATTGTTGAGTCGTGTCTCCAGGACTCCTCAAGCTTCACTGCCTCAGCGGTTTTCTGGTGGTCGCCGTGGTTGATTCGGAACTGCAGAGGTTGGGAACAGTGTGGCGAAATTGACCCAAAAAAAACACCGATACTTTGACACCTTAAGATTTATACATAGACATCCTAAAAGCCTTTTCTGAAAGTGTCTGCGGTAATCGCAGCCACAAAAAAAGTCTATGGTCTGTACGTCAGAAGTGCGATAACGAGTCGGAGACGCTTCGTCATCTGCGGCTACTCGCGGCTTGGATCCTCGCCAGGGCACGAAGTGCTACGATTTTAAAGTCCAGTCTCACTAATGCGATCGAGCTATTCTTTTTCTGAAAAGATTCGATTTTTAAACGTCTTGAGATGTCAAAGTGGTCTCTTCGTCTTCGGATTTTGAAGTCGAGTGTTTGAAATTGGAACGTTTGGTTTGTGTGGTTTTAAAGATAAGTTTTGCGAAACGTTTGATGTGAGTTTTCAGACGTTTGGGTTACATGGAAGATTTTTGTTTACTTTATCAAGTAACACTCAAATGACAAAAGGGCCACTCTAGGCGAAGCGTTTGATAAATAGGGACTGAGTTAAGTACAAAGAAAATGTTAGACAGTTATTATTTAAAAAAATGGCGACTGCAAAAAGGTTAATTTTAGAAATATTAAAAGGAAACTTTTTCAAAACAATTTAAAAAGTTATACATAACATGACATCACGCCTGTAATCCCCGATGGGTTAGGCAGAGCTGTACATCCATATTTCGCCAGTTTTGTGAAAAACTCAGACTGCTAATATTAAACAAATAAGTAAGACTAACTTAACAAAACCAAACGGAACTTTATCACCATACAAAACGCGCTAACAGAATCACCCCGTAAACAGTGTCAACGTGTAATGGATACATTTAACAGGAACTTGCAATTTATGCAAGAGTTTCAGCATAAATTTCAGCGGATGCCACTGAATACGGTCTCGGCTGCCGTTCTCTAATTTTAATACTCAACAGATTTCTCTGACGCGCCAGTTTTTAGATTAATGCTGTTCTTCGATTTGTAGGAGCCATGCGGGCCTGTGGACGGCGAGTTATGGGCTAGCTCGCTGTCCGGCCGTCTTATGACGACAGGCCGTGTCGACGGCGCGTTCGTGTTCCACGTGCGCCTCAAAGAGATGTCAGCAAATAAGTAGGGGTCCGCATGGGCCGATGCCTGTCAGGGCTGCGGGACTGTTCGAAAGAGATACCGCGGCCCTGGAACACAAAGGGCAAAGAAGGAACATGGATGGGTTTTAGTCAGTACAAGTCTGACACTCCCTTTTGCTCCGCCCAGAGTGGGGGGGGGGTCATATGATGTTTCCCGATCCGAAAAAAAAAAAAAAAAAAGGCTTTATTATTGTGTCACACCTCTGTCTTACGCTTCGGTGAAATAAAGGTGCTTCTTAAATGTCTGTACAAGCACAGTTCTAAGACGAATAGACCCCCGTACTATTCAATCCATCCATCAGCACAATGCTTTGAGTGCTTTCCATCGAGTCCTACCGTAAAACGTGATTTTTCACCCCAAAAAAAAAGTCGATTCCCAGTAATAATTTTTGCGTAAAGTTACTCAGTTCGATGTACAGAATGCTTGGTTGACGGATATGTGAAGGGTCTGTTTACACCCTGTATATTTTAAAACGTTGTTTTTAAAATTGTTTTTTTTTTTGCTATAAGGTTGTTACTTTTGTATTTTACACAGTCGCTGTAGCAACACGCGTATCGCTTCAGCGTGTAGGTCGTGGCCACCCTGGAAAGGGAATACACACACAAAATGCAGCTTGTAATGAACATCTCGAACACTTCTGTCGTAAAATCTAGGCAAGACCTAGGCCGCATCATCACTTCAAATCAGGCGAGTTCCTCCCAAAGGCCTATTTAGTGTCATCATCAGATTCATGATGTTCCTGACCTTGTCCCATGTTATTTGGGGTCGGCCCAACACTTTTTTCTTCCATTTTCTCCTGTCAATAGTAGTAGTTAAAAAAAAAAACTCCTGACAAATTTAATCAACCAACCGTATGCCATTTTCTGGACATCATCTGCCTAGCCTTTTCCCAACTATATTAGGGCTTCCAGCCTAACCGGATGCAGCTGAATACCAGTATTTTACATGGAGCGACTGCCTATCTGACCTCCACACCTCAGTTAGTACTGGGTAATACGATAGCCCTTGATAAGACTGGTTGTCAGACTTTTGGGCTACTGACTACCTAACGACTGTCAAAGATCTACAAATGACAGCCGGAGCCAACGACTTAACGTGCTTTTCGAGGCACGCAGGAAACTCGGTTTGTAATGGGCGGTCACCCATCCACAGACCAACCTAGGCAAGCACGGCTTAACCTAAAGATCGAATCGAGCGGCTGCTATTATTTAGCCACGAGCTCCTCTATGCCATTTTCTGGACGTCACATCTTAAATCCAACAATACCTTATTTGTTGAACATAAAGGAGAAAACACCATTACGATGTTCATCATTCCGTTTTATTTACTTAAGTGTAACATTCTTCCTGTAGTAACCTCACACTACCAAGGTCAACCTCCAAATCCTATTCATAAGCATCTGTCCCGTAATCAGGTCACCCCGCCCACTACGACACACATAAACCACTTGTGGTCAATTCCCCTCATTTCCTTTGTGGTCGAGACAAGAGAAAATATCAATGTATCAGCTAATTTCTTTTGCGAAGCTTGTGGGGAAAACTAATTGGTATTGGATATATTTGTAACCAGATATTTATTATTGTTCTTGAGAGCTTTGAGTGTTATCGGCGTTGACTTTTCTGCTCGCCATGGTAATTTAATTGTGGTGTTAAAAAGTTGGCTTAAAAAGGGGTTTGCTACAGCCTGTATTTTGAAGTGAAGTGGTAGGAAATAGAAATAAACTTTGAGTTAAGTTCTTCTTTTTCTTTCGTGTTGATGGTACGATTTGATTACATTTCTTGGGCTCAGTATGTGGTCACGTTAATCAGGGAGTCTGTGGCGTCTTTTAGGTCTTCTAAAGTGCAGGTGATGGGACATTTCGGACACTCCAGCAAGTAGGACAGCGTCCGAGTTAAGTTGTGAGAATCTCAAATAACTGCAGAAATGTTTATTTCACTGACGTTATTCTCATTGAATTTGAAGAAATCGTTTTTGGTCCTTAGGAGCGCAACTCACTACGACCACTTTATTTAAAGATTCCTTTAATTCGTCGGCTGAATCTTTTTGTATTTTTTATTTAGCCCGTAATGTCTCCTGGGGGGGCAAAGGCCTCCCCTCCATTCCTTCCACTTCTCACGATGGTGTGCTTCTTCTCGCCAATTCGCGAGGAAGCCATCCAAGGCGTCACGCCCGTGGAGCTGTCTCAGGGATCCAGTCTTGCGATATTTGAGCCCACGACTGTGCGGGCACATGCACATGGCCTACTCAGTTCCATTTTAGGGTGTTACCAAACCGATCGATCGATCGCCGATCACCAATCGATCGATGGCAGAAATGACGACGATCGATCAATTGGTGTAGTAGAAACTTTCGATCGACGTCGACTTATCCATTCTACCATCAATCGATGGGCTCGATCGACGATCGATCGATTGGTGTGGTAACACCCTTAGTCTCGCAGCTTTATAAGTTACGTCGGCGTCGGCTGAAACTTAATAATTAAAAAAACAACTATTCTTATAAAATCAAGAAGACTAATTAAAAACCATATTGTCCAACTTCATCTAAGATTGAATACACAAACTCTAAACCCTTAACACTTGCAAGTTTCTCGCTTAAAAACGGTCTTGCAGGAATGCTGTTAAAAATGTACACAGCGCAGCTCGGTCGAGAAGTTTTTAATTAGCTGCAAGTTCTCACATTGTGGAGGTTTTAGCTTTACTCTGCTCGAATAAATGCTGGTGACAGTGTCATCTTTATTGTAGTTCTCTTCTTCTTTAAACTATTAGAGCGAAGGCTACGATTTTTCTCCGTAATTCTTGCGTGCTGAAATCAATTTTGTTTCTTTCTAACTTCGTATCATTGTGATAAAATTTAAAGTTATAGTCATCGCTCGTGTAAGGGATTTGTTCAGCAATCGCCCGCTAAGACATACATGTTTGCGCACGTGGAAATTCTAAACAGGTCCTCAAGATTTCCTAGAATGAGAATTTACCCCTTTAGAAACAACCACAACTATGGCCACCTTAGGGTTTTACCTCACCAATCGATCGACCGCCGATCACTAATCGATCGATGGTAGAAATAACAACGATCGATCAATTGGTGTAGGAGCAACTGTCGATCGTCGTCGACTTATCCATTCTACCATCAATCAATGGCCTCGATCGACGATCGATCGATTGGTTTGCTAACACCCTTAGAAAAGTAAAGTAACATACTTAGAACTTAAGAGAAAAAGAATTCTCTTAAAAATATTTTTTCCAAAGACAGCGGAGGCTTCATCTATGCTACATTACGTCCAATTTCTCGTACAACACCAAAAATAATTCAAACTAAATATTAAAGACGTTACTCCCAAATACATCTTTATAGGCAGCCATATAATTTTTCCAACATTTTCCCTCTCCGATAACACAAATATAATATAAAGAGATTGACCAATGCCGTGGAAAATTAAATGATGTCCATTCTCAAATACCCAGAAAGATATCGCGATAGGATCCCGGAGGGTCATCACGCTTAAGAGCCCTTTTCTTAAGAATTTCTTACGGAATTTATCATCTCAATTGGATTATGTATTGCTGGATATCGATGTTATCGAATGTCGGATGATTCCGAAAATTGTTCCGGATCCTGTTCTGCTGTTCTCGGGATTATTGGATTGCAGTTATATTTTGGGGTTGTCTGGACCATTTAACAGATGTACGGATCAAAAGTATGTCCATTTACTTACTTACCTATAGAAGGAGAAATCTGCCAATTGTTTAATTGTGTCACAATTGCTGTGATAATACCGACATGTCAGTGAGGATCCAGTGACTGCAAAATTGGGCTATACATTTTTTCGTGTTTTCGATATTGGA
Source organism: Noctua janthina (assembly GCA_963576755.1). Classification (NCBI taxonomy): domain Eukaryota; kingdom Metazoa; phylum Arthropoda; class Insecta; order Lepidoptera; family Noctuidae; genus Noctua; species Noctua janthina. The sequence continues at coordinate 9,161,645 of OY755075.1, read as the reverse complement.
CCCAAGGAGAAAGTTGTTCAGTTTGATGGTCTGCAGCATATCCTTTCATATGACTGTACCCTTTCTGTTACACCCTGTATATTGTGAATGTTAATATACAGGGTGGAAGGGACACCGACGTACAAACGGTTAGAATTTATTCATCGGTAATTAAAAAAAAATGTGGTTTCCTACAAATGTGCAATACCTACTTGTGATTTCTTCATAAATTACCTTTAAAAAAATTCGATTTGCGGGGGTCCACTAGAATTTTTTTAAAGGTCAATATACGGGATTGTCTCCACCGATCACGTTATCAGATTGTGTTAGACACGGATCACGGCGAGTTGTATCCACTACCGTGATCCGGACTATGTAGGAACATGGATGGGTTTCAGTCAATGCAAGTCTGACACTCGGGGGTCAGAATGGTGAATTGAATACGTGGTAACCGTTTGTGCGTCGGTCGGTGTATTCCACCCTGTATGTTGATGATTCAAAAACTTGTTAGCTTTAGTTTCTTACTCAGCACGAGTAGACAGAGAAAACAGAAGAAAAGTGACAATATGAAGGACAATCATTAAACTTGCGAAGCATAAACCATAAAGAAGTCTGCACCACATTCCATCCAGTAATTTAGCCTTCCCAAAGTTCCATGGTATTAAATTCTCAATCGTAAATCGAGCCCAAAAAGGACCTAGTAAGACCGAAAAATAATAAAAACAGTTTAACTTAAAAAACGTAAGCCGAGAAGGGCGTAAAAAAGGAAAAAAGATAAATAAAGCCGCAAGACAATACTATGCAAATGTTCGCCCGCGACTGGCCGAATGGTCGAATATAGTGCGAAATATTAAGCGTGTATTGACACTTAGGATGTGTGCACATTGGCGACTAGTTTATTTTTAAAATTTAATTTAAAGGCCAGGATGGTTCGAGGTGGCACAGGACCACACGAAGTATTCTAGATCTTACACTAAAAGATCGGGTAAGGAATACGATCATACATTTCATCATAAGAATAACTGACTGAAAATGGTATTGGCTTGAACACATACATCTGATGCCAGTCAGACGACCAATGGACTGAACTCACGTCTCAATGAATCACTTTAAATGGCGAGCAACATTGCTTTAGACCAGACGGAGATGGTAAAATGAGCACAGGCTTCTTTTTTTTTTCTAGCCTTTTCTCTGTCCCACTGCTGGGCATATGCCTCCCTCCACTCCTTCGATTTCTCTCGAACCCGCGCGTCCCCCTTCCAGTTCTGACGGAACCTGTCCAGTTTGTCATCGCCATCTCCTTCGTGGCCTGCCGCGGCCCCGCTTAACCGTTTCAGGGCACCAGTTTCCTGCTATTTTGGCCCACAAGAACTGACTTATCACCTTTAAATAGAAGGAATTGGAAAGAGAGTAGGGAAGCCTTTCTCTGACAGTGGGACATGTCATCATTTTTCTCCCATATTAATTGGAATCCGCGAAAAACGTTGGTTTCGTCCACTCTTCTCTGTTAGTCGTCACGATATCGTTTACTTCTTGCCAGTGGGTCATTCCTGCAAAATAGTTTGTTTCTTAGATGTTCCTCTGACCCAAAACTTGAAAACGATGAATTTATTGTGGTTAATTTATAAGGTGCTAAATATAAGCTCATATTGACACAGTGGTCTGCGCGTGTACAATGACGCCATATTGTTTTAGGAGAGTTTGTGTGTTTTGGGGGGAAGCGCTGTGACTTTGTGATGAGGTTTACCTACAGTAAGGTAAGTAAGGTAGAACAGTTCTCCGTAGAAATGGGGGATTGGAGAGGGTTGACAAAATAATGTACACTTTCACGGTATTTCTGGAGTCCAAGGCACATATTCAAACTTATAATGATGATGATGGCATCTATCCGATTTCGGCCACAGTCGCATTTGATGGCTTTCTAGGGTGATTGTCGAGAACTTTGTTGTGCTGCTCTGTCATGTGCTCTCAAGTGGCTAGCATATCCAACTTTGGCCGTAGAACTCCGAGCACAAGGTGTAGGTGGTCTAGCTTTAAGGTCATCATGTTTTAATTCTAACTGCGACCTACTTCTTTCTCCAAAGGCGTTGACCTGCCGATGCACATGACGTCTCCACTCGGGCCGATTTTGAGCCAATCAGGTTATAACGTTCCCTCGGCTGTGGAACAAGTCTCCTCTCTGTGAGAGGGAAGAGCCGAAATCCTCTACTCCGATCCACCGCGATCTTTTCGCAGATTAGCAGTATAAGCGCTACACCCTTACAATGGCAGTGCCTTTCATGTTGACAGTTCATCAACATTTATTGATTAAAACATAATAAGAAGCAATGAATTAAGAATTTCTTTAAAAACCCTTGAGATTGTATAGAAAATATGTGATTCCTTTGAGGTACTGCTGACTTAACCTTTTACTGTTACAAACTATTTTTGGAGCCATGGACAGCTTAAAACACCGTTTAGCTGAACTTTTTCAACCGAAACTTTCGACTCCGAAAAAAAGTCGTACATGTGAACAAATCCTTACACACCAGCGACAAAAGCCGAAACATTTCACAAGTGTGCGACATAAACACGACTCGCAATTGATCGCGTCGACAAAACGACTTATTTATGCACCCGACCCCGCCCGTAAAGTATCGGCCGGGTTTGTCGCTACGTATAGCGATTTTAAAGCATTATTGTGCGGTTTTTTTTAAGATATACATTTTTATGGATGTGTGGAATCTTACGGTAGATGATATCTACATAAACTCACGCTTTCTGTCATGGGAGTAGGTAGAATACAGAACGTTAAGTGCTACATAACATAACATCACGCCTGTAATCCCTGAAGGATTAGGTAGAGGTGTACTTAATAGTTCACCCACATTTCGCCAGTTATGTTAAAGTCCCATGTAATAGGGGGCAAGCTTATTGCCATCAACCGGGCATAAATCCAGACTCCGTGGCTGCTACTGAGAAATTCCTGATGAAAAAACTCAAGAACTGAGAATCGATCCCAGGACCTCATGCCCAGCAGTCACGCTTGCGAACACTAGATCAACGCAGTCAAGTCAATGATTCTAAAATTTTCCCTTTGCTTCCTCTGAGGTATTAAGACTTTGAGCCTAGACGGATAGAAATTGTTTTCAAAGCGATTAACATATTTCTAAAGAATTTTAACAGTATTTGACGTAAGCAGTACGGTAGATTTTTAGCTTTTATTTAATGCTGATAGATTTTTTGAGGTATTTAAGTACATCATCATCTGCCTAGCCTTTTCCCAACTATATTGGGGTCGGCTTCCAGTCTAACCGGATGCAGCTGAATACCAGTATTTTACATGGAGCGACTGCCTATCTGACCTCCACAACCCAGTCAGTACTGGGTAATACGATACCCCTTGGTAAGACTGGTTGTCAGACTTTTTGGGCCACTGACTGCCTAACGACTGTCAAAGATCTACAAATGACAGCCGGGACCAACGGCTTAACGTGCTTTCCGAAGCACGGAGGAAACTCGGTATGTAATGGGCGGTCACCCATCCACAGACCAACCTAGGCAAGCACGGCTTAACCTAAAGATCGACCCGAGCGGCTGTTATTATTTAAGTACATCATTGAAGTAAAATCACCGACACGAGAAGAAGATCTGGTAGAGAATGCCTTGTGGCATTAAGTCCGCCTTTGTACCACTATTGTACATAAAGTTTAAATAAATAAGACAAAACTTTCTTATCGTACTTTAATAACAGAAATCCTAAATTAATTCCCTAACACGTCAGAACCAAAAATCCTTACAATATAACCTGCAGAGATAATTCTATTTTAAGATACATGCTGATCCAGAAAATAAATAACCTGGCCATGCGTGTGGGCAGTATTTATCGTCGGCACTTCGTCCTGGGACGAGCAATGAATCACCCTGTATAAGGCACGCGATGCCTCGCGTTTGGGTGTTGATGGATCTCTTGTTCAAGCTACCGTCGAAGGGGTTTTCACTTTTGATTTATTTGGCAGATACGGTTATGTTTTAGAATGGATTTGACGTGGCGTGGGAGATAGTGTTTGAGTTAGTTGAATCTTTGAAAGGCAGTTTGATCCTGATAGTTTTGATTGATTTTCCTATTGGTCATTTTAGTGTTCATCGATTTCGAGTTCGAACCCAAGGGAATTTAAATTTTTCGGATTCATGTGCGTATTCTATAATTATCACTTGCTTCGGAGAAGAAAAACATCGTGAGGAAACCAGCATGTTTGAGAGATATTTCTTGATGGCATGTAAAGCGGCCCATGGGTGCCATAAAACCTCTGACACCAGGCTAGGCCAGGCACTAACCAAACGATAAAGAAGAAAGAAGAGTGCTGAATATCGGGAGCTCAAAATAATGAACAATCACGGAAGATATCCCGTAAGTGACAGTACAAGTTTAAGAGTGCTGAAATTTCAGATTTCAGTTAGCCTTCTTTTCGGAGAACATAAGTTTCGCTGTCTTTATTTTATTGTATTAGTCGTATTGACGACCTGGTGAAGACCGTTAGAATGCGTTCGATGCAAGAAACAGGAATTGATGATGTGGGACGCCTGTGGGTATCCCTTTTCCCCATATCCAGCAGTGAACGTATTTTGTCTGAATTGATGATGTATCGAGAAAAGCTATACGGTAATGCTTATATAACTATCTGATCAAATAAAGAACACCACACTGCGCTCCAGAACTTCAATTGCTGACGTAGCTCATAAAGCTGCCAAACTAAAATAGGACTAGTCAGGCCATGTCTGCCGGATGTGGACAATGCTATGGGCCTGCATATCACAAAGCTAGAGCCCTGAGACAGCTAGACGGGGTCGCAGCAGATCGAGGAGAAGATAGCGGGACGTCTTGGATGGCTTTCTCGTTAATTGGCGAGAAGAGGCGCAGCATCGAGAAAAGTGGAAGGAATGGGCAAATGTTTCCCACATTTGCCCGGAGTGGGACAGTTAGGGCTGCGGGACTGTTCAGGACTGTTGATGATTTCCCATCCGAAAAAAACAGGCTAACAAAATATGTGTTTCGGACGTGAATGATATTTTAATGAACATACTATCTGACACTGACCTGCAAATTGCAAAAAACGTAAGAAAATTTGAATTTCTACTGGCACCCTGGCGGTTCCACCTTAACTTATCCACATAAAGCAGACACCAACCTACCACAAACAACGCCCGTCTGAAAAGAGGATCCTCCCTTTTCAATAGTATAAAGAACATTCCACCTTGTTCCTGGGAACTCTGTACTTACTTTTTAACACAACCCAGATCCCCAAAATCAAAATTTCAGATACGTATCCATTCCAGTCTCCAATCACGCCTATGTACTTGCGTGAGCCAGCGAAGCATAATTTTTTCCGTCCCAGCGGTGACAGTTTCATTAAAGCCAGCCAACCATGTCCTACATTTACAAGTAAAATACTTCTGAACTGGTCGAGATGATTCTACGAAAATATAGACGAGAGAGAAATTGATGGTGTTGCCAAAATCTGCTAACATCGCTTTTCGAAGTATTCGATGTCAGTAAACAAGCCAGGTTCTGTACATATTAAATAAAATAATATGTGGCTTTATTTTATATTTGCACGCCGAAATTAAAGGCAGAATAAGGCAACAATTCTGTAAATTTTACCAACCTTATTTATGCGAATTTGATTTGATTTAAATGCTTATGCAATAAAGTTCTATCTGTATTTAGAAGGTAATAACAGTCGATCCGGTCTATCTTTAAGTTAAGTCGCGCTTGCCTAGGTTGTCGAGTTTCCACCGTGCCTCGAAATGCACGTTAAGCCGTTGGTCCCGGCTGTCAATTGTAGATCTTTGACAATCGTTAAGTAGTCAGTAGCCGAAATTCTGACAACCAGTCGTACCAAGGGGTATCGTATTACCCAGTACTGACTGGGTTGTGATGGTCAGATAGGCAGTCGCTCCATGTAAAATACTGGAATTCAGCTGGATTCGGTTTGACTGGAAGCTGACCTCAACAGCGTTGGGAAACCCAGTTATTACTGGGTAATCAATCAATCAATCATTTTATTGTCAGGTAACTGAGCCCTATAAATAAAATACACAAGATAATCTTAAACAATAATAAACCAACACATATTTAAAAAACCTTATTAAAACTATGACTATACACGTAACGTTGACGGCGGCGTCGTGTTTCGCTGCGTGGTGTCGCGTAACCGTCCTCGGAAACTTCCCTTGGTAAGACTGGTTGTCACAGACTTTCGGGCCACTGCAGTAACGTCTCTGCCTACTAGTGACTGGGCTATCTATCTTCAATGTTTGAAGCATTTATCTGGAAATCAGGGTTTTTTTGCGAGTGTAAACATTTGTTTTTGACTGCCCAAAAATGGTTGTTAAATTCGAAAACACGCTGCGAATTATTTATAGGCAAAACGACAGTGTTGTCGAGTCGATCATGCGTTATTTAAACCTGTACATTTTTAAACACTGAAAAAGCACACTTGAAAGCTGTTGCGTGTTTTGTATACGTTTTTTTATCGATTTAAAGTATTTTTCGCAAATGATAAGTTTATGGTTGATCGAAATTGTAGACTGCAAAAGGCATCTAGATACAAGTGTCCGATAGATTATCCCATCCCCAAAAATTACGAATTTCCATACAAACTTTCATACTCTGTTTAATGAAAGTTTGTATGGAAATTCAAAGGTTAAATTTAAAGGTTAGGCAGAGGTGTACCTAATAAAATACCCACATTTCGCCAGTTATGTTTAAGTCCCATGTGATAGGGAGCGAGCCTATAGCCATCAACCGGGCACAGATCCAGGCTCCGTGGCTGCTACTGAGAAATTCCTGATGGATAAAACCCAATGACACTTTGCCCGACACGGGAATCGAACCCAGGACCTCATTCTCAGCGGTCGCGCTTGCGACCTCTAGACCAACGAAGTAGCTCGCGGCGAAAGGATATAACACCTTCTCCATTTAACAATTCTTCCTTATTGCTTACCTTCGTTCCTTTTGAACCAATTTTATGCAAAATTTCTTGTTTTATAGACTAAGTCAGAGTGACTTTAAGATATTTTGTAAAATAGATATCAGAATTTCTGCTTACGGAAGAGTTTTATGAAGAAAGTATAGGGACAGTTCCAGACAAAGAGTGAATAATTCTCCGTAGTTAAAATAAGATTATGTTATTCTATAGAAAATTAGAAATACAGGTCAGCCTTCAACTTTATTTAACAACATTTTTATTCGCTACCTATTTTCCTGTTTGAATATCAAAGGAAAGCTTATTTATTAACCTAAGAATAAAAGAGTTCTTTTACAAAACTTCAAGAGAAATAAATAGAAATAAAATGTCGAGAAAATTCAGGATCTTTCACAGAAGTTGGTCAGGAATTCTCTAAGTAAACAAAAAAATGTTTTTTACCTTCTAAACACTGAAGCAACTTTTGAAGAGTTATTCATCTTTATGAAAGAAAACGTGGACCGATGACCTGGTAAAGGTTGCAGGGATCCGCTGGATGCGAGACGTACGGGTCCGGTCAATGTGGCGACACTTGGGGGAGGCATATGTCCAGCAGTAGACGTCTTTCGGCTGAAATGATGAAAGAAAACATGTTGTAATTTTATTATTTTTAATAAGTTTTCGTAAATAACTGGCACTGAGCTATAACATATATTTCCTCCGGAAAGGACCGCGGTTCTTACCAAAGGATATCGTATTACCCAGCACTAACTGGGTTGTGGAGGTCAGCTAGGCAGTCGCTCCGTGTAAAATACTGGTATTTAGCTGCATCCGGTTAGACTGGAAGCCGACCCCAACATAGTTGGGAAAAGGCTAGGCAGATGATGAAAGGACCGCGGTTACAAGGACCAATTTATTATTAAGAAAAATCTATCTAGCTAAGTGAACCGGTCTAAGACTATTCTTTTCCAGATTTCTACTCTATATTTGTCTTATGTTATTTTCAATATTTTACTTAAATTTTGTTTTCTTTTTTGTTTCAGGTAAGTTTCAGAGGCTGAATTCATTGAAAAATATCCATTTGCATTGTCTTGTAAGTATTTTAGCTTTAAACGTATTTAGTAAAGCTATGGATATGCTTTTATTTTGACATTATTACCGGTAAAAGATTTTTTTTTGTCCAACCAAGTAAGGACAGATTTTTTCCTCACACCATCCAAAAATAATACAGTACCTATAGATTTTTTATCTCTCTCATATTATATGAGCCTTAAATGATACCATATTTTTAACACGTACTAAACCATATCTTAGTCAGACTAATCAAACTTTAAATACAACCTAAAATCATCACTCGTTAGGTCGAAAATCGAATAGCAAGCCAACTCAATGAAATGCCCATAAGGATCACGATTACGTATTCAAGTTTCGTCATAAGAACAATAATATTCCATAAACATAACGTTTTTATTATATGATACATGTTGTTATGGGAATAAGCTATCATTTATGTAAGGAAAGTCACAATTTACGAGCTTTTTATACACACAATATTGTTTTATGTAAGTACTGTATATATTTTTCCTTTTATTTACAGGAAGTATTTGATAAAGCGAGTTCCGTTAAATGAATCGATCAATCAATGTTATTACCAATTGTTGGCTTTCTGCAACTTTCAGTATTCTTAGAAAAAACTTATACTAGGGATGGGGAATTTTTAGATTTAAGCACAAAGAATTTTTTTTAAGAAAACTACTGTTACGATTGTAACGATCTACAATTTACAAAAAGAAACAAGCGCGTGATAATGTCTAATATAATATGAGAAAAGACAATAATCTTAATGGCAAAGTTATCACACCAGCCCCCGTAGCATGGCGTTTATCTATCTCTATTCTTCAAGAATCGACAAAACTGTTTCTATACAACTCGACATGTCTTCTGCCCGAGCACGCGGCGAGCCGTAGACTCGAGTTTTCACGAAGACAAAGACATAGGAATTCTTTCCTTAGCAACGGATAAGTAGCTAGTGATTTGGAAGAAGAAGACATGCTGCGCCGACCCCAAATGAATTTGGATAAGGGCAAGAGAATGATGATGTTAGATCCACTAATAAGGTTGCCTATTATTTTTACAAGGTAGTTGAAAGGCGTACCTAACCTGAATTGAACTTACTTTAACGAGAACAGGCAGACCCTGTGATGTGCTAGGAGACAGATCCTGGCTCAGCTCCCTACACAAATATTGCACCATCTCTTTACTTATCTTATAATTTTCGAGGAACTCGTTTTCAGGGAGATCGAAAGCCCCGGTTAAAGCTCGTACAGCGTTCCTTTTGGCCTTTCTTTCTTTCTTCTCGGCATAAAAACTGAGGAGATGGCGACGGTAGGACCCCGACATGTTTTTAAAACCAAAGTGGCTCACAAACACAAATAAGAGTTGTAATAATAATATTTTCTAGGTCCGATGTGATGTAGACTATTTGACATTGGTTGAGAAGAAACGTTTCTACAACCAAGTGTCAAAAGTAGAGAATAAATTGTCGCCATGCTCGACGTTGTCGATTTTTTTGACAGAAGAATAGAAACTTTTCTTTTCCACATGTCTAACATCGCCATGCTTAGGACGATAGAAATCTTTCTACAATCTGTCATTTTGTCGATTCTTCCGCCGTCAAAACCCGTTTCCACGGTGCTCATGCTACGTGGGCAGTAAGCGTCAGTTTACATCGAGACGTGACACGACGCGACGCGGCGTACACTGTCAAGAAAATGCATAGTATCAATTGAAAGACGCGCGGTCGCTCGCGGCGCGCGAGACGTCTCACGGCCAGCCTTTCAAACGATACTATGCATTTTCTAATGGAGATAAAGCATAAAATGGCTTGACAATGCATGGTTTGATAGTAACCCTAATAGCATAATCTCTCTTTGAATTTCTTTCATCCATGAAAATACATAATTGCAATAACGGTTCTTACATCTGTAAATAACAGCTCAATAAACTAGCCGGACAATAATCAGCCTGACCATAGACATACCAAAACGCAGATCCAACATTTCTACCCGAAGTTAGGATTCAAGAAAGCCAATCACGTCCCATTTATCGTGTTAGTCCACTTCGTAGTTCGCTCGAAAACTGCAAACGACACTGCACCGACACTTAGAATTCTCACACATTGGCCTCACCTGTACTTGTCATATCCATTCTTCATACAATACAGCTTCTACACCTCTAACTTCGATATCCATTGCTGCTTTTGTTTGAGTCAATACAAAAATGTCTGGTCCTAACAGCGCAATGTATTGTGAAGTTCATTGGAAGTGTTGAATGCTCTTTGGGAGTATGATACCCTGGTACCAGGGCATCCTTCCTCCGTTGATTGTATTTGCAGAGTACAGTCAATAGGACTTAATTTTCTCGGAGCTACGTTCTTCTGGCATTTTATTTGTAGTTTGTCGCAGTATTGAATCGTGTAGGGATGTATTGCGTTTCGTATGTACGGTTTTAGTGTCTATTTGTCTTGGTCGGATTGTATTCTAGTTGCTAGTGGATTTTTCGAGTTTAGTTTTTTTGTGTGGTTTAGGATTGGGAGTATCTATGTCGTTAATAGTTTTTGCATTTGTATGGTCTGCGTTAATCATATTTCTGGGTACTTTGCTTATTGGTAAGTAGTTCAGGTTTTGGGAACTGCGTCTAATATATTCGTAATTATCCTAAATAAAACCTTATGAGGTAATGATATGCTTGTTTTTTTTTCCTAGTCAGCTCTGTCCCACTCCTGGGCATAGTTTTTATTTTTTATATGTTATCCTACTCTGTCCCACTGCTGGGCAAAGGCCTCACTCTTGGCTTTCCAATTTTGTTTAATTTGCCTTCTCCGACGAATCCGTTAAGAATATAATAGAACTAGCGACCCGCCCCGGCTTCGCACGGGTGCAATATATAAATATAAACCTTCCTCTTGAATCACTCTGTCTATTAAAAAAACCGCATCAAAAACCGTTGCGTAGTTTTAAAGATCTAAGCATACATAGGGACAGACAGAGGGAAGCGACTTTGTTTTATACTATGTAGTGATATTATATATAGAATTATTAATTTATTAAAAAGACACAGGTCGGATTTATCAGCCACGTAATTGGACAAGAGAAAAATGCTTTAATAAATGCAATGCCGAACTCCATTTAAATTCTACCAATCCCTTTCGCTTTATAACCGCAAACATCAAACAAAACGCATATATTATCGTCAAAAATGGCGACTCGTCTTCCACATCAAGAAAACAGCTTCAATACATCAACCTTTAAACGTAAACTCTTGATGTATTTATAGTCTAAACAAAGCCCAATTGATACCAACGAGGAACGATCCCAAGAAATCCCCGATACGGCAAAGCCTGAATCTTGGACGCATGTCTAGTTTTACACATTCAATTTTAAAAAGACCTCTAAAACCATTGAATTTGAAACAGGAGAAAGGCCAACATAAACTGGACATTTCACTTGTCTTGTTGCAACGTCCGACCCAACTTGATCCTTCGATCCTTGCAAGAGTAAGGAGCACACAGGTCAATCTTCCCTGGCCGTCAATAGGGCTGGTCCAACTAGATTCCCAACAACATTCGAAGGTAATTGTGATCATGAATCAATCCTATCTCGAAATCCTTTCAAGGCACGCTATTCAAACGACATCTCCTTACTGTTCAGTATACATTGCTGGTTATGTAGTGCATTGTTCTCTTTGACTGAATACGGGAGGCGTAATGGATGTCGGAATTTTAGATTTTTCATGAATTGTTCATGGTGTTGGTATGGGGTGTAAAGTCGAATGGATGTGTATGGGAAAACGATAGTTTAGGAAGCTAATATAAGGGAATTCCGGTGATATTGTTAGAGCCCTTATTGGTTGCAAATGCTGCTACGGTTGGGTGATGGAGATTTATTGCTGGGCTCGTCTTGGTGACAGCGCATTATCACCCTAACTGGTATATATGGAAGGGTCATGATAGGGCTGCGTGGTTGGTCTACTAATTAGACCTCCGCAGACAAGTGTCTTTTGCTGTCTTTTCTTTACAAATATTTAAAAAAAGTAATGATTATATGTTTGTAAGTTCTGATGTAGGGGATAATCTTCGATACTGCTCGTCCGATTCCGTAAATTCTTTCAATAATCGGAAGCTACATTATAGGCGAGTATAGGCAAGGCATAGATTATATTTAAAACGTTCCCGTGAGATAATTTCCGAGCATAACGCGAGCGAAGTCGCGGGTTAAAGCTCGTCTAGTATAAACTGTAGGTTTGGATCTCACATTCAGATGTTAGCAAGTAAGTCATCACGATAATAAATTGTAAAAATAAAATTCTGTTTTATTTTTCTTATATGAGTTAAAATGGAAAAAAGCAACTTTTACTGAGTCGATTTGACAGGCAACAATATAATATTATATTATCGAAAGTCCCGAATCATGTCCTAAGTAACGCCAAGAAACTCTAACATATAGTGTATTAGAAATAAATGTGACAAGAACAGAACACAAAAGTAGAAAATAACATATTTACAAGTACTTTTTCTAAGTTCAGCCACAAACTATGATATTATCTAGTATTGGTAATACGAGTTATTCGTCTGTTATTTAGAGACTTCTGGAAATATTGCTGTTTTAAAAATAGTACCAATGCCAGACTGCCTCGAGCAAAAAAAAAAAAAATTGGCGTAAAAACAGATTCTTAGATCGGCAAGCATAGTGTGGGACGCCCCCTAGCTAGATGGACCCGCAACCTTCAAAAGGTGGCTGTGGCTGGGTCAAACTGGATGCCGAAGACAGTGTGTCGTGGCGCAACTTAGGAGAGGTCTATGTCCTGATGTGAACTTCAAAATTTACGATTTAGTTTCAGATCCGGTCCGCTATTCGATTCCGATCTTAATATGTTTCTGTAGTGTTTCAATAAACAACATTAATTGAAAACAAAAAGAAATACGCTACGGTAAAAGATATATTTTTTACTTGACACTAAAACTTAAATATAAAAATCAACCCCAAAGCGGTGCTCATAGTCGAGAGAGATAAAAACGATCAAGTTTTAACAAAGGTCAAATTTAGTGCAACAAGCCCTTCGGGGCTAGAGGAAATTGCAAAACATATCGCCCCGTTGATTGCCAGTCGCCGCTTTTTTAAGCTTTCACCCCGTGCTAACTACAGTTTTGAAACTGGCAGCCTGAAAAAATATTTCGCCTTTGTACTTTTTTTTCCCCTATTCTTGGGTTATGTAGTTATTAATACAATGTGAAGGTATTTTCAGTGAAAGCTTGCTTTAAAATCAACACCCGATCAATTTAGCTAGGAATTTCCGAACGAAAACAGCTTGGTATCAGATTTAAAATTGCGTGGGAACGGCCATATTTTTCGTTACTTGGAACGCGTGCTCCAAATTCAAATCTCCCGTGGCGCGTAATTTTTTCGGAGCGAAGGACCAAAATAAAGACTAGGTTTATTAAAGATGTAGAAACCGATTTAGTAAGTATTAGTTTTATTGAAAATACACGATGCTGAACACAAAACTGTTCTTAAATGGTTTGGTCATGTTGAGAGGATGGGCGACTAACAGAAGATATTTACAAGGCAGATAATTATGACTGGCAATGTTGTGACCCCGTACTTGCAACCGGCGAGGAACGTGCTTGTATGACCAGATATCATGTATGAACGTGAAAGAAGCAAAAGGAGTATAAGTATAAGGATCGTAGCAGGTGGTGTTCTGAAGTTTCTGCATGGGAAAAAAGGCGTGAATTTATGTATGAAAAGTAATCACCGAATAGTCAATATCATTCGCCATTATCATGCATAGACCGTCCATATTTTCTAACTCAAACAATGCAGTCCTTCCGCGTGAAATACGAATTTCGAATCCCGCTTGCCGCTTTTTTTTATTTACTTTGGCGCGAAGGCAGAGGCACAGATAACACAATAAAGTGTTCACGGAAAGGTTCTTTTTAGTGCACAGTTGCGAGTTCAAACATTCGGTACATTCGGGGTTGCTATATCGAGTTTCTGAATTTTCCGCATATTAAATCTTTTGTGTTTTTTATGTATGTATTCAATCTTTTTTTACCCCAAAATTATACGTATTGCAATTTTTGCATCCATTCTATTTTATTCTATTTTTATATAACAGGAAATTAAACAAACGAAGAGATATAAATTTATGTGCATTCACCACGTATCGTGTATGCACACATGCGAAGTATTTTACGAAAGTTATTGGTATAAGAAATTACTAATTTGGCCGTAAAATGTCTTTTGATTTTCCAAATTTTACCTTACTTTTATGTGTTGGTGTGGTAGTTCGTAACGACGGTACCCGTTCACGCAGGACACAATCAGGATACAATCGAAGTATTTTACGAAAGTTATTAGTATAAGAAATTACTAATTTGGCCGTAAAATGTCTCTTGATTTCCCAAATTTTACCTTACTTTTATGTGTTGGTGTTCTAACTATCCTTGGAGATAGTTTCCCCTAAATTTACCCCAGAAAATTTTTTTGCCCCAAAAAAAGGGAAAAAATATCCACAGTCTACTAACACTGGGTACATTCGTTACGACAAGTTGGTGGCGCAAATCTAATTTTCTCTGATGCACTACGGACGGACTGTGTGTTGTTTTTAGCTATTTTTGGTTTCTTTACAGTGTAGGAATTTTGGTGTCGATTATACGTTATTGTTGGAATTGTGATATTCTTGAAACTGTACGGTTGTCTTGTTTTTAAAGTGGTATAGAAAAATCAGAATATAGGGGGTCTGTGACTAATTTTTCTTAATCGTGTGGTTAGTGCCTAACCTGGTGTCAGAGTATTTATGCCGCGCATGGGCCTCTGACTTGACTTTACATGCCGTCGAGAAATTTCTCTCAGGCATGCTGGTTTCCACAAGATGTTTTCCTTCACCGAAGCAGGTTATAATTGTACAATGCAATACACTGACACTTCTGAGACTATTAAGGGAGTAATTAATTAATAGAGGAGTATGGAAGTTGAAGACCTGCTGCGCCACCCCAAATAAATTAGGAAAAAGGCCAGAGAATGATAGAAGAGCGAAAATCAAAATAATTATCAGCCTTAAGGCTTAGGGTACAGGGGTTCTGTCATTCATCAATATGTCGGATATGTCAGGATTTATTCCGTTAGGCTCGTACACCATGTGAACAGACGACGGGTTTCGTCCTATGAAAATACACTGAGTGCGATACACAATTTCTAGCAAAACTAACGAATTACTTGAGATTATAACTGAACACAATAACACGGGGCACAATGAATCGGGTACAGTTCCAAGACGTTTCAACTCCGCCGCGATCAGACATTGACTGTCGTCCTCGCCGCGAGCTGAACATCAGGGCTCTGTAGAAACACGCTATGGTGTGGGTAGACTGGTAAGTAGGTCGCGTCATCAGTGCCCACTGACGCGTTTGTTGATTTATTTTATGTCCGTAGTAACTACCGGATCCGACAAGTATTTATCTTATTCACGCCAAACATTATTCTTATAAACATCTTACATAACTCTCAGTAAAAATCTCGAAATATTTTTCTTTCAACCAACTTATTCTTAACATTCCATCAGATGTAAATAAGTAGCTACTTACTTATTCTTACTTAACATACTTACCTACCTTTCAACACAACAATCATTCTTCTCAAGTTCTATATTTCAACAACTTAGCAAGCGGTTCATAAGAGCTAAGTAATGTTTTTGTTTACAGCCAAATACTTACAAAGTTTTAAACTATAACTTAAGTGTAACTTGACTGTAACTTAACCGCTTGCGACGTGTTGAGAGTTGTTGTAAATATGTTCAGCGTTATTGATATTGACTGCACCGTTGGTCTAGTGGTCGCAAGTTTGACTGCTGAGCATGAGGGTCTGCATTCGATTCCCAGGTCGGGCAAAAAGTTATTGAGATATTCCATCAGATGTTTCTCAGTAGCAGCCACGGAATCTGGATTTGTGCCCGGTTGATGCCAATAGGTTCACCCACTATTACGTGGCACTAAAAACATAACGAGCGAAATCTGGGTGTACCATTAGGTACACCTCTGCCTGACCTTTCGGGGACTACAGGCGTGATGTTAAGATATTGTGTTCAAACAATTGAAGTTTCAACTTTAATTTAACCGCTTGAGAGCTGTCAAAGTGTTATAAATATGTTGAGAGTTATTGGTATTGAACATTGACCTGAATACAGGAGTTTTTGAAGTGTAACACTTTTGGTGGTGACTGTATTAGATGACAGTATTTGATATGTGGCGGTTCAGTGACTTTTCACTTAGTACCTATGATGTTGTCAAAGCTCTAAGGTCGCTAGATGACTAGTGTGTTAATAATTCAGTTAAATTCTTCAACCAATCTAACATTCTAAATGTAACATATAACTATTTAGTAGAATCATTAAACAATAACAGCTGCACGGGTAAATCTTTAGGTTTACCCGTGCTTGCCTAGGTTGGTCTGTGGATGGATGACCACCCATTACATACCAGGTTTCCTCCGTGCCTCGGAAAGTACGTTAAGCCGTTGGTACCGGCTGTCATTTGTAGATCTTTGACAGTTGTTAGGTAGTCAGTGGCCCAAAAAGGTCTGACAACCAGTCTTACCAAGGGGTATCGTATTACCCAGTACTAACTGGGTTATGGAGGTCATATAGGCAGTCGCTCCGTGTAAAATACTGGTATTCAGCTGGTATCCGGTTAGACTGGAAGCCGACCCCCACATTATTGGGAAAAGGCTAGGCAGATGATGAGTCAGACGTGGATGTATGCTTAGAACAGATTTCAAAGAGAGTCGTAAAGAGTTTTGTAAATCAATTTACAGAAATAAATATGATTTATGATTTATCCAAATTCATTATAATTACTTCGGAAAATGGGAGAAATTATGATATGAGTTTTGCACATTTTGGCAACACTTCTCGGGTGCATGACCCAAATATCTTATGTCAATCTTTTGACGACACGGTTGGCGAAGTTGTTGAACGAGTGACTGCTGCGTTGCGTGCCACAAGTTCGATTCCCACGCGGAACAAAAATTTGTATGTCCTAGGTAGTTTTTCCGGGTCTGGCTGTTTGTGTCTGTGAGTTCAAATGCACCCACGATACAGGAGAAATTCCTAGTGTGGGGAAAGTTTCATTTCATTCTATTTTGATGATTTTACTGGTTTTGCTCACTAAGGACCAATTTTTTTTCGGTAGATGTATAGGTTATGTGCTAGTAAACAAATAACCAGGACCCCTGTCACTCCCAAACCGCGCCAACCGTAAAGATACGGCAACAAACACGTCATTACTCTTCGCAAACTGTCAGAGCGACGTTCGAAAACTTACATAGATGCATGCCCAGCGGAATTCTTACTGTTTACTTCCTTACAAGTTTCTTAGAACAGGTGTGGTCGGGTTTTTGAACGCACGCTCCGATTTCAATAGTTTTGGAAATATGTTCGAGTTTTGTCTGGTATAGTTGAGTCGGGGTTTTATAAGTGAAATTGAGAGGTCATTGGGATAGTCTTGTTAAACGGGGAACCCTAAAATTTTAAGTTTTTGAGTGGGACATTGGTCCTTGTCAACATCAGACAGTGTTTACCAATATGGAAAAAAAAAATATTAACAAATTCCAAGATAAAAGAAAAAGCCCTTAAGAATAAAAAAATAAAAAAAAAAGGAAAAAACAAAAAAATAAAGAGAAAAAAAAAATGAAAAAAATAATAATAAATGATTCATGGATAAAGGAGGAAGCCCTAGATCTTGGAATATCTTCTAGTGGTCGCAAACGCAACTGCTGAGCATGTGGTGCTGGGTTCGATTCCCAGGTCGGGCAAACTGTTATTGGTTTTTTTTACTAGGAATTTCTCAGTAGCAGCCAGGACAGTAGGCTTGCTCCCTATTACAAGGGATTTAAACATAACTATCGAAATGAGGGTGTACTCTTAGGTACCCTTCGAGGATTACAGGCGTGATGTTATTCCAAGAGGTGTGAGACTCCACCTCATTAATAAACAGACAAAATCACGAATGATACTAGAAGGGTTACTTTTTTCATTCGGACGTACGGAACCATAAAAAATTGTGTAACTCAATTTCAAGAATCACAAAACATAACCACGATCTCTGAGCATTGGTTCATATTCCAGTATTAAATTCTTCTTCTTAACGTGTCAATGGCAATCTAAATTGTGTCAGCCCAGAACTGAGCTAGTAGTTTGGCGCTTTCGGTAGCGTTCATCAGTTCCTGTAGTGAACAAACAACAGGACACGCAGGACACGATATTACGTGTCCACGCGCGCCTTAAAGAGATGTCAGCAACCATGTAGAGGTCCGCATGGGTCGATGCCTGCCAGGGCTGCGGGACTGTTCGAAAGAGATACCGTGGCCCTGGAACACAAAGGGCAAATAAGGAACATGGGTTTTAGTCAGTAGAAGTCTGACACTCCCTTCCGCTCCGCCCAGAGCGGGTGGGGGGTCATTAGATGATTTCCCATCCGAAAAAAAAATAAGGACACGATATTAAGTGCCCCATCGTTTGTAGAGCAGCATTAAATTAAATAGGTAATATACAGGTCTAATTAAGAACTTGGACGCAGTAAAATCGAATTTGAACTTTCGATAATTAATCAAATTTTCTCACTATAAAAACTTGATGATACGGTAATTTCAGTTGAAAAAAGTTGATGGCCCTATTTTTAACGCACTTGAAGTTTTTCCACCTATCTGGGTCAGCTTTCTTTTACTAAAAATCACTTAAAAAAAACTTCTGTACTAAGAAAAACTTTCATCGATTATTTCATTAAAAGCCCAAAGTTTAGTTGGTTGTACTGGCTAAGGGCATTTTCACATAGAATTTAAAAAAATAACATTAAAAATAAAAACCTTTTAATTATTTCTGTTTTGACGGTAAAATAAGCGATCATCTGCCTAGCCTTTTCCCAACTATGTTAGGGACGGCTTCGAGTCTAACCGGATGCAGCTGAATACCAGTATTTTACATTGAGCGACTGCCTATCTGACCTCCACAACCCAGTTAGTACCAGGTAATACGATACCCTTGGTAAGAGTGGTTGTCAGACTTTTCGGGCCACTGACTACCTGTAACAACTGTCAAAAATCTACAAATGAGAGCTGGGACCAACAGCTTTTCCGAGGCACGGAGGAAACTTGGTATGTAATGTGTGGTCACGCATCCACAGACCAACCTAGGCATCACGGCTTAACCTAAAGATCGATCCAAGTGGCTGTTATTATTTAGCCACTAGCTCCTGAAAAACTTCCATTGTTTCATTAAAAGCCCAACATTTAGTTGGTTGAACTGGCTAAGGGCGTTGTCACATAGAATTTCTAGTAGACATAAAGCTAAAAAATAACATTGAGGACACGGTGGAACACACCGTGGAGGTCTGCCCCGCTTGGGCGGAGCACCGCCGTGTCCTCATAGCGGCGATTGGCGGCGGCGATCTCTCGCGTCCCGCCTTGGTTCAAGCCATGGTCCGGAGCGAGAGGGAATGGGAAGCCGTCACCTCCTTCTGCGAAGCAGTCATGCTAGTGAAGGAGGTGGCTGGACGTGAGAGGGAAAGAACCTCACGTCCCAGCCGCCGCGGGTGACGCCCTGGGCGTCGGGGGTCACGTGGTGGCTTCCGACCACCGTAGGCGCTGGCCTGTGGACGGCGAGTTATGGGCTAGCTCGCCGTCCGGCCGTCTTATGACGACAGGCCGTGTCGACGGCACGTTCGTGTTCCACGCGCGCCTCAAAGAGATGGCAGCAATCAAGTAGGGGTCCGCATGGGCCGATGCCTGCCAGGGCTGCGGGACTGTTCGAAAGAGATACCGTGGCCCTGGAACACAAAGGGCAAAAAAGGAATATGGATGGGTTTTAGTCAGTACAAATCTGACACTCCCCTCCACTCCGCCCAGAGTGGGGGGGTCATTTGATGATTTCCAATCCGGAAAAAAAAAAAGCTAAAAAATAACAAAAAAATCTTTTGATTATTTCTGTTTTGACTGTATAATAAGCGATGCTTTAGGCCTGCATGTGTCTTGGCTGTATCCTAGGTATCAAGTTATGGGCATCTATTTCTGGATTCTAAGAAATATCTATACAAATAGGTAAAATTTGTTTGTATGTAGGGGGTAATCTCAGGAACTAATACAAAGATACAATATTATACTCATATTATACAACATTATTACTCTTGTACAAAGATACAATATTCGTGGGTGTTATAGGCTATAAATTATATTTATATCTTGCATATTAGCCGAGCTATCACAATTTATGTGGTCGAAGTCGCTGGATCTCAAAAAAGCGGGCCTGTCGATAGAGTCATCATGATTGCTAGTTCGTCAGCAAAAAAAAAAAAAAAGAGCATTTGTATGTAAAATAATTACAACCAATAGTGTGTCTTCAGCTTGACTGGGTTGTGGAGGTCAGATAGGCAGTCGCTCCATGTAAAATACTGGTATTCAGCTGCATCCGGTTAGACTGGAAGCCGACCCCAATATAGTTGGGAAAAGGCTAGGTAGATGATGAGTGTGTCTTCAGCCTTAAGTTCATAATTCCCCAGATTTCAACCTCGCTTTTTTGTAATCCCGCAACAAAGAGACTATGAAAGATTAAGGCTCTCTTCGCAAACACTGAATATTATTTAGTCAAAATTTAGTCATTGTCTTATCAAGCTTCGCAGGTGTTATAATTGCTCAAAGACTTTGAAAAATGAATCGCAAATTCTGATTAACAATAGAAAAGTTTTTCTTTGATATTCTTTGAACTTTTTTCTTGTTTAATCGCGATAAGTTTCAGTAGATATTTTACAGGATTACGATTTAGACTTTTTGCCGTCATTTTTTTTTAAGTTTCGAAGGACCAAAAATATTTCTGGCTTGATAAGTCCGGCTGCTATAGATAAGAATTGCCCACCTGATATTTATTGCTTGGTCTTATCGGCTCAATAGTGGGTTTGGGGATCAAATATTTTTCCATTATCGGACTTTTTTTTCTGACGTACCCAATGTATTACTGACATTCGGTCTCGGATAGGATCTTTTTGACAAGAATGTATGTAATTCTCTTTTACGGTAACGAGTAATATCTGTGACCTTTCTATTTCGACGTGAACCGAGTTTTTTTTACTTTAAGGGTGAAAGTATCCAATAGATAAAAGATAACTTGCAATGGGATGGTCATGTTTACAGTCTTACGTATATTAGACTAGCTTTTACCAACGACGTCGCTCTCGTTAATTTAGAATTTGACAATCAATTCGGGTTGTACTCTGCTTGTAATAGTATAATTCAATCATGATTCGAAAGACACGTGGCGCCATCTATTATCATAAGTACGTTATTGTTGTTTTCCTCGGGAACAGTAATTTTGTTGGGGAAAGGTACCCTATGTCCGTTTTTGTACACCTGACAACGTATATGCCAAATTATAGGATGATCGGTTTAGTGGTTTAGGCGTGAAAAGATAACAGTCAAAATTACTTTCGCTTTTGTAATATTAGTTAGGTTTAGTATTTAATTGAAGAATACCAATGTATAATTATAGGTAGTACAAAAGCTATTTTAGTTTGTTCTCAGATGTGTTTGTCTAGAAGGACACACTGTTCTTATTGGTGATGCACACCAGAGAGGTCTGATGCGTAGTACTCGCAATCGTCGCGAATGTATGACCAGATGTTTCATCGTGGATGAAGGAAATGGAGTAGGTGTAAATCGTAGCTGGTCGCTTTATGTTACCTATCCCCTATGGCGAAAAGGTGTGAGTTTATATACTGGGTGTAAGGGACAGCCCTCCACCAACTGATGAGGTGAATTCAGTATATCATACTAAGTTGACCGGTAGAAGAAATTATTTCAGGAATTTTGTGGGAATTCAATAAATTTGATTTGTTTTATTTCCTCATATGCAGTGTATCGTTACCGTGGCAAAACGCACGTAGCGAGCGGCAAGCGCGACGACGAGTTCGATGAACTCTGTAGCTATGCAGGAAGTGAACAGCTGATTTCACGCGTAGTTCATTAGAGTATTTCGACATCCATTGTTGGATTTTTGATTTTAGCCATATTATTTACATAAGTGGAGTGGTGCGTACAGCAAATGTAATTTTGCATTGAAATAAAGGAATAGTAACTGAAAAAAAAATGGGAGAAAAATCCCGATGGAATATGATTCAAAATAAGGATCTGAATGCACCCTGTCAGTTTTTGAAGGGCGGTCCCTTACACCCTTTTTTTCTGTATGGTGTACATAATTCTGTTTGCCACCCCACGATGGCATGGAAAATAACTTAAAATCTTAACAATAACACACTAATTAGACAAACCAATCCGCTTGTCAGCTTGTTATACCGAAGTTAGTGTGTGTGTTTGATTGAGAAATGCAATTCAGTTAGTTAATAAATTCCACTAGTGACGAGTGTGCCGCTTTGGGATGTCTGTCACACCGTTATGTAACAAATTAGGAGAGAATATATGGGTCTAATTTTCCTTTGGTCTTTATAGACAGATAGAAGGATCAATAATGGCTTGTTGTTCCTTTTGCAAGGACTGCTCTCTTACTAAACTTACTTATAGAAAAAAGTCCTCAGCAAAGCGAAATATTGGTTACCTAGATAGAAGCATTATTTAAATAATGCCCAGTTGTTCAGAATTCAAAGACCATATCCAAAAATATTAACCACGATTTTAAAATAAAAGGCTACCTAAACATCTCAAGAAAAACAAATCCGTAGACTACTATAGACCGACCGCTTTAATGAGTCCTCCGCCTTGCCCCATCAAAGGCACATTAAGCGTCCACAAAGTCCTAACAATATCGTACAGGTTATTTGCTTTAAAATAACCATAATCCAGGTAGGTATTACGACACTAATTGAACCAATACGTGATCAAATCGTTTAAGCGGACGGTCTATAGCGGATATTAATATTGAATTTAGGGGTCGTCCATTAATCACGTGAGGCTGGAAAGGGGGGGAGGGGGGTTCGGAAAAAATCACGAAATATCACTAGGGGGAGGGGCAGGTGTAGTGAGATATCACGTGTATTTATTTTTTCTTTGAACGCGCGATTTCTAAACCGAAAAGCGGTGCGTGACCTTGACATTTTTATCACGGTGCTTATTTTTCCAGAATTAAATTAGATTATACCTGTTAACCTGTATTTAAAGATAATATTCTGATTTTTTTTAAGATACTTTGTATCAAAAAAAAAAATACACGTGATTTTGGGTGGGAGGAGGGAGGGGTAGTCTAAAACTTCACCACGAATCACCATGGGGGAGGTGGGGGTTAAAAATTTGCTAAAAAACATCACGTGATTAATGGACGACCCCTTAACAGTCTACATGTTCCTATAAAGCTTTCTTTTAAAAACAAAGACCATCGAACAGGAGTATTCCTCAAAGCCCAACTTGAAAAGAGTAACCATGGAGTTTCTTGCCGGTTCTTCTCCATAGGAAATGACCAACCCGAACCGTGCACCTTTTTGTCGACGTTTTATAAGTGCCCATCTAGGCCTATGTGAAATAAAATATTTTGATTTTTATTTTTTTTTAAGAATATCCCATCGAACATCTGCCTAGCCATTTCTCGTCTATCACATATTCCCCAGACTAAAAGATAATTTGAACAAATACCTTTTCCCAAACGATTTTTGTTACATAACGATGTGACATACGGTCTAATTCATCGCTGTGGTGTTAGTCCCATTTGCCTAATTTCGATTTCGGTTTATCCATGGCGTGGCAATTTGTTAGCCCATAGCTAAATTCTATGTGAAACACATTTACATATGTACTTATTGAGTTCAACGGATTATTGTGCGTGCAATCGAAGTTGTATCATTTAAGGAATAGTGTTTTTTCATGAATGCTTGTTCTGTTCGCATTGTTTAGTTTTGTACTTGTTTTATGGTTTTGAATTGAGTACGAGCTTAGATAGTTAGTCTGTACCCATAATCAGTTTTCAGTAGGAAATTATTGAGAACTAGCTTTGGCCTGCGGCTTTACTCGTGTTAATTTAGAATTGACAATCAATTCGGGATGTACTCTGTTTGAAATTATACAATTCAATCATGATTCGAAAGACACGCGGCGCAACTATTATCATAAGAAAGTAATTATTGTTTTCCTCGGGAACAGTACTTTTTTTCGGAATGAAAGCTACCCGATGTCCTTTTCTGTACACCTGACAACGTAAATGCAAAATTTCAGGATGATCGGTTCAGTGGTTTAGGCGTGAAAAGGCAACAAACAAACAAACTTACTTTCGCAATTATTATATTAGTAAGGAAGTTAAGGATTATTTTGCGGGATTTTTAATAAATCGACTCGCATTTGATTTAGCGGTGTTAGATGCCAAATATGACGACTCCTTGCTTCGGGACGGCTATGTTGATCAACGAATACCGTCGAATCGAAGGTGGCGATCCGAACTTGTGTTTTACACCCCTAACTTATAGACCATAACAATTGGTTTGATACTTCAATCAGACAGGCAAGCTAAAGTTTTATTAAATAAGCGTCTAATATGATATCTGAAGAGAAACCCGAAAAATGTGTCTTCGCGGTTCATGGCACCACGTCACCTGTACAAGTCGTCTCCTTTCCCACCAGAGCCACAAAGTCTCCCTTTGACCTGACTGTAGACCTTCAACTGACCTAATCTTTAACAGTGCCTCAGCCATCTGTTACTCTAAATATATTCCTCTCCACTTTTAAAACAGTGCAAGAATCCTAGACCCACATTTTTCAAGTCTACTCCACAGTAATAAATGTAAGGAAATTTACGTAGACATGCAGAATTTAAAACAACGCGCTGTGACAGCCACATAGCACAATAAAACAAGGAATAGTAAATAAAAACAACAAATCTAAGCTAGCCTTTGGGATGGGACCCGGCTGTGCTGGAAAAAGTGCTAACTCGTAAGAAATGTCTGAATAGGGCTGCGACAAACTAGTTGGGGAACTCTCTTTTGTTGAATTTCGAGTTGCGTAACTATCTCTGACTAGGAAATGTTCTTCCATTGTTAAGTTTTTAAGGGACTTGTAATAGGCTTAAGCTGTAGTTGTTGTGGTGGCTTCGAAAAGCATAACGTTGTATTTTTTTGTGAATAATAGAAAGCTGTAGAAACTTTAATTTTTCTGAAAGAGTGAAACTGTCACAAGAATAATATAAAACACTGGACTGCCTTATTGGTCGATTGGTCCCAAGCGCGACTGCTGAACATGAGGCCCTGGGTTGAATTCCCGGATCAGGCAAAGTGTTATTGGGTTTTTACATCGGGAATTTCTCAGTAGCTGCTACAGAGTCTGGATTTGTGCCCGGATAATGGCAATAGGCTCGCCCACTATTAATAAGGTCTTAAAAAAAAAAAAAACTGGTGAAATGTGAGTGTACTGCGTATTAGGTGCACCTCTAACTTACGCTTCGGGGATTACAGGCGTGATGTTTTGTTATGTATGTAATAAAGAGCAATAAATACAGTTAGAGAATCACTATCCTACATTAGATATAATTAGAACTTGTCACTGTATTTTTCACTATTTAATTTTGTTTCCTTGAGAAAAATTTTGGACTCAATTTTCATGTTTTTCATATCAAAAAAAGGGAAAGTAGCAAGTAGGATCTGTCATCTAAAAACTGCTGATCCCAATTTATTTGGGATCGGCGCAGCATGTCTTCTTCTTCCATACTTCTCTATTACTCGTCATCTCCTCAGACACCTCTTTTCTAGCCATATCATCCTTCACACAGTCCATCACCAAACCTAGCGTGATGATTAAACTTAAGCTATTTCTTTCCTCGTTTATAATTCTATAATTCTTCAAATCTGACGGTAGGTCAAGAAAAGATAATAGCGATTGTATTACAAAGCTATTCTTCTAACAAACAGACCCCATAAAACATCATCAGTACACATTTACAACCAACCAAATCAAAATAAAATACACTGAAACCCGTCTATCACTATATTGAATACCCGACGCCACCTATATTTCATTTCACGAGATTCCGCGACAAATCCGACATCCATACACGTCCGACCCTAGTTTTTAATATCAAATAGATGCGAGTAACTTACTCGCTCGCGGCGATCCAGCGCTTCCGTTTGGAGTACGTAAAAACTGTGCAAATGATCGCACTATACAAATGGCGAGTTTCGCAATTGTTTTAGATTGTTCTGATGGTGGAAAAGCTGCAGAGTTTTGTTCTGATGACCAGGTCAATATGAGCTGTAGATAGTTTTTAAATATGGCGTCGTCTGTAGTTCTCAAAACTACTATTTCTACCTTCAAGCAGAAGGGCTATGTTGAGGGGTAAAGATGAATTTGTAGATACAGTGAGAGAAATTCACACACGCGGCCACGGACTCTAGATTCGTGCCCGGTTGATGGCAATAGGCTCGCCTCCTATTATATGAGACTTACACATAACTGACGAAATGTGGGTGTACTATTAAGTGCCTAACTCTTCGGGGATTGTAGGCGTGATTTTATGATGATGATTGGCAGAAAGTATTACAGTAAATAAGGAAGAGTTGCTATTCATCATCAGATAGATCATCTACCTCATTCCTTAACTATGGGTGTCAAATCTCCTGACTTATTGATTATCCTAATTGGATACGCAAAAACTTCTTCTGATTAATTCTGGCAATCAGTAGCGAAGGGTAAATTTATGGAAGAAGTAAGCTGGAGTAAACATGTTTAGTTTAGTTTAGTTTATTTATTAATAATTATCAAAAATTACAGGTCATATTTTGAAATAAGTAAAAACACAAATCATAATACATTAAAAAAAAAACAAGTCATTATACATTAAAAAGAGCATTAAACACAAATTATCATAAATTAAAAAAAATAATAATAAATACACAATAAACAGAATAATAGAACCTTACAGTATACTAATCACATAAATTTTCTTAAAACCATTCTTTAGGTCATATAATGCCTGGTCGGTTAGCCAACCTTTGAGTTTAGTTTTAAAAACAGTGTGTCTCATGTTTAATGAGATTGTATTATTTGTCTTTAGAATACTGATTGTCCCATTTTTCAAAGGGAATCCGGTAGGAATCGAGTTATATGGAACCTTCGCCACAGCTGGCAATAATATTAGTCTAGCTAACAAGATTGAGAGCTAAAATCTTATTAAACTCATATTTGAAGGGTATCCATCACTCCAACAGGACAGTGTCTTACAATCTATCAAGTTACACTTAACAATATCAAGCCACAAGATGACATACCTCCCGAATTCAATTCAAGAATTGCAACGAAACGAAATTCAATATTTTCTTCCACAAAAATGTATTTTCAAAATTTTCCTTTTACACACAACCAATTCGCTTTAAGTTTATAACGCCATTTGCTTCATAAACAAAAACATAACGAAGTGAAACCACGTTTGTGTCGGAACACAAAAGCGATGGAGACGATAAAAATCAACGGAGCTAAAACGGCCAAATTATATTTTGGCAATGCTTCGACTAGTTCTCGTTCAAACAGTACCGAGATTCAATGAGAATTGGCAAAAGCTTTCGATGTTCTGTCCATAGCATGTACATATATTGGGGCCAAGTGTTCGGCCAAGAAATTGTTTCTGAATTTTTCTTTCAACAAAGGCTTTCTTGCTTGCTTAACTGTATTCCTATCTTTAATAGAAACGCTACGGGTTATCCTTCTACTATTAATCTTTGGGTATCATTATCATCGATATCATGTAGCTCTTCATCTACTGCTGGATATAAGTTCTTATTGCTCTTTGCATTTTTTTCCTTTTCATCCTGTGCGCCTGCATTGTAGGTTACAACTACAACATTTTTGACCTATGTAGAAATCTGTAATTTTGTCGATTCTTCCGTCGATAGAAAAGTCCCTGGTGTTAGAGTTTTTATGAGTCCCATGGGCCTCTGACTTGGTTTTACATGCCGTCGAGAAAAATGAAATGTGGTGACACTTGGGGGAGGCCTATGTCCAGCAGTGGACGTCTTTGGGCTGAAATGATGAGAATAATGAAACTTTTTTTTTTAGTCAAACAGTTATCCTAATAAAAGTAAACGCTTTTCAAATAAACCATTACCTTGAATGGCACTGGTCCATTGCCTTACATGGCTTTCCTCGAAAATTTTACTGATTCGCCTTTGTCGAATTCCTTAATTATAAATTCTTCTTATACCCTGCCAAACAGAGTATAATCTTCATCATCATCACCATTCTCCAATACTTATCCTAATCTATTTGGGGTGGGCGCAGCATGTCTTCTCTTTCTATACTTCTTTTCGAAAGTCACCCCATTCTAGCCACATCATCTTTCACACAGTCCATTCAGTATTTAATAATCTTCATTGTCTAGTAGCAATAGTATTCATACTACTTAACCCTCTTGAATTTTTGCGCAAGTAAAGATAGGGGTGGAATCAATAGTTTCACAGTTCTACTTGGATCGCTTGCAGCTTCGGTAGGTATTCTTTTTTTTACGGAATTTGTTCCGAATCGGTTTACTATTATATTTGGTGTTAATTTTTGTCAAGATATCTTGCCCAGTTTTCCCTTACTACAGTACTTTTTTATCGTCACTTACACGTGCCTAAAATAATCCATTATTAGCAGATCAGTGAACTCCAAAATATACGTTTTCATTAGAAGTACTTAATGCCCCTAGTTATTAATAGCTAAGTTATTCAAGTGTTGTTTTCGTTGCTATCTTAAGATTTCTTTGTAATTTTTTCATAATACTTATCTGATTGCCATGAATTTCCTGTTTGTATGAATTTCAGCTAAAGCCATTTCAGATGCCACTTTATCCTTAAATTGGAAAAGATAACATCCTGTATAATCTTATTTTATAAAAGATGTATAGGGACACGTGTAAAACACATAATAAAAATACAGGCAAAGCCATTAATGTTTATGATTTCGGTGAGAAACCATATTAATATTACAAAAATGAGAGGAGTAACTCGTGTCTGTTTGTCGGTTGGTTTTAATTCGTTGATTCCTGAACCAATTTAAGTGGCAGTGGGCAGGGTACATTGCTCGCAGAACGGATGGCCGATGGGGCTGAAAAGTTCTGGAGGTGCGACCGCGAACCGGAAGACGTTGCGTTGGAAGGCCTCCTACTAGGTGAACTGATGACCTGGTGAAGGTTGCAGGGATCTGCTGAATGCGAGTCGCACGGGACCGGTCAATATGGCGTCACTTGGGGGATGCCTATGTCCAGCAGTGGACGTC
This sequence comes from Noctua janthina, assembly GCA_963576755.1. NCBI lineage: Eukaryota > Metazoa > Arthropoda > Insecta > Lepidoptera > Noctuidae > Noctua > Noctua janthina. The sequence continues at coordinate 9,132,442 of OY755075.1, read as the reverse complement.
TTTCGGCTGAAATGATGATGATGATGAACTAATTTTAATAAAATGAAAGCTGATTTGGGAAGGTAAAGGAAAAAACAGCCCCAATTTTGGTCATTTTATACAAATAAAAAAAATAGAAGTTCAAGCAAGCACAGTTAGTTTTTGATCATTCAGATTTATTCTTGAGAATAAATCTCTTTTATGCTTAATAGGTCCAAATCTTTATAATACTGCATATATCTATATGCTGCTGCAATATCAGATCCATAAAAGACGGATGTGCAGAACTAAATGCAGATATATCCGGAGCAAAATTTAATGGCTTTCGAGATAAATTTGATGGAATATTTCGCCAAATGTCTTCAATTGAGTACTGAGGATTTCAATTTAGTAGTGAAGTCGCCTTTCGAGTCTCTATGGGATTTTGTACTAATATTATGTACGTTGATATAAAACTGTATTCACTGCAATATGCAGTTCTTGCGTATTTTTTAGATTCCTAGCTTATGCCCGCGGTTTCGTCCGCGTGGAGTTCGATAATTGTCTCACGGGATCACACTACCTGGATAAAAAATATCCTATGTATTAATCCAGGTTATAAACTATCTGTGTGCCAAATTTCATTCAAATCCGGTCAGTAGTTTTTGCGTGAAAGAGTAACAAACATCCATAGTATAGAAAGATTGCATTCGAGATTGTTTTAGACAAGGACATTATGTTTTATTACAGCTTTATTTTTCTGTGTCTCTCAAAATAGTTATGCCCAAAAGTTACATTTACGTCTTTTTAAACAGGTTTTAAAACTATCTGATATTTTCAATAATGCCCACAAATATTAAATAATTTCAAGTTCCGTGCCCCCTCAAGAATTCCTCGCAGTCCTATAACGCCACTCTACCCTCCGCAGAGAAGAACGGTGCTAGGTGCAAATTCTCCCTACGCGAGGTTTTGCAAGGTTGTGAACTGGTGCAGTGATCAGATCGACATCCACTTTGACGGTTTAGGCAAATTGAAAGCCAGTTTTTATAAGCATCTCCCTGAACATTGAGTTTCGTAGGTCTCCGTTATCTCACTGGGTGGGTGAATTAAGGCTACATAATATTATCCTTTTGTATTACTTAGTTGTATTTAGCTTAATTTGTTTTTATTTAGTTTAATTAATGAATTAAGTCTATTTCTATTTTTTTTTTTTTCTAAGTTACGACAACGTTTTGTGTTCATGCAGAGTTTACCTGTAAGTGATTGTTACACTCTATTCTGATTTGTTGCTACTGTTTCATTTGCTTATACCATTGTAAACAATTGTTGATGAACCAAATAAATGAATCGTATAAAAGCAAAACCAGCAATATCCACATAATTTTGAAATTGACATTTCGATGGCGCGATAAATGTAGCAATATCTTCAACACGTTTCGTAATTCATAATACTCCTAAGACAGCAATATCCCGTAGTAAAACAGCTACAAAAAATACGGTTTGTTGCAAACACAGCAAGATCCATGTTTGACAAGTGCATAGGCAGCAATATCCTAATCAGCCAATCAGAGCGCATCAAGCGGCACGGTTTTAATATGGCGTCGATTGTTGTGAACGCGAAACCTCGCTCCGTAAATTCTCGAAATTTTTAAATAGTTTTTAAGTTTTGTCGGAAAAAAGTGGTATATCGTAATTATGGATTGTTCCCCTGTACCTGTTGATAATAGTTCGGCTAGAAAACGTATAGCTCAACCCGAAAAGTGGAGGAGAAATTTGGGCAAAGTAACAAGGTTTGTATGTACCTACTGTTAGATAGGGTGATCAAATAAATTATCTTGGTCCTTGTTTTGTTTTCTGAAAAACTTACTTCTGTGCATACTCACAAAAAGTATCAAAAATATTATTGTGTAAGTACAGGTGAACTATAATGAAAATGGCGTCTTGAAGGTCGTTTATAGCAAACACAGCAAAATCCTTTGAAGTGAAATTCAAATACAGCAAGATCCAAATGTCAAGTACAAAAACAGCAAAATCCATTTAAGTTTTGTATTTTTATTAAATATTATCCAGATAAAGATTGATTAAATACCTTCAATATATACCCAGTAATGTATTTAATTATATTAAACAGAGTTTCGATCCAATTCAGCTTTATTTTGCACTATACAACAATTTTTTGTTTTGCCATGATTTGTTGCAAATGGATATTGCTGTTTTTGCTTTTATACGATTCAAATAAATAATAAAAATACACGTGATTCTGGGAGGTTTAGGGGGGCCTAGCCTAAAACCTCACGACGTACCACTAAGGGAGATGGAGGGGTTATGAAACTAGCCTTAACACCTCACGGGATTAAATAATCCCGTATTGCGTTCTAAAATGTTGCATAACAAACCTTGCTCTACTTCTAAGGTCAAATCAACTAACAAGTAACACACCTCGCAACAACTCCCGAAAATTTTCCCATCTACCCGCATTTTCTTTAGAATTCAAATCGGCATGTGTATCCGCGAGCTCGTGCCACCGATAAATCAACCGCACGTGTTACTGATGACCCAGCCGAGTACTGATCGATGGCACACCCATCTGTATTATGGCCTTGATAATGTAAGTAGGCATGTTTTTCGGTGGTTAATGTAGCTACATGTTTTGTAAAAAAAAGGAATTGTTGTCTTTGTTTTGGCTGTAGATTTGTTTAAGTTTCCACTTGAAATGTTTTGTTTCTTTTTTTCCATTCGTGTCTATGATCTAGAACTTATGGCAGTTTTAGATCATGAAATCCTACTAATATTATAAATGCGAAAGTTTGTGAGGATGTATGTTATCATTAACACTAGAAACGGGATATTTACCATGTTTACTGATTGTTTTGAGTTCCCGATATTTGAATGTATGGATGATGTTGATGAAGTTGCCTCGTTGCTGAGCATGAGGTTCTGGGTTCGATTCCCAGGTCGGGCGAAGTGTTATTGGGTTTTTCCATCAGTAATTTCTCAGTAACAGCCACGGAGTCTGGAATTGCACCCGGTTGATGGCAATAGGCGAAATGTTGGTGTACTAGTCACACTTCTGCCTTACTCTTCTGTGATTACCGGCGTGATGTTTTGCTTCTGTTATGTATAAAAAGCTGACAGCTCGATCACTCTTTCGCGAGCAACACACTAACTTTCCACACAATATCCCGGGGCATTAAAATTCAACGTCATTCATTTTAAAACTTTCCTCTTTTTCAAAGAGAAAATTCAAACGCCCATTCCTGCCATCCTGGGACAATTTCCCCGCAAAAAAATATCATAACATCACGCTTATAATCCCCGAAGGGTTAGGCAGAGGTGTACCGAATAGTACATCCATTTCGCCAGAAGTTCTATGTAATTGGGGGCGAGCCTATTGCCATCAACCAGGCACAAATCCGGACGCCGTAGCTGCTACTGAGAAGTTCCTGTTGGAAAAGCCCCAATAACACTATGCCTGAACTGAGAATCGAACTCAGGACCTCATGCTCAGCAGTGGCGCTTGCGAATACTAGACCAAAGAGGCAGTCGCTTAAAAAAAATAATATCTACCAAAAAAGTACCGACTGTTTTTCTCCAATTCGTTCAGATCGTTCAATTTTCGTTGGATTTAGTTTCGAGAGGAAACTAATATGAAGCATTACCTCCGACTGAATTCCGAGATCTGGGATTTGTCGGGATTTTTATTTTATAACCTCAAAATGCATCCCGGGATTGTGCTTTTATAATATAATTTCGTGTCCGTTCAATTCCTTTTCGATTTGCAGGGTTAGCCTGAAACGGTTTTTCTAAATATTGCTCTATAACTTTTTATGTTGCTTCTAAAATCTTTTCAGTCTAGGACTGAACACCGATATTATGGCTGAAGGACCATTATTGTCAGTGGTCGTACGTAATGACCAGACTTGTACTGTGTGATTTTCGTATCGAAAAATTGCAAGCAGAACTTGGTCAATGACAAGAACCTCTATTGTCCCTAAATACCTCCACAAACCGGTTGCTGGGTAATGCTGTATCTTTTGGGAAGACTGGTGTTCGGGCTGTCAAAGATCTACAAATGTCAGACCAACTGCATAATGCAGTCAGAGACACGGAGGGGTTCGGTTATGCAATAGATAGTCATCCATCCAAGGACCAACCTAGACAAGCTCAGCTTAACCTTCGATCAAGCCGTGTGGCTGTTATTATTTAGCCACGAAACTCCGAAAAAAATGCCGCTTTTTCTCTCATAAATAATTCTTCAAGTCAAAAGGATAAATATACTTCACATTAGCCGAAGTAAATAGTGATCCCGTAAATCCACACTAATATCATAAAGATGTAAAGTTGGTTTGTTTTGTAAGTTTGGATGTAGGGGATAATCTTCAGAATTACTAAACCGATTTCGAAAATTCTTCCACTGATAGGAAGCTACATTATTCCCGAGTATCATAGGCTATATTAAAAATATTTTCATGGGGTAATACCAGACGAGCGAAGTCGCGGGCGCGGGCTGGTTTAAGACAAAAAAAATCGCGCCTGTCCCCCACTTGACGCCTGCGTAATCGTTTGAGTGGCTTCCCTTGTATCCTTAACATAAATAAATCGGCCGACGGGGACTATAAGGCTGTGTACGCACTAGACGGGGGAACGCTAAGTGGTGACACAGGCCTTTATGCGAGCTTAATCGACGTTGGTGCTGCGAATTGTTGCGAAGTTGCGACCTTTCACACTAGTTTTGTTGCTTTTGGATATTGGAATGTTTTTGAAGCGCAATTTCTGGCAAGAGTTCAGTAATTGTAAGGCTGGTGTATGCTGGTTGCATCGAGGCCGATGGACCAGAGTTGTCACACAGTGGGTATCAGAAGACGGGGCCGAGGGAGGCCTAGGAAACGCAGGCGTGACAACTTTGAGAGAAGCGTTTCTGGTTGATTATCTGGAGCAAACCGCACATAGGGTAGAGTAGAAGGCTATGAGAGAACCTTTGTTCATCAGTGGGACTGAACAGGTCTTTAAAATGCTACTGCAATACTAATAATAATCAAACTAGTCTTAACCGAAGAAAATTCAACGCAAAAATGTCATCATCATCATCTGCCTAGCCTTTCGGCTTCCAGTCTAACCGGATGCAGCTGAATACCAGTATTTTACATGGAGCAACTGCCCATCTGATTTCCACAACCCAGTTAGTACTGGGTAATACGATACCCCTTGGTAAGACTGTGTGGGCCACTGACTACCTAACGACTGTCAAAGATCTACAACGCAAAAATGTATAAAAAATATCAAAAAGACTCGCATTTGTTTACGCGAAACCTCTTGTGAGTATTTAACCTTACCAACAAAAAATTTAGACTACCTCCAACAAAAAAATATTTTTGTGAAAAATATCCATCTGTTTCCATTGGGATATTTTCGTTTCTAGCGTTCCCGATTTGGATGAACAATTTTAATATTTCGTGACAGGCTAAATACCTAGATTCTGTCCTGAAATAAAATTCCGAATCGGCGAGAGAGAAAAACGGTCTTTTGAGGCGAAAACAGCCGCCATTCTGAAAGAAATAATGTTACAATGGTCTGTTAAATTGTTGATGAAGACAAACAGCGCCTTAAATAAACGTTGCCTTTACTTTTTAGGGTTCTGTACCAGAAGGGTAACCAACGAGGCCCTATTACTAAGCCTCCGCTGCCCGTCCGTCAGTCCATCTGTCTGTCAACGGGCTGTATCTTATGATCCGTTATAGGTAGACAGTTGAAAGTTTCACAGAATGTGTATTTCTGTTGCTGCTTTAACAACAAATGATAAATTAAAAGAAGGCACGCCTACTACGATGGTACGAAACCCTTCATGCGCGAGTCCGACTCTCACTTGGCCGGTTTTTCACTCAGATAATGTAAAGGCTGATTAAAATAATAAAGCTTCTAGTTTTTTTAAGCCAAGACGAGATAAATTATTAAAATGTTCTAGCCTTTAAGACTGAGAAAAAACTGCAAAGATAAAACGGTTTTTTTAACTAGCAGTAAATCTTTGCCTTTTAAAACCACAAGGCGATAAATCTTTGCAAAAAGGGGTATTCAAAAATAGTTGCGTTCTGAGAGCGCAACTATTTTTAAGCGCAACCAACTAAACGCAACTAAATTATTCTTCATAGCGCAACCATTAGTTGCGCTCACAAATTGTAATTAAAAATATTATATGTTTATTCCTCAAAACGCAACTATGATGAAAAATAGAGGGGGAATGATGGATTAATTAATGATATTTCTCTATTTTCATCATGGTTGTGCTTTGAGGACACATTAAACAACACACACACATACACATACACAACAATATACACAACAACATATACAATATAACACATACACAACACACCATATTATATTTTTAATTTGAATTTGTTAGCGCAACTAATGGTTGTGCTACGAGGAATATTTTTTTTGCGCTTAAAAATAGTTGCGCTTCGAGGAATACCCCGAACAAAAGCCCCAGTAGTTGTAAAAGAAAACCCTTTGGCAATATGTTTGCAATGATTTTAAATGGAATTGAAACAGCACTTTTTATTGAAAACGCAATATATTAAACGCATAGTAATAATCCTCTTATTGATTTGTGGATTACATGATAGTTAGTGCGGCCCCGCGTCGTCGCTCGCGTGTTCAAATCCTTTTAAAAGTGGTCAATTTAGGTTTTATCTGGTAGTGTGATATGATGATTTGTTTTTGTTTTTTTGTATTTTAGTTTTTATTTTGTTTTAGGTTGATAATAGAGGCTGGTATTGATAGATTTTGTTTTATTGGAACATCGCTATGTTCCAAATGGGTTTTAGGAATGGGCAACTACAGTACTTTCACAGTTTTATGCCTTGTGACTGGGACTGTAGGTTCATTTTATTGTTGTCTTTGTGCCTGCCAACTGGCCTACTTGAAATAAATGCTTTGATTTGAGATCCTATCGTTCTCACACGTGAATTATTTATTTATTAACTCTGTGTGTTGAGTAGTGGTGCTTTGGCTGACTGACTTAATGACAAGGCAATCTGTATTGGTCAACATTTGGTTGTGTATATTATTTATAGATGCTTTATGCTTTTACTTACATACTTGCTTCAAATAAGCACCTACATTTTTAAAGCCTCATAATTAATTACTACTCAATATTTAATGTTCCCAAAAAATTCTACTCTTATTTTAGAAATAACTAATGGGTCTAAGAGTAGAGGAAGACCAAAGACACGATGGATGGACTGTGTGAAGGATGATATGGCACGAAAGGAGATGTCTGATGAGATGACGAGTAATAGAGAAGTATGGAAGAAAAATATATGCTGTGCCGCCCCCTAATGTATTGGGATAAGGGCAAGAGAATGAATTTAATGACAAAAAAGTCAAAAGCATTTTTTTCAATTAGGCCATCACAGGCACTTCTGAACGTCAAAAAAAACAAAAAGAAGCGAAGCTACAGTCACAGTCACAAGACATAATAACTTGAGAAAGTACTGTAGTTGCATATTCCAAAGTGTAGATCTCTATGGAGAAGAATGGGCAAGAAACTCCATGGACACTCTTTTAAATCAAAATATTTTAACAAAATCTTAGTTACATCATTCATGTTGAGATTACACATATATGTGAGAACGATGTAGCAAGACTTGCACATTAAGAGCGTCCAGAGTAAAAGATTAAATCACAATGAAAACAAAAAAAGTAATTAAAATAAACCGTGGCAGCTAAGAGGTGACCAGTCCCAACTGACAGCGCCCGTTCACGAACATGACGCATGGATCAGCGCCATTCAACTCAACCATATTGAAGGGAACTAAATGACTCGACACACCCGCCACCATCAGCGAGACATTTGAGTGCGCATGACATTCTCTCAGCCACCAAGGCACATTCCAGTCCTTACAGTACATAGCACTCACACATGTGATATGCAGTTATATAATACTAACAACTACTACTTTGATATTTAATTTTATCTAAAAATATGCTTGCTTATTTGTAATGATACCTAATATTTAATGAATTATGATTTAATAAGTACCTACATAATTTCTATAAAGTAATTTTTGATGAATATTATCACGGTTTATACTCCATCGCTTCCTAACAATTTGTACGCCATGATATAAGGCTGAATATGTTAGAATTTTTATGTATCTCATTATTATCTTAAATGCAATGTATCATGTACACCATGTTTAAACAAATAAAATTTTACTTACTTACTAATAATGATGATGAAATCATGAATATTCCAGACCAGACAGACAAGCCCCAAATTTCCGTACGAACATAATATCGTATGACCGGATTATCATACGGCTTTTAGTCCGATAATTGAATCATTTTGCAACATGTACCAGGTCATCTACCTAAAAAGAGGTGGTTTAAATTAAAATGTTTAGGACTCTTTTATTTTGGCTTCATTTCAATAAATTATACTTAAGAACGCTTACTGGATACCTAGATAGGCATTTTAAAAAAGACTTCAAAAGGCTCTTTGAGAGCTTATATGTAAATGTTTTTTTTTTTTTAATTTAAGTTGTAACAGTTATTATTTCTGATTGAACTGAGTTTTCAAATTTTCGCTGTAAAGAAGACTTCACAGCAATATTTATAGGCTTAGTGATTGGACGGAGAAGAGCGGTCAAGTGGAGTGGACTCATGAGGACGTAGGCACGGGACCGGTCAATGTGGTGACAATTGGGGGAGGCCTATGTCCAGCAGTGGACGTCTTTTGGCTGAAATGATGATGATGATGATGTTGAGGACGTAGGAATGTCTTAAAGTCAATGTCCAGCAGTAATAAAGGTATCATCAATTTATTTGTGGTCGGCGCAGCATGTCTTCTTCTTCCATACTTCTCTATTACTCGTCATCACAGCAGTAACCTCCTTTCGAGCCATATCATCCTTGGTAAAGATATCAGTATTCTTTATCAGCCAAAGTGATGGAAATTTCTTAACCATTTGCCCAAGCACAGCTTAACCTAAAGATCGACTCGAGCGGCTGTAATTATTTAGCCACGAGCTATAAGTAAAACTACAGCCTGAAATTAAATTCACAGTCAGGGATCACTAGTCCCTATATCCAATAGTTACGAACCATTTACATAAAAGACTAGGGTTTAACAGAGCAGCCTGTTTCATATTCAAACTAATATTATAGAAATTTTAAAGTGAGTATGTTTGTTTGTTCCACGTCCACGTCTAATTAGCTGAAGGGATTGTGATGAATTTCGGCATAAGGATAAACTATTCAAACAGGTAAACCATGACTAGGATCCAGAACATTGGATATCCCGGTAGGACAATCTCATTTATCTGCATCGTTGGTGTAGTGGTCGCAAGTATTACTGCTGAGCTTGAGGTCCTGCGTTTGATTCCAAGGTCTGGTAAAATATTATTGTGTTTTTCCATCTGGAATTTCTCAGTAGCAGCCACGGAGTCTAGATTTATACCCGGTTGATGGCAGAAGGCTCGCCCCCTATTACATGATAGGAGTTAAACATAACTGGCGAAATGTCGGTGTACTGATGGGTACATCTCTGCCTAATCCATCGAGGAATACAGGCGTGATGTTATATTGACAAGTCGTGAAAAACTTCAGACCTTCCCGCGTGAGTAAAACCGAGGGCAAAACCTAATATTTCAATAAACGTGCTGAAAATAAAAATATTTTATATCATAATGTATGCGCAGGCGACGCCTCGTATAAATTGAGCCGATTGTTATCCGAGTGATCGGTTCGGCTCGGCCTATTATGGCTGTGCGTTTTGCGTGGCGATAGGGTTGAACGGGGTAGAAATGTTACATTATTATTGAAGAAAAATTTTAATATAGGAAGGTATTAGGACTCGTTGACGACCTCGGGTGGTGCGTCTAGCGACGCGGCTTGCGTCAAAACGCGCGCGCGGAAACGTGCGTGCGTTATTTGTTTTCTTCGAATGAGTGCAGTCCTTTTGCAATTTTATACCTCTGAATTTACATCAGTGTCAAAATCACAGTTATCTTTATTTCTCAGTATTTAATCGCTATGATAAGGTTGCGCATCTTTTGACGCCCTGTAATTCTTTTCCCATTTCTTGATAATTTTTTGTTATTATTTAAGTCTGATCGCGACGATAGGCCGTGGTGGAGCAAAATGAAACGTGTAGTGGACTGTATATAAGATGTAATGCGAAAAGGGACGGAATTACAATGGTCGATTGGAATTAAAAATGAAAATAATGATTGACGCTAAGAGAACGCCTAAGCGCAGCCGTGCGTGGAGGCGTGCAGCAGCTGACTGGTGTGGTCCCACGCGCGGCCGTCGGCCGGCAGACTCCCGCTGTCCCCGCACTCCTCGTTCACTGCCGCTGGCATGCGGCAATGTTGAGAGCAGCGGTCTCAACAAAGTCTTTTCATAGCTTGTAAATAATGTACATTAAAGAGAGAAACAAAAAAAAAATTAAAGAACTTTTGTATTTGTTTTGGTCTGAGCAAAAATAACGTGGATTGACTGTACCGTGTACACGTGTAGGCACTCGAGGTAAGCTCTTCACAACTTTTTTCATTATTTGTTTTTTCGCTGTCGCTGTAGCAAGACGCGTGCCGCTTGACCGTATAGTTCGTGGCCAAGAGGTTAGATATTATTTTTAGGTCATTCTAAGGGATAAGTGGACTGTGAAAAAGGTCCAGGCATTTGTGTAAGCCTGAGTAAGGCTGAAATGTTATTAAATGCGATTATGTTTTGGGTATTGAATTGTATTACACTTTGTAATTTTTATGTAGTGTTGCTTACTTAACTCAATATTAGTATTTGTTTTTTCAGTAGTATTTTTGATTTCCTGTTATAATTTTGTTATTTTGTTTCCTTATTTTTTTAAATCGAGCCTCCTTGGTGTAGTGGCCGCAAGCTCTGCTAATGAGCATGATGTTCTCAGTTCGATTCCCGCCCGGGTCGGGCTATGTGTCATTGAGTTTTCCTTCAGGTATTTAGCAGCCCTTTGTCCGAATTGGAGCCCGAGCCATGGCAATAGGCTGACCCCCATTACTAGTTTAATGTGGGTATACTCTATGGCGCCTCCCAGTGATGAATTATCGTATGTATGAATAAATGTATGTCGGATCCGGTCATTAGTACGGACTTGGAATGAATCGCAAGCGCGACAGTGGTGACATCACGCGACCTATTTACAAGTCTACACACCACAGCGTGCTTCTACAGAGCCGTGATGTTTACAGCTCGAGTCGAGGACGACATTGAGTGTCTGATCGCAGTGGAGTTGAGACGTTTCGTAACTGTACCCGATTAATTGTGCCCCGTTTTATTGTGATAAATTGTAATTTCAAGTAATTTGTTAGTTTACTAGAAACAGTGTTTCGCACCGAGTGTATTTTCATTGCACGAAACCCATCTTCTGCCCACATGATGTACAAGCTTAACGGAATAAATCCTGACAATCCGTCATGTACATGTCAGTAGTTATTTCTTGTTACACACAATACATTTCCATTTCCATATTATTTTCTGTAACGTCCACATTCCGGTGACAACCCTGAGCATCGGGCTTACCGTTCCCTGCATTTGAATGCAATGGACGCTCCGCACATTTGATAGACATTAACCATTCTCGCATATCCATGCGCGCATATGCTAACCATGCGCGAATTTGCGCGCATTTGTGTTAAACGCGCTTTAATAGTAATTATTCATACCATAAATTCTCTGATGTTCGCGTATTGTTTTGCATTTAATGCTGGGTAATTTTGTAGATGTAGGTCGATGGGTTTGATTTTACATAATTGTAGATAGGAATCGATTGATGCGTGACGTAAAGCTGAAGTTGAAAGGTTGGTTTGTGGATGGGTGACCGTTTTAAGAAAACTTACGTCTTTTGTTGTTTAGGGCTGAACTACTTTTATGTGCCCGTTTTCACGATATTTTGGAGATTTATAGATAAATATGGGAAAATTCATAGCTAACCAAAATGGTTGAAGACATCCCCACATCTTATATTAGTTCGTATTGAATACTGCTTGTAATCTTATCATTATGTTTGGGTTCCGATATTGATTAAGGTTCAAAATAAAATAAGAAAGCTAAATTACTTATTGGCATTATGTTACCGGCCAAACCCGATTTCAGGCCAAACTAGTTTGTCCTAGGCCAAACCAGTTCACGTGTTTATCGTGTCAGGATACACTAACACAAACAAAGCAATTACAATGCGCCCAACTTTGCTGTGGCAGTCATCGGCCCTGCTACGCGTCCTCGGCTCGCGCGTGGTGGGTCTCAGTTCTAACCTAACCTAACCCATTTAGTCAGAGTGCCTAGTTTGGCCTAGGACAAACTAGTTTGGCCTAAAATCGGGTTTGGCCGGTAACATATACATACATAAACTCACGTCTTTTTCTCATGGGAGTAGGCAGATACAACAGAACGCCACCTGCTACGATCCTCACATACTCCTTTCACCTCGTCCACGTTCATACATCTGGTCACACACGCACGCCGGTTGCGAGTACTACGCACCTGACCTTTCTGAAGAACTTCACCAATAAGGTCAGTGTGTGTCCTTTTAAGGCATCTCCTCCCGGCGTTACTTATATACATTTTTTTAAAATACAAATATACATTTGAAATCTACATACACATTCAAGCGTTTAACCTTTATCATTATCTTACCAAAACACAATTTACCAGCCATCCCCAGCCAGCCACAGCCACTGAAAGCTAAAATTGAATAATTCACTCAATAAATTATCATAATTAAGTCAAATGATGGCCCTAACTGGCCCATTTCACAGTGGCCCATTATGTTAGTTACGTATTATCGTATCCTAATATTAAGGTCTACATAATTTTGGTCTTATTAGCCTATTGGCCATAGAGCAGAGTGGATATAGATGGGACATGGTGGGGCAAAAATTTCGAACACAAAAAATATCATAATCATCATGATTTCAGCTGAAAGACGTACACTGCTGGACATAGGCCTCCCCCAAGTGTCGCCACATTAATCGGTCCCGTGCGTCTCGCATCCAGCGGATCCCCGCAACCTTCACCAGGTCATCGGCCTACCTAGAGGGCGGCCTTTCAACGCAACGCCGGAAAAATAAATATTATTTTAATTGTCGTGACCAACGAAACGCCAATATATCGTCCAAGTACAACAAAATGCTCACCACTCTCCCAAGAAACTTGATCTATGCGCAAATCACTAACGCTGTTTCAGTATTTAGTTAAATTTGCATATTTTACCCAAGAGCTACTGTTGTCTTAGGGTTGTTGACCTTTTGACAGTTAAGCCACTGGGGTGATAGTCGAGTTCTGTTGGTCTTTCGCTACTTGTTTAGCTAATCACTTCTTAGTCTAACTGGATTTCGCGTGGACCAGAATAATCTTAGGAACTAAGTTAATTTTGATAAATAGGCAGGGCTCGAAGTGATAATTACAAAACTTCTACTATAATTAATAAACGTCGTGTATCCGAATGCGATTTTCCGCTTGCACGCGTATCCGAACGCTTTAAGTGTCAATTTTAAAAGAAAATGGACATAAACATTGTGTTTAATTAATCAACAAACTGCTCGTAACTCACTTAAGACTCGTAAGTGACTTACGAGCAGTAAGTCGTGGGTTCGAACCCAGGCAGGCGCATTACTTTGTGTAATTAATATTTTCATCACCACTGCTTTCAGAACGGTGAAGGAAAACATCGTGAGGAAACCGGCATGTCCTAGAACCAAAAATTCGAAGACATGTGACATCTACCAACCCGCACTGGGCCCGCGTGGTGGATTGTAGCCCATTCCCTCTCTTACAGAGGAGGCCTGTGTCCCAGCAATGAGAACATTATAGGCTGATTATGAATCAATAAAATAATTTTTGGTACATTTGTGTGAAAAACTAAAGAATGAAACAATTAGTAATTATAAATGTCTTTCTTTACATCATATTTTAAAAATGAAATTATCATTCTGTTAATCAAAAAATTGGTAATTATCAAAGAAAATAATTATCATGATAATTACAAACCCAGAATATAGGTACAGGCGACCTCGTAACTGCTTAGCACCCTGAGGTTGTATGTCACTTACCATGTCATGTCATATACTGGTATTCGATGGCATTCGGTCCCGTCCAACATAGTTTGGAAAAGGCTAGACAAGTAGCCAGGTGGTTGAAAGTAACTTACACGTTTTAAAACGACAAGGCCTGTTTAGTTTACATAACATAACATCACGCCTATGATCTTCAAAAGGTTAGGCAAAAGTGTAACCTAATAGTAAACCCACATTTTGCCCGTTATTTTTAAGTCCCATGTAATGGGGGGCGTGACTGGTGTGTGACCATCAACCGGGCACAGATACAAACACGTGGCTGCTACCGAGAAATTCTTAATGAAAAAACCCAATAACACTTTGCCCGACCTGGGAATCGAACCTCATGCTCAGCAGTCGCGCTTGCGAGCACTAGATGAATGAGGCAGTTTACATTAATTTTATTTTTAGTTGTAAGGCTTGGGGTAGACTGCTCAAAATTGCCATTAAAATGTAATTAGCAGATAAATTCTTTTATTCCTTTAGAAATTTTCTACCATCGCCACCTTTACAACACCCACTCATGGTGTATAAAGGTTGTAAATAGAATCCTTAACGAAGCCGAAAGGCACTTGTTCTCCCCGTCTTTGCGATAATTTTTTTTTGTTCTAGCCGTACCTGGGAACCTTCTAGTTACGGAGATATTGGGGGTCAAAGTTCCAACTTTTTCACAAGTTTTTCTTTACACACCTCCACGACCTCCGATTATTCAATCGACCAACTATTCAATCCATCCATCAGCACAATGCTTTGAGTGCTTTCCATCGAGTCCTACCTTAAAACGTGATTTTTCACCCCAAAAAAAAAGTCGATTCCCAGCAATAATTTTTGCGTACAGTTACTTAGTTCGTTGTACAAGATGCTTGGTTGACGGCTATGTGAAGGGTGTGTTTACACCCTGTATTTAACTTTTAACGGAACAAAAAAAAACATTTTTACAACAGTGTTACAAAGTCCACCCTCACGAACAAAAACATCCAGAGGTGTCTAACTACAAAAGGAAAAGCTCTTATTCCCAACAAAAGTATAAAAAACCGATATAAAAGTATTCGAACTCCATAAAATAATGAATTTCAGCACTCCTGAAAGTGTCTGGCGGGCGCAAAACCACGAGATGATTGAAAAAGTTTAATTTGACATTTCACAATATTCTACAGATGAGTAAGTGTATAGGACCTTTTGAGGGCACTTGCGAAACTCGAAGTGTTAGGTGTAAAGACCAATTTTCTTTTTGAAAGTTGACAAAAGTTGCTTTCGAAGCGTTCCTTTTATCGTATTGGCTTGTAAATGTTGTATTGTTGTTGGACATGTGATTTTCATTGAGTTTTGATTCTTGCTTTTTTTTAAGCCCACATTATGTCCCACTGTTGGGCAAAGACCACCCATCTCTCTTCTCTTTCCAAACCTCTCTGTCTTGGCGTTCCTTTTATCGTATTGGCTTGTAAATGTTGTATTGTTGTTGGACATGTGATTTTCATTGAGTTTTGATCCTTGCTTTTTTTAAGCCCACATTATGTCCCACTGTTGGGCAAAGACCACCCATCTCTCTTCTCTTTCCAAACCTCTCTGTCTTGTGCCATCTCTGGCCATGTCTGCCCCGCAAACAAGATCAGGTAGCCTACCATGACGTCTCAAAACAAAGGAGTAGTTCCAGCGTGGGAAAGAGATGGCGCTAGACGACCTGTATAGTTCTGTCTCTTTCCCACACTGGAATTACTCCTGCCTTAAGATCTCATAGTAACTCCCCAGATCGACATGCCACCTTAGCTTTCCAAGGAATGACTATTTAAGATATTTTTATTAGAAACCACAAAACAGAAAGAATCAATTTCCAAAAATGATGTTACTAAAATATGTCCTCGTCTTCAGCTGGCTCTCCAATTACATAAGGTTCAATATCAGAATATTCTTCCTCTTGTTCTTTGGGAGATAGAACAGCTCAGCAGTACTCATAATTCCGGTCCATTCGCGAATATTTCTCAGCCAAGTCTTTAAGCCCTTGTGGCTTATTGTCTTATATTTGAGCCAAAACATTTCTTGTACATAATCTTTAATTAATTTTGTCGCTCCCAAGAGGCTCATATTGCTGTATGAAAGTTTTCGGCAACAGCTTGGGTTCCTAAATATGACTGACCTTGGCTTATGACCTTCGTAGAACATTGCTACAAACGCCCATGTTAGTCCAGTAATGGTGTGTTATTATTAGAACAATTGCTATACAACTCTTGCTACATTGCTTGTCTCATTGGTTGAGCAGTCGCAAGCGCGACTGCTGAGCATGAGGTCCTTGAAAGTGTTATTGGGTTTTTCCTTATGGAAATTCTTAGTAACAGCCACATAGTCTGGATTTGTGCCCGGTCGATGGCATTAGGCTCGCTTCCTATTACATAGGACTAAAATATAACTGTCGCAATGTGGGAGAATTTTTGACCCAAATTTGATGAAATAAGTAGTTTTTGTAAAAAAAAATTTCAAGCTGTGTTAAATGAGTTGACAACTCATTTCAAGCATCGGGCTTGTAGAGTAGCGTAAAATAAAATAGGTCTAGTGGTCGCAAGTGTGACTGCTGAACATGGGATTCTGGGTTCGGTTTGACCGACGCAGATATATATGTTATTGGGTTTTTTCCATTAGAAATTTCTCAGTAGCAGCCACGGAGTCTGTCAACAGGCTCACTCTTATTACATGAGACTTAAACATAACTGACAAAATGTGGGTGTACTATTAGTTACAACTCTGCCTAACCCTTCGGGGATTACAGGCGTGATGTTATGTGTTCTAGGCTCTTATACAATGTAAGGATACACATACCTTACCGTTCGGTAATAATTATGTGAAGTATGTTTTCAAATGCGAAGCTTGGATCTGGGAAACCTCTTGTGTCAAAGGTGCCTTTATAAGGAAATCTCATATGTTGGCAAATACAAACATAAACAAATATTTGACGACCACACAAATATTGGTTTTGTGTGGGACAGATATGTCCTGCAAAGCCAGTCAAAGGACCTTCTGATAGTACCGATGCCGACCGGTATTTTCACTAAAGCACAGCTTTTCTCTTGTTAAGTTGACCGCAGCAAGATAAACCTTAACAGTTGGAACTCATACACAATTCTTATTTCTTTTTGTGAATTCCATCTCGAAGGACAACCTAGGAGGTTGTTGTCTACTTAACTGACCTATCCTGTGGATGCCTTGAGTGTAAGGCCTCCAGCCACGGGCTTAAAGCTAAACTCAAAAACTAACCGACTCTACGCTAAGGGCACCCCCTATAAGGTACGGACCTCGGCTTAGGACATCGTTGGGCCTTCCCGATAGCAAAAGACAGGCTGGATCGAAACAAGATCATTATGGCTGGCTCGAGGGGAGGACGACTCTTACCAGAGGTCTTAGACAAATATTCTTTCTCGTAGCGTTATAGTAGAAGACGAAAATGAAAGGGACTGACATAAGCTAACGAAAACCTAATGTCAATCCTAAACTTATACTGTCACTTAGGGGATATCTTCCGTGATTGTTCATAATTTCGTGCTTCGTCGTAAGTTTAATTGTAAACCGTGATAGCTTAAAACAGTGTTTAATGTCAATCCAGTTGACAGTCATTAAAGAAATAAGAAAAGGCTTTGAAAGCGATTGCCGCTCGTAAAGCTCATCTGATCAGATGTGGAACTGTGTGTGAAGAAATGTTTTGCTGTTTCAAACATGATAACACTTAGCTGATGGCCTGCGTGCTTTATCTCCACATTTAAGGAACTGAAGCTGTTCATTATTCCACACTTCCAGCTTAAAACTCTGACCTGATTTACTGAGTTCTGATTGCCGTAAACATGTTTCGCAGAAAACGAAAAAAATGTCGAGAATTTCCCCCAACTTTAAAAGTAAAGATTCTCTGATGGTTGAGCCCAAATTGTGGGTTCAGCGGACAATAGGCGGGCGATTAAACCGAGTTATTTCATTAGCACTTGATCTACGGAATTCTATTAGGCCCGCGGTGTCCCCGCGATATTTAGGGTCCCGTACCTCTATTCAATTAACCGTTTTTGTTTCTTATAAGGTTTAATTTACTCATGCCTGATTTCATTAACTTTAGAGGACAACTTAATGTTAAGCAGTTGCTTAGCGCTGAAAACATTTCACCAAACACAAAGCGTTGCTTAAGATACGACACCAATTCACCGATAAGTGATGCTTTGAAAACTCTTATGGTGCCAGTAAACTCTCTCCGAGGAAAGACGAGTGCAAGAGTGTACAGGTACAGTCAAGCGAGGAACACCGAAGTTACCACCGTACACTCCTACACAAGGCGAATTTTGCATGTGGGGGGCGTGTATGGCCAAATCCGAAACTTTGAGGAAGAGCGAAAAATACTCATAGGAGTCTCGAGCTCGATTTTGTTGAAAACTAAAACTGCATCATTGGTTTTTTGAAAAATCCGTAGTCCTACTCAGGAATTGAACCCGTTGACTTTAGAAAAAAAAAATACACTGTTTTATTACACGATTCACCCTGTATACACTCCCAAGGCTGGGCGGGGTGCGAGAGTGTGCAACCTTTACAATATTGACTGAAACCGAACAGTAGTAAAAAAACCACAGACCGTAATCAATGTGTAGATTTTGAAGGTTAAGAGTTAGCATAGTATAACTTTAGGTTAAGCCGTGCTTGCCTAGGTTGTTCTGTGGATGGGTGACCACCCATTACATACCGAGTTTCCTCCGTGCCTCGGAAAGCACGTTAAGCCGTTGGTCCCGGCTGTCATTTGCATCTTTAACAGTCGTTTCAGGTAGTCAGTGGCCCAAAAAAGTCTGACAAGGTGTAGTCTGATAAGTCTTACTAAGGTCAAGTCTGACAAGTCTTACTAAGGGGTATCGTAATACCTAGTACTAACTGGATTGTGGAGGTCAGATAGGCAGTCGCTCCATGTAAATAATTCAGCTGCATCCGGTTAGACTGGAAGGTGACCGTAACATAGTTGAGAAAAGGCTAGGCAGATGACGAAGAGTTAGTATAGTGTTAGTGTGGACTCTGTGCGGAAACTAATGTCCATAACATACATTTTAACTTACGTACGAGTTGCCTAACTGAGAAGCGAACAGCTTAGAAAACTGCCTACGTTAGTCATTACCTAATATAATAAGGCGCTACTTTCCTTGACGTCAGTGAAACGGGCGTTAGGTACCTTCCCGTCTAAATTAAGGTTTTGTTATTTTAGTATGTAAGTTGTTTAATAAGGAGCTAGAAAGGGTGTAGATTTAAAGCCTACGTAAATTTTGGTGTCGACGTTAAATAGGTGCTTAGAAATACCTAGGGTACCTAATAGTTTTGAAACCTGGTTGTCGTAAAGGTTCTATTATAACCTTATAGCGGTGAGCTGTAGAAAATAGGTCTCGTTTTTAGTGCTATAAAATGGTCCTAGGTGGTACTGTAATCAAATGTGCGTATTAAATTAAATACATAATTTTGTCTGCCTAGGTTAGTTTAGTTCTTGAATGTGCTACCGCTGAAGAATAGCCAAACTTAAGTGGCAGTGGCAGGGCATATTGCTCGCAGAACGGATGGCCGATGGGGCCGGAAAGTTCTGGAGTGGCGACCGCGAACTGGAAGACGTTGCGTTGGAAGGCCTCCCACTAGGTGGACCGATGACCTGGTAAAAGTTGCAGGGATCCGCTGGATGCGAGTCGCACGGGATCGGTCAATGTGGCGACACTTGGGGGAGGCCTATGTCCAGCAGTGGACGTCTTTCGGCTGAAATGATGATGATGTGCTACCGCTGAGCAGGAGGTTTTGGTTTCGATTCCCTGGTCGTGCACAGTGTTAGTGGGTTTTTCCATCAGGTATCAGTAGTAGCCTGGAGCCTGGATATGTGCCGCAAAAAAATATTGCTGGGAAAGTCCTTATTTTGTGGTAAAAATCACGTTTTACGGTTGGACTCAATGTAACGCACTTAAAACATTGTGCTGATGGATGCATTGAATAGTAAACGGGTCATGAAGGTGTTTAAAGTTATTACCATAAAAAATTGTATTTAAAAAAAAGCTTTTGAAAAGTTGGAACTTTGACCTCCAATATCTCCGTAACTAGAAGGTTCCCAGGTATGGTCTAGAACAAAAAACTGATCGCAATGACGGGGAGTACAAGTGCCTTTCGGCTTCGTTAAGGGTTTTTTACACCCGTTAGATAAAGCATAATCATAGCAGTAAGATAAAAGATAGTAACTGTTACTTAATCTGCGATTAAGATAAAAAAATAACACAACCGTAATTAATTAAGTCTTACCTCCTAATCTCACAGCAATTCTCTTTTCACCGCCATTTTTATCTCAAATGAAAAGCTTAAAGGGGTAGTCAGACTAATACGTTATTTTTATAAGCTCTCTCTTATCTGATGGTGCTCAGTACTTAAGATGAAACTTAATTGAGATGAGCATTCTCTGGATGCTGAGGAAACAGTTTAAAAGAATTTGTTTACCGTAAGATAAAGGCTTCAAGTGGAATTCTTAAAGATACCAGAATTAAGATATCTTTTTTAAGGAGATATTAAGTTATTTTTGGGTAAGATGATTTGAGTGAAGATTTTTGTTTTTAGGTCGCAAGCGCGAATGCTGAGCATGAGGTCCTAGATTCGATTTCCGGTTCGGGCAAAATGTTATTGGGTTTTCGATCAGGAATTACTTAGTAGCAGCCACGGAGTCTGGAGCCCGGTTGATGGCGAAGATACATACATACTTAGGCTTTTTCGGATGGGAAATCATCAAATGACCCCTCCCACTCTGGGCGGAGTCTAAGGGAGTGTCAGACTTGTACTGACTAAAACCCATCCATGTTCCTTCTTCGCCCTTTGTGTTCCAGGGCCGCGGTATCTCTTTCGAACAGTCCAGCAGCCCCAGCATGCATCGGCCCTTGCGGGGGCCCTCTCCTGTGTGCTGACATCTCTTTAAGGCGCGCGTGGAACACGAACGCGCCGTCGACACGACCCGTATACATACTTAGGCTTGGAAACGGAAATCAATACTCGTGCTCTTCTCATATGAAATTTCAACCTTTTAATGAGACATTCACAATAGCTATTACTTTTAATAAGATAGCTTTGTACCCTGTTCATTATTTTTTATAATGATCTAAAAAAAACATAATGGTGTAGTATTTGCTTGTTCCCTAGAGCCATACACAACGATATATATTAGAATGATGATATTGCAAATTGCGAGAATTGTTATCGGTAACCACGTGTATTTCAGTGTATCTGAGGCTTATTTTTTTGTTAAGTACCTTATTTAGAGGAGCTTGTAGCTAAATAATAACAGCCGCTCGGATCAATCTTTAGGTTAAGCCGTACTTAGCCAGGTTGGTCTGTGGATGGGTGACCGCCCATTACATACCGAGTTTCCTCCGTGCCTCGGAAAGCACGTTAAGCCGTTGGTCCCGGCTGTCATTTGTAGATCTTTGACAGTCGGTACAGGTAGTCAGTGGTGCAAAAAGTTTGACAACCAGTCTTACCAAGGGGTATCGTATTACCTAGTATTAACCTTGTGGAGGTCAGATACACAGTCGATCTATGTAAAATACTGGTATTCAGCTACATCCGGTTAGACTGGAAGCCGACCCTAACATAGTTGGAAAATGGCTAGGCAGATGATGATGACCTAGATTTATTCATCATTATTTCAGACCAGAATCACGTACTTCTGGGTAAAGCCTTCCCTTTTCATCTGCCACACGTACTTTCGTGCGTCCGTCATCCAGGTGATTGTCAACAAAACGCAGTTATGAGCGGACCTGGTTTATTTGGCCTAACATACAACCTAGATTTTCTTTTGTTTTTTTTTGTTGTTTATCTCGTTGTAGAAATAATTTCATCATAATCATTTTAGACGAAAGTCGTCCACTGCTGGACATAGGCCTCCCCCAAGTGTCGTCACTATAACCAGTCCCATGCGTCTCGCATCCAGCGGATCCCCCTTCGCAGCCTTCACCAGATCATCGGCCCACCTAGTGTGAGGCCTTTCAACGCAACGTCTTCCACTGCAGAACTTTTCGCCCCGGGCTGCGGGATATAATTTGTTTTGTTGGATTATATCTACAAGCACCTACAGTCGTTACGGGGCAGTCGGAATCCCAAGACCTCTTAGTTCCTCGAAAAGAACGTCTTTGGCTGCAGTTAGGAGACCGTAAGCCTGACAACCAGTCTTACAAAGGAGAATTGTTCTACCTCGTGTTTATGGGGTCCAATGAAAAATTCTGTTATTCAGCTTCATTCAATAAGATTAGAAGTAACCAACCCCAATATAATTGGGAGGGAGCTAAGTAAATGTTGATTTTTCGAACTTGGTCCTAGATTCTGTCAAATGGAAGAGAAAAACATTTTATGCCGACCTCAAGTAATATGGAACAAGGACAGGAAGATGATGATGATGTACTAGGTTCTACAGTTGATGATGGGGTTAGCAACCAAGGCCACGTCAAATATACACCACAAAATTTTCCCAAGTCAACTACAGCGCGATCCCGGCGTAACATTTAATAATGAGCCCTATTTAAGTTGGAAATAAGTTTAAAAGTCATCTTATTATACAGGAACACAATCTACAAGTTACATGAAAATGTCTAATATTCATTTAAACTTTTACTTCGGCCCGCTTGGGAGACGGATTTTCTTTAGGTACTGTGGTCGTACAGACTGAAGTACTGCTCCACTTGAAACAGTTACAAAAAATAAAGTTTTTTTGGTGGGGCTGTAGAGTAGAAAATATTAAATAAATGTAGGGAAATTATTAAACAGGTGAATAAAAGTTTAATTGGCTACCAATATACTGAATGTGCGAGTATTGTACCAAGTAAGTAACTATTTATCCGGTCATTGCGGCAAGGAGAATATAGGAAGCAAGAGGCTGAGAGATACTTGTGGCACCCCGACGTGAACAGGTTAGGTTCGAAGGGGATGGAACTAACTACTGCCCGAACTAAGACCCTGCTAAGAATATTTTTGACACCTTTAATTTGAATTTAATTTCGCTCGTTTAAAAACTACCCATAAATATATACCTGTCCAATTGGGCACCTCCTCTTGTTTTTAGTAGGTTAAATGTCGTTTAGTTAAAAAAATACTATGTTTTTATGGTTACTTCGTAATACTGTTCACGCGTTGCCTTTTAAATTCTCTATTATTTTTTTAAACCCTGTCCTACTCTAGGAATTTCTCCCGTATCGTATGTGCGATCACAAAAAATTTAACTCACGTACACAAACAGCCAGACCCGGAACAACTATCTGTATGCCATACAAATATTTCTTCCGTGCGGGAATCGATACCGCTGCGTGCTGTCAAAATTAAATAAAAAAGATTAAACAATACATTAAAATACGAAAATAATATATTATAGTAATAGTATAGGTATGGTATTGTTTGCTGATGACAGCACAGCAATAATAAATTGTATAAATAAAGAGCAATACGAAATAGATATTAATAATGTTTTAAAAACAACAATCAACTGGCTCAATCATAATAATTTGTTAATAAATATAGAGAAAACTAAAGTTATGCATTTTTACCAACGTAAACACCCCGAAGACTTAAATTTAAACTACAATGGTCAAACAGTCGGCAAAGCAAGTATAGCCAAATTTTTAGGAATTTTAATTGACAGCCAACTTACATGGAAACCACAAGCTGAAGCTATTTGCAAAAAATTAGGGTCATCAGCGTACGTTCTTTATAACCTTTTCAAAAAGGTAAACATCAACACTATACTGGTTGCTTACCATGGCTTTGTGGTGTCGAATTTAAGGTTTGGCGTCATATTTTGGGGCAATTGTTGTGAACGAGAAAATATATTTAAAGCCCAAAAACGCTACCTAAGAGCAATGTTTAAACTAAAAGTTACGGACAGCTGTAAAACTTTTTTCATTGATAATAAACTACTTACTTTTCCCTGTCTTTACATATTAGAGCTTTCCATTTTTGTTAAAAGTAATAGTAACTTATTCCCTGCTGTAAGGGACACAACAAACCGAAATACAACAATCAGGTCTCAGTATAAATATAAGTTATGTACCAGTGCTCACAATACATCTTTATTCAAAAAAAGTGTTTTAGGTATGGCGCCTATAATCTATAATAAGGTTCCAAATAGCATCAAGGAGCAGCCTTTGACAATTTTTAAAAAACAGCTTTCATCTTTATTAATTAAAAAATGTTATTATTCTGTATCAGATTTCCTAACAGATAAAATATAGCTGTAAATATAGCTGTGTGTATTGTTACTTAATTTTGATTTTTTGTTGAAAGCTTTTAAATTGAAGTTGTATAATTGTTTATAAGTATAAATTTTTGCATACCATATGGTAGAATGTACCAGGAACAAATAACTACTATTGTAACAACTCATGTATGTACCTACATTCAATGCAAATAAATTATTTCTATTTCTATTTCTATTTCTATTATATTATATGTTTTTGTTCGAAAGTTGTTGTTCATTTACTGACACAAAACCTGTTACCTACCTCACATGGCCAATGACACAACATACTGAACTACAATTTAGTAACAATCGGTCAAGTAATTGCCAAACCATAAGTTAAACCGAACACACATTCTCCTATTTAACTTATGACCAGTTACAAGGCCTTGTGTTACGGTTAGAACTATGATCATTTAGAAGAGGCAATGTTATGAATTATTCTATTTTTTACAGCTTAATACTACCACCAAGGTTAAATTAAGTGAAACCTTCCGCAACATACTAATGTTGGATGTAATTTGTCTAAAAGTAAAAATATTGCTTCATAATGAGTGTGGTTGCCATCATCTAAAAACTTCTAGTCAAAAATCTTCATAGTTCCGAATTTATAATTAATTTCCCAAATATTGTGCCAATAACCCAATTTATTTGGGCTCGGCGAAACGATGGATGAATTGCGTGAGGAATGATATGAAAGTTAAAGGAGTAAATGATAGCGTGACGGTTGACAGAGGAGAATGGAAGAAGAAAACGTGTTGCGCCGACCCCAAGTAACATGGGATAAGGGCAGGAAAATGATGATTTGGGCTCGGCGAAACATGTCTTCTCCAATACTTTTCTATCGCTGTGTATTATGATAGAAGCCAGTGCTGGAAGCCAGTGCTGGAAGCCAGTGCTGGAAGCCAGTGCTGGAAGCCAGTGCTGGAAGCCAGTGCTGGAAGCCAGTGCTGGAAGCCAGTGCTGGAAGCCAGTGCTGGAAGCCAGTGCTGGAAGCCAGTGCTGGAAGCCAGTGCTGGAAGCCAGTGCTGGAAGCCAGTGCTGGAAGCCAGTGCTGGAAGCCAGTGCTGGAAGCCAGTGCTGGAAGCCAGTGCTGGAAGCCAGTGCTGGAAGCCAGTGCTGGAAGCCAGTGCTGGAAGCCAGTGCTGGAAGCCAGTGCTGGAAGCCAGTGCTGGAAGCCAGTGCTGGAAGCCAGTGCTGGAAGCCAGTGCTGGAACCAGTGCCGCCAGCAATTCCAAAATAGTAAAAAATAATAAACATTTATACCAATATAATATTTGAAATCTAGACAAATTACATACATAATTTACACAAAACCAGCGAAATATTACCCTGAAAGTACATAATTTAAATCTACCAACGAAAATGACAAAACACGAAGTTTAATCTAGCACACGAACTCGTGTGTACTGCCGAAACATATTGACAATTTCATGCTTCTTTCACACAGAAGTTTACCTTTTTTTTTTTTTTTTTTTCCGGATGGGAAATCATCAAATGACCCCCCCCGCTCTGGGCGGAGCGGAAGGGAGTGTCAGACTTGTACTGACTAAAACCCACCCATGTTCCTTCTTTGCCTTTGTGTTCCAGGGCCACGGTATCTCTTTCGAACAGTCCCGCAACAGAAGTTTACCTAAGGTGAACGTACACAGTCCTTAGGGACAGACGGTCTTGTCCCCCTTTTTATCGGGGACAATTTTGGGGCCATTTTTTATAATTGCCAATCTTGCCCGAACGATATCTTTTGAAATTCCGAAGGTCTGAAATGGAACGATTAAGAATTTAAAGAATTCAATTATTTTTGTGTTAAACTTTTTGGGTTTGGGATACGGTGGGAAATAATGTTGGAGAGTGTTGCTGTAGTGTGGAATGACTTTTTTATTATCTAGATAGAACTAACTAGAATTTTGTCTCTAATATATCTTCTAGCCTTTTTGTTATTAAGGAATAGTCCTAATATTGTATTCTGTCTTTATCTTGGATTAGTGCCTAAATTTGTGTCAGAGTTTTATGCCGCCCATGGGCCACTGACTTGGCTTTACATGCCATCGAGAAATATCTCTCAGGCATGCTGGTTTCCTCACGATGTTTTCCTTCACCGGAGCAAGTGTTAATTATACAATATAATATAATATTGTATTTTATACTGACTTCAAAAAAGAGTGACGTTGTGACTCTGATGAAGAATTATCGGGGTCAATAAAAGGCGCAAAAGGCGATTCTCGAGTCTAAAAGCATTTTTTATTGAGCCAGTATTTTCAAATCAAATATTAGCCCACAATTAATGAACAAACAATTCAAAATTTCAGTCTAGGACACAATCAATATAAGCTCCAATCACGTTCACAATTCACCATGAAACGCTAAAATTGCAATACACAGACAAAACACCGACATTCCCCAATCACCATGGGAGAAAGACACAATCATATTATTATCCTTTAACAGTCAAAAAAATAACTGTTTCTAATTACGTAACAGTTAAAAAATAACTATAGTCTGCTGCCAAATTTAATTTCATAGTATTTAACGTTGATTGGTCACGGCATTGTGATGGTCGGTTTTTTACAAAGACGTTACGGATGGGTTACTATCATATGGCAAGTGAACCGTGGAGGAGTTATTTTGTATCCTATTGCGACATGAGTTGGTGTCTGACAGAAGCCGAGCTTCATACTGTTGTTTACACCTCTTCACAGACAATTCGTCACTGCATAGAACTTACGCTCGGGCGCACGGAGTGTTTAGGAACTCGGAATATTCACACAGAAATTGTGTCTTCAAGTAATGGAGAGGTAGCCGTGTAAATTATGGATGGTTTTCTATGTAATCTGGATATTCCAGTTTATTTTCAAGGTCCCGAGGACATTCAAAGTATTGGTAAAAACCCTGCATGATTCTTAGGGGAAACAACAAAGAATTGAACGCGATCATCTGAATGCTGTCAGTGTTTCTTTGCGGTTTACCTACTCGTGGCGGTTATCAAAGTTAAAGCATTTATTTTTAGTATCACAAGCACTTTGAATATTGTCGTGGAGTCTGTCAGAGATAATGAATCTGCAGACTACACCGTACCATACCACCGGTGTAGTGGGCAGAATCCTTTAGTTAGAAGGTTAAAGTTAGTTGATCGTTCCAAAAGGTAGATCTCTGTGACGCCTTGCGTCTTTGTCGCTGGCAGTGATGTGTGTGGTCTCTGTTGGCTATCTACTCTGTGTCACTGGTGTGACTGATACCGGTTTATTGTATTTGATAGTGGTACTTGTTAGTTGTGAGGTTCTTGATCGTGGTATAGTTAACAATTCAACGAGTGTTTTATCGTTAGTAGTTTTGATTGACGATATTACTGTTTAAGAGTGCTGCCGGGGCTGCGGGACTGTTCGAAAGATATACCGCGGCCCTGGAACACAAAGGGCAAAGAAGGAACATGGATGGGTTTTCGTCAGTAAAAGTCTGACACTCCCTTCCACTCCGCCCAGAGCGGAACGATTCATTTCATGATTGCCCATCCGAAAAAAAAAATTGTTCTCCGAATTTCGCCAATGGCGGCTATTTTTTACTGAAACTAGCCATCGAGGAAGATAATATAGGGCAGCATTTACCTAATCATGTTGTTATTGTATGACGAGCTCGTGGCTAAATAATAACAGCCGATCGGGTCGATCTTTCAAGTTAAGCCGTGCTCGCCTAGGTTGGTCCGTGGATGGGTGACCACCCATTACACACCGAGTTACCTCCGTGTCTCTGAAAGCACGATAAGCCGTTGGCCCCACCGGCTATTTGTAGATCTTTGACAGTCGTTATAGGTAGTCAGTGGTCCGAAAGTCTGACAACCAGTCTTATCAAAGGGCACCGTATTACCCAGTACTAACTGGGTTGTGGAGGTCAGTATGCAGTGGCTCCATGTAAAATACTGCTGTATTCGGTTAGACTGGAAGCCGACCCCAACATAGTTTGGAAATGGCTAGGCAGATGATGGTATTGTTAATATATAATTGTTTACTTAGGTAGCAGCCACCTACAGTATAAGAATTAAAAAATAAAGACAGTGTAGTAATTGCCTTGCAATGTTAATTTTACTGCCAGTACATTTATTCCATAAAAAAATAAATCATTTAGTTACACTTAAACGACCATTTAGATTTACGGATTTATGTGATTGCACGGTAAATTGTCAGTTCATAACTTTATTTTACGCTCAGACTAATTTAAGCATAAAAATCTTTACTTCATAACATAAACATCACACGCCTGTAATACCCGAAGGGTTGGGCAGAGGTACCTAATAGTGCAACCACATTTCCCCAGTTATGTTAAAGTCCCATGTAATAGGGGGCTAGCCTATTGCCATCAACCGGCCACAAATCCAGACACCGTGGCTTCAATTGAGAAATTTCTGAAAGAAAAACTCAGTAACGCTTTGCCCGACCTGGGAATCGAACCCAGGACCTCATGCTCAGCAGTCTACTTGCGACCACTGGGCCAAGGACGCAGTCAATACTCAATTGCAACTTGTGTTGCTATCTGGCATTATGCTTAGCTGAGGCCCTTTTAGGCATTATTAGTTTTGTTTGTTTAAGTTTAATTTTAGGGTGTTTTTAACAATGCCAAAATAAACATAATTTTCTTTCTTTCTTTTAACTTTTTTTTTTATGTCAGATTTTTACTTTAGACACCACGCCCCCGTACTATTCAATCCATCCATCAGCACAACGTTTTGAGTCCGTTACATTGAGTCCTACCGTAATACATGATATTTCACCCCAAAAAAAAATCGTTACCCAGCAATATTTTTTTGCATAAAGTTGCTTAGTTTGATTTTACATAATCCTTGGTTGACGGCTTCGTGAAGAATCCGTTTACACCCTGTATACTATTCATTTCAAACTTTAAAATTAAAGAATATTGACAGTATATAAACAACTTAACGAAATGATTAAACTTTGCTCGTAACTTGTTAAAAATGGTAACACTTTGAGTAATAGTCAGAGGGCCATTTTCCCAATTTATTTGGAGTCAGTGCAGTATGTCTTTTTCATCCATACTTTTCGCGGTTACAAGTTCGTTCAATTTAGGCGCTTGCTAGAAACCTGCGACTTCGACCAAGACTTCGACCCATTTTGGTCGAAGCCGAAATTTCGACCGAAGGTAGCCCGCTGCCGAAGCCGAAGCAAAACATTCGGTCGGACACTATCCATCGGTAATAATAACGTACAACGAACGGTAACTATAACTCAAGGAAGGATACCGATCGATAGGTCGCGGGTTCAAAACTGACTGCGGTAATTTATGACTGAGGAGTCTATTTATAATTTGTGTTTGGTTTGCTTAACTGGATGCGGATGCTGAGTAACGGGTCTGTTGCTACTTGAGAGAAGCCTATTTTCAACAGAGTTCAACGATAAGTGTCAATAAGATATAATTAGGTGTCTGTGTATACTTATATTATAAAGAAGTAAAAATGGGTTTGTTGCTACTTGAGAGAAGCCTATTTTCAACAGAGTTCAATGATAAGTGTCAGATATAATTAGGTGCCTATGCATACTAATATTATAAAGAGGTAAAAATGGGTTTGTTGCTACTTGAGAGAAGCCTATTTTCAACAGAGTTCAATGATAAGTGTCAGATATAATTAGGTGCCTATGTAAACTAATATTATAAAATGGTATAACTGGTTTGTATAAGGGTTCCGTTTTTTTACATTCGGCTACGAATCCCTAAAAAGAGACAGGTATGATTCCCAGATCGGGCTAAGTGGTATTGGGTTTTTCCATCAGCAATTTCGCAGTAGCAGCCACGGAGTCTAGATTAGTGGCATGTTGATTGCAATAGGATCGTCCCCTTTTACATGGGGCTTGAACATAACTGGCAAAATGTAGGTCCATTGTTGTAGGTGTTGGTACACCACTGCTTATCCCTTCTGGGATTACAGGCGTGATGTTATTATCATTCAGCATTCTCTTGCCCTTATCCTAATTCCTTTGTGGTCGGCGCAGCATGTCTTCTTCTTCCATACTTCTCTATTACTCGTCATCTCGCCAGACACCTCCTTTCTTGCCATATCATTATTTACACAGTCCATCCATCGTTACTTTGGTCTTATATTTTGTGTAAAACTTTTACTATTATATTGAACGAGAACGTGATAAAATTATTAAACTCTATTAACATGTTTAGAAAACCATGAGGGAGGCCTTTGCCCAGCACTGGGATAGAAAAAGCTGATTAAAACAAAAACATATTGTGCAAATGAACATACAATATTAAACGATAAGCCAATTAATTATAATAACAATTAACAACAAATCATATCAATTAAATCTGTAATCAGCTAATCGTATTTATCGTTTTAAAAAATTTAATTAATTTGATTTGTACTGATGCTGAATATCTATTTACGTTTTTCTAAATTCATCCCAAATAGAAAATAATAAAAAATAAACAACATTTTGAGAGTCAAAAGAATATTATTTTAAGCTTATCATACAGCTACTCGAGGAGAGGGTTAACATATTGAAAAATGTCCTAAAACTTTGCTACAGT
Source organism: Noctua janthina (assembly GCA_963576755.1). Lineage (NCBI taxonomy): Eukaryota > Metazoa > Arthropoda > Insecta > Lepidoptera > Noctuidae > Noctua > Noctua janthina. The sequence continues at coordinate 9,101,614 of OY755075.1, read as the reverse complement.
AACCTTCAAATTTCTTAACCGACCTACGGGGTAAGCAGTACCCTAAACTTTTACCAAACAGCTGGTATTTTTCTAAACAATACTTTTTACATTCGCGTTAAGGTTTGGGCTGTAACCCTCAAAGTTTGGTAGCCCTCGAAAACGTGACATTTACATATTTTCCTGTCCGAATATGTATCTAAAATAAAGTAGGACAGTTTTGGCAAATAAGGTCATGTCTCAAAAAAACTAAGTAATATGTGGTGACTTCGTTAGCTTATTTTTTTTTTTATTTGGCGGTGAATGGAACTAACTCCAATGGTCAAATGTTCCTGCTAATTTTTGTCTTATTTTTTTTTGCCCCACTTTTGACCAGCCTGTATAGTTGAAATTTCAGTACCGTTATTACTAACACATTTTACAATCACTAGCTAAAAGATTTTTAAGTAAATTCCTAATCCATTGCTTTATAAGTTTGAAGAATCGTCGGCTTGGCAAAGTAAATAGCGCAATGAATGTTGTTGAACTGTCTAACTGAAAGACATTGGCATTGAAAGTGTTAAGTAATTACCCCATATTTGTTTAAACTGACTTGGTCACTAACATTATCAGTAGCAAAAACGGGATATTAACCATGTTTATAATTTGTTTTGAGTTCCCGATATTTCGGCACTGTTGCAAGCACCACGATCACGGATAAACTAATAATGATAATTACCCGATAAGTCATTTATCTTTCACTTCCAAATTCATCATCATCTGCCTAACCTTTTCCCAACTATGTTGGGGTCGGCTTCCAGTCTAACCGGATACAGCTGAATACCAGTATTTTATATGAAGCGACTGCCTATCTGACCTCCACAACCCAGTTCGTTCTGGATAATACGATAACCCTCGGTGAGATTGATTGTCAGACTTTTTGGGCCACTGACTACTTAACGACTGTCAAAGATCTACAAATGACACCCGGGACTAACGGCTTAACGTGCTTTTCGAGGCACGGAGGAAACTCGGTATGTAATGGGTGGTCACCCATCCACAGACCAACCTAGGCAAGCACGGCTTAACCTAAAGATCGAGCCGAGCGGTTGTTATTATTTAGCCACGAGCTCCTTACCTTTGACTTAAATTATCGAATGAATATCTACACTATGTAGCTAAGAACAGAGAACTCAATAAATAATTATCAACTTAAAATACAACTCAGTAACATGTAAGTTTTCAAGATTCTCCCAAAAAAAATAACCCCACATATCCCGTTCGACCACGGTCCGCAACTCGGGTCCACTTGAACCTCTCACATTTTCCGGGCCAAGTGCCGCACTGCCCGTGACCGACTAAAACATTGACGCACGGGTTTTTTCATGAAAATATTCTTTTCGTTTCAGGTAAGCCTACACGACTGAGGAGTTTTGTAAATAATAGCGGTAAGGAAGCTGTCGTGAGCAGGCGAAGTGATCTTGGGAGATGGGGCTTTTTTTACAGTCCTTTTTATGTTTCCTGTTGTGGTGAGCTTTTTGTTTGAGTCGAGGTTATGCTTGACTGAGCGGGTCGTGAGTTCAAAGTCTTTGAACGGTTTGTAACTGTGTTTTTATTTTTGATAACTTTAAAATATTCTCGATAAGATGAAGGGTTTAGAGGTCAGATCAAATAAAGAATAGCAAAAAAATTACTGAAACAAAAAAGTATTGCACTTTTTTTTTTTTTTTCCGGATGGGAAATCATCAAATGACCCCTCCCCACTCTGGGCGGAGCGGAGGGGAGTGTCAGACTTGTACTGACTAAAACCCATCCATGTTCCATCTTTGCCCTTTGTGTTCCAGGGCCACGGTATCTCTTTCGAACAGTCTCGCAGCCATCTCTCCCTTACTTGTGTCGTGTTTCAAAAAAAAAGATTTTGTATTTGTATTACAATTTAACCTTTTTAGAAATATACACAACAACACAATTAACACCTAATCATACAGCATGAAATACGTATAAGTACCTGAATTTCCAAATCACTGCGACATCATTAGTCCTTTGCAAAATCTGATTAGAACCCAGGCCACACAATCCTTTCAATCCAGTCCACATACGCAGAAATCCTCGTGTATACTCCTGGACTCATCTTTCTCCCACAATCCCTGCCAAAAGACGTCACTCCAACAATTTTATGCAGGGGAAAGTTGTGGATACAGTCAACCCTGTCCTCCATAATCTGCATCGGACCCCCAGAATCTCCTTGACAAGTATCCCTTCCCCCATGTTCATAATCACCAGCGCATATCTGATTCTCCGTAACTCCCTGAGCTAGAACCTTCCTCTTGATTAAAAACTTCATGGAACGGTTGCATACCTCACTGGCTATCGGATCGACGTCGACTTTCATCAAAGTCTGACTTCCGTATGTCGCACTTGAAGCCGTCTTTCCGAAGCCGATGACTGTTAAGTTAAAGTTGCTGATGTCTTCTCCTAAATGCAAGCAAGCGATTCTGATGTCTCTGCTTAGAATAAAGGCTGGAGCTGCCCTCATCAGTGCTATATCGTGATACTTTGAAGGGGGTTTATATTTTGGATGAGAGATGATCTCAGCTACTTTCCGTTCCTGAACCAGTTCATCAATTTCATCAAATTCGAAGGTAGCTGTTCCGATTCTCATGATGCTTGCAGGTCCTGCATCCCTATCCTCAGTGCAGTGGGCTGCAGTTAGGACCCATTTTTCGCTGATCAGACTTCCCCCACACCTCCACGAAGGCGGCTCTGGTGCTGATCTCCGGAACCCTATTAAGACCATGTGAGGGTATAGAAGAAAGTCGACTGGAACTCTTACTCTTAGTTTTGGAAACAGTATGTTTCGGCACTCTAGCATGAACTGCCCATAGGTTTTGCAGGCCCTGAATGCTTTCTCACCAACACCTGAACCTTGAAGTAATATGGTATAAAGAATGAACACTGCCACTTGAATCTGTATCATCTTCAGGAAGTATGTCTCCCTCTTTGCTTGATGTAAATAAACATATTATTACCGATTCAAACACCTTCCTTTCTCTAAATACTTCGTTTTTCTCACAGTTTAATAAAGTATTCGGCCACAAGGACCAAATCCGTCCTTCAATCCCCAGATATATTTGTATAAATCCTTTTCCGTGTTTTTTTCTAGACGCGTGCGCACAACCGTTATCAATAATTTACCACGGCAACTGAATGGTGTGCCTTTACAGTCGTAATCGTAATCTGGCCGTGGCTAATCGATATTCATTCTTAATTGCAATAAAAGTGCGCTAGCCCCACTATTTTGTGTGATTATTTTTGTTATTATTTAGTTATGGTGGATTTGCAGATGAAGCGAATCTGCAGATGTTATCTTTGATCCATGACCTAGGCGATTGTGTTCAGAAAATAATAGACTAAGAGAATAATGGTTAATGAGTAGGTACAATGTTACTTCAATTCTTATTCTAATAAATCGATTTTTTCCACTTGACTTATTCGTCAACTGGCGAGTGTAAAACTCGCGCGTGTACGCGAATTGTGACCTTCCGATTTTACCTATTTTTTTTTGTCGTCAACTCGCTCGCACATTATAAAGTACGCGCTGACTGATTAGGTTACGTACCGCCAATCTATTTAGATTTCGGGATACGTTAAAGCCTATGTTCAAGGTGCGGAATGAGGCGCGGGGGACGCGGCTGATGACTACGCATGATACCCAAGCATGCTATCCAGCGTTGCTAAAATGTTACTTTTGTAACATTTTACGTTACTTTTGATGTTCGCATAAAACATGGAGGTAACCCTCCATGTTTTATTTTAAAGTTAAGTCATATAAAATGTCTTATACATTTAAAGTGGGTACTTATATATACATTTTATAAGAAGTTTTTGTAGCTGACTGTACCAGATTTTCAAAGCGACAAAAACAAAATAGGTTAAATCGGAAGGTGACGCGCGAGTTTCACACTCGCCAGTTGACGAATAAGTCTTCCACGACGTTATGCAACGAGTTCATGCGAAAAAAAAAACAGTATTTCATACTAGTTTGCGAAAAAATTTCAAACAATGGATTTTTCAGTTTTCCTCTAGTTCACTTTTAATTATTGACCTTAGAGTAATTTGAATGTTAAAAATTCCACAGAAAATAGTTTTGTTCCTCCGAAATTCAGAATAACCTTTCAAAAATATTCTGATTCTGAAGAAGAGACAACGGTAAATAAAGAGGAATTGTTTTAAGTTTCATAAAGACAATTTCTGAGAGAAATATTTAACAGCCTTGCAGCGATTCTGTATCCAACATCGGTTTTTAATAAGTTCCTAGCTGTTTGTGATTTCAAGAACTCTTAGAATATCTTTATGCCTTTGGATGAAATAAATAAATAAGATTTGCTTTTGCTGCTTTTTTTGCAGCAGGAATTTTAAATCTGGTTAAAATTCACCGACTGATTAATATAATAATCAAAATATATATTTTATATTTTTAAATATTGTTTTTTTTTAATATGTAAAAATATTTAAAAAAATGTTTAGATAAATGGTAAAACTATTAGATAAAGTAAGGACCCGAATGTTTGACAACCAGTTTTACCAACGCGTATTGTATTGGTGCATGGTTCCCGGAGTACCATTCGCACACATACAAACTAACAAAATTCGCTCTCTCTTTAAATATTAGTATAGAAGTATATATAAGTCAGCTGGTTCTGTTAATACCGGAAAATTATATTATATGCCATATAAATTTCAATTCAACAGATTAATTACACTTGAAATTGACATAATTTTTATTAAATAATGAAACGAACCGCGAAACTCTAGTACGTATAATAATATTATACAGAAATTATAAAACTTTCACGCTTTATTAAAACCATAAAGATTAAGCCATAGACTATATCGATGTCTAGACCGTCCGGTCACAGTTATTTTACCTGTAACATATACCTTATGTCAATGAGGATAAAGGTTACTTTAGTGTTTAATCAGGGGCTCAGACCAAATAAAGAACCAACACACAGCGTTGTCAACAGTGACGTGAAGCCGGTTTCGTAAACATTTGTGTGCACTTAGTGAGCGTAGTTTTGAGCGTAGTTTGATGTAAATGTGTGCGTGTGAGCTTGAAGTAATTTTTCGCATTCACTGTATTGTTCGCAGCGCTATGTCTTGCTTTTTATTTGGTCTGAGACCAGAGGTCAAATAAAAATTAAAGGATAGTGTAGTTAATCAATAATGATTTGATTACTGACATTATTTGTTAAATTTTGCATGCCAAAACTCAGGCAGAATGTACCCGGCTCACTATATTTAATAACAACTTTATTATGCAATACCTACATTCTATGCGAATAAATGATTTGATTTGATTTGATTTGATAATTCGTATAAAGATATACCCATAAAAGGTACTAAGATTGTTGTAAATTGCAAAGATCAAGTTTCTTTTACGATGCAGTAATAAAGAAAATTAACCAATGACGTCGTTCATGACTACGAATAAATTTTCGCATTTGCTATTATTTTATCCAACAACACTTTTTCCTTTTAAGGGAGTCTATGTGATTGGCTATTATTTAGACAAAAGAAAATTACAATTACATAATGAGCTTTCGAGTAACGTGGTCTTAAGATCCGCAGAATTATTACCTTTTCTTTAATCAATATGTTATGTTTTGTTGAGTATTTTGTGTGTAAATAAATAAATAAATATTACAAGGAAAGTCTCTTTTTGTGTGTCGCTTAGTTTTTCTAAATTTAATAATAGTTTTTATTTTAATAGACGATTTATTCCTGAAGGATAATGTGTTTTGGTTACTGTTAGCCCGCGACAGCCCACTGCTGGATAAAAGTCTCTCCCATGATTTCTATGTACCGGTACATTTGATTATTTAACTAAGATATGTTAAAGTGCTTAATCTGGATATTATGTAAAACTAGCTTGTGCCAGCGGCTTCACCCGCGTGGTGTTCGGGAATTGCTCACGGGATAATAAGCTTACGTGCTATTCCAAACTATAATCTATCTCTGTGGCGAATGTCATTCAGATCCGTTTATTTCCTTTCTGGCGTGATTGAGTAACAAACATCCATCCTTCCATCCAAACTTTCGCATTAATAATAATAGTAGTACGATATCTAGTTATTAAGCAAATAGTGAATTTAACAGATATAGCAGAGACTTCTTAATGTTTTAATAAATATGTCGGCACAATAGAACATTGCACCCGAAGCAGGGACTGGCCGCTAGTCTTATACCTAATAAAACAATGTGTTCGTTAAAACAAAAACAAAAAAAAAACTTTATACATGGTGTTCTGTTTAAAAATCAGTGAAAAATCGTAGTTATTGTCTGTGAATCAGAAATTCTCAACATAAAACTGAACGTGGTGACGGCAATGTTATGGCCGTGCCATTCATAAGTTGCATGCCTAGAATTTAGAAAAGAGGATAAGTAGGGTAGTTTTGTTTCAACGTCATAAAATAGACAAAGATATTGCTTAAATAAATCTGGTTTATTGGTATGTTTTATTAGTATGTTTTAAAATATTAGGGATTAATTTTAGAGAGTGCTTTTCACGATTCCAAAAATGCAACTGTTTCCACTGGATGCTACTGTCAATCAGAGAAGAGCCCTTTTTATATTTTGATCTAAGATAGATGAATATAACTGTAATAACTGTCAAATTTTCTCATTCGATTTTGAACTTAACCTTCAACATTTTATGGTTTAAAATAATTTGGAGAAATTTGACAGTTTATGGTAACTTGATGTACTGGCGGCTAGCACAAAAATTGTAACACAACTCTTTTATAATATTGCTTTATCTATGGTTACAATGGCGGTGTTATCTCTTTCTTCCAGACCACCTAAGATCAAGTGTCAGACAACGATCTATTTACTAGCGATTCGTAATCACAAAAAATATTTCAAAATTCTTCGTGAAAAACTGCGAATTCCACTACCATAGCAATCACACCTCTCTATCACCCGAACCTGTCCATTCCACGCCTCTCTACGATTCCATTCCTGGTTTCTCCTTTCCTTCCTTTTGAAATAAAGAAATCGGCGAACAGTGCTGCACATTCAGACGGCGCAATACAAACTTTAATCAGTACTGTACGACTGTGCCACAGAGTAGATAGGGAATGAAGGCCGGTTACAAAAGGAGTGAAGACGTACACAAACGCATATACAGTGCAAGCGCACTTTCGACTTTTATTTGTTTGAGGGTGGGATTAGACTTGCACTTTCAGACCAAACGGTCGTAGAACTACAACAAAAGCAACACTATTATTTTCTCAGTAGGGTTGATATTGTAGTGTGAATAGACGTAGTAGTATCCTAGTTTACCTAAAAATAATTTTGGTAGAGTGGGGATAGAATATGATTTGTCAGTCGTATTTATGGTCTTTTACCCACCTTAAATTTACTAAATCTGTACGGTATTTTCATCAAAAGACGATCACATATGACTTGACCAAGATTATGTCTGGACTTTAAAATAGACTGTGATCTCGCGAGTTTGTTTCGGTATTTATTCTCAGAGTTGTCGGAGAGGATGTAGTTTCTAAATTTTTGACGATAAAAATTTTTTTGAAAGACTAAATAAAAAAACAAAATACATCACTTATCACCTTAAGAACCTTAAACTACACGGTAGTTTCATGAAGCTTCTGTTCCTATTTACTCTGTGTCTGTACTATACCTCACTTTATGTTCCGCTGCACTGATTTAAGAGGGGTTCACAATTTATTACACGTCGCCATTATTGTTCATGTGAGTACTTTTCTAGTTTGAATGTTGCAGAGTTTTGGCGAGGTACGTAGGTTCGTCTTGAATTTTTTTCTTTGCGTTTTTTCTGTTTCGTAATCAGTGTGGTAGTGTGGTATGGTATATAGGGGATAGGTGGCGGCTCGTTGAAGATACTGTTTTTCTTTATAATATTGTTATTTTATGATGTTAAATGTTAAGTAAGGGTTAAAAAGCTAGGGCACGCTACCATTGTGGCGATAAGTCCCCTCTTTGAGGAGTGGTTAGAGAGGCGCCACGGCGCCCTCACCTACCGCCTGACGCAGATCCTCACCGGACACGGTTGTTTCGGGAGGTTCCTGCACCGAATCGGGCGGGAGGAAACGCCCGGGTGTTTCCACTGCGAGGATCGTCCGGAGGACACGGTGGAGCACACCGTAGAGGTCTGCCCCGCTTGGGCGGAGCACCGCCGTGTCCTTGTAGCGGCGATTGGCGGCGGCGATCTCTCGCGTCCGACCCTGGTTCAAGCCATGGTCCGGAGCGAGAGGGAATGGGAAGCCGTCACCACCTTCTGTGAAGCAGTCATGCTAGTGAAGGAGGTGGCGGGACGTGAGAGGGAAAGAACCTCACGTCCCAGCCGCCGCGGGAGACGCCCTGGGCGTCGGGGGTCACGTGGTGGCTCCCGGCCACCGTAGGCGCGGGCCTGTGGACGGCGAGTTATGGGCTAGCTCGCCGTCCGGCCGTCTTATGACGACAGGCCGTGTCGACGGCGCGTTCGTGTTCCACGCGCGCCTCAAAGAGATGTCAGCAACCGAGTAGGGGTCCGCATGGGCCGATGCCTGCCAGAGCTGCGGGACTGTTCGAAAGAGACACCGTGGCCCTGGAACACAAAGGGCAAAGAAGGAACATGGATGGGTTTTAGTCAGTACAAGTCTGACACTCCCTTCCGCTCCGCCCAGAGTGGGGGGGGTCATTTGATGATTTCCCATCCAAAAAAAAAAAAAAAAAAAAAAAGGGTTAAAAAGCTAGCGCGGAAACTATTAGTTATGAAAATCAGTGTCCTGTGTCCTGGATCCGGAGTAAGAAAAAAATATTTTCTTACTCCGGAAAAAAATATTTTCTTTACTGTTGTGAGTAAATTGAGACACAACAAAATAAGTAATATAGACTGCATTTGGCTCCAGCTCTAGTTTAAAACCGACGAACAATTTCAAGCCTTCTGTTATATCTAACTTGAATAGTGTAAATGAATATTTTAAAGCTAAGATATTAGTATTATATCCGAGTACCTGTAATAATCGTTTATTGTTTTTGTCTGGACAGCAAAATTTACGTCCTACGCCCCGAATAAAATAAATTAAAACATCCTACCACTATACTATCCTTGTTTTCAGTAAATATCAGGCTTTTACCTGAATTCAGGTCCAAAATTATATTTCAAGTCAATTTTCCCACCGTTTTGTCTAGACTGAAATCTATTAGCAATATTTCAGGCGTTATTACAAGTAATTTATAAATCTTCATTGTAAAGGGAAATTGCTGCTGATACCAATTTGGGTCGGGGTCCAATTTGATATTCAATTAGTCGTGAATATATTATTGGGTCGATAACTTTGAATACGTTAGTGAATATATCAAATGGAACATTCACACAAATTGTTAGTTTAGATGGGCAATTTGAATTATTTGTGTAGATTTCCATTCAAGTATGTGTGTGAATACGAAACTAATATGGTTGGAGAAATCATAGAATACATTTTCATATAACATTATTGTTGACTTAGAATTCAAAATTGATGAACTACGTAATAGTGTTTGAATCCTGAGTCAAAATTAAAATCTCTTCCACAATATACTCAGATAGATTCAAACAAAATGGCCGACTAATAACGATACGCATATGACGTCAAGCCTTCATCAAAATGATTCCCATTGATGACTAAAACTTCCCCAACTCACGTCCCAAAGATCCCGACCAAGACAATTATGAATAATCTGAATAATCTTATTTATAACCTATTCAAATTCGAGGACACTAAATTGAGATTTCAATTACGATTAAGCCGTACCTGGGACGTAACTGCAGTATGTATTTGTTGTCGTAAATATATGTACAAGTCGAGATATAAACTATTAGCACAGAGTAGATAGTTACAGAAGGTTCAGTTATTTACCACGAGCGAAAACAGACCACACACACATAGATGCGTACGTACGGCGCGGCGATCTCAAACAGACGACAGTCGCAAGTACGCTTGCACTGGCTGTACGTGAAGCGTGTCTATGTGTGCGTGGATATGTTAAACAAATGACAGTTGCGAGTGCCCTCGCTGTACATGAAACGAGTCTATATCGCTCATCATACTTTACATACTCATCGCACTCGTCCACGATACTGCACTGATGTGAAATTGACATTTGCCGACACGAGTCGTACATCAGTGGCATTTGTCGACACGAGTCGTACATCAGTGGCATTTTTCGATGCGATCCAAACACACTTTCGCCTATGTCACTCGAAAAACATGTCTTAGTTACATAGGGCCGCACGTCCACGCTCATGTACGTCCCTGCGTCGACACGTCAATACTACGCCATAGGTTCCAAACACAGCCACTACACGCTCGTGACGACCAATGTGAGTGTGAACATCAGCGGCGAGCGTTAGTGTGCCTGCGTTTTCGCTCATTCATTTAGGTGTCAACATAAATATTCTGCACATATCCTAGGTATAGGTCTTCTGTACTTACATATTCTGTGCCATTAGGCTTTGGACCGATATTCGTTCGAACAGCCTGCACCGCTGCTGACCCATATGTGTCTTGATTGCTCCCAGCACTACGCTTTGTGGTAAGGATGTGGGAAGATATTGACGTTCAGTTTTCAGTCTTTGTTGACTGTGTACTAGTTCCATTATGGACTTTAGTGTCGTTGGGAAGAAGTTCGAGAATAGACTGGGGTAGTTAAAGGTTTTTGGGAAGGTAAGATATTTCTTACCTAAAATTTGAAGAGTATAACTATTTGGTTGCACTACACTAATCTTTCTTTATCGTGTGGTTAGTGCCTAACCTGGTGTCGAGAGTTTTTATGCCGCCCATGGGCCTCTGACTTGCCTTTACATGCAGTCAAGAAATCTCTTTCAGGCATGCCGGTTCCCTCGCGGTGTTTTTCTTCTCAGAACCAAGTGATAATTATACAATACGCACATGAATTCGAAAAATCAGAGGTGCGTGTCTTGGGTTTGAACTTGAGACCTATGACTTGGCAGTCCGACGGTCACACACTAGGTTATCACTGCCTACTAAACTAATTGAAAACCTTAAGCAAAAGGACCCAAATAGATAGTAAACAACCTGAGTTTTAGTGTCTAAAAGAGTCATTGAACTGATGATAAACAACTTTTACTATGAAATGAATCCTGAGATTTTGAAAAAAAAAACAACGGTTCCCTACAATTTGACGACACCTAATAAAACAGTAATGTAACCAAGTGTATGGGACAGCCGATTTTTTTTCTGGATTTTTTAGGGTTGGCCTCGTAGTAAAAGTTGTCTATAATGATGATCACAATAACTTCTTAAGAGGATCCGGATAAACGAAACCAAGTCTAAAACTGAGGCTTTATTAATTAATTCTTTCTCCTATTAACCTCATCTGTAAGCCAAGCACGTTCCTCTAGCTCGTCTCCAACAAGGTCGTGACCTTGACCGGCATAGTGACAATCCAGTTCATCATTAAGGTCATATTATAGACCTAAGAAGCTATAGATTCAAAACTCAATATCATTTCAAATGCTTGAAGTCCTCAATCAAAGACACAGAAAGCTGAATCAGCAGGTTCATTTCAATCCGGAATGGTCCTCGAGAATCTCTAAAAACATTCTTGCACAAAAGCCACTTTAAAAGGCGTCTCTAAAGAGTCGTGTCCAATCTTTTCATCCATTCGTGTGGCTCTGGATTCTTTCCTTTTGGATGTTTGCTCTATTGTACTGGCCGACGGCAAATACTGCCTTGGAATGGGAAAAAGTAGTGCGTTGGAGTTCACGGCGAACTAAAGGGGTGAATTAAAAGTGGAGTATGGGGTATTCGGTGTTTCTTGCCTTTGTTATAACTGCGCTGGAGCCAAGAGGTGGTATTTGATGTCTGCATTCGGTCCTTTGTGTCGAATTTTGGCGTGTGAGGCGGTTTTGATTTGTTCGAGAGTCTGACCGATTTTTGGTTGGGAAATCCTTTGTAAACTGTGAAGTTCTATCACAAAGCTCGGGAAGATAAACGATCGATTTAGCTCGTTTGTTGTTTGTATATACACTGTTCGAAGAGTTTTTGAAAACGCCGTTCTTAAAACAATTTTGATGCAAAACCAATCAAATTGATGAACGATGGGGTATTCAGCGAATTTAATCATTAATTCAACCCTTCTGGAATCCCCTTTTTGACCCAAAATATTTCGCCCCGACCCTACAAATCATAAGCTACCGTACTTCATTAAGGTAAAAATCCGATCCAAATTGGACTGCACATAATGAAAACCAATCAATTTTGAACAGCTAAGGTTATTGAAGTAATTGGGATTAAATTTTAATCAGCGTGTCTTATATCGAAGTGTAGATATATCAGTAAGATCCTGTTGGTATGGAAATTAATGACTCTCGATACTGTTTCAACGATATTGTATAATTAATAACTGACAATGTAATGAAGGGGAATCGTAAGTCTTATTTCATGTTACTTGATGAATTAACGGAATAAATTCTCTTCGTTGGTTGATTTTAGTTGTAATACGACCGACGTTTTAAGGTCAGTGGGATGTCCAAATTAGCAATTGATCTTATCTCAAAGTATCTGTGATTCTGAGTTGCAAAGATCTGATAGTAACAGCTACTAATGGAGTAATTATATTCAGCGACAATAAGGTTGAAAACTGTACTGAAAACGAACGAGAAGTGGCACAATTTATGCCTTCATAACGTTGTGATCTATACATATACTAAAAATATTGTAAGTTTGCATGTAGGGGGTAATCTTCGGAACAACTGATCCGTTTCCGAAAATTCTTTCACTAATGGGAACCTACATTATCGCCGGGTATCAAATGGCTATGCATCTTCAACGCGGACGAAGTCGCGAGCCGAAGCTACATAGTTCATATTTTACCGTGAATTATGCTCGTGCCACGTATCGTCTTTGATGTTCAACGAGGCCTGAGTAAGCAAACCAATTATTAGTTTATGTATGACACTATGTGCTCAGTTGAGGACCTCGTAATTACAGTTCTTCAAGGCCTCTATCAACAGCCACTTAAGTGCTCACAATTTGTCAGTTTCACCCAGTTCTCGTCTTCCCTTGAACTAGTTACGAGCTACCCAACTCAGTAATTCATGGCAATCCTTATTTGTCAAGTAATTCCGCCAAGAGCTAGTATTTGCACGGACCCTTTTTCAAGCAAATAGGGCCTAACAAATTCTTGGTGTTAAGAGTGCTGCAGACTTTTCGGTACGGTATATCCGATTCGGCGTGATTGCTGAGCATGAGGTCATCGGTTCGATTCCCAGGTCGGCCAAAGTGTTATTGAGTTTTTCCATCAGGAATTTCTCAGTAGCAGCCACGGAGTCTGCATTTATCCCCGGTGAAAAGCAATAGGCTCGCCCTCTGTTATATGGGACTTAACACATCTGGCCGGTACTATTAGATACACTTCTGCCTGCTCAATCCTTCGGGGATTGCAAGCGTGATGTTATGCTGCTTTATGTATCTACATATATTCGATTTTGCGGCCCGGCTGTCCCTGATCACGCCGAAGAGCGTGTGTAACCACCCTTACTCCTTAATAAGACTTCCAAAATTCAGGATCCTACCAGAGATTTATTCCTAAGTATACATATCAGGTATCCTTCTACTCGGGCAACATAAGCATGCTACTGTATTAGGCTCAAAGCCAACGCTGCACAATTATGGACCTAATGGCTTCAGTGTACCGTCAGGAGATAAGCGAAATAGCGGGCAAAATGGGGTACAGACAAGTTATTAAGTTTTGAAGCACGTGGAACGGTGTATTAAAGGTTGATGCCTCATGAGGTGTGGGGTAATGGGGTGATGGGGTACTTGGGCTGATTATGCTGCTTAAGCAGGTTAGTTGTTTGCAGAGGTTCTTAGAATATGCTTGTTTTTTTTTTTTATATGCTGTACCTGGATGTAGATCTCTAGGTTCTAAGTACCTACATAATATAACATCACACCTGTAATCCCCCAAAGGTTAGGCTGAGTTTTACCTAAAGTATACTCCAAAGACATTTCTTTTTGGGAGATCTTCAAATGACCCGTCGACAAAGTCTTAAGAATATCCCACAGGTTATTTGCTTTAAAATAACCATAATCCACGTAGGTATTACGATACCAATTGACCAATTCGTGATCAACCTTTAGTATATTCCATTTAAATTTATACCTTCGCGAGGACTCCTTAAAGCGGTCGGGCTATAGACTGACAAAGTAGTTCTGATGGTTTTTTAAACTATTCAAGAAAGTATTTCGAAGTCATCAGATTGAGAGGACTCGGAGGAAATTAGTGGAGTTTCCTCCGTCTTAAAGTTTAAGGACTGTAAGACGATGATAGCAAAATTCGTCGTGATTGCTTTGACACCTACGTAAGTGGTACCAAGCTTAGGAGTTAGAGAAAATATCCCTTAAAGACAAAGGTATACGCAGTATTTTCGGTCAAATTCCTATGAGAAAAAAAATCTCGAGGTTTTCCTCAAAGCGCAACTAACTAAGCGCAACTAAATTATTCCTCGAACCGTAACCATTAGTTGCGCTCACAAATTCTAATTGAAAATATTATATGTTTATTCCTCAAAGCGCAACTATGATAAAAAATAGAGAGGGGTACGATGGATTTATTGTTTTTTTTTTTTTCAATCATGTTTGAGGAATAAACTTATAATATTTTTTAATTTCAATTTGTGAGCGCAACTAATGGTTGCGCTTCGAGGAATAATTTAGTTGCGCTTAAAAATAGTTGCGCTTTGAGGAATACCCCAAAATCTCAAACGAAACTTGAATATTATGCAAAGGAAGAGGGGTCTTTCAAACAAATCTTTCGTCAATTCCGCAGCAATTTCGAACTGTCGACGTCTTATAATTTAATTTTTTTTTCTCTCCACCGAAGTCGCCATGTTTTCCTGTTGGATCCAATAACTCGCGTGAACGACTCGTAAGAATGAATCGCCTGTCTATGGACTTGTCAAATATTCAGGGGGGTAAAACGGGGGTGAACAGGGTGTAATGAAAGTAGGCCAAGATCAAAGTAAAACTGAGATTTGTTGATTCTGATCTAGAAGTTGTAATTTATGATTTTATTTTTTTGGCGGAGTTTTCGATGGTGAAAAATTACAGGGTGTTTTTTTTTAAAATACTGTAGGTACTTTTAATATGGCCTATTTAGTGATTGCATGGCTATAACCTCACTATGTAAAACACTGATTAGTTTTAGGATTTAATTGTTTTCAGAGGATCCTTAGAAGCTTTTGCTCAAACTCATCACGAGGACGTAATGCTATCAGTGGCGAAGGTACCATACAACTCGATTCCTACCGCATTTCCTTTGAAAAATTGCACAATCAGTACTCTATAGACAAATAATATAACCACATTAAAGATATGTACTCCAGCTTACCTCTTACAAAAATTGACTCTTCGCTACTGTGCTATAGTGATTTTTTTTTGTTTAGTTATCTATGATTGTTTAATTAAGGGCCACGCTACCGCATTTGGAATTTCCTGTAATGCTCGCAATGTGTGTGATGAATAAATAAATAAATAATAAATATTTTCACTGTGGACCCTTTCAACTGTGATCTAGTTAGACCTGCCGTATTCTAATCACATCACAAGCAATTTTATTACCCAATACATTCAACATAGCCTTATTAACAAACTTTATTTATGCAATAAAATTATCTAACAACATTCGTAAGTGTACTTACAATACTAATAAGAACATTACTAGTCCTTCGATACAGTTAGTAACAAATTATCCAAAAATATACCAAATTCATCGCTAAAGAAATCACATTAACAGAGGCCATGTATTGTCTGCACAACAAACAGTCTGTACGCTACCAAAATACATTGATGCAGGGACAGAAAAAAAACTGATGAAAACAAAAGAAAAAACAGGTTAAAGTTCAATTGTGTCTTCTTAAAATTTGACATTTGAAAGACAGTCAAAATTAAATTATTTTGTTAAAAAAACAATTTTCGCTTGAAAAATAAAAATTACATTTAGACACCTAATTAGAGGGTACGTGTTGGGATTAGAATAAAAACCCAATTAGTAAACGAAAACTGTTTTAAGCTTTTACGGTTTACAACTAAACTTATACTGTAACTTACGGGAAAAACAACAACACAACATACACACACGGAAATCACACACACACACACACGGAAGATATTCCGTAAGTGACAGTATAAGTTTTCCTATTATTAAACTACACTCATCTACCTAGCCTTTTCCCAACTGTATGTTGGGGTCGGCTTCTAACCGGATTCAGCTGAATACCAGTATTTTACATGGAGCGACTGCTTATCTGACCTCCACAACCCGGGTAATACGATACCCCTCGGTAAGACTGGTTGTCAGACTTTTTGGGCCACTGACTACCTGTAACGACTGTCAAAGATCTGCAGATGACAGCCGGGACCAACAGCTTAACGTGCTTCCCGAGGCACGGGAAAATACGGTGCGTAAATGGTCACCCATCCACAGACCGACCTTGGGAAGCGCGGCTTTACCTAGAAGATCGACTCGTGCGGCTGTTATTATTTAACCACGAGCTCCGTACAAAATTATGATTATTATGAGCTATTTTTATTTTATTTTTACTCTTAGCAGAATAGCAGTTCTGTATGTTCAGCAATTTTCGACTCTAAACTTCCTTAACAATAGCGGAGCAATTCGCTTGTCAATGTCAGTCATCTAAATTGTTAATTGTCAACAATACCATTAATTAGTTGCCATGGTGTCTATTGATTTTGTATTGTTTGACAATTGTTTTGATCTCATTGACAATGGGAATCGAGTAAATGGCTGTTTATTGAGATTCATTGAGTTTTGGAATATTGTTGGGTGTCGATGGAACGTTTTATGATGGTGAAGGGGTTGTCATAATTTTGCACACTGATTAAAAACGTTCAAAATTTTGTCGTTAACTCATCAAAAACTCTTCAAAAATGTAGATAAATTATTAGAGTTTTACGGCACGGTTGGCGATTGGCTGCTGCGCTGCGTGTCGCGGGTTCGAGCCCCGTACGGAACAAATATCTGTATTGACTTACAGGTAGTTGTCCCGGGTCTAGCTGCTTGTGTATGTGAGTTTAAATTTTTGTAAACGCACCCAAGATACAGGAAGATTCCTAGTGCGGGGCAAAGTATAAAAAAAAGATTTTTTTTAACATACCTACCTATAGGTACCTATTGAGACTTAATGCATTACTTAATAATTCGAGAACTCCTTCCGATCCTGACTTAGACATTGACTTGTACATTTTCAATCTTAATACTTCCCAAAATAAAGTAGGTATATCTGTCCAGTCTTACCAAGGGGTATCGTATTACCCAGTACTAACAGGGTTGTGGAGGTCAGATAGGCAGTTGCTCCATGTAAAATACTAGTATTCAGCTGCATCCGGTTGGACTGGAAGCCGACCCCAACATAGTTGGGAAAAGGCTAGGCAGATGATGATGATGATCTGTCTTTCTCTTATTTTAACTTTTCAGAAAATCATCAACTGAAATGCAGAATGTTTACAGGGATATGTACCTATTGCCTGCATTAATATAAGACACATCCATGGTTTTTATGGTTTACCTTTTACCTGGAAACATGGCTTTAGTTACCTTGTGATTTATCTTTATTAATTAATTAGTCCAAAGTCATCAGTCGTTAGGTAGTCAGTGGCCCAAAAAGTCTGACAACCAGTCTTTACCAAGGGGTATCGTATTATCCAGTACTAACTGGATTGTGGAGGTCAGATAGGCAGTCGCTCCATGTAAAATACTGGTATTCAGCTGCATCCGGTTTGACTTTAAGCCGATCCCAACATAGTTGGGAAAAGGCTAGGCAGATTGATGAATTAATTAGTCCAAAATAATGGCTTGCTTACTCAGCGAAAAATGATACACCCTGAAATATTAATATCCAGTAAAAAAGAACCAACCAACAGATTGCACGACCAATTGCAAATCAGAAGCGCTATTTACCGACAATACTCACTGATAACGATGACGTATCTATTTAGTTAAATGCTCATGATTAATTCATAGGTCTCGAGCGAAGCCGGCGGCGGCAGTATGTATTATTGAACGCGTGCGAACGGACAGACGGATGGAGCGCTATGTTATATTCATTGATAGTGTTCTGTGGTTAATAACGTTTTTGTTTAACGTCTGTTCAGGTTAGGCTATTGGTGCTGGCTGTCATTTATTTATTTATTTATGTACACAGGAACTACTTAAACATCATACAGATGAACGAGACGATCATACAAAGGTACCGATTGTTGAGTTAAGAAATCTTTTCCAGCAGATAGACAAGAGACGTAAGTCACAAGACGAAAGTCTATGACCAGTGTGTGTTGCCAGTGATTACATACGGGACCGAAACGTGGTCGCTCACAATGGGCCTCATCAGAAGGCTTAAAGTCACCCAAAGGGCAATGGAGAGGGCTATGCTCGGAGTTTCCTTGCGTGATCAAATCAGAAATGAGGAAATCCGTAAGAGAACCAAGGTTACGGACGTAGCCCGAAGAATAGCCAAACTTAAGTGGCAGTGGGCAGGGCACATTGCTCGCAGAACGGATGGGGCCGGAAAGTTCTGGAGTGGTGACCGCGAACTGGAAGACGTTGCGTTGGAAGGCCTCCCACTAGGTGGACCGATGACCTGGTAAAGGTTGCAGGGATCCGCTGGATGCGAGACGCACGGGACCGGTCAATGTGGCGATAGTTGGGGGAGGCCTATGTCCAGCAGTGGACGTCTGTCGGCTGAAATGATGATGATACTCTGTACTCTTCGCAGGGTCTTCGTTGGTAGCGACTGGATGAGAGTTGCCGAGGATCGTGTTAAGTTGAGGGTAATTGAAGAGCTAGGCTTAGATTCCGTGGACTGTTGTAGGACGATGATGATAATACCCTTTTTTTTTTCTTTTTTTTTTTTTTCCGGATGGGAAATCATCAAATGACCCCCCCCCCCACTCTGGGCGGAGCGGAAGGGAGTGTCAGACTTGTACTGACTAAAACCCATCCATGTTCCTTCTTTGCCCTTTGTGTTCCAGGGCCACGGTATCTCTTTCGAACAGTCCCACAGTGCTTGGATTTTCGATTGTCGTTACTAGTAGGTATGGGCAAAATCGGAATTATCATCGCTATTTTTAACCCCCGACGCAAAAAGAGGGGTGTTATAAGTTTGACCGCAATGTGTGTGTGTGTGTGTTTGTCTCTGGCATCGTAGCTCTTAAACGAGTGAACCGATTTGGATGCAGTTATTTTTATTTGAAAGCTTGTTTCTTGGCGATGGTTCTTAGATAGACGATTTATGAAAATCGGTGCAGCCATTTACTAGATATGGGGGATGAAAGTGGTGATGAATAATCTAATATTATCAAATATACCCAAGTGGGGTATCAAATGAAAGAGCATGATGTGTATATTACAATTAGACATGTTTTATCAAAACCGGCTCAGCCATTTTATTGACTTTTCAATTCTTTTTTCGTTTTTCTTTGTTGCGATGGAGGTCTTTTAATTTTTTTTTTTTTTTTTTAATTGTTTTTTTTTTCATTTTAATTATTATTTTCACATGTGGGAGACCTTTGCCCAGCTGTGGGACAAAATGGCGTAAAAAAAAACAAATGCTTACCAACAGCGCGCCCCGCTGTAACCTTGTAACTTTTTAATAAAATACTTTTAAAAGTTGCATCTTGAGCTTCCAAAGATTGTAGCCGTAATTTTCTTTATTATATAATTTCTTCTAAACGCATCTGAGAGTATTTTGCTTTAGTTTTCGCGACGATTCGAAGTTTTTTTTTTAATAGTTAGTTACCCTCGAAATTACATTTTCAATGTAGTAATTAGCTCTAGATATTTAGTGATATATTCTTTTCAAAAATGCCGCAGTTTTGAAATGTTTTGAAAACCGCACGGATCTGCATTAATTACCAAAAATATGATGAATAGATAACCAGACAAAATTTAGCAATGGCAGACATATTAATTTCAAATGCAAATGAATTATTCTGAAAATTAACATAGAACGCGGTTTAACATTAATATTATGGCATATGTTACATACATTTATATCAATTTCTTCAGTGCTAATAATATTGCTAAAATAACATAGTCTGCGTTCAAAATAGAATATGAAATCAAACTAAATTATGGCGCTAACACGAGGTGGCTTAGTTGTCTACAGAAAACATGTAATTTTCAATTATTAGTATAATTGAAGGACTTATGGGAAATGCACCAAATGGTTCAATGTTATAACAATACTGCACGATAGTTGATATACAGCAATAATTTTCAAATCACAAAATACATTTATTCGCTGTGAAAGAAAATTCAACTATACAATTAACATCACGCCTGTAATGCCCGTAGGGTTAGGCAGAGGTGTACCTAATAGTACACACACACATTTCGCCAGTTATGTTTAAGTTCCCTGTAATAGGTGGCGAGCCTACTGCTATCAACCGGGTACGAATCGAGACTCCGTGGCTGCTACTGAGAAATTCCTGATGAAAAAACACAATAGCACTTTGCCCGACCTGGGAATCGAACCGACCAGCGAGACAACTATCAACTCACAAAAAAACATATCACGACATACACTATGCCTGTCCTTTGCAGTAATCGTAATTCTATTCTATTCTGTTAGATATAGTCATGTAATGAAAATAACTCAAATAATTTTCTCAATATTATCCCTACAAAAAATTACGCCGCCGTATTCCCTTCTTTACCAGTACATAAACGGTCTACATCAACTCCTAGTCAACACTTACACACCACTTATAATAATAACTACCCTGGCGACATTCCCGGAGTAAAAAACCTGGTATTTCCAGTCCCGCCCACAGTGGAACCCCACCCAGTCCATGGACAATCATTACGACGTGTGAATGCCTACAGATGGCACGATTTTAATTTCTTACCAATAAATATAAATGTATACTAGCTTTTTCCCGCGGCTTGGCTTTGCTTTTCTTGATGAAACTCATATGCAAACATAGGATAGTTTTTATCCCGGTCACGGTATACCTGTGTGCCAAACATCCAAATCTGCTGTCTTTAACGCGTGAAAAAAGGTGACAGAGAGATTGTCACTCGCGGCTGCGCACGCGGTTAGTTCGGAAAGAGTCCAATGGGACGTACTTCTAGGAATATTACTACCTAATGTCCTTACTAGGGCCATGGCTTTATCTGTGTACCATCCATGGAGTTTCTTGCCTGTTCTTCTCCATAGAGATCTACGCTTTGAAATGAGCAACTACAGTACTTTCACAAGTTATTATGCCTTGTGACTGTGACTGTAGGTTCGCTTTCTTTGTTTTTCTAACATTCAAAAGTACCTGTAATTGTCTAATAAATGATTTGAGTTTGAGTTTCCAAATTTAATCGAAATACGAGCAACTAAGATTTTAAACTTTCATGGTCACTAAAATTATTATAACTAGAAGACGGGATATTTACCATGTTTATTGTTTTCTTTGAGTTCAAGATATTTCGGCGCTGTTGCAAGCACCATGATCACGGATAAACTGAAGTTATTGCGGGTGGGTGTAAGCAGTGACAGCCTAGTGGTGTGACCGTCGGACTGCCAAGTCATAGGTCTCGTGTTCGAACCCAAGGCACGCACCCCTGATTTTTCGGATTCATGTGCGTATTGTATAATTATCACTTGCTTCGGTGAGGGAAAACATCGTGAGGAAACCAGCATGCCTGAGAGATATTTCTTGACGGCATGTTAAGCCAAGTCAGAGGCCCATGGGCGGCATAAAAACTCTGACACCAGGTTAGGAACTAACCACACGATAAAGAAAGATTGCGGGTGGGTGTTTATGAGCAGACAAATCGGTGTACCCTCTTTCTTGTTCGTTTTTTGCACTCAGTACCGCTACCACAGTCACTTACCGTCTTCTAGTTATAATAATACGAGCAACTGTTATGGCGTAAAAGGTAACAGACAAACTGACAGACGGAATTACTTTCGCATTTATAATATTAGTATAGATATTTCGTAATTGTGTACTCTAATGTATGTAAAGAGACCTAAATTAGTACCTTAGTGTGGCTAGGTACCTATCAAGTATTTAAGGCGTCCGAACTGTATAATTATTTTGTTTCTTTTATTGTTTTTTTTAATTGTTGACAGTGTTATTAATAAATGGTTTGATAAAGCAATTAAACTTCTTAGTTTAGTTTACATTTCGGTAAAAAAAACTCTATTTGTATTTTTACTAAAGAAAATGATTAATAAAGGGTGTAAATAGATCCTTAACATATCCGAATGGCACTTGTTCTCCCTGTCTTTGCGATCATTTTTTTTGTTCTAGACCATACCTGGGAACCTCCTAATTACTGAGATATTGGGGGTCAAAGTTCCAACTTTTTCACAAGTTTTTTTTTTTTAAATACCTGTTTATAATGTAAGATTTTTACTTTACACACCTCCACGATACCCGTAGTATTCAATCCATCCATCAGCACAATGCTTTGAGTGCTTTCTTTTAATGATTTTTTACCTCAAAAAATAAGTCAATTCCCAGCAATAATTTTTGCGTAAAGTTACTTAGTTTGATGTACAGAATGCTTGGTTGACGGATATGTGAAGGGTGTGTATATCATCGGAAAAGTTTTGAGTATGAATGTGGAAGGCCATTGGAGAAGGGGATGGCCAAAGATACGATCAGTAGAAAGATGATATGCTTAGAAAGTGGATGACGACTGAGATGTTGACTAATCGATAAGAACGAAAGAATACGATATGCTGAGCCAGACCCAAATAAATTAAGATAACAACAACAGACTAATGAGTTTTACTGTTAGTAAACGAGTACGGTGTATCCTCTATTTCTCAGTTACCCTAAATATACTCAAGCATAAGTAGAACATAGAAGAAAGCATAGACCTATGTGAGAGCAGCGGTGGCCCAGTGGTGGCGGCCCTGACTGACGCACAGAAAGTCGTGGGTTCGAACCCAGGCAGGCACATTACTTTGTGTAATTTATTTCATCACCACTGCTCTCAAAAACGGTGAAGGAAAACATCTTGAGGAAACCGGCATGTCCTAGAACCATAAATTCGAAGACATGTGACATCTACCAACCCGCCCTGGCCCGCGTGGTGGATGACCATTCCCGCTCATAGAGAGGAGGCCATGTGTCCCAGCAGTGGGAACATTATAGACTGATTATGCTAGAGACCTATACATTCGGACAACACAGCCCTTAAATCATGAAGGAGGCATTTAAGATTGACGCAATAATATCTTAATTTATAGAGTTTCGTTGTCAACAATATTTATAGACAGCACTCTGTAACAAAAGTCAATACAATAAAATGAATGGTTTAACGGATCAAAACTCGAACTTTTGACCTTTAACCAGTCTAAGAGCTAGGCACTTTAAATTATTTAAACTCTATTACTCTTTTCAAAGTTCTCTGGTAATATCTTGTGCCTTCATTCAATCAACTGCCAACCCGGCCTGTATTGGAAATAGGCCAAAATGGTAGTTACGTAATATTCATTTGACAGAAGAATTGGGCTAGGTGTTTTTTACAAGCTTTTATTTAACTTGCAATGTTTGTATAAGCCAAATCTTGCAATTGAATTTTAAAACAGTTATACCCCAACCGATTGAGCTGAAATTTGAAAAAATGCATGATTAGCTAAGTGACAGCATTCTAATTCTAATATGGCGGTCTCCCAAAAATGTCAGATTAGTTATTTTTATTCTCCCCCGTGAAATGGGTGTCAATTAAGAGGGCTGCTGAGAAGAATACGAAAAAAATTACGTCACACTTATATTTGAGAGCGTGTTTTTAAAAATGATTATTTTACTGTAAGCTTGTTGTTTAATAACAAACAATCAAATCAAAATAAAGATCGCTATCATCACCCTTTTTCCAATTATATTGGGGTTGACTTCCAGTCTTAACTGAATGCAGCGGCTACCTGTCTGACCTCTACAAATTTTCGCTACGATCCTTAGTCTAAGTTTCTAGTCCTCCTTCTTTATTTGTCTTAACAAGACCAAACGATCTTAGCAAACTCTTTAAATTTTTGGCCCTACTTACATCTTCTTTTGCAACGTTCCTCAATTTATCACTCACGGCTGATTGCACCGTTGAAACTAAACTTGATTAGGACATCTTAACCACGTTCAAGAGCTGTCATTATTGATGACAACACTCGAACGCGGTTTAAATGTGCTTACCGTACTCATTTTCATTGGCGATATTCGCCCCTTCACACACTTCGCAAGGAACGCATTTCCACAGCATTTATTCTACGCTCATGTCTCTCTTGCTCCACCCAAAATTCAATGCCTACATCATCATCATCTGCAAGCCTTTTCTCAACTATGTTAGGGTCGGCTTCCAGTCTAACCGGATGAAATACCAGTATTTTACATAGAGCGACTGCCTATCTGACCTCCACAACCCAGTTAGTACCGGGTAATACGATACTCCTTGGTAACTGGTTGTCAGAATTTCGAGCCACTGAATACCTGTAACGACTGTCAAAGATCTACAAATGACAGCCGGGACCAACGGCTTAATATTCAATGCCTACATCAAACATTAAATATTAGTCGAACACTGCTGGGCCTCAATAGTCTTAACATTTAAAGCTACGCATTGACCCTTCGTAGTTCGTACTAAGACGGATCCAATCTATTCGAATAAATGGGAGTACCATTTGTACAAATCGGATCAACTGTTTAGGCTGTCCAAAGTGTTTTGTTCTCAACTTGGAGTGAAACGGGCCTTTTTTTGTCCGATTTTACGGATTTTTTTTTTTGTTCTTCTTTACACAGCATTTTTTTGGGTTTTTGATTGATTGGAGTTGGTATCAGTATTGGTTACCTTAATTACTATACAACCTTTGTTTTAGTATATGCGAAACCTGAAACACGTGTTTAGTATTTTTATGTAAAGAATCTATGTACAAAATTTCAAAACTGTATCATGAAAAATCACAAAGTTATAAGCTTGTTCTGTTACCTGGTTGTCCGCGCAAAAACGTGGTTACCACGCAGCGAGCCCGTGCGCGCACCTCCAGCGTCGTCTTGAGCTCATTGATAATAATTTTGGCAGTAGGTATCTAAATTATTGCGACAGGTAAAAATATTTTTGGGACAAAATATAACATGGTTTAAAAATGATTGGAATCGATTCAGTTACTTATTCTGAACAAATTATATTCAGGTTTCACATATACTAAAAAATAATGTTGTAGAATAGAATACAATTTCTCTTTATTCGAGTATCCATGACTCAAAAACTGTTAGTAAAACTTACGACTATGTTAGTAAGCACTTATTAAAAACAAAACAACACAAGAAATAACGGTGGATCACTGCTGCGACAACCCATGAGTGATAGCATAACAGCGACCCACATAAACACAATCCAGGCGACTGGCAATCATGTTTAGGATACTATTGGTGCTGCCCCACACCCTGCGCACCAGGAAAGCGCATCTTTTACGCATTGTTGCGTAATAACAAACAAAATACTACTACTCACTACTGCTACTGCTACTTATCAATCAAAATATTATAGTCATAGGACGTTTGCTGACGCTTGTTGCCAAGGGCTCTAAAATGTCACCCCATGTCATCGGGAAATGTCCTCTATTCAACATGGACTTTCCATAACCTTAAGGGGCTAATAGTATTCGGTATATAACGAAATGATTGAATAGGTTAATACTATATTACTAATGGCTAATCGAATGACAGATGAGGCCAGATAAAAGTATCCGAAAAACTGTTAATTAGGAATCATTTTCGTACTATTGCGATCCATACATGATTGTTTCTACCTCCTTGAGAGACCCATGTTGGCGTTTAGTAGTGACTTTATACAAAACTGCTTGTTTACCAAAAATTTTGTTTGTCAGCATGTTTGTTTTTTATGAGCCGGATATGTGTCCCACTGCAGGGCAAGGCCTCACTTCCCTCTCTCCAATTTACCTCTGTCTTTAGCTATTTGGGCCCAATCCTTTTGATAAGAGTCCAGCTCGTCACGCCATCTCTTTCTAGACCTACCGCGTCGCCGTGTTCTGTTGTTCGGAACCCAATCTGTTGCAAGATAAAAACAAATAGATTGTTTCTCTCAATAGTTTATTACACACCTATTATGTTAAACAGATATCGTCAGTTCACCTTTTATCCTCCAATAGAAGTTGAA
Source organism: Noctua janthina (assembly GCA_963576755.1). Classification (NCBI taxonomy): domain Eukaryota; kingdom Metazoa; phylum Arthropoda; class Insecta; order Lepidoptera; family Noctuidae; genus Noctua; species Noctua janthina. Next base: position 9,075,439 of record OY755075.1, on the reverse strand, counting down.
CCCTACCAACCTAATTCTCCCACGCTCGCAATTTTGTTTCAAACACGCATTAAACAAAAAAAAACAAAAAGAAAAAAGTCCTTTTTTCCAAACGAAACGATCTCTACCGACCTTCAAACAACATTCTAACCGCAAATTGAGTTTTTTAACTAACGTTAGTTTTACTCCTTGACCACAGAATGGATAGGTACAGAAGGTTAAGTCCTTACAACGACCGAAAACAGACGCACACATAGAACGTATTTACAGAGATCTCTTCTCTCAGCACAGCATGTCTTATTTTATACTTTTCTATAAGTCATCGTCTCAGTGGTCACTGACGACACACACCCTTTCTAGCGATATAAACTTTCACACGTTCCATTCATCGTTGCTTTGGTCTTCTCCTACCTTTTTAGCTACCCCCATTCATACTCGGATCATATTCTTTTATCATACAAGCTGTCGCAGCATATCTTCTTCCGTGCTTCTCTATTAGTTCTAATCTCAGTAGTCCACCCCTTTTCTAACCATATCATCTCGCACACACTCCCTCCATCATTTCTTTGGTCTTCCCTTCCTCTTATTACATGCACCCACAATCGTTCTCATATCACATTTATACTTAAATCTTAAACTGTCTGAGACAAATGACAGTCGAGCGAAGGGTTAATTCTTTAGTGTGACAATATTATTTGTCTACAGAACACTGACTGTGTCATTTTTCAAAGGGAATCCGGTAAGAATCGAGTTATATGGAACCTTCGCCACTGCAGTCGAGAGGTCACGAGTGCGCTTGCACCCGCTGTACGTGAAGTATATCTGTGTGCGTGCGTTATTAGTCGTTGTAGGTATATAGTGTTTAAAAGAAAAGTGTGCTTTCATAAGTCTGTGATATAAGACCATCAAACTGAACAACTCTCATCGCAATCACGAAAAAAGAAACCGACTTTGTACAAAAAACAACACATCCCTTTATAAATATGATGACACAACTTTTCTGACACGCACTGTAGGACTGCCCTTCTGTAGCTATCTATTCTGTGTCCCTAACTATCAGTTGGGCTACCTACCGTGACGGCAGCTGTTGTTGACCTTAACAAATAATGTCAAATTTAAACACATGTTAGTTTAACTAGCGATTAAATTGTTGCATGTTATTATTCTGTATCGGAAATGGTGCAACCGACCGCATATTGTATTCAGATTTGAAATAGTTTTTTGGACATAAATTATTTAGTTTTGCAGTTTGTTTGAAATATATTTGTGCAAATGTTCTGTGAAACATTTAAATGGCTGTGTGATTATTTACGGTTGCATTCGTGAAATCACCGCGAAAATAATGTATTTTCTAAAAGTTGCAATGAACTCAAAATTAGTCGGAATAACTCGAAAAGTACTTACATAGTTGGGTCAATCACGAAAATCATTCATTTGAAAGCGCCAGGGCAGTCCGCGAAATTCTAATTTTTAACGTTTTTTACAAATTTCCGGTCAGTGTCAGGTTGCCTGGTAATTAAAATAAGATTCGCGATCTTAACAAAGGCCTCCCACTAGGTGGACCGATGACCTGGTGAAGGTTGCAGGGATCTGCTGGATGCGAGTCGCACGGGACCGGTCAATGTGGCGACACTTGTGGGAGGCCTATGTCCAGCAGTGGACGTCTTTCGGCTGAAATGATGATGATGATGATAATCGTAACAAATATGGCTCAACTGAGTTACAATCATTAAAATCTTCAATACAACCCTCGAAGTTCATTAATTCCCAGTGAACGATTATTTCATGAAATAGTCATTCAATGGGATTCACCTAAATGAAAATGGAGCTTCATATATATATTTTTGGAAAATATTAAATAATCGATACTTTTTTTTTAGATAAATAGAAACACTGTACCTTTCGATTTTACAAGGACCTTGTTTCTATAGTTAGGTAGAATACAATTTATTGTCCTATATTTAATTGTAACATCTTACTTTGTTATATAATTTTTGGTGGGCTATCAAATTCCAGTACAGTCTATCAAAGCTTTAAAGGTCACTAACATATACAACTAGTAGGCTAAGTTAAGCCAGACCATCGCCTACGCAGTTAGCCATTCATTCCTCCCGATTGAGGCAATTCGCGTAGGTTGGTAAACTAAAATTACTTAACTTTGGACAGATCACTTTCTTGACAGAGTGAAGTTAGTGCCGAATCCGATTAGTAATTACGTTCTTACTCTTCACTAAGAATTATAATCACACCTATATAAAGGGTGTAAAAAGACCATTAACGAAGCCGAAAGACACCTATTCTCCCCGTCATTGCGAAATTTTTTTTTATTTTAGACCATACCTTCTCGTTACGGAGATGTTGGAGGTAAAAGTCCCATTTTTTTCACAAGTTTTTTTCACAAGTTTTTTTCAAAATACTACTTTTTAAAAGCATCCATCAAAACTACGTTTTGAGTGCGTTACATTGAGTTTTACCGTAAAACGATATAAGATTATTCACCCCAAAAAAAAAAATCGTTTCCAAGAAATAATTTTTGCGTAGGGTTACTTAGTTGATGTACATAATGCCTGCTTGACGACTTCGTGAAGGGTCTGTTTACACCCTGTAGACAAAGACAAAGTGGTGTTTGCAGGTCTCATTTAAATTTATTGTATTATGCAAACGTCAAGGTATTGTGTCCTGCACTATGTGTGGTTCCACGTGCACTTTGAGGTCCCTGTCCGAGGCCACCACCAACGCCGTCGAGGTGGCAGATTTCTGGTCAAAACTAATTTAAAAAGAAGTCGGTTAAAAAGGGAAATCATCGACACGACGAAAAAGACTATGTAGTTTGGAATTACTATGAGGAAATGTCGTGAAGAAAATTTTGAGTATGAATATAGATGGCTATCTTTCTATTAAAGTTATGTTAGAGCCTAACTTGGTGTTAGAGTTTTTATGCCGCCAATAACCTCTGGACTTGGCTTATCATGCTTTCGTGAAATATCTCTCAGGCATATTTGATTTCCTTACAATGTTTTCCTTTACCGAAGCTAGTTATAATTATACAATACGCACATGAATCCGAAAAATCAGAGGTGCGTGTCTTGGATACGAACTCGTAACCTGTGACCTGGCAGTCCGACGGATACACAGTGTATTGGAGTAACTGCTTTATCCTGTTTGGAGGGCTGTGTTAGTAGAGGAATACCAAAGAAACGGTGGATGTACTACTGAGATGACGAGTAATAGAGAAGGATGGAAGAAGAAGACATGCTGCGCCGATTCCAAATAAAATTGGGATAAGGGTAGATGATGAATAATATTTAATTCCCAAGTTATAGTGGCTGAGCCAATTGCCATCAACCGGAAAAAAATCCAGAGAGCAACGAGATCTAGATGAAAGTTTCCTAGAAACGCTTTCATCTAGCACTACGCCCATACCCCATAATGTAACGTGCACATGTCGCGTACATACAACTTTGCTGTCATCCTTATTATTTTACTGTTTGCAAGTAACAACTACATGCTACTTCATTCGTGCGCAGTCGGGCGCGAATATAAATTAAACTGATATTCTGCCAAGGAGTTTCTAGTAGCCAGTGGTGCGGTGAGTGAGTAGCCTTACTTCATACCCCAGGTAAATTGGGATAAATTCAAGATAATAATTATGATACCGACCTGACACTGTACTTCCAGAGATATTCAAACATTGTTTTATGCCACTTAAGTTTCCTTCAACAAAAAAAAGCGTTACAAGGCTCTATTCAATATGGCGTCAACCTGCTATAAAAATAACATTTTATATCGAGAAAAAAAAAGCGTTATCGCTGTGTAGCGAATATCACTGTGCAGATGGGTAGCAGTAATATTACTAGGGGCACAAGTATTAGGGCAATTACGATTGATCAACTGTAAGGATAAGCTGCCTGTGACCTTTTAAGAGAAAGACCTTTTAAGAGGTATCAGAAAAGAAAAGCCATAGTATATCGATATATCGTACGGACAGTTTAGTTATATAAGGTCTATCTTTCCCTGCCAGGGCTGCGGGACTGTTCGAAAGAGATACCGTGGCCCTGGAACACAAAGGGCAAAGACGGAACATGGATGGGTTTTAGTCAGTACAAGTCTGACACTCCCTTCCGCTCCGCCCAGAGTGGGGGGCGTCATTTTTTAATGACCCCCCATTTGATGATATCCCATCAGAAAAAAAAAAAAGGTCTATCTTTTCAAACACGAAATATTTTAAGAGTAACTTATATAAGTCGTAAAGTCGCCATAGCAACGAAAAAAAAAATTATCAGAGTGATTTTTTTTTTTTACCAAATTATTCATCGTCTGCCTAGCTTTTTCCCAACTATATTGGGGTCGGCTTCCAGTCTTACCGGATGCAGCTGAATACCAGTATTTTACATGGAGCGACTGCCTATCTGACCTCCACAACCCAGTTAGTACCGGGTAATACGATACCCCTTGGTAAGACTGGTTGTCAGACTTTTTGGGCCACTGACTACTTAACGACTGTCAAAGATCTACAAAATTATTATTATTCAAATTTTTTTTTAGACTTTTTGCATAAAACCTTTACTCCCATATTCTAACAATTACAGTAGGTAAATACGACGTAGTAAACTAGCGTGATGGCTGCTTAAAAATAAGGAGACAGTATTTATTTTGTGGGTCAAGTAATTTTAAACTATTTATTTTTTAATTAAAAAATATACTCAGATAAAAAAAAAAAAATCCTTGAAATGGATTTGTGATGATTCCCTGAAAATATTTCGTGTTTGAATAGTTAGACCTTATATATCCTGCAAAAATAGCATAATTATAATAATAGCGGGAAGGGGACACCCTAGAAGAACATACACTGACCTTATTGGAGAGGTTCTTCAGAAAGGTCAGGTGCGTAGTACTCGCAACCGGCGTGCGTGTATGACCAGATGTATGAACGTGGACGAGGTGAAAGGAGTATGTAAGGATCGTAGCAGGTGGCGTTCTGTGGTTTCTGCCTACCTCCATGAGAAAAAGGCGTGAGGTTATGTATGTATACATATGTAGTATATACCGTCGTCGTAGAAATTTGGTAAGTTTAGCAAGATGGTAGCGTATCTGGCTCTCCAGATGACAACTGAGAGGCTCGAGGGATGACCACGATGTTCCAATAATCTAGAATTGTCTCCAACATTTGGAAAGTGGCTGAACCATTAAAAGAGAATAACATTAACTGATAACCAGGAAGCCAACAGCTCATGCCCACACAGAAACCAGGTACACCAACCACTGCCAAATAATAACCCCTAAAACCCAACTACCTACCCAGCTTATCCTACCGAACATAACCCTCTCATTATCTTGCCAAGTATGACTTCTGCCAACTATTTGCCTTACACCCAGTGAGTTCGCGCGGAAAATGAAAACTATATAAAACTGTAGTCGGCCGTCGTCAAATATTGGTGCCGGAGCATCTGCTATCAAAACTTTACTGGATCCTCGGGGACTGGGATGAAGGGAAGCAGGAATAGAAGATATTATTTCTTATAAGTAATAGGAATAATATAATTTGAGGTGTTTTTAAGTGGTTATGGCGAATTGTATGATTTGGAGATGTTTTTTGGGGAATCTTTTTAGAATTGTCGGTTTATTCAAGATATTTAAAGAAGAATCTAGGTGAGCTGGTGCTTTTATGTTTGTTTCGATAGATTTGGGCTTAAAACTCCTATAAAATCGTTGAAGACTTTGAAATGAAATTGAATTGTCTTTGTTGATTTAAGAAGATCGGCAACCCGATTGCGTATGCAACACACTTTGCTATCGTGTTCTGAAGGAAATTGTAAGCTCGACAACGTAAAAAGCTCAATTATGTTGTTAAATTGTCAAAACTAATAACATAACATACCTAACCCGACCCCTCTAATTTGAATTGTACAAGAATGCGTTTACGCACGCCTCAATCATATTCGTGCCGCTGTCTATAAGTACGACAATGTCTTACATTTTCGACCTCAATAAAGTTAGCACACTCATCAATCTCTGAACTGTCAAAGTCAAAGTGTACAATGTTGGTGTTATGTTATATTAGTACTTATGACTTAGCAGCCTTTTACAAGCATTGCAATTGTCATTCGCTGTACTACGAACAAAGTACCTACTACAAAAAATACTTTGGGTATTATGGTACCTTTTTTTTTTTTTTTTTCGGATGGAAATCATCAAATGACCCCCCCTCACTCTGGGCGGAGCGGAAGGGAGTGTCAGACTTGTACTGACTAAAACCCATCCATGTTCCTTCTTTGCCCTTTGTGTTCCAGGGCCACGGTATCTCTTTCGAACAGTCCCGCAGCCCTGGCAGGCATCGGCCCTTGCGGACCCCTACTTATTTGCTGACATCTGTTTGAGGCGCACGTGGAACACGAACGCGCCGTCGTCCTCAACTAGAACTCGACAAAAATCTCAACCATCCAATCACTGTAACATACAAGAACGACATTCCCCATCCTTATCCAGTGTCTCCCTACTCCGAGGAACCGGCACACGTGGGTACCGTTCGACCAGTTATTGCTTTCGACATGGCGACAATTTTTTGCGACTTTTTCCGTTATAACACTACAACATATCGTATAAATATAACCGGGTCGTTCGGGGTTTCGTTCATTCTTGTTTTTTTATGTGTTGTTTTTGAATGTAGTTGAAGCTTCAACGTCAGCTTTTAATTGTGTTTATTTACATGACATCATCATCATCTGCCTAGCCTTTTCCCAAATTTATTTGGGGTCGGCTACCAGTCTTACCAGATGCAGCTGAATACCAGTATTTTACATGGAACGACTGCCTATCTGAGGTACCGCTTGGTAAGACTGTTTATTCATGGCTGAAATTCCCGAAAATTTTAGGCAGAGGTGTACGTAATAGTACAGACACATATCGCTAGTTATGTTTAAGTCGAGCAAGCCTTTTGCCATTAATTGGGCACAAATCCCGACTTTCGTGGGAATGAAACTCTTGGGTAGCAATAGCACTTGCGACAACTAGACCATCGAGGCAGGCTATTTTTTTCCGTTATAGCATTATTGTATTAAAATATAATCGGGTCGTTCGGGGTTTCATTTACTATTCTGTTGCTATGTGCCGAACGGAATTGTTTGTGATCGAAGTTAAGTCAGCTTTTAATTTTAAAACTACTCGTAAAATTCCAAAAACAATAGAAGTAGGATATGGGAACGATTTCATAGCAAAATAAAGTTGAGCTCTGACTGGATAACATAGAGCTCATCATCTAACAATGATTGTGTATTAGGTATTTTTTCTATTATGTAATCAAGGATCTTGCTTAGATTATTCTTCTTAGCTTAGTTATCGATGGCAATCTACATTGAATCGGCCAACAATTTGCGACTTTTGAAACTTGAGTAGCGTTGAAGTTCCTGAAACGTGCAAATAACAGGTCCCACAAGACACGATATTAAATGTCCCGTCATTGGATCAGTGGAACAACACCACCTTTATACAATAATAAAACATCTTACTTTACTGAAATCACCATTCTCTATATTAGCCTACACATAAGATATTAACATAACGTTTGCCAAAAATCAATATTGATTTACCGCACACTTTTGTTTTGATTATGTAATAACTTCGCTCACTCCAAAACCCAAGGATTACCCACAATAAGCCCTCCCTCTATCAATATAAAGATAATAATTCTATTCAAAGTAACTCGATCCCCTTGTTTTCCCATTCGCTATATTTTATTACCAAAATAGATATCAATTTTGACAAATACGATTACACTATGCCCGGATAATCCCGCCAAAACTGGTAATTTAATAACGGCCGGGCGCCATTTTGATTGCGTTTGACAGATAGGTGGAGCCACTAGTCGTGTCATAGTAGTTACGTATTTGTTGCGGAAATGCGAGGGAGCGTAATGAAGGTGGATTTTATGGGATAAGTTTTAATTTAATTGAGGTTATGTTATTTTGTAATTTAGGTAGGTAATAGTAGTTATTGAATGTGGTTTTTTGCACGCTTTCCATACGTAATTTTTTGTAGATAAGAGGCATGTTGTGTTTTGTTTCTAACAAGTAAAATTTAATAAAGTCTCAAAAAACCCGACTACAAATTGTATTCTGGAACTAGACATATGCTATGTATTTATATATTTGTAATCTCCTTTTAATTTACTTCATTTTGATACCCTACTCGATAGGTTTGGTTGAAAAAAAAAAATTAACGACTTACAATTTAGCGCCAAAAATCAGCCATTTTGTTTTTTTTTTTAAACAACTATCTAAGGATGATACCGTAATCGTCGAAATCCATCCAGCCATTTGGAATATACGAGGTAATAAAGAAATTTACAAAGAAACATACAAGATACACGCAAAAACATAACCCTTCTTTGTCAGTCGGGTAAAAAGCTTTTTTTGTGACACAAGAAACATTTTGCTCACAATTTACGCCTGAGAAATTGAACTATATTAACTAAACTACTAGAATAACCTATAGAACATCTTCAGTGGGTAGGTTTAGACTCTAATTTCATTAGGCTTGCGAACGGGAATCAATCGATCTGCCAATTTATTGCAAGTAAGGAGATACGCTACTAGTATTCCTCTTGATACACGGCCGGCAGACTTGAGAGGAATGCTTTTACTCTGTAGCAGCCTTCTACGTATATACTGGTGATAATTATTTAAGAATGAATAAAGTAAGGAATGAGCATATTAGAGGAAGTTTGAAAGTGGCGCCTGGCACAGAAAAATTGAAAGGAAGTCGTTTGTCTTGGTATGGACATGTTATGAGGAGGGATGAAACGCATGTGACTAAAAGAGTGATGGACATGAATGTTGATGGATGGACAGGGAGAGGAAGACCAAAGAAAAGATGGATGGAATGTGATGAGATGAAGCTTGATATGAAAGAGAAAGGAGTATTGATGCCGTGACGTCTGACAGGGGAGAATGGAAGAAGAAAACGTGTTGCGCCGACCCCGAGTAGAATGGTACAAAGGTAGGAAGAAGATGATGATGATTTAATAAGTAGCCTATTGCTGTCCCACTGCTGGGAAGGCCTCTTCTCGTGCAGAGAAAGCACTACTATTGATTGTTACATTTGCTTAATGCGGGTCGGTGATTTCGGACTTGAAGTTATTTTTCACTTTTCTGTGTTTTTGAAAGGTTTTATTTCTTGCAAAAAAGATTTTTTCCTTTAAAACATTTCACTCCACATCCCCGACATATCAGATCAAATTAATTTCCCTAACATTATTCAAAAACGTCAATCAAAAAAGGTTGATAGGATAAGTTCGTTTCGAGTTCGAGGGCCGATAAAAGGTTGGCATAAGATATAATAAATCATATCAGTACGGCCTGCCCCTGTCAGCCACTATATAAGTATGTGTAAACTGGCCTGTGTTTGTACATATAATGTATGTAGTAATACGTTAAGTGTTTCCGACATGTTTTTGGGGGGAAAACATGTGTGAGGTGAAATTTTCTTTCATGGTATGGGGGTATTGGCAGGTGTATTCAAGGAAACTTCCTGTTTTTAGGTGCTATAGTTTTGTTCGTCTAAACGGAGAATAACAGGCGCTCGGATCAATAATCAGGTTAAGCCGCCCTTGGCTAGGTTGGTCTGTGGATGTGTGAGCACACATTACATACCGAGTTTCCTCCGTAACCCGTTGGTCCCAGCTGTCATTTGTAGATCTTTGACAGTCGTTAGTAGTCAGTGGCCCGAAAGTCTGATAACCAGTCTTACCAGGGGGTATCGTATTACCAAGTACTAACTGGGTTGTGGAGGTCAGATAGGCAGTCGCTCCATGTAAAATACTGGTATTCAGCTGCATGCGGTAGACTGGAAGCCCACTCGAAAAGGCTAGGCAGGTGATGAGTTTTGTACGTCTTACTTTACCTTAGCAGTGAATTGAGTTGCCTGACGTGACTGATTTAAATTTCTACATGATGAGCACGTCACGTAAGAATAAGTTTGTCTGTGATAAATCTGCGGCGAAGATAAACGTCTCATTAATTTTGAATAGGTTTTAAAAGTGACTTGGCAAAAGGCTCTTTCGCGAATTCAAGCAAAATAGGTAGCTCACTAACTGTATTGTTGGAATTACTAGATGCCAGTTGGAATCTGTAACGACCCAAAAATACGCGTCTTCCAATTAGAAGACCCCAAATATTTCCAAAGCAAGGATGTCGACACATTTGTACACACAACAAATAAACGGGAGCCTACGACAAACATTGTCAGTATTGCCCTAACACCAAGCATCAGGTGCAGTAACCTTGTAAGGGCGTTGAAACCGCACATTCATCTGTACGCCACACCAATAACTCAAAAGAAAATTAAATCTGAGACCCCGGTTTTTTTCTCTCGATCAATTTCACAGAAACAACAACAACAGAAGGGGGCAAGAGGTACCTAACAACCGCAAAATGAGCTAACATCTGAGACCCACCCACATCTTTCAAAATTCAAATATGGCCGTACACAGATTTAAGTCATAGATGTGCCCTCACTTAGGGCGCGTGACGAGCGAGATCGCACATTCCACATGAAACGATAGATACGATGTGCAGTATGAATGAGCGAGACGATACTATTCAATTCCATAGTCAAAAAAAGAGAAATTTGAACATTTTTTGGCGCGGTATGGCGAGTCTATAATTTAAATCCAAGCCCACATCTTTCAAAATTCTAATATAACCGAACAATACAAATTTAATGCAACATCCAACATCCATACATGTCGTAATGAAAAACAAACATAGCCTTAGTTGATTTAGGTTCAGAGCAAACATATAATAGTGAGTGGCTGCTACCCCTTAGATTAGAAGAGGGTCGCTTTTGTTGACCTTGCGTAGAGGGGGATTTAACTGCATTTAATATTATTGCATCATGCTCCTATGGTTCTGATTTTTATTCGGGTGCAATTTTGCTGATTGTACTTTTGTGCCTGATAATCAATTTTCTTATGGGTTGTTTTGCATTAGGAGCTCGTGGCTTTTTTTTTTTTTTTTTTCGTATGGGAAATCATCAAATGACCCCCCCCCCACTCTGGCCGGAGCGGAAGGGAGTATCAGACTTGTACTGGCTAAAACCCATCCATGTTCCTTCTTTGCCCTTTGTGTTTCAGGGCCACGGTGTCTCTTTCGAACAGTCCCGCAGCTCACAGTCCCGCAGCTCGGAGCTCGTGGCTAAATAATAAGAGCCGCTCGGGTCGAACTTAAGACAAGCGAGCCTTATCGCTTGTCTAGGTTAGTCCGTGGATGGGTGACCGCCCATTACATACCGAGTTTCATCCGTGCCTCGGAAAGCACGTTAAGCCGTTGGTCCCGGCATTTGTAGATCTTTGACAGACTTTACAGGTAGTCAGTGGCCCGCAAGTCTGACAACCAGTCTTAACAAGGGGTATCGTATTACCCAGTAGTAACTGGGTTGTGGAGGTCAGATAGGCAGTCGCTCCATGGAAAGTCTTGGTATTCAGCTGCATTCTGTTAGACTGGAAGCCGACTCCAACAAAGTTGAGAAAAGGCTAGGCAGATCATGATGTTTTGCATTACGCTCTGACAGTCTTGATTTCTTATATTCTGTTCCGTGATCAGTCTAGCCTTTGCCCCTAACCATGGACTGAATTCATGCGTGGGACGAATTCCAGTCTAATCGTATGCAAAATACACGAATTTTATAAGGAGAGTCTATCGAATCTCCATTATATATTACTATGTAATGTGTCCCTTGGCTACATAGGTTATTATTAGACTTTTAATCAGCTTGGTCAGATTTTTATTCAGGTGCAATTATGTCGATTGTACTTTAAACGTTCCAGAATTTCATAATTCTGATAAGCTGTTAACATCATAATACAAGGCAAATATTCTAAAGTTAGAAGTTTCCAAATTAGTGCTTGGCGAAGTTTGAGGTTTCATGAGCTCTCGATGCTTTCCAAATATCCAATAAGTGGTCCGCTATTAGGTTTCAACTTAGCTTGGATCTGACTTTGGAGACCAAAGGAACTATTTACCTTGCGTTCTTGTCGAAACACTGGAAAGTCCTCGTAATATAGTTTACTTAGTGGGAACTGTTCACGGATCTCAGTCTAAACTGTATAGCATAGTTACTTCACTGGGCTCCGATGTATGTGAGTTGTCGACTTGGGTCCATCTTTTTATTACATAACATCATAAGCAGGAAAGGGAGGCCTTTGCTCTGCAGTGGAACAATATAGGCTTTTAAAAAAAAATACATCATGCCTGTAATTCCCGAAGGGTTAGGCAGAGGTGTACCTAATAGTTCACCCACATTTCGCCAGTTGTTAAAGTCCCATGTAACAGGGGATAAAGTCAATTTAGACGTTGGCGTTGCTAGTGGCCAGCAAGAATAAAAAATGTCAAAATTGAAATTGAAATTGTCATTATCAATGATAATGTTTTGTTTTTTTTTATTAAAGTGATATACAATACGCACATGAATCCGAAAAATCAGAGGTGCAAGGTGAGAGAGTAACAGTGAAGTCAAAGTAATTTAACTTACAAATCGTCCCTATTTAAATAAAATCATCAGGTGTCCTTACAAAGAACGAATGAAACGTGTTTCGAACATAAAGTAATTTAGCCCAAAACAGGTCTAAAGTCTGAAAAGGTACACCGAAACCTGATTTAAGTTCCCCTAAATCTTGGAGACCCGAATTTTATTGGACTTTTTAATTAATCCACTTAAAAGTACTTTATTTAGCTGTATAATAGAATTGGAGTTTGTAACGACCACGTACAAGGACCTGGTTTTAAGAGCTTTCAAAGACTGGTGGAATTTGTTGAGGTTTTTAATGAATACCTGTACTGATGGAAGGTTTTAAGGCTAGTAACGTCAATTACTTGGGAGGTGCTCATTTGTCCCTGTCGCCAAGGTTGATAGATGGAATGTACTTTATTCATCATTCCATCTGCCCTTATCTCAATTTATTAAGGATCGGCGCAGCATGTCTTCTTCGTTCTTACATCTGTATTACTCGTCATCTCAACAGTCACCTCCTTTCTAGTCATAGCATCCACAATCCATCCATCGTTTCTTTGGTATTCCTCTACTCTAATAGCGATCTACATTCATACTCAACATTCTTTAGAATAGAATCCTTACTTAATATTATAAATGCGAATGTAAGTTTGTTTGTTACCTATTCACGCCTACGCCACTGAACCGATCATCCTGAAATTTTGCATATACGTTGTCAGGTGTACAGAAACGGACATAGGGTACGTTTCATTCCAAAAAAAATACTGTTCCCGAGAAAAACAACAATAACGTTCTTATGATAATAGATGGCGCCATGTGTCTTTCGAATCATGATTGGATTATATTATTACAAGCAGAGTACAACCCGAATTGATTGTCAAATTCTAAATACCTATACTTATACATTATACACAAAACTGTTTTAACTTCATTTTACCCTGCCGACCGTCACACTATCATTGATTCCTCTTTTTTCATATCATTCCTCTCACAAACCGTCCATCTATTCTTTGATCTTCCTCTACCTCTCTATCCATCATCATTTACGTTTTCTAATAAACATTAAAAAAAATTATTAAAATTATCCTAGGCTGATCCAATATCGGGGTCTTCAAACCTGCCTAGATTTTGCATTTACTATTGGAATGGAGCAGCTTCCGCTTGTATGAATTTCCGTTTCAAAACCGATTCAAAGCTTTGACTGCACAGCTCTTGTATTCAGACATTTTGTATGTTTAAATGTTCCGAGTTGTGGAGCGTTAAGTCCCGGCTTCGATATTAGGGCAACGCTTTAACAAATAATCGCAGTAGATCTAGGAATTTGTCATTTGTTTAAACAGCTAATAAAAAAGTCTTCGTGTAGTTCATTTTTGGATTTCTAAGACAATCAAGAAGCTGAACTATTGAAAATGTTTTTAAATTTTATACTCAAACGAAAGCCTATCTGACCAGCATCATTAGACGTAATTCAAACATCACACTGTTTCTGGCAAACGTTTAAAAATGACAGAAAGACATCAATGATGTTTTAAATATTTAGGATTAGTGCTAAAGTATTTAGTGATTTGAAGAGCAAGCTGGTCAAACTACCTTATTCTAATAATCATCATTATTACATCTAAAACACGCTTTCTTCTACCTCAAAGTATTTGAATCAACTAGCAGATACTACATGCGTATTCACAATCTAAACATTACGATCGATCAAATTAGAACTCAACCGAATTGTCACCGCAACAACCAACAAGTAGTGAACACGGCACAGAATATTATATTACAAAGGGAACTACTGGCTCCAAATTACTGGACATATTTGCCGCTGCGTTGACGCTGCGTGGTGCTTGCGGCGTAATGTGGGCTCTAATGCCAATGACTGCCTGCAATGATGAGTGACCGTTTAGTAGGGAACATAAGGATAGTGACTTGACTGGCGTGTCTCTGTGATAGCTATTGTTTATGGTTCAAGTTACGGTTGAATGAAAATCGTTGAGTGAAGACTATGAATTTGTTGTAAGTACGTGCAAAAACAGTTAATAATTAATAAAAATAAGCTTATAATATTAACTACGTAGCTGAGAAGTTGAAAACGATGATAGCTGCAAAATTTTAAGCGCTTGTAGCAAGGCCGTCAGCCAAAACTTCTGCAGCCTTTAGCGTTGTAATTTTCGCTTTGATTGTTTTTGTTTTCTGTGTCAAAAACAAATGGGCTACAAAGCACTTTATGTAGCTTCCATGCTTCTGTGTGTAACCCCAAACAAAGTACTTTCACGTGTGAGACACAACATAATTAGTTCAGAGGACTTATTAGTTAGTTCAACGCCTAAGTTCAAGCCACTGTCGCCAGTCACTGTCCCTGTCTAAACGCTCCACACGTCAGGAGTCGATCTGATTTGGGACTCAAACAGGTTCATTGTAATTTTGTACGTCCGGTCCCGATTGACTATTGTTTGGGTCATAATGAGATATCTTCCTTTTGTATTGCAGACGAGCCTGAAGCTGCAGTTTCCATGTCTGATAAGAGTGTTAAGACCTCTTCTAGATATTCTAGATAGCGGTTGATCATCATCGTCTACAGGCAGACGATGATGATTGACCTTGACCTTGACCTTGTTCCATTGTACTTGGGGTCGGCGCAACACGTTTTCTTCTTCCATTCTCGTCTGTCAGACAGATTTGGAAAGCAATGAGATACGAGTATTGATACAGTAGTATCCAGGTCCTGCTTTGTGTATTATTTTAATTAAATTGATGCAGTTGCTAGTTATTTCTGTTAATCCCTTATTGTCCTGCGCAAAAGCTTATTAAGTTGACCATTGTCGCTATTAAGCTAATGAGTTGGAATGGGTTCGTTCTAATAATCCTGTTTCACTTTATCGGACAGGCGCAGTAAGAGGAAGTAAGGAGGGAAATATTAAATTGTAAACTTAAAGATGCCAGAAAATTACGAATTAGATATTTAATCGTCGGTAGAAAATAAGATTCATGAAATATCACGTAGGTTAGCATAAGAAAGCTACAAATAAATTCAATTTTAGACCTACTTTGTGTATGACATCTAACATCATGAGCCTAGCCTTTTCCCAACTATGTTGGAGTCGGCGTCCAGTCTAATCAGATGCAGCTGAGTACCAGTATTTTATATGGAGGGACTGCCTATCTGACCTCCACAACCCAGTTAGTACTGGGAAATACGATACCCCATGGTAAGACTGGTTGTCATCTATCTATTCCATCAAATGCATTAATATAGTGCTACAAGCATAAAGTGTAGGCGCTTGAATGACATTGACAAAAGAACGTTGTCGAAAAACATTAATATTCAAATTGTTTTGTTAAACTGTTCTTAAAAAAGATGGCGGCGAAGGTTCCGATTTTAGATGCGCCAAAACATCACACGTTTCAATTCATACCATCCAATTGTATACTTACTCCAACTTAATGTATACCATCTTAACACCGGCTCTCAAAACCGGTTCCGGTTACAATGCAGCATCCCGGTTTAAGGCCCCGTGTATCTGTCAGGAGATAAAACGCACAAACCACGCGCGTTTAACAAAACTTCGGGCTATTACCAAGCATTGGCAGTAATTCGTCACGATTATGCCTTCATTGCGGTTTTCGGATGCTCCGCGGTGTAGGGTTGTCATTCATATATTTCGATGTTTGATATTTTTGGAAAATTGAAGGAGCCAAGTCGTACTGAACTGCTTTACTCCTTTTGTCATGTGGACGAACCAAAAGAAATATGTAAAGACATTGGCAGGTGGCATTGTTGTATTTTCTGCTTGCACCCATTGGAAAAACGCATCTGTCTGTGTATGTAACCACATATAGACTGCTATATGCTAATTGATGTGAATGATTATCCATCGAGGACACTTCTTGATTATTTATCTCTCATTGTTCGTATGTATGTAAGTTGTCCGCCTCAAAATTTGCAAAAACCATTTTTCGAACACTTTTGGGTATCCGATTGAGCTGAAATTTTGCACACACCTTTGGTTCTGATGACCATCGATTTTGTGACAGATATGATGTGATCCTGGATCGTCTCCTCGCGAGAGAACTCTTCAACGGTTATTAGCACGGAGACGAAACGTTGTATACGCTTCAATGATTGACAGATACCTAAACCAAATTTTCTTCTTTTTTTAAAGCCAAATATTTTTCTGTAAGTGACAACCATATCCCACAGTCATCGCCGATGCGGTTTCAACGTAGGCAGTAATCGATGCGAAATATACGTAATGAGGCGAGTAATTTGCACTTTTATTGCACCCAGCGTAGCGTATGGTTACCGTAACCAAAATTGGAGTTATTTCAATAGGTGGACGGAGAATTTTCAACTTATCCGATATTACTTTCGTCGAATTGTTGGTGTATTTTGATTGGTTACGGGATTAGTAGGAGAGGAGCTCGTGGATAAATCATTACAGCAGCAATTGTCGACCTTCAAGGTAAAGCAACGCCTACCGAGGTCGGCTCGTGAATGGGTTCTATGAGACCATTAGCATCATTAACATTCTCCCGTCCCAATTTATTTGGGGTCGGAGCAGCATGTCTTCTTCTTCCATACTTCTCTATTACTAGTCATCTCAGCAGTCACCTCCTTTCTAGCCATATCATCGTTCACATGTTCCATCGATCGTTTCTTTGGTCTCCCTCTACTCTTATAGCCATCCTGAGACCATTCCAAACATATCAGGAATACTCCGTGCCTTGGAACTTTCAACCCAGTTACTATGTTATGTAGGTCAAATGTCTGGCGGTCGTTCGATGTAAAATATTGGTATTCAGCTGCATCTGGTTAGACTGGAAGTCGACCCTAAAATAGTTGGGGAAAGGCTATGAAGATGATGAAGAGGACGCTACTGAGCATCTAATATCCAAGGTCTAGTTCTATCTGTCTACAGCAGTCTAACCTGGTGTCAGAGTTTCTATGCCGCCCATGGGCCTCTGACATGGCTTTACATTTACTATACATACTCGTAACTCGCATGTTTTTATTTTTGAGTAATTTTATTGATTTTTGTAATGTAATGATTTTAATGACTTTTTAATTATATTTTTCTATGATTTTCTACTTTACTGTTTTTATTCAAACTCAATTTATTATTATTTTTTGTTGTATATGGGTATTATGCCTGAATTAAAACACAATTTATTTATTTTATTTTATTTACATGCCGACAAGAAATATCTGTCAAACATGCTGGTATCCTCACGATGTTTTCCTTCCCCGAGCCAAGTGATAATTATACAATACGCACATGAATCCGAAAAATCGGAGATGCGTGTCTTGTGTTCGAAGACTTCGAACTCGAGAACTATAAATTGGCATTCCAACGGTCACACCACTATGGTCTATCACTGCTATGCATACTAAGAGACGCTTTTACGCACTTGTGCTTTCCCCTTTTATTCACTTAGTAGACCAACAACTTCCATCCATATTTTAATACTATATTACCTACCTACGCTTCTCTTGAGTACTACGGACCCGTCCTTGAGCAAGGACATAATACTAATATGGTCTGAGTATCCATCTAGGGTATATAGTAATTGCTTTATTAAAGCTTATTGTTTACTTAAAATGGTAGGTAGGTTTACCTGATCGGTGTAATCACTGAGGTTGTTTGATAGATTGCCTCGTTGGTCTATTAGTCGACTGCTGAGCTGGTCTTGGGTTCGACTCCCAGGTCGGGCAAAGTGTTATTGGGTTTTTTCATCAGGAATTTCTCAGTAGCAGCCACGGAGCCCGGTGTATGACAAAAGGCTCGCCCCCTATTACATGGGACTTGAACTTAACTGGCGAAATGTGGTGTACTATGAGGTACACCTCCGCCTAACCCTTCGGGGATTACGGAAGTGATGTTATGTTATGTAGTTACTATGCGTTCAGCCGATACTTCCTGGGCAGTCACCCGCGCTGCCAACCTGCTGATTGGTTAGTCTTTTTACCAGGGTTTGAGGTTGGGAGTACTCGTAAGTAGATGAAGAAGTAACTGATTATAAATAGACAGAGAACAGTAGACGTTGCTGCCCATCATCTCAACTTTATCCTTATGTCTCCGCCTTAACACCCTCGAATGGGAGAGAAAAGGCATATTTTTACTCAAAAAGGAGGAAACCATATTATACAACAAAATTCCGGTTACAACAAGGAAAAATATAGCTGTTATCATACAAAAATACAAAGAGAAACTGCTACTAAAATTACCGTTATTTTTACTCCTTTATTTTCCTCATAGAACTTGGAATGGACCTCATATTATCACGCCGAGTAAAAAAGGAGCAAGTCTAAGTGCAAGCCATAAAATATATGTCCCGTAGTAAATAAAGAAAGTTCAGTAATTTTAGTTTAAAAACTGCGGTATCATCGAATGAAACGGTTTTCTAGATAAAGTGTTATTCTGAGAATTAATGTTTGATGCAATTTTATTGCTGGACTCGCTTTTTATTCTTTACTTTTGTTTTAGCTATGATTTTTGATAAAAACAGCTCAGGATTTCTTTTTTGATTCTGATGGCTTTCTTATTCTATAAGCCATAGGTTAAATATGTTATTTTCTTCACCTAGCCTAGCCAAGCCTTTTTCTAGCCTTTTTCCAGCTACTGATGTTGGAGTCGACTATCAATACTCCCTGTCGTTGGAAAGACTGGCTAATCCTACTTTTAGAAAATATACCATCATCTGCCTAGTCTTTTCCCACGGGGTCGGCAGCCAGTCAAACCGGATGCAGCTAAATACCAATATTTTACATGGAGCGACTGCCTATCTGACCTCCACAACCCAGTTAGTACTAGGTAATAAGATACCACTTGGTAAGACTGGCTGTCAGACTTTCGGGCCACTGACTACCTGCAACGACGTTCAAAGATCTACAAATAACAGCCGGGACCAAGCTTAACGTGATTTCCGAGGCACAGAGGATATTCGGTATGTAATGTATGGTCACCCATCCACGGGCCGCCCTTGACCAGGACGGCTCAACCTAGAAGATCGGCCCGTGCGGCTGTTATTATTTAGCCACGTGCTCCTCCTTCATGTCACAGTAAAACCACGAAACAGTGGTTCAATGTCAAGAAATTAACAAAGTAAAAGTCGTTGAACCTCTGTTATTAAAATTAAAAGTTATAATGTGGTTATATGATTGTTCTTAGCTTTTAGACTTTTTAACACTTTTTATGCCTATTGTGGAACGCAAATAAATGAATATACGCTTTTTCTTGAGGAAATACAATTATTACTTCAATGCCCTTTAAATTATTTCGGAGATTTATCTCGCTTTTTGTTAGCAATTTTAACTTATTTTTAAGAGTCATTTTACTTCTTTAGTTCTAAATTATTTATCTTTGTGGTTTTTGATTAAGAGTCAAGAGTCTTTTTATTTAAGTTTGAAAATTAGACTGAGTACACACGGCGGCACATGAAGCTGTACATTTCCAGTATAACTTGACCTCGATTTGTATAGATTTCCTATACAATGAGAGATCTGTATAAACTGGTTTTATATAGCTTGATTGATCATCGTGCGTACCTATAGCGGTACATATTGTATTATGACAAATGCTGGCACTGACTGGACAGGTCCACTCAAATCTGTGTGGTTCTTTCTTCAAAAGATCATCTCAGACACTAACCTGCATAGTCCTCATGTGAGTTTACCAAGATTATGTCTGGACCTTAAAAGAGACTATGACCTCTGAGTTTGTTTCGGCTGTTTCTTCTCAGAGCAGTCAGGTACGAATCACCGGCGTCTTCAGAAACGACGACGTGTAAAAAAGTGTTTAAAATAAACATTTTTTATCATTAAAATCGACGATGTAGATCGCTCGATCGGTCGATATAGCGTCAAAACGAACAGAGTTGTAGGCAGAAACAGCCCCTTTTCTTAACAGATCTTAAAAGAGTCGCAAATACCATTAAAAAAACAAAAAAAAAGTAAAAAAAAAAATTATAAAAATCACAATACCTCTTCAATATCGCCAATTCATATCAGAATTTTCCCTTTTTCCGTATCGCCCTGCTAAAATGTCCTGAAGCCGTTTCAGAATCGTAGTAGAAAAAAGAAAATCGTGTAATTCATTCCAAACCTACCCATTTCACTGTCAGGGCCCTTAGTGTGTGGGCGTGAATATTACAGGCCGCGAAATATCTCGGTACATTGGTTTTTTATTGTTTTATGTTTTATCTGTGCTGTATTTTTTAGTCTGTGGCTTTTTGCCGCCATTTTTACGTGGCCATTTTGTTATTTTTTCAATGGTCTAAATAAAATGTTACTTTGCTGTGTTAACTGATCGCTGTCAAGTTGTTAATGTTTACTGGAATTGCAAATTCATTCAAATATTTCGCAAATATTAAATATTTTAAAATGGACAATTTTTTTTTGTTATATTAATGAATAAGGTACAAAGAGAAAGATGTTAAATCCTATCATATATCTTCTTCATTGTCCTATCCTTATCCCAATTTATTTGGGGTCGTTGTAATATGTCTTCTTCATCCATACATCTCTATTACTCGTCATCTCAGCATATCTAATCAGACAAATGCAAAAGCAAAAAAAAAACAAAGAGATGAACCCAGTCCTAACCAACGTTTTTATTTTTTCTTTTTCTTTTTATTTTATTTATTTGGCTCACCAACAATTGAATACACTGCTTCAAAGATCATCATCTGCCTAGCCTTTTCCTAACTATGTTGGGGTTGGCTTCCAGTCTAACCGGATGTAGCTGAATACCAGTATTTTACATGGAGCGACTGCCTATCTGACCTCCACAACCCAGTTAGTACTGGGTAATACTATACCCCTTGGTAAGACTGGTTGTCAGACTTTCTGGGTCACTGACTACCTAACGACTGTCAAAGATCTACAAATGACAGCCGGGACCAACGGCTTAACGTGCTTACACTGCTTCAAAGATATGAGATATATATTCAATAGAGTCAAAGACAAGTGTGTCAACCTCTTACAAGTAAGCACATCATGCACTACTTATCTGTCGTTGGGTGCCTACTTAAAATCAGATGAGTACCTAACTACTAAACGCACACAATTATGGTTTTTAAATACATCATTCAAATTAAATTAAAATCAAAAAAATCACAATCAGCATCAAAATTAAAATTAAACCAAAATCAAAACAAAGTTAATTTAATCCTCTCTACACAATATTACGTTCATATTTGAACCCACACAAACAAATCAGCCAATAACCCAAAACCACAGGTAACTTAATATTCCATTAATTTCAATTAATTTGCTTGTTTTAACTGAAACCTCTATCTATCGACCCAATTGCGGAACCTTTCAAGCAAATGTAGATCAAGTTTAATCGAATCAAAATACGGATAAATAGCAACTCCTGTTAATGTTCGGAGATAGTCGGATTGGTTGCGGTGATGGACTTATGGTGTAACTGGTTGTAGTTGTTACGTTACGACTGGTTGCTTGTTAGAATCTTGTTCTAATTAGAAGTCTGGTTAGACATTCTCATTAGGCTGATTTTTGTATGTAATGGATTTTATTTAAGGCCAATTCTCGTGATTAAAAACGTTTTAAATGTACACAATCTCATGAATACATTGACAGTTAATCTCAAAAACGTCATAAGTATATTTTTTGCAGATTAAAACGCGAACGTTCTTATAAAAGCGTGAATTGTGTCTTGAAACTGTCTCAATATAGTCCGTCAGGTTAGACGGAGATAAATATATCTGCAGACACATTGCTAGTCCTTGATTGTACGACTGCAAATGAAAACACGGATTGTTATGTCCATTTCAATTGATTCCTGTTCTATCAGTCAAATCAACCCACTCACTGTCTACCAATCATGGAAGTATGTATGTCTATCATGCTACAGTTCAATTTGCAATTCCTAGACCTCAACTATCAGTACGACATAATCATCAGCTTATAATGTTACTACTGCTGGGTCACAGGCCTCCTCTCTATGAGAGGGAATGGGCTGTAATCCACCTCGCGGGCCCAGTACGGGTTGGTAGATGTCACATGTATTCTTGGTAGATGTCACATGTGTTCTAATTATCGGTTCTAGGATATGTCGGTTTCTTCACGATGTTTTTTCTTTACCGTTTTGAGAGCAGTGGGAATGAAGTCATCTGCCTAGCCTTTTCCCAACTGTGTTGGGGTCGGCTTCCAGTCTAATCGGATGCAGCTGAATACCAGTATTTTACATGGAGCGACTGCCTATCTGACCTCCACAACCCAGTTAGTACTAGGTAATACGATACCCGTTGGTAAGACTGGTTGTCAGACTTTGTGGGCCACTGACTACCTGTAACGACTGTCAAAGATCTACAAATGACAGCTGGGACCAACGGCTTAACGTGCTTTCCGAGGCACAGAGGAAACTCGGTATGTAATGTGTGGTCACCCATCCACAGACCAACCTAGGCAAGCACGGCTTAACCTAAAGATTGATCCGAGCGGCTGTTATTATTTAGCCACGAGCTCCTTAGTGGGAATGAAGTGAATAACACAAAGTAACTCTTTTGCCTTCGAAGACGACTTACGGGCGGGAGTTGGAGTGCTATCGCATGCGGCAGCATCGACGACTGTATCTCGCTCTAGCAAATGGCGGTTCTGAGTGACAGAAAAAGGTGGCAACATGGACAAATGCAATTCCGTTCATAGATGTGGCGCAACTCGAAGCCTCAAAAGCAGTAGCAGTTGCAAATTGTACAATAGTGCTCCCGAAACTCGCGTATCGGATGATGTAAACTTAGTTACCTCAAAGAGGCGGGCCAAAAGGCCTCCTCTGAGGGCCCTTTAATCTAAAAGCTATCAAATTACAACTCCTAGAATGTACTGAAGTGGTTTTTATTGATTTCTTTTCCGTTCAAATCATATTTGTTTTGAACGAGAGGGTTTTAAACTTGGTAATGCAGTGACAAACTCAATCTTTTGTAGGGAAATAATAAGCCATCATTGGTCCTTTGCGAGAAAGAGATGGCACTTACAGTCCTGTATAGCTCTGTCTCTTTCTCACGTTGGACAAAGTATTAATTAACAGTGGCTAAAATGGCGCTTGCTTTTATTAATGTCATGGTTCCCCTGGGCTAATAACACCACCAGCAAGGCCAGGATCATACCAGCTGTTCTGACTGTCTTATCTATTCGTGTCTGGTCAAGTCTATCAGCTATCTTTCTGCAGCTATAGCTGGAGTTCGTATCCGTATCAGTAAAGTAACAGGTCGAATACTTCTCTGTCTTTGATGAAGAATAAAATTGTCGAGTCATTTGACAGAGGATATTTCAAAGCATGCCTGTTTCCTCGCTATACAGGGTGGAACAGACATCGATGCACGACCGGTTACCACGTATTCTGTACATCATTCCGAACCCCTCCACATAGAAGTCGATGTCTCTTCCACCCTGTATCACTCATAACGATTTGAGTGAACGAGAATGTCCTAGAACAAAAAATACGAAGACAAAACGACATCAACCAATATGCTCTAGTTCCGCGAGATAGATTAGATTACTGTGTCCCAGCAGTGGGAACATTGATAATTATTATTATTTCTTTATTTCAATCAACTTTGGATCATAGGTACAATTAAACTAAATTAAAATCAAAATTAAAACATAATCAAAATAAAATTAAAACAAAATCGAAATTAAAATTAAAAACATAATCAACATAAAATTTAAAAACAATATCCAAATTAAAATTTAAAACAATCAAAATAAAATTAAATTAAAAAAACAAAATCAAAATTAAAACAATATCTTAACATTAGTCAGCACGTGAACTATGCAGCAGTGGTTCACGTACTGACAGTCGAAACGCTCAGTGTAATGTTATGTTACGTTATGTATGATGTTATACTATCTCAAAGCAATGTGATCACACTGTGTAATATTCTCATCAAGTATCGATCTAATAACATCTCAAAAAATGAATCAATGCGCTTAAATCAGTTTGCTTCACCATCAAAAATTCTTAATACCCAACTCCATACAAAATTCGAAATCACACAAACATCTCCGCTCATTAACCAGCTATTAAAGGACCCCTTTTAAAACCGTGAACATTCAAAGTGCAAAATCGCATATCTTTTGTGCTAATTTAACACCTCGCATTAAGAGAAACTCGACACCCGACGAGAGTTCGCGAAACTTCTCATACGCCATAATGGCTTATTATAGTACAGCCATTTTATATTTCAATGCTTAATATTTTCAAAATTAACAATATAATTGGGCAGCGAGTCGAGTTTTTCGCACAATGCACGGTGCTTTTAGACATCTGGCGTAGAAAAAAGGGCGGATATACGAAACAGGGACTCAATGGAATCGTGTCCCAAAGGCTCGGATTTCTATCAAACGCCTTCCTTAAATCCATCACCAAGAGTAAGAGACAACCTACTCTATTTACACGGAGATTAAGCCCATAATTGCTCGCTGAACAGTGGCACTTAATTCTATTTCCCATGACACAATGAGTTGCATCTGAACATCCCTTAGAACACATTCGTTTTGATTTTTTGCGCAGTAAATCGACGCTTGTTTGTTATTCGATTTCATGGTTTATTTTGTGAGTGTTAGAGTTGGATTTTGTTTGTGTTGTGAAGAATAAGTCTTCACCCTTTTGTAGGAATTAGGTGTAGCGTATAATTAGCGATTTTGTGAAAATTGTTAGGTAAACGCGTCTAAATGTAGGGCTGTGTGCCGACACGGTCGTTACGCGACTATTGTCAAAAAAATATTATTTTCTGTTGACGAATATGTGAGTTATGGTTTCACCTTTGGCATCTACTATAAGTATGATATATTATTACTTTCGTACTGATCCGTTTGAAGGTCAAGGTTGACTGAGAGAAGGATGACAGTTCTGACATTTCTAGCAAAACTAAAAGAAACAGCTTCAAAATAGACATTGTGTATTAGCAATATTTAAAAAAGAGGTTTTTTTATAAATGTTGGTTTACAATAAGGTTTATTCTATCTATTTTTAATATTTATTTTACGTGAGGAAATCCTCAATGGATGTCCTCCGCTGTGGGGCCGGCGAGGAGTCTGTCAGACTCCTACCGGCTAATGGAAGGAGTCTGACAGACTCCTCGCCCTCCACAGTCACCCCAGCAGTTATTCTATCTATCTTCTACAACAATGAGGACAAAAAAAAACCAGCCAAACAATCCCGCCTAGATTTCATTAGGAATAATTACCTAAATAATTTTTGCCAGCCCTCACAAGAAGGCGAGGCAACAAACTAAGCGTGTTAGCGTCACGCCCTACAATTTTGTGCCATTAAACTATTTACAGAATAAAAAGTATGGCCTACATTGTACTCCATCCAGTTGAAAATGACGGAAAACTGTGACTTTTCATATTTGTATCACGTTTAGAGCTAAAATGTTAAGTAAAGTAACAATTAGGGCTCTGAAAAGTGTGAAAATACTGGTAGAAAATTTTACTCTTTTTTTTTATAATACTTAACATTACTTTTGTCATGATTTAAAGCTGTGCTAATCAAATTGGACCAGGACGTCATGTTATGTCCTTTAATTGGAACAACAAAAGATAATAGGGAGAATATTCCTATGCTTATCACGCTAAACACGTGGTCCAGTAGCTAAACCCCAATATACGATAATTATTTTAACTAAGAACTAAAAATATGATTTTAAAGCTCGCGTTAGTCCGTGAAGTTTTGAGCAACGTTTTTATCAAAATGTGATATAAGACTGACATGGCGTTTATCAGAACGTCACTCAATACCATGAATATAACACCATGGATTCGGTAGACGTCTAAGTCCTGTGGTACAACCACAGCTTGCTAGTTATGTTTAGTCCCATATTATAGAGGACGCCTGTAATCACCGAAGGTTTAGGCAAAAGTGAGCCTATTGCCATCAACCAGGCACAATTCAAGGTCGCTTAGCGGGCAATGGAATGGGTTATGCTTGGAGTCTCTCTGAGGGATCGCATCCGGAACGAGGGGATCCGACAGAAAACCAGAGTTGTCGACGTAGAAGCTGAAGTGGCATATTAGCCGTAGAACCGATGGCCGTTGGGGTAGACGTGTTCTTGAGTGGAGACCGCGAATCGGCAAACGTAAGGTGGGACGTCCTCAGGCTCGGTGGAGCGACGATCTTCACAGGGTGGCTGGTAGCAACTGGATGAGAGTAGCCGAGAAATGGCGTGCTATTGAAGAGGCCTATATCCAGCGGTGGACTGTTGATGATGATGACTCTCAATAACCTAGCTTGTACCTTTCTAAATTACACAAACTCTGTACCTAAGTATTTCCACTTAGAAAGGCCCAATAGTAATATTATATAGGTTACCTTTGAATCAAGGTACCCATTGTATCTCGCCCCTAAACTTAAAGCATCCATCCAAATTGCTCAATGAAACGTTCAAACATCTGTCACATATTGTACAATGTGCAGACGAACCCGACACATTTAGGCCATTAATATTTTTCCTACTGTTGACCAATAGGTACTGTGCCTTCAAAGTGTTGGTTTTGTCGGCAACGAGAAAAAAATCCTATTGATACAGAAGGCCTGTACATCTCCAAAGTACCCACCCATTGATAAATATGTGACACGCGTTTTTATTTTTTACTCAAAATCGGAACGAGTCAGCTGGCTTTGGTGCACTGTTTAAATTACTCTGTGGTTTGCGAGCAGAGAATGTGTGACAGTCTTTGAACATCATAGTAGGTGTTAAAAGGATCCAAAGAAGCAACGTCCTCTTTTTCTGCTAATAATCCACAGCCGATTACCGATATTTAATTTTTTTAATTGTTTGCCTGAAATGGCCTGCTCCTGGCCCCTGAAAGGCCTCTCTATTCCTGACCCTTACCTCGCTGTTATCTTTTCACCAGTTCATGAGGAAGCCATCCATGGAGATGCGTACGCATCCGTTCAGGTTTCCGCATCTTTTCAGATGCGTACGCATGTCCAATACAAAATCGTTGTTTTCTTTAAAAGCTGAACAGAGCTGAATAAGTGTGGTTAAGTCTCTTATTTGACTATTCTTTGACTGTTCAAATTCCCCCTTCAAATCAGAGAAGCCTAAGCAGTTAACCCTACAAACACCGTGCTGAATGGCTTATATTTTTACCGCGGCTAAAAGCGAAAAATATCACATTAGCATGATGACTGATCAATTAAACCCCCCTTTCATATTACAGCCATAAGGATGTTAGTGATTATAACATCTTTTTCATTCAAATAGCTCTTTTGTTATACCAGTCATCAGTGTTCTTCTTATAATCACATAATTTGTGATACACAGCCCAAAACACTGAGTTATTTATACCCGTCTTTGATCAACCAACTTGTTTTTTTTTAAATACGCTGTCTATACTAAATCAAAGGAAAATAGAGGTGAAAGGACCGCTTTGAAAATAAAATTAATTTGTTTACATGTTCTTTTGAAGTGTCTAGTATACATTGTGACTTTTTTACTATAGTTGTAAATTGTATGCGATGTCTAATGCAACTTGATACTTTACAAATAAAAAGAAAAGTTATAGACCATTAAAGAAGTCTTGAAATGTCATAAACTCATAAAATATACGCATTTGCAATTGTAAAGATTTAAAGCCATAGTTCTGTCTGTCTTTTTGTTTATTTATTACAATTGTATGTAAATGTATTCGTTTACAAATTACCACGAAAGGATCAAATGGGACACCTATAACTTCGTGAAGCAGTAGACAATAAAGTTTGGTGAGCCTCGAGCGATGACATTTTGAATTATATTTGAATTTGATTAACGGTTTTTGTAGACAACGATTCGTCCTGGTTCTGCTCGGTCATTTTTGTAATTTACATACGGTTTTTCAGTCTTCCCATGTGATAAAAAAAAAACATAACCCTGTCTTTGCTATCGCATAATCGGTAAAATATTTGAGTTGAGGACCTGGGTTCGATTCCCAGGTCGGGCAAAGTGTTATTGGGTTTTTCCATTAGCAAATTCTCAGTAGAAGCCACAGAGTCTGGATTTGGGCCCGGTTGATGGCAATAGGCTCGCCCCCTATTACATGGGACATAAACGTAATTGGCTAAATGTGGGTGCACTTTAATTCTACACCACTGCATAACCATTCGGGGATTACAGGCGTGATGTTATAATAAGTAATTAAATAAAAACAAAAATACAGCACAATCCTTATTTTACTATCCATAATATTCTGTTTCACTAAAGATATATTTTATTTCTGATACGAGCTCAGGTGTTTTCTTTGTCGACTATTATCATTGTTTGAAGAATCTATAAACTTTGAGCTCAGTCCCATTATTTCTTTGATATAATATTTATTATAATAAGATAAAGGATAAAGTAAATATCATTATTATTGTCTCCTATTGTTTGGTTTTCAAAAGAATAGGGCCGACTTCTCAAGTAAATCAAAAATGTATAAGACTAGGTTCTGTTCACGAATTCGCCCGCGTGAAACAAATGATTTTTTTTTATATTCAGAAACAAACATGGCTCTCACTCCCTTTTTGACTCTGTTGGGGGATGATTTTGGAAAAACTTTGATACACGTTTCTCATAATTTCAATTGAAGAGTGTTTACACCAATTTTCAAGTCAATTGACCCAGAGAATATAACACACAATTACACAGAAAAATCAACCCCCGATTACACCCTCTTAGGAATTTCCAAAAACCCTTTCTTAGTGGATACCTACTCTTCACAAAGAAAATACCCTCCAAATTTCATATCTCTAGGACCAGGGGTTTGGGCTGTGCGTTGATACATACATCAGTCCGTCAGCCAGTCAGGACTTTGAATTTTATATATATAGATGAAACTGAAAAGTTTTTTCTTAATAATCTAGAATGGCATTAAGTAACTGTATTATCTAAATGACCGAACTTTATTAAAATTCTTTTAGATATCAATTAAAGTTTTATCAAATTAATAATTAAACTAGAAGCAAATTGGTTATAAAAAGTAAAACCTTTCACCGAGACTGTTAAAACATAAAATCCTACGATTAGTACTTCGACGGTTAATTTCGATTTGACTATCACGATATTCTTGAAACTCGATTCATAGCTATGTAAAACACCGAATTCCGATAGAACATATGAAATAAACATTTATGGCGTTGATAAAACTTAAACAAAATACTGACGTCCATTTATCTACATTTCGGCTATAAAAATGAAATTCTATAATAACGTCAACGGCCATAACACTCCAATGACGAACCCAAGAAAAAAAAATGTACCGATTTCAAAACAAACAAATGAATTTTGTAAACTATATGAAAAAAGAACTCGGTATAAAACTTTTGTGACCCGACAAATGGTAAAAGATGGTAATAAAATGGTAACGGATGGTAATGGGATAGATAGTGGGCCGATCTGGCCCCCCACCGCTCGCTACGGGTTAATAGCACAACCCATCAACTCCGTGTGTATCTCAGCGTGATAAAGTATTTGTTTATGAATAATTTCCTTAATGTATTGCCTAAACTGGTAGTTACTAACGGGATGCGATATTGATTAAAATTTTAAATGTATTTTAGGAACCGTAGAAATGACGGTTTTATGCTGATCTGTCGAGAAAATGTCGGATGCATCAGCTGCTTAATTTTTTCGGAGGGAATCGGGTCTTAATTCTTAAACATGATCGTGAACGAGTATCGATTTCGTCTTAGAACCAAATGGTGATAACGTAAATTGCTACAACCTACTTGAATACTGATATGTATAAACAAAATTATGCTGTTATATCAATAACGAAAACATTTTCTACGACTTTCCGACCGAAATATATTAAGGAAATCCCGTATTCAATATTTCAAGTACCTACCAACCAAATACGGAGTTGCCTTAGTAAGAAACCGATTTCGAAATACGTGGTCTAGCCTACCCCGAAGTAGGGAAGATGGAATTTTGCACGCACCGCCGAGTTAGACTAAAAACATGCATGGCTGGTCTTAACGACCGGACACGGCGCTTGGGGGTTAGTTAAGGTTAGTTTCCATAATGCTAACGTTTAACCCAAATTGAGGTAGGGTTTTCTATTAGTGGTGTTTGTGTTGAAATAAAGAAATGAATAGTGTTACTAGTTATTAGGCAGAAAAAGAAAATAATTGAATGTTTTTGTTTGGTAATGGGTACATACCTACCAACTGCGAAGTTAAAATTGTTTTTGTCGGTCGAATTTATTTGGTACTAACTTATGCCCGCGGCTTGGCCTTGCGGTAATTATCCCAAGGGTTCGTTATACCGGGATGAAAAGTATTATATATTTTCATCCAGCTTATAAGCTATCTGTGTGCCAAATTTCATCCTAATCTGTTCAGTAGTTTGTGCGTAAAAGAGTCCATCCATCCATCCTCACAAACTTTTGCACTTATAATATTAGTAAGAAATTAAGGTTTAATAAATTAAATGCTTGAAAAAATTGTTACTGAAAAGCTCTACAAGCATTAAATAAAATTGAATTTTGCATCGAAATTAAATCTTATTTTCTTAGAACATTTAAAAGTCTTTTCAATAATTAATTACTTCGTATACCCTTTAACTTTTTGTGTCTAAATACTGTGTTATATATTATTGTAACTAATTAACAACAAATAATTAAAACACTCTATACCGTTCTGTGTCATCATCTGCCTAGCCTTTTCCCAACTACGTTGGGGTCGGCTTCCAGTCTAACCGGATGCAGCCGAATACCCGTATTTTACATGGAGCGACTGCCTATCTGACCTCCACAACCCAGTTAGTACTTGGTAATACGATACCCCTTTCTAAGACTGGCTGTCAGAATTTTCGGGCCACTGACTACCTGTAACGACTGTCAAAGATCTACAAAAGACAGCCGGGACTAACGGCTTAACGTGCTTTCCAAGGCACGGAGGAAACTCGGTATGTTATGGGTGGTCACCCATCCACAGACCAACCTAGGCAAGCATGGCTTAACCTAAAGGTCGACCCGAGCGGCTGTTATTATTTAGCCACGAGCGTTCTGTGTATCTTTAATAAAATTTACTAAAAACTCATTTTTCTTTGTTTTCAGGTAAGCCATTCAGTTTTATGGAATCATACGCTACTCAAGAAGCAAATAATGTAAGTTTTATGAACGAGATAAAACTGGTAATTATTGGTTTTATTACTACTGTGGATTTTTAAAACATCGTTTCGAGAAGTTAAAAACATTAATAAGTACTAAAAAGCCTGAGGTAGGTAAAAAGTATTCAATGACTTTAATTGCACTTCAGTTGGCATTAATTTTATTGTAAAACAAATAGCATTAATTGCCACTTAAATTTATTTAACCGACTTCAATAAAAAAGGAGGTTATGATATTTTTTTTGCTGAGATATATGCCATTAACAGTGGAAACATTATTAAAGTTTATGTTAGTATCCACTAATGTTCCAAACACATCACCATAAATTACTATTTTTTAGGCTCTAAAATAATCTGTCTATACCTATAAAACATGAGCAAAATTGTATGCAAATTAAATATCTCTGTTCGCACCTATTTTGTGAGATTAAATTACAAATTGATCCACGCTAGACGCATTTAAATCGTTAAATTAAATAAAAACTTTTTAACAATTTTACGGAAAATTAGTGTTGTCTGTGAAAAATTGGAATTTAGTCTGTCAAGGATTTGGTCAATAGGCAGATTATTCGCAGAAGTCAAGCATCCCTTTTCTTTGTTTTTCCGTCTCTTTTTCGCATACCTGTGATTCCAACGGAATCAATAATTCACTCTTCGACTTTTAGCAGTAGCTAGTGTCACACCATAGCCTAGCTAAACAGTAAACTGTCAGTCTCAGAATCAGAATCTGCTAATCTAGTAAACTACTGTTTTAACAAAATCTACTTATGTCTTCCCAAATCTACTCAACGGATTGAGTGCTGACGGTATAAGCATACGCCACAGCCTCGCCACTGCCTTGCCACAGACCAACCACTTGGCCACACGTTCAAGCGACATGCATGATGCGACAGCCATTGCCGACTCAAAATAACATACACGCGTGATGCTTGACACATGTCGCGTTGCATGTCGCATCATCTGAGGTGATAAACGGGCCGTAAATACGGCTACAGTCGTCTTTCAATGTGGTTCTACTTGCTCTTCCATCGCCAGTCTGTCGATTCGTTGTGTGTAGAAATATTCTTGAGAGACAAAGCAATGGGTAGCCATATTGCAGCTGTAAACCCATAGCCTAACTATACCTACTCTCAAATGATCTATCAAACTGGAACTACTGCCTCTTCCTTCGCTAGTTTGTCGACTCATCACGTGTCTTCTATTTCTAAAGGATAGATGATGCTCTTTTTGTACAAAGTAATCTTCAGGTTTAATACTACCAAACCATAGCTTACCAATACTCTCAGAAGAACTCTCAAACTGGACTACTGTCTTATTATCTGCATGTCTGACGTTGCTAGATGCTCAAAAGACTACGCTTTTGTATAGGCAACTGCTAACTGCCTTGCCAAAGCCTCTCCGTACCTACAAGAAGTCTTTCAAAGTGGTAATACTGCTCGATTCTTTGATAGTCTGTCGATTCGTCGCATGTCTGTCGTTCCTCGGGGTTCAATAGTTCACGCTTCGCCGCGTTCGGTCTATGCTGGTATGCCAGTACGCCGATACGCCGGGGGTACGCTGGTACGCAGCATTCTGGCGGTTTCTACCAAGTCCCGATTAGCTCAGCTTTGTTAAACTACGCCTGAATTATGTGGATGACATAATAGTTCGTATCGGAGTTTTGAAATTTTGATAGTGTTTTATTTTTCGTGTTCCAAAATTCGGAATTTTGATATTCTCTTTTGTTTTTTTTTTTCTATTTTTGTTGTGTTCCAGATTTGTTGTGAAAGCTGAATCGAGGTCGCTAAAATGGGAGAGCTTTATTTTGAAACGGAATTTGATATTGAAATATTTTGGAATACTGACTAAACTGCTGGTATTGTTTTCTAGTTTTGCTTTGTTGTGTTATTACGGGTTGTCGAAAGCAGATTTAGCATTTTACCACTAAATTAAGTGCTAAAAACAGAACATAATAATAGTTCAAAGTTCACAAAATCCTTATCTGAGACAAATATCTTCAGGCTCACATTATTCTACTAAATTACCAGGATATTACATTACAGGTATTATGTAAGCACTTACATCTTCTACCTCATAAATTGTAAATTGTGATGTTCAGTAAGAGTCTTAAAAGCCCTTTTGATAACCCTACATGTTACTAAGAATATAGTATTTCCTAGAATTAATTTTCTTCGCAAAACATTTACTTACAACATCCATGCTTTCTTTTAAAAGAAAAGCGAAGGTATGTGTATTATTTACCTTTCGTCATAATAGCTGAACAGATTTGGATAAAATTTATCACACGGATAGACCGTGACCTGGGTTAAAAGATAGTTTACTTTTGATCCCAGTAGTACAGGTTACCGTGGGATAATTTTCAACCTACGCGCGGGCAAAGTCGCGTGCAAAAGCTATTTGTCGGTATAAGCAGATGAGCGCTTTCTTTATGTCCCTATCAACATAAAAATTAACTTCGTATATTAAGAATGTTTGTTTTCAAGGCATTTGGCAAAACAAGACGATGAATGTCGCTAGTAATTTAGTTTTCAAATGGAAGGTAGATTTTTCTTGTAGCTTCTGTAGACAAACAGTAATAGGTATGAGGAACTAAGGTCTGCCGTCCATTAGGTCTTATTGCTGAGAAAGACGAAAAGTCTAACCGGATAAACCTAGCCAGTATTTTATATGAAGCGACTGCCTATCTGACCTCTAAGATCCAGCTACGTACGTAGTAACATGGTACCCTTTGGTTAGACTGGTAGTCAGACTTTCAGGCCACTGACAAGATGAACAAACGATTAAAAATATCCTACGTCTGATAATCTCGTAATAAAATAACCACCGTACTCCCCCCACTACTTCCACCCACGTAGCGACATCTCCTAGATATTCTCACAAAGGATCACAATTGTCACAACATATCAATCTTCAGTTGAGTGTGAATTAATCTCGTAAGTGCGAGGCATCCGTTACAAGAAGCCGGTCGATCGCTGAGTGGCTGACAATGAGGGACGAGGTCGCCAGATCGATTACCTGGACCTGGAGAATTGTTTGTGTAGGAAAAAGTAAGTTGTTATCGAGGTGTTTGGTCTTATTTTAGCGTAATAGTTGGAAAAATTTAAGTGCCTTGAAAGCATGCAATCAATTTTAGGAACTAGTTCATGAATCCTCAAATGATGTTAATTTAAACTCTCGAAGAGTTTCTTGCACCTTACACCTAGCAGCATGTAGATTAAAAGATTTGCGATGACCCAAAGTGTGAACATTTTCATATTATTTGTCATATTTACGTTACCAATCAAGGGGGTCACTAATTCTTCTTAAAGGAGGATTAATTCCAGTGTGGGAAAGAGACAGAGCTACACACCTGTGTAGCTCTGTCTCAGAGATGGCGCTAGACGACCTCGTCTAGCGCCATCTCTTTCCCACACTGAAATTTCTCCTGCTTTAAGACGTTATGGAAGGCCACCAGGTCCATATTGTACGACAATTTTCTTTCCGTATTGAACATCATCTGCCTTGCCTTTTCCCAACTATGTTGGGGTCGGCTTCCAGTCTAACCGGATGCAGCTGAATACCAGTATTTTATATGGAGCGACTGCCTATCTGACCTTCACAACCCAGTTACTACTGGGTAATACGGTACCCCTTGGCAACACCTGTTGTCAGACTTTTCGGGCCACTGACTACCTAACGACTGTCAAAGATCTACAAATGACAGCCGGGACGGCTTAACGTGCTTTCCGAGGCACGGAGGCAACTCGGTATGTAATGGGTGGTCACCCATCCACAGACCAACCTAGGCAAGCACGGCTTAACCTAAAGATCGACCCGTGCGTCTGTTATTATTTAGCCACGAGCTCTCCGTATTGAACATGTCCTTGAAATGAACACAACAGGTTTGTACCTAAGCTGACACATGGTATCCTTTTAATGCATTTTTGTGTGATATTGGGTTGGCTCGCTTAGGACTCCTGCTTAAGGTCGAAGATGTTGCATGCTTGCATTAAAGGAACTCGAATCTTGGTGAATCTTGAGATTTAGTAACTCTTTTTTCATATCTCGAATGATAACGACCATGGAGCAGTTTAAACATATAACATAACATAACGCCTGTAATCCCCGCAGTGTTAGGTAGAGGTGTATCTAATACTACACCCACATTTCGCCAGTTATGTTTGAGTCCCATGTAATAGGGGGCGAGCCTTTTGCCATCAACCGGGCACAGATGCAGTCTCCGTAGCTGCTACGGCGAAATTCCTGATGGAAAAACCCAATAACACTTTGCCCGACCCGAGAATCGAACCCAGGACCTCTTGCTCAGAAGTTCCTAAAAAAAATTACCTTTAACAGTTTCTAACCTGACGGCTTCGTCGCGATTTTCCAAAAAAAAACCTTGAATTATTACAATCACAGTTTTCTCACAAACTGTCCCAATTAACGAAGTTGTAATCAAGAGATCGCCAGTGACCGAGTGACGAAACGAATTGCATTCACTTACTAATGCCATGCAAGAGCGGTGGAGCTCAAAATCGTTTGTTGAAATGAAACGGTATTTTTCAACAGTTTCGTTTCATTTTTAGTTATGAAAAGATATCTTTTCAATTATGTCTGGTATGTTTTTTGTTTTTTAATTCGTTGCTGCAATATTTATGCCGTTTTTTGGGCTATGCTGGATTGCGTTCAGCTTTGGATTGATTGTTGTTGCTAACTGCAACTAGTTCATCATCATCTGCCTAGCCTTTGCCTCTGCTAGGCATTGGGGTCGGCTCCCAATCTAACCGAGTGCAGCGGAATACCAGCATTTTACATGGTGCGACTACCTATGTCAGATAGACAGTCGCACCATGTAAAATATCTCCGCAACTACAACTGGTTTTAGCACAAATAGTTTTTAAAACTTAAGGTATAAGATTGCAGCAGATTATTTCAAACGTCATAAAGGGATTCTTTCACTTTCTCTAAAACGTAAAAAAAAATCCCAAGAAAACCACCCCTGACAGACAAACAAACACAAAAACAATTCTACACGTGCCACTTTTCCAACACCACGGAACTCTAAAAAGAAAACGGCAACTAAATGAGCCAATTTTCTATACAAATTGGTACGATGTTGACATCGTGAGCGTACCGCATATACACACGTCGGTGCACATGTGGGTCTGGCAGTTCTGATGTGTTGTGACACGTGCGTTCGCTGCACGCGTGCACTTGCCTAGATACGTCACTTGACGTCATCTTAAGATAACATGTGTGATTAGCGAACTGGATTATTATCTTAGTTGAACGTTGTAGGGATTGGTAGTAGCGGTTTTGTGGTGGAACTACGCGCGTTTGTAGGTTATATCACTTCTAGATGACGTGTTTCTACATTCTAGTTTTACATAACATCATGCCTGTAATCCCCGAAGGGTTAGGCAGAGGTGTACCTAATAGTACACCCACATTTCGCCAGTTATTTGAGAAATTCCTGATGGGAAAACTCAGTAACACTTAGCCCGACCTGGGAATCGAACCCAGGACCGCATGCTCAGCGGTCGCGGCATTTCGTTGCATTCTTGTTTTATATGGCTGTACACACGGCGGCACATCAAGCTATACATAACCAGTATAACCTGACTTCGCTTTGTCTGAGATTTTTTTTTTGTATGGGATATCATCATATGACCCCCCCCGCTCTGGGCGGACTGGAAGGGAGTTAAACTAAAACCCATCCATGTTCCTTCTTTGCTCTTTGTGTTCCAGGGCCGCAGCCCTGGCAGGCATCGGCCCTTGCGGACCCTTTCATTGTTGCTGAGATCTCTATGATGTAATCGTGTCGTTAGCCGGCTGCGGCACCACACGCTTCGCATGTTTATTTTACGCGTGGATAGGAGATAGGATACTGTGTATATCCCGGTAATACGTTCCCATGGGACGATAAACATCATATAAAATTCCTTTATTCAACAAGAAAACCATCAACAAACTACTTACAACGCTCTAATCATTTTAACTCTACAAACGCTACCCATACATATACATACATACAACCTAACCGTCCGTCTGCCGCCACAGACTGCGCGAAGACTGTCAAGTGCGATCCTGTAACCCTACCCCGAAGCCGTAGGGGACAGGTGTGAGCCCAACTCACGGGTGACAGGTCCGTTAACCCTTTCGCAACGAGGACATGACATTTTGCACATGGTAGGGTTAGGTTTGTGTGAATTGGGAAGGTGTTTTTATTAATTTGGGCAGTGTTGGTATTTCTTGTGTTTAGTTGGACTTTTAATTGAATATTGATTAATTTGGTGTAAGTACTGTGAGTTTGAGGAGCAGCGGTGGCCCAGTGGTGGTGGTCCCGACTTACAAGCAGTAAGTCGTAGATTCGAACCTAGGCAGGCGCATTACTTTGTGTTATTTATTTCATCGCCACTGCTCTCTAAACGGCGAAGGAAAACATCGTGAGGAAACCAAAAATTTGAAGATATGTGATATCTACCAACCCGCACTGGGCCCGCGTGGTGGATTACGAATGTGACCCAACCAGTGGTTCACGTTAGTCTTAGACAGAGAAAACCGAAAATATTTGGTAATGAAAAGGCAACACGTAGGGCCTTACCTAATAGAATAGGACATTTAACTTTTAGGTAACTTTTCCAGTTAGGACTAGGAGTCAATATTAGCTCGCAGCCTAGTTTGATTGATAAAATTCTAGAACCTAACACATACTGTGCAGAGTAAATAGTTCTTCTTTCTGTCTAAAACAAACATCGTTAACTTTTGTATTTACTTTGCCTACTACATTATTCTTTTTTGTTTTTTTAGTAGTTGTTACAAAAATAAACCTCGTTACATTGAGTAACTAACTATCTAACTGCTTTAATAGTAAAACCCATCAACTGCCTAGCCTTTTCCCAACTGTTTTGGGGTCGGCTTCTATTCTAACCTGATGGACCTGAATACCAGTAATTTATATGGAGCGTCAGTCTACCTGACCTCCACAAACCAGTTAGTATTGGGTAATATAATATCACTTGGTAAGACTTTAGGGCCACTGACTACTTAACGACTGTCAAAGATCTACAATTGACAGCCGGTACTAGAGTAATAGGCCCACCCATCCACGGAACAACCTAGGCAGACTTTATAAGAAAACTAGTGGACTGTTTTTAAATATAGGTGTAATACCATAATTAACAACTCAATGCAATGTATGAAGGCAGTACAAAGAATATACACCATACAAACCACCACTATAGTATCAGCATAGTACACCATAGTATCACCATAATCTTGTTTATTACACAGCTACACATAACGTTAACAAAAGCATCACCCAAACAAACTCTTATACTGTCTCTCTTTCTCTCTCTCTCTCTCGTTTCGTCTCTATCAGATCACCTCAAACCAATACATGAAAAGATGTGTCAAGTAACAACAAAAAAAAAAAACTCCCATTACTACGTTTAATCCGAAAATCAAAGTATCACAAAAACTTGCTTATTTCACGGTTTGGTAGCCTAAATCAACACGTTTGGGGTAAGACTCGTGTTGGGTTACAAAAAGTATCGGTGTAAGCTCGGCTTAGACTAGTTCTGGGAGAGAATACGGTTTTATTAAGTGGTGTGTTTGTGTGTTATTCTTGTTTTCTCGTTCCGGTACGAATTATCTTTATACATAGTATAAAACAAAGTCGCTCCTGCTGTTTGTCCGCTTAGATTTTTTAAACTACGCAACGGATTTTTCAGCAATAGATAGAGTGATTCAAGAGGACGGTTTATGTGTATAGTATATTATCTACATTGCACCCGTGCGAAGCCGGGGCGGGTGGCTAGTCTATACCTTCTTCTTATACATATACAACATTATTTTTAGTATATACGAAACCTGAATATAGTTTGTTCAGAAGAAGTAACTGAATCGATTCCAATAATTTTTAAACCATGTTATAGGTTGTCCCAAAAATATTTAAAAAAGGTTACAAGTTGGACACCGAGCGACACTAAGTACCTATCGCAATAATTTAGGTACCTACTACTAAATTATTATTATCAATGCGCTCAAGACGACGCTGGAGGCGCGCGCGCGGCTGTTCCGCGTGTTGACCACGTTTTAGTGCGGACAACCAGGCAACAGAACAAGCTTATAAGTTTGTGGTTTTTTTTTTTTTTTTTTTTTTTAGTTTTGAAATTTTGTATATAGATTCTTTACGTAAAATTACTAGACACGTGTTAAAAATGTCGTGTCATGGTGTTTGTGATCGCACTCCTGCGAAGCGGCTCGACCGATTTTTATGAATTTTTTCATGTATATTTGGTAGTTCGTAAAATATATTTCACACCGCTAGGCGATTAGGGTGTCCTTCTCCAGAAAAAAATATATGGCAGAACAACGTTTTGCGGGGTCAGCTAGTGTGTTAGTAAAAATTAGGCCAGTCAATGTGATACTGGGGCTTCATCATCTATCACAAAGGGCTATAGGGCTTGAACAACAATTAATTTGATGAGGGTACGGTTGGCGCAGTGGCTGAGAGATTGACTGTTGCGCTTCTGGTCGCGGGTTCGATTCCCGCACGGAGCAAATATTTGTATGGCCTACAGGTAGTTGTTCCGGGTCTGGCTGTTTGTGTATGTGAATTTAAATGTTTGTAAACGCACCCACCATACAGGAGTATTCCTAGAGTGGGGAAACGTTCTTTTAAACAAAAAAATAAAAAAAATTGAAGTGACGTAATCACGTAAGGGATAATGAGGAGAGAAAGAAAAATATAGGTACAGTCACGAGCCCCAATATGTAAACTCTTTAAAAAGTGTTTTTCTCCTACTGTTCTGATTGTCATGTTGTTACGAGCATAGTATTCTGGAACTCATATTTTTATGAAAAAGAACCTATCTCCAAGTTACAATCGTTATTTCTCGCAAAAATTGCTTATAAATTTAGGATAGTGTATAAGAACATAAAGGTGTTCGTGACTGTACACACAAAAATAGAAGCTACTCTTTGTTTGAAGACAGTCAATAAGAATAAAAAATGTGTTTTAGTGGGGCACATCTAGTCCACTGCTAGACCCGTATTTTTATCACACATCTCATTATGCCTTATAATACAAACCCACCCTTCTACCAATTCAACTGTCTGTCTGTCTGTCTGTCAAGACCCTTTTTCCCAGGAACGCGTAGAGGTGTCATATTGATATTTATGTCAAATACTCAGATCTACGGTCTCTTTCAGCTGTGAAAACAAACTTGTAGGTCAACGCGATCAAAAGATAAGACCGTATAGGTCGCATATTTTTCGATTTCACAAGGGAATTAAAACCTAAAGGGTAGTTCCCGTTGACCTAGAATCATGAAATTTACCTAACCCCTAGCTACCAGTATAAACGCTATACCTTCCTAAACAATTTAATATTCATCTATGAAAATTTCCACCATGTTATATCTGCGCTTACAGCTCCAGGTTTGAGTTAGTTTAACACTACAATAACAAAATTAAACACGACAACAACCAAGACTAGAGCATAACCCTCCAAATGCTAAGCTGGTTATTCCGACCCCCAGAGACCTAAACTAGTGACATCGCCCAGAATTACGTTATTACGGTCAAAGCCTGGTTTGGTTTAATTAATTTAGACTAGAGTTGAACATCAAGCCTCGACACCTACCTATTTATCTATACAAATAAATAAAATTGAATTGTCTGTTTGTAATTTCAAAATAACTGCTTTTTACTGAATACATATAAAAGTATATACGATACCAACCTACTTAAAACAAACAAAAAAAAATTTTTTATTTGTCTGTCTTTCTTTCTGTTTGTTCCGGCTAATCTCCGAAACGGCTGAACCGAGTTTTTCGGGACTTTTACTGGCAGATAGCTGATGTTATAAAGAGTAACTTAGGCACTTTTGGTTGGTTTCGTGCAAAACAATTAAAATTGTTAACAAAATCCGATTCAAATAGGGATAGTCATATTTTTATAATAATTTCACGTGGACGAAGGTCGACTCGCGGCGCACAGCTAGTGTATACTAATATTATAAAGAGGTAAACTTTGTCAGGGATAATCTTCGGAATTCCTGATCCGATTTCAAAAATTCTTTCACTAATGTAAAGCTACTTTATCCCCGAGTATCGTAGGCTATATTTAAAACCGTCCCGACCAAACCTAACTATGTATTATGTATCTTACCTAACCTAACCTATCAATGTATTATGTATATATTCATAATTATACATCCAATAAAATTTATGATTTCTAATAATTTATATAATATTATTGAATTGCTGCTTAGCCCTCTTCCTCTCTCCTAATGTTGCTGTGCCCGACAGGGTCCATATTGATCTTTTACCTTGTTACACCATCTATGTAATACTTATGGAATGCAATAAAAATTTGAGCATTGAGTACCATAACGCAAGCGACGCCGCGGGCATTAGCTAGTACCAAATATAATTCAGCATGTTTCGTACTGTCGGTTTTGCGTTTGTGTTTTGCTGCTGTAATTATAATTAAGTAATTATGAGGTAGTTGTAGTTTCAATTTTCAGGTGTTACGTTTATATTGCTAGCGAGGGAATCATTTTGTTGGTATAAAACGGCCTGAATTATTACTTACTATTTCTTCTCCTCGCGTCGTGTTCCTCATCACTTAGGATCTTGATTCTCTCGACGTGAAGCAGTCTTCTGCTTGACGATGTTTCACGAATCTGGGACATTTGCGCGAAAGACATTTGCAAGAAAGGGCACTTGCGCCAACCCACTTGCGCGAAATGACATCCGTGTATGGACTTTTGCGCGATTGGACTTTTGCGCGAACGGACACTTGCGCGAACGGACTTTTGCGCGCTTGGACCCTTGTGCGAATGGACTTTTGCGCGAACGGAAGTTGCGCGGATGGACACTTGCGCGACTGGACTTTTGCGCGACTTAACGTCATGGGTGTCGTTTTCATGATTTTCGGGGTCGCTGATAACGAAAATAAGGTCAAAATGAAAATTCAAGATGGCGCCGAGAAAAATTTTTGGTTTTTCTTCATGAGTGTCGTTTTTTCCGTTATCATAAGTCCAGTCGCGCAAGTGTCCATGCGCGTAAATGTCCGTTCGCGCAAGTTTCCTTCGCGCAAGTGTCCTGATACCTTGATCGTTGATGTCGAACTAAGCAATATGGAAAGAAATTATTTTTGAAAATAAATATGGTTAAAACAGCCAGTAAGAAGAAGAGGTGAATTCCATTAAAAGCACAGCTACTTCCCTTGCCAATTTTCTATTCAAAACAAGTCTTATGAGGTCTTAAAGCCTTTTAAATTCTGACCTATTTTAGACCTGCCTGACATGGCCACCGAAAATCTCTCTACCTTATTTTGTCCCTGACAT
Source organism: Noctua janthina (assembly GCA_963576755.1). NCBI lineage: Eukaryota > Metazoa > Arthropoda > Insecta > Lepidoptera > Noctuidae > Noctua > Noctua janthina. Next base: position 9,032,529 of record OY755075.1, on the reverse strand, counting down.
TTTGTATGTCATAATATTTAAAATGTAAATAAGTTCGCTCCCCGTAACCTCAAAGGACTTATTAACTTGTGAAATAGACAAATATTTTATAAACTTCGACATCTTTACCGAGTTTTGGGCAAAAAATCGGAAATCCAGTTTTGAAAACAAACCTTTTTGCTGATGGCAAAAAGTCTGTCGTCGACCTCATAAATTCATGTCCTGACACCAGAAATATGTTCCTGACATGTACACGCTGATGTTTTAAATTTCACTTAGCTATTGTTCTGCAATAAGGTCTAATTTTGCTTGTGTGATTAGGGTTTTTGGATCAGAAGTAAATTATGTTATCTAGACGTTTATTTTTTTGAGAACGATTAGTGATAATGAAGTTTTTATATGGAAAATAATTCATCATCTGCCTAGCCTTTTCCCAACTATATTGGGGTCGGCTTCCAGTCTAACCGGATGCAGCTGAATACCAGTATTTTACATGGAGCGACTGCCTATCTGACCTCCACAACCCAGTCAGTACTGGGTAATACGATACCCCTTGGTAAGACTGGTTGTCAGACTTTTTGGGCTACTGACTGCCTAACGACTGTCAAAGATCTACAAATGACAGCCGGGACCAACGGCTTAACGTGCTTTCCGAGGCACGGAGGGAACTCGGTATGTAATGGGCGGTCACCCATCCACAGACCAACCTAGGCAAGCACGGCTTAACCTAAAGATCGACCCGAGCGGCTGTTATTATTTAGCCACGAGCTCCTCCTATATGGAAAATAATTATCACCATTATTTGAGCTGTCTGTTAGAAGACACATGGTGTTTACATACCAACAAGATACTATCGATGAGTTTACGAAGTCGATTTAAAAATCCCTTGCAATCAGAACTGACGGCACGGTTGGCGCAGTAGCTGAGCGATTGGCTGCTGCACTGCGTGTCGCGGGTTCGATCCCCGCAAGGAACAAATATTTGTATGAGCTACAGGTAGTTGTTCCGAGTCTGGCTGTTTGTGTACGTAAGTTTAAATGTTTTGTAAACGCACCCATACAGGAGAAATTCCTAGTGTGGAGCAACGTAAGAAAAAGAAATGAACTACTGTATTACCAATGTCATAATATTGCAATTATTTATACAAACGCACAAACCGAGACCTAGGTGACTCCATGCCTCGTAAAAGGACATAATATCGCAGATGGTCCCGGTTGTCATTCGTAGATTTTTGACAATCGTAGAAGCCGAACTGACAACCCGACCTGCCAAGGGTTATACTTATCGTGTTACCCACAAATGATGGACAGCCTCGTTGAACTAGTGGTCGTAATCGCGACTGCTGAGCATGAGGTCCTGGGTTCGATTCCCGGGCTGGGAAAATTGTTCTTGGGTTTTTCCATCAGGAATTTCTCAGTAGCAGCCACGGAGTCGGAATTTATGCCTGGTTGATGGCAATAGGCTTTCCCCCTTTTACATAGGACTAACATAGCTGGCGAAATTTGGGTGTACTATTAGGTACCTCTCCCTTACCCTTACAGCTTTGTTGTTTTTTAATGTTACCCACAAAATGGTTTAATAATCAGTTGCTCCATGTAAAATACTGGTATTCAGCCAATGATATTATAAAGAAAGAAACGCTACGTTCATACTGAACGGCGTTCAAGCATCGTTGCGTAGTTACGACTGCGATAGATAATACGGAACGTATGATACAGAAAGAGATAGCTATTGTGCTTGTAGTACTTTAATTACGACAGTTGTCTGAATTTGTCTGCAACAATTGGCGCGCGCTAGTGCGATATCTACCTCATTTTATTTATGATATTATTTTATTCAGTTGCCACTAGACTGCAAGCCAACCTCCAATATAATATTATTATAACTAGAAGACGGGATATTTACAATGTTTATTGTAACAGCGCCAAAATATCGGAAACTCAAAGAAAACAATAAACATGGTAAATATCCCGTCTTCTAGTTATAATAATGTTATTGACCAAGATAGTTTAAAATCTTAAACCCCCAATATACTTGCGAAAAAGCTGGGCACATGATGACAGTGGATGTCCACACAAAATTGCAATATTTCCCCTATGTTTACACGCATATCAAATGAAGTAAGGCTACTCACTCACCGCGCCACTGGCTACTAGAAACTCCTTCGCAGAATATCAGTTTAATTTATTTTCGCGCCCGACTGCGCACGAATGAAGTAGCATCTAGTTGTTACTTGCGAACAGTAAAATAATAAGGATGACAGCAAAGTTGTATGTATGTACGCGACATGTGCACGTTACATTATGGGGTGTGGTCCCACTGCTCGATGAGAGCGATTTTAGGAAACTAAAGCGTTTCTAGGAAACTTTCATCTAGATCTCGTTGCTCTCTGGATTTTTTCCCGGTTGATGACAGTTGGCTCAGCCACTATAAAGTGGGAATTAAACAAAGCCAGCCTTATCCCAATTTTATTTGGGATCGGCGCAGCATGTCTACTTCTTCCATACTTCTCTATTACTCGTCAGAAACCTCCTTTCTTGCCATATCATCCTTCACACAGTCCATCTATCGTTTCTTTGGTCTTCCTCTACTCTTATACCCATTCATACTCAAATCTTTCACATCACATTTCCATACCACGACAACCGATTACCACACAACTTTTCAGTCATCGGCGATACTTTAAGACTCCTTTTTATGTACTCATTTCTTATTTTATCCACTGAGACTGTCAAGAGTACAAGCATCCGAAAAACTGTTGAAAAATATCAGAAAAGTCTAACAAAGATTTAAGCACTTTAAGCCTTGGACTGAAATAGGTACTGGACAGGTTTATGTCTAGGCAGCGGCGTACGAAAGGCTCAGTTGATACATGTCAGTCACAAAAGCTCCCATATTTAGCTAACTATAGTTATCCTCCATCAGGAACTCATTGTTACCTTCAAAATGCCTAAAATACACGAATACAAAATCAACCGAAAAAATACATTAAAAAAATAATAAAGCTATATAAATATTCTAGCCTTTATTATAATAGAACCCGCGTCGTGCGTGGCTGTAGTTTGTTTTTGTAATCATTTTAATGGCAACATTATCATCAGAGTTTTATGTCCCTAATCCCATAAACATTGTGGTTTCCGATTATGAATATGGCCACCCCGTTGTTTCCTGTTGGTGTCGTAAAAGCTTTGATTGTTATCTATATATTGTTACCTATAGTCTTTTCGCAGTTATCCTTCTCTGACTTTACATCATTGTCAAAATCAAATTAATCTTTATGTAGGTTGCAATAAGGCTGTTGTTAGGTTGCTCTCACTGACAAGTCTTTTAAAGTTATAGTGATCTTTATTTGTGTGACTATATGGTTGATGTTGGACTACAGCTGTCAAAGGTGAAATAAGTGTAAAAGGACTATAATACAAAGCTACCTTAGTTATTGTTTTAAGGAAGATATCACGTACTATAGTGGATTGGATCAGTTGATTAATATTAATATGTGAGAGTTAATATCATGAATTTTGGGAGGTAATGCTTATTGAAGACTAGCACTCCACCCGCGACTTCGACCGCAAAAATTGATATAGCTCGGCTAATATGCATAATATAAATATAATTTAAAACCTATCGCACTTACGAATAATGTAGCTTTCTGCCAGTGAAAGAATTTTTAGAATTGGGTCATTGGTTCCGGAGATTACCCCTGCATACAAACTTACAAACAAATACCTCTTTATATTATTAGTATAGACAACAAACAAATGAGAATAGGTCGTATTTTCAGGACATTAAAAGATAAGAAGAGGCACTAAAATGCTTACTTACCCTTTGTCCGTTTCGCATGTAGATACAAACTGCCGTATGTACCATTATTTGTGGGGAAATCCTGGTGAAAACCTTCTGAACGAAGATAATGAAGAGCTATGTCGGACTGCTACCGACTTCCAATCCACGGCTTATGCTGCATCCATGAGCCTGGAACAGATAAATACTGACTTCTGTACTGACAAACATAATTATCAGCTATTGAAACCCTAAAAGATCTGGCAGAGGTTTTTGTTAAATCTAAAGTACACCTACATTTCGCCAGTTATCTTTGAGCCCCATGTTATAGTTAAAGATTGCTTTGTATTTATCTCTTGACGCTAACAATCAAACCACACCCTTACCACGACATATTCATTTTCTTTGAAACGCGCACACAAGTTTCTAGAGTTTAATAAAAGTGTTGCTTGTAAATACACACTGTCGTCCACAACGGAAGCGACACCGTGCTTTATAGTTACGACACGACTTTACAATAGTTGACGCGAAAAAATTCTCCCTCTAATTAGGTTCAGTGGAACGCGACCCTTTTTGTCAAAATTGGGTCAGTGTATGAAGGATGGCTGTGTGTGTGTGGCACCTGCCCTACTGTTGGCGATTAGCGAAAAGCGAGTCGAGATAGCAACTAGAAACTAGTTGGTTTGGCGAGCAGCGAATGTGTGTTCGGATAGTTTTGTCGCTGAGACATGAGCGATTCCGAAGGTGTATTACTCGCTTCCAGTCACTTACTGGTATGCATATGTATCAAGCAAGTCTCAGCGTATGTTCTACTCGCCATGAGAGCGTTGCTGAACCAGTTTTTCGGCTGTAGTCGCTGCGACAAACTGAGAGAGAGAGTTCTCGCCAACAGTGTGACAGTCAACTATAAAATGTACCAGTTTTACCACGTGGAAGCCTGACACAACCAGAAGACGTCACGGCAGACCTCGTAAGAGATGGCGGGACAAAACCAACTACCATTGGTCCACATTAACCCTGAATCGAAAGAATTGAAAGGCCTTTGCCCTATAGTGGGGTGACGCCGGCTAGCACTATCAGTACCACTTTTACTGACATGGTACCTACATGTATTGAGCGAGAAAAAAAATTGTTGGTAGTGAGTCGCTTCCTCGTCAACTATGGGACAGATGCTTATGATGGATGTCGCTGTGTGTGTGTGTGTGCGAGTGGTAGTTAGCATTTTAAGGGTTATGTTATGGTGAAGATATGAAAGTGTGTGTGTGTGTTGTGTTGCGTAGTTTTGTAAGCAGTGACAGTGTTGGTATATTTTGGTTGTGATTAGTAAAGAAATGTTTTTTTTTGGATTTCTGTGTTTTTTTTAATATTTCGAATTCGTACGTAGTTGACAAAGATAGTTGTTGCTGTGGTGAGTATATTAGTTTGTAAGCAAGATTGGTATTGGAGGCTGATTAGCAAATGAGCTACAGACGTAGGTATACTTTAGAAAGGCTAACTAAATGAATGACTAACACCCGTATCTATAAATAAACAAGTCAAAATGTTTACTTGATTAAAAATAATAACTAACATACTATTTTTATTCCGTAGTTTAATTATTTTTTGAAGTTAGAACTGTCAAGAGTTAGAATTGAACAAAAATGGTTGCATAAGTAATTATTTAATCTTAAGTAATGACTTTTTGATGGGTAAGTGTAATCACACGAGCACTTAGTATTAGCGAAAACTGAATGCCCGTATTCGAATTTCCTTTTTATGTCAAACTGCAAGCCTTTCTCCTGAAAGAAAATTAATAAGAAGATGTAATCAAGGAGATAATGCTCTTATCAATATTTAATTCAAAAGAAAATTTTAATCAAGGAAACAGTTTTATCTTTTAATATAAGAAGAAAAGAGTTTCCTGCGTTTAATTTTTGAGCACAAAGCGTACTATCACCACTTGATCGGATTTGTAAGACTATGCACGTGCATTATGCTCTGAAGATAGCTAAGTGAATACGTAGGGTTGCCAACAATAATTCGGAAAATATTTTCGACTTTTCGGGTGTCAGTTAAAATTGTTTACATTGTTTATTTATTTATTTATTTACAACGGTTGTGTTTACAAACCATTACAGTAACTAAAATTATAATATAATATTAAATTTAAAATTTAAAAAACCCCCATCGCGACAAAGAAAAGAGAACAAACATTTGTTTTTTATTGACACAAGTCAATAAAATGGCTGAGCCGGTTTTGATAAAACATGTCTAATTGTAATATACACATCATGCCCTTTCATTTGATATCCCACTTGGGTATATTTGAAAATATTGGATTATTCATTACCACTTTCACCCCCAAGTCCAAAATGGCTGAACTGATTTTGATAATACAAGTCTAATTGTAATATGCACATCATTCGCTTTCATTTGTTACCCCATTTAAAAATATTTGATTTTTCTTACCCACTTTCATCTCCCATAACTAGTAAATGGCTTCACCGATTTTAATAAAACGTATCTAAGAATCTATCTCTATCCATCGCCAAGACAATAGCTTTTAAATAAAAAATCTGCATCCAAATCGGTTCACTCGTTTAAGAGCTACGGTGCCAGAGACACACACACACACACACACACACACACACACACACACACATTGCGGTCAAACTTATAACACCCCTCTTTAGGGGTTGAAAATAAAAGAGACAATTACAAAGTAAAGCAAAATATGAAGTGAAAACATAAATAAAAGAAGGTAAACAACACTTTCATAAATTCCTCTCACAGTACTAGAAGCATTAAAAGAGTGATACAAAGAAAGGCCTGTCTTTCAATAATTAATTATAGGTAAAACCAAAAATGAAAGATTGCATTATTTTTAAAATGAAAATGAGTACCCTCATGAGAAAGAGTTCTTCCTTTACTGAGAAATCATCATATGCCTAGCTTTTCCCAACTATATTGGGGTCGAGTTCCAGTCTAAGCGGATGTAGCTGAATACCAGTATTTTTTTGAGGAGCGCCTTCATATTTGATCTCTACAACCCGGTTACTAACAGTTACTCCTATGAAGGAATGACCACCCGAACTGTTAGAAAGATGAATTAAAAAAATAGAATAGGCGAACAGAAACGTTAGAAAAAAAAAGCTAATGAAAGGGACATTGGCATTTTACCTTACCAATTAACTAATAAAATCTAATCTGTGATATTATTTCCACATAAAATATGACTATATCCGATTTCTGTCAACCCTACCGACATACGAACGTCTTATATTTGCATAATGTTTATTAAAAAACCATAAACGATTCTCATTAGACTCTCCCATGTTCACAGTCATCAGAGTCGGTCACAGTCGAAAGATAGCCAGTATATCAAATAGGACAAATATGTGCACTGACTGGATATCATCGTCTTCCTGATCTCGTCCCATGTTAGGCTCCGCGCAACTGGCCACCGACCACAGCCTCCGGTGGCTGTGCCAAGTCCTTTGGTACCGTGCAAAAGAAGGTGGTCAGTGGCTGCCATGAGTGGTCGGCGGCCGCCACTAGTAGTCGGTGGCTGCTACAATTTGTAACACTCTCCTGCTGTACAGTCTTACGATGGAGACGGAAGGTTTCTCCACGCTAATAATAACTCTAAGGGGTAATACGATACCTCTTTGGACAGCCTGGTTGTCAGACTTTTAGGCCCACTGACTATCTAACGACTGTCAAAGATCTACAAATGGCAACCGGACCAACGGCTTAACGTGTTTTCCGAGGCACGGAGGAAACTCGGTATGTAATGGGCGGTCACCCATCCACAGACCAACCTAGGCAAGCACGGCTTAACCTAAAGATCGAACCGAGCGGCTGTTATTATTTAGCCACGAGTTCCTCGTGAATCGCAAAATTCAACATTATGCTTATAATTATGTATACTATTCGCCTTCTGTCTCATAGTATAATCACGAGGAAAAGTTTTCAAATTGATTAAAAAGATATTTATGGTACATAATTAAAATATCAAATTACGAAATCCATTTGTGATTTTTTTATTAATTAATACTTGACAAATATTCTGCTAATGTTTTTAGTTATCGTTAAGTAAATGTGTTTTACATTATTAATAAGGGATATTGAATTTATTTTTTAATTTTTAATTGGTTAAGAAGCGAAATGTGTTAATAAAATCCATTAGGAAAAGAATTTAGATGTTAAGTAGCCATTCTTAAATTACTTGTTAACATGGCTTATTCCCAGGAGCTCCAAATCCATTGTTCTCCAAACAATTTCTCTCCATACATTGATTCCCAACAGCTCCATAATTTTTAACATCTGGTTAATTCTTTAATTTACTAAGTATAATGCGACGCATCGCTAATGAGTCCGTAGTGTTCGTAACCTGAACGCCATAAGCCCACGTGTCATTCTGCCAAAATCACAAGCTCTGTTGTCGTGATTTTGATGGAAAGACAGTTAGAAAAGAATAGTTTTTCGGCTGCTTTTATGTGATTTTCTTAGAACCTTAATTAACAAACTGATTGAATTTGACGGCACGGTTGACGCAGTGGCTGAGCGATTGGCCGCTGCGCTGCGTGTCGCGGGTTCGATCCCCGCACGGAACAAATATTTGTCTGATCTACAGGTAATTGTTCCGTGTCTGGCTGTTTGTGTATGTGAGTTTAAATGTTTGTAAACGCACCCACGATACAGGAGAAATTCCTAGTGTGGGGCAACATTAAAAAAAAAAAAAAAAATTACAAAAGCTTATTAATTTACTTACTGCTTAATTCTTACAGCAGTCCGGGGAAAGCTGCAGAGTTGTTTGCAGCTTGATGATCATGAAGTCTAATTGATCCGAATACTGTGATCATTGATAAATAATATTTTAGTGGAGGAGCTCGTCGATAAATAATAACAGCCGCTCGGGTCGATCTTTAGGTTAAGCCGTGTTTGCCTAGGTTGCTCTGTGGATGGGTAATCGCCCATTGCATACCGAGTTTCCTCCGTGCCTCGGAAAGCACGTTAAGCCGTTGGTCCCGGCTGTCATTTGTAAGTCTTTGACAGTCGTTAGGTAGGTAGTCAGTGGCCCAAAAAGTCTGACTACATTTCTTACCGAGGGATATCGTACTACCCAGTTCTAACTAGGTTGTGGAGGTCAGATAGGCAGTCGCTCCATGTAAAATACTGGTATTCAACTGCATCCGCTTACACTGGAAACCGACCCCAACAAAGTTGGGAAAAAGGCTAGGATGATGATGATGATAAATAATATTTTAGTTAATGATTGTTCAACTAATATTATGATATTTTGAAGTAATAAATAGCCATATACTTATGAAAAATGGTTTAGTTTGGTAACGACTCTTCAATGCTTTTATCAGCTCTTACGGCTCATGAACTGTGATGAATATTGTTCCCAAGAAGCTTTTAGTTTGTTTGTTCGACTTATTGACTACTTCAAGCGTTTAGATCAGGTTTATAGGCTATGATATTTATGTTTATTGTGACTCCAAATTCAAAACATTGACAGCCGAAAAAGTGATGGAAAAGAAATACTTAAAACTATTTAAACGCGTTTTCATAAACGCCGATTAAAGACGAGAGACGTTAAAACTTTTATAAATGAATGGTTTAGCAGACGTTAATCGTTACTTAATTTTAAGCAGCATAACATAACATCACGCGTTGCAATCCCCGATAGGTTAGGCAGAGGTGTACCTAACAAGGACACCCACATTTCTCCAGTTATGTTTAAGTCCCATGTAATGGACGCGAGTCTGTTGCCATCAGCCGGGCACCAAGCCAGACTTCGTGGCTCTAAGAAATTCCTGATGGAAAAACACTTTCCCCGACCCGCGAATCGAACCCAGGACCTCATGCTCAGCAGGCGCGCTTGGGACCACTAGACTAAGGAAGCAGAGGTATATTAAGCAGTACTTATGAATAAACAGAACTATAAACATAAATCTTGAAATTTATTATGAAATATTTAACGTGTTAAGTGTAACCATATTCCGTCGGAGGCAAAAATATTCACACGACCAGTCACGACTTACGGATATGCTTTTTGCTTACTTCCACTTGGGTGCCAAATGGAAGATTCAAATGCCATTTGATATTGATAGAATTCTGTCTACAGGAAGATTATATGAAATGTTATTTAATAATGTGCCTAACTAAAACATGCCTGTAAAACCCCGAAGCGTTTTTTAAAGAGGACGTACCTTAGTACACGCGGCGACACATTAAGCTATACATTTCCAGTAAAACATGGCCTCGCTTTGTATAGATTTCCTGTACAATGAGATATCCACATAAACAGGTTTTGTATAGCTTGATTTGTCGTCATCGTACACCCACATTTCGCCAGTTATGTTTAAGTCCCATGTAATAACGGGCGAGCCTATTGCCATCAACTAGACATCAAATAATAATATCCAGCCGTAATTTAAAGAAATCATCGAAGCAGTCACTCAAATCGTAATTTATTATAATTAATTTCATGTTATCACCTAATATCATGTTACGCGTTAGCATAAAATTAATTTCATAAATTCTACCATTCCTAGCGATGACATAATTATGTTTCCTTTGACACGTTTCGACAAAAATACTCCAAGTTTTAAATAAATGTCCTCACATAAATAAAACAAAATACTTTACAAGCATCAACGACAATATTGCGTTCCACCGATTATAAAGTAAAAAAAAAAACATAAATCAGGGATCGCATCCATAAAAGAGGTTCGATTTTCAAAATAAAGCAATAAATCTACGTCCCTTTGTCAGTGACGACAGAACAGCGCACATTTTAAAAGCTAATAATTATTAGACAATAGATTATCTTTTGTCCGCGACTGTACCTTCTAAGAAAATCATGTATAGTGGACGACAATAGTGTTTTGTTCTTGTGGTCTTACTGTTTTGGTAATACATTGCAAGTTCTTATGAATGAGTAATAGAGTCAATTCAAAATAAGCCCAAAAACAATAGCTGTAGAGTAAAATTCACCCTGGCAAGTTATAAATACCGTAATTAAAGTAGTATTTTAGTCCAAAAGGAATCTTTAAGGAGCGCACTTTCACGTAAATGTTTTATTCGTCCTTTTGCTACTCGTTGACTTTTCGAATTTCAGTAAAAATATTTGCAGTCCACTTCTCCTTTATCGACTTCCATTTGAAATTAAGTATTTTACAGTAACCGCTCACTCAGTTTTTCTGTGGCGCAATTTTTCTGAGCTATTTGCAGTTTTGCATTTTCCATTGCCCGTCACAAGATTGGTAATCAGAAATATATAGCAACCGTTTTAAGGGAAAAATAAAAATCTTCTTTTTTCAAGTTTATTCAAACGTTAATTTTGAAGTGGAAAATATACAATTCGACGTTACTTAAAATCGTGAATATTCTCTTTGAATTTGGTACAATCGCGATGAAAAGTGATTCCGCTCGAGAATCCTTTGTGCCTATGCAAATACGTTTATTAAAACCGGACCCTCTGTCCCTTCAGAATTTATATCTTATTAATTGGGACTTAGTCAGCTATTGTTGTTTTGTGATTAACTGTACCTACGCGTTTGGGGCAGTCTTTTGGAAGTAATGTACGACAAATCGATATTTAGCTCTTTAGGAATAAAGGACCTTTTTGTGTGGCTATAATTGGCTAATATTTTAACACTGATAGAGATTTTTTCATAACTAATACTGCTTTTTCATCGCCACGATCACAGGCATTACTTACTAATTGACACAAATATTTATTTATTTATTTATTTATTTATTTTTTGTGTGGCTATAATTGGCTAATATTTTAACACTGATAGAGATTTTTTCATAACTAATACTGCTTTTTCATCGCCACGATCACAGGCATTACTTACTAATTGACACAAATACAAATGACATATTAATTACAGCTAAGCAACACGTGAATTAATGCAGAAGCTCTTATATAAAAGCGCACTGTTGGAGTTTAAATTGCAGCAGTATAATAATATTAAAATTTATTTCATTCATTCTTTCTGCACATCCATAACATTTCTAAAAAAAAACATATAAATAAAGAAACATAAAAATAGTGGTCCACCGGTGTCGGAAACAGGGTCCAAAAAGTATTTATTTGAGTGTCAATGAAAACGCATAACAATAGTTTAAAAATATACCGAAATAAATGCAAGAAATAGCCAAAGACAAATGGAAAAAGGAAAGAGGACCTTGGCCTGCAGTAGGACACATCAGGCTCATAAAAAAAGCAAGAGGGTTCAAAAAAATCTAATTTAAATAACAAAACGTCTTTCTCAACCTAGAAACCCTCAAAAAGACAATCAATTTAATAACGAAACACCATGAAACAGTGACAAACCATCCAGGGGCGTTCCTGACAAACCATCCCTATCCGAATCACCATAATGCCTAATACCAGAGGGGTGCATAATACCGACTGCATATAGGCAAATTAGTATACACATACAGTGTATCAACTAGGAACAAATGCTCGACATCCAAAAACCTTAGCAAACAAAAAATAAATTATTTATTACTTAAAAAAATACACAAATGGCTTTCGTAAATTGATATTCTAATAATAAACATTTTTTTTTTCAATTTAAAGACTTTTCTTCGTGATTATACCGCCGATCCGGGAATCAAATCCGGGTCTTATGCTCAGCAGTCGCGATTGCGACCACTACCCCAACGAGGCAGTCACAACAAAATATTTAGTTGACAATCATAACACCCGGATTTGATTTCATGAAGAGAGCATGGTCAACGTCATCTGGCAGGTCTACCTAATAGGTTGTCGTCTGCTTTAACGGACAATCCATGATCCGGAGCGTGAGAGAATGGGAAGACGTCACCTCCTTCTGCGAAGCAGTCATGCTATTGAAGGAGGTGGCGAGACGTGAGAGGGAAAGAACCTCACGTCCCAGCCGCCGTGGGAGACGCCCTGGGCGTCGAGGGTCACGTGGTGGCTCCCGGCTACCGTAGGCGCGGTCCTGTGGATGGCAAGTTATGGGCTAGTTCGCCGTCCGGCCGTCTAATGACGCCAGGCCGTGTCGACGGCGCGTTTGTGTTCCACGTGCGCCTCAAAGAGATGTCAGCAAATAAGTAGGGGTCCGCATGGGCTGATCAATGCCTGCCAGGGCTGCGGGACTGTTCGAAAGATATACCGTGGCCAAAGGACAAAGAAGGAACATGGATGGGTTCTAGTCAGTACAAGTCTGACACTCCCTTCCGCTCCGCCCAGAGTGGGGGGGGGGGCAACTAGCAAAAAAAGTTATATAATATTAGAACTATACAACTAACAGACATGTAAGGACTTTATAACAATTTTGCAGCAACTAAACAGTTGTAAAGTAGTATTCAGTTCGACGCATTAGTTATAATAATTTAAGTCTTATTAATGTGTCCTGTAAACGTCATCTCAATAATTTATATGACGGTCATATAACGTTAAGTCGAGTAAACGTTTCAGTCAGAAAATAGTGATGAGTCGCCATGTTTTGTAAATTTAGAACCTTTTATTCAACACTTAAATAACAAACTGTTATATAATGATTTTATAGGTAACTATTATAGAATCGTCAAAATAGGTCGTATTTACCACCTTTAAGTAACTTTTAGGTTGAAACGTTATTCTAATATAACTTAAGAACCCTAATTGCAACCGTCATGGTGGACGCCATAAATGATACAAAAAACATGTATAAGACCAATAGTTATATAGATGTCTAAATGCAGTCGCCCAACGTCTACTGGCAATATGGCGGAAAATATTGATGACAATTATGTATTTTATTTTTATAAATAATATTGAAACACCAATATTATGGAGGCCCATTAAAATATTAACGAAGATAATCATACATATCATCGTAAATTTTAAATTCCCAACTATAAGGCACCGCTCGTCATCTTCCACCACAATAAGCTTTCTTTACATTAAAATAATAAATAATATTAAAACATTTGACTTATACTTTTTGTATAAGTTTTATAACAACACAATAAATTGTCACACAAATTGTCTAGCTTGTACCACAGACCGACCACCAGCATAAGAAAACGTCTATACGATGATATAGTTATATAAGAGTATTACTAGAAACTATTACAAACCTTACCAGTTAAACTTACAATGTCTACGTGATTTTTACGCAACGTTATTGTTGCTGACGCGACTGCAAAACGACCCCTACTCGATTAAAATCTTGTATAATCTGCGCCCAAACCCCCGTTATATTTACGTACTCGTATAAAAAACTATTACAAAACCATTTTAATATGGCTGAAAGTTAAATAAAAAACGTTATTGTACCATTTATATGACATGATTTTGCTACTTGGGGGGTCATTTGATGAATTCCCATCCGAAAAAAAAAAAAAAACGCTTCAAAAACTTATGAACTAAGCGACTAAACGCTAAGGGCTTGTGGTGTCCACCACCAGCCACGCCGGCATAGAACGTCGCTGGTTGAGGACAACAGGCAGGCTGGATTGGTTGAACTGCCTATTTAGTTAGTTCACTGGTTATCTTTACACTGTGATGCCCGAGGGGTGCATAATACCGGCTGCACATAGGCACTGATCAGACATCAAATATTCCGCTTGTAACCGGATTAAGGAGTGTCACAGACGCTGATTGGCTGATTAACATTCGTAACTATGAACAGTCGTTGAAATATTTGAATTTTAGTTTTGGAACTATAGAACTTTGATTTTCGCTCGTATTTTTAATTTTATGGAAGACGTTGAAGTTCTAAAACCACGTAAGTAATTTTTTGGCGATTTTGACCTTTTTGATTTTTGATGCCGTTTGCTAGAGAATCGGAACGCGCGTTGTTTCAGCTAATCAGAAACAAGCAAGCAAAGTCTCTATCTAATTGGAAGAGAACACAAATTATAAAATTGTATTGTACATTATCTAGGTATACTCAAAGTTTTAACAAAATACGAGTATGTGACTCACGATTCTTCTGCCCTCATTCCAATTCATTTGGGGTCGGTGCAACATCTCATCTTCTTCCATACTTCTCTATTACTCGTCATCTCAAATGTGACTAATATGGTGAAAATCATACAATTTTGTGAACTACTCAAGTCTCAAAGTAACATACATAATATGAACATCTAAATTCTAATTAGTCATAATTTATGCACGACACCACCCTGCTTTTTGAATAAATAACGAAAGACAATATCGTGTATGTAGTTACGTTTGATAATGGTGGAGGGTGTGCGCAATAGGGTGCTACCAGAATTACAACAATTATACCGCATTCACGGGTATGTTTAAAAGAATGTAAACAAATATGTGGTTTTTGTAAAACAACTTTGACACCCCTTAATAAAGTACAGTTTGCGTTGCGCTACAAGTTACCAATTAATTTACACTAGCATACAGTAGATATTGGTTGTAATGTAAATAACGGCTGATAATAAAGCTTATTTCGAATAAAACAGTAATTGGCTACATTACACGTACAATATAATCGTGGCAATCTGAACATAATGGTAATCAAGCATTTAAGCATATTGGTAAATAAAAAATAATACCTTTCTTCCTTGAGTTTCCTTGCGTGATCAAATCAGAAATGAGGACATCCGCAAGAGAACCAAGGTTACCGACGTAGCCCGAAGAATTGCCAAACTTAAGTGGCAGTGGGCAGGGCACATTGCTCGCAGATGACCTGGTGAAGGTTGCAGGGATCCACTGGATGCGAGTCGCACGTTACCGGTAATTATGGCGACACTTGGGGGAGGCCTATGTCCAGCAGTGGACTTCTTTCGGCTGAAATGATGATGATGATGATCTTTTTTTTTAGTCGGGGGTTAAAAATCTAATAAGTAAGTTAACACTTTTTTAAATTCACACTTTCAATGCTAATAAAAACTGATATTTTTTTGAAAAAAAACGTTAAAACAAGGGTTTACAAATCAAACCAAACAAACTAAGGGGCGAATTGACAAACTCAAGTATCAAAACAGCTACGTTTTACAATAACAAGTACTCATTACCAACAGCAGCTCTTCAGAAACGTCACCATATAATAGCCAAATTATCTTTTGTGAAGGGTCTTATTTTTTTATGAAAACGACACGAATTGAGGGTCAATTTTGTTTCTTTAGTTATTTGGAGTGACTCTCTACGTGGCCAATTAGCTCCCCTTCGGTGACTGTGGAACGGTGGGAAGAATATACATACGACTTGGTATGCTATGACGGTGGAAAGGTCCCAGAGTGTACGGTACGACTTTTTAGCCGCAATGTCTGACTGTATTACTGAACTTCGAAGTTTAAAATACCGATGTACAGTATACCAAGCGCGTGTGTGCACGTGTGTGCTATAGTTCCCTACGCAGGGTTTGCGTATAAAAATATTGAAAATTAGTATACATAAAGTTTGAAAGTACGAATTACGTGAATCAGAAGGTACGCTATGACGAATTACTTATTTGAGAATGTTCATTATGGAGATTCTGTGAGAGTATTTCGCTTTTATGTATGATAACTTCATTCTGTAAAAAAAATGACAGACATACTTGAAGCTTATGTAGTTGCTTACTGATCAATGAGAGGTGTTAAAGTTGCTTACAAGTGGTGTTAAAGTTACTAAGGGATCAGCTTTCCTTTGGCATTACTTAACTAGACGAAATTTAGCAGAAAGTATGCAGAAGTTTTGTTATAAAATGAATTAACTTATTTATCTCCTACAAGATGTACTCTACCTGAAATATTTATCCATTCTTTTGCTATTACTAAAATCAAAACACCTAACCATGCCTTCCTAATCTTAAATCCACTGCTATTAAAATAACGACAGTTACTTTCTAATAACACAATATTTAATTAAACAAATACTTGAGTAGCACTAATCAAAACTCACCATTTTGAACCCATACCACGGTATCTTACAAAACACCCAAAAAAAAAAGACTACCTGCGACCTGCGACTGAGCGACTGCGACTAAAAATTCGCACAGTGCGCGCTCTAAAACCGGTAACCAGGACCCCGTCGCCTAATTATGTATGAGCAGGATTTTGATTCACATCCATGACGTACCGGCTTAAAAGGACGCTGTGAAATTTGAGCTTCTGAGCGAATGCGTAATGGACTTATTAATTAAAAATGATTATTACTTCGGTTGAATGAGGAATGGTGGCGTAATGGTAACGGTCCTGAGTTACGTGTTGTAAGATCATGAATTCATACCCAGCTGGGCACTTCATCATGGTCTGCCTAGCCTATTCCCATCTAAATGTTCGAGTCGGCTTCCAGTCTTGCCAGAGTCAGGTGAGTATCCGTATTTTATATGGAGCGAGGTGAAAGGAGTATGTATGGATCGTAGCAGGTGGCATTCTGTAGTATTCCCACCTCCATGTCCTATGTATGTATATGGAGCCAATATTAGTTTGGGTAATTTATTTCATCACCACTGCTCTCAAAACGTTGAAGGAAAACATCGTGAGGAAAACGGTATGTCGTAGAACCAAAAGTTCGCAGACATGTGACTTCTACCCGCGTGGAGAGAGTGGAGGCCTGTGTCCCAGCCGTGGGAACATTGTATGCTGTGATAGTGCGGAATGCTATGTATGAAGTTTGCTATGATTATGACAAATTAGATTGACTGCGTCTCGTTTCGCGTTTAAACGCAGCAAAAATATCTTGAGGTCTGTCGACAGCCTTAAAAGTTGGTATATCGTAAAATTTCTTGTACCCTAATGCTTTAGGTTTTAAGTTTGTTCCAGAATTTACTCTTTGTTGGACAGTACTAAAAAGTTGGTGGAGGAACCGCTGAGAAACTTCGTGGATGCTCATTTTAAATAATAATTTGTTTTACAATCTTCTTGTAACAATAAAGCCTAAAGTTATCGTGTATCACGTTATGAAAATGTTTCTATGAAGGAATATCTTAGTCATGATTAATGACGTCTTCCTTCTTCTTCAATCTTTAGTCGCCCAATGCTGAGCGTTGGTTACTTCCAAATCTCTCCAGTTTTGGTGGTTTTGTGTCATGGCTATCCAGTTTCATCCGGTCACTTTAATGAGATGGCTGACGGCTGGCGCAGTGGCTGAGCGATTGGCTGCTGCACTGCGTGTCGCGGATTCGATCCCCGCACGGAACAAATATTTGTATGATCTACAGGTAGTTGTTCCAGGTCTGGCTGTTTGTGTATGTGAGTTTAAATGTTTGTAAACGCACTCACGATACAGGAGAAATTCCTTGTGATCCATCGATTTAAAAAAAAAAAGAAAGATAAATGACTAGGTAATGCTTATCAGTAACTTGGCGACACTAAACAGAATGCCTAAGTAAAAGCGCCCTGCTAGATTAGCATCGAGAGCCAATTCCATCATTAAAACGCACATAAAAGGGTGTCTAATTGAGAATGTACAGTAATAATAACCACAAACCCACCATTTGTAATGATTTATTCTAATTTTCCCCTCCAGAACACACAAATTTACAGGGGATACAATGTCCACCCCTGGACTTTCTACAAATATAGATCTGATATAATTTCTATGTCACATAATTTAACAATGCCACATTCCAAAAAATCATAAGAACAATATTTGGAAATGTTATCAGGATCTTAAATGTCGGCTTCTCAGCATTCACTAATTAATTCTTCCATATTTTATGAGGGACACATTATACCTGAGACTTTCCCCTTGGATGGTAGGGTAAAAGGACATTTCGCTCTAATTTCGGGCTTCCACTCAAAGCTATGCTATAAGCCGCTTAGTTTTACTTTGAAGGCAAGAATACACATGGCCACATGCGCAAAAGTACGCAAGTAATAGTGCAGCATCGTTGTTCTAGCGTTTGAATGTATGTGCTCGTACCTGTGTCAGAAGTGCGCTATCGGTAAACATTTGTGATATTATTGTATTGGAAAATCAAGATGGCCGCAGTTCCGACTATGGCCACACGCCAAAAAAGTCATGCAGAATTATAGCCATTGTATCATTGCCAGATTGTTGTTAAATCAGTTTTTTTAGCGCAATTAGTGCAAGTTACTTGCAGGCTGTTGTACACGAGGTTGGCATGCTTTCCTGACTTTATACAGGGTGTATTTAAATTTGCTAGTGAAACTCCGCAGACATGATGGGTACTACAGCTGACTGCGAGGTCAATGGCCGCTGGTAGTGTAGTCTTTGACCGTGTATTATATTTCTGCAATCTTATCCAGCGACCATATTTTGGTAAATTTATCAGTTCAATTAAAAATGTTTGCAACTTTATTTTTAATTTTGATTAAAAAATAAACTAAAAGTTAAACTTACTCTGTATCCTTTTGATGCTAAATATTCAGTCCTAATTAGAAGTTTCTTTTCTCATTTGAATAATAAATTGCAAAAGAAAAATTAACTAGAACTTTTCACTTAATTAATCTGTCGGTGACTTTTGTAGTCCGTTCAAAGTTAAATAATGATATTGTAGTTTTTATTTCTTGAATGTACATGATTGATGAGGTTTCAGTCATTAACTTTTGCTGAAAAATGCTTTATTTTTCTATTGTATTCAACTAATGATGTATTGTTTATTTGGCTGTCAAATTGGATTACAAGTAATCGGCTGGCCCATACAAAAGTTCAATACCTATTCCACCCAATTTTATGGAACGGCTGATTTTGATTATATTTTCGCCATTACGATAGTGGTCCCATTGAGAAAGTTGTTCAGTTTAATGGGCTGAGTCATACCCTGAAATATGACCACGCCTTTGTGACACACGCTGTATGCCATCGAAAGTATTGCAGCATCAAAATATAGCTTCAAATTCGCCCACAGTGGAAGTCAAACCCAAGAAATATAATATCTAACACAGTTTTTTCCCTCTCAATTGAAATCCTCAGAGAATTCCCATCAAGATCCCAAAGCCCTTTGTTTGAAGCCCACCCTTTGCTTTATTTGGCATAAGTAGGAAATTTTAATGGCCGCCATAAAAAAAAAAAACGGAGGACGAATTTTAAACTTTGATCGTTTGGCCGACCGACACAGACATTATGAATAATATATTTATAATTCTATCTTTTTTTTTCTGAGTATCGGGCATTCGGGCCCGTTTGTTTTCTGGTCCTAATCGTCAACGTGATCAAATATTGTTACGTGACATGAATATAAAATAGAGACCACGATCATGAAAATGGAGGAAGTGAACTTCGGTAAAAGTTTCCGTATATACGATATTGTGAGCAAGGTATTAAAATATTAATAAACTTTGGTGCAAAGTTTGTTTTAGTTGGTTCTCATAATCCGTCATTGCGTATAAAATTCATGATGTGTACGGTAAATTGTTGAAGGATAAGTTTATTGTAACTTTGGTTCCTGTTGTAGGTGTAAGATTATTAATATTTCTTGTAGCTATCATCAGCCTTAGCCTCATCAGTAATCCACTGAAGAGGTCATGTTCATTTTCTTATGTCCCCTCATTCTGATATTTTGTGGTGAAGTACAGCCTTGTTTCCGATAATATTTCCTATCCGCAAAGATTACTTCTACACACATTGACTTTTTAGTCGTCTTAAAAAGGTCGTCCACTCAATGTACCCGACATAAAATAGCTCTTGGCGGGGGTTTTTTTTATCTTCCATAATAGGTATAAAGAAAAATAATGAAAAAAAATTAGAATAAAATTATGCAACATCCTGTTAATGATGTTTTCGTGTCAAACAGGAGAACATATACCAACCCAGCACTCGAGTCCAATAGATCATCGCTCGCAACAGGGGGTTTTAACTACGTCATGAGTCATAATACTGAATAATATTTTTATTTTTAAATTATTTAAAATCTCATAAACACCTATTTTTTTTAAGAATGTTTAGTATTCATTGGATACATGAAGTGGGCTGCCGTTGTAAGACGACTAAAAAGTCACGGTGTATACACTTTCATACAATTTGAATACACAATTTTTTTTGGACATGAATTTTCAAAAATCTTTTGTTAGTGGCGTTGATAATATTGATAAATAAAAACCGAAGATACACACTCAGCGTCTCAAAAACACTACCTACTTCAACAATATTGATTGCTTGACAGTCATTGTTTTTCGGGAATTTAATTACAAACATGACAAACTTGCGTTGCTCGCGTTTGAAAAACAACTTTATTTGGACGGTGTAAGTTCGCATTTGCTTAGTCAATAAGATCGTGTGATTGTTTGGTTTTATTTTTTAGTTTGTTTTATCGACGACAGTTTCTTATGTGATTATTTGCTAGAAACTGTGCATCTAGATTTTTTAAAGCTAAAATGCGTCAATGCATTGTCTATTAGTAACTGATTGAATTTGAGATTTTAATATAGCAAATTTTACTTTCTTTCTCAGCTGTGGGAGAGAATCGGCTAACATAAAAAAAAAAAAAAAAAATCAGATGAGTACTAGCATCAACGAGCAACTCTACTTTTAATAAACTACATTTTTAGTCTAAAATAATGAAACATGATCAATCAAACCATTTGAAATTAAATTTCAAGTATCAAGCAGACATTTTAAACATTAATTTTGTTTCAAATCTCGCCTGTTTTTGACAAGACTTATATTAATCCGATGGTATTTGAAACGAACAGACTTTGGACAAAGGTCGGCTTAATATTGTAGCTGGCTAATAATAAAATAGTTGGAAAATTCATTTTGATATTTCGTATAATTTTCCCAATGGGATCATTATTGTTTTGTAAAACCTCATACTAACTCGTATAAAGAACATGGCTTTTGGGAGTTATTAGAAAAATTAATTTAATTAATGTACAAATAATTAAGAGAAGACTAAAACAAAAACTGACTGATTTCTGCTCCATTAGTACTGTTCGCAAGCTCCGAGGGTACTCCTCTGACTATCCCTCCGGGAACAACAGGCGTAACGATATAACATGTTATGTTAGAATATTGGATGGAAGGTCACCGAACATAAACCAAATTAAAATAAAATTGTTTTCATTAAATTCAGGACTTAAAACCTTCTGGACATAAATCGGTGGTAAATTTATTTATTTATTAAAACATTACGCACAAGTAAAAAAAAACTGTACAAGGGCGGACTTAATGCCACATTTAAAAAATTAAAAAAAAGTACGCAAGCAAGCTAAGCACTAGTTTCCGAACTCATCTTCTCTCGCATATCTAGAATGTTAAGTAGCTAACACAAACTATGCTTGACGATATTAATGCTCGTTGTCACTAATACTAAGCAACACCCAAACTAGCAACGTTGAAATTTCAACTCTCTGTACCTCACCGAACTCTGAATATCCAATTATACACTTTTATTAAGGTGCCTTGTGAATACCATTTGTGTTGACAATATTAAGTCAACTCTTGAGAGCAGCGGTGGCCCAGTGGTCGTGGTCTCTTACGAGCAGTAAGTCGTGGTTTCGAACCCAGGCAGGCGCATTACTTTGTGTAATTTATTTCTTCACCACTGCTCTCAAAACGGTGAAGGAAAACATCGTGAGGAAACCGGCATGTCGTAGAACCAAAAATTCGAAGACATGTGACATCTGCCAACCCGCCCCGGGCCCGCGTGGTGGATTGTAGCCCTTTTCCCTTCATAGAGAGGAGGCCTGTGTCCCAGCAGTGGAAACATTATAGGCTGATTATGCTAAGTCAGCTCTAGATCCGCTAAATTCGCACTCAAAGGACATTGTGTATTGAAATATATATGCTCAGTTCCGTTCCCAAAATAGAATGCATTAGTATTTCCATAGACAATCCTGATATTCGGCTCGGCAGGTCTACTACATAAATGATTACCCCTTGCCTCTGTCTTCAAGCAAATTATTCAAATAGGATGCTGCCTCCATTAATCGATTGGAGAGGATCTCTCCGTTCCCAGACTCGATTCTTAATCGATTCCAGATTGGACAGTTTATCATTCGATTACATCTACCGAGACATTATTTAAGTTAATCGATATGCAAATTCGTTGATGAAATGACAGCACTGAAATATGATAGTTGTATTAATTTGTGTTTAATTAGTCGGTTACGCATACTGATTTCGATGCTATTGTTTCGGCAATAATTATTGAAAACTAGAAATACATTCATAGCCGTTGGTTGATGAATAGTACGATTCAGTAATCGATACTCATCATAACCAAACGTTACGCCCGTAATCCCCGACAAGTAAAGCAAAGCTGTACCCAATAGTCCACCCACATTTCACCAGTTATGTGAAGTTCCATTTAATGGGGGCGAGCCTATTGCCATCAACCGGGCACGAATCCAGACTGTGGCTGCTACTGAGAAATTCCCGATGAAAAAAACAGTAACACTTTGCTTGGCCTAGGAATCGAACTCAGGACGTCATGCTCAGCAGTCGCGCTTGCGACCACTAAACCAACGAGGCAGCCGACACTCAATTATCGATATCAATACATCCTCACTATCGCTACCGATTCTATTCTAGAATTCCTCAATCGAACATTGTCGGCCCTCACTGCATATTCTCATTTTAAATCGCCCCCGTTCTCAATAAAACGCCGCCCAGACGTCTGCTCGGCGTCTCGGTCGACACAATAGTGATAATGAAACATGCATTACAGCGCCTTTTGTGTTTCCCCCACCACTTTCCGCGCAGCCAATCATGTCGCCTTTGAAGTGGATCCAGGGGTTAATAAATTTAAAATATACCTTCAATGTTGAGTTTCTTGGCGATGATGAATTATAAAAATGTTCTTTTGAACTCTTGACTTTGTTTATACTTGAGATTAATAATGGATGGTGTATTACTTTCGTCTGTTTTTACTGTGTTAAATAAAGTATTAGGCAAGAATTTGACTAGGGATGAATTTCATAATCTGAATTTTTAATAAGCTACTCCTACGATACTTTCATAGAAAAGTAGAAGACAAAGTATTGAAGCAGGTAATCAAACTGAAATGTTGGAGGAACTTCTTTATGCAACATCTAAATAAATTTATTAGGGAAACTCTGCAGACACGACATCATTATATCGCTGATATTTAAAACATTCATCATCTGCCTAGCCTTTTCCCAACTATGTCGGGGTCAGCTTCCAGTCTAACCGAATGCAGCTGAATACCAGTATTTTACATGGAGCGACTGCCTATCTGACCTCCACAACCCAGTTAAAACATTATAATAGAAAAAAGATGGATAAATTGTTTGTTATCAAAACAGTTAATTAAAATTTTAACACGAAATCGTGGTAACCATATCGATGATTTTTAACACTACTTCCAGGTATCAGGGGGCCTAAAGTGGCCGCTTTTGCAGAATCATAATAGTATAATAATATGGACTACGTGACAATTCGAAAGTAATCACTAAGTGACAATTCAGAATATGTAGTAATTGCGTCTGCGACCAACTGACCATTTTATGAATTCTAACGTGATTCATTATTATCCGACAATGATTCTGCTAAAGCAGGTGTACTGTGTACTGTGAAAGTAGTGTGTGGCGGTGGACCCCCAGCTCATCAATGACTACCGCCAAAATGACCCAAAAATTCAACACTACCCACCCTCACATATTTGAATATGATTAAATCCGATAATACATGTAATATCGACACAATATTCCCGCGAAATGCTCCCGATTCCCGCGAGGGATCCCAGTTCTAGATCGCGCCGGGAATTACAAATGTAGTTATTGAGAGTCATATTTGATATTGAGATACCATATTTTACGTCGACGATATTACGTCAAAATTGAATTCTTGCTGAAGAAAGTCATGGGGAACGGATATGTGAACTAAAATGTTATATTTTCGTGTTCAAAGATTTTTAGTGAACGTGCGAATTGACGGTTCTATATTGGAAAGTTTTGCCTTTTGAAACTTGGAGAGGATGTAATGGAAATTGATCTGTAGTCGTTCATATTTGGTGAATTTCTTGTGGAGCACTACCTACACGTAGTTGAGCATAGAGAATATTTTGATCAACTGTGATCTACAGGAGAGGTAAACTGTTTAATGTTTTTTTTTTTTTTTTCAGTCTGTTGTATCGTGGATGCGTTTGGGGTTAATAAATTAATTGTCGGGATGAAGTCGCTCTGTTCAAGAAGCGAATAGACGAACTCAAAATATTTGATGGCCAGTAAGTAGTTATGCTACATCTGAGTAGATCGTTAGATCGGACTCGCTGGTCGAGTGGTCGCAAACGCGACTACTGAGCGTGAGCTCCTGGGTTCAATTCCCTGAACGGGAAAAGTGCTATTGGGTTTTCCATCAGGAATTTCTCTGTAGCAGCCACGGCATCTGGATTTGTGCCTGGTTGATAGAAATAGGCTCGCCCCTTTTTCTATGGGACTTTAAAACATAACATGCGAAATGTGAACGTACTATTAGGTACACCTCTGCCTAACCCTTCGGGGATTACAGGCGTGATGTTTTGTGATGTTTAGATCGTTGAAAAGTGTTTGCAAATAGCTTATTGTTTAGGTATACCTACATTATTATCCTTTATTTATTTTTATACAAATCTTCTACATTTTTAAATATTTCATACACTAAAAACAATATAAAAAACATTTTAAAATATAAAAAATTGTAGCCCACCGGTATCGGGAACAGGGTCCAAGCTACCGGCGGTCAGGGCTCCAGAGAGAGGAACCTCCTAACAATACGAGCCGTGTCCAGGAGTACCGCTTTCTGAATCAAACCCTTGATCCAGCTGCCTAACGAGAGCCTCCTCAGGTATTGGTCGAGGCTCTTGGCAATTAAGCCATGGGCTGATACAACTATCGGCACAATGATCGCTGAGTCCACATCCCACATGTCGACAACCTCGTGAGCCAAGTCAAGATACTTGATTTGCTTATCTTTCTCGGCTTTCACGAATACCTACATTATTATTAACATCTCTAAGACCCAGTTCGTTCCTTCATCCACCCACGCTAAAAAACCAAAACAAAAACCCATTACCCAAGATTCTAACCTAACAGTTTCCAATACTAAGTCACACTGTTATATATCCACGTGTTCCAAAACAGAACCCACATTCAATATGCCTCCAGACAGCGTGCCGTTAGATCATTTGCGGTGGGTCACAAATAGTGACGGTACTTGATAGTTCCCGGGAAATCCCGGGATTACGGGACTTCAGGTATTCTTGGGGATTTATAAAAAGTAGAATCGTACTGTGGATTAATCTCGTCTGGCGTTTGGTAAAAGATTCTGAGAGAGGATGTTGATTCTCAGCTCGTTGGAGTCTGATTCTAAATACATTTTTGCTTTGCTGAGTTGGTAATGCGAGAGCGAATTACATTCTACTGTGAAACTGGATTAAAACAACAAATTGTTTTAGTGTTAGTCGAAAAATCTTATTTCTGGGAAGTTGGCTTGTATAACGTTTCATTTGTTTTTTCATGTAAGTGCTGCCTCAAAACATATCCTTTATTCAAATAGAAGTATAGTTTCATTTTACCGAAACCCGGGAACTTCATCAGTCCCGCAAAATTAAACATTTACTCCCATCACTAGTTATGATAGCTACAACCCGGACATTACCGTCTGAGTGAAACCGCAGGCGACGCCAGAAGACGGCGCTAGTTACAAATTGGTCCCTTCAATTATTTGCCCAATGATGATGTGGAATCAATGGCGTATTGAGTGTATTCAGATTAAAATGGCGGATATATTTCAAAGGCATTCTAAAATAACGTGAACTTTAAGATTAGCATTATAATCACAAAATCATTCAGATAATTATGCCGAACTACTCCAACGTTCTAAAAAGTACTGAACGTACAGGACCCAAAATTACGACACATCTAAGCTCCCTGTATTTTTTGGGTGTAGGCAGGAACAGATCGCTTACTACAATCCTTAAGCTGGTTCCGCATCACCATGTTAACGTGTTATAATAACACAAAATATGGTTTTCTAACATAAAGGGGACGTGGCCTAACATAAGATGTTCGTCGCGACGAACGGGAAACCTTTCATCAGGTTTCCCCTTCGACGAACATTGTTTTGTTAAAAAATAGACACTGTGGATCCGGCTTTACATACTCCTTTTGTTTTTTCAAAACGTATGCTTCTTTAGAATAGATTTTAAAATGACTTAGCGCTCTATTACTGCGCCAACTTGAGCTATTTTGGAGTGACTCCTTTTCGCAGAACTAAACCCAGTCGATCAACAAAGCCACTTCACTACCAAATGCACATAACATAACCTACTTTTCCTCAATACTTAACCCATCGCGTCCTATCCAGCGGTCTTACCCTGACAGCTAAGTAAACAGACGGATGAGCTAGCAATCACTTAATGGTATCCAGGGAATAGTCTGATAGAAACTACTGGGATTTAAATGATAGAAAAATCTGGAGCCTAGGTTATAGAAACGATTTATTTGTTGACTGTATTTGCGTTATTTCAGTATTGATAAATAGTTCTACATAGGAGCAGCTCGTGGCTACAAAATAACAGCCGCTCGTGTCGATCTTTAGGTTAAGCCGTGCTTGCCTAGGTTGATCTGTGGATGGGTGACCGCCCATTACATACCGAGTTTCCTCCGTGCCTCGCTAAGCACGTTAAGCCGTTGGTCCCGGCTGTCGTTTGTAGATCTTTTAAAGCCGTTAGGTAGTCAGTGGCCCAAAAAGTGTGACAACCGGTCCTACCAAGGGGTGTCGTATTACCCAGTACAAACTGGGTTGTGGAGACAACAGGCAGTCGCTCCATGTAAAATACTGGTATTCAGCTGCATCCAGTTAGACTGGAAGCCGACCCCAACATAGTTGGGAAAAGGCTAGGCAGATGATGATGTTGGCCTAGAACTTCCACGGCGTCATCGGTGGCAGCATAAAGGTCACTTCGGCTGCATGTTTTGGGGCTCAGAGGGTACGAGGGGGAAGGAGGGGTATTTATAAATAGCGATTGATAAAATCCACCTTTGCTCATACGGTTTTTTTTTCTTTATAATATTAGTGTAGATAATGTATAACCAGATGTATGAACGTGGACGTGGCAAAAAGAGTATGCAAGGATCATAGCAGGTGGCGTTCTGTGGTCTCTGCCTACTCCCATGGTACAACGGCGTGAGTTTATGTATGTATGTATAATGTAGAGGTTTAAGATTATGTTTATATGTTAGAAATAATAGAATTGTAAGAAGTCTGACTGCTGAGCGTGAAGATGAGATGATTCATTGGGTTCTTTTTTAAGAAAGGCGGTCTTTAGAATTGTGTCTGGTATAAGTAACTAAATCTGGGTACCTACTTGCTGTTTTGCCGTGTAAACAATAAATGCCATAATTTTAGTATTACTTCTGTGTATTTTTGTAAAACAATGACAGGTCGTCGGTCTTATCTCTTAGAGAGGAGCTCGTGGCTAAATAATAACAGCCGCTCGGGCCGATCTTTAGGTTAAGCCGTGCTTGTCTATGTTAATCTGTGGATGGGTGACCGCCCATTACATACCGAGTTTCCTCCGTGCCTCGGAAAGCACGTTAAGCCGTTGGTCCCGGCTGTCATCTGTACATCTTTGACAGTCGTTACAGATAGTCAGTGGCCCAAAAAGTCTGACAACCAGTCTTACCAAGGGGTATCGTATTACCCAGTACTAACTGGGTTGTGGAGGTCATATAGGCAGTCGCCCCATGTAAAATACTGGTATTCAGCTGCATCCGGTTAGACTGGAAGCCGACCCCAACATAGTTGGAAAAAGGCTAGGCAGATGATAAGGTCGTCGGTCTTATCTCATCAGTACGAGTGAACAGTCATCCTCTAGGCACGCTCGTTCCATCATAGAATTCCATCGCTTTACAACTCTACCTAACGCTTCGAGTTTTACAGGCGTGATGTAATATTATGTTATGTTATATTCAATAATGGTCCCTTAAGGCTTTATTTCCTACTCATTAACCCCATAAAATGTCGAAGAGTTTCAGATAAGCCAACATTTTGTTGCCCACGGTTCAACAAACTTAGTATGTACACTCTCCTATAAAATAGTTATATCCATTATGTCTGAATATGTCATTTAACTAAGTGGCACTGTATTGATACGACGGGGCATAAATAATTTTACGTCTATCATAGAGTTTCGTATCTCTATGGTCTGCTGGTCAAAGACCGTAAAATGCTGGATAGTTTTTTTTTATATGGGGTCATTGTTGAGATGAATCTTTTGGTTATTTTTTGGTATGATAGTTTGATTGGGATTTGGTTTAATTTGTATGACCTTTAGTCTAAGATAATAAATAAAATAAATAAAATAAAAATTATTTATTGTCTCTTTATGCTTACAATCGTAGATGAAGCCCTGAACCCCACACTAGGATTCCCTGTGTTGTGGGGTCCAGTCTCTTTCAATCCATATTCAAATGGTACAGTTACAAAGACATTAGTTTTAGGTAACTAAACTATAACTAGGTTTAAAACAAATTCAGTAGTTTTTGTAGAGTGTGGTTTAGTGAATGTAGTGTGGGAAGTGTGGTGCGGTAGGTGTAGTGAGTGTAGTGTTGTAGGTGTGGGTGTGTGAGTGCATGTGAGAAGGGTAAGAGTGGTTGCAAGTGTTAGTGTGATACTTAATCGTATACCTATGCGCTTATGACATTATCTTTAACATACAGATACAGTTCAAGGTTAGACGAAATTAGCTAGGGTAACTTTACAAACGTGATGGATGTCTCTGTTCCTAAGTTTTTTTTTGAGAATTCATGATCATTCCTCTGCCCATCATCAGCACTTATCCCAATTCATTTGGGTCGGCGCAGCATGTCTTCTTCATCCATACGTCGTTGTCTCATCAGACACCTCTTCTCGTGCCATATCATCCTTCACACAGTCCATCCGTCGTTTCTTTGGTGTTCCTCTACTATTATATCCATCCACGATCATACTAAAAACTTTCCTCACGATATTTTTCTCATTCTTCTGCTCGCCCCTTATCCCAATGTATTTGGGGTCGGCGCAGCATGTCTTCTTCTTCAATACTTTACCGTTAGCCAGCATCTCATGAGTTTCCCTATCTAGCTTAAATTTTCCTTTTGTTTCACTACTTTGCTCACGATATTTTATTAATGAAATACAACTGTTATTATAAGCCTATATTGTCTCACTGCAGGGCATAGGCCTCCCTTCCACATTCCGCGGTCTAGTGCGATTGTAGGCCAATCCTTTGCGAAAGAATCCAGCTCATCCCGCCATCTCCATCTGGGCCTGCCACGTTGTCGTTTCCTGCTATTTGGTATCCACTGAGTGCTAATTTTTGCCCATTGTTCCTCCGACATGCGGCAGACATGACCAGCCCAGTTCCACTTCAATCTAGCAGCTGTAAGGCCAGCATCAGCTATTTGAGTTTTACAACACAACTATAGAGTTAGAAAGGAGATGTATTATATCTGCTTGCTTGTTGTCTTGCTAGTCTATCCATAGAAAAATGTGTTTTAATTCCATGAAAATAGTCTTCTAAATCTAACAACAATATCCGCCACACAGTACACATGTTTCATAAAGAATTATCCGACTGACATTAATAAAACAGAGACGGGAGATGAGTTTCTAAAATAAATGAATGAAACGGACAGACGTCCTAAAAATAGGTTGAAAAATAGTATTTTCCCCGTATTTTAGTGAGAAAATCCTAATTTTCGTTCCTTTGACGGGCATTGCAACACTGCAACGGGAATTAAAGACGGATATACATATAACAAACTAGCACTTCGTCCGTAAAAATTGTGATAGGTCGGCTAATATGCATGATATAAGTATAATTTATCCAGTGAAAAACTTTAGAATTGGATCATTAGTTCCGGATATTACCCCTAAATACAAACAAATTTTACCTCTTAATAATCTATACTTATCTTATATATAAAATTCTCGTGTCACAATGTTCGTTCCCGTACTCCTCCGAAACGGCTTGACCGATTCTCATGAAATTTTGTGAGCATATTGAGTAGATCTGAGAATCGGCCAACATCTATTTTTCATAATATTTATATGGCAAAACAACGTTTGCCGGGTCAGCTAGTATACCTATAATATTATAGAGCTGAAGAGTTTGTTTGTTTGGTTGAACGCGCTAATCTCAGGAACTACTGGTTCGATTTGAATTTTTTTTTTAATGTTGGATAGCCCATTTATCGAGCAAGGTTATGGGCTATATAATTTCACGCGGACGAAGGTCGCGGGCAACTGCTGGTATTAGTATATAGTATAAGTATACTAGGTGGACCGATGACCTGGTGAAGGTTGCAGGGACCCCCCGGATGCGAGTCGCACGGGACCAGTCAATGTGGCGACACTTGGGGGAGACCTATGTCCAGCAGTGGACGTCTTTGATGATGATGATGATGATGATAATAAAAAGTATAAAATATAACAAACAAGCTTGTAACTAGAAGACGGGACATTTACCATGTTTATTGTTACAAACAAAAAACATGGTAAATATCCCGTCTTCTAGTTATAATAATTTTAGTGACCGTGAAAGTTTAAAATCTTATAAACAAGCTTGTGGTTCTATTGTATGAAATTTATCATTTCATCATTATTAGAAACTTAGAAACAAAGGTTGGCTGGTAGAAAATGCCTATAGCATTAAGTCCGCCTCTGTACTTTGTGCTTGAAGTGTTAAATAAATACATAAATAAACAAGCAAAACGGAGTTGGTCTATAAGTCGCAACGGTTGGTCTGTCGAGCCCGATAAATTCATTCTTTCTTTATCGATTCAAGCCTTTGCACATTGGTCCTGACTGTCATTCGAATATCTTTGAAAACTGTTAGGGGTAGTCAAAAGTCCAAAAGTGTGACGACCATACCCAGGAGTACCATGTAACCCACGCATTTGCTCCATGTAAAAAATTGGTATTATGACGTTACCTACAGGGTGTAAACGGACCCTTCTCGAAGCCGATAACCAAGCATTCTGTACATCAAACTAAGTAACCCTACGCAAAAATTATTGCTGTGTGACGCCTTTTTTTGTAGTGAAAAATCACATTTTAGGGTAAAACTCAATGTAACGCACTCAAAACATTGTGCTGATGGATGCTTTGAATAGTAAACAGGTCATAGAGGTAATTAAAGTCAATTTATAACCTTAAAAACTAGTATTAAAAAAAAAAACTTGTGAAAAAATTGGAACTTTGACCTCAAATATCTCCGTAACTAGAAGGTTCCCAGGTATGGTCCAAAACAAACAAATATCGCAGTGACGGGGAGAACAAATGTCTTTCGGCTTCGTTCGTTTTTACACCCTTTATGTATTACCTATCCTTCTAACATCTAAATACCACTTACTTACTCATGTACAGTGTACTCCTAGTAAGCATAAGCATAAGCAGCCTAATAATGTTCCCACTGCTGGGACGCAGGCCTCCTCTCTATGAGAGGGAATGGGCTATAATCCACCACGCGGGCCCAGTGCGGCTTGGTAGATGTCACATGTCTTCGAATTTTTGGTTCTAGGACATGCCGGTTTCCTCACGATGTTTTCCTTCACCGTTTTGTGAGCAATGTACTCCTAGTACAGCTCCTCAATAACAACAGAGTAATAACTTCACATTCAAAACAATTCAAATCCACTCACTGCTTACGTCATCAACCCTCTCACAAAACTAGATTCTGTTTACAATAACAGCTAATGTATTTCCATGTCTGTCTATATGTCCAGGTATTGTGGTACATTAATAAGGTATAAATAGCGGTATGAATACCTGAATAAATGTCTGTAGTTATGTATCGTAAAATCATATAGGTACACAATTAGATTCTGTTTGCAACAACAGCTATTGTTCATGTCTGTCTGTTCAGATTTTGTGGTATGGAGTACTCTATGAATCCATATTTTCATAGTTATATCGTCGGGGATAGTGCAAATCCGCGGAACTACTCCAATTACAAAAAAAAATATGTTACTTCTGCCAAACTGATAACGGATAATTCCGCGTATCTGACAAAAGTAGCCAATTTCAATTACGCGTTGTTTTAGCGACTAAATTAAAGAATTTAATAGATTTCTACTGTTAACAATACATAGAACACATGAATTGTTACTATTCATGTAAAGATGAGGAGCTCGTGGCTAAATAATAACAGCCGCTCGGGTCGATCTTTAGGTTAAGCCGTGCTTGCCTAGGTTGGTCTGTGGATGGGTGACCACCCATTACATACCGAGTTTCCTCCGTGCCTCGGAAAGCACGTTAAGCCGTTGGTCCCGGCTGTCATTTGTAGATCTTTGACAGTCGTTAGGTAGTCAGTGGCCCAAAATGTCTGACAACCAGTCTTACCAAGGGGTATCGTATTACCCAGTACTAACTGGGTTGTGGAGGTCAGATAGGCAGTCACTCCATGTAAAATACTGATATTCAGCTGCATCCGGTTAGACTGGAAGCCGACCCCAACATAGTTGGGAAAAGGCTAGGAAGATGATGATGTAAAAATGAGGTCAATCGTTGAAAAAAAAAAATATATAAACTTATAACCTTCCCCTGTAAACCTACACGTAGTGCAGATACGCGCACTTTACGTATGGTAGATTCGCGGATTTGCTCTATCCCCGACAATATTCTAAATGCGAAAGAAACTTTCCGTCTATTATCGGTTTTCACCTGTATCATTGAACTGATACATAACAACATCACGACTGTAATTCCTGAGGTATTAGCAAGGATGTACCTAATAGTACACCCACATTTCGCCAGTTATGTTTAATAGCATAATCAGCCTATAATGTTCCCACTGCTGGGACACAGGCCTCTCTGTGAGAATGAATGGGCTATAATCTACCACGCGGGCCCAGTGCGGGTTGGTAGATGTCACATGTCTTCGAATTTTTAGTTCTAGGACATGCCGGTTTCCTCACGATGTTTTTCTTCACCGTTTTGAGAGCAGTGGTGATGAAATAAATTACACAAAGTAATGCGCCTGGCTGGGTTTGAACCCACGACTTACTGCTCGTAAGTCGGGGCCGCCACCACTAGGCCACCGCTGCTCTCAGTTATGTTTAATGCCCCATGTAAAAAGGGGCGAGCCTAGACTGTTGTAATCGACCGGGCACAAATCCAGTCTCAGTGGCTGCTACTGAGAAATTCCTGTTGGAAAAACCCAAGAACACTGCCCGACCTGGGAATCGGACCCAGGACCTCATGCTCAGCAGTCGTGCTTGCAACCACGAAAGCCAGATGAATTTTACGTGTAGGTAGCCGTAGGACCTGGAAAAGGATAAGGGTAAAGCCGCAGGAAAAAGCTAGTACTTGAATAAATACCTGTATAAATCTGTATTTTTGTATTGTAAGCTCTCATGGTAATGCGATTGAATTGGACATGGCGTTGCGGTGTCCATGGGTCGGATTGTCCTGATAACTTGTGAGTATTATTGGTATTACCTCTTATAATCTTGTGGAAAACATTAAGGTGACTCATGTTGGTTGTGAATCAGTAAACCGTAGTAATGATTTTTCAATTAGCCAGCAATGTAAAGCAATGCAATGTTAATTGCAATATTATTGGGCAAATGCATTTTTTGTTCGTTTAAAAATCTCGTTGCTTTGCAAACTTTGGTGTCTGTATTTTCTACCACCGCGCTGGAGTATTTTCGGCCTCTTTTCGGCCTGTATTTTTTGCATATTACATTAAACCAATTAGGTCACTAATTCCCTTGTGGCCCAGACCCAACCTTGCCTCAGCTTTATGTAGATACCTCATTCTCTAGGAAATAATAATCGATGAACTATTTACCCCTGGATCGGAATTTGGACTGACTGCGGACACCGGACTTTGACAGTCACACGTACTGTGTGATCGCAGTCCGGTTAGTTCTCCAGTCTGCTTTGTTTGATCGCAGCTTTACTTATTTGTAGGGTAACTTTTCGGGGATTACAGGCCTGATGTTATGTTATATTCAATGATACAATAAATAAAAAGAGGAAAAAAAACTAAAAATAAATTCAGACAATTGTCGTAATTTAAGTACTTCAAGCCCAATAGCTATCTCTTTCTGTATCATACGTTCCGTATTATCTGTCGCAGTCGTATCAACGCAACGATATTTGAATGCCGCTCGGTATGAACGTAGCGTATCTTTCTTTATAATATCATTGGTTATATTCAATAAATATAGTTATCCTCTATCCAAATACATCATGGCGACAACACCCGCTCCAACCAGAATATGTTAACATTAATATCATTGTCGGATTTATTCGATTTAATCTGCCATTTTCGCGGCAATGCTTTTGAATTATTTATATTTCATCGACGTGTCCTGGCTTGTCGGATATTGTGAATTATGTTTGCAATTAGCCGATTGCACAACAGGTATTATTGACTGGAGATTAGTGTGGTGTTAAAACGTTCAATGAACTTTAATCGATTGATTAAGTTGTCATTGTTTAGGTATTGGTGGACATGGGCGTTTCTATGATACTTAGCTATGATAGTGGGCTTTGAAATTACAATATTTACTATATTTATAGCAAATATTTTTTTCGTCATAAAAGGGTGCTGAAGGAAGGTGTTGGGAAAAAAATGAGAGTTATTTTATTAAGATCAACACAGAGGTCCACTAGTATAATGTAAAGCCAAAACCTCAGATCATATTAATCTAGTTTTAAACCATCATCATCATCATCATTCTCTTGTCCTTCCATCTCAATTCATTTGGGGTCGGCGCAGCATGTCTGCGTCTTCCATACGTCTCTATTACTCGTCATCTCATCAGACACCTCCTTTCTCACAGTCCATCCATCGTTTCTTTGGTCTTCCTCTACTCTTATGCCCATCCACATTCATACTCAAAACTTTACTCACGTCTACATTAGTAAACCATAATCATTAATTTGATTTGTTTATTTGATTAAAACTTCAACTGGTCATTCCGTCAGAAATTGTTAAAAGATTGACGGCGCAAATCATCCACTACTTTTTTCTTTTATGCATGTACTACCACTTCAGTGACGGTTTATCAGTTTCACGCTTATGCCCTAAGTCATAAGGTTGAAAAGAAACAAACCGCCCTTAAGTAGCCCACAGAATCTTTCACATTACCTAAAGTGTTCAATAAAAACTAACATCGATAACCTAATCCCTCAGTCTTAAGCTTCTAATATTAAGCGAGACCATATTGATTTAAGCTCGTTGCAACTAAGGCTTCCTCCGATTAACAACCACCTTTAAGGTTATCCGTTTAATTATAATCCTCCTAAGTAGATTGCCACTTTAGAAGTTAAACAGTAATTGCTAACCGCGGTTTAACGATACGAGAACCGATTATTATTGAACTCAGGTTAACTGATTGTGTAACTGGCGGTTCGGTTGTGTCCGTTAAGTGTCCAGTGGTTAAGGGTCTTGGTTTAGACAGCTACAGTCTGGTCGTGAGAGATATTTGGTATCTGTGATCCATTTTTATGTATTTGTTTGTTTGAGCAGAACTAGTTAGAGAGATTCCGAGAGTTTGTGATGCGTAGTAAATATATAGAAACTGAGAAAAGCTATGAGATTTTCTGTGCCTAAAACATCATCTGCCTAGCCTTTTCCCAACTATGTTGGGGTCGACTTCCAGTCTAACCAGATGCAGCTGAATACCCGTATTTTATATGGAGCGACTGCCTATCTGACCTCCACAACCCAGTTAGTACTAAGTAATACGATACCCCTTGGTAAGACTGGTTGTCAGACTTTTTGAGCCACTGACTACCTTTAACGACTGTCAAAGATCCACAAATGACAGGCGGGACCAACGGCTTAACGTGCTTTCCGAGGCACGGAGGAAACTCGGTATGTAATGGGTGGTCACCCATCCACAGAGCAACCTAGGCAAGCACGGCTTAACCTAAAGATTGATCCGAGCGGCTGTTATTATTTAGCCACGAGCTCCTCAGGTTCCTGTGCCTAAAGCACATGACTTATTTGTTCACTGTGGCATGCTTTTCATCTAGCTAGATGCTAGGTGGGCTGATACTGATACTGTTAGCCTCCGTCATCCCACTTCTGGGGAAAGGCTTCCTCCAGTTGTTTCTATCCGGGGTTAATGTGGACCACTGGTCGTTGATTTTGTCCAACTTGTCTCGCCAATTTTACGGGGTGTGCGGCGAGGCCTTCTGGCTGTGTCAGGGTTCCAGAAAGTGGCTATTTTGGCCCACAACTCATGCGGCAGACGTGGCCAGTCCAGTCCCACTTCAGCTTGGCGGCTTTTTGAGCAACGTCAGTAATTTGTGTTTGGGGGCGCAGTGTGGTGTTGCGTCCATAGTCGGTTAGTTTGGTGGGCTGAAGACCTTAAAAATATGGCTAAATCTGGCACGGTGATGTGGTGCAGCTATGGAGTACTTTATCTGCCTATACCATGTGTTGTGTTGTACATGCTTTTTATGAATTCTTGATCACGGAAGTTGACGAACTAATAGGTACTAAAAAAAAATGTAGGTGTCATATTTCCTAAAACCGTCAATTATAAAAATTATGTTTCGTAATTGCTAGACCACACAAACGTATCTATTACTCACACCAAAATTGATAGAAGATATAAAGATATTTAGTAGAAACCACAACAATAGGATTCCGCCTAGAAAAAAAAATCGGCAAAGGCAGGTGTGAATAATAAAAGAACTTAAATGAATCATACTCTGTGAATAAGAATTCTATTGTAGACGGTGGTATATTAGTTTCTAATGACACTAACCTAACCGCAATTACTTTTTCGCAGTCAGAATTTTAAGTAGTCGCAAAGGAGTAAAAACCTACATACGTACCTGATGACATTTTTCGAAGAATCTTCGAAAGCTATGATGTTTTTAGCCTGATTCATACACGAGACAAAACTAGGCGAAAGCTAGATTATTTTGAATGATAATTTCAGCTTCTAAGTCGCTTCGTGACACGACAGAATTAGAATTTTGTTGACCGTAAACTTCACCAGAGGTCACTTTGACTTCGTGTTGTTGGGCACAGAGGCCAGGATAGAAGATGGTACACAGACACCAGTCAAGTTGTCTATGGTAGTGCCCTAGTGTTTAAGACAATCCAAATAATAAATGTTTTTATAATTGTATGTGTATATTTTTAACAATGGGACACCATAGACTACCAAGAGTATTGTCTCTTCTCCTCTTTAAATCCATCCAAAGGAGGTCTTGAAAAGATCGCTTTTAACGATAAGACTGCCCATTGTGTCACCCTAATTAAAAGTTCTATAATATTGTAATACCTGTGATTTGTATGATGTACATGTTACCGGCTAAACCTGATTTTAGGCCAAACTAGTTTGTCCTAGGCCAAACTAGGCACTCTGACTAAATGGGTTAGGTTAGGTTAGAAATGTGACCCATCAAACGCTAGCTGAGGGCGCATAGAAGGCCGATGAGCCCCACAGCAAAGTTGGGCGCATTGTAATTGCTTTGTTTGTGTTAGTGTATCCTGACACGATAAACACGTGAACTGGTTTGGCCTAGGACAAACTAGTTTGGCCTGAAATCGGGTTTGGCCGGTAACATATATAATAAAGAGAATTATTCTATCTATCTATCTTAAAGACATCGATTTAATTCAAGAAAATTCAAGGAACAATTTTATTTACCTATGTCTATCAATATTGAAGATCCTAGATGTAATGACTAATGAATCACGAATAAAAAACCTTCAATTAAGAAACAAACTAATACTTAAAATTCTGACAACGAAGAACTAATTGCAGTCAAAACTAATGACACCAATTTATAAAGTATAGACCAAACAATAGATTTCTTCGAATATGAAACCCACCTTTGGGTCAGGTAATGTGTTAATGTAGAATCCATGATTCATTCTTGTAAACTACGACGCCGATAAGCTTGTATTTGCATGACTCACTCACAGAACGAGGTCAGCAGATAACGTGGTTCCCACATTATTGTTTACTATTCGATTTCTTTGTGTACTGTCTGTGTTATAGTGTGATAATTTTATTGAGAACGTGGATACTAGGAAAAATCAGTCCCTTTTACCTTACCTTACTCGCCTAGCGCATAGGACTAGGTGACTGCCCACTGCTGGACTAATGCCATTTGCAATGTACGCTACTGAACTCAATTTTCGCCCACCCTCATCTATCCACTACCCACTACTCTTGGGAGAATCAGGTACACTAGCGTGGTTGGACGTTTTCTGAACGAATAAAAAAAATGCGAGAAATGAGACTCCTTACAGACAACACAGCAACACTCCTAAATTCTTCGAAAGGTTGTTCAGATGCATAAGCCATCATCATCATCATTCTCTTGACCTTATCCCAATTCATTTGGGGTCGGCGCAGCATGTCTTCTTCTTCCATACTTGTCATCTCATAAGACACCTCCTTTCTTGCCATATCATCTTTTACACAGTCTATCCATCGTTTCTTTGGGCTTCCTCTACTCTTATCCCATTCACATTCATACTCAACACTTTCCTCACGACATTTTCCTCATTCCTCCGCATCACATGCCACACCACGACAACCGATTACCACACAACTTTTCAAATGCAAAAGCCATCCTGATGACAACAAAAATGGACGGTCAAAACTGACATCACTTAATATAATCTATCTGTAAACCCGGTTTCATGATATTAATTTAGACCACAACTCCATAATTAGTGTTTGATTTCTGTTTAGAGAGTGCATTCATCATGTTTGGTTTAGGCTACATAAAGATAATTATTTAGTTTGTTAAAGTATCTAGGTTAAATATGTATGAGGCCTTAAATGCTGGGGTGACGAATTCAGCTTGTCATGTGTGATTTGTTTATTGAAATGTACAACAGTCTGCGACTGCGCGCTATTGCTGCGATGCAGTCCGTCTGATGCCAGTCTTAGGTACAGGTCTGCCTAACCCTTAGGGGATTACAGACGTGATGTTATGTCGCTCCTTAAAACATTACCAACACGAAAACAATCATCAATGAACTGCTTTAAATTAATCTACACTCCTCTAACCTGACTGCATCGCCATCCAAGCTCTCTGAAGTCAAACAAAATTGATCCTATTAATTCTCTTCGTTCTCATTTAGTAATAAGGGTTGCAGTGAGAAACGATGCTGGAACCGCCCCAATTTATTAACTCGAGCTGAAACACACTTTATTAGAAGCCGGTGGATAGCTCTCTTCATAATTTCTAAAGGGTTGTTCGAAGGAGATCCTTGGTTTTTGAGTTCATTAGTCTCGGCTCCTCTTAAATGTATCTTTGACTGCTAAAGAAGTCAGAGGGACCAAACTTTTTGGCGATGTTCCTCATCGCTATCATTGTTTTGCAGGCCCGAAGACACCTAAGAACACGATTCCGACCGGCGTTCCGTCAGTAACAACCATTCTACGTGTCTTGCCTTTATTTTAACTGAATCTGACCTCCTATCCTGCCCTCTGAGCTTCAAAATGTTTAGTTCAAGTGACTTCTGAACTTCCACCAGCGCCGGGGTCCCGGTGGAAGTGGCGAAGATTTGGGCCAACAAATGACAAAATACTGTCGTGCCAGAGAAACGTTGAACACGAAGAAAAAGCAAGACTTCTTCCAGTCATCTCTGGTAGTCTTCATCTCAGCAGTCACTTCCTTTCTGGTAATATCTTTCTCTTTCATCAGTCTATCCATCGTTTTTTTTTGTCTTCTCCTACTCTTATAGCCTTCAGCATAATCATTATCCACAGTAATTTTCAGTCAATTTCAGGGCTCCAGTACTTGTTTTGATCTACGCCATTTTCCCCTGTTTTATGCCAATCTTATCTTTGCAACACTGGCTTGCACCTAATTATCTCAACAAAATTATAAAGTACAATTTCGGTTAGAAAAAGCAATGACTTACATATTGGTTGGACGGTAACAATCTTATATGTAGTTTCTTTCAATTTCACTTTCTTCAAAACTATTTGTACCTGTTGTCATGACTTTAGTTCCATCAATAAAGCTCTTTAGATACGTTTATGTTATTTTAGTATACCACTAACGATTTCCATACCTTTCCAGGCAATATCT
Organism: Noctua janthina; assembly: GCA_963576755.1. Classification (NCBI taxonomy): domain Eukaryota; kingdom Metazoa; phylum Arthropoda; class Insecta; order Lepidoptera; family Noctuidae; genus Noctua; species Noctua janthina. The sequence continues at coordinate 8,991,893 of OY755075.1, read as the reverse complement.
GGATTCGTTTCGCACAATATTTCTCTCAGCACAGCATACATTTGTTATAACTAATATTAAAATCTATTATAAGCCATGAAATGCTTTGTAAAGGCTCATAGTGTGGAACAGCTTTGAAAGTGTGATATTACCACAGAGTAAGAAAATTCAGAAGGCCTACCGTTTACTTACAAAAAGCGTGCTTATAAGAGTACTAAATGCGTCCAGCTATAGGTCCCGGTTGTTATTTGTAAATCTTTGACGGTCTTTACGGGAAGTCAGGGCCAAGTCTGACAACTAGTCTTACCAAGAAGTTACACTCGAAACCGAAGTTACCACGTAATTGGGTTCTGGCGGTCAGACAGTCAGTCGCTCTAAGTAAAATATTGGTGTTCAGTTGTATCGCGTTAGACTGGGGGCATTGGAAGCCGACCCCAACATAGTTGAGAAAAGGCTAGCTAGTTTTCAAGAACTTTGCCTATGCACCTTGAAAACTTTGTACAAGTGCACACACATACAAAAAGTTCCTACATTCGACCTGAGTGTTCTGATATAAATTTTCTGTAAGGAATAGGTAAATCAAACTAAGAACTGTATGAAGTGAACTTTCTGTCCATGTAGTTTTTATCATCCTTTTAGCATAACATAGGTTTCTCCAGAAATACTGCGTAGGTGGTTCTTTAGTTTGACACAGGGGCGGTACCAATACCTGCTTTGCCAGACAATTTAAGATTTATTGTGAAACAAGCTTGGGGGCTTAGCACCTCGGTCTTTTTGGTATTGAACTGAGATATGGTAATGTCATTTGCTCATTCATATTTACGCGTAAAGTCGACTGTATAGACCTAGCTCACACTTATACCCTGGTTCACCACCCTGAATATTAGTTTCGATGAAATTATCTGATAAAATATTACATTCAATTTGTATTTTCCAACTGGTACTTCAACTCGTTTACCTAATCAATCTTCATTCTCCTGCCTTTATCCCAATTTATTTGTTGTCGCCGCAGCATATCTTCCTCTTCCATACTTCTGTTATGTTCGTCATCTCAGCAGTCACCTCCTTTTTTAGCTATATCATCCTTCACACAGTCCATTCAGTCATCACATGCTCGAATCATTATTATTAATTAAAATTGCTTCAGTCATTGTTCTGGACTCTTGACTACTCTGTGACACCTCAAATGTTCCCAACATCGATCGTATTGAAATACCAATCGCCAGTTTCTTAGCCAACAAACAGTGAACGATCGGAAGTCGAAGTTCAAAGCCGGTTGATCAGTAAAATAATATAGTGATTGCTAACTAGTTAAATCGATTAAGTTGCAGGGAGTTGCAGTGGATGTAAGGCTGTGGTTGCACTGATGTAGTGCACTGAAAACCGAACAAGTGCGGGTCGGAGTAGCGCATGAAAGGTCCCGTACCATCGTAGTAGGGGAGCCCCGTTTAATTTATTTTTATATACATATAATGAAAATTTCAACTCTCTACCTAATTCGGATCATGAGAAACAGCCCGCTGACAGACAGACGAACGGACGGACGGACAACGGAGGCATAATAATAGAGTCACGTTGGTTACCCTTCGGGTACGGAACCCTGAAATTAGAGCAATTGCTGCTAGTCATTTTCTTATATTACGTGTTGTCTCCACCAAACATTGGCTCCTTGAATTTACCTCTTATCGAATTTTCTTAGGAGAAACCTCTAGAAGATTCTATACTACAGTACACATAGGCGAAAAGTAAGTCATAGTTCTAGTTTATTTCTCCTTGTCCCTGCATTATCGTTTCCCGTATACTGGGGATCGTGACCACGTCCATCATCATGATTCTCTTGCCCTTATCCCAATTCATTTGGGGTCGGCGCAGCATGTCTTCTTCTTCCATACTTCTCTATTACTCATCATCTCATCAGACACCTCCTTTTTTGCCAAAACATCCTTTACACAGTCCATCCATCGTTTCTTTGGTCTTCCACTATTCTTATACGGTTATACCCATCCAAATTCATACTCGGAACTTTCCTTAGAACATTTTCCTCATTCCTCCGCATCACATGCCCATACCACGACAACCGATTACCACACAACTTTTCAGTCACCGGCGCCACTTTCAGACTTCCCCTTATGTATTCATACAAGACAGCAGGTCTAACCATTGTTTTATAATCTCGGGATCGTGACCACGTCATGGTTCCAAAGCATTATTCTCCCAAAAAGGACCTGCAGATTTGGGCTGACCAGCGTATGACTCCTTCCTCTTGGAATTTAATCCTTTCCTTTACTAGTGATAGATAATTTTAACAGGTCGTCAACATGTTTGGGGGCTATATGACCTCATAAGTCTAAGATCTTGCACAGGCACATATTGGATAATACTAGTTTAATGAGGACCCAAAAATAAAAATCTACTAAGTTATCTTTTGAAAATTACAAATCTTACTTTATCTTATCCTAGTAATATTAGAAATGCGAAAGTTTGTGAAGATGGGTGAATGGATGTTTGTTAATCTTTCACGCAAAAACTACTGACCAGATCTGGATGAAATTTGGCACACAGATAGTTTATAACCTGGAAATCCCGTGGGATAATTACCGAACTTGGCGCGGGCGAAGACACGGGCATAAGCTCGTGCTTTCTAAAGCAAACTACCAAAAATTACCCTAAATTTAAAAAAAGTTTTACTTTAATTGCATCAGAAGCTTCTGCAAGAATCAGTGTGACCACAACCTCACTCTATGTTAATATTGTCAGAGTCAAGTACTGAGCTGGGACTTAAACTTGGACTTTAAACTTTACCGGTCACTAACACAGAGATTGTTTTCACTTATTAAAAGCAAAGCCATAAAATAGTTTACATTTTTATCGTCGTACTTTGTTTTATGATAGAAATAAGTTAGTCTGTGGTTGAAGCGTGTTTACATGCGCTATAAAAAATGTCGCAAAATAATAGAAGACTGCTATTAAAATGTGAAAATAAATACTATGTAGATAGTTTTTTTTTTTGTTTTAGTATTCATTTATTTAAACACTGTTACAACTATTTCACAAACGCAAACATACCACACAGACCATCGCGGGTTTAACAGTGGTATGCCAGACACGGCAACTCGATGCCACTACATTATTAATCATTACAACCGTAATACTGTCAACGTGTTTTCGATGTTTCTAGATTTCCTTATTATGAAAACAGATTTTTTTACTATTATATTCCTTTATTTATATTTTTACAAATTATTTACATTTTTAAATATTCCTTAGAAAAAAACAATATAAAAAACATTTAAAAATATAAAAAATTGTAGCCCACCGGTATCGGGAACAGGGTCCAAGCTCGGTCAGGGCTCCAGAGAGAGGAACCTCCTAACAATACTATATTGTTAAAGATATTTTGATATACTTTTAGATTTACACCTACCCAATAATATTATAAATAAAAAGAGGTTGATATCGCACTAGTGCGCGCAAATTGTTGCAGACAAATCAGACAATTGTCGTAATTTAAGTACTTCAAGCGCAATAGCTATCTCTTTCTGTAGCATACGTTCCGTATTACCTATCGCAGTCTTAACAACGCAACGATATTTGATCGCCGCTCAGAATGAACGTAGCGTATCTTTCTTTATAATATCATTGCACCTACTATTGGTTGTCTCTGCATCACCCATAGGTTGACTGGTAGCAAATGCTCTGGATTTGTGCCCGGTTGCTGGCAATATTCTCGCCCCCTAGGACATGGGACTTAAACATAACTGGCGAATATGGGTGTACTATTAGGTACACCTCTGCCTGACCCTTCAGGGATTACAGGCGTGATGTTATGTTATGTTATTTAACGTGTTTATATTTCGATTGGCACATCTGCAAAGTTTCCCTAGCTAATTAAATTTGACCCCGTTTACCATATGGAACTCTGTATAATTGAAATGAACCCATTTACTTGTTGCAAGGTGATTTTTAAACTCTAGACAGAAATACAGTACCTAACTTAGTTTCCAATAATAAATATTTACCGTTAATTGTATTTAGTGAACATTAAAACCTTTTCGAACTCGTACTTAATTTCGTTTAAGTTATTAGTGAGGATCATTAAAATTCTATGTACCTAGTAATTTAATGTAACTTTGCTGAAATAAATTACTGTGCCTCTTTATTTGTTTAAATTCGATTTTCAAGTAAAACATTCTTACATACTAAGGTAGAAACTGATTTAAAGAAAGTTTTTTTTTCAATGAAAAATAAGGTTTCTATAAATATTGAATTTGGTACTGAAACTAACAAATGACGATCATCTATTTCGATTCGCTCAATCGTTTGCCAATTACCAACAATACGTAGAGATACTTATTTACACACATACTTTTATTTCCAAATTACTTTCACGATTTTTTATTAAATATTATATTATTTAATAAAAAAAATGTAATAACGTAATGTCTTAATTTATTTTTATAAATTAAGACGTCAAAATGTCTTTAATATTATTGTAATATTTGGTTTTAATTATTTTTTTTTTTAATGCCAGGATTTATAAATTGGAATACAAACAGAAAGAGAAACTTAACATATGCAAAAAGAAAAAGTATATTTTTTACTATTACAATTGTTTTAAAGATGTAGTGTATGGGTATGTCTCTCCTTTTTCATTAAATGGTTTCTAATATATAAATTAATATGACAGAGGTAAAACGCAATTAAAAAATACAATAAAGTGACCAGCATCCCCTCTACTGCTTCTGTCCCACTAACAAATCTTTGCAAACGTGCTTAGTATTATAAAAAGCTATTTTACGAACTAGGTTGGTAATGTAGGTATACCTTGCCCGCGGCTCTGACCACGTGTAGCTTTTTTAATTTTCTCGTATAAATAGCATTATAATGCCTGCCCACATATAATTCGGCGGTCTGAGATCAAATGACTGATATTTTTTTTTACTGTAACTTAAAGGAAAGTGGTGGTAGTAAAGAGCTTAATAATAATTAGATTCTGTTATCTTAAATATTTTGTCATTCATTTTTATTTTGCCACGTATATACAAGCAACTTCTGTGGTTCTCGAGGTAGCTATAACCACACAGAGTTTAGGTATTCTTAAAAAAAAAGTCTGCGAAACTCAGCAGACTTGATGAAATCTAAACACATTATTAAAACAAATGATTTGAATTGATTTGAATAAATAAAATATTTAGAATCGATAGAGACTCACACTTGTTAACTAAAATATTAATATTTTCATAAAATGTTAAGCAATAAAACAATTTCTGAAATTATTACAAATCGTTTTTTTTTAATTTTGCTGTTAAAATGATCAAACTGACAAAGAAAAAATTAAAATTTTGTATTATTATATTACATTTGTTAACTAAAATATTAATATTTTCATAAAAGGTTACACAACAGTTTCTGAAATTATTACAAATCGGTTTTGTAATTTAGCTGTTAAAATAATCAAACTGACAAAGAAAAAATTAAAATCCTATGATATATTTCGACAAGTCAAACGACTAATGTCTAAGATTTCAGCAATAATTACACCAGAACTTGAACTTTTACCCTGAATAACCTATCGAAGTCTCCACCGACCCTAAAATACATATCAATCTAACTCGAACACAATAAGGCGTAGTGCACAACATTAACAGCAAATAGAATACAAGTATGATTTACTAAGAGATATTTATTTTGTTCCAGGTAATTTCGCGTGCCTGCCGCTGATGTGTCCCCGGCCTTAATTGCAGACCGATGGCTTTTACAGCTTAGTATTGTTTGTCTTCAATTGTTTTCAGTTTGGGTTATAGATTTATGGTTTGTATGTATGTTTGTATGTGCCTGTGGTTTCGATGTGTGTAGATATATTTTATTAAAGATTTTTAAAAACCCTGTTGGGTACCATACGAAGTTGTATGCAGCTGTGAGGCTGGTGAATTGGGGGAGAGGTATCTTGGCTAATAATTCACGTGTTTTCTTTTAAGACAGTAAATTTAAGAGCGGTCTATATTGATAGAAAATTTGACAACATAGAAGCAGTGTTGCAAGACAATAAAAATATAAAAGTATGGTTGGGCATGCCAACAGCTACAGAACCCTGGAAACTAGACTAGATCATTGCAAAACGTGGTTTTGTTATCATCTTTTGTATCGGAACGAATTAAATTAAAATTGTAAGTCTGTGTGGCCTGTACCTTTACACACCTTGAGAACTGGACCGATTTCCATGAAATTGGGATTGGGAATAGGTCAAAGATGTGGGCAAATGCTAGTAGTATAATGGATGCAAAAATACCCTTAACGAAGCATAAAGGACGTGTTCTCCCGTCATTGCGAATATACCTGGGAACCTTCTACTTACGGACATATTGGGGGTCAAAGTACCAACAGTTTACCCAGTTTTTTTTTTCAATATAAGTTTTTAATGTTATAACTTTACTTCTTATTAGAAGTAAATTTATAACATTAAAAACTTATATTGATATATGAATAGTACGGGGGTCATGGTGGTATTCCACCATGACCCCCGTACTATTCAATGCATCCATCAGCACAAAGTTTTGAGTGCGTTACATTGAGTCCTCACATAAAACGTGGTTCTTCATCCAAAAAAAAGTCGTTTCCCAGCAATAATTTTTGCGTAGATTTAATTAAATTGAAATACAGAGTGCTTGGTTGGCGGATTCATGCAGGGTCCGTTTATAACTTGTCAGGTGAAAGAAATATTAAAGGCTATAGCGGGTCTGACTCGGGTGCACTACACTGAACTATTTTGATTCGAGATACTGCATGATGTGGTGCGCTATGTCATACGCTTTAATTAATCCATGATTCATTACGTATACATGTCTTGACCATTGACCTAGTGCCTTGGGGATTAGATGAGAGTACCTTAATTGATGTCTGAAGACGGATAATGTCATCAGCGTGCTACTGTCCTATACTACTAACTGCAGCTATACTGACCTCTCTCGGATGATGTTGAATGGACTATGATTTGTATCTGTCAAACTAAATTTGACATAAAAAGTTGATGCTCGATGGTATAGATATCATCATCTGCCTAGCCTTTTCCCAATTGTATTGGGTTCGGCTTCCAGTCTAATCGGATGCAGCTGATTACCAGTATTTTACATGGAGTGACAGTTTATCTGATCTCCACCTCGATAGTATTTCTATGAAAACTGATACATCAAATTACATACTGGTATTGTGTATCTATGGTATTCACTGTGTCACCCAAGAAGTCAGGTAGCTGTCACTAATGTCAACTATCAGGCATCACGAATGGCGGGAAGTTGGAAGGTGAAGCGTACCCTGGACTGGGTCTTGGTTGTGATGATGATGATCTTGTGATATAGTTAGCTTATTATGTTATCAATCTATCAGCCGCGCTACTAACGGATACTACAGTTATAATAGACTAGCACTCCGCCCGCGACTTCGTTCTCAAAAATTGTGATAGCCCGGCTAATATGCAAGATATAAATATAATTTATAGCCTATAGCACCCACGAATAATGTAGCTTTTTGCCAGTGAAAGAATTTTTAGAATTGGATCATTAGTTCCGGAGATTACCCCAACATACAAACTTACAAACAAATTTTACCTCTTTATAATATAAGTAAAGATGACAACAGTTGACGATCGTAAACCATAAAGTAAAAAAAAAAAACTTGCCTAGTGACGTCTATGGAACGAACTGGCCAGTAACAATTCTCACTAAGCCAAACAAATAATTTGGGTGGCCTATCAGTCACCACGTATCGCACGCAATCAAAAGGCCCATTCCTCTCTCTATTTAAGACGAATCGTATTCCAAAAATGTCCCTTATATTTAGGCGCCATATTAATCCGAATGAATCTCTGGGAAATGTCGGAATTCCACAAATTCCGAGGTCGGGCGGGCCCCTCAAATATTTCGGGGGCCCGGCCCTTGAACCCCGAGGTTTCATATCCTGTTCACTTAAAATTCTCTTTTAAACGTAGAAATTTTAATCATACAACTGCGAACTTTTGATATACTGTTCTTAGTGTTAATTTACGCTTTATAATTAGGACGGTAGACAGTACTGTTGGTTATTAACGTGGCTTCTGATGTGAGTGAGGTCTTCCTGCGGTCCTCTTTGGGACTTTGCTGAATATGATATGGTTTTGTACAAAACAAACAAGAATATGTAAGTTTTTGGGAGTTTCGTACTTTTGAGGAGCCGTGTTGTTTGAATTTGTAATTCGATGTACGCACGACGGCCAATCAAGCTATACAAAACCAGATTATACAGATCTCTCATTGTATAGAAAACATATACAAAACGAGTTATACTGGAATAGTACAGCTTCATGTGCTGCCGTGTGTACATTTGTAACTTTTAACATTTGTTGAAATTTATGAGTATTATTAATTAGAAGCATTGGAACTTAAAATTAACTTCTGCGCAAAGACTTTCTTTTGGAGGCTATAACAGAATTTCTAGCCGAACGTTATCAATTTAAATATTTAAGACTTCGGGCAGGCCACGAAGGAGATGGCGGGACGAACTGGACAGGTTCCGTCAGAACTGGAAGAAGGACGTGCGGGTTCGCGAGAAGTGGAAGGAGGCCTTTGCACAGCACGTCTAACATGACCACCGTAGACACGGGGTTTATCAACGGAAGAATCGACAAAATGACAGATCAACAAAAGAAATCTGTCAATTTGTCGATTCTTCCGTCGACAAACCCCGTTTTCAGGGTAGTAAAAAAAAAATCATCTTCCAACCGCTTTCATGCTTATAATTAGTATGTGACTGTATTGCTACTAGATCTTCTACACTACATCATTTTAAAATCCTACCCGATATCCACCTTCCATAAGTAGATTCCAAGTAGCTCCCCCAAATATCTATATACCTACACTTAAATACACTCAAATATTCCGGTAACAATTATTTATATTCACCACCCGACCGATTTGAGTACAAACGCATTTTAGTGTCCCCTACAACCACACAGAGTACCCATCATAACTTGACCCGTGACCAAATTCTGAACTAAAACAGAAATGTACTGATTTTGACGTAAGAGTTGACTTTTCCCTTGACAAGCAGCGCCACGGTCAAATGTCAATTTTATTTGGTTGGGGGTATAGCATCGGGGTGGACTTTCCCTATAAAACCTTTTAAGCTTTTAGCGTTTTTCCTATTGTATGTTATTATATATGTGTTATACTTGTGTTAAAACGGATTTATCTGACTTAGGATACAATACTTATAAGATTTTTGAGGGTAAAGGATTTAATAGAGGGTCTTGGCTATTTTTACCTTTTTTCATTTGATTTGACGGGTCCTGCGGTTGGCTTGTCTGTGGTTTTAAGTGAAATCGTCATCTGCTTAACTTTTATCAATAATGTTGGGGTCGACTTCCAGTCTAACCGGATTTAGCTGAACACCAGTATCTTGCATGGCGTGTTTACCTATGTGAATGTTCTTCAGTAACTGGGTAATCCAATACCAAGGGTTTTTTAAGGACGTTGTCATTTAGAAGAGATATTTCAAATATAACTTAGATTAATTAAACTGTCTTTCAGTAGAAATCGTAATTAGCCTAATTTTTTCCGAGTATGGAGGGATTTAGGGAACCCCTCTGAAAGACCGTGGGCAGAGAAAAATTGAATTGAATCTGAAATAAAAATTACTATAATAAAATTGGTACTAATATAAGACTTATGGGTTAGCTGCGTAACACATCTCTAAAGGGAAATATATAACGTGTTACAGAAAGACCATCAAACTAAACAACTTCCTCCATGGGTCCAATATCGTAAATGCGAAAAAATTATCAGCTGTCCCATACATTTTGGTCGAGTAGGTATTGAAATGTTGTATGGGACAACTGATATTTTTTTCCCATTTACGATACTGGACCCATAGAGGAAGTTGTTCAGTTTAATGGACGACAGCTTATCCTTTCATATGACTATACCCTTTCTGTTACACGTTGTATTTTAACAGTTCAACAACATTCATTTAGTTTTTTTACCTTATTCTGCAGATTCATTTTACCAACCTAGTAATTTGCAATTTCCTTCTAAACTCTTTGAATTGAAAGTATATTACGCTAAAGAGGTTTACGACCTTTGTTCTTTCAGTATCCAATCTCTATTTCAATAATAGCCCAAGGCAGCACGTTTTTATGAAAGAAAATACTTAAACAATAGTAGGCTAATAATGGTATAAAATCTTCCATGAACAAAGTAATACCTAATACTCCTTCTTTATCAACAAGTCGATATCATAACATCAATAAACTACCAATCCTAATACATTAAAGAAGTATTTTTTCTCTAGAAATAGAAGTATCCAATGACATTCAATTTAAGCTTATTATTACCCGAAACTTGAGATCTTTCTACCTGTAGCGTTTGTAAACATACGGTGTAAACACGGCCTTTGACTGAGCGTCAACTATCGTTCGGTAGACGGTTGATTTTGTTTTTGTACTTACTAGCTTTTGATCCCGGGTTCGCTCCCGTTATGTGCGGAAATTAAGCCACAGGAACGTTTTAAATGTAGCCTATAACACTCGGGGATAGTGTAGTTTCCCGTTAGTGACAGAATTTTCGTTTCGAAGATTACCCCTTTTTTTGTTTTTTTTTTTCGCATGGGAAAGCATCAAATGCCCTATCCATGTTCCTTCTTTGCCCTTTGTGTTCCAGGGCCACGGTATCTCTTTCGAACAGTCCCGCAGCCCGAAGATTACCCCTTGCATACAAACTTACAAAATCACAAACTTACATACAAATTTAAACTCATTATAATGTTAGTATACAAGTATAAATGAGCAGTTTTGAGGAAGGATTGATACTCTTACAACATGAATATCAAAACATTGTTTAGTCAGATTCAATAAACGGAAATTTCAATTTTATATTCCATTATTACTAAGCCAGTTTTTCAAATAGTCAACAGCATTCAACATAGTGCTTGTATGGCGTCGAAAATATAATTAATGGTATCATCATCATTTCAGCCGAAAGACGGCCACTGCTGGACATAGGCCTCCCCCAAGTGTCTCCACACTGACCGGTTATCGGTACACCTAGTGGGAGGCTATGCTCGTTGCAAAATTCAAGTAATTTTTACCAAAAGGTGTTTTATCTTTTCATTTTTCAAGACGATAGGGAGGCTGCCAGCGTGCCTACCTGCATATAGGTCACTCGTCACAGCTGCAAGTGTGAACACATGTCTCATAGTAATATCACGCAATATCACGACATGTGCCGCACAAAATCTCACGCAAATGTCTTGTCTCTGTAGAGAGATCTAGACAAGATTTTAATCTACAGTTGCTAGGTAGAAAATGGTGAGTCCATTTTGTTGTCATGCGAATACAAACCTAACTTTTGTACTAGTTAAATTTATACTAATTTGACAGCTGACTTATACCCTCAAAGATAGTTACGAGATTGAAACAATATTTCTCCCTATTACTCATTGGTCAACAATTTCTCACAGTACAAAGGAATCGTAAAATAAATCCTACAATTAAATTGTATCGCGGTAGTATTTTGTTTCATCGAAAGTCGACATTTTACAGTTGTTCCCAATTGACAGTTTACAAGCAACAGTTTATTGTCATAATTACTTTTCTCAAGAGAACGTTTTTAAAATTACTTTGTCCAAGTTAAGATGGAGTTGGAAAAAAATACACAGGGTTTTTTTTTTTTTTTTTGTGTAACTTGTTCAAAGATAATTGTTTCTCTTCAGAATCCTGAATAACTCGACAAACATTATCTAACGAATAATACAATTTTCCTCATCACGTTTTTCTCTTCTTCACATTCGAGACACCCTGTATAATTTAGTTGTCACTGTCGCAGGTTGTCAGAAGCCTAAAAATGTCTTTAAAACTTTGTGTAATGTCAGAATATACAGGGTGGAAGGGACGCCGACGCTAAAACGGTTGCCACGTATACAGTACATCATTCTGACAGGAATTTTTGATTAGATTTTTTTTTTAGTCAGCTGTTCCATACATTTTGATCGTCTAGGTATTGCAGTTTTGTAGGTAACAGCTGTTTTTTTTTTTAATAATTGACGAAAAATTTCTGTGTATACCTAGTTATTGTAAAATCGTGTTATATACCTACGTTTAAAGAAAATATATTGAATAAAGCACGTATATATGCGATCTGATATCTGAAACAAATTGTTCACTATTTTATTTGGGTAAAGTAGGGTCGGCTGATAGTGATCTTCGATAGTAGTGGTTACTTCACTAAATGAAATAGGTATTTCATTTCAGTAGGCTACTAGAATATATGAAACAGTTTTTGGGGTTTACCTACACGCTGTATAAAAAGAGTAGCATAGATTTGTAAATATTTAGTTTTCGGACATAAATCTGTGTAAAAAAGTAGGTACACAGGTTTTTTTGTAAAAAAAAGTAGTCATTATTTACACAGTATTTTGTATGAAAATTTTATAGCAATACCTAGTAAAATACTGATATAGAAAACGTTAAATTTAAAAATAAAACGAGATTTTAATGATTTCTGAAACCAAACTATGTTTATTTTTTTACTGAAAAAATGACTTAACAGTCTGTTGTTAAGCAACGATTGCTTAGGTAATTTTGTTTTTAAAATTCCTTTGAACGTTTTTATGTCCAAAGTATTTCTATCTCCAGATAAAAACATTATTTTTCACTGTTATGAACAGCATTTTCAGAATTCCTTTCAAAATATCGACTTTAACATTTAACCCTACAAATAGTCCAAATTAACAATTCGCAATACATACCTAACCCTAAAAATATAACGTCGAAAATTTAGCAAAATTTCGTCGAATTCCCCACATTATTTCGGTCATTAAGCCATGATGGCTTGGAATTTTCGCGTCGAAATAATTTAAATTGAATAACAGCCAAACTCTAAATCCCATTCTTTAGTCAATGTGGTCCGTTTTAAGCATTTCAAGTCAAATATTTGAACAAAGTCAAGAGTCCCTTGGAAGTTTATGTTCTTATGCCCCGTTTAGTACGCTAAGCAAGTTGCTAGGGCAAGTTGTAAGGCGAGCATCTGTCATAAGTGGGCCCTCTAGGTTATCATTATAAGCTTGTTAAAAATCTACAAGACAATGAGTGCTTTCGCAAGAGGTTTAGTGATTTTAATGCAGCGTGGGTAGATACTGTTGATCGTTATGATAGGTACCTAATACTGGTTTAGTAGTCTTGCTTGTTCGACAAGTAAGCAGGTCATGGTGTTTTGTTTGAACACTCCTTTATTTAAAAATAAAATCTTTCGTGATTTTTTTAGTAGTCGGTGCGGACTGTAGTTTTTCTTTACCCCCAACGGTAAAAGGCGTGAGGTATTTGGGTGTATGTTATATATGGTCTAACTATTCATACACGAAATATTTTCAGGGAATCAACTAACGGCTATAACAAAGCCATTTCAAGGATTTTTTTTTTTATTTGAGTATATTTTTTTATAAAAAATAAATAATTTAAATTTACTTGACCCACAAAATAAATACTGGCTCCTTATTTTTAAGCATCCATTACGCTAGTTTACTACGTCGTATTTACCTACTGTCATTGTTAGAATATGGGAGTAAAGGTATTATGCAAAAAGTCTTAAAAAAATTTTGAATTGTAATAATTTCGTAAAAAAAAAACTCAGATATTTTTTTTTTCGTTGCTATGGCGACTTTACAACTTACTCTTAAAATATTTCGTGTATGAAAAGATAGAACTTATATATGTCTCTTTTTTACTTTGTATGTCATACATTTTAGCTTATCCTCGTAATTCGCTAACATTATATTTTTAACACGAAAACCCAGCGAATGCAAATGTTTACCTAAAACCTATTATGTAATAAACTTTGTGACACGTTATATCCAAACATTTGCCAAAGGTATTCATAAAGCAGAGTTTCGTCCATAAAAGCACAAAAGTGAATGTTCTGTTCGTATTTGGGTTTAATCTCCTAAACTGCTGAACTAATTTAAATATTTTCGCTTGATTCGAGAGATACAGCTTCCGACACGGAAGCGTAAAATACATACAAATATGTTACTATTAGATTTTTTTTACCAATGTCTCCTGAATTACTAAATACAGCGTGGATTAATGAAAAACGTATAAATTTTACAAAGATACAGTCACTAATTCATTTAAAATTTAAATAGTGTGGTGAAACCCATCGAAAAACCAAATTAGAATCTTGAATCGTATCTCATACAGCTTCATGAGAAATTCAAAATATATAATTTATAATTATAAAATTTTCAACCTTTAATTAACTGAATATAAATTAGTAAGTACTAGCTTTACCACTTAGTACACCTGCTAGAGTAAATTCTCTACATGAAGATGAAACCGCAGCAAAATCCGCTGCAAAGTGTAGAACAACGTGGGCACACAGACAGACACGAAAAGTGGTTTTTATTTATAGAATTTTTAATACTACTATATGCCCGCGGCTTCACTCGCGTGGTGTTCGGTTGTCCCATGGGATCGTACAACCGGGATAAAAAGTCCTAATTGTTTTTTAAATCCAGGTTTATCCGTATGCAAAATTTCATCCTAATCCGTTTAGTAGTTTTTGCGTGAAAGAGTAACAAACATCCATACATACATCCATCCATACTCACAAACTTTCGCATTTATAAAATTAGTATACAAAAATATTAATTTAATTAATATATTTTATTTATACGATAGCATAGATATGTATAGTTACAGTAATTAAACAACTACATTTATGTTAAATATACAAAACATAGTTGTGACCTATGTAGGTAAACTATTTTAAACTGGGTTCAAGCTTTTTCAGACGTTCCTATATTTCTTAGATTTCAAAGAGTCAGAAAAGTAGAGAGGAGAGCGGAGTGGAGTTATTTTGTGTGTACATAAATAAATAAAAAATTAGCTTATATTATAGCTTTTACCAAAAATCGACACACCGCTGAATCTCATCCAAAAACGATTCCCCTGAACTAGAATACCAGTCTAAAGTAACAAGACGTTTCGGGAATTCCGCTAGCACTGTCCTGAGAAACGTTAATCCGGATTACACTTCGATTTCAGCTTCAGTTACTGCCCATTCGCTAATTAGGACGTTAATTGTCTATTTATGTGTGTGTATGTATTTGAGGATGTACATGGGTATGGTGGAAAGTGTCTGTTTTGAGGTTTGGAGATGATTATCTTATGAGCAGTAAGAGACTGCCTAGCCTTTTCTTTACTATTTTTAATTTTTTCTATTCTATTTTGGGTCGGCTTCCAGTCTAACTCATATTCACCTGCATCCGACTGCCTTTCTAATCTCCACAACCTATTTAGTTTTTTTCTAATCTGAAAACATTTTTATTTTGTGTACTCGGCATCAGTAGTGTCTTCGATAGGAGAGGAGACTACTAAACAGTGGTCAAATTCTACTTGAGGATTCAGGATTTCTTAAATTTGGAGGGGTGCAAGAGAGTCCGTCATGAAGATTGTACTGAGCTGATCTTTTAGCACCTTTAAGGGTAAACATTCCGTCATCTACCCCAGTCGGAGCGGAGAATGGAACCGGCGAGAGATGTCGTGCGGTGTTCCACAGGGTTCGGTTCTGGGGCCGGCCTTGTGGAACATCGGTTACGACTGGGTGCTGCGCGCCGACCTCCCTACCGGCGTCAGTGTAGTTTGCTACGCTGACGACACGCTGGTACTGGCGCAAGGGAGGTCGCACGAGGCGGCGGCCGAAAACATGACACGCGGGGTTGCGATAGTTGTGGAGAGGATCCGGCAATTGGGACTCGAGGTGGCATTGCACAAGTCCGAGGCCATGTGTTTTCATGGGCCTCGAAATGCGCCACCGTCGGGATCATTACTGATGGCAGGAGGGGTTCCCATCGGCGTCGGGTCGACGTTGAAATACCTAGGACTCGTCCTCGACAGTCGGTGGAACTTCGTGGAGCACTTCCGACGTTTGGCTCCCAAACTGGAACGGACGGGGGCTGCTTTCAAGCGGCTCTTACCCAACCTGAGGGGTCCAAACGCCTCCTGCCGGAAGCTTTACGCGGGGGTCGTGCGGTCCATGGCCCTTTACGGGGCCCCGGTGTGGGCGCGTTCTTTGAGGCGGCAAGCCGCCCACTACCTGAACGCGCCCCAAAAGGTGATAGCCATAAGGCTAATCCGGGGGTACCGCACGATCTCTGGCGAGGCGGCTAGCCTCCTTGCCGGATTGCCGCCATGGGATCTGGAGGCGATAGTCCTCGCGCGCCTGCATGAATGGCGCGCGGAAGCACTATATAGGGGGGAAACTCCGCTGCCGCGACAAATTACCGCTCAGCGGACAGACCTCCGGCGTGATCTCATGGCGACATGGAGAGAGCGACTGTCGCAACCCCGTGCAGGGCACGCCACCATAGTGGCGATAAGTCCCCTCTTTGAGGAGTGGCTAGAGAGGCGCCACGGCGCCCTCACCTACCGTCTGACGCAGGTCCTCACCGGACACGGTTGTTTCGGGAGGTTCCTGCACCGAATCGGGCGGGAGGAAACGCCCGGGTGTTTCCACTGCGAGGATCGTCCGGAGGACACGGTGGAACACACCGTGGAGGTCTGCCCCGCTTGGGCGGAGCACCGCCGTGTCCTCATAGCGGCGATTGGCGGCGGCAATCTCTCGCGTCCGGCCTTGGTTCAAGCCATGGTCCGGAGCGAGAGAGAATGGGAAGCCGTCACCTCCTTCTGCGAAGCAGTCATGCTAGTGAAGGAGGTGGCAGGACGTGAGAGGGAAAGAACCTCACGTCCCAGCCGCCGCGGGAGACGCCCTGGGCGTCGGGGGTCACGTGGTGGCTTCCGACCACCGTAGGCGCTGGCCTGTGGACGGCGAGTTATGGGCTAGCTCGCCGTCCGGCCGTCTTATGACGACAGGCTGTGTCGACGGCGCGTTCGTGTTCCACGCGCGCCTCAAAGAGATGTCAGCAATCAAGTAGGGGTCCGCATGGGCTGACGCCTGCCAGGGCTGCGGGACTGTTCGAAAGAGATACCGTGGCCCTGGAACACAAAGGGCAGAGAAGGAACATGGATGGGTTTTAGTCAGTACAAGTCTGACACTCCCCTCCGCTCCGCCCAGAGTGGGGGGGGTCATTTGATGATTTCCCATCCGGAAAAAAAAAAAAAAAAAGGGTAAACATTAATCCTTCTACCCTAAATACTTCTGATTCCATGTTCTGAGAATCCTTTTAGTATGAATGTGGATGGCTATAAGAGTAAAGGAAGACCATGGAAATAATGGATGGACTGCGTGACGATGATATGGCAAAAAGGAGGGGCCATACTGCTTCGCAAGATGGAAGAAGACGTGCTGTGCCGACCCCTAATAAATTGGGATAAGGACAGAAGCATGATGAAGATAATGTTTCTAAGAACCTTAATAACGACTGCAGTTGTTAAGAATATTATTTTGTACATACAGTACTAACAACCTTATAAATGCTTTAATAAGAACTAGTAAGATACTGGGTACCTATCTGATAAATGCAATGCGGATTCTCTCATTATAAACCAAGAATGTAATCATGCTAACATAGCCGTGACTAGATAACAGACGCCGCTCCTTTTTTAGATAGTTTGAAGGTTATAGACATAATAGAGGCAGGCAGGCATAGGCATATGAATCAGTTGGTTATATGTTGGATGAGCGTGTTTTGAAACATCCATCTAGTACGATTTTTTCATCTTTGATCAGTAAAAATTAAATTCATCAATTATATTGATGATGTTTGTGTTTTGTTAAATAACCAGCTGTATTTTCTTGTGATTATTATAAGACCTGGTCTCGCGAGCATCCACAGGATTCGAAAAGTCTGGGATCAGTCGAATGTCGATGTGGCGAAGTCCACTGTTGGATAAAAGTGTCCCTCCGCGGAAGGCTTCTATCCAACATCTTCTGGCTTCGTCTTTTTTTCGAATCGATGACTTAGATTTTTTCCGACCAGTAAACGACTTGGACAACTCTGTCGTTTGCCTCATTCAAGTCCTGGAGGGTGCAGTTAGTTGTGCACGACCAGCAGAGAAGATGTGGTTTAGCCTGTGTTGAGACTCCACACTCGCATTGTGTCCGAGATTTCGAGCCATCTTCTGGCTGAACTGACGATGATGAAGTTTTAGTGATGTTTTCCTTCTCTATATGTCATTTTGACATTGATATAAGCCAAGACTCAGCTCACAACTTCACGACCAAACCAGGTCCGCAAAGAGGCCGCGTCGACTAATAAACACACGATAAAATCAGCAATACATTGTACAAGCATACCATTTAAAAGATCGACCACTAATCAAATTAGCATATCTTACAAAATAGTTGCGTCTACACTTTCACTAACAGTGGCGAAATCTTTATAATTACTTAATTATCTGAAGTTGTTAACATTTAAAACAGAAGAACTAGGTCTCGACTGTGTCTTTGTGTTAGAAAGGTTATGTACAGAAGGCCGACCAGTTTAAGGTGTTTGATGAACTGACCTATAACATCATGGATGTATTATGTATGTACTTACGGCTTTACAACTGTGTTATGTATGGAGTAGAAATTAACAACTGTGTTGGGTTTATACAACATTATTTTTAGTATATGCGAAACCTGAAACACGTGTAAAGGATCTATGTACAAAATTTCAAAACTGTATCATGAAAAATAACAAAGTAATAAGCTTATTCTGTTACCTGGTTGTCCACACGAAAACGTGGTCACCACGCGGCGCGTCCGCGTGCGCACCCTTAGCGTCGTCTTGAGCTCATTGATAATAATAATTTGGCAGTTGGTACCTAAATGATTGCGATAGGTACTTAAGTGTCGCTCGGTATCCAACTTGTAGCCTTTTTTTAATATTTTTGGGACAAAATATAACATGGTTTAAAAATGATTGGAATCGATTCAGTTACTTATTCTGAACAAACTATATTCAGGTTTCGTTTATACTAAAAATAATGTTGTATATATTTATATTTTATCATTTATTTCGAGCAACAAGCCTCGTAGTGTTAGTAACAATGTACTTACAAACTATGTTAGTAATACACTTACAAAGACAAAAACAAATAGATTGTGACATCACTTCTGCAAGGTGACAGGTCCAGCTGAAATCTTACAGCAGTGGTTCACAAACTCACAATCTAGCCTACTTGCTATCATAGATAGGATGCTGTTGGCGCTGCTCCGCATCCTACGGACCAAGGATGCGTACCGTTTCGGCAAAACCTTGTAGAAATAATTTATAGACACCAGGGAAGTTTTGATTATGAATGTGGATGGTCACATGAGTTGGAAGACCAACTACACTGTGGATGGACTGTGTCAAAGACGAAACGGCTAGAAAGAGGATGACTGCGGACATGACGGCTAATAGAATAGTATAAAAGAAGAATATAGTGATGAATAAATATATATATATATATATATATGTATACTTCTTGATCTTTATGTTAAGCAGTGCTTGCCTAGGTTGGTCTGAAGATGGGTGACCGCCCTTTACATACCGAGTCTCCGCGCCTCGGAAAGCACGTTAAGCCGTTGGTCCCGGCTGTCATTTGTAGATCTTTAACAGACATTACAGGTAGTCAGTGGCCCAAAAAGTCTGACAACCAGTCTTACCAAGGGGTATCGTATTACCTAGTACTAGTACTAACTGGGTTGTGGAGGTCAGATAGGCAGACGCTCCATGTAAAATACTGGTATTCAGCTGCATCCGGTTAGACTGGAAGCCGACCCAAACATAGTTGGGAAAAGGCTAGGCAGATGATGATGAAGGTGATGACAACTTTAAAAAGGGTGTTGTAATGTGATGCGACAACTTATGATAAGGAAAAAATAGAGAAGTAAAAGTGCAGGCTGTTCTCGTAGCTCAATTGACCAAAAGAAAAGGATACGGATTTTATCAACAGGATTGGCAGCATTTCTACTAATAAAGAAATACTGTCATCGCCAACCTTCTGGTAGAAAGTCATAAATCACGCCCGTTTTTGCCCATGGCAGTAAGCACAAAACGCCACATGCTTACACGTTCATACATCTGGTCATACACGCGCGCCGGTTGCATGTACTACACACCTGACTTTACACATCTGCTTTGCGAAAAAAAAAATGTTAAAGTAAAATCAGAGCGGGCGAGTAACTATACTGTCTCGAATGTAAACACAGCATCCAGGTTAAATAACCAAGTGTCCCGTGATAGAGGGTAGTTCGGGCAAATTTGAACTTTGGCCGGTAATAGCTGAGGACTATCTTTAGCTATTTCCTCTTAAGGAGTTTTCGAGGGGAGGGCCTGATGAAAATTGTTAAGGGGTCTTCTCGGCCATTTCAACGCCAGTGGCGCGGATGTTTTAAGAAATATGCGCACTTATTTTATTTAAGCCGTAGCCTTATAATTACTTTGACTGAATTTAAGTTTGGGTTAGACATTATGGCGGATGGGGAGTCGTTCTTCGGTGAAGGGTTGCTTTGAAAGAAGGTTTGTTTTTGGTTTTTTAGAAGTTGTGCCACGATGAAACTTTATAAACTGCCTATATTTCAGAGTTGCACTAAATTACTTGTTTGCGACAATAAAGACATAACTGGAAAAATAAGAAAGTTTTTTAAGTAAGACTAAAAATACTTTCATTATAATATTGCCAATATTTTTTTGTATAGAAGCCTTATGTCAAAAGATGAAAGATTTATTTTATGCATTTCGTTACGTAATGTAATACTTTTTAACGTTAATTTTATTTTCAACTACAAACAATATCGAAAAATCTGACGTTTTTGAGTTATGTCATTCTTGTCCCAAACGAGCGAAATATGAAAACGTTTTATTTAAGTCAAATTAATGTCAAAATGTAAAAGTGTACTTTGTAAATCTATTTTTAGTTTTGGGCACATTTCTAGTGAAAATTTTACGTCTATTTTCATGTCTTTCTCAAGGAGTGAAAGGTAAGTGTTTTCTGTGTACCTTACTGTTAATAAAATAAAGAATAACATGGATTACTTTAACGAATGGACTTTATTATTCCATTAATAGATTTCTCTACGCTTTGATTATTTATTTTAATAGCAGTAAGTATAAGTAAAAGGTTTTTAAAACAAATGGAAATGTGCTTAACAATTACTCACTTATTTAATTTAAAATTCATAAGATGATACTAAACATAATAGATTAATAATGCTTAGCACCTTTTTACAAAAATATAATTCCTAAATGATAAAATAATTTTTAATCTTTTTACTAAAGAAAATCTAATGGCGCACTTAAGGCCTCAGGAGTACATCTTCAACCCCTCTTTAGCTAAGAAATCCACCTTTAGTTAAGAAATCCTAGATAACATCTCAAACGTATTACAGTGATCCACTTAACCCTATCCTAATATTTACTGAACCCTTCATCAAAAGAAAAAATCTGGGGTTCTTCTTGACTTTCACCCCCATTAGAAGTGTTTTGCTGAAATGTAAACGGGTTGTGATGAAAAAACCCGTAATTGACTCTTGTGTGGGTTGATATTAAGGTATTTGAATTAAATAGTCTATATAAATTTTCGATAGCAAGAAGTTATTTTATATATTTATTTTGTACCCTATCACAATGTTTTCTTATTTAACCCAAAGGTTGACTGGTAGAGAATGCCTTGTGGCATTAAGTCCGCCTATGTACCACTATATTGTACATGAAGTTTAAATAAATAAATAAATAGAACTGTAAAAATCGGGTAAAAATATTTTTTTTTGTACGCAGTAAAGATTATGATAGATTTATTTATACCCTTAAATTTTTTCCTTATAAAGTAAGTATAAATAAATGTACAAAAAAGATACAAAATTTCCACTAGCGAATTTTCTGTTGTTATTCATATCTTGTTCACACTTATTTTGTGTAGCAGTGGCGAAAGTTTCGGACAACTCGATTCCTACCGAATTCCCTTTGAAAAATGGCACAGGCAGTATTCTATAGACAAATAATACAGGATGTAAGGGACAGCCCTCCGCAAACTGACAGAGTGCATTCAGCTCCTTATTTTGAATCATATTCCACCGGATTTTTTCTCAGGAAAATGTCCATTTTTTTTTTGGTTTTTTGGTTACTATTCCTTAATTTCAATATCAAATTAAATTCTCTGTACGCAGCACACCTTGTATGTAAATAGAACGCATAAAATAAAATAAAAAACAACAATGCATGTTGAAATACTCTAACGAACGACGCGTGAAATCAGCTGTTCACTTCCTGCCTAGCTACAGAGTTCATCGAACTCGTCGTCGCGCTTGCCATACGCTACGTTCGTTTTGCCACAGTAACGATACATTGCGTATAAGAAAATAAAACTTATCAAATATATTGGACTCCCATAACGTTCCTCAAATAATTTCTTGTACCGGTCATATTAGTATACTGAATTCACCCCATCAGTCTGCGGAGGGCTGTCCCTTACACCCTGTATAAGATATGTACTCCGGTTTACTTCTTATAAAAATTGACGCTTCGCTACTGGTGTGTAGGATTTAAACAATAACAGCCTTGTCCCTGTTTTTGTGGGGGGTGAAATCTCACCCCTACAAAAACTTACCATGTTAAATTTTAAAGAGTTTGACCGTCTATTCGTTAATGAGAGTGCTCTAGTAGTTTCTTTAGTAAACTGAAACCTATCTAAAAGCGAGAAGATGAAGAAGTCTGTACAAACAACTTCAAGTTTGTTTCTCTTCAACATACACGACATCCGTGTTCGTCAGTTGACTTTTAAAAATTACTTGAGTAAGAACTGTCTTACGATGTGTGTCTTTCATTATAGCTGTAAGAAGAAAATTGTATGAAAAGACTGCCCGCGGCTTCGTCCGCATGGAGTTCGATAATGTCCCACGAGATCATACTACCGGGATAAAAAGTATTCTATGTGTTTATCCATCTTATTAACTATCTGTGTGCCAAATTTCATTCAAATCCGTTCTGTAGTTTTTTTTTGCGTGAAAGAGTAACAAACTTCCATCCGTCCATCCTCATAAACTTTCGCATTTCTAATATATAAAAATATGTGTTGGCAACTCAAGTACTTGCTTATTTGACTTCTTTCGAGACGAAGCAATAATAATGAGAATAACCCTCGATACGCTGCGCCGTGTTGTAAGAGTTATCTAGTCACACGAGGCGGGGCTGATGGCCTAAGGTCTACAGGCTCTGGACATACCCATCTCTTTTAAATATTTTTCTTTACGAAGTATCTGCGTAGGTTGTATTGTACGACATATGTCCCTGTTCAATTTCGTTTTATTTTTAACCTTTTCATCTGTACGAAAAAATACCGATTGAGGTTCAAGTATTCGCCAAACAACAATAGGTACCATTGTACACACATCCAGTCACCCACGTTTACAATCAACAACCCACTCAACCTCTCCACATTTTACAAGGGGTACAAAACAACCCCGTTCAGAATACCCCCGAAATCTACGTCTCAATTACTGGTATATATTGATAACGACTTGTGGCTTTCATCATTAAAGTATTTGATTGATTGACGAACGATGACTAGATTCGCGGAAACAATAAAATCAGCAAATCATTAATGGTTTTCAACCCTCGGCAGTCGAGGGGTTGAAAGTTGGAATAACATTTGGAATCACCCCGCAATGTTTGGTTTGGCCATATGTCGGTATTTTAAATGTTTAAACAATGGTTTTAATCTGGTTTCCGAAACGCGATGTGAATTTATTGTACGTGATTATTTGAGTTTTAATTTGGTGCTGTCACGCTAACGTTAATTGTTAATTGAATAGTTTTGTTGATTAAATTTTTGTAATTTGATTTATTAATTGAGGAATTTTGAGTAACTAGAAGTGTTTTATGAAAGAAGTATTGGGGCAACGCTTTTATTTCAGCGAGGCCCTTTTTGCAGGGAATTGTAAATTGGTTAAGAGCGTTTACGACTTAAGGCATTTCATACATACTTTCAAGTCCTTTTTTTTCGAAATGACTGAACCGATGCTGTAACACTATTTTTTTTAAATGTTCTCTGATAAATTTTTAGACTTATGTATCCTGCCGCGTATGAACTTTCATTAAAATCGGTTCAGTTATTCCGAAAAAAAGGACTTGAAATTTTGTATGAAATGCCGTAAGTCGTAAACGCTCTTGAGTCAGTCAATTAATTAAAACCGTAAAAAAAAAAATCGTAATTCGTAAAACGCCTCACAAATGATTACGAAAATTCAGTACAAATTAAATCCGTTGTTTCAACAACGGCAAAAGGAAACTTCTCGAATTTTAATACAATGAATGAAGCTGAACGAACATGTCATCACGAATGAAGTTTTCATCATTCTCACAGTAGAGTAGCTTTTAAACAAATAATTATTCAATATCATGTTAAATTGATCGGTCGAAATCGTTCCAGAATATATTGGGAATCGACAAAGTTTCCGAATGCGCGGGAATTTAAAAATACTTGGCATAAAGCCGGTCATTCGTTCGTTTCGTTCATTCGTTGCTATGTATCGAGCCTAGGGCTGCCACGAATATTGATAAAAAAAATAACGTTAGAAAGTATATAAAATACTCTTTATTAGGTACACCATACACCTCGTAAAAGATGGCGGGATGAATTGGACAAAACAAACGGCCATTGGTCCACATTACCCCTGGATTAAAACAACTGGATGTCATGGGGAGAGGTATTTGCCCAGCAGTGGGATGACGCAGGCTAACAGTATCAGTATGTACACCATACAGGTTACAATTATATTATTAAAAACAAAGTAGAATTATCGCTAAAAGCGATCTTTTCAACACAATCTTTGGATGGATTTTAGTTATTAATCTGCAATCTGCTTTCTTAGGCAATCTGACGAAATTAGGTAATAAACTATTAAAATACTATTATTGGTGGTCTTGTATAATAATGAGAGGGATGTGCCCATTTTTTTTTTATTTTAGGCATGGCCAAAATTTTAAACAAAAGTTTTGTTTATACAAACCTCAAATGACCAAATATCGCACAAATGACGTTTAACCTTAATTAGGAGTTAAATTATGTTAATAACGTGAAAATGATAAATTAAATCCATCGGTCTCCCATTTATAATTTAATTAGATTCAAAATCAACACTAATAATGTAATCATCAGCAGGCTTGCATGCTGGTTAGTAGGTAGGTGATATCTATTCAATATTAATGTTTTTTCGGTATATAGGGCAAACGAATTTTGACAACATCATAGCATAACGTCGTACCTGCTTTTCCCGAAGGGTTAGGCAGAGGTGTACCTTATAGTCATCATCATTTCGGCAGCTTTGCTGAAATGCCATAGAGTAGGGGATAAGGTCTTTTGCCACCAACTAAGCTCAAGTCCCGATTCAGTGCTACAACTGAGAAATTCCTGATGAAAAAAAACGCAATATTACTTTGCCGGACCTGGGAATCGAACCTAGTACATCATGGTCAGCAGTTACGCTTGCGACTACTAAACCAACGAGGTGATTAATATTAATTTATATACATTTTTTGCACGCAAAAAAAAAACTACCAGAAATTCCATAGAAAATTAATATTAATCTGGTAGCGAAATAAGCGAATTCTCACATAAATACATTTAGGTACAAAACGTGATTTTAATAACAGCAAATGTAATTGAAATACTCAGACGTCTTGACACAATTATACTCGTAGGAATACACGACGAAATCAACGAAAAAAAATGTAAATGGAATTTTAGCGAAATGAACCAAGATTCTAAACGTTTTCACTCCCTTGTTAATGTAAATCAAGACAAATTGTGTATGAACTGTGTTTAATTTACTACAAAAATTAGGACACTTGTTAATCTCATCTTAATTTTAAACCTATGATTGGATCTGGGCAGACGTTTCCGGGTGTCAGCGATCTGGAGGAGTACTTAGACCTTGAGCGTCCTGTTGTTTATTTGGTTAGGTTTTTTAAGTTTTCATTTTTCTATAAGTAGCTTATATGATTTTTAGTGTTCAATTTAATGTAGGTTACTTTTAGTCTGTGTCAACCAGCTTCTGGGCAAAGGCCTCTGTCTCCCCATGACTTCCAAATCCTTCGATCCAGAGCCAATGTGTACCACTGGTCGTTAGTTCTGTCCAGCTCATCCCGCCATCTTCTGCGAGGTCAACCGCGTAGCCTTCTGGCTGTGTCAGTGCTCCATATCGTGGTTATTTTGTCTCACAACTCGTCGGGTATACGGCAGACATGCCCAGTCCCACTTCAGTTTCGCGGCTGTTTGAGCAACGCATAAATATTTCTGTTTTGGAGTGCAGTGTGGTTTAATTTAGGTCACATTTAAAAAAAAACTGCTTTAAAAGCATAAGCATAATCAGCCTATTAATGTTCCCACTGCTGGGACGCAGGCCTCCGCTCTATAATAGGGAAAAGATTAAAAACCATTAACATATTTATCGACAACCAATAAAAATAAATAATAAAAAAACAAAAATCTCTCGCGCGACAACCCTAGCAGCATCGGATCGGGATGAATGAAATGAAATGCAAGGATTGTTTGCTTTCAATCGGATATTAAGGTGGATCCATTGCTTTGTGTAGGTATTCGAATGAAAACTATCCCAGTATCCGAGTATCAGTCCCGTTCGCGTTAGCCCAGCACTATTCCATACAATAATTGTTCGTTTTTAACCTTACAGTTATTGCTTTGCTCCAATTTCTGGTTCAGTTGAACGTGTTGCTTGTGTGGTTGAAGTTGATGGTTTTATTACGGAGATTGGGTAAGGGAAAAAGGCTTAATTGGTCTGGTCTAAGAGATGATGTCATAGTATTGGAATTCCGAGGAATATAGTGGGTTGGTATAAGCAGGAGGTATGGCAAATTCATTTAATGGGTCTAAAAGTACCCTTAACGAAGCCGAAGAGCACCTATTCTTCCCGTTATTGCGATATTTTTTTTTTGTTCTAGACCATATTTGGGAATCTTCTGGTTACGGAACTGGGGGTCAAAGTTTCAACTTTTTCGGTTTTTTTTTTTTTTTAATACAAGTTGTTAATGTTAAATGCCTCCACGACCACCGTACTGTTAGATACATCCATCAACAGAATGTTTTGAGTGTGTTACATTGAGTCCTACCGTAAAACGTGATTTTTCACCCCAAAAATAAAGTCGTTTCGCAACAATAATTTTTGCGAAGAGTTACTTAGTTTGATGTACAGAATACTTGATTTACGGCTACGTGAAGGTTCCGTTTACACCTTGTGTAGTTATTTAGTTACTCTTATTACGAGTTTTTTTTTTTTAAATAAATTCTAACAAATCTTAATGTAATTGCCAGGAAAACTAAGCGTATATCATATCCATAAAGACCATAATAATATTGTGATCACTATAAAAAACAGCCCATTGCATAATCAGCCTATAATGTACCCACTGCTGGGACACACAGCCTCCTCTCTATGAGAGGGAATGGGCTATAATAATCCACCACGCGGGCCCAGTGCGGGTTGGTAGATGTCACATGTCTTCGAATTTTTGGTTCTAGCACATGCCGGTTTCCTCACGATATTTTCCTTCACCGTTTTCGAGAGCAGTGGTGATGAAATAAATTACACTGATTACACAACGTAATGCGCCTGCGTGGGTTCGAACCCAAGACTTACCTCTGGGCCACCGCTGGTCTCTTGCCCATTGAAAATTACCAAATTATCATAGCCTATCTCTCTATCTCTTCTGCCTAGCGAAGTCTGGCTGATTCCAAAGACGTTTGCCTCGCAACTTCTCCACAAATCCTGACCAATGATGAGACCACAAAGATAATGGAACTGTACTCTTCGGGATCCATGGTGTAATAGTATACTCGTAGTACATTTATTGCCCGGTTGTTAACCCATTACCAATTCTGATGGATTAATTGCTCGGAATTTTAACTTCCTGTTTTTATAGCTTGCCCCAGTTTTGAGCAATGCCGAGTGTGTTAAGATTTGTGGAGACACTGCCGTCTTTTTTTTATGAATGTACTAGTTTATCCCACCGTTTCGCCCGCGTGGTGTTCGGTAAGTGTCCCACGGGATTATATCGAGACAAAAAGTATCCTGTGCGTTAATCCAGGTTATAAACTATCTGTGTGCTAAATTTCATTTAAGTCCGTTCAGTAGTTTTTGCGTGAAAGCGTAACAAACATCCATCCATCCTCACAAACTTCCGCATTTATTATATTAAGTAGGATAGTAAGAAGCAGTGGCGAAGGTGCCATACAACTCGATTCCTACCGGATTCCCTTTGAAAAATGGCACAGTCAGTATTCTGTAGACAAATAACATAATCACATTAAAGATAATTATGTACTCCGGGTTACCTGTTATAAAAGTTGACCCTTCGCTACTGGTATGAAGTCCATAATGGTGATGTTTCCTAGTTTTTGATCTGCTAGAGGACAAAGGGTGATTTCAGATCATTAGGTAACGTCCATCACAGGTTGCTTTTCGTGGTTTGGTGGAACTTATGAATTATTATTAAAATCCTCCTTTACAAACAAAGACGGCACGTTTTCAGTCTTATCGAATTTTACGCAGCTATTGTACTTCATAATTCAATTACTGAACGAAATCAACATTTTCTGATGACCCGATATTTTGTACAAGAAAGGTCACCCATCGATCTCCCAACCTCAGCAAGCGCTGCATAACCTCACACATCATCAATCCATACCGGTTCTATTAGGTCACTCATATATTTGTTTAAACCTTATGTACATCAACATCATCTGCCTAGCCTTTTCCCAACTATGTTGGGGTCGGCTTCCAGTCTAACCGGATGCAGCTGAATACCAGTATTTTACAAGGAGCGACTGCCTGCCTGACCTCCACAACCCAGTTAGTACTGGGTAATACGATACCCCTTGGTAAGACTGGTTGTCAGACTTTTTGGGCCACTGACTACCTAACGACTGTCAAAGATCTACAAATGACACCCGGGACCAACGGCTTAACGTGCTTTCCGAGGCACGGAGGAAACTCGGTATATAATGGGTGGTCACCCATCCACAGACCAACCAAACGACGACTATAAATTTATATCAATATATATATGTGTGTTGCGGGACTGTTCGAAAGAGATACCGTGGCCCTGGAACACAAAGGGCAAAGAAGGAACATGGATGGGTTTTAGTCAGTACAAGTCTGACACTCCCTTCCGCTCCGCCCAGAGTGGGGGGGTCATTTGATGATTTCCCATCCGGAAAAAAAAAATAAAAAAAAATAAAAAAAATGGGTGGTCACCCATCCACAGACCAACCTAGGCAAGCACGGCTTAACCTAAAGATCGATCCGAGCGGCTGTTATTATTTAGCCACGAGCTCCTCCTAGACCCCCCTAAACCTCATGTACAGTAGTGGTAAATAGACAGACTTATTGCTCATTCGTCCTATATACTTAGGTTATATGCTAATGTTGCCCATTGAGTATCCACTTCACTAATAATGACATCATTCTTCGGTTGCCTATCCCACGATCAACAATCAAATGACCTATAGGTATTTGTTGGTAAAGTCTATTTAGTTCCATGTTTCTATTTTCTCTTATACGAATATCAACTTTATATTTATTTATTTATTTATTTATTTAAACTTCATGTACAATAGTGATACATAGGCGTACTTAATGCCACAAGGCATTCTCTACCAGTCACCTTATCCTTACAGTTTATCCTAGTTAGAATAGAGCATGTTGGAATTAAAAATGTGGTTGTGAATTAATTGATTAAATTAGCAACGGGATTTCATTGGAGTGCTCATTCAAAATGAAACCGAATAGAAAAAAATAAAAAGTAAACAAGGAGACCACCATACAGACCAACAAATGGCCAGTAATATTTAAATGTTCAATTTTGAGAGGTTTTCAGAATAGCCAAAAAGGTCATATGAAAATTGAAGTTGTTGCGCAAACTGAACTTTATGTTAAGATATTAAAGTTAGTTTTACAAAAACACTTAGTTGTTTACATGTTCGGAAACTAAATTGCGAACACATGATAGGTATTAGCACGGGTGTTTGTGTAGGCCGATTACAAGGAAATAGGAATACTAGTGTGATTCGCATGTAAAATGGATTTATCGGTGGCTAGATCTTTTGTTGATTTAGATAAAAAAAGGACTCACGAATATTTGTAGGTATTTAGGTGTTTCTTGGGCCATGTCTTTTTATTTAGAAGTGTGTTGTGGATTTATCTACACATCTACCTATACAAATAAATAAAATTGAAGTGTCTGTTTGTAATTTCAAAATAACAGCTAATTACTGAATGCATAATATGAAATCATATTCGGTACCTAATTTAAAAAAAAAAATCTTTTTTTTACATTTTTGTCCGTCCGTTTGTTCCGGCAAATCTGCGAAACGGCTGGACCGATATTGACGGAACTTTTCTTAGCAGATAGCTAATGTTGTAAGGAGTAATACTCAAGGAACAGTCTATCAATCAATCAATCAATCAATCAATCAATAGTCTTTATTTGTAAACATAGGTTATAAGTGTGCAAGATGTTACAATAATTGTTATACATTATATAGTTTCTCTATGTTTTGCCATTTGGCGTACAAATATACATTTAAAGGAGGCTTTTGCCAGTTGGGTAAATTAATCTATAGGTGGTACTAGTATTATAAAGAGGTAAAAGTTTAATTCATAATATCAATATCAATTTTAATATAATGCATTAGGTAATGTCAGGTAATGTCAATCTTTAATTAAATAAGATAATGTCAATATTAAATGGTTATGATGTCAATAAGTTACTGCTAAGAAAAAAATCTAAAATTGATATTGTCCACAGAAATGTGAGAGTTGTCATGCTTTTACAGTCATGTTACGAGCATACAAATATTTTATGTCAAAGAGATGTCATCAAAGTAGTCGCTGAGAGAGTAGTAACATTTCTGTATTAAAATAGTACACAATTTACGCTTGAAATTGACTAAATTTAGATTTTTCATTGAGCAAGGTAACCTATTAAATATCCTTTGGGCCATACAAAAAAAGCTTTTCCTCATTAAATTAATACTTTTCTTTTAGAATAAAAATTATTAATTTCTAGTGTTAATACACTAGAAACGATATATTTACCATGTTTACTGATTTCTTTGAGTTCCCGATATTTCGGCGCTGTTGCAAGCACCATGATCACGGATAAACTGAAGTTATTGCGGGTGGGTGTTTATGAGCAGACAAAAATCCGAAATATCGGGAACTCAAAGAAATCAGTAAACATGGTAAATATCCCGTTTTTAGTGTTAATGTCATGTAATATTTTATAATAATTTCACGTGAACGAAGGTCGCGTGCAATAGCTAGTAAATAATGTATATTTTTTCTGATTGACAAAGTAGGAAAAAAAAACCATTGAACGTTGTTGAATGCCAGAATTAAAGGCATAATTGTGGGTGTGGAACACAAACCCCGCAGGTTAGATTTCAGTACAAAAAATAATACTTTCAAAATTCAAATAGCTATATATTAAGTTTTTGATAAAAAACAACTTTTAACAAAACCATGTCAAAATGCCAAAAACATGGATATTGTACATAGACCTACTTAATTCTTACTTAGTCATATAATATTACGGAGACAGAAGTTCTAAAGTAATCTAAACATTCTAAGTTAAAGCTATGTGTAAGCTATATGTTATTTTTTTATTAAATTGAATGTTTGTTTTTTTTTTTTGACTAGGCTAATTGTGTTTTTATTTTTTCATGTTTTATTTTTTATTTCAACTAAGTTCTTGATATTACTTATTTTATTTTTGACATTTTAACTATATTATTGATTGTAACTTTTATTGATTATTATTGTTGTATTAATCCTGTATTCGACACAAATGTATTTTTGTTCAGAATAAATAAATAATAAATAAATATCACTGCCTGTTCTTAACTTTTTAACAGAATCCAGTACAAGTAGAGTTACCATTTGTACTTGAGAAAGTCCTAATAAAGAGCGGGACGTTTTAAATTGGCGGGATATTTTTCTTTTCGATCTTTCGCAAAAAAAAAAAAAAACAGAAATTATAAAAGTGTTTTTATTCTATTCTAGCTTTTTCCCGTGGCTCTGCTCGTGTTCTGTCGTGGTATAACTATAATGCCGTTAACTGAGACTCACAAAGTTACTTAATGTTATTTTTGCTTATTTCAACGTGAGAAATATGTACTTAACGGCATTTTTTAAATTATTATTTCCAAAACTATTCAAGATATTGAAAATTCGCAAACACAGATCAATAGATTTTTTTTTTCTCATTAATATAGCATCAAAAGTTGAAAATCGACCAGATGTTGGATAACGGCATTTTAGTTATACCACGGCAGTGTTATGGTCGAAAATTATTCTTGGTTTTAAATACAGTGTGGCAGGGACACCGACCCACGACCGGTTACTACGTATTCAGTACATCTCTCTGAACCCCACATAAAACTATCAGCGGTAATTTAAAAAAAAAAAACAGTATTTCCTACAAAAGTGCAATACCTACACGTCAAAATGTATGGAACAGCTGTTTTTTTTTTTAAACCCGTGTAGCGTATGACTCATGGGGACAATGTAGCTTCCCCTTAATGAAATAATTTTTGAAATTGGATCATAATTCCGAAGATTACCCTCTACATCCAAAAATTCAAACTTACAAACATACAGATATACAAACTTACCACTTTATAATATTAGTATAGAAAAAAAAACCCTTAACTCGAAATGTCTATAGATAGTAATGACAAGACTGGATTAAGTCCTAAAGGGTGACCAAAAAGTGGCATATGTCCAGAAAAAAAACAAAAGCATGGTAAACCTAAGTAAGTACGAGGGAGAACTTTTAATATTTACACTGATACGTTTTTGAACAATCTAAATCTTAGGAAAGAATGTTTTTAATGTTAGACTTCATCTTAAGGCTAAAATCTTTTAAAGACTAGCTTTCTTCGGAGCTAGACCCTTCAACATGATTCTTTAAGATTCTCTTTAGTTTTAATAATTATGGTAAACACTAATGGCGTTGAAATGCTTGAGCTAATTTTTTAACTTACTTTTTTTTTAAAGTGGTTTAATAAATATCCCGTAAAAATAATAACAGCCGCTCGGGTCGATCTTTAGGTTAAGCTGTGCTTACCTAGGTTGGTCTGTGGATGGGTGAACGCGCATTACATACCGAGTTTCCTCCGTGGCTCGGAAAACACGTTAAGCTGTTGGTCCCGGCTGTCATCTGTAGATCTTTGACAGTCGTTACAGGTAGTTAGTGGCCCAAAAAGTCTGACATGATGAGATATGATAAAAAAGACTGATACACCAGCGCCGCATGATTTATTCATGTTGTTTCCCTAACAGTCTTCGACACCTGAAAGACTGACTTTCGACGCGACGTAACAAAATAAAAAAACACACCCATTTCTTTTGACAAATCGCGCAATATCACAAAATTTACAGACGCCAATAAAACAACCAATTTTATGCATCTTTCTTACAAAATTTATGGAGCTACCGCAGACAATACATCTACTTTCAATTCTCCAAGATGGGGTGCGATTTTTTAGTCGCACGACAAAGCTCCTTTGTGGTTAAACCTTAAATCGTGTCGCCTGGGTAAACACGATAACCGATCCTCGTAGTTAATGAAAAGTGGTGGATGGTGGAGTATATAAATAAAGGCTCTTTGAACTTTAGGTAGGTACTACCTTTTAGTTATGGGCCGACGTGAATTTAAAGTGGGTTCCAAGAGGTTTTTGCTAGATACTGAGTAGTTAATTACGTTTTTATTTCCTTTATTATTTACATTTTTAAATATTTTTAATAACAAAAATTATATAAAAAACATTTATCAACATCATCTGCCTAGCCTTTTTCCAACTATGTTGGGGTCGGCTTCCAGTCTAACCGGATGCAGCTGAATACCAGTATTTTACATGGAACGACTGCCTATCTGACCTCCACAACCCAGTTAGTACTGGGTAATACGATACCCCTTGGTAAGACCGGTTGTCAGACTATTTGGGCCACTGACTACCTAACGACTGTCAAAGATCTACAAAAGACCCCCGGGGACAACGGCTTAACGTGCTTTCCGAGGCACGGAGGAAACTCGGTATGTAATGGGTGGTCAGCGATCCACAGACATATAAAAATGATTTAAAAATATAAATTGTAGCCCGCCGGTATCAGGAACAGGGGTCAGGGCTCCAGAGAGAGGAACCTCCTAACAATACGCGCCGTGTCCAGGAGTACCGCATTCTGAATCAAGCCCTTGATCCAGCTGCCTAACGAGAGCCTCCTGAGGTATTGGTCGAGGCTCTTGGCAATTAAGCCATTGGCCGAAACGACTATCGGCACAATGACTGCTGTACTCACGTCCCACATGTCGACAACCTCGCGAGCCATATCGAGATATTATATGAAAACTGCATTAAAATCCGTTGCATAGTTTAAAAGATGCGCGACCTTTGCGTAGTAAAACAGCGGGAGCGACTTTGGTCTATACTATGTGAAGACTATAAAACTCCTTCTCAAAGTTATCACAATTTCCCAAGATTTATAGAAGATTATTCAAAGTATTACTGGCCACTTATCCTAGGTTTTCGCCAGTTTGGACCTAACTATTAATCATGGCTAGTTTTCAGACTGGCGTAATGGTCTGGATTTACATCTGCACCTGTTTCATACTGGCGATTTTTAACCGACTTCGTATAAAAATTTGGTATGGTTTAAGAGAGCTACGACTTACGGCATTTTATTACACACATAGTTCTAAAAAG
Organism: Noctua janthina; assembly: GCA_963576755.1. Taxonomy (NCBI): domain Eukaryota; kingdom Metazoa; phylum Arthropoda; class Insecta; order Lepidoptera; family Noctuidae; genus Noctua; species Noctua janthina. The sequence goes on along the minus strand of OY755075.1, from coordinate 8,957,182 downwards.
TTATCAGAGAACATTTTCTAAAAATAATGTTACAGCTAACCGATTTTAGATTGTCCATAGAAACAGACATTTCCAATTATCTTTTTTTTTTTAAAAAGACTTTTCGAAAAGTTCTCTGACAACTTTATAGACGTATGTATCATGTTTATGCGTATGAAGTTACATTAAAATCGGTTCAGTCGTTTCGAAAAAAAATTACTTGAAAGTTTGTATGAAAGGACGTAAGTCGTTAACGCTCTTAAGATAAATTGGGTACTTATTGTTGCTCTCCGGTACAAAACCACAGTATTTTTACAATTTTAATGTTTTATTCTGAAGTGCAGTATTTAATAAAAAAAAATGACAACTAATTTAGTCTAAACAAATCTTCGTCTATAAAATGTAATGCAACCCATAAAATATAAAACAAAAAAAAAACTGTAAAATATACCACTACAAAACTGTTAAATATTCTTTAATAATATCCGACTCAGAAAATACTTAACCCTTCATTGCGCGGTTACTTGTCAGACAGTATTAAAAACACGCACGGTACGATGTTTCCCACAAAATTATCGCTCATTACCGTCAAAATAAAATATAAAAAAAAAAATATTACCATTACAATGTCTTGAAGACAGGACTAGCCTCCATATGTCGGGTTTTATTCATTGTTTTGTTTTATTAAACAATGTAAAAACATTACATGTGTACGTAATACATCACATTACGTGTGTGGTTATGTTTAAATTACAATAATCTCGCCTCTGAAATACATTTTTGTATAAAAGGTGTTTTCTCTGCTGTTGTTATCGTGTTTTTCTTGTTGTTTTTCGCGATATTACTTACTATTCGATTTCGGAATGACATAGGGTCAAAATAAACACAAACAAATACGGTCTAAAAAGTTTGATTTGCTTTTTTTTTCTTAGAAATCTCGTTAGACCTTAGTTCTTAAGTCTGTTCCCAGTAGTCCAAAAAAAAAATTGTGCCAGGCAGGTACTATTAAGCTTTCAAGGAATCTAGCGACTTCGGAAAACTAATTTCATAAATATTTGATTGTAATTGAGTTCAGCACACAATCAAAAATCACATCTGCAACAAAAAGAATCGAAGATGTGACCTCTATTAACCAGCACTGGGGCTGCATGGTATATTATGGACGACTCTCTCTTACAAAGAGCAGGCCTGTGTATAGTGTGAACGTTTATAAGCTGATTTTGCTACGCTTATGCTGTACTTATCTCTAGGCTCCTTGCATGTATTCCCAAAATGGTAGGCAAAGGTTAACCCCTAATGTTACCCAGTTATGTTATGTCCTATATCCACGTGATAAAGCCCAGTATTCAACCACAATTCTCTAAGAAAAACCTTGCCCTATATTCCACGAGATCATGGCCGGAGTTCTCATAATCAGATACGTTTCCCCGTTCTGTTATCATAAAACAAAAGGCCACCATAACAAAGAAGTCCCATGACACGCAAAACATAATTTTCTCCAAAAGAAAAATTGTTTTAGAGGAAATCAGAGAAAAATGTCGTATCTGAGCATCGTTTCCGCATTCCGCTGTCAAACTCACTTTTCCGCTTTGCAAGTCGCCTTTGAAAATAAATCGCGTTGCAAATTCTCTTACGGGTACAAAGTCTTACCTTTTTGAGCCGGATTGCGTGCGTAATTATAGATTTTACGCACGCATTTTGTTACGTTACGCTAAGCATTTTTATATTTTCTTAGTTTATGAGTCTTGAGAGACTTTATACTTGTGGTTCTTTTTAAACAGTTCGATGAAGACATGAGAGTTGTACGGGTGTATCTTTGTTTTATCTCCAGATTATCATGATTTTTACTTCGTTAATACAGTGGGAAATATTTTTACATAAACAAATCATCAAACTTCATGAAAAATTAAAAAACGAATGCAACAGCCCAGTTTTTACTAAGGTACTACAAGTGATTCAAAAACGCAACTACAGCTAAATAATTTCTCAAAAACTGACGCCATTGCTCCCAGCAACAAAACTCCGCTAATGTTTTTTTAATCTCAAAGATGGCGTGGGCGCAGGTGCAACTGAACTCGACCCGCCAGATGCCGCGTCGCGTGTATAATCGAACACGCCATGTTGGACGCAAATTGCGCCTGCGATTTTAGGGTTAACATAGTTTTTTAATACATTCTTTGATGGTCAAGTAATTTGTGGTGGGCTTTGTTGAATTTTTTTAAGTGATATTGAAGTTTTTTGCAAAGAAACAGCAGAAATAAGTTTTCCAGTCTTTTGGTTGTGTAATTTTGAATAATTAAGTTAAAAAGCAATCAAGCTGACTTCCTATCCGAAATGACTTATAAATAAAATAAAAAAAAACATAATAAGCCAAGTGTAGCCACTGTAAATATGAAAATACGCACCGTCATTGAAAACCTTCGTTCAATCAGAATTAAATTATGATTAAACCCGTTTTTGCCCAGTTCAAGATCATAATGCGTAAGTCCATTGCAAACCCTACGAATGCCATCCAATTTACGCAGAATTTTATTTATATTTTATTTCTTTCAAGACACTACGTTCGTTCTTCGTTCACATAATTATATTACTGCAGTGACAGCAAAAGAAACCCATTTACGGTTATCATTCACTCAATAAAATAAAAACACAGTTTTATCTAGCAATTGGCGACGCTAGTCAAAATATATTTTTTACTCAACTGTTTACCCGATTTTCTCCTTTGAAATAAAATATGTCATCGGCAAAGACAAAATACCTAAAAGTAGCGTGAGCAAATAGTTTTAAGGGTCCCGCAATCTAGTGACATATGTTGGACGTAAATTCTTAAGGGTGTTTACGCACGATTGCTTGCTACATTGAATAATAACAGCACTAACCTTTTTCAACGGTTTTTTTGTTTTATATTGATTTTTTTTTCGATCATGTTTTTTCTTGATTGTTTAAGCGGTAGTGAAAGTTACTATATACAGGTATTTTTAGCCAAAGAAACAATTATGGGCTATAATCCACCACGCGGGCCCAGTGCGGGTTGGTAGATGTCACATGTCTTCGAATTTGTCTCTCATAGAGAGGAGGCCTGCGTCCCAGCAGTGGGAACATTAATAGGCTGATTATGTTTATGCTTATTCTAAACAATTATGATGCTACCTAATACCTACAATACCATAAAAAAATGCAACCTTCAGCAGGTCACGGTTAAAAGCGGTCATTCTGTCCTCATCTCTAAATAGATATAAACCGAACGAAATCTTTAATACATTGATAGTTTTTTACTATGCATAAACCTAGATTAACTGACCCACTTTGCTTTAAAATGCTACAGTTTTTATCCGTTCCGATGACATTGTTGCGTTTTTTTATTGGCTGGTATAAAATAATTATTCTATAACTTTAATTCAATTTTGTGTTGGTCGTAAAAATGTTTTTGCGTCAGCTTTTTAGGGTTGACTATTATTCTCTTTGTTTGGCGTATGATTAAATTATTTTTGTTATTATTTAATAAAATTGGTTATAAGTTATTAGATTTTCAAACTTTGAATTAATTTTTAATTATTAAAATTGCGACTACAGTTTTGCTAAATAACTTATAATGTTTATTAAGCCGTTGGTCCCGGGTGTCATTTGTAGATCTTTGACAGTCGATAGGTAGTCAGTGGCCCAAAAAGTCCGACAACCAGTCTTTCCAAGGGGTATCGTATTACCCAGTACTAACTGGGTTGTGGAGGTCAGATAGGCAGTCGCTCCATGTAAAATACTGGTATTCAGCTGCATCCGGTTAGACTGGAAGCCGACCCCAACATAGTTGGGATAAGGCTAGGCAGATGATGATGTTTATTAACGTTATTCAAAACTTAAATAGGTCCTTAGCGTTCCATAAACTCATAGAATAGGTACTTAAATTACAGCTAATTTCTTCTCAGAAATCCTTTTAGATAAATTTATTTCACCGTCTAAGGAGCCAATCGATTCCTTAGCCGATAAAAAATAAATACAACACCTTTTTTATGTCAAAATTCCGAGTTTTTAAGCGGATTAGCATCGAACCCCTTAGAAGCGACAAGCGCCCCCTATCACATGGGGCTTAATACCCTTATCGACAACATGCAAGGATAAAAATAAACCTAAATTGACGAAAATAAGGACAACGGGCGTAACGGTTCTGTTATTCTCTCCATCAATCAGGTTATTAGGGCCAAGTTGTAGAAGCAACAGTGCTATGACATCAAAAGCGTTCCTTAAAGCTGCAGTTCCTCCAGAGATGAACGAGGATGTGTAGCGAGGGAGGTGTCTAAAACTAACCAATAATATTGCTTCTTTTTCACAGCTTGAGGTATTCTAGCTAGATTATTATCTCCTTTAGTTATTTTCTCACACACTAATTACATTTTTAAATATTTCTTAACAAAAATCATATCAAAAAAACATTTAAAAATATAAAAAGTAGTGGTCCGCCGGTATCAGGAGCAGGGTTCAACTAACTAGATTATTATTATTATTTAGATTGGTTAGTTCTTCACACACCCCTTGCTACGCAACCTCGCTCATCTCTGGTGGAAACGCAGCCTAAAAGAACGCTTTGATGTCATTGCACTGTTGGTACTACAACCTGGTCCTAATAACCTGATTGATGGATAGGATAGAGCTGATGGACGCTACTGAAAGTGCCAAACTTGTCGCCAAATTTTGGGCTGACTCAATTTAGATTGTCTTCGACGCGCTAAGAAGAAGATGGTATAAAATCCAGAAAGGACTAAACTATTAAATTCAAAACCACTTCTAAATTCAGCAACCATTAAAATTAAGTTAAAATGTAGAAAACACCCACATCCACATACGAGTGCTTACGACGATTTTTTTCAAAAAAAAATATTCAAATGAAATGTTAATAAAAAATTCACATAGGCACGGGTGTCAGCGCTGTGCGTAAAGCGTACATTTGCGTAATCTGTGCTTGACGCTGATTGGTTGAACTGATATGGATTGTAAAATGCCTAGATTTATTAAATGTTTTGTGTTAAAAAGAAGTAGTGTACATTTATGTAACTCATACATACATAACACAACATAACATCACGCCTGTAATCCCCGAAGGGTTAGGCAGAGGTGTACCTAATAATACACCCACATTTCGCCAGTTATGTTTGAGTCCCATGTAATAAGCGGGCGAGCCTATAGCCATCAACAAATCCAGACTCCAACATATTAGGAACTACTGAGAAATGTCTCTTCGAATCGAACCCAGGACCTCTTGCTCAGCAGTCGCGCTTGCTATTTATAGTTGGTTAAAAATAGCTAGATTTTTTAATGGTTTGTTAAAAATAAGTAGGCAAGTAACATTATCTGGGTGTAATTATTTATCGTACGCTGTAAAGTGTTAAGTTCATTTTTATCAGAATTTAAATTACTATAATTAATTGGCAGACGGCCCGGTCAGTTCCAGTTACAGGGTTAATATTAATCATTTACTCTTATAAAGGGTGTAAATAGACCCTTAACATAAACGAAAGGCACTTGTTCTCCCCGTCACTGCGATATTTTTTTTGTTCTAGACCATACCTGGGAACCTTCTAGTTACGAAGATATTAGGGGTCAAAGTTCTAACTTTTTCACAAGTTTTTTTTTTTTAAATACATGTTTTTAATGTAAGATTTTTACTTTACACACCTCCACGACCCTCGTACTATTCAACCCATTCATCAGCACAATGCTATGATTGCTTTCCATCGAATCCTACCGTAAAACGTGATTTTTCACCCCAAAAAAAAGTCGATTCCCAGCAATAATTTTTGCCTAAAGTTACTTAGTTTGATGTACAGAATGCTTGGTTGACGGATATGTGAAGGGTGTGTTTACACCCGGTATGTCTGTCTGTTACCTTTTCACATTTAAATCACTGAACTGATAGTAAGGAAATTCAGACAGTGACACGTGGACCTGGAGAAAGACATAGGACACCAGCACGTGTAGCATGACCACCGTAGAAACGTGTTTTGTCCACGGAAGGCTCGACAAAATGACAGATCAACAAAAGAAAGCTGTCAATTTGTCGATTCTTCCGTCGACAAAACCTGTTTCTACGGTGGTCATGCTACGCGTGCTAGCAAGCTAGATCGCAGACAAAATCGCTGGAAACTGCTAGTCAATGTAAAACGTGAATGAACAATCACGCCTATTATCCCCGAAGGGTTAGGTAGAGATGAGGCCTAATACTATACCCACGTAACACGTATTTTTTAAAGTTACTAAAAATAAACCGCACCCTATATTTTTAACCCCATTTCCGCCCTTATTTCAACAACAGTTTACATAACTAATAACCACATTTGACAGGTAAACTATTAGTTAAAAACAACATTATTAACAACCGTTACATTAATCTTCGTTTACATAAATAAACTGGTGTTTATTATGATTTACGGTTCACGCGAAAAAAAATAGATTATTACGGTTATTTTTTAAGTAAACAGGGATTTGAGTGAAATGTTGGATTTAACTTGAGGTAAATCGTCCCTTAGCTTAGGAAAATATAAAGGTATTCTTACAAAATATCTATAACACGAGGTAGGCTAGACTACAACATATTTTCTAGGTTTTTGCTCAGCTGTTTGCGTTGTCATCTTTAACCTTTTGAACGCCATTGTCACATATACGTGACATGCAAGCGTGTTTGAAATGTCTGTACCGATTTTAATGAAACTTCGTACGCATTAAGCATGATACATAAGTCTAAAGATTTGACAGAGAACTTTTCGAAATGTCTTTTTAAAAAAAAAGATAATTGGAAATTTCTGTTTCCATGGAAAATCTAAAATCGGTCTAATTTAGCTGTAACACTATTTTTCGAAAAGTTCTCTGTCAAATCTTTAGACTTATGTATCCTGCTTATGTGTGCGAAGTTTCATTAAAATCGGTTCAGTCATTTCGAAACAAAATCTCTTGAAAGTTTGGATGAAATGCCGTAAGACGTTAACGATCTTAAACGACGGTGGCTTTACCAACGAATCTATACCCATCGTATTCAGTCAGTCCGCGTGCTCGCTACAAAATCAGATTCGAGTCCCCTCCACCAAACATGAACTTTGTTATGTCCCCTCCATTAGAGCCATGTCCATCAATAAACAACGTAACCGAACAATGACGTCCAGGTCCTAAAAGCAACACAGATTGGCTACATTTAGGATACAAGCCAATGTAACACAGAATATGGCGACGTACAGAGGCGGCAGTACTTATAAAATACCTGGTGGCAAAATTGCGTTGTGAGCTGTACTTCTGTTGTAGGAGTCCGCTAGGGCCGATGCCTGCCAGGGCTGCGGGACTGTTCGAAATAGATACCGCGGCCCTGGAACAAAAAAAGCACTACTTCTGTGTCAGACAACCATCAAAGCTGTCAATTTCTGTACAGCATGGTAACCTAGAACTCACAAGAAAAATAAGTAGGGCAATTTTCTGGACCAGTTCGGAATTTTAGAACAGCGTCCGTCCGGAATGCGGGGGATTTTGTGTCACTGTGTAAGTAAACGGTAAAAAAAATCAAATGTCTTTTATTAAATTTGGTTAAAAATCAGAGTTTTTTGAACGTCAAAATGACACAAGTCAGTTCCCCAAAACGCCTGCCCTTCACCACCTCTTAGTGTTTTAGCTGAAGAGTGGAAAGCGGACTTGGACAGATAATGTTTTATGTTAGTACAAGTCCGGTCTCCGCAGCCAATCCGGAGTCCGTTCCAGTAATTTTGTATTTTTTGTTGTTGTTTAGTCTTGTCTTTCCCACAGCTGGGCATAGGCCTCCTCCATTCTTTTTAACACTCGCGGTGTTTTTCCTTCTCTGGCCAATCTTTAGTTTATAAATATGGAAAGTGTTGACAACGACCCGTTTAGCAATGGCCGCCGAGGCGCCTCCTTACTCTGTGCAAGGTGTCCTGGTAAACGGGCCCGTCGGTGTACACCCTAAGGCGATTCTGCTGAACGTCATCCCATTGTGGACAACACAAAACACTATCTAATTATAAATATTGATTAATTGATTTGGGTACATCCCGTTTAGTAACTTTCCGTTTCGACAACTAAACAAAAGACGTACAAAACAAGTGTAAGAAAGTCCCTTTCGTAAATATTTTAATCTTCATACATTGATTCCCGTTTCGTCAACCATAAATTTCAACTATTTTGGTACAGTCAGCTCCCAAAGTAACAAGGAAACCTCTTCTTGATGTACGCACGACGGCCAATCAAGCTATACAAAACCAGTTTATGCGGATCTCTCAATGTACGAGAAACCTATACAAAGCGAAGCCAAATTATACTGGAAATGCATAGCTTGATGTGCCGCCGTGTGTACACGAAACAGAAGTGTGCGATTATTTTGACTGTTATTGTTTTAAAGTTCAAACAATAATAATAACTGGCACCTAGCCAGTTATTATTATTGTGTTTAAAAATTTGATTTGAGATTCAACTCATCATTCTCTTGCCCTTATCCCGATTCATTTGGGTCGGCGCAGCATGTCTTCTTCTTCAATACATCTCTATTACTCGTCATCTCATCAGACACCTCCTTTCTTGCGATAACACAGGCCATCCATCGTTTGATTTGAGAATCACCGGTGGATTAAAAAAAAATTGACCATTCAACTATTTAATCAATAAAAAAAAAACAATTCTATTAGTTTAACTAGACATGTATTTGAGAGTCACTTTGGAGCCTGCCGGGGCTGCGGGACTGTTCGAAAGAGATACCGTGGCCCTGGAACACAAAGGGCAAAGAAGGAACATGGATGGGTTTTAGTCAGTACAATTCTGACACTCCCTTCCACTCCGCTCAGAGCGGGAGGGGTCATTTGATGAGCACCCATCCGAAAAAAACAGAGTCACTTTGGAAGATTTCATTAGTTTTTCATCTTATTTATTTATTACATGTAGCCAAAAATGTGTTTCGCCCCAAAAAAGTAAAACTAGTATAGTATTCATCTCTGAGAAATCTGATGTCAAAAAATTAATTTCATTCATTTTAAAGCTTAAAGAAAAAATCCAATAAACACCTTGCAATGCCATTCAATGAAAAACCGGATAAAATAGAGCGTTAACTCTAAATATTGGAGTCAATGACGAATCTAAAAATGAACTCCGCAATACCTACCGCGACCAATCTCAATTTTATGCAACAGAACTATTTCAGTCTTAATATTCAATTAGTCAGTGATGGTCCAAGTCTCCTGTTACCTGCCATTGTTATTTTTTGTCCCGCTCTAACGTTCGACGAACCTTTGAGGGGCAAAAAAGAGACAAAAAAAATGGGATGCATTGCATTGTATGTTGTATTTCGTTTCGTATCGTTCGGAGGTGCGTGAAATTTTGTGAAGAATTTCTTGGTGGGGCTGTTGATATTGTCACAATGCTTCTCTGTTTGCGTTTTGGGCTTGAGATCCCTATTAGCAAACATACTTCCGAAATCCGAAGTTCCACCGCTCTGTAACTTTTTAAGAGAATCTGGGAAG